>CM062820.1:673326914-674619414 GCA_031772625.1 Pinus tabuliformis
ACAAATCTGGTATGACCTTGCACAGTTTTTCTCTTTTCGACATCTTAATTTCATCTTTGTGGATGCAGCGTTTGCCTGGTGGGGGGCACAAAACACTCTCCGGGCCATTCTGACCATCACCATCTGGTCACTTTGGAGGTGGCGGAACCTAAAAATTTTTGAGGACTCTTCTTAATCCGCCAAATTTTTTCCTATCATCTGTCACTGCTCTTTACCTTCCGATCAGCTGAATGTTTCTATGGGTTTTGTTTCTTTCTGAAAATGTTGTTAATCAGTACATGTATTTATTACATATGTTATCTGCTCAACTTGGTTTGAGATGCAGTCTATCGGTTAGTATTAGGAGTTTTTCATCAAACACATTCAGAACTATCTGAACATTTTGTTTTATATTTCCTCAATATAATATCAAGATTTTCTTTCTAGAAAAAAATGTAATTCCATTCTAAATCAAATTTGTATATGTAGTTATTTTTTTCTTAAAAATTATAAATCTGCAAAATTAACGTATCTCATTGTAATGAGGAGCAGTAAAGTCGTAAAACTATAACTAATGTTTAATTTATGACTTATAGTTATCTAAGTTGACATAATTTATTTAAAAAAAAAAAACATTTTTTTCAATTTGGTATATTTTAAGGATATATGTAATTGAATCATAAATAAAATTTGTATATGTAGTTATTTTTTTCTTAACAATTATAAATCTCCAAAATTAATGTATCTTTCAATTTGTATATTATAAAGATATATGTAATTCCATTCAAAATCAAATTTGTACATGTGGTTTTTTTTTTCTAAAAAATTAAAATCTACAAAATTAATGTATCTCATTGTAATGAGCAGTGAAGTCGTAGCTGTTATTTGATTAAATTGATAAAATATTATTATAGTGGGAATTTACTTTTAAATATTTTTATTAATTAAATTTAAATAATAATATTATTAGTAGTGTAGATTTATGTTAATTCGAGATTTATTTAGTATTGATAAGGATCCAAATCTCAAATTTTTTGATGTGCAAATCTCTTTTAAAGTGTAAAACTTGAATTTTTTTTTGCATATCAAGAGATTTGACCCTTCTTAGTGATTAATAGGTCGATATGTTAACATTGATCTATATAGATGTTATATAAAGTAAATGAAAATAACAATTTTTTTATGTTAAAATATTTTTGTGTTATTCAAGTTAAAGGATATATAATATTATATATTATATATATATATATATATATTATATATATATATATAGTGATAAACAAAGAAAGACATTATATCTTATATGAAGCAACTAAAAATAAAAAAAATCTTATGTTTAAAACATTTTATTAGTGTGTTGCTCAAGATAAAGGAGATGCATAATTCTTTTTATTGATAGGTCCTTTCTAACTTAAAGTATAAGAAAAATTGTAATTCCTTCAATACTTATATATAAAGTGACATATAACATTTTAAATAATATTAATAACAAAAAAAATTCATCGTAAATATCTATCAAAATAAATAAATATATATATATATATATTATATATATTTATATTATATATATTATATATATATTATAGATATATATAGATATATATATATAGATATATATATACTATCAAATCTACCAAGGTGTAAATTTTATTTAGGTTTTGCACTCTAAAAAGGTTTTACCTTAGATATTTGATCCCTCTCAATGTTTGATAAATCTAAAATTAACACTAGCCTAGATCCATTTTAACCCTCGATCTATCAAGTGTTGAGAGGGATCAAATCTCTCGAGGTGAAAACCTCTTTTTTGAGTGAAAAACTTGAAGACAGGTTTGCACCTTGAGATATTTGATCCCTCCCGGCGTTTGATTGATTCGGGGTTAAGATGGATCTAGGCTGGTTTCAGTGATGCACGGTCATGCACAATTTGTTGAACATCTAATTATTCTGATATTTTAAACATGCTAAATATGTCTAAGATTAATTTGGGCAATTTAATTTTAAATTTTTTAGTTAACTCAATTTGTTGAGATGAGAGAGACAGTTAGTAACTTGAATGATGAAATAAAATTTTTGAATGCAAAGTGACAATATAACAATGTTGAATGAAAGAGAATACGAATAATAAGAATGTAGTCAAATACAAACAATCTTCATTGTGATCAATCTCAGATTATTTTCTTCTACTGTTCTTATTGTCACACCTATTAGTTTTTGCATCCTTTCACATTGATCATATGAAAAGAACAATTCAAATCATAGACAATTCAAATATTTAACTCGAGCTACTGCAGTAAACATCATACCTTGTCTAAACTCTTGCTCTCCAATATTAATAGTAGCTTTCTCCAAAGTCAATCATTGTGACTTATGGAGTGTTAAACCCCAAACAATTTTCAATGGTAGTTTTTTTCTATTCCCTTGTTTGAATGCAAAGTGATTAAAAATGTTGAATCATGGAAAATGGGAATAATAAGAAAGAAGCCAATTACAAATAATTTACAGTTTCAGGAAGCAAGCATTTTGGGTAAGTGAATATTTTATTTAGGATCAAAATTCAAGTATTGTATTTATGATTGAATTATTGTAACACAAAAGTCAATGCATGTTATCAATCATTTTTACATGCTTACACTGAAATCAATGCACACTATTAATCTAATTACTTTGAAATTAATTTACATCATACATTAGTTGCATCAGATCAGAAATCAACATCTACATTAAAATCAATGCATCTAGTGCAAACAATCAAATAGGATTAGAAATCAACATCTATACTGAATATGCATCTAGTGCAAGCAACCAAATAGGATTAGAAATCAATATCTACAATGAAACTAATGCATCCATTGCAAGAAATCAAATAGGAGTAAAAATCAACATTTACACTGAAATCAATGCATCTAGTGAAAGCTATCAAATAGGATTAGAATTTTGCATCTACACTTAAATCAATGCATATAATGCAAGCAATCAAATAGGATTAAAAATCAACAACTACACAAAACAATACATCTGTTTTAGTGAAAAACCAAAATATTCATGAATTTCTAGATCTAACTTCTATGTCTATATTTTTCTTTATGTGTCTCTTTCTTCTTCCCTCTCTCTCCAACTTCCATCTTTGTGTCTATCTACATCCCTTTCTCCCCCATCTCTCTCTCTCCACCTCTCCCTCCCTCTCTCTGTCTCTCTCTTCTTCTCTCCCTCCCCTGCCATCTATATCTATACCTCTCTCCATCTCTCCTTATTTGTCTCTCTATCTCACCCCCAAAATACATGTCACTTCTCTCCTCCCCCCCCCTCTCTCTCTCCATATATATCTCTTTTCCTTCCTCCCTCTCTCTGTCTCTCTCTTCTTCCCTGTCGCTCCCTTCATCTATATAACTATCTCCCTCTATCTTCCTTCCTTTTATCTCTCTATATCATCCCACACACATACACACTCTATCTCTCCATGTATATCTATCTATCTCTCCCTCTCCCTCTCTCTCTCTCCCTATTCTCTCTCCATATCTATCTCTCTTCCTCCCTCCATATCTTTGTCTCTCTCTTCTTCCCTCTTTCCTCGCTCCATCTATATCTCTATTTCCCATTGTCCCTCCTTCTTTGTCTCTCTATCTCACTTCCCAAACATACACACACTCTCTCTCTTCCACTTCTCTCTCCATATCTATCTCTTACCCCCTCCCTCCCTCTTCTTTTCTCTCTCTCTACCCCTCTCTTCTTCCCTCTCTCCTCCCTCCATCTATATCTCTATCTCCCCTTGTCTCTCCTTCTAACCCCTAAAATATACACACTCTCTCTCCAATCTATACTCTCTCTCTCTCCCCCCCCTCCCTCTCTCTCTCTCTCTCCCCTCTCCCTCTCCTCTCTACCTCATTGTTTCTCTGACTTTCCCTTGTCACTCCCTCTCCCTCTCCACCTTTCTCTCTCTATGTATTTCTTCTTCCCTCCCTTTCTCACCCCCTCCAACTCCATCTCTCTCTCTCCCCTTTCTCTCCCACCTCCCTCTGTCTTTCCGCTATAACACTCTCTCTCCACCCTCTAACTCTGTCAATATCTCCCTCCCTCTCTCCTTCTCTCTACCCCCTGCATATCTATGTCTCTCTCTTCCCCTTCCTTCCCTCTCTCTATCCTCTCCTTTTCTCTCGCTTCCCTCGTCTCCTCTCTCCCCCATTCTGTCTTCATCTCTCCCTTGTCACCCCCTCTCTCTCTCCACCTTTATATCTCAACATATTTATTCTTCCCTCCCTCTCATTCCCCCTCCAAATCCATCTCTCTCACCCTCCCTCTCTCCTTCTCTCTCCACCCTCCTCTCTCTCCCCCCCCCCAAACTCTATCCCTCCCCTTTCTCTCTCTCTCTTAAATCCGATCCCATTTTACTGTATTTAAGAAAGTATCTAAAGTAAAAAAAAAAACATAATTGGTTGTAAAATATTAAACCTATATTTTGGATCAATCATGTCAAAGAAAATACAATAATGAAAAATTTAAAAGAATCATGAACTATCTTTCTTCTATCATTGTTAGTCACTTTGGTTTCTCTCTTCGCTTGGATCCTTGGTTAAGATGAATCTATCTTGGTTCTCTATAATATTATTTACATTATATAAATTTCACATATGTATATATAAAAGTATTCTAATTTTTAATTTTATTAAAACATCAATTTAATATTTATGGGAATATTTATTAGTAGTCGTGAGGATAGAGGGTTTAGATATATCTCAAAAGTAATTATAACTTTTTGCTTTTAGATCTAATTAAACCACCTTAGATCCATCTTAACCCTGGATCTATCAAGTACCAAAAAGGATATTAATATGGATCTAGGTTGGTATTAATATTAATCTTTTAATATTAATATTAGATATTTTTTACATGGCATGATAACAAAATTAACATTTTCAAATATTACAACTTTGAGGTGGAAATATTTATGTCATTAAAGATTTTAATATATTTGTAAAATATGGTTTTTCCTTTTAAAGATTCATTTTACAAATATTCAATTAAAAGAAATATTAAAAGATTTTGGAGTAGGATTTTCGATTCCCTGTGTGGATTTTTTTTTTCTTTTTTTTTCCTCCATATGGTTATTTTTTTATTATTATTATTTTATTGGAGACTTGGTGTATTACACATCACCTACATAATGGGTTAGAATGCGTCTCTAGGTGTAAAAATGTCATTAAATTAAATTAAAATAAAATATTTAGATTGTGAAATAAATTATAGTTTTTGGGCATGTAGATAAGCCATGGTATTAAACCATAGAATTGTAACAAAATAGTTAAAAGTTTAGATCCATAACATACTATATAGCCCATAGTTTTGATAAACCATGATCACAAAATAATTAAAAGCTTTTGACCTATGATATTATGATTTTTTTTTATCTAAAAATAAATAAAATATAACAAATTAAAGTTTATTATTTTTATTACTATACATCTACCCTATATTAAGTTGTAGAGTACTTCTCGACTCACTAATTTATGCTAATTTATTATCAATTACACATAATATATTTGAAAAAATAAAATATCTTTAATAAATTATTATAATTTAATACTCCTATTTTAATATTATAATCATAAAATTCAAAGAGTGTAATTCTAAAATAATAATATCAGATTATAAATTTTAATAATTATTAACTTAAATCTCTATTAAATTAAAACACACAAAGATTGTTTACCCAACCATTCGAGTGGCAGAACAAAATAAGAAAAAAATTCTTTCATGGTTGAAAAATGGCCCCATTTTAAATTTATCGAAATTTAATTGAAAAAACACTACCTCGACCACTCACTACACCACTCAAGCCCTCTTGAAGTAAGAATAAAGGCAATAAAGTATATTAATAACACACCATTTACTTTAAAGCCCATTAAAACAACAATACAATAAAGGTCAATACAATAAAGGTGATTCCCTCTTCTTCAATGAGCGATAAAACTTCAAAAACTAAAACTATTAAAGTAGTAACCAATTAAAGTCCATTAAAGCAACAATATAATAAAAGTGATTCACTTTCAATGTTAATAAGTAATGATACATCCTTTACTCAAGCTTACTATTAATTGAATTATTAAAATAAGTGTTGCATTACAACTTAGTTTTGCTATATAAATTTGTAAAAAAATATTACTTAATTATTAATTTTAACTACGTGATTACAAAAATATTTAATTCAATTTATGTATGAAATTATATGAATTGAATTTTTTATTTTAACTTAATAATTTTGTGTAGTTGATTTATACACAAAGTAAAAAAAAATTATTTAATTATTAGTTTGAGTCAAATGGTTACAAAAATATTTAATTTAATTTATTTGTGAAATTACATGAATTGAATTTTTATGATCTTATTTTAAAAATTTTGTGTAGTTGATTTACACAACTAAATAAGCCTGAATCATGAGTGATATAATATCTTCCCATAAAATTATTATGATAGCCTAATGAAGCATGCAATCCAAATCTTTGCACCAAGATCCATGGATGATGAGTATTATGCAAAAATGATTACTGTATTGTGCCATTCAAAGGTTTAGTTGTTACATATTTGTTTCTTACTTTCCACTTAGATTTATTGCAAATTTAAAATTCAAAATTCAATTATGTTTCTTGTGAATTAAAAACTACAATATCAACTATGCTACTATGTTGCCTATGCTTCTATAATATGTAGTTTCTATTGCATTACATATAGTTAATTTTGACTTAGTTTTATAAAATGTTAAGAAAGTTTATATTTTTTATTAATTAAAAAAAAAAATATTTATTAAAAATAGAAACATGTTTTACAAATAATTATTTTCTTTCTTTATAAATTATTATTTACATTTTATAGATTCTTGGAAGTATATTTGAATAACAAAATCAAGATGATGGTGAAGGTGGGTGATTTTAGATAACAATTACACATTTGAATACTACTAAACTTAGTCAAACACCCGTGGAGACCATTAAACTTAGTCAAACATCTCGAACATTGTTTAACAATATAAAATCTTTATATAGTCTATATGCTGCAATACGAAATCAAAAGTTCATTTTATAAACCAATCATATTTAAAAAAGAAAGATCATATTAAAAATAAACATATCTCATTTAAACATTAAACCTTCAAAATATAATAAAAAGACAAATATTGTCGTTAACCCAATATAGATACTATATATCCAACAACCATAACTTATCTCATATGACGATTATTTATATAACATTTTTTAATGGATAAATTTAACTAAAAAATACATAAATATTTTGGAAAAAATTTCATGTATACTACTAAAAACATATTCTAAAACACTTAATAAAAATCCCAATATCCAGAGTTAAAGATCCCACATAAATAAATAAGGCAACGCCAAGGAAATTAGTTACACTTAATGGGACAACGACTTGCTTGTAAAGATACTCTATATGTCTAGATCTATCAAAGCCTTACGAGGAAGGCAGTAGAACCAAACTGAAATTTTAACCATTCACATGGGCATGTGTGCTAGAGTTAATGAAAACTATGGATTTTAGAAGCGCTCGAGTTTGTTCTCAGTGAGCATTGTGAGCATGTTTCACTGTATCAAAAAATCAATATTTGATATAATACATAAACACAACAATTTCAAAAAAATATTTACAAATTCTATTGCAAGTTTTATTGTTTACCATAAATATGAAGGGTTCCCAATGAAATAACAATATTCTATTTTGTTCCATAATTAGAGGTGAGAGAACAATATAAAGATAAACCTAAACCTAGTAACTTTATGGGAGTGGTTTTTTAAGAAGATTTGTTTTTCTCATTATATTTAACAAAATAGGAAGTACAATTCCAAGATTTTTTTTCCCATGGATATTTTCTACCCATCCCAATTACATATAAGCAATTATTTTCAAAAACTTTTAATACCTTATTTTCCATTCTTAAATTTTACAACGCTTTTACCATTTCTCCATGCACTTTTGGAAAATACAAAGCCTTCTAATTTTTTTTTTTCAGAATTTTCTTTTTTTAATAGAGAGAAAAAAAATAGTACAAATATCCAGTTTTTCCAGTGCCAAAGCATTGCCCCAGGCAACATGTATCTGTCCATTTAGATGTGAAATAAGATCAATCTATTCTAATATACCAATCTATGAACGTAAAGTGTGACAACTTAAACATATTAACAAATCAAAATTACATCTATGTCCTGCAAATATCCAGTTAAACAGTCCATCAACACACCCTATCTATGTAAACATATGCATATCCAAATCAAAAACCTGGCAAAGACAACAATCCAGGAAGATGTATAAACACCAACATTCCATTTGTAAAATATCCCAGCCAAGTGGGACTTATCCCGGGAGAGGTAGAATGCCAGCATCTAGTATGTTGCCACCCATCCTTATCTCAATGTGCATCCCGTCCAGTGCATCCAGAAGTCCCAGCTTTGACATCCTGTCAGCATTTTGATTGAAATCCCTTCCTATGTACTGAATAGTTGGATCCGTGAAAGACCCCCATAGGGTCTCAATTTGTCTGAGCCATCCATGTAGTTGTGGTTGTCTAATTCTTGTGCTGCCCCAGACGTGGTCGATGATAGTCTGAGAGTCCCCATAAATGTGAATTGTGGGGATGTCCAGGAAAGTAGTGAACCAAAGTAGTCCCCATAAAGCCACAACCTTCGCCTTCGTATTAGTGCCTCTACCGGCTCCCCAATGAACCCAGAATTCTTGTTCCTTGGATATGATGATCCAGAAACCACAACCACATATGCCCCCTTGTGCTGCCACCATCAAAAAACCCAGCCAGGTAGGCAATCCTGGGACTGTCTTCCTATTTGTCGTCCTCTTAGGTCTGATATTGTTTGAGATTACAAAGTTATACCAACCCAGAATGCGATCATTCACAATAGTCTCATTTCCCATATTATTTTAAAAAATAATGCCATTTTGCCATCTCCATATTTCCCAAAAAAGAGCCAATGGGATGTTCCTCCACAAGGGGGTTTGTATACTCCACCAGTTCAAACAGTCAACAATGTTATCAAATGGATTAATATGGAAACCTATATGTCCCGCGATGTTCCTCCAGATCTGTGTAGTGATGGGGCATTGTAGAAAAAGATGTACGTTGTTTTCTGCCTCCACCACCCCCCTACATAATGCACATATTCTAGGCCCCTGCGAGTTTCTCTTTTGTAGATTGTCCCAGGTCAAGTTCTTGTTTTTCCAAACAAGCCAAAGAAATAAAATGATCTTAATAGGAATTTTAGTTTTCCAATACTTATAAAACCAACATACTAGGGATTGTGTAGTTCCTCGCAACAGAAAGTTTTGTCGTAGTCTGCCACCTCCACATCGCCTCCCTTCATTTTCCCATGCCATCCAATCCGATCACCCTCTACCTCCCTACAAACACCAACCAGTTTCATTTCGGACCTGATCTGCTCCCATTCCCGTGCCATCAGACCCTCTAGGCCCATCTCCCTCGACCCCATCCAAATAGGAGTATCACCTTGCCACTGTCTTATGGCTTGATTCCAAAAAAATATGCCCATATCATTGATGCATTGTATGAGCCCATATGAGAGGTTTATTTCCCGTCCCATTCCCAATATTCGATTTGGGCCAATCAGAATTTTATGTTCGGTTCCAAATATCCAGCATATGTTGTGTAGAAAACTCTGTCTAATTTTATTTAAGTTGAGCCATATTGTTGACCCCATATGAACCCCAATGCGCTCCCTACGCATCCAGACAGTAAAGTCTTTGTCTTTGAGATATTTGTGTCTTATAATGTCCCCCCCTCCATAGAGTTTTATGCAGCAAGGCCCATCCAAAACGCTTCAAATCCAGAATCCCCCAACCGCCCAGCCTTTTTGGTAGAGTAATGGATGCCAAATTAGCCAGATGATACTTATGTGCAGTGGTCGACCCAGACCAAATGAATTTTGCCATGATCCTGTTAAGTTTGGTGATAATGGTACCAGGGAGGTGGTATAGATGGGACCAATATACCCCCAACTATGAAATCTATCGATTGGGTGAGAGTAATGCACCCCCAAGTGTTAGACATCTGTAATCCCGCCCAGATATTTTTTTGTAGTAACAGTCCGCTAGCCACATCCAGTCATTTACCATGTATTTGTTGGGATTGATATGAAACCCCAAGTATTTCATACCACCAACCAAACTATCAGCCTCCACCCCAAATAATCTTTGGATATATGTAATATCTGCCATATCACCATTGCCATATAGAATAATAGACTTCTGATGATTCATGAGAAGTCTAGTGGCATTCTCAAACTTATGAAAGATATGAAATAATGTCAACCAAGTAATTCTATGGATCATACCCATAATAAGCACATCATCCATGAAAAGGCTATGTGATATACTTATGTTCTGTCCTAAAACAAGAGCATTGAAACCTCCCTTCGTCACAACTCTTTTTATATGTAGGTTGAGCCCATCCATTGCCAAAATGAATAAAAGTGGGGAAAGGGAACATCCTTGTCTGAGCCCCCTGCCCGCCCTGAAATATCGGGTTGGGTATCTATTTATAATGACAACATATCAAACATTTGTGATGCATGCCATGATCCATTCTGTGTTCCTGGCCTGTAAGCCAATTTTATGTAAAACCATACTCAGATAACCCCAGTCTAGGCAATCATATGCCTTCTGTAAGTCCACTTTCATAACTGCGGCATTAAGTTTTTTTGTGTGAATAGTATGGAGACATTCCTAAGCAGTAGCTACAACATCCTGGATCTGTCTATTCTGTAGAAAGCCAAACTGTTCAAGAGATATATATTTTGAAAGAGTATGTTTAATCCTGTCCACAATAGCCTTGGATATAATCTATAAATAAGATTGCACAAGGATATGGGTCGATAGTCCATGAAGGATCCAGTGGATCTCCTTTTTGGTATGAGGGCAATGTAGGTCGAATTGATATATGGATGTATATATCCCCTATTCTTAACTCTTCCACCATTGCCAATAGATCTTCTTGAAAGATGTCATAGAAATGTGTGAATATCTCGACAGTCCACCTCTCTGGTCCCGGGCACTTATCCTTTTTGAAGGATTTGAGCACTTTCAATATTTCCTCCCTCGTGACTTTTTTATTTAGTGCCTCATTTGCTTCATCATCAAACATGGTGGGGTATAGACCCACTCCCCAAATCTAGTCCTCAGCACAATCCACTTCTCTGCGACTATATGCTTTGTCAAAATGTTTGACTGCTTCTTCCTATATATCTTGTTGAGAGTATATCGGTTCCCCTCAAAGTCAGTCATCTCCCATATGGTATTGATCTTCCTTTTGTGGTTGGCATATCTATGGAAAAAATTGGTATTCCTATCTACCTCTTGGATCCATATGGCTTTACTCTTTAGATGCCAAGTTGCCTCTTGTATATGTAGTATATTTTTCCTTCTTTTTTCCAGTGAATTTATAGCCATCCGCAGATTCTCCGAGGGATTGCCTTTTTGTAAATGGATGCACAATTTGTCCAATTTGGCAGTAATATCAACAAGTTCTTTTTTCAGTTGGGATTTCTTCTTCTTATCCCATCCCTTAACCACGTCCTTGAGAGCCCGTAGTTTTTCCAGCACACTCACCATAGGAGAGGTGTTATGCATCTTATATTTATTCTAGAAATCCTTTACCAAAGTGTCAAATTCCGGGTCCTCCAGCCATACCCGGTTAAATTTAAATGACATCCCTTGTCTATGATCATCCCGCCTCCATCGTAGAGTAATGGGCCTGTGGTCTGAAATAAAATTGTTTATAATCCCATATTGTATGTACTCAAGTCTCTTAATCAGTTGCTCATGTAAAAAAAATCTATCCAGTCTTTTGGCGACATAACCATCCCCAGTCCTTCCATTATCTCAGGTAGGGGCAATCTTTGAAGGGCAGATATCTACAAGATTGAAATCAACAATAATATCCTTTATTTGTTCGGCAATGGCATCTACTTTGCCAGAACCCCCCCAAATCTCATTCATCCCAATAGTACAATTTAAGTCCCCTGCCATGATAAGGGAATCAAGACCCCCGATTCTGCCAGATGTTCCCAGAAAGTATTCCTGTCCCTATATGGTGCATATATATTCAAAATATGTACTCGCCCCAGAAGTCCTTTGATATTTCCACAATCTTTCCTGCTAATAAAATACCTGCAAAACACAAATATGCCTTATACTGTTCTTTCAAAAACAGAATTGATCACCATTCTTTAGCTTTCTTTACAAAAAGAGAACTCAGAGTTCTGTTAAGCAAAAGAGTGACACCATTATCCTTGGATAAGAATAATATCAATAAGAAATTGTTTTCCTTAAATGAAAGTCACAATGTCAACTTTAATTTTGATATGATTTTCAAAGATTGTGTAATATATCTTACCTAGAAGCATCTTTATACCTCTTTTGAACAGGAGGTCAAAACGGTCATATTCTGTTCTCTGTAGACATGCTCAAAACGGATGTAGTGAAAGAATCTTACCAGTTCCCTAATGCGTTTCATCCAGTAAGATAAAATGGGTGGTTTGAATAGATTGTGTTAGTTGACCTAATCAATGATACCCTTGACATCACCATAAACCTGTAATCGATCGAGCTCGATCCATTTAGCAGCAGATAAAAATCCCAAACAAAACAAAAAATATCCAAGTTATTAACCTTGTGTATACATTGAAAGTCACAATGAAATTGATAATGGCAAAATAAATCCACAATGAAATTGATAATGGCAAAATAAATCATGAGATTAGGAAATTAAAATTGACACCTCCTCAATACCCCCACTACTTCTTTAGTCTTGACACCTCCTTAGCATCTCCATCTCTTGGATATGTTTCTCATAATTGGTGGATGGCAAAGAAAATTGATATTATTCATTTAAGGTCTATTGTATTCTTTAAAAGGTATATTTTGTAGATCTAGAGTCTATTTTCCTAATAGCATCAATGTTTGTAAGATTACAAGATATTTATTGTCGTATTATGAACACTTCAAATTTTTTATTTGTTCATAAATTCTTACGAGAAATTTGACAATTAAAAGCAATTAAAAGTAACAAGTTGTACGTAAAAATTTCTTTGGTTGTTGACTCCCAAAATTTCAGAGTTCTTGTAGTCTTTTTTGTTGGGCTTATCTATTTGATACAATATAGGGAGTTTACATATTTCCATTTTATTACTAAACTGGCATAGATCCATTTTAAATACCGATCTAACATGACTCTAGAGGGATCCAATTTTTTCAATTGTAATTTTTTTTTTTTTAATGAATGAACATTATTCAAATATTTTATTTAGTTATTTAATTTTTTTATTTTATTTTAAAATTTTTAAAATTTTTATTTGAGCTAACCTGAGAAAACTTTCAACTTTGATAAAAGATAAGCAAAGTTGCACATCACACTTGGCTATAGAATAAGCTTAATAATAAAAAGAGGAAGCAATGCTCTTTTATTAAAATTTCATGCATAAAAACAGAAAGTCACATTATTACTCAACTAAATAGACTGGAATGTTGTGTTGATAAAGCAATATAATATCAAGACATGTGACAATACACAAATTCATGAGTATAGAATGCCCAAATTATATGTTTACTAGTGATGATACAACACTAATAATCAAAGATTGAATTAACACACTGCATTACGATTAAAGATTAAATTAACACACTGCATTACAATCATACTAGATCATCAAAGTAGCAGAGATTTATGTAATAATGGATTTGTAACCAACCTTGCTTACCATTACGGGGAGCTCCCTCCCTTTTCCAAGCACAGTCCCATAAATGGCCCTCTTAACTATCAGTCCATCTATGTCTGCAATACCGTAACAAAACATAATAAAGAATCATCTTTGGTCAATCTGACAGCAGAGAACGAAACCTAAAGAAAATTCAAAGCATTGCCTTCGGTAAAGCGAAAGGCAAACAAAGGCGGCCTCACACTTACCAATCCATCTATGTCTACAATACAATTAAAAAAACTACATAAAGAGTCATCTCTGGTTGAGAGACTGTTGGTTTTGATAAATTACTTTGTTACCCCACGATACGGGTGCTGATTATCACTGAGATTCTCTTGGGGGACATGTAGAGAGGTTAAACGACCCACTTTCCGCTTTCAAGTATTCAATAACGAATTCATTTTGACATAAGATCCAATGCTATAGCTTGGACTCAATTTTCTTCTTTAACAACTCTGAAATCGCAAGCTTCCTGACTTTGAAGTCTTATATAAAAACTTGTTACACGACCAGCCAAAACAAATGCGGGAAGTAATGAACTTATTTCTATCTTTTCAGAAAACTTGCCTGCATTTCGAATCTACATTTTGAGTCTTTTTTAACACCTCACTGTTAGCTTTATACAATAGCACCTATATGCCCCATCATTATAGAAAATCCTTATACATTATTTCAAAAAACATAACTCAAATTCTCCTCTATGCTGTAATTATCTCCTATGAAATAAAATCCAGCGTCCATTGTAAAACGATCATCACGTTTCTCCAAATATAAAAATATACATGTTTTCTTCGCTCCATTGCTTATCCAGGTGGAGAAATTTTGACTATACATATATTTATCTTTTATGATGAGTGACTAGACACCATTTCCTGACACTGCCCTCCACACATTTTTGATAATCGATGCCTTATTGAAAGTCGATGTATCAATGAACCCATCCCCCTTCCTCGATATGCCTTGCTAATGTTGTCCATGCAACAAGTGTATTTTCTCTTTGAGTTGTGATCCAGCCATAAGAAGCGACAAATGATAGCTTCTATCGAACCTATGTACGACCTCCCGGGCAATAAAAACAGGTGCATCCAATATACCGATATATTTTAGAGCACTGATTTCGGCATAATCATTCCTCCTCCCATCGACAACCACCTATGTTTCCAACTGTCCAATTTTTTTATGAAATCTTTCAATCAAACATGCCCAATCTTGCTTGCAATATCCATTCGGTTTCATCTTGAACCCAAGGTAAGTGAAACCTACACGGAGGTGGGAAGATACGATTCCAAACATGTCACAAATTTACTTTGCTATTGCTTTCTCTTTGCCATCATGTAACAATATTGATTTGCCTTCATTCATACATAAGCCTATAGCTTTACCAAAAGATTTAATGATGTCTTGCATGATTTTCCACTCACCAATCGAGGACTCCCCACCGAATAATAGATGATCAACAAAAATTAAATGAGTAATGGAAATTTGTTTGGAGACTCTAATCCCCTTAATAAATCCACTGTCCCTAGCAACCCCTCACTTTTTTGCCCAAACAGTCAATTATTAGAAGGAAGAGCAAAGGAGACAGGGCACATCCCTGAAAGTTAGTCCTCTATGAGAGCATTGAAGAAATGAGAAGGAAAACCATTAATAATGATAGCAAAATTAGTAGATTTGATACATGCCAAAATCCATTTAATTTTTTTTCGGAGACATACCAGTTTTGATCATGACCATTTTAAGGAACTCCCAATCTATGCAGTCATATGCCTTGTTCAGATCTACCTTGAGAAGTCATGATCTTTGTTTTCGTGATTTTATGGAGTGTATCATCTCCTGTGCTATACCAATAGCATCCTAAATCTGTCTGCCTTCTAAGAACCCAAACTGTTCCTCTGTGATGTGTTTCGACAACACCGGTTTGAGCCTGCTTGCAATCAGTTTTGATATAATCTTATACATTGAATTACAGAGGGAAATCGGTCTATAATCAACAAAGGTTCTTGGCTTCTCCCTCTTAGGAATCAATGCGATGAACGTAGCATTGATGGCCCCGAGATGAGTCCATGTATCCTTGATTCTTCTGCTACCGCCAACAGGTTTGGTATCATCAAGTCAATGAAGTGTAGAAATAGCTCCACCCCCAACCATTCGGTCCAGGGCTCTTCTCCTTTGCACATTCCTTCAAAATATTTGTCAATTCTGCCCTTGAAATTGGTTGCCCCAATTTATCGTTATCCTCTGCAGAGAACATGTTTGGTACCTGAGCTATGAATTCCATTTGGGACAAGAACATATGCTCCTGTGCCATGTATTGTCCTCTGAAATGAGATACAACCGCCTGTTCTATGGACCGTTGTGTCCAGTGTTTGTTGCATGCATCATTCGTTATCAGCCTAATGAAATTGGACTGTTTCTTGACATTAAAATTCATGTGGAAAAATCTGAGGTTTTTGTCTCCAACTTTGATCCATGTCGCTCAACTTTTCATGCGTATATTCTCTTCCATAGATTGGATAATGTCCCTCCTCTTTCCCTCCAAATCAATGATCCTGTTCCGGTATGATCCGAGAAGAATAAGGGGTCCATGGGATCATTATAATACATGAGACTGACATCTATCTCTTTTAGAGATTTAATTTCATCCTCATTCTTATCCCTGACCCATGACTATGCTTCCCTCTTACACGCTCTTAGTTTCTGGCATATAGCTAACATGTGGCTATGCGGGGGATGAAACAATGTATGGTTCCATACTTCACGGACCAGTCCCCCGAAATCCTCCATATGGAGCCATTTCAAATTGAATTCGAAGTGGTAGGATTTCCTCTTTTCCTCCCCATCCCATGAAAGCATGATAAGTAGGTGATCAAAAATAAAGGAAGGAATAACACTAGATTGATGTCTATCAGATGATTAAACAATGTATGAGTCACCAAAAATCTATCCAATCTTTTTGATATTCCCTCTTCTCCAGTGCACTCATTCCTCCATGTGGTACAAAAGGGATCTAACACTGCGTCTATAAGGGCATACTTCTCCAACATTCCTCTGAGATAAGAAGTCAATCAATCTTCCCTTGACTTTGTACCACAAATCTCTTCCACACCCATCGAGAAATAGAGATCTCCCACTATGATCAAGGAGCTTAGTCAAAGAAGTTTAGATCCTTCTACAATATCCCAGAATAGTCTTCAACCAACATATGGTGCATATGAATTAATAATTCAGATCGTTTGTCTAGTTCCCACCATGTGTCCGTCAGTATAATACCTGCACATGACATAACTGATTGCATCTCAATAACTTTCGAATCCCACAACACCCCCAATCCTCTAGATAGTCCATTCGCATCAGATGCACAAACATGCCATGCATGGCATACATACAACATACCTCACAAGCCTTTTATCTACAAATCATTGTTTCTTGAAATAGGATCATAGATGGATTATGTGTTGATTTATGGTAGAGTATCGGATATGCTCCAAGTCTCAAAATTTGCAGGGAGGCTTAGACACATGCATTTTCCAATACCCATAAATCGTTTTGGGAAATTCCACCCAGAGATAGTTTTATTAAAATAATTAATTATTTTTAATGGATCTCTAAGTCTAAACTTAGGAAATTAAAATAATTAATGGGTATTAATCTAAACTATGGGTGGAAATTCTAGAAGAAGGCGGAGATCGAGTCCAAATGATCTAAGCCACTGATTAGAATCTAATCTGAGTTATTGATTCTCAACTAGAGGATTATAAGAAAGACATCAACGGGCACTTGGAGAACACATCAAGTAGAGTTTAGAATATCAAATTTCTGAAGTAGAGCAACTGCCAGCAAGATATTCGAAGTGAGATTTTGCAGTGAAGGGCAAGGATAGTTCCTATCAGAGATTTCTCCTTATCCAGGAATACTTAGCAGAGGAGGCAGAGAGAGATCCGGGAGAGGCAATGCAAAGACATAAGAGGCTGATGCAGGGCCACACAGAGGGAGTGTAGACTAACACAGAGACAGTGCAAAGCCTTGAGGAGATCCAAAATTTGTTGGAGGGATCGATTTATGTAGTTGGAAGTCGGGGTGTGAGACCGAGAGAGCATAAGTCGGGATCTCAGAAGCAAATCGATCAGCTGGGAGGAGTGACACAAACCCTAGACAATGTGACATTGGGTTGATTCTGTGACTGTGCAGAGGAAGCCATGGATATTCATTCAATGGCTAGATCAACCAGGGTCTCATGTGATAGTGTGAGGTAATCTCACTTATCTCTCTATTAGTGATATTCTCTGTATTCGATAGCCAACATGGCATCAAGAGATTGTATTCAGAACTTACTACTGCATAATAATAAAACCCTCAACTATTGCACTAGTTTTCCCACATTGGGTTTTTCCGGGGACATTTGTCCAAAAATAATTGTGTAGATGTGTTGTGTATCTCTTTCTTGTTCAATTTCTTATTTCCACATTTTATTTAAATGGTGAAGGCCGCAGTGTATTCATTTTAGTGTTTACTGTAGGAAACAGTAAATAATTTTGTTTAGTAATTAATAGATAGGAGAAACGTAATCAGTTGCTTCAGTAGAAATTTGGGCTTCCAAATTTTCACATGAGATGTAAGTGAAACAAGAGAGCAGTATCGGAAGAGCCCAACGCTGAAGGAAGAAGGGAAGTCAAAGTGTTGCATAGGCAGCAAATCGAATCCCCAGAGGGATTGTGCAGTTCAGTCCAGGAAGACAAAATTTTCGTAGTAAATCTCTCTCTGAGTGAGTCGACAGAGAGGTAGGATTTCCAGATCGAGATTTGTCAATGACAAAGGGAGAAATGCAACAAAAGCTTTAGTGAAGAGGGGTTCCTGGTGGGACGCAGTTTTCTGCAGGCAGTTGCTGGGAAAAAAGACGTCAGAAGAAAGAAGAGACACTAAGGGAATTTCTTCCTTAGAGAATTCCTAGCTAGGGAATTCAAATTCTCATTCGTTGAGTAGTAGCAGAAGAGAGGAGGTCATTTGACTTTTTTAATTAGAAGAGATGACAACCAGTGGATTGAGAGATCAAGATAGGTTGGATGGGGCGTCCAATTACATGATCTGGAAGGCAAGGATGTTGTGCCTTTTGGATGAGCATTTTCTCAAGATCTACGTTGATAGTGTGGTAGCTGAGCCCGCGGATCCATACCGCTCAAGAAGTACAAGGGAGAAATGACAAAGACCAAGAGAATGATCCTCGACAGAGTGAAGGATCATGTAGTATGTCACATTGATGGCAGAGACACTGCCAAGGAGATGTGGGATGCTTTGTCGACACTATATCATGGATCTTTCAAGCAACGAAATATGTACTCGGAGCAGAAGATGAGATCTATGAAGATGCAGAATGCGGAACACATTGATCTATTCCTTACTAAGCTTCAGGAGACCCGAGATGAGCTGGTAGTTGTGGGGTCAACACCTCAAGATTTTGAGATGGTAAGAATGGCCCTAAATTCAGTTTTTGAGGAGTGGCAAGTTTTTGTCCAGAGCATCCTGGGCAGGGAAACTTTGCCAGATGAATGGAATGTGGGCATCTCTTAAGCAGGAATAGCTGAGGAGAGACTTGGTCAAGTGTAAACCTGATTGAAGCAACAACAATGGGTCGAAGCCCAAGGAGGAGGAAGATAATGCAACCCTCGCATCCAAGGGGCAGCAGGAGCAGTAGAAGAAGAAGAAAGATGTTTTGAAGATTAAATGTTTCAGGTGGTGAATTTGGTCACTACGCTACACAATGTCCTCTCGGGAAGAAGGGAAAGGATGAGAATCATGATCGGAGGTTGCAACCGTGAATATCGAGGAGGAGGATTTCACCATGACAACGCAAGAATCTCTAGGAGGGAGGTGGGGAGATCTAGAGCTATAGTTCTTAAGGACTGTAGTTGGGCAGGATCCTTGAGGATTCTGCCTCTCGGATCAATAAATTTCTACGGAAGCCCATATCAGTGGTAGCAGGATGGATCGGGTCAGTTGATGCAGAGGAGTGCTGGAGTGATAGTTGCAGTGGTTAGGAGTGCCAAAGACTGAGCAGTGCAAAGATAAAGTTAATAGCAGTGTAGTTGGCCCACAGCATAGTCAGCAGCAACACAGAGGCTTTAGAGGGTCAATGTAGCAGCAGTCATAACTCCAACAATGAGATGCATCATATTGAACACCAGTTCAGTAATTTGGGATGCTTTTCTATTGTTGATGCGGTAACAGCAACAATTGGAGAAGGTTGCAGTGCAGATGCAGTATTGGTAGTGGTAGTGCCAACAACAACATGAATGCAAAATTGAGAGGGAGTTGCAATACAAATGGAGTGTTGACAGTGGCAGGGTCAACAACAGTACATATGCAAAATTTGTGCAGTAGTTGGTGGATAGGATGTCAGACATTAGCAACACAGAAGGAGATGTTATAGAACAAAGTGATGCTTCAGCAGGTTTCATTGCTAGAGCACATTTCTCGCTAAGAGAGAGTGTTGATTTCTGGTAGCATTAGATGTGCTCTAAGTCTCGAAATTTGCAGGGAGACTTAGACACATGTATTCTCCAATACCTAGAAATCATTTTGGTAAATTCCACCTGGAGACAATTTTATTAAAATAATTAGTTATTTAATGGGTTCGTAAGTCTAAACATAGGAAATTAAAATAATTAATGGGTATTAATCTAAATTGTGGGTGAAACTTCTAGAAGAAGACGGAAATCGAGTCCAAATGATCTGAGCCACTGATTAGAATCTAATCTGGGTCGTTGGTTCTCAACTGGAGGATTATGCATCGATGGTCACTTGGAGAACACATCGAGTAGAGTTCAAAAGATTGAATTTCTGAAGCAGACCAACTGCCAGTGAGAAATGCGAAGTGAGCTTTTGTTGTGAGGGGTAGGGATAATTCTAGTTGGAGATTTCTCCCGATACGGGAATACAACAGAGGAGGTAGAGAGAGATCCCGGAGAGGCATCACAGAGCCAGTAGAGGCTGACACAGGGCTACGCAGAGGCAACGTAGGCTGACGTAGGGTAGCGTAGAGCCTTGAGGAGATCCGAAATTTGCTGGAGGGATTGATTTCTGTAGCTGGAAGCCTAGGTGTGAGATTGAGAGAGCAGAAGCCAAAATCTCAGAGGTAAAATGATCATCCAGGAGGAGTGACGCAGACCCTAGACAGTGTGATGCTGGGCTAAAGCAGTGACTACGCAGAGAGAACACAAAGGCAACCAGGGGCTGGCTCAACCAGGGTCTCCTGTGATAATGTGAGGTAATCTCACTTATCTCTCTATTAGTGATATTCTTTGTATTGGATTGCTAGAAGGGCATCCAAAGATTGTATTCAGTGATTACTACTGCATAATAATAAAACCCTCAGCTGCTATACTAGTTTTCCCATATTGGGTTTTTCCGGGGACATTTGTCCAAAAATAACTGTGTAGATGTATTGTGTATCTCTTTCTTGCTCAATTTCTTGCTTCCACATTTTATTTAAATGGTGAAGGTTGTAGTGTATTCATTTCAGTTTTTACTGTAGGAAACAATATATAATTTTGTTTAGTAATTAACAAATAGGAGAAACGTAATCAGTTGTTGCAGTAGAAATTTGGGCTTCCAAGTTTTCACATTATGTACCTGGAAAATACCCCTAAGAGAGCTTATTTTGGGGGTCACTCCCAAACCCTTGATGTTCATGGAGACACCGCAGACATGGGTGCATCCCCTCTAAGGACCCGAATTCCATTATAATCATAAATTGAGACATTTCTAGCAGTATAATAAGGATCTATGTCAAAAATGATTTGAGGAGATCCAGTCTCCTTAGCAGAAGCATGATCAATTAAATTACAAGAATATACCTTTTTGTACTTCGGGGGTTTCTTCTTTCTGTGGGTGACATTTTTAAAAGACAATGGACAATTGGTTTCCAATGGATTATGAAAAAATGACCTTTTAATCGATAGAGGTTCTAGAACCTCTGAAGAGGAAAGTGTAGCTTCCAAATCCTTACCAGGAGATAAAGACATAGGGGAGATACCATTTTCAAGAGAATTGGAAGGTTGTGTAGAACTATAAGGTGACTTAGGAGATCGGACAAAGGAGTCAACGATAGGATGGGAAGAAGAGTTGGGTCCATCACGAACACAAGCATTCGAGAGTCTGATGGAGGGATAGGAAAAATTCCGAGGTCCTTCATAGGACCCGAAAGGAATAATAGATATATAATCCTCTGTAACATTACAGGTATTTATAGTCTCAACATTACAAACAACATTCGATATGTTATTACAGGGTACCAGATTACCTGTAGAAGCCAGATTGCGAGGCGCCGTTTCGGACGCTGGGTTCAAAGGGAAAACAAAAGATTGCAACCCAAGTGATTTGGATTGACGAAGATCCCTTGATTGTGTGAATTTCTTCTGACATATTGAAATCAGATGTCCAATATCATGGGAGTGTATGCATATGTATGGCATTCCCCAATAATCTATGAATAGCTTGATAGAATAAATGTTCCATCGAATGTCTAGTTATGATATCAGACCTCTCCCATCTCAACCTCAACCAACACCCATGCCATATGTTTGTTAAGCTATCTGAAACTTCCCTCATCCCAATAATAGAACTTCCCTATTCGATTTGCTATCTCTGTGACCGCATAAGCATTCGATAATTCCAACAGACAAACCTGACAATTTAGCCCATACTAGATTTCGGCGAGGACTCTCAATAAAGGGGTCAAATCCTGCCTTCCATTTCTGCAGAATGAGATAACTCCATCCCTTAACCCATGGTACCTTTAGAATTCGATCTGCATCCTCGGGGCTTAGAAAGAGGATACCTTGGAGTTTTGATTCTCACATCTTTATCTACTCACAGAGAACTGAAAAATAGTTACATTAATGAAAGAGAAAATAGTTACATTAAAGAAAGAAAGAAATTATATTTAACGTCCATGAGGCTAAAGATAGCCTATGGGATAGATTGCTTCTTCATATTCTTTATGTATTCGACCCTCTTTCTTTGAAGCTTCAAAATAAATGCTCTCAGCTTCTTGACAAATTCCTTGCCAAATAGATTATCCCAAGAGCTAGCTGCCAGCATATCCGCATAACTTTCCCTGTTATCTTTGAAGGCCTCACATTCTAAAATGAAATGTTTTTTTGTTTCCACTTTTCTGGAAGAACAAAAAATGCATACTCTTTCCTCCCACACTTCCTTTGGCCTTTTCCAGTGCCCTGTTTCACAACGGAGTTGATGAGAATTAGTCCTTAACTGAGTAATAATAATTTTGGCTCTCCAAGAGATATTAGCATCTATGTATGTTTTTGGTTGATGATTGTGAGTGAGATTAAACACTTCAATATAGTAATTTTTCTTTCTTCCTAGCTCCTTATCCCAAGTACGCTTGTGGAGCTTTTCCATAACAAAAGCTTTTATCTCTTCGCTGTTTATGGGACACGCGTTCAAGCAAATACCCCATTTACTAAAACATTTGTTATTTTGCTGCATCCAAGTTTTTTTGCTCTTACGCAATCTATCATTAAAGACAGCCTTAGGCCATCTACCCTCTTCCATTTGCTCAATTTTTTTATAAATACCTTATGACTCGCACCATAGCAATTGCTTGAATAGAAGTAGTCCCTGTTTCACTTAACAATATATCATAAGGAACTGCACTTTTAATCTTAAATTTGTTTGTAATCAAACACTTATGAATTTTCTCAATTTGTCTTCACTGCATGTCGAATGTACTGCTGGCCCATAGTTCACAACCATAGAGAATCACCAAAATCACTAGAAGCCTAAAAAGAGTTTGAGTGGTTTTCCAGTCCCATAACTTTGCCTCTCTACACCTATTTTGGAAAACATAAAATGCTTTCTAACGCCCCAAAGTTCTTTTCTTTCTACAACCATTCGAGCTTAGATTTTTGTTGAAGCCAATTCTAAGGTATTTGTAATCTGCAACTTCTTCCAGAATGTTGCCTTCAAAGTAGAACTTATGCTGGTTATGTTTTATTTTCTTAGAGAAGACCACTAATTTCGTTTTGCTGATATTGACTTGCATCCCCACACTTCTACAAAAATGCTCAAGGGATAGTAAGTGCTCTTGCAAACCAAGAGCCGATTTAGCAATCAGAATAAGGTCATCTACATACAAAAGAAGCTTTATAACAAACTTGCCCAAATAGATACCATCACCCCCTTGCGAATTTAACCACTCCTCAAGCTTGTCGATATATAAACCAAAAAGGGTAGGAGACAGTGGGAAACCTTGCTTGACCCCGATATCGCTTCTAAAACTTTTAGAAATGCCTGCTGAAATTCTAATTTTGACTTTCACCTCTTCATACAGCGTATGCACAACTGCTCTCAAACATTTAGGAACCCCAAGTTCCTCCATTCTGTGCTAGAGCTTATCCCTAGGAACAGAGTCAAACGCTTTTTTGAAATGAACAAAGCAACAAAAGACTTCTTCCTTTTTCTCCCAAACTTTTTCAATGATGTGCCTTAAAGTTATACAATGATCAACTGTGGAATGTTTAGGTCTAAAACCTACTTGCCCTTTAGCACGCTTATCTCTTTTTCTCCCCACTTGCTAAATTTGTTTTCTAGCATGCTTCCAAATAGCTTTGCAAGAAAAGGGTTTATCATGATGGTCCTATAATTGGAGGGATTGTTGATGTCACTGCTCTTGAAAAGAGGTATTGCCAGACTAGTTGTCCAATCTATGGGAAGCCCTTGTTGTATGATGTTGTTGAATATTTTTGTAATGTGAGGTGCAAGAATCTTTGAGCCCCACTTTAGATATTCCGTTTGGAGTTCAACTAAGTCTTTTGCTTTCCCAACACCCAACTTCTTGATACCCATATGTACCTCTTGTACCGTGAAGAGTTCAATATCAATGTTGACCAAGGGGGGAGGGTCAACCTTGGGAACCTGCTCATAGAGTTGTTTTGCATAGTCAAATCATTTAGAAGCTATAATATTATTTCCAATTTGTATCTTTTTCAGTTGGATCTCCTTCCAAAATAATTTGGGATTATTTTTCCCAAGGAAGATTAGTTCTTCCCTCCTTGAAACCATGAAACCGGTCTTTTTCTTGCTTAATAACTACTTGTAAGCTTTGAGCTTTATGTTATCCTTGTTTGACTCTTTACACATTCTCCTTGCCTTTTTGCATTCCTCGTCAAACCAAGCATTAATTAGAAAGCAATTTGTTTTAGACTTCTTAATTTTTGCTCTTTTGCACTTTGTAAGTGCACATTGAATTAAATGTGTTAATTCATGAATATGAAGGCTGTGAATTGTAATTTTCTCCTTCTCAAAGAGCCTCTCTAGCGTCATTTTGAAGGTATTACAATTTTCTGGGGTCAAAAGAATTCTTCCCCGTGGGAGATTTGGTTGGACAAGCTGAATTTTTTACTCTAATTGTTTCTTTTCAATCCAAGAGAAACATAAATAAATTGGCTTGTGATATGTTTTCAAGTCCTACAGCTGATCTCCAATCAAAACTTCCTCCATTTTCTCACACAAATAATGTGAGCAAATTACATAATCTACCACACTTGCTCCATTGTAAGTATTGCAAGTGAAATTACCAGACTTTGCCCATCTAGTTAAGCCATTACAAATGACTAATTCAAAGGCCCCACATAGAGTAAGCAATTGTTCACCAAAAAGATTGCAATCCTTGTCCTCTGAAATTCTTTCCCATTGATGATTAATTGCTTCTGTAAGCCAAATAAGGTCATAATCATTTTTACAACAAAGAATGCAAGCTTGTTCACTTGCAGTCCTAGCATTGAAATCACCCACTACAAGGACTTCACTTAGCTGCGAATATGTTGCAATATCCGCTTTTAAGGCTGCAAATGAATCTTTGTGGTCAAGCCCTCTACCTTTGTAGATTTTTGAAACCTGTGGCGCAAAATAGCATGTTATGATTCTGATGTGGTTTCCATTTTCTGATATTTTAAACCAAATGAATTGCTTATTTGAGTCTTCTTTTTCTAACTGAATGAGACAACCTTCTTTCTCCCTTACTAAAACAATGATAACCTTGTGCCCTTTGCCATTCCCTACTGCCTTGTTCCACACTACCATCTTCTAGTATCCTTCAAACAAAGGTGTCTTGCACCCTTCATGCTCATGTGTTTCTATGAGGCAAATTATGTCTCTATTTTCCGCAATAGGCCCTACCCCAGGTCCTCATCTCCATGGGTAACCTCTGCAGTTCAAACAAACTAATCTTAAGGAAACTTGGGTATGACTTGATTGCTATTTATTTTTCACATTTGAGTCTTTGTCCCTATTTTCCCATACTGACCTTTCTTTCTAATTTCCTATTGAAGAGTTTGTTGCCTCTTCTTTATTACCATCTTGCTGCTCTATTTTGGAAGGAGGTCCAAATCGCGCTATCACAACTTTGCCTTTATAAGTCCATGCTCTTTTGCCTTCATCTCTTGCTGCCCTAATATTTAAAATTTCCTCCCTTCTTTCCTCCTGTTGTTCTACAGTTAAATCTTCTTCTAGGAAAAAACAAAAACCCCTCAAGAAATTTTTCTTGCTTAAAATGATATATTTATTACGCAAGCTAGGCATAATGACTTTTAAGGGCCTAGCTCTCTCCCCGTTAAACTTACCCACCCTCCATGCTTGGCATATTTGTTCTTGCCATAACAACTTTTCTTTCAAGAAGTCTCTTGCAAGGTCAAGAGTACATTCATTTTTCCCATAGTCTTTCACCCCTTTAATAATTATGTTTGCTGCCCTATTTTGTCTTTCCTTGCCTTCACTATCTTGCATGTTGTCAACTTGAATATTTGTTTTTCCTTCCTTATTAGCAGAATTGCTAATAACTTGAGCCCAAGTTTTGGAAACTTTGGTGGAATCTTCTTTCATTTCTTCTCTTGCGTTCTCTTCATGGTTGTTTATTTGGGCAATCATTTTCCCTTTATCATGGGGTGATTTCACATGCACCACCTCAGTGCTTTCCACTACAAATTTCCTTATGTTTTGCACATCCACCTTCATGCATTGCCATTCTGTCTTCCCTATCAGGAGAGCTTCCTGTAGCAATGCCACTTGTTCTTTTAAAACTTTATTGCTTTCTGCTAAAGCCTTGTTCTCAACTGTTATTATATTAATTTTATGATTTCTTTCCTGCCATTTAGCTTCTAAAACCTCCAACCTTTGTTTTGCACTTAACAATTCTTTCACATAAAGATCAGATGACCAGGTGAGAGGTGTGGATGTGGGACTATATAAGGCAGAATCATCAATGACTTTTCCTCTCGACTTCTTGTTGCCATGTGCTTGTGGAGGAGACTTGTTTGAGTGCTTTTTGCGAAGGGCTCGATACTTTTCTTTTTAGACAATTTCTTCCTTTTTTGCTCCCATTTTAGACAGGTTATTCTTCGTTTTAAAATGCCCTGATATTGTTTGGCATTGACCTAAACCCACTTCCTAGCTTTGGTGGATGAGGCAATTTTCACTTGTCCTAAATCATTTGTCTCCACATGTTCTGAAATTTCTTGTTCCTTTGTCATGTTTGAATGCATTTGTTGCTCCTTGCTCATTGCTCAATACTTCTGCTGCATAAAAACTCCCTGCTCTCACACTGCCAACTGTTCACTGGTCGTTGCTCTCACTATTGACCACTGCCAACTGTTCACTGCTCGCTTCTCTCACTATTGACCACACTGCTCACACTGCTTGGACAACTGCATTGAACAAATGAGAACTCATTGTCGCTCCAAGAGAAACCTGTCAAAGAAAATTGCAACGTAAAAATATGATAGATTTCCTTTTTGTTCGAAAACAAGAATAAGATTAACACAGGAATCAACGAACTCGAGAGGGGTTGGATTTAGGGTTCTAAGAATTTTGTGTTTAATGAAAGAGAAAATGTAGTTGCAAAAACCTTGGAGGTGGCATAGAATCCCGTTAAAAGAACGATTATTTCATTATGCTCCATTAAAACTTTCAAAATATGAATCAATGAGACAGTTACAAATTAGTTTTTTTAATAATGTTTGTAGAAAAAGAGAAAACATCTAGGTCAAAGCTCATCTAATGCTAGAGTCTTGCTTTGGCTTAGACTAATAAAATAACATTAAAGTAAAAAGATTTTCAGCAATTTTGAAAAAAAAAAGGGTGGTTTTTCCTTTCAAATGAGAAAATATATGAAGGGTGTGTTTTTCACTTCAAATGTGAAAATATGTGAAGGGTAAGATTTGACTAATACTAGGATTTCTCTACACAATTTCCCCCAATAGTGAAAAAAGGTCTTGCTAGGAAGGCTAAAATGGTTGGAATCTTGCAATTTTTATTTTTTATTTTATTTATTTATTTTTTCCTACAAATCTTGCAATAGGAGTGTTTGAATCTTGTTATTGATGGTGAAAATGGAATAAGTATTCCCCGGGCCACTTAAAATACTAAAATTTGACAACTATAATTTGGATTTACAAAAATTCATAATTCATACCATATTTTATCAAAATCTTTCCAAAATTTCTATGATGTTGGAGACAAATTTAAAAGCAGGTTAGACTACAGCCTCGCGAATTAAAATCTGTTCGTGGTTATGGTTTAGATATTATACAAAGCGTCATTGCTAAGATAATGGAGCGCCATCATTTGCACTTGTGCTAACAGTGGGAAAACGCTGACTTTGCTATACTTGTTCCACCTATGTAACCTCCTGTCCATGCATTCAATCAATTTAAACAAATCAACATTATTGACGTTACTTACATTCATAAACATTACTGAAGTGGAAGATGACACCCATATATGGTCATGGATAATTAAGATAAATAATTCAAACTAATAGATGATTAAGAAAAGCAATACTTTCCAATTTATATATTTAAATGAGCCTCTATAATTTCCTACTTGTATGGCGTTGAAGTAGAGCTTAAGTCATGACCACTGTATCTGTTAAACCGCAACGAATAGAATGCTGGGATTTAACTCCTCAACATATAACCAAGATACTTGAGGTGTGAAAACAACTCCACGCCTTTATATTTTAAGAAGAGAGCAACTTCCACATTCCAGAAAAAAGCCAAGATGTTAATCGGTTGAAGCAGTTTTGAAGTTTTGCTAGATTTTTAAAGAGTAGCATTGTAGGTCTATGTTTGATGGTTTTCTTGGTGCCCATTTGGTGATCAACCCAAGAAATTAATAATTGTCAAGGTAGGATTGGGAAAAGATGTAGTAAAATGCATTTATACTGTTACCACAAAATCTATCCTCCAAAAATGTAAAAGTCCCCATCACCTGGGTATGACTTTGTAAAACTAAAAGGTCGGTAACTATTATTTCTTGTTTGCAATTTAGATCAAGGAAAATAGAATTTTAACCAATAGGGTCATCTTTATGGGATATTAGGTTCACTCTGTGTAGTATAGAGTGAGAGTAAAGAGAGTTTAGTGAATTTTAATCAATAAGGGCATTCTTATGGGATATTAGGAGTATATAGTGATAGTAAAGAGAGTTTAGTGAATATAAAACAAGGGATTGAAATATTTTATTTATTACTAGTAATTAAAAATCCATAGTGTTACTATAAAATGTATCATTCAAAAATGTAGAAGTTTTAAGCACTTGGGTATGACTTTGTGAAACCAAAAAGTTGGTAATTTTCATTTCACTAATTTTCTTTTGCATTTAGGTCAACCAAAATAAAATTTTAACCAATATCAACAACCATTCTTGAAACCCTAGCAAATTCTATGTCTCACCTTATTATAATGAAGTGCAGGTAAAAAGGAAATATTTTTAATATAAATCAATATGATTTAAGATGATATTGTCAATCACATAGATTGATAAATCAAAATAATAATATAATTTGAATAAATATAGAAATATTTTATTTTTTAAAAATAAACTCTTCTCAATTTGGTTATGGTCATATGCTAGGTAAAAAGATAAAAATTTTCATATAAGCGTTTTTATATAAATTTGTAAAATCACTCTACAATCTTAACAACTAGTCTAGATCTTTGGATCTATCAAGTGCCAAGGGACCAAATGTCAAGGTGCAATTTTTTTTGGTGGTCAAAAAAAGATTTGCACCTTGAGAAATTAGATCCATAATAAGACTTTATATATATATATATGTTTTTGAATATACTATATTACATTAGAATATGATTGGTAAAGCTACGGGTTGTTAAAACTTGGAAGCAAAAAACAACTAATGATTTAAATAAATTTAAATAATTTGACCTCTCCAATTTTAATTTTTAATTTAATGTCTTTATTTTGATAGACAAAATGTTTATGTTAACATTACAATAACTCTTCTATATTTGGAAGGAGAGTGCCTATTGGTACCAAAAAAAAATGTTTTTGAAAAAAAATGTTTTTGATGCAAATAGGCATGTTTATTTTGGAATACGCTTCCAAAATTTTAATTTAATTATCAATAATTATTTGATGGATGGTAGAGATTTAACCTCCATAAAATATTTTAGAAATATTCTTAGTAGTATACACAAATCAAAATCTGAAATTTATTTCCAAAGTAGTAATGCCTTTTTTCCCATTTTAATTAATTTCATTAATTAAAAAAGTGACACATGAACACAAGTCATATGAAATGAGTTATGGTTTTTTGGGCATATCACTGGGCATGTGGTATTATAAGTCATGGTATTATATCAAATCTTATTTACAAATTAAGAGTCTCTCTGATGAAATGAGGGTGAATCTCATGGTTAAGAAGCTTGTTACATTTTTTTTCATGTATATACGTTTAACTTATATCTTAATTTCTTTTATTAATAAAATAATAATAATAATAAAGTTATAATTTAGTTAAATCTTGATTTTTTATTTTTTTAGCAACTTTAGATATATGGATGTGTGTGTTTTAATGTTCATTATAGATTGATGCCACCCAATCATTTAATTTATATGGTTGCACCAATTATTAAAATATATCAAATTTATGTGTGTGTGTGTATATACACACTTTGAATTACATTAAATGAGGATTACATTGACCAAAAAATTTTCTCCCAAGGAAAATAGACCAATAGAGGTTCAAAGTCTTGAGGTTGCTAAGACCTCATCAAACTAGAGCATCTTGTAAGCTTATAAAAACAAATTGGCCATGCTAGACCTTGACATGCATCAACATGAGAAAAAAAAAAGACTGGGCAGAATTGGCATCTGCTCTGGCGAGTCACTACCCTCATCCAAAGAGGAGAGGTTAGTTGATCTCCTAGTTAGAAATGTCAAATTACAGTGAATCCTATCAATTTTATAAATTTTTTCCTTTAACTATAACAATAATCATTTTGAAATATTAAAATTATTTAATATATAATATTTTTATCTTTTTATATATCTCATTAAATTTGAAATATCAACTTTTAACAATAAAATAAATTATTATTAATTGGAAAATTTAACAACTAAAATTTAAATTGAAAAATGGGTAACAAGAGTGGAAGGGTTATCTATGGTCTAGTTGAAAAAAGTTAAGGACTGGGAAATGTGAGAAATAATCATGAAGAAGCCTACGACTTACCGTAAGGGCATCCTCCTTGTAAGAGAAAATTAGGTTTCCTTGGGAGACTCTCTTATTATCATTCAACACATAGTTAAAGATTCATCTCCAAGAGATAAATTTTTGGATAATCTTTTAAAGCTTGTTAAGAAGGAAACAAGAGATATCCCTATTATGAGTTATAGGCACATACAATGAGATAATAATAAGGAAGATGTGTCAATCTGGATGCAATGCTAAATTTGGTGAATTGATGATTAATGGTTAGTTAAGACAATACTTCATTCCTTAGTAATAATTTCAATGATAAGTCATGTAGCATCAAGTTACATCATAAACTAGGAGTGTATGTACAGTAAGTTTTTTCTTTATTTTAGGGCTTTATTGAAAGGTATTCACTTCTAAAAAAAACTCCCTTTGTTTGCATGAATAATGTACCTTTGGAGAGGAAATTTTTGGTTTTGTATAGGAAACATCAATTTGAAAAACTTAGACTTATGATGATATATTTCCTCATGTATTTTGATCTAATACAAAATTCTCTTTCTCTCTCTCTATATTATTATTATTATTACATTCAAAAATACATTTGATTGAAATTTTATTAAATTTCGACCCTTAAAGCCCAATATAAGGGAGATGTCCCATAACATGACATTTAAAAATAATAATAAAATAATTACATTAACAAATTAAAATAAAATAATAACAAAAAAACTTTAAATGTTGGCCATAAATAAAATAATTCAATTTCCATTTTAATTTCACATCAACTTTATGTAGAGACAAAGTAATTAAAAGTAAAAGCTTACTAATTTTTACTTTTTAGTACAAGGAAAATTGACAAATGACATCTAAACATAATATTTATTATGAAGAGAAACACTTTATTTATTGCAACTCAGTACGAAGGACATGTGCAATTCATTTTGTGTTGTGACATATGATATTTAAAACTTTCATAATAATAATAAATAAAAAATTTAGTGCTAGTAATAAATACAATATTTCAATGTCCATATTAACTTTATATAGGGAGAAAGATAAAGCAATTAAAATTGAAATGTTTCTTATATCTTCACTAGAAATAACCTGGGCGGGGTCAATCGATGATCAAGAAGGTCGATGGCCTAGGAAGACCACTTCCATTGCACTTGGGAGGGGAGTTTACCTAGCATCTCCCATCGAGGAGAGTGCACGTCATAATTTGTGGCAGCGGAGGCTCGCGTTCGCGCTGCCTCTATTTTTTCTCTTTTTAAAAAAATATCTTCACTAGAAATAGACTATATATATATTATTTAAAGTAAATGAAAAAGAAATTATGGTTAAAACATTTTATTAATGTGCTACTCGTTGCAATTTCTTTTATTAGAAAGCAAATTAAAAAAAAAAAATTCTTACTATTAAAATAATTTATTAGTGTGTTGTTCATTTATTATTATTATTTTAATTATTAATAAGAAAACTAGCCTTTTCAATTTAATATACTACAAAAATCTTATAACTTACCTATTTTAAAATAATCAATTTTATTTAAATTTATTTTGAAAAATATAATTATTATAAAATGATCTAAATTAATTTTAACATTAAAAAAATGCCTTTAACTATTAAAATATTGGATAAATAAAACTATAATAGCATTGAGGCGAAGGAATTACTTGGATGGCCAAAAGTGGCTGAAATCCAAGCAATTTTTTTTCAAGAAATCTTGCATTATTAGTGTTTGAATCATGTTTTTGATGGTAGAAATGGATTCAACACCATCAAAAACCTTTGGGACATCCAAAATCTTGAAGTTTGATAGTTGTAACTTAGATTTACAAAAATCCCTGCTGGATTTTATCAAAATATTGCTGGAATTTCCATGATTTTCAAGGCAAAAAAGCAGTATAGTTAGACTATTGCATCTATAATTATTTAACCTATGACCTATAATTATCTAAATTAACATAAATTCAAAGATAATTCTTTTTCCAAAAGATAAAACTTTTTCAATTTCTTATGTTATAAGGGATATAATATAACTAGGGTGTAGCAAGACAAAAGTTGTTATTTGACTAAAGTGATAAAATATTCTTTATAATTGGAATTTTGAATCATTAAAATTATTGTTTGTAATGAAAATTTTTAAAATAATTTTATCAATTAAATTAATATTAGTATAGATTCATGTTAATTTTAGATTTATCAAGCATTGATAGGGATCAAATCTCAAATATTTTGAGCTACAAATCTCTTTTAGAGTGTAAAACTTGAAGCAAGATTTGATCCCTCTTTGTATTTGATAGGTCAGATGTTAACATGGATCTACGTATTTATTATGAAGTAAAAGAAAATAACAAATTTATTATTGTTAAATACTTTTCCGTGTTATTCAAGATGGAGATACCCAGAGAAATACACTATATCTTATATAAAGCGAATAAAAATAAAAATTCTTATGTTTAAAACATTTTATTAGTGTTGTTCAAGATGAAAGATATGTGCAATTCCTTTTATTTATAAGTACTTTCTAATTTAAAATATAAGAAAATTTGTAATTCCTTCAATACTTAGTATAGAGTTGACACATAACATTTTACAACATATTAATAAAAAAATAAAAAAAAATCAATATAAATATCAATCTATCCATTTATATGTTGAGAAACACTATCAAATCACTAGAAATATAAACCTTATTTGCATCTTAAAATATTTGATAAATCTAAAAATAATATAAATATATACTAATTAATTATCAATTAATCATAATATATTTTAAAAACTAAAATATCCTTATTAAATTATTTTAATTTAATAATACCATTTTAATATTATAAAATTTGAAGAATATAATTCTAAAAATTAATAATATAGCATTATAAATTTTAATAATTATTAATTTAAATTTATATTAAATTAAAACTCCAAAACACAGGTTACACAAAACCATTCGAGTGCCTCAATAAACTAATTAAAAAAAATTCTTACATAGATGTAAAATATCCCCTTTTATATTTAAATAAAAAACAATACATCAACCCCTCACTACCAAAAACAATATGTCTCACTACACCACTTAAGCCCTCTTGAAGTAACAATGAAGTGAAGGTGACATATATATCTATATATAACACCATTTACTTAACTGCCCATTAAAACAGCAATACAATAAAATGATTCTCTTTTCTTAAAATATAAAAAAGTCACTCAGTGACAAAAATTCAAAGGTTATCAAAGTGGCAACCCATTGAAGTCCATTAAAACAATATATAATAAAAGTGATTCACTTTTAACCAAATGTTAATAATATCTTATCAACAATATCAGCAAAATATCGACCAACATACTTTCTATTTATTTAATTAATTTAATATTTTCAAATATCGCCAATATTATCGACACTACTTTCCCCGGTTAACAAATAACACTTCATTTACTCAGCTCCACCAGCTAGACCTTTCTTGTCTATCGCCTCAGCCCTCGGGATTAAAATGAAAGGATTTCAGAATCCGAATAAATAATACAAGATTTATATAATTAAAGTGGCAACAAAATAAAAAGTGTTTTAGTTTTTACAAAATGATAAAATATACTAATAATTAATACATTATTTACTGTACCAGCAATTTTGTAAAAGGGGTGTTTTTTTCCCTTCAAATGAGAAAATATGTGAAGAGTAAGCTTTGACTAATACTAGGATCTAGCTACACAATTTCCCGCCACAGTAAAAGAAAGTCTCGCTGGTTAGAATCTGATCCTCCTTGGTTTAGATATTATACAAAGTGTCATTACCATCATTTGCACTCGTGCTAGCAGTGTGGGATAATGCTGACATTGCTATACTTGTTCCAGCTATGTAACCTCCCGTCCATGCATTCTATCAATTTAAACAAATCAACATTATTAACGTTATTTAAATACATAAACAGATGAGACGCATATACCTTATGGTCATGGATAATTAAGATAAATAATTCAAACTAATACATGACATAGATGATTAAGAAAAGCAATAATTTCCAATTTATATATTTTAAATGAGCCTCTATAATTTCCCACTTGTATGGCGTTGAAGTATAATTTAATTCATGATCATTGTATATGTTAAGGCACAACGAATAGAATGCTGGGATTTAACTCCTCAAAATGTAACCAAGGTCGCTCATTCCACAACACTAATTTGGTTAATAAAAAATCATATGTTTTATGAAGGGAAGGGACTCTCTATGAGAAGCTCCTCAACCAAATTAATTTAAAAGTTGCCTTGCCTAAGAAATTGAACTATGCTTTTACTCACTAAGGATGTCCAATGCATGTAATTCCTATTCCTTTAGAGAAAGAAATAAGAACGTACAATTTACCTCCTTCAATGTAACAATGCTACTCCTCTATAGTTCCCAGATCAACTCTTACAATTTAAATTTGCAAGAAAAATTCTCTAGTGATGCACCTAGAACATGGTGCCACACATACTGGGTTGTAACTTGTGACAAAGAAAAAAACACATTTATTTAAATGCTTGGAGCCTTTTTATTCACAAATCCCTACTACAAATTGTAATATCCCCAATTTTGTGAGCATGAGATTTTTGCTCAATTTTGGTGATATTAAGTAAAAGGGCAATATTATTTTGGAAAAAGGTAGCAAGTATTATTTTATTGGAGATTGGCGGAAAATTATTATTTTATTAAAATGGAGGTAAAAGTCAATGGAAAATGACCCCCACCAATAAAATAATAATTAAAAACAGAGTCTAGAAGCATGGGGAGAAATTATAAAAGGAGGATGGACTCATTTGCTAATGATCTTCCATTACATTTCACCTTTCATCTCTCTTTGGCATTGTTTAGCACAAGAAGAAAAGTGTTGTTTAGCAAGCGGAATTCCACCTCTACCTTTGGTAAACTTCGATTGTCACTTTAGAGGAGTAAGGAGTCCATCTCAAGGCTTCTCTAGGAGCTACATTGGATACCATTTCTAACTAGAGCGTGCTTCTCTTCGGGCGCAGAAGGAAATTCAAAGGGGCTAAGAGAAGCTAGTAGACAATGGAATTTTGGCAAGAAAATTTGCAGAGATTTATCTATAGGGAGGATGAAGTTTTCCTTGGGGATTTACAGGGCCGAGAGTGCTGCATTTTGGAGGACCGAATTTATCTATTCCAGGCCCTGCACAAGGGTTTACTGGCAGCTTCTGTGAACTTGTAGAGATTTAGAATTTGGGGAGCATTCAAGTTGGGAATTGCTTGGTGATTGAGGGGAGAAATTTGCAGGAGTTAGGGAGGATTTCTTGGTGGGAGATTTGAGCCAAATTCAACAATATCTAAACTATAGAGCGTTTTCTGGCATAATCAAGCAATTTACACTTGTCGGGGGTCACCACGGGTCGGTGGATTCAACCCAAGCCCTTTCTGGGTTTTTGTGGGTTTGGTGAAATTAGTTTATAGAATTAATTTTATAAAAGGCTAGGATTAATTTTATGGAATTTTCTGAGCACTTATGAGGGTAGAATTCCTAGTTCCATTCAACAGTTAGCAATATAAATTATTGGAGGACGCAATTTACCTCAAGACCATTTCCACCACTTGGGTCAGTGAGAAATTTCTGGGTTTTGTTGGAGTTGGTGTGAAGAGCCTACATTTAATTTTGCAGAATTTTTGGAGTATATTTCAGAGCAGAAATATTAGTTAATCTACAACAGCGGTGACAATAATTTTCTAGGCTAGCGCAGAATCATGGTGGTGAGCTCATCTGACATTTGGGTAGCTTGATCATCACCTAAGTTGGGATTTTCTTGTTGTAGCAAGCCCAAGTTCCTCTCCATACTCATTTGTACTCTATTTGCTCGGAAATAAATAAAATGGCTTTGGGTTTTGGTGCATTTTCTCCTGCGTTGTGATTTCCTGCAAATGTGTTGAATTTCCTAGTTGTTGTCATAGTGCATGTTTATGTTATTCACTTAATATTTCCATTAGGAATATTACAGTGGCTTCAAAGCCATAATTTTGGCTCAGCCTGTAGGAAACCCTTCATTCTATGATAAGACAAAAAAATAAAATAAAAAAAATCATGGGATCCAAAGAAAGGTTAAAATCAATCAACATGGAAATACCCTTGAATGAGGTGATTAGGATGCAACAAATGATGATTGATGTGGGGAAACAACTAATTCATACCACAATTGAGAATCATGACCATTATCAATTATACAACAAATCCACCATGCCCAAAATTATCGATAATGCATCAAGATGACAAGACATGGTTGCAATTGATGTGGAGTTATTGGCAACAAATTGGAGGGCATACCAATCATTGGGACATTGCATTCAAGTGTCTCTCTCTTTTTGGGAGTTCTCTGAATTAAGAGGCATGCACAAATCAGTGGGATTTCTGTGGAATTATGGAGGGATGATGAGAAGGATTAAGGCAAAAGATGAAGGGGCCATGGTTGGCAAGGAGGCAGTTGAGCATACACTCGTTGATGAGATGCCATCTGTTGTTGAGGTATTCATTAATAAGGTATTCGGGGTTGTGATTGAGTGCTCAACAGATAGCAACGCACCTCAGGTTGATGAGGTGTCGGGAGACATCTCCACCGTTGATGAGGAACCAATAGGTACAGAGGCATCTAAATCTATCCAGAATTACTGGACAACAATCACCTGCAGTTGATTGGCGAGCATGTCTTGTGTGTTGGGTTGTCTATGGAGGAGCAGTTGGAGGCTCATGTTGAGTCCATGATGGAGGAGGATGTGCAACCATCCTTTGGGCTAGCCATTGATGAGGGGCAACATCGAGACCACACATTGGGATTTTAGCATAGTTCATTTCAGGGGTACACTGACAGGATCTACAACGTTATTAACAAACCCTTACACATTGGATTGAGGGAGGTAGAGTTGTCTAGACATACCCGAGGGGATGACCAGGTTAGCAAGACTGAGCGACATGAGCTGAGTATGACAACACATAAGCTTGGAGGGCTTGTTCCTTCCACAGGGGATTGTACATTCGATCCCTCCTTTGGGATTGGATGGCGAGAGGTACTGAGCTGGTACTCGATGGAGTAGGCTAGGCGGTTGGATACATCCATGGCCACATTTCAACAGAGGCCATGGATTACTAGAGGGATTTGAGGGCCAAACTGTTGTTGGGATCCAGGTGGGATTTCCCATCACATCGTAGAGCCAGTTGGTGATGGTAGTAGTAGCTGCGTGATGGATCCGATGTTTGGGCACACATACATTTTCAAATCTCCATCAGAGCCCCTGACAACACTAGTGACATGATGGTTTGACAAGGGAGCAGATATATTTCATGAGTTGTCTTGGCATATTGACTGTGCGTGGAGTCACAGGGTGATTAGCCTACTCTAGCAGGAGTTGGTAGGAGGAGGTGGCATCGACTTGCCACCAAACAGGGCATTACATGGAGGCATGTGAGGAGTCGGGTTGCTCAGGGCTTTCAGGGCAGATGGGGAGATGTAGCCCACATCATGGATGGCTTACTAGCAGAGTGGTGGATGCGTTGGCACATCCGGGATGGCATATGATACAGGGTGGTAGGAGAGTAGGCAGTGGTACCCATGGGTGCACAAGGATATGCCGCAAAGTCCAGTGTTATGCAGAGGGATGCGACCTGATGCATACAGGCCCAATTTTAGACCCTAGCATCCAGTGTTGTATAGATGTATGTAATGATGAGCAGTGGCCTACAGAGGAATGTGGTTGTTTGATGTAGCATGTTGGTTTGCATTGAGCGACTCACATCGCATCAAGTACACGTGGGGAGTGCCAAGTATAGTGACACAGGCAGGATATGAGACAATACAGGATGGTAGAGTAGTAGCACGGGGCATCCAATGGTGTATAGGTATAGGTTACAAGGTACAATGCTAGGCTGAGAAGTACAGGTATACTCGGTGGGATGCAGAGGCATATGTTGCTGCACAACGAGGTCTTGGAGGGTTGCTTCAAAGGAGACTTATGGATGAAGACACTAAGCATACCTTTGGGTGCAGTTCACCCAAGATCGACGGGGACGCAGATGAGCGATACTCGATGGTATCCATTGGGACTCACATGCCTGTCCCTCTTATACATCTGTTATAGGCACATGCGATTAGGCTGTTGTCCTTTGACACTCTAGGCACGAGTAGTGGGGGACATGGAGCTCACCTGAGACATTGGGATGACACTCAATGAACTAGGGGAGAGACTTCTCAGCAATGGCATTGGGTCAGTGAATGAGTTGATAGCCACAGGTTGGGGGATGAGGTGATCATTTGCAGGGGTGGCATATCGTTCATCAGTGAGCCTACGTTTGGAGAGCTAGTTACGAGGGAGACGTGTCAGTCTTTCCACAGGGCATGTCAGGACCATGCATAGAAGAGGATACCGTGTATGGTTGAAGCAGCTTTCCAGTATGTGTCTGTCCTCTAGACATTGTATTGGCACATTATCGAGAGGGCGGATGGAAAACTCAGTGGTGATGGTTGGCCGGAGTAGGACAGGTCCGCATACACTGATTCGATTGCGAGTATCAGATACCCATCTATTGGATGCCTTCAGGGGGTAGTTATTTGGCATATGTGGCTTCCCGCAGTCATCGGTACTTGTTACAGGTCAATTTGGGCACATCAACCCCGACTTCCAGATCCGTATTATTAGGGTCCATCAATCCCTAATTCAGTTGTTTTCATTCCCTAATGAAGTTAACCTACATCATGCTTGCCTCCCAAGAGTTTCATGTCACCATTCATCCAAAAAATGCCCCTAAGGAGATCAATGCCAGTGGCCCTTTATCAGGCTACATTGCAATGTAGGAATTGCACTGTCTGGGTGCACTGCAACGCAGTTGGCCTTTGTTTCACTTGCGCTAAGCGAGATTCATCGAATTTTTGAAATGAATCCATTGGATTCCTCATCCAATGGATGCTTTTGGAAGTTTCCAGATGGATTGAGCTCGCTTTTGGATGAGGAAGAGGATGAATGAACCTTAATCCATTATCCCTTCCTCCATGGAACCACTTCCCAATTTTGGCAAAGCATTCATGAGGGCCATTAATGGCTTAACGTTCTCCATTAAACTATAAATTGACCATGCATTTAAAGGCTCGTCTAGGTTGGAATTTCTTGAGCTAAGGAAATGCTGTTTGAATGAGATTAGTAAGAGTATTGTAATGATGTCGAATTGTTGCTTCATGAGGAGAGAAGGGTTTGAAGCTGGAAGGATGACACTGAATCGAGCATGCATCTACATGGGTTGTAATCTTTCCTTCTATTAATAAAGAATTCTAAGCTTTTTCCATTCATGTGTTTATATGATGTATATCGTATTCTTGATTCTATGATATGTTTAGTTAACAGATTGTCATTATTGTATGCTTTGATGGGTTTCTGTCTCAGCTTGTGTGCAGGTACTTTCCAAGCAAGTTAAGTACGAAAAGGAGTGACGAAATCGGTCAAAGGGGAGAGGGATCGAGCGAAAGATACAGGTTAGTACCTTTGTTCTTCTTTCTCTTATCTGTTAACTATAGGAAAAGCAACGAATTACTTTGTCTGTTGTTTCTAGACTAGCTACTAGGTCTAGAGGGTTAGGCGTTTGAAGAAACACTAAATTTGCCCAAAACAATACTACATAGAAGCAGGCACGAGGCAATTTAGCATGCATTAGATTAGTTCATGATATAAGGGGCCTATATGTCGGTTGCATGCAGGGACTAGGGATGAGGAACAAACAGATTCTATCAGTTGTTAGAGCTATGTCATAACAGGTTTTGCTAGGGGATCCATGGATTTAGTTGGTTGATATGCCACTACATCTCATGAGGAGCAGGACCATAGTAGAGTGTGATCTAGCTCACTTTGGGGTTGACACATGGGGGATCATGGAGGCCTCCATTTGTTAAGTTATGGTATGTTCTATGCTTATAAAAGTTTACTTCTTTTTCTTAATATTTCAGATTAGCAATCACATGTACATAAAGTAAAGTGCAGATAGAACATTAAATGATCAACATAAAACAAGCCAAGAAAAGAGACACAAGATGTGGCGGCTAGCCAGGGACAAACCCCACAATGTGTGGGGAAACCCTTTGATCAAATCTTCTTTTATCTCCAATAATTCAGCAAAGAGAAATAGTACAATAAATCTGATTTATATCAGCAGTAGCAAACCCTAGATTAGCAGCATCAGCATTAGCGGCTTCATCATCAAACTAGGGTAGACGATATCTCACAAGCCGATCATCGAATTGGCTTGATTCCACCACCAAAAGTTGCGGCTTCCAGAGGAGGTTCAAATGAACCTACAACGTAATTCAGATGAGGAGATCTTCTGGTCCACGCAGGTCAAACTTCACTCTTGTAGTTGCAGCTTCAGTTTCAACAGCTTCCTTCAAACTAGGGCAGTCGATATCTTGCAAAGCATCCGTCGGATTGACTTGATTCCACCACCAAAAGTTGCGGCTTTCAGAGGAGATCCAGATGGACCTACAACGCAGTTCTAAAGAAGAGATTTGATGGTCAACGCTGGTCAAACTTTGGATCTGGAGTTGTAGCTTCAGGTTCAACAGCTTCCAGCTTCACTTGTGTGAGAGAGAGACCCTTTTCTGCGCAGTAGAGAAGAAACTCTTTTTTGTGCAGTAGAGAGAGAGAGAGAGATGTGATGAGATGAGTAAGTCCAAATGAGGAAAAGTCCTCCTATATTTATACACCACATTGGTGTTTGAATAGATGCGACTGTTGGGCTTCTGAGCCTACATGAGTTGCGGGTCGGCTTGATAATAATTCCATAATCAAAATAAATTCATATCTCCATGAATACTTATCGGAATCAGATGATATTTATATCAATCCTACACCTCTCGACAAGAGAAATCTAATAAAAATATTATCAACCATGAATAAGATGACCCACATGAAGTTTGGCCCTAGTTGCCAATTTTAACACTCCCTCTCAACGAGGGAGAACTTCATCTGCACTTTGTCTGTCGGTCACTACTATTCATCCATCAAATGCACTGCCCTGTACAACTTGACCTTAGCCCTGCTCTACTCTATTCTGCCTGTTCTGCTTTGTCTTGTTCTGCCCTGCACTGATCTGTATTGTTCTGCTCTGTTCTACTATGCTCTTGCATTGTTCTGTTCTGCTCTGCTTTTGTCCGAATTATGAAGAAGAAGAAATGATCGAGGATGTATCATACTGACTCAAAGTCAGTCTCAGAGTATGTACCACAGGTCCCAGACTAGTTTCAACCAACCTGAAGTCAGCGTCATAGTCAGTACAACTCCACTGGTCCAGACCAGTATCATCCTCCACTGACTCAAAGTCAGTCTCAGAGTGCATACCACTGGTCCCAAACTAGTCTCAACCGACCCGAAGTTAGTGTCATAGAATGTACCACTCCTACCATCGATCCCAGACCAGTATCATTGATCCCAAATCAATGGAGGTCATCCTAGCGTAGGGAGTACGGTAGATACAACAATGCGTCCATCGGTACTACTATGGTCCCTTACTTCATTTCCCTGCTCATTGATCGGATGATAGGTATTTCCCATGAGTCCTAGACTGCATGGGTAGGATGTCTCGATAGGAGAACTTAATCAATCTCGTCCTCACAGGAGAATACATCAATCCTGCTACAATCGCCATGGAGAACACATCAATCCAGGCCTCCATGGAGAACACATCAATCCAGGCCTCACAGGAGAACACATTAATCTTGCTACAATCGCCATGGAGAACACATCAATCCAGGCCTCACAGGAGAACTAATCATCCTGCTACATAGGAGAGCGAATCATTCTATTCCACAAGAGAGCGAATCATCTTGTCCCACAGGAGAGCGAATCATCTTGTTCCAGTGCGCACCACCAGGGGAGGGTGAGTCACCTTGTGGTCATATGTTGCTCCAGTAAGAACCGCAAGCCCTCAGAGCTCCCAGAGCTCAATGTATGCAACATGTAGGACCCTTGTACAAGGGTTTCTTGACGATTCCAAGTCGTTTAGGAAAATCACAGATTAGATCTTTCCTCGGGGCTTTGACAAGGTGTATCAACCTGTACATCATCTTAATGCAATGAAGCCTCCTTGCTCACCAACTTACCATATCCCAGATGATGTCTATCTATTGGAGCAATCAACAAATGCGGGATTCCTCAATAATCGAATCCCACCTTTGGTTGTCACATAGGATCACAGTGGTATCCAATGTAAATCCAAACAACTCATTGAAGAGCTTTCGCAACCAGATTGCCTCACAGGAGGCCATGCTAGTAGCAATATACTCTGCTTCGATGGTGCTCAAAGCCACCGACTTCTGCTTCCTACTCATCCAAGATATCGAAGTGGATCCCAAGGTGAAACAACACCCGGAAGTGCTCTTACAGTCCACCACATTGCCTGCCCAATTAGCATCAGTGTATCCAAGTAGTCTGACATCTCCGGCAGTGTATCTTAACCCATTAGTAATTGTGCCACGAAGATATCTCAGAAGATTCTTGGCATCAATCCAGTGAGGCTCAACCAAATATGAGTTCACAATGCTAACTACAAAACATATGTTTGGACGGAGGTTCACCAAGAACATCAATGCGAATGAGTTTATGAAACTCAGAGGCATTTCCCAAATCTGGTCCGACATCACTACCATATAACTTCTAAAAGTTAAGATCCTCGAGGTAGTCACAGGCTTGCAATCCATCATACCAAATCTTTCCAATATTTTTACCACATATTTTCCTTGAGATAGGAAAATTTCCCCTAGCTTCTGCCACGCTTCAAGTCCTTGGTTCTTCATTTCAAATTCAGAAGCCAAATCCGTCTTACATTTATGAATGAGAGGGTCTGCACCTGTTAGAAAGAGGTCATCCACATACAGCACCAGTATGAGAGGCTTATCATCTTCAACCTCAAAGTAAAGGTTAGGATCGACTTCACTCCTAGTGAATCCCAACTTCATCACGTAGCTATCGATCCTCTCATACCATGCTCGGGGTGCTTGCTTCAGCCCATAGAGAGCCTTATTCAACTTGCATACATGAGATTTTTGATCATAAATCTCAAATCCTTCGGGTTGCTCCTCGTAGACCTCTTCTTTGATCGAATCGTGCAAGAACGCAGTCTTGACATCCATCTGATGTAGGTTCCATCCTTGTGAAGCCACAAGGGCTATGATTGAGCAGATGGTCATATATCTGGGAACAGGTGCAAATATCACATCATAGTCTATACCTTCCTTTTGGGAGAAACCACGAGCAACAAAACGAGCCTTATACTTTTCCGTACTTTCATCTCTTGCATGCTTTATCTTGTAAAGCCATTTAGAAGTGACAATTGTCTTGTCCTGGGGTTTGGGAACTACTTCCCAAACATCATTCTCCATAATAGACTCATATTCTTTGGTCATAGCATCCTTCCATACTTGATGCTTGACGGCATTTGAGAATGATGGAGGCTCATTTTGTATGATCGTGCTCATGATGGTTAGGTTTCTTACTTTCACGGAAGGTTCCTCGGGGTGCAGCATGTCCTTCAGCATCATCAAGTATCCCCCTAAGCCATGAAGGCCTCTTCCTAGAAGAGGGAGGCTCAGGTGGATAAATAAGATCCATGGGTTCCTCCACATCAAGCATTGTTACATTATCTACCCATAGAAACTTCGGAAGTCTCTGGACAGCTTCCACAATCGTACGGTTCTTCCTTTCCACCACACCATTCTGCTCAGGAGTATGTGGAGTAGTAGTCTCCCTCTTAATGCCAACCTCAGATATGCCTGAGTGAACCAACTGTAATATATCGGAGGTCTTGCTTTGGCTTGAGGGGAATGGTCCCCTTTTTGAGCTTTCCTTTGGCACATCCTGGACATACACCTTCTTTCTCTACTCGGAATTCGGGCATCCCTGTCACCATTTGTCTTACACCGAATAGAGCTTTATAATGAAGGTGGGCAAACCTCCGATGCCAAAGTTCAGACTGAAGAGATGTGCCATAAGACATGACACCTACCTGACTTTCATCGACCTGATATAATAAATCAACACGAAACCCAAGAGTAAAGGCATCTTTAACATTATTTTTCGATACACGTACCTTGCCATTGCTAAAGGTTACCTTGTAGCCTTTGTCTTCCATTGCCAAGATGGACACCAGGTTCTTTCAGAGGTCAGGTGCATTTAATACATCCTGGAATTTCTAGCCTTCTTGAATGCTTGTCCTCTTCCTTGATTCCCAACTCTCCTCTTACCTTTGCTATTGAATTTGTCATTCCTTTGATTACCATGAGAGGGATTTTGATCATCGTCACAGTGAGAGTCCTTTCTATCAGGGCATTCCCCTGCTTTATTGCAAATGTAACATCGTCCTTTTCTTCCACCCTTAGGTCCAACCTTTCTTTTCGATTTAGACTCGGAATTATTTCTTTCCTTAGCATGAGAAGAAAAGGCAGCAGGAGGACCTCTAGGCAAGGGCATTTCTTGCTCTTCTACCCTTGTTTCTTCTTGAATGCATCTAGCCATTAATTCCTCGAAACTAGGAATTACATTATTGTTCAGAAGAGTAGTCCTGAACACGTACCATTCGGATGGTAATCCTCCAAGAGTCGTGAGTGCCATTTCCCTATCAACAATACTCTCCCCAATAGATAGGAGATCGTTCTTGATCTCGGTGATTCTTAAGAAGTATGCTTGCATACTCTCATCTTTACCTTTCTTGATTTCCCTTAGCTTATTTCTAAGAAACAAAACTTGATTTGCATCATTAACTTTAAATAAACTCACCAGTCTATCATAGATTTCCTTGGAAGTGTTCAGGTCAGAGATGTAGGCCACCAAGTGCTTGTTGATAGAGTCCCGGATGATCTTCTTTGTTTTGACTTCTCCGGTTTTCCATTTGTTCCTGGCAGTAGGGGATGCATTTGATGGAGGCTCAACAATATTGCCAATCACATGGTCCAACACTCCTTTTTCTATGATAGCCTTGCCTATCTTCTCTTCGGTGATTGCTCTTGCTCTTGCTCAGGCTTTGTCTTCACCTCAGCGCTAATACCATGTTAAGTTATGGTATGTTCTATGCTTATAACAATTTACTTCTTTTTCTTATTATTTCATATTAGCAATCACATGTACATAAAGTAAAGTGCAGATAGAACATTAAACAATCGACAGAAAACAAGCCAAGACAAGAGACACAAGATGTAGCGGCTAGCCAGGGACAAACCCCACAATGTGTGGGGAAACCCTTTGATCAAATCTTCTTTTATCTTCAATAATTCAGCAGAGAGAAATAGTACAATAAATCTGATTTATATCAGCAATAGAAAACCCTAGATCAGCAACATCAGCTTTAGCGGCTTCATCATCAAACTAGGGCAGACGATCTCACAAACCGACCGTCGGATCGGCTTGATTCCACCACCAAAAGTTGCGGCTTCCTGAGGAGGTTCATATGAACCTACAACGCAATTTAGATGAGGAGATCTTCTGGTCCACGCAGGTCAAACTTCACTTCTGTAGTTGCAGCTTCAGTTTCAGCGGCTTCCTTCAAACTAGGGCAGTCAATATCTTGCAAAGCATTCGTCGGATTGACTTGATTCCACCACCAAAAGTTGCGGCTTTCAGAAGAGATCCAGATGGACCTACAACGTAGTTCTAAGGAGGAGATTTGATGGTCAACGTTGGTCAAACTTTGGATCTGCAGTTGCAACTTCAGGTTCAACAGGGTCTGGCTTCACATGTGTGAGAGAGAGACCCTTTTCTGCGCAGTAGAGAAGAGACTCTTTTCTGCGCAGTAGAGAGAGAGAGATGTGATGAAATGAGTGAGTCCAAATGAGGAAAAGTCCTATATTTATACACAACATTGGTGTTTGAATAGATGCGACTGTTGGGCTTTTGAGCCTACATGAGTTGTAGGTCGGCTTGATAATAATTCCATAATCAAAATAAATTCATATCTCCATGAATACTTATTGGAATCGGATGATCTTTATATCCATCCTACACCTCTCGATGAGAGGAATCTAATAAAAATATTATCAGCCATGAATAAGATGACCCACATGAACTTTGGCGCTAGTTTCCAATTTTAACACCATTCTTTGTCAAGGCAAGCTTCCTCAGTTGCAGCTCAGGATCGAGACTAGCGATGGGTGGGTAGATATTGACATCATAAAGACACCTGGGCAGGATGAGCTTGGCCTTTGTCGATATTTTGCCTCCAGGTTTCAGGGGAGGAAGCTGCAGTGTGCACATGATGGGCAACCTATTTGAGTCAGAGTGGCGTAGCAACAACATGGTGGTGCTTTTCTGAGACGAGCATGGGACCCGGGCATTGCAGTACTAGACAACTCAACGACCTTTAAGGATGAGCTAGCTTCCATGGGGGGAGATCACTTAGATTTTCCGTTGGGCTTCAGTGACTTGCTGATGGCGTGGGATACTTCATCAACATGGCCGATTGGTCAGCAGGAGGATATCAGGAGGAGCACACGCAGGAGAGACTTCGTCCCCACATGGATTCTTTAGGAGTTTACTCTTGGTGTGCATGAGGTGGACTACTTGGTAGGGAAACTTCATGGAGTGTTGGATAGAGTCCTACATTATCAAGATGCTCTAATTGATAGTGTCTAGAGGGCTTTTGGAGCTTATACCTGGTTGGATAGTGAGTGGAGCAAGGGGTGCTTCGCATTGATTAGGATGCCTTGGGATTCTGGTATTGAGAGATTACTTCATGATCAGATAGTGCAGAGATCAGGGTTGAATTAGTGGCACATTTGGGACCCTGGTAACACTGGTGATGATAGTGGTGATTAGCATGCAGAGGGGGCGCTTGTTCCGACATTGCTTGAGGACAAGCAATTTTTGGCGGGGAGGACTGTAATATCCCCAATTTTGTGAGCATGGGAATTTTGCCTAATTTTGGTGATATTAAGGGGCAAATATTATTTTGGAGAAAGGTGGCAAGTATTATTTTATTGGAGATTGGCGGAAAATTATTATTTTATTAAAATGGAGGCAAAAGTCACTTAGTGGAAAATGGCCCCCACCAATAAAATAATAATTAAAAAAGGAGTCTAGAAGCATGGGGAGAAATTATAAAAGGAGGATGAACTCATTTGCTAATGATCTTTTGACCATTACAATTCACCTTTCATCTCTCTTGGGATTGTTTAGCACAAGAAGAAAAGTGTTGTTTAGCACCAGGAATTCCAAGTGGAATTCCACCTCTACCTTCAGTGAACTTCGAGTGTCACCTTAGGGGAGTAAGAAGGAGTCCATCTCAAGGCTTCTCTAAGAGCTACATTGGATACCATTTCTAGCTGGAGCGTGCTTCTCTTCGGGCACAAAAGGAAATTTGAAGGGGCTAAGAGAAGCTAGCAGACAATGGAGTTTTGGCCAGATAATTTGCAGAGATTTATCCATAGGGAGGATGAGTTTTTCCTTGGGGATTTACAGGGCCGAGAGTGCTGCATTTTGGAGGACCGAATTTATCTATTCCAGGCCTTGCGCATAGGTTTACTAGCCGCTTCTATGAACTTGCAGAGGTTCATAATTTGGGGAGCATTCGAGTTAGGATCTGCTTGGTGATTGAGGGGAGAAATTTGCAGGAGTTGGGGAGGATTTCTTGGTGGGAGATTTGGGCCAAATTCAGCAGTATCTAAACATTACATCATTTTCTTGCCTAATCGAGCAATTTACACTTGTTGGGGGTCACCGGAGGTCGATGGATTCAACCCAAACCCTTTATGGGTTTTTGTGGGTTTGGTGAGAGAAGGCTAGGATTGATTTTATATAATTTTCTGAGCACTTCTGAGAGAATAATTCCTAGCTCCATTCAACAGTTAGCAACATAAATTGTTGGAGGAGAGCGTAATTTACCCTAGGACCATTTCTACCACTTGGGTCATTGAGATATTTCTAGGTTTTTTTTGGAGTTGGAGTGGAGATCCTACATTTAATTTGCAGAATTTTTGGAGTAGATTTGAGGGCCAAAATATCAGTTCACCTACAACAATAGTGGTAATAATTTTTTGGGCTAGCGCAGAATCATGGTGGAGAGCTCCCCTGACATTTGGGCAACTCGATCATCACCTGGGTTTGGATTTATTTGTTGTAGCAAGACAAGGTTCCTCTTTCATACTCATTTGTACTCGTTTTGCTCAGAAATAAATAAAATGGCTCAGAGTTTTGGTGCATTTCCTCGTGTTGTGATTTTCTGCATATGTGTTGAATTTCCTAGTTGTTATAGTGCATGTCTTTGTTAGGAATATTACAGTGGTATCGGAGCCATAATATTGGCTCACCCTGTGGGAAATCCTTCATTCTATGACAAGACAAGAAAAAAAACTAAGAAATCATGGGATTTAAAGAAAGGTTAAAATAAAACAACATGGCAGTAATCTTGAATGAGGTGATTAGGATGCAACAAATGGTGATTTATGTGGGGAAGCATCTAATTCATACCACAATTTGGAATCATGACCATTCTCAATTATACAACAAAACCATCATGCCCAAAGTTATGGATAATGCATCAAGATGGCAAGACATGATTACAATGATTACAACTGATGTGGAGTTATTGACAGCAAATTGGAGGGCATATGAATCATTGAGACATGGCATTCAGGTGTCCCTCTCTTTTTGGGAGTTCTGTGAACTAAGAGGCATGCACAAATTAGTGGGAATGCAATGGAATTATGCAGGGATGATGAGGAGGATTAAGGGAAAATATGAAAGAGTAGTTGAAGGGGCAATGGTTGGCAAGGAGACAGTTGAGCATACACCCGTTGATGAGATTCCATCCGTTGTTGAGGTATCCATTAATAAGATATCCGGAGTTGTGACCGAGTACTCAGGTGATAGCAACACACCACAGGTTGATGAGATGTCGGGAGACGTCTCCACAGTTGATGAGGAGCCGATAGGTACAAAGGCATCTAGATTTGTGCGAGATTTATAGGACGACAGTCACCTGCAGCTCACTGGTGAGCATGTCTTGCGTGTTGGGTTGTCTATGGAGGAGCAGTTGGAGGCTCATGTTGAGTCCATGATGGAGGAGGATGTGCAGCCATCCTTTGGGCTAGCCATTGATGAGGGGCAGCATAGAGACAACACATTGGGATTTCAACATAGTTCGTTTTAGAGGCACACTGACGGGATCTACAACATTATTAGCCCACCCTTACACACTAGATTGAGGGAGGTAGAGTTGTCTACACATACCTGAGGGGATGGCCAGGTTGACAGGACTGAGCGACATGAGCTGAGTATGACACCACATCAACCTGGAGGGCTTGTTCCTTTCACAGGGGATTGTACATTCGATCCCTCCTTTGGGATTGGATGGCGAGATGTACTAAGATGTTACTCGATGGAGCAGGCTAGGCAGTTGGATACATCCATGGCCACATTTCAACAGAGGCCATGGATTACCAGAGGGACTCGAGGGCCAGACTGTTGTTGGGATCCAGGTGGGATTTCCCATCACATCATAGAGTCGGTAGGTGATGGTAGTAGCTGGGTGATGGATCCAACATTTGGGCGCACATACATTTTCAGATCTCCATCAGAGCCCTGGACAACACTAGTGACAAAATGGTTTGACAAGGGAGCAAACATATTTCATGAGTTCTCTTGGCATATTGATATTGCATGGAGTCACAGGGTGATTACATGGAAACAATGCTCTCTCATTGGCATATTGGACTCAAAGCTACTGAGGATAGGCATAGTAGTGTCATTCTCGTTGGCATGTGAGGAGTCGGGCTGCTCAGGTCTTTCAGGGTAGATGGGGAGATGTAGCCCACATCATGGAGGGCTTACTAGTAGAGTGGTGCATGCATTAGCACATGCAAGATGGCATATGATACAGAGTGGTAGGAGAGTAGGCAGTGGTACCCAGGGGTGCACAGGGATATGCCACAAAGTCCAGTGTTATGCAAAGGGATGAGCCTTGATGCATACAAACCCAATATTAGACACTAACATCCAATGTTGTATAGAAGTATGCAGTGATGAGCAGTCACCTGCAGAGGAGCATGGAGATGCGTGGCTGTTTGATGTAGCATGTTGGTTTGCATTGAGCGACTCACATCACATCAAGTACACATGGGGAGTGCTAGGTATAGTGACATAGGCAAGAGACGAGACGATACAGTAGTAGCACAGGGTATCCAGTGGTGTACAGGGATAAGATGCAGGGTACATTGCCAGGTTGAGAAGTACAAGGATACTCTGTGGGATGCAGGGGCATATGGTGTTGCAGAACGAGGTCTTGGAGGGTTGCCTCCAAGGGGGCTTAAGGACGGAGACACCAGGTGTAGTTCACCCAAGATCGACGGGAACGCAAATGAGCGATACTTGATGGTATCCATGGGGACTCACACGTCTGTCCCTCTTATACATCACTTACAAGCACAAATGATTTGGCTATTGTCCTTTGACACTCTAGGTGCGAGCAGGGAGGGACGGGGAGCTCACCCGAGCTATTGGTATGACACTCAATGCACTAGGTGAGAGACTTCTCAGTGGTGGCATTGGGTCGGTGCATGGGTTAACAACCACAGGTTGGGGGATGAGGTGATCATCTGCAAGGGTGGCATATCGTTCATAAGTGAGCCTACGCTTGGGGAGATGGTCATGAGGGAGGCATGTGTCACTCTTTCCACAGGGCATGTCAGGACCATGCATGAGCAAAGGATACTGTGTACGGTTGAGGCAACTTTCCAGTATGTGTAAGGCCTCTAGACATTATATTGGCACATTATCAAGAGGGCGGATGGCAGACTCAGTGGTGATGGTTGGCAGGAGCAGGATGGGTCCACATAAATTGAGTCGATTATGAGTATCAGATACTCATCTATTAATTGGCTTCAGGGGGTAGTTATTTGGCACATGTGGCTGCTCGCAGTCATCGGTACTAAGAAATGGCAGACATAGGGCAGTTTAGCATGCATCAGATTAGTTCATGATATATGGGGCCTATATGTCAGTTGCATGCAGGACTAGGGACGAGGAACAAACAGATTCCAGCAGTTGTTACAACTATGCCGCATTAGGTCTAGCTAGGGGATCCAGGGATTCAACTGGTTGATAGGCCACTCCATCTCATGAGGAGCAAGACCATAGCAGAGGGTGATCTAGGTCACTTTGGGGTTGACACATGGGGGATCACTGAGGCCTCCATTGTTTGGCGAGGCAAGCTTCTTTAGTTGCAGCCCATGATCGAGACTAGCGATGGGGGTAGATATTGACATCATAGAGACACCTCAGTAAGAAGAGCTTGGCCTTCGTCGATATTTCGTCTCCAGGTTTCAAGGGAGGAGGCTGTAGTGTGCACACAATGGGAAGCCTACTTGAGTCAGAGTGGCATAGCGACAACATGGTGGTGCCTTTTTGAGACAAGGATGGGACCTAGGCATTGCAGTATTAGACAACTCAACGACCTTTAGGGATGAGCTGGCTTTTATAGGGGGAGATCACTAGGATTTTTTGTTGGGCTTCAGTGACTCGTTGATGGCGTGGGGTACTTCATCAACATGGCAGGTTGGTCAACAGGAGGATATCAGTAGAAGCACATGCGGGAGAGATTTCGTCTCCACATGGATTTGTCTGTATCTTCAAGAGTTTACTCTTGGTGTTCATGATGGACTACTTGGTAGGGCAGCTTCATGGAGAGTTGGATAGAGGCCTACATTATCATGATGCTCTACTTATTGATAATATGCAGAGGGCTTCTGGAGCTTATACCTGGTTGGACAGTGAGTGGAGCAAGGGGTGCTTCACATTGATCAGTATGCCTTGGGATCCTGGTATTGAGAGATTCCTTCATGATCAGATAGTGCAGAGATCGACGCTGAATTAGTGACACATTTGGGACCTTGGTAACACTGTTGATGATAGTGGTGATTAGCAAGTAGGGAGGCGCTTGTTCCGACATTGCTCAAGGACAAACAATTTTTGGTGGAGAGGACTGTAATATCCCCAATTTTGTGAGCATGGGAATTTTGCCTAATTTTGGTGATATTAGGTAAAGGGGCAAATATTATTTTGGAGAAAGGTAGCAAGTATTATTTTATTCGAGATTGGCGACAAATTAGTATTTTATTAAAATGGAGGAAAAAGTCACTTAATAGAAAATGGTCCCCACCAATAAAATAATAATTAAAAAAGGAGTCTTGAAGCATGGGGAGAAATTATAAAAGGAGATGGACTCATTTGCTAATGATCTTTTGACCATTACATTTCACCCTTCATCTTTCTTGGGTTTGTTTAGCACAAGAAGAAAAGTGTTGTTTACCACTAGGAATTCCAAGTGGAATTCCACCTCTACCTTTGGTGAACTTCGAGTGTCACCCTAGGGGAGTAAGAAGGAGTCCATCTCAAGGCTTCTCTAGGAGCTACATTGCATACCATTTCTAGCTAGAGCATTTTTCTGTTAGGGCGTAGAAGGAAATTCGAAGGGGCTGAGAAAAGCTAGCAACATTTGACCAGAGAATTATCCATAGGTTGGACGAGTTGTTCTTGGGGATTGACAGGGCTGAGAATGGAGGACCGATTTTATCTATTCTAAGGCCTGTGCAGAAGTTTACTGGGAGCTTCTGTGCACTTGCAGAGATTCAAAATTGGGGAAGCATTCGAGCTGGGATTTGCTTGGTGATTGAGGGGAGAAATTTGAAGGAGTTAGGGAGGATTTCTTGGTGGGAGATTTGGGCCAAATTTAGCAGTATGTAAACTATAGGGAGTTTGCGAGCCTAATCGAGCAATTTACACTTGTTGAGGGTCACCGGGGGTTGGTGGATTTAGCCATAACCCTTTCTGGGCTTTTGTGGGTTTGGTGAGAGGAGGCTAGAATTAACTTTTATAAAATTGCCTGAGCACTTCTAAGGGCAAAATTCCTAGTTCCATTTAGCAGTTAGCAACATAAATTATTGGAGGGCACAATTTACCCTAGGACCATTTCCACCACTTGGGTCTGTGAGATATTTTTGGGTTTTGTTGGAGTTGGTGTGGAGAGCCTACATTTAATTTGCATAATTTTTGGACAAGATTTGAGGGCCAAAATCTAAGTTCACCTACAACAGTAGTGGTAATAATTTTCTGGGCTAGCGCAAAATCATGGTGGGGAGCTCATCTGACATTTGGACAACTTGATCATCGCCTAGGTTTGGATTTGCTTGCTGTAGCAAGCCCGAGTTCTTCTTTCATACTCATTTGTACTCTATTTGCTCGGAAATAAATAAAATGGCTTAGAGTTTTGGTGCATTTCCTCTTGTGTTGTGATTTCCTGTGTATGTGTTGAATTTCCTAGTTCTTATTATAGTGCATGTTTCTGTTATTCACTTAATATTTTCATTAAGAATATTACACAAATGAAGAGAGAAAACCCTTGTATAGGTTTTTGCCTCAACTCTCCTCTACAATAAAATATTATTTTCCTTGTGGTTCTCCAAGGAAAATAGTAAAAATATTTACAATAACAACCTAAGTGGGCAAATTAGGACAAAAGGCCCATAGGAGAAAATAGATACAATATTCTAAAAGAATGTGATGCCACATGTTATCTTCCTCAATCTTCTTACCTAGGTAAAGAGTGATCTAGGTGCTATTTGTCTCCCTCATATGCAAGGCTTTGTCCAAGAGATAGCCACCTCAATTAAATGATGGAAAAGCTAAGTCAAAGAGGTAGAGTGCTCTCCGAAGTATGTGCATGAATGTCAAGCATACAAGCCACATGATGACGACACACTCCAAAAATAACCACTTCAATAATGATTATAAAATGATTGATGAGTGAAGAAGGGAAATTTAAGATATAAACAATATTAAATACACTTTGAACAAATGAACTCTTGGTATTTGAGCCTTTCTATCCACATTGACTTGGGTTGAAATAGTGAAATATTCCTTCCCCAAGTGTGTCCTAGAAAGGAGTCCCTTGGGTCCACCATCACAACACAATTTTATGCATGCATGTGTCTTTGAGGAGAGAGTGTGCACTTGGTAATTGTTTTGTCTCAATTACCTTTGACCAAGTCAGCCATGAAGATGCAAACATAGATGATGTGCCCTTAGTATTTATGCAAATGGTTTCACATCAAAATCTTGATATCTCCTCAAAATATGTGCAATTGGACCTCCTTTGACAAAGCTAAACTAGCTTCTAATCACTTCACATGTATAAGGTGCAAGCAAGGTTACTCAAAATGTAAATCCTCATTGTGAAGCACAATACTTAATGGCATAGGATGTGATGTTCCTACTTAGTAGTTTTACTAAGTAGTCACAGTTTTACAGAATTTTGGAGTTTTGCTAGGAAGGACTTAGGAAAAGTGGTTAGGAGGACCCCACTTGCAGATTTTTGGCTAAGGGAGCCCCCAACATAGGAGAAAGGAGGCAAATCGAATTCCTAGTGGATGGTGGGGACCACCCCAAGGGGAATACACACCCCTTAGAGCAATTCAGACTTTTGGAGGGAGAGAGACAAGAGGGAGGTTGATGCATGGGGCCCACATGGAGGACATGGAGCTCAATGATAAATAGGAGCATGCATCATTTTGGGGCTTTTGATCATTTGACAAACAAAATCTCTTGTATGCTTGAGTTGTTGAGCCAAGACTACGAAGTGTTGTTTAGCACATGAGATTTCTGAGGGGAGATCTCAACTCCTTCAGTGGAATTTGAGTGCCACCCTAGTAGAGCCTTTGCTACATTTGAAGAGCTGTTCTGGGAGATTCTATAGGGAGATTCGAGCTATCTTTAGAGCAGAATGGGCATAGAAAGGGACCACACATTCTTCTGGAGAGAGAGCTTCAAGATAGAGCTGGTTTTGCGGTTTTAGGGACACATTTCCTTGGCATTTAGTAGCATTTTTGCAGTGGTTTAGTGGGATGTTTGGGTGGCCATTCTTCTGGAAGAATTTCTTCTTTCCGAGCATGCGCAAAGGTGGCTTGAATATGCTTGCACAATCACCTAAGGAGTGCACTTGTTGTGGGAGGCTTGACTGGGAGTTTGAGCCTGAGTTTGCTAGGGGTCATAAGGAGAAATATTGGGGGATTTTCTCAGCATTTTGGGGGTCATTTGGGAAGCAGACTCACAACAATGTGAATACCCAATTGGTGGAGGAACTCACTTTATTTGGGGGTATTTCCAGGAGGTCGGAATGAGGCCAAAACCTTTCTGGGTCTTTGTGGGTTTGGTGAGGAGAGCTCAAGGTTAATTTCACAGAATTTTCTGAGCACTCTAGAGGGGTCAAACTCCATTTCCTTTCCAGCCAGCAATAACAGAATTTCTAAGTCAGTGCAAGGGTTGAAGGAGCAGTACTTCCTATCATCCAAGCAACACATTTTATCACCTAGGACTTGTCTAGCTTGCTTTTGCAAGCCCAGGTGCACCTACTCCATACATCTTTGTACTTTCCTTGATATATTAATAAAATGGCTCAGCTTAGCGCAATTTTTGGCTAAATTTCTAGTTGTCTAATTGGTTATTGATTTTTTTTTGTTACATATGGCATTTTTGTTTTGACTATCACTGTTAATTCCTAGTAGGAATATTACAGTGATATCAGAGCATCGATCTTGGCTTAGCCAAGGGGGAAATCTTCTATGCCCAGAGAAGAGAAGCAAAACATTACCTACAGGAGGCATAGATACAAGAGTCGGGAGAGGGAATTGGAGATCATACCTGATACTGAGAACCCCATAACATAAGGTATTGGAAGCGAACATGGCGGAACTAGCAAGCAAAGAGGAGGCATCATTAAATAGCCTCTTGAAGGCTTTGAATGACCTAGAGAAGGGGCAGAAAGAAATACTGAAGGAGCTTAAGCAACAGAACCATGACAAGATTGTCCATAGGGTTTTCATGTTTGTGGAGACTTCAGGGGCTTCCTACCAATACGATCACCATTCCCCTTTGACTCATCGACACACTTTCAGTGGGCTAACCAAAACCACATTTCCCATGTTCTTACCTTCAGGAGTTGGTAAGCAGGTTCGGGAGGACGAGATGCCCATGGGAGAGTAGTTCCAGGAGTAGCAATCGATGGGGGAGGAATTTCGTGCTGCACTAAGTTTCTGGGTTTATTGATAGCTCAAGCAGAATGACAAGGGAAAGGGTGTAGGGGTTTAGACACACAAAACTTTGAGTTGCAGTGTACCAATGGTAGGATGTATCTCCCCATATTCAATGGTTTATCCAAGTGCACGACTAGGGCATGGGTGGAGAAGATAGATAAGCATTTTCAGCTTAGTTGGATCACTGAGGTGGAAGCTATAAAAATGGCTACCTTGCACTTGGAGGGGGAGGCACACGATTGGTACTTCCATGGGTTAACCACGCTAGGGCATGCCAGTGTGACTTCCTATGAGGACTTCACACCGAGGGTTGTGGAGCATTTTGAGAAGAGGGATCCAGAGGCACATTTCCAAGAGTTGACTCAGCTCAAGTAAACATGCAACCTCGAGCATTACATAACAAAGTTCTTGAGGGTGTTTGTGATGGTGCTGAATTTGTTAGATGCCAGGAGGATCTTCACCTTTGTGGTGTGTTTGGTTGAGCCCTTGCATAGGCTAGTGAGGGCAAGCATACCCGCTACTCTGCAGGACGCAATTCCCAAGACTAGGGCACCAATTCCACCATAAGCTCCTTTCCCACAAAGGGTTCGTGACGCTAGACCCCCACCACAGAGATATGTTCAGGGGCGTGGGTAACTGGATGATGAGACTAGGAGAGACCTTCACAGAAGGAAGTTGTGCTTCACTTGCAAGGAGCCATTGGCACTTGGGCATAGGTGTACCAATGGCAAGGCCCATTATATAGAGGTGTTTTCTGACAGTGAATCAGAGGATGGTGTAAAGGAGGATGATGTAGGAGGTGGTGAGTTGCAAACCATTGGAGGTAGTGGAGGAGGAGGAGCACCACCCCCACTTGATGGAGACCTCTTCAAACCCACTAGAGGGGTCATCACTTCACTGAGGGGAGTCCCCAAGTATCTCACGCTAAGGATCAGGGGCATGATGCAGGGACAACATGTAGCAGTCTTGGTGGACAGTGGGGCAACCCACAACTTTATTGATGCACAAATGGTGGAGCGGAGAGGTATACAGACTGAGAGCTTTGAGGGGTTTTCAGTCCTGGTGCCGGGAGACAGGACTATGCAGTGCACCAGGTATGTCCCTAGTTTGACAGTGACTATGGGGAATTACTCTATGATCGATCACTTCTTTATGGTCAATGTTCCGAACACCAACATAGTCATGGGTGTGCAGTGGCTCTATTCTTTGGGATGAGTCACTACAAAATGGAGATGGAGGGATCTCCACCGTTGATGAGGAGCCAATAGGTATAGAGGCATCTAGATCTATGCTAGATTTACCCGATACTAGTCACCTGCAATTGACTGGCGAGCATGTCTTTCATGTTGGGTTGTCTATGGAAGAGCAGTTGGAGGCTCATGTTGAGTCCATGATGGAGGACGATGTGCAACCATCCTTTGGGCTAGCCATTGATGAGGGGCATCATAGAGACCACACGTTGGGATTTCAACACAGTTCTTTTCAGAGGCACATTGATAGGATCTACAATATTATTAGCCCATCCTTACGCACTCGATTGAGGGAGGCAGTTGTCTAGACATACCTAAGGGGATGGCCAGGTTAACATGACTGAGCAACATGAGCTGAGTGTGACACCATATCAACTTGGAGAGCTTGTTCCTTCCACAGGGGATTGTACATTCAATCCCTCCTTTGGGATTGGATGGCGAGAGGTACTAAGCTAGTACTCGATGGAGCAGGCTAGGCGATTGGATACATCCATGGCCACATTTCAGCAGAGGCCATGGATTACCAGAGGGACTCGAGGGCCAGACTATTGTTGGGATCCAGGTGGGATTTCCCATCACATCATAGAGCCGGTAGGTGATGGTAGTAGTTGCGTGATGGATCTGATGTTTGGGCGCACATACATTTTCATATCTCCATCAAAGCCCTGGACAACACTAGTGACAAAATGGGTTGACAGGGGAGCAAACATATTTCATGAGTTGTCTTGGCATATTGACTGTGCGTAGAGTCACAGGGTGATTAGCCTACTCTGGCAGGAGCTGGTAGGAGGAGGTGGCATCGACATGCCACCATACAGGGCATTACATGGAGACGATGCTCTCTCATTGGTATATTGGACACTGAAGCTACTGAGGATAAGCACAATAGTGTCATTCCCATTGGCATGTCATGAGTCAGGCCGCTCAAGTCTTTTAGGGCGGATGGGGAGATGTAGCCCACATCATGGAGGGCGTACTAGCAGAGTGGTGGATGCATTAGCACATGCAAGATGGCATATGATATAGGGTGGTAGGAGAGTAGGCAGTGGTACCCAATAATGCACATGGATATGCTGCAAAGTCTAGTGTTATGCAAAGGGATGCGACCTGATGCATACAAACCCATTTTTAGACCCTAACATCCAATGTTGTATAGATGCATGCAATGATGAACAATGGCCCGTAGAGGAGCACGAAGATGCGTGGTTGTTTGATGTAGCATGTTGGTTTGCATTGAGAGAATCACATCGCATCGAGTACACGTGGGGTGTGGCAAGTACAGTGACATAGGCAAGATACAATACGACACAGTAGTAGCATGGGGTATCTAGTCGTGTACATGGATAGGTTGTAGGGTACAGTGCCAGGTTGAGAAGTACAGGGATACTTGGTAGGATGCAGGGGCATATGGTGTTGCACAATGAGGTCTTGGAGGTTTGTCTCCAAGGAGACTTATGGACGGAGACACCAGGCATACCTTTGGGTGTAGTTCACTCAAGATCGACGGGGACACAGATGAGTGATGCTCGATGGTATCCATGGGGACTCACACGCCTGTCCCTCTTATACATCACTTACAAGCACATACGATTTGGCTATTGTCCTTTGACACTCTAGGTGCGAGCATCGGGGGACGGGGAGCTCACCCGAGATATTGGGATGACACTCGACGCACTAGGTGAGAGACTTCTTAGCGGTGGCATTGGGTCGGTGCATGAGTTGACAACCACAAGTTGGGTGATGAGGTGATCATCTGCAGGGTGGCATATCGTTCAGAAGTGAGCCTACGCTTGGGGCGCTGGTCATGAGGGAGACATGTGTCACTCTTTCCACAGGGCATGTCAAGACCATGCATGAATAGAGGTTACTGTGTATGGCTGAGGCAACTTTCTAGTATGTGTCTGCCCTCTAGACATTGTATTGTCACATAATCGAGAGGGCGGATGGCAGACTCAGTGGTGATGGTTGGCAAGAGCAACACGGGTTCGCATAAACTGAGACGATTGCGAGTATCATATACTCATCTATTGGTTGCCTTCAAGGGGTAGTTATTTGGCACATGTGGCTTCCCGTAGTCATCGGTACTATGCAGTGGCGGACAAGTAAGTTTAGCATGCATCAGATTAGTTCATGATATATGGGGCCTATATGTTGGTTACATGAAGGGACTAGGGACGAGGAACAAACGGATACCAATAGTTGTTAGAGCTATGTCACAGCAGGTCTGGCTAGGGGATCTAGGGATTAGTTGGTTGATAGGCCACTCCATCTCGTGAGGAGCAAGACCATAACAGAGGGTGATCTAGGTCACTTTGGGGTTGACACATGGGGGATCACTAAGGCCTCCATTGTTTGGCGAGGAAAGCTTCTTCAGTTGTAGCTCAGGATCAAGACTAGCAATGGGTGGGTAGATATTGACATCATAGAGACACCTCGACAAGAAGAGCTTGTCCTTCGTTGATATTTCGCCTCCAGGTTTCAGGGGATGAGGCTATAGTGTGCACACGATGGGCAACCTATTCGAGTCAGAATGGCATAGCGACAACATGGTGGCGCCTTTTTGAGACGAGGATAAGACCCGAGTATTGTAGTATTAGACAACTCAACGACCTTCAGGGATGAGCTGGCTATTATAGGGGGAGGTCACTTAGATTTTCTGTTGGGATTCGTTGACTCGTTGATGGCGTGTGGGACTTCATCAACATGGCAAGTTGGTCAGCAGGACTATATCAGCAAGAGCACATGCGAGAGAGATTTCTTCTCCACATGGATTTCGCTGTATCTTTGTGCATGAATGACTACTTAGTAGGGCAACTTCATGGAGAGTTTGTTAGTTTTTGGTAGCATTGGAAGTGTTGTAGCCATGAAAATTGGTGGAGAGGTTAAGGCACATAAGTTCTAAAGAAACCAGAAACCGTTTGGTGAAATTCCACCTGGATTGTATTTTATTAAAATAATTAATATTTTTAATGGAGTTCCTAAGTCTAAAGTTAGGGAAATTAAAATATTAATGGATATTAATCAAAATATGGGTGAGAATGATCTAGAAGGTGGATCAAGTCACATTTTAATCTTAGCCGTTGATTAGAGACTTAATCTTGGCTGTTGAAGACTCAATAGGAAAAGTATAAAATGGAGGCTTGGAGTTCATTTGGAACACACACAGAGAGATTGAGGAAACCGATCTTCTGAGGTGAGAATTTCTCAGGTGGAAAATCGATTGGGGAGATCTTGCAGCTGAGGGGCAGAGAGAATCCAGGAGAACTTTCCGAAAAATACAGAACAGAGAGGCGGAGAGAGCTTGCAAAAAGGAAGCGTAATAGCCGGGAGAGCTGAAGCAGAAAAGCTGCCTGTCACGCAGAATCCAGAACCGCTGGAGAAGCTGGAACTATCAGAACAGTTGGGAAAACTGACACAGAGGGCAGAAGCCGGAACTGCCGGAACAACTGGGAAAGCTGACGCAGAGGGCAAAAGTTGGAACTGTTGGGCATAATGGAAACTACCGGAATAGCCAGGAAAGCTGACACAGAGGGCAGGAGAAGTGACGTAGAAATAACCGAGGTTAGCCAGTGTTGTGCCGGATCAGCCGAATTCTGCCAGGTGAATTAAGGTAAAGTTCACTCAGATTTTCCACTAGTATTTTCTCTGTAAAGGATTGCTGGATGAGCATCCAAGATTTGTATTCAGATATTTCTCCTGCATAATAATAAAAACCTCAAAGTTGCTGCACCGGTTCCCCCATTGGGTTTTCCCAGGGACCATTGTGTCCAAAAATAAGTGTGTCTTATGTATCTTGTTCTTTGCTCTATTTTAAGTTTCATGAGATCAAATATTTAATAGTGTAGGCCGCAGGAGTAATTTGCTTTAGTATTTAGAAGAATAACTTGATGTATGTAAATTTAAAAATCAAGTAGGTGAAGTAAATTCATATTTACTGCAGTGGGGGTTCCTTTAGTGTAGGAATTTTCACAGAGTTGGACAAAGGTCTTACATTATTATGATGCTCTACTTATTGATAGTAAGTAGAGGGCTTTTGGAGCTTATACTTGGTTGGATAGTGAGTGGAGCAAGGGGTGCTTCACATTGATCAGAATGCCTTGGGAACCTGGTATTGAGAGATTCCTTCATGGTCAGACAGTGCAGAGATCGGGGCTGAATTGGTGGCACATTTGGGACCTTGGTAATACTGGTGATGATAGTGGTGATTAGCAGGCAGGGGGTGCTTGTTTCGACATTCTTGAGGACAAGCAATTTTTGGTGGGGAGGACTGTAATATCCCCAATTTTGTGAGCATCGAAATTTTGCCTAATTTTGGTGATATTAGGTAAAGGGGAAAATATTATTTTGGAGAAAGGTAGCAAGTATTATTTTATTGGAGATTGACGACAAATTATTATTTTATTAAAATGGAGGAAAAAGTCTTGAAGCATGGGGAGAGATTATAAAAGGAGATGGACTCATTTGCTAATGATCTTTTGACCATTACATTTCACCTTTCATCTCTCTTGGGTTTGTTTAGCACAAGAAGAAAAGTGTTGTTTACCACCAAGAATTCCAAGCGGTATTCCACCTCTACCTTTGGTGAACTTCAAGTGTCACCATAGGGGAGTAAGAAGGAGTCCATCTCATGGCTTCTCTAGGAGCTACATTGCATACCATTTCTAGCTAGAGCATGCTTCTGTTAGGACGTAAAAGGAAATTCGAAGGGGTAGAGAGAAGCTAGCAGACAATGGAGTTTTGGCTAGAGAATTTGTAGAGAATTATCCATAGGGAGGACAAGTGTTTCCTTGGGGATTTATAGGGCTGAGAATGTTGCATTTTGAAGGAACGAATTTATCTATTCCAGGGCCTGTGTAGGGGTTTACTAGCAGCTTCTATGCACTTGCAGAGATTCAAAATTTGGGGAGCATTCACGCTAGGATTTGCTTGGTGATTGAGGGGAGAAATTTGCAAGAGTTAGGGAGGATTTCTTGGTGAGAGATATGGGCCAAATTCAGAAGTATGTAAATTGTAGGGTGTTTTCTAGCCTAATCGAGCAATTTACACTTGTTGGGGGTCACCAGGGGTCGGTGGATTTAGCCCAAACCCTTTCTAGGTTTTGGTGGGTTTGTTGAGAGGAGGCTAGAATTATTTTTATAGAATTATCTAAGCACTTATGAGGAAAAAATTCCTAGTTCCATTCAGCAGTTAGCAACATAAATTATTAGAGGAGGGCGCAATTTACCCCAGGAGCATTTCCACCACTTGGATCTGTGAGATATTTCTGGGTTTTGTTGGAGTTGGTGTGGAGAGCCTACATTTAGTTTGCAGAATTTTTGGAGGAGATTTGAGGGCCAAAATTTCAGTTCACCTACAACAACAGTGGTGATAATTTTCTGGGCTAGCGCAGAATCATGGTGGGGAGCTCATCTGACATTTGGGCAGCTTGATCATCGCCTGGGTTTGGATTTGCTTGCTGTAGCAAGCCCAGGTTCTTCTTTCATACTCATTTGTACTTTATTCGCTCGGAAATAAATAAAATGGCTCAAAGTTTTGGTGCATTTCCTCTTATGTTGTGATTTTCTGCGTATGTGTTGAATTTCCTAGTTGTTGTTATAGTGCATGTTTATGTTAATTCTTAAAGTAAAAGTGATATTCTCCTTTATTTTTCATTTTCATCCTTTTACTTAAATTTTTAACATTACCATGAAATGACTCAGGATGTTTGACAGTGGTTTCGCCCTCATTGGATTTCATATGGAGAAAGTAGAATTTTAGATCTCACTCAAAATCTAGCAGACTTATTTGTTTTTCAGGATTTCAAGATTGGGGGGATTGTAATGTTTCCATTGGATTTTATCATGTACGAGGGTATGGAACTTGTATTTAATCAAGAGAACCAAACCCCCTATGCAGGGGAGACTCCCAATAATGAAGAGCATGTAGGGTACTAGGGTATGAAACTTGTATTTAATCAAGAGCACTAAGGTCGTTCGACTATGTAGGAGGAGACTCCCAATCAAGCACGAGACAAGAAATTAGAAATTTCTCGTGGCTGATTTTGGATATTTCTATTTTCATTATGTGATCATTCATGAGTAAATGTGATGTAAATTTAGAGACTTATAGTTTATGCATTGACAATTGACAATTTTATCATAATGTAATAAATTAGAATGTATCATATATGCTTTATGATTGCACATATTTCTTAAATGTCCTAATCTCTCTCTCTCTCTCTCTCTCTCTATATATATATATATATATATTTGCGTTTCCCCGTTTCCAAAATTTGGGAAGGTCGCGTTTCGTATCGCTTCCCGTTTCGGAAACTCGTACCCGTTTCCCCGTTTCGTGCAACTTAGTTCTAAATGAATGTGATGCAAAATGTTATCTTCCTCAATCTTCTAACCTAGGTAAAGAGTGATCCATGTGCTATTTGTCTCCCTCATATGCAAGGCTTTGTCCAAGAGATAGCCACCTCAATTAAATAATGGAAAAGCTAAGTCAAAGAGGTAGAGTGCTCTCCAAAGTATATGCATGAATGTCAAGTGTACAAGCCACATGATGACGACGCAGTCCAAAAATAATCACTTCAATAATGATTATAAAATGCTTGATGAATGAAGAAGGGAAATCTAAAATATAAACAATATTAAATAACCTTTGAAGAAATGAACTCTTGGTATTTGAGCCTTTCTATCCACATTGACTTGGGTTGAAATAGTAAAATATTCCTTCCCCAAGTGTGTCCTAGAATGGAGTCCCTTGGGTCCACCATCAAAATAAAACGTTATGCAGGCACGTGTCTTTGAGGAGAGAGTGTGCACTTGGTAATTGTTTTGTCTCAATTACCTTTGACCAAGTCAATCATGAAGATGCTAACATAGATGATGTGCTCTTAGTATTTGTGCAAATGGTTCCACATCAAAATGTGCAATTGAACCTCCTTTGACCAAGCTAAACTAGCTTCTAATCACTTCACATGTGTAAGGTGCGAACAAGGTTATTCAAAAGGTAAATCCTCATAGTGAAGCACAACACTTAATGGCATAGGCTGTGATGTTCCTACTTAGCAGTTTTGCTAAGTAGTCACAATTTTGCACAATTTTGGAGTTTTTCTAGGAAGGACTTAGGAAGAGCAGGTCAAGAGGACCCCACTTGCAGATTTTTGGCTAAAGGAGGCCCCAATAGAGGAGAAAGGAGGCAAATCGAATTCCTAGTGGATGGTGGGGGCACCCCAAGGGAAATACACACCCCTTAGAGAAATTCACTCTTTTGGAGGGAGAAAGACAAGAGGGAGGTTGATGCATGGGGCCCACATGGAGGATAGGGAGCTCAATGATAAATAGGAGCATGCATCATTTTGGGGATTTTGGTTATTTGACAAACAAATTCTCTAGTACGCTTGAGTTATTGAGCCAAGTCTACGAAGTGTTATTCAGCACACGAGATTTCCAAGGGGAGATCACAACTCCTTCAGTGGACTTCGAATGCCACCTATTGACCACTATGTGTCAACTACCCATAGCAGTACACCCCCTTTTTCGCAAAAGGGATAGCGCTTGATCGACGTGTCCATGCCATTCGACTGTCATCATCAGCCCGATCATGTTATGTTGTAAACCCAATCTGCATGTGTAAATTGTAAATAATCTTAGCAGATCTGAGTCATGTATGTGAACTGCCTAGGCAAACTTAATTTTCTAGTGATAATCTACATTCTGGAAGGTTTTTTGTCTCACTGATCCATGATCGGTAGAGTTTTCCTTCAGCCTAACCCCAAAGCCGGAATGGATTTTGTCATTAGAATCTTAGGGGAATCCTAGTGTGCTTCGAGTCTATGTAAAAATAATTTGGAAATAATTCTAACTATTTGGTTAGGTTATTACAAATTTCTTGATCTGCTAAATTATGTTTGTGTCACAGAACTGGGTAATTTATGAGGGTCTATGTCAAATGGGTTTTCCCATGTAAAATTGTAAAAGTCACGATGTAAAGTGTCTTGAGGGTTAGAAAATGTTTTATCCCCTCATAAGTCTTAGGTCCTAGATGTTTTTTTTTTCCAAAGGCTAAGTTTGAGGGTCCAAAAATAAAAAAAAAAAAATAAAAAATATACTAATAAATAATAAATAATAATAAACAATTAAAATCATCATCATCAAAAAAATAAAAATAAAAAAATAAAAAATAAACTAAAATAAAATTTAAAAATAAACTAAAAATAAAAATTTGAAAAATAAAATAAAATAATAATAAGTCAAAGTTTTGAGGAAATAAATGCAAGATTTTAATTTTTAAAATGCATTTAAAATTTCGACGGGTGAGATTAAAAGAGATTTTGATCCTCATCGACGGTCGCGATCATTTTGACATGGATCACTCGAATTAGCCGTTGGAAATTTTTCCTTTAAATAGGGTGTCAGGGGTCATTTGAGATCATTCGATCTTAGAGTCGTGTGCTAAAGAAAGCTCTCTTGTAGTCATTTTTTGTGCAATAAAGAAAGACTTTGGGGTTGAAAAGCTTGCTAGTTTTACTCTTCTAGAAATGCTGTAAGATGTTTTATTTTTCTACATAAATTTAGTTTCAACCATTAATGATAGCTTGATGAAGATTGATTTAGGCACAGTCATCTTGTCTGATCTCTGGGGTTTGAATGATAGTTTAATTTCTGAATATAATGGAAGGTATCTCCATTTGATCTGAATTTCACTGTTGTTTTCTTCCTCTATGTTAATGGTTGATTTAAGTTGTGCAGGATATCCTTAATTTTGAGATTACCGGGCGTTAGGGGAAGTTCTCGGCTGAACCAGCCAACTCCCGAATTGCATTTTTTGAAAGAGCCCAGCGAATTTTAATCCCGGGCTTATCATTAGAATTTTTGTTGCAGATGCATGAAGGGTTTTCTTAAGCACCTCATATTAAATTTAAAATTTTGAAAATATTTATGTGGCATAACGATAAATCTGGCTGCTTAGAGCTTTCAATTTGTAATTACTGTAATTATTTAGCTGATTTTCAGGGTTTTTAGTTTCATCTTTGCACATATTGTTTCTGGGTATTCTGTTTTGCTATTGCAGGTTGCAGGATTGAAGAGGAGATTTTTGTTTGAAGCTAGATCTAGGCCCTAGAGGGTAAGATCTGGCCTCAATGTCATTTTTGCAGGGATATTCTTCAAAAGGATTTTCAGGTTTTCTGAAGAAATTCGAAGGTTTCTTCCAGGCTATCTGTTTGTTGCCTGGGATTTCATTATGACAGAAATTTTCGAAATATTATTTATTTATTTATTTATTTTTATATGTTGTGGCATCCTGGGGTTTCATTTCATAGAATTTTTTTTCGAAATTTTTTTAAAGGCAGGTTGGGTGATTGCTGTTTCACCTCCGTGCGTTTTCTCTCCATGCAATCCCATTCCCCATTGCAGCTCCTGGATTGCTGCCAAACTTCACGCAACGATCTACACACTGTCATCCCTTTGTTGCCTGGTTCCAAAGCCTTATACGCTGCCCATCCAGCTCATCCTCTCAAACCGCAGGCATTCCACCTCCTGTCGTTGCACCATCCTCAGCTGAAACCCTTCATTGCTAGCCCTCGCGCAGCCTCATTCTTTGTTGTCTCTTGTCATAAAACCATCACTCGTTCGAATCTTCTAACCTGCTGCCCCACATCTAGCCTTCACACGTTGCCCTCCATCGAGCTGCCCTTCCACGCACACCTGCAAAACACATCAAATCCGTGTATTTGTGTTGTGAGATCCACGCGTGAGCACCATCTTGTCTGCCTCATGCCATCTCCAGATCTACGCAGCAACAAGCTCAGCCACCTGCAAAACCCTCACGCGTTACCTTTCCTCACTGCTTCTCCACGCCGTCCACGCTACCTCCATCGCTCAGTTTTCTTCAAACTTCATTACTAGGTCCCCTCACGCAACATCTGCAAAGATTATCCCTGTGTATTCACGCAGCTCTACGCACCCTCAGAAACCAAAAACCACTCAATCTGCATCGCCTGTCCACGCATCTCTCTCATGTTTTTCTCCCACGCTGCTCTTCAAAACCCTTGCTACATCACTGTCCTCTCGTTGCTTGCCCGTTGATCATTCTTTACTACCTCTCCACGCAAGTCAACAACCTGCAAACACTGCGCATCTCCCTCCTCAGCCGATGCATTCCCTCTCACCTGCACATAATAATAAAACGTATTTCCTTTGCCATCGAGCTGCCTTCGTCTTCCATCCACAGACCATCCCTTGATCTCCATCGAGCTTCTCCTTGCCGCCGTCTTCCTTCCCGTGAACCCGCAGAAAAAATACACCAGAACAAAAATTTCGATTTTCCTTTAAGTTTCTATGTATGTGTTAGGGTAAGCATTTGTTTTTTTATTTACTTTTTTAATTAGAATTGATTTCGTTTTTTCTAAAAGTTTAGGATTTTGTAATTTTTGTTAAAGTTTCGTTTTATTTAAATCAAAATTAGATTAGACTTTGATTTTATTAAGTTAGATCTTAGGTTTAGAATTTATTTTATTTTATTTTTATTTATTTATTTTTTTCTTGTAGTTTAAAAAAAAAATCATAAAAAGTTTTAAATTTTAGCTTTGATTTTTTTTAGATTTATTTGATTTTAGGATTTAGTTTTAATAATTTTAAATTTCATTTAGTTTAGAATTAGATTTTAATAATTCTATGTTTCATTTACTTTAGTTTTTTTTAGTTTTGTTTTGTTTTATAAAAAATATATAAAAATTAAATTTTTTGAAAAAGACCGATTAAAAATTGACAATTCATTTTAATGTATTTTTCTTTTGTGATATCTATGTTCCACTTCTTTATAGTTAAATGCACTTAAATATTTATTTAAAGTTAGCTATATGAAAGTGGTAATTGGTTAATTTTTAAATTGTATGGTTGTTTAAGGCATTCAATCTTCAAAAATTTAACCGAGTTTATTGAATATCTTATATTGCTTGGGGTATTTGATGATAAATGATTGTTTTACATGGTTCATATTTCTGCAACATTTAATAAATAATCATTTAATCATTAACTCCATAAGGCACTGGTACATTAATTTCTAAAATCAATCAGGTGCTAAATTGTCTTGCTGTGTCTTCCAACCCAACTGGTCCACAATTGGTCATCCTTTATCCCATAGGGTCTACCCCCCTTAGCCTCGGGAGACGACTTAAATGGAGAGATCGAGGATCAGAGTGACAACCCCCGGTCTGAGCGTTGTCGCGCTGCCCAGACAATTTGTGCGACAACACCACCCTAAGAGAGCCTTTGCTACATTTGAAGAGTTGTGCTGGGAGATTCGAGCTATCTTTAGAGCAGATGGGCATAGAAAGGGACCACACGTTCTTCTGGAGAGAGAGTTTCAGGGCAAAGATGGTTTGGCGAAGGACAGACTGCATTTTCTATTTTGGGCATTGACTGAATTGCAAGAAGGGTTTGACCAGCGTTGACCGAGCTGCAGTTGACCGAGTTTGACTGCGTTTTTCTTGTGGAATTTTCTGTTTGGACAAGGTTGCATTTTTGGGCACAGAAATCGAGGCCAACAGAGTTGTTTGACCAACGTTGACCAAGAGAATTGACCACAGGTTTGACCTCTATGTTGATCAAGTTTGACTATCATTTTTGGGACTGTTTTGGGCTGATTCAGATGACTGTTGGAGGCCGAGTTGACTGGGTTTGATCGAGCTGATTTGAAGGAGAAATTCTGCCCCGTTGACCAACGTTGACTTTTTGGTTAGGGCTTCCTGTGGCTGTTGTTTGACTGGACAAATTTGACTTTGATTGGGTAAGTGAATTTTGTATATTGTACTCTCTCTCTCTCTGTTGAACTTTTGAAGAATAATAAGAAGACTTGATCAAAGGGTTTCCCTACATTGGGGTTTGTCCCCAGCATGTGCCACATCTTGTGTCCTCTTGTCTTGGTTTGTCTTCTATTGTTTTTATATATGTTCTACCTGCATATATTGTCATGTTAATGTGATTGCTAATCTAGAAATTGATATTGGGCTAATAGGAAAATTGAAGTAAATTGCTCTTAAGCATAGAACATACCATTGTTATCTAAAATTAACATGGTATTAGAGATGAGTGAAGACAAAGCCCAAGCAAGAGTGAAAAGAGCAATCACTGAGAATTGTTGGACAAGGACAAGAGTCAATGGCCTCCACATCTTACTTCAAACTTGATGACAAGCTCAATGATAAGTTTGATTATCATGCATGGAAGATGTCTCTTGATTTGACTTTAGAAGAGCAAGATGTTATAGACTATGTGCAGGGAAAGATCACTGAACCTCCTTCAAATGCACCAGCTGCTGCTAAGACAAAGTACAAGAAAGGTGAAATCAAAGCAAAGAAGATCATCAAAGATTCTATTAGCAAGCATTTGGTTGCATACATCTCCGATTTGAACACATCTAAGGAAATGTATGACTTGTTGGTTAGCATGTTCAAAGCTAGCAATGCAAACCGAGTTCTCTTTCTCAAGAACAAATTGAAGGACATAAAGAAGGGAAGAGGTGAAGATATTCAATCCTACTTCATCAGGATCATTGAGATAAAAAATGATCTTCTTTCAATTGGAGAAGTTATTGCTGATAGGGAGCTCACTCTCATTGCCCTTGGAGGTCTCCCTCATGAATGGCATGTGTTCAACACTACTATTCTCAACAATGACAGGATTCCAGGTTTTGAAGAATTGCTGACTAGATGTTCTCAAGAAGAGACAAGGATGATGGAAATGGATATGCCTTCAAATAGGAATGATCGCACTGCATTTTCCGCTCATGCTAAAAGAAGAACAATGCAGATTCAAAGAAGCAATGTCAAGGAAGGTCGGTATTCAAAAATGGAAGGAAGGGAAGATGCTTCATTTGCAACAAGTTTGGCCACTATGCAAGGGAGTTTCCTAATAGAAGGGATACAGCGCATGATGATGACAACCACAACAAAAATTTCAGGGGCAAGAACAATCAAAGGAATGGCAGATTCAACAACAAAGGGAAAAGGAATGTTCCCACTACTCAACATGGAAATGGTCAACCTCCCAAAAGATCAAGAAACTTTAGGTATGATGAATCTAATGTTGTTGATTACAAGCAAAAATAAATTTATCTTATATTTTCCCTCTGTACTGCCTCTCCTTCGGATACTTTGGAAAATTGGTTGATTGATAGTGGTGCCTCAAGGCACTTCACTGGGTATAAGGAAGGTCTTTCAAATCTGATAGAAAAGGATACAAATTTGGAGATCATTCTTGGGGGCAATGCCACCTATCCCGTGAAGGGAGTTGGGAATGTTACTCTTCAATTTAATCAAGGTAACACCATTCATCTACAAGAAGTACTATATGTACCCGATCTAAAGAAGAACCTGGTATCTATCTCGACAATGGAAGACAAAAGATTCAAGGTGGCATTCATCAATGGAAAGGTACGTGTTCAGAAAAGAAATTTCAAAGAAGCATTTACTCTTGGATTCAGGGTTGACAACTTATATCAAGTTGGAAGAAGTCCATTAGGAGCTGTCTTGTGACACATCTCTTCAATCCGAATTATGGCACTGGAGGTTTGCTCATCTACATTATAAATCTCTACCCAATGCGAGGAAGATGGTGACAGGTATGCCTGAATCTAAAGTAGAACATGAAGGTGTTTGTCAAGGATGTGCTGAAGGAAAACATACAAGGGGACCACTCCCCTCAAGTGATAGCAAGACTACCGACATATAGAAATTGGTTCATTCTGATCTATCCGGTATGATTCCCGTGAACTCTTTAGGAGGATATTTATATTATGCTATCTTTGTGGATGATTTCTCTCGCAAAATTTGGATATATTTCTTAAAGAAGAAGGATGAAGTATTCTCATGGTTTCGTTCTTTCAAAGTTTTGGTCAAAATCCAAACTAGGAAGAAGATCAAAATATTGAAGAATGATAATGGAACCGCATATGAATCAAATGAGTTGAATGACTATTGTAGAGAAGCTGGCATTAAGAAGGAGACTACTATCGCATATACTCATGAGAAAAATGGTGTTGCCGAAAGGAAGAATTGTTCTAAAATAGAAGCCACTCGTGCCATGCTTCATGATCAAAGCCTTCCGAAATTCTTATGGGCTGAAGTTGCCAACACTATTGTGTATGTTCAAAATAGATGCCCTCATCAAGCGTTGGACTCCAAAACTCCCGAAGAAGTTTTCATCGGTAAGAAACCTTATGCTTCTCATTTTATAATTTTTGGTAGCCTCGTATATTTTCATGTGCCGCAAGAAAAGAGAAGCAAATTGGATGCATCTGGGAAGAAAGGAACATTTGTGGGCTACAATGAAACTTCTAAGGCATATAGAATCTATGTGCCTGGTCAAAGAGTAGTGGAGATAGGTCATGATGTCACCTTTGATAAAGATTTTTCCCTTGGAAAGATTAGTAACCTTCCTATTCCAAGGAAGGACAAAGAAGCAGATTCAGGAAAGCAGGGATAATTGAAGGATGAGCCGATGCCCGATGTTGAAGAACAATGGATCCCATTGATCCACCTCTCATGAGCCCTCCTCCTCAAAAGGGAGGCTCTCATGGTTTAGGGAAATTCTTGAAGATGCCGAGAGACATGTTGCTCCAAGGGGGACATTTCGTGAAAGTAAAAAACCGAATAGGTACCAAGGGTACTTAATTGCCATGAGCACCATTGTTCAATCTGAGCCTTGCACATTCGAAGAAGTTGTGAAGCACCAAGTTTGGAAGGATGCTATGAATGAAGAGTATGAGTCGATTATGAAGAATGATGTCTGGGATGTGGTCCCTAGACCCAAGGACAAATCCGTTGTCACCTCGAAATGGCTCTACAAGATCAAGCATGGAGCTGATGGAAGTGCTGAAAAGTTCAAGGCTAGATTTGTTGCTCGAGGCTTCTCTCAAAAGGAAGGTGTGGACTACAATGAGATATTTGCACCTGTTGCCCGATATACCACCATTCGTTCGATTATAGCCCTTGTTGCCTCGCAAGGATGGAATCTACACTAGATGGATGTCAAGACCGCCCTCTTGTGTGGTTCAATTAAGGAGGAAGTCTATGTAGAACAACCTGAGGGGTTCAAAGTTCAAGATCGTCAGACACATGTATGCAGGTTGAAGAAAGCCCTCTATAGGTTGAAGCAAGCTCCCCGAGCTTGGTATGAGAGGATCAACAACTATCTGATGAAGTTGGGTTTTACAAGAAGTGAAGCTGATCCGAACCTTTACTTTAAGGTTGAGAATGATAGACCTCTCATCTTGGTACTTTATGTGGACGATCTCTTTCTGACAGGTGCAGATCCTCTCATTCATCAATGCAAGAGGAAGTTGGATTCTAAATTCGAGATGAAGGACCTACGACTGATGCATTATTTCGTAGGGTTGGAGGTTTGGCAAAAGCCAGGTGAGATTTTCCTTTCTCAAGGAAAATACATTGTGAATCTACTTGAAAGATTTGGGATGGTGGACTGCAAGTTCGTGACTACTCCGATAGAACTTAACTTCAAAAAGTTATGCAGAAGCGCTACTGGGCCCGATTTGGGAAATCCTTCTAAGTATCATAAACCTGTGGGCCCTGATGTTCTTAGTGAACTCCTGTCCGAACATATGTTTTGCAGTGAATACATTGAGTCAGTTTATGGTTGAGCCTCATCACATACACTGGATTGCTGCCAAGAATCTCTTGAGATATCTCTGGGGCACAATCACCTATGGACTGAGATACATTGTTGGGAATGTGAGGCTCCATGGTTATTCTGATGCTGACTGGGCTAGTAGTATGGTGGATCGTAAAAGCACATCTAGATTTTGCTTCTCTCTAGGTTCTGTGTAATGTCCCAAATGGAACAATTTGGGGTTTTCAAAAAATTTTAATTCATAAATACTTTAGATAAATTTTCCATTCATAAACAGAAGATTGTCATGTAAAATACAATATGAGAATGCATGCAAATCAATCATACAATGAGCAGAAATAATCTCAGCTTTTATTATAATGTATAAACTAGGGTTTTACATGTTGTAATAACAAAATAGCTGAGATAACTGAGATAGAACTAGCCTCAAGGATCTGCTCCAATGCTGCACGGGCCCTCCACCAAAACTGAACCAAACTCACTGCTAAGCTCTCCTGTGAATTCTGGATGAACTCACCAAAGGGAGATGGGTACTCGCCCAATCTCACTAAATCACCCAAGGGTTTCCGTCCTAGAGCTACCAATGGAGTAGAGAACTGGGTTGTCAACTTCATATAAGAAACAATATCAAAATCCAAGATGTCCTCCAATGGCCTCTCTCCTATTTTATAGATCTGATGGACCCCTCTAGAATCTTCTATTTTATTATTATTTTAATCATGGAGCACTTTTCCCTCTTTTATTTTAATTAAAATATTCTTTTTAATCCGGGAAAAGGGTAAATTGGCTACCATGTCTCCTTAGGTCACTGAAACTCCCATACAAGAGTCTCATCATGTATATCTTCTCGTTCCGGTTCCAACGAGCTATTACACTGAGGTGTTCCATCAATTAATCTCCCCAGAATGCTACCTCGAGCATAATTAATTAAGTTATGCCCAATAATAATGTTGATTTTTGAAAGTTGTCGAAATGCAACAAAACGAAAAACAACTGTGTTGATGATGGAATATGCCAAGCAAATGCCATCAAATCCCATAAAAATTCCTCAAAACTCCATCAGGACCCCTAATGACATAAACCTGCTCCACTGACCTGGCCATCCCCTGTCCTGGAAATCCACCCTGTCTGTTCTATGAAGAAAAATAAAAATGGTGACAAGACAGTCCTCTCGCCCCAAGAGCCCTCAAGCAATCCAAATCCGTGGACCAATCTGGTGGCCCAACGCCACTGAGACCTAATGCCTAGATCCCATACGAACCACAAGTCCATGTCACGTCTCCAAGCTATCGAAACATGACTGTATCCTCCAATACGTGGATCCCATGTCCATTTTTGACTTAACTTGCTGCTAGTAGATCCACCTAGATCCCAATGCCACCAAGAAGGAGCGTTAATGCTACACGGCTCCTACTGTGCTGTAGCTCTGACTGTGAATGCTTCCCTACCAACTGTGTACCAGCTCATCACCTCTCTCCAATCCAATCCTTGGCATACCCCAAGGTCAGTCTCACCATACTAATGTTGTGCTGAGATACTGATGAGTGGCCAACCCACATTCTGCTGCCGACTGGAGCATGTAATATCCCCCACCTCTAAGGGCTCTTGCAATACATTGCTCCTGACTAAGAATGATACTCCATCAATAGGATACCAACTCATGATCTCCTGCCAATCTAAGTCATGGACTCCTGTGTAAGGAACAAGTCTACTATGTTGATGTTGGTCCATGCTCAACTCATGCTGCCCTATCTGGTTGGTCAACAATATCCATCGAGAAAGTCCTACCTCTCTCCCTGTAATGGGTACAAGTAGCCAAACTGTGTTGCAAGCCCTGTCTATGTACTCTTGGAGAGGGTTGCTACCTGAAAATGTTGCAGCTCAGCTAGCTGCCACTACACCTGTTTGCACCTCATCAATGGGTAGACCCAAAGATGGATGCATTGCCATCTCCCTCGCCTGATAGGAAACTCCATGCTCTTCCAATCCACCAATATCTTGCGAAATTGTCCTGTCATACTCTAGCATCTCCTGAGGATAAGTGTCAGCGAACATCGTCACCCTGCCAGTTGTCTGTACATCTGTCTTCTCCTCATCAACGACTAACCCCAAGGGTGGCTGCTCATCCTCCATCATCACGGGTTCAATATGAACCTCCAATTGGCTCTCCCAAAAAGGCTCATCATGCATACTATGCGCCTCATCCTCCTCAATTGACTCACGCTCCATCATATGCTGCTCATGCTGACTCATCACTGGTGACACACTATCCTGAATGTCTCTCCTAGGACCCACGGACTGCTCATCATATGAATCTGGCCTGATGTCAATGACTCGCCATGACTCATGCTCCTCTATGTGCTCTCTATGCTGAATCATCAGCTGCTCATCTGCTCCTGATCTCTTTCCCACATGGGAACAATCAGTTGCTCATCTACTCCATGATCTCTTTCCCACATGGAAACAATCAGTTGCTCATCGCTCCCTGATCTCTTTCCCACATGGGAACAATCAACTGCTCCTCGTACTCCTCTACCACACATGGATGCATATCTGGGCTACTGTCATCAACTCCATATGACTGCTCATGCTCCTCTAAGGTATCATCGTATGAACCCATGGACTCGTCCAACGAAGAGTCCTCATCCTGACAGACATAAAGAATATCTCCCTGCTCTATCGCTGTCATCTCCTCAGTGTCACTCAAGCATGAGTGGTTAGGTCCCCAAGGTCCTTTGTAGATGAAGCAAAGTCCCTTCCTCCTCATCTCATTCTTGCTGCATGAGCCCCCAAACCTGAGTTGCTCCTCCCTGGTCAACTGTCTCCCAAACAACTCAATGTTCTGCTCAACCAACCTCTCAGCTAGACCATAAGCAACAGGTGAGACCAACTGCTCTCTCCTCCAAATAGCAACAATCAAGACTGCAACTCACGGAAAATGGCATCACGACCTCTCATACACAATGACAGGATGGACTACATGTGTGCTACAACTGTGTCTAAATGATGTTTCCTAACGTTGAAGAAGCATTGGAACATCAGTAGGATCAAACCGTCACACTCCAGATCAAACATGATCTCATAAGTCCTAGTCATGGTCATGCCTCCTAAAATCTTAAGCTTCTTCCCAAAGGTAGAGCCTGCACTGTTGTCCAAGTCTCGGAAAGTTTCTATCAACAATCTGAAAAATTTCCTCATAACATCATCATTGTAAGGAGCTATGGGGGCAGTCAATCTCATGATGTTACTGAGACAAGATGCAACTGGAAGTCTAACCCCTTCACAAGGTTCTTCCAAGAACTTGTGTTGTATGAGAGAAAACATGGCTGGTTTTAGAGCCCAAATTAATTTCTTCCCTTCTAACTAGCTCACTTTGGAATGGAGTGTATCTAGGTCATCAAGTTTAAAAAGAATTTTCCATGTGACCCTCATGTGCTTCAAATCTGTTTCAAGTGCAAATATTTTGTGTCCAATCTCCCGCTCTTTCTGCAGATCCTTTGGTGGTTCTTGCTGGAGAAGGTTGTGGATCCTTTTTCAGAATGGTTTGCTGTTCTGTGTTGGTTTTTGGTCTAGATTGCAGTCCACTAATGTATTGTTGTGATGATTTAGGAGGTGTTTTACAAACACCATCACTGACATGATCTCAGCAAAATGTCAGCACTCTTGGCATATTCAAATATTAACTTCAGTAATACATATTCTGAGGTTGAGGACACAAAACTAGCAATCATTTAGACAACATTGACTCCACCCATAGCCACACAAAGCGCGATAAAATTGTAAACAACAAGTCTCATGGCTTCAACATTGTCAACAAGGCTATGACCCTAACAAACATATAAACTTCTCTCTCTTAGCTCATAATACTTTGCTCAATGCGTCGTAATTCACCAGCAGCAGCTTCACAATGGCAATGACAATCTTTCACTAACCTCAGGGAATAATCCAATCATACACTAAACAGGCTCAGTAATTCATATAATCATTTTGCACAATTCATTCACAAATCGTATTTATGTTCAGGTGACTCCATATGCAGGTTTCTATCATCACTGGGTTTGGATACAAGGCAGTGACAATTTCTCTCGCACTTGGATGGACAGGACAAGAACATGATACAAATAATATGCCGCTCACCACATCAGCATAGAAAATTGAGAGAAAATACTGATTACTTGATTGATTAATAACTCAGAAAAACACTGATATGAATGTATAATTTGATTTACTGGCAAATATTACAAGTGATCAAGACATTTTGAGAACCTAGTAATGATAAATAATTTGTTCTTCCCTCCTAGACGCATAAACACCTGCAATGCTGCCACTTTGAATAACCCAACTTTAAGCCCAGAACTCGTCTTCCTGTGGTTTCTGTCGCAAGGATTAGAAGAAACTGAGATTTTGCCTCAGCCGTAGCTTTCAGTTAATGATGGGAATGAGGCCAACAACGTAGATTTTGAAGTATGAGCTCCAAACTATAACAAATTGCGCCACTGTTTCACTGTGGGATTGACCCATGCAGAATATGGAAAAGATGGATAACGTCAAGCCAGAAAAAGAGTCACGACCTGCTAAGAGTTTTTAGTAACCTCTAGCAATGGTCCACGTCCCCTCTGGCAACAGGAAACAACATAAATCGAGCCCCTCAAACAACATACTTAGCCACACGCACAGAATTTGTTAGAGCTCCCAACAGAGATTGAACTCGTCCTTCCAAAAGGTATGGTGATTCAACCAACAGTCAAGGAAAGGGAACTCGTGCTCTGATTGTACTCAGAAAATCATCCCTCCATCAGTAAAACTCTATCTTCTCGGCCAGGCTTCCGATTCCCTTCTCAAAATTAACTTTACGACCCTTTTGAGAATGCACACGTCCTTCTAAATCTTCTGGAAATCAATGTGATGACGCCCCAGCAATTGCGGCCTGCAAATATATCTCCGTCGCTTCTGGTCGAACAGACCTTCTCCACCCACCGCTCCATTTTTTTCCGACGCACAGGTCAACGTGGTAAGGGACCAATCTCATGTGTGTCGCATTACATCGACCCAACTAATGGTGTCACGACCCCTCCTGCTCGCTGCTTATTCGAACCATGGACTATGCCGCATTTCAATGAGATATTTGGCCTTTACGACAAATTTGTTTCAGGCATTTTAGTAAAAAAATCCAATGTTATTTAATTTGTTGGCCCATGCCAAAATCTTTCGGCCCTCTCTTAAAAATCAAATCAATTTACGGCCCCACTCGTAAAATATTGTGCCATGGCTTATTATTAAAATTTGGTCCGCCCCTTTTATATTTTGATGAAAGCGTCCTCAAAACTTTAGATGTTGGCAAATTATTCGTGGTCTGTGACTCCGAAACTCGGCCTTTGCATAATTCGATCTTTGATGGGCCCACAAGCTTACCGTTCCACTTAATCAGTGGTTGCTGCCAAAGATTCAGCCCCCTTTTGAAAAGGAGGTCCACAGTCGGCCCCGTTAATTAGCAATCGAGTTGCCAGTTGCAGCTAAACTGCGATCCCATGCACAATCGTTTATCCAACCTTCTGCGGGTTTGACGTTTGCCCAGACCTTCGTTATTCAACCTGTCAGAACAGTGCCCTCCGTGCGGCGGGTGTGGATCATCCAATAGACCGAGGCCCCCACGTCTCATGCATTCCATTCGATATGCTTTGACGTCCCTCTTCAAACGGTTTCAACCCTCTCGAAATTCATCCAAATCAGACGTGACCCATACTATAATGATTTGTCGAACAACTCTTATTCATCATCGAATTTTCTTGTGCGCCACAAAATAAAAATTTGTCGAGTAATTAGTTTTCACGAGACAATTCGTGCTCAGAAATTTACCCTTCCGACCAATATTTATTTTCAGAAGAAAAAAAAACCCTCTTTCCTGCTCCCGCAATAGATTGGGTTCAACAAATTTGCCAAGTAAACCCTCAGGCTGGCAATGGCAGGAAAACCAGCTCTGATACCACTGTTATGTCCCAAATGGAACAATTTGGGGTTTTCTCAAAATCTTAACTCAAATACTTCAGATAAATTTTCCATTCATAAACAGAAGATTGCGATGTAAAATAGAACAAGAAAATGCATGCAAATCAATCATACAATGAGCAGAAATAATCTTAACTTTTATTATATTGTATAAACTGGGGTTTTACATGCTGGAATAACAAAAAAGCTGAGATAACTGAGATAGAACTGGCCTCAAGGATCTGCTCCAATGCTACATAGGCCCTCTACCAAAACTGAACCAAATTGCCACTGCTAAGCTTTCCTGTGAATTCTGGATGAGTTCACTAAGGGGACATGGGTACTCGCCCAATCTCACTAAATCACCCGAGGTTTCCGTCCTGGGGCCACCAATGGAATAGAGAACCGGTTATCAACCTCTCATATAAGAAACAATATCAAAATCCAAGATGTCCTCCAATGGCCTCCTCCTCCTCTTTTATAGATCTGGACCCCTCTAGAATCTTCTAGTTTACTATTATTTTAATCATGAAGCACTTTTTCCTCTTTTATTTTAATTAAAATATTCTTTTTAATGCGGTAAAAGGGTAAATTGGCCACCATGTCTCCTCAGGTCACTGAAACTCCCATCCAAGAGTCCCATCATGTAGATTTTCTCGTTCTGGTTCCAACGAGCTATTACACTGAGGTGTTCCATCAATTAATCTCCCCGGAATGCCACCTCGAGTATAATTAATTAAGTTACGCTCAATAATAACGCTAATATTTGCAAGTTGTTGAAATGCAACAGAACGAAAGGCAAACTGTGCTGATGATGGAATATGCCAAGTGAATGCCATCAAATCCCATAAAAACTCCTCAAAACTCCATTGGGATCCTTGATGACATAAACCTACTTCACTGACCTAGCCATCCCCTGTCCTCGAAATCCACCCTGGCTGTACTATGAAGAAGAATAAAAATGGAGACATGACATTCTGCTTTGATAGCTTGGATGAGCTGGAAGCAGAAGTCGCTTGCTCTAAGCATCGCTGAGGCCGAATATATTGCTGCTAGTATGGCCTCCTGTTAAGCTGTTTAGTTGAGGAAGCTCTTTAGTGAGCTATTTGGACATGCGCTGGATACCACCGTGATCCATTGCGACAACCAAAGTGGGATTTTCCTTTCTGAGAATCCTGTGTTTCATGACTGCTCCAAGAAAATTAATATCAGGTACCACTTTATCCAGGATATGGTACAACGGGGAGTAACAAGACTCTGTCATATTGGGACTGATGATCAGGTCGCAGATATTCTTATGAAGCCCTTGAGGAAGGTCAAATTCTTAACCTTTTTTGAACGACTTGGAGTCGTTGAGAGACCCTCTTATTAGGGTCCCATTTGATTTGGATATTAAGCTCTAGGAGCTCCAAGGGGCTTGGGGTACTTCTTGGAGCGATGAGCGACCATAGGGTGAGTGGTTCACCTTCCCCTAGTGGTGCGAGATGTACAGGGTAAGTGGTTCACCTTCCCCTGCGATACCCCATGATGGTTGAGATATGCATAGGATGAGTGGTTCACCTTCTCGTATGGCATATGAGCAGGATGAGTGGTTCACATTCTCCTGTGGATACATCCTACCCATGTAGTCTCAGATTCATGGGAAGTACCTCTCATCTGGCCAATGAGTAGGGAAATGAGGATAGGGACCATAGTACTACTGATGGACACATCGTGTGCTACCATACTCCTTATGTTAGGATGTTTGATATTGATCTAGGATCAATGGACACTGACTTCGGGTCAGTGGAGAGTAGTATGATACACTCTCGATTATTAGAGACTGACTTCGGGTTAGTGGAGAATGGTATGATATATTCTCGTTCATTTCTTCTTCATTATTTCTTGATGGTTCAGCAGAGCAGAGTAGAGCAGAGCAGAGCAGGGATGACAAGGATGGTACAGATTGTCAGATGGTTTGGCAGGTGGAGTTCTTCTAGTTGAGAGGGAGTGTTAAACTTAGCAACTAGGGCCAAACTCCACCTTGGACAACTCATATGATGCAATTGACATTTTTATTGGATTTCTATTTTTGAGAGGTGTACGATTGACTTAAAGATCATCTCATTCTGACATGTACAAATGGAATTATGAATTTATTTCGGTTATGGACAAATTGTCAAGGTCGGCCAACAATCTAATGTAGGTTAAAAGCCCAAAAGACACATCTATTCATCCTCAACATTGCATATAAATAGAAGGTGCATCTACCTCATTTGGACATCATTCATTCTCACACATATCTCTCTCTCCTCATCTGATTGGGTCGTACAACTTCAGGGCAGCCTTCTCTCTCTCCACACGTGCGAAGGACAGACTGTGTTTTCTATTTTGGGCATTGACCGAATTGCAGGAAGGGTTTGACCAGTGTTGACTGAGCTGCAGTTGACCGAGTTTGATTGCGTTTTTCTTGTGGAATTTTCTGTTTGGGCAGGCCGCATTTCTGGGCACAGAAATCAAGGCAAATAGAGCTGTTTGACTAGCGTTGACTGCAAGTTTGACCTCTGCGTTGACCAAGTTTGATTGTCATTTTTGGGACTGTTTTGGGCTGATTCAAATGACTATTGGAGGTCGAGTTGACTGGGTTTGACCGGGCTGATTTGAAAGAGAGGTTCTGCCTCGTTGACCAACGTTGACTTTCTGGTTAGGGCTTCCTGTGGTTGTTGCTTCACTGGACAAATTTGACTTTGATTGGATAAGTGAATTTTGTATATTGTACTCTCTCTCTCTCTCTCTCTACTGAACTTTTGAAGAATAATAAGAAGACTTGATCAAAGGGTTTCCCCATATTGGGGTTTGTCCTTGGCATGCGCCACATCTTGTGTACTCTTGTCTTGGCTTGTCTTCTACTGTTTTTATTTATGTTCTATTTGTATTTACTGTCATGTTAATGTGATTGCTAATTTGGAAATTGATATTGGGCTAATAAGAAAATTGAAGTAAGTTCTCTTAAGCATATAACATACCATTGTTATCTAAAATTAACAAGACGGGCACAGGGTTGAGAGGCATTTTGAGGTTGGGGACTTAGTCTTTCTGAGGCTCCAACCATATAGGCAGTCTACTTTGAAACAAAAGGCAACTGAGAGTCTCAAACCACATTTCTATGGGCCTTATCGGGGGACCAGGTGGGTTGGAGAGGTGGCATATCAGCTGGAGCTCCCACTTGGTAGCAAGGTGCACAATGTATTTCATGTCTCGTGCCTGAAAAAGGCCTTGAGACAAGTGATAGTAGTTATTGATCTAGCCCCTCTAGATGATGAGGGGCATTTGGTGTTAGTTCCAGAGGCCATTTTGGAGGTGAGAGAGAGAAAGCTCAGAAACAGGATTGTTCGGGAGTTTTTGATGAAGTGGAAAGATTTGCACGAGGAGGATGCCACTTAGGAAGTGTTATACGGGATTTACGATCGCAGACAAAAGTATCTCCCCTAAGTCGGTGGCTAACCTAGAACAACAAAGAGGCAAGAAACACAATGATTTTCCTTAAAGTAAATAGATGACGAAGTGAGGCCTACTTGGAATTCTTCGCACACTTCGCTCCTTCTTTAGCTTGGAAGCTCCAATTCTAGCACCGAATGCCAAAATTAGAACTTGCACAATCAGATAACACAAGCCAAGAAACTACGAGAGCTATGCAGTATCATCTAAATACTTCATTCAATAGATCAACATGGTATTGAAATATATGAAATAAAAACATCACATATAGGAAAACAATGAATTCTTTGCATTAATATAAATAGAAGGAGATTACAACCATAAGTAGTTGTTGATCTTGTAGAAGAGCTTCTCCAAGTTGTTGACTTGTCCTTTCCTTGTCACAATATGCACCTCTAATCACCCTAAATGCATGAGATGATAACCACTCACTACAATAGCATAAGGGAAGAATCACTTTCCAAAAGCCAACCCCCAACCACATAGAAGGTTAGGAATATATAGAAAAGTAGGGTAAGTTGGGAGTTCTTATCCATTTACCAATTTAGGGTAAGAGATCCACCTTTGATGGAGGGATAGGATCAAAAGATAAGTGGTGAAAACTCCAAAGTAGGGAAAGATAGGATCCGAATGTTTTATCGAAGGTAAGTAGTTGAAACAAATTCTGGAAACTCCTAGAAGGGGAAGCTTCTGGAATCCTGATCATTCTCCTGGATTTCTAGAACCAACGCAAGTGCAAAGGGGAGCAACTTGTTGGTGATCAACGCAGGCCATAGTGGAGCAACATGTAGGTGAATGCACCCCAATAGGCTTACAGGGAGCATTGGTCCTCAAACTGACTCAGATGAAGTAGTTTAGGGTTGAAACGCTGGGGGATAAAGGGAACATGCTTAGGACTTTGTGCAAGATGTTGACAAGGGGGAATAGGATGTTGATTGATCCCATTAGGAGGTTCATTGATCAAATGTGACAAAATGGCCTATAACAGGAAGGGGAACATGTTATGCAACACCCATCACTACAATTGCTTGAGGACAAGCAACATCTAGGTGGGGAGGACTGTGATGTTCCTACTTAGCAGTTTTGCTAAGTAGTCACAATTTTGCACAATTTTAGAGTTTTGCTAGGAGGACTTAGGAAAAGTGGGTTAGGAGGACCCCACATGCATATTTTTGGCTAAGGGAGGCCCTAACATAGGAGAAAGGAGGCAAATCGAATTCTTAGTGGATGGTGGGAGCCACCCCAAGGGGAATATGCACCCCTTAGAGAAACTCACACTTTTGGAGGGAGAGAGGTAAGAGGGGGGTCGATGCATGGGGCCCACATGGAGGAAAGGGAGCTCAATGATAAATAGGAGGAGCATGCATCATTTTTGGGCTTTTGATAATTTGACAAACAAACTCTCTTGTATGCTTGAGCGGTTGAGCAAAGTCTACGAAGTGTTTTTCAACACACGACATTTCTGAGGGGAGATCTCAACTCCTTCTTTGATGGACTTCGAGTGCCACCCTAGGGGAGCCTTTGCTACATTTGAAGAGTTGTTCCAAGAGATTCTATAGGGTGATTCGAGCTATCTTTGGAGCAGACTTGGTGCAAAAAGGGACCACGTATTCTTGTGGAGAGAGAGCTTCAGTGCAGAGTTGATTCCTGGGTTTTAGGGGCACATTTCCTTGGCATTTAGCAACATTTTGTGAAAAATCGGTTACCTGATTCTTACTGCAGCAACTAATGTTAATTCTTCTAATTTTTAATTCGATTAAACAATTTACTTGCTGTGTGCTACAACAAATATCGAATTAAATACACTGTAGCCTACAAAAATAAAAACTGTGGAAACTAAATACAACACAAGAGAGAAATAATCATCACACACATCTACACAGTTATTTTTGGACAAATGTCCCTGGAAAAACCCAGAGTGGGAAAAATAATAGTGAGATGATCTCACCCTATCACTGGAAGAACTGGCACTGATCTGCACTGGAGATGAGCCTCTAAGTTGCCTGTGTGCAGTTCTGCATCACTGCCACACAGTGACTGCATCATTGCGTTGGGAATGCGCTGCACATCGTTTTGATCCTCTACTGGCTGGAAATTTGAGTTCTCAGGCCTCTCGGTCTCACACCCCGACTTCTGGCTCTAAAACTCAAATTCCTCAGCAGAATTTCGATCTCCCTCTGAAGCTCTGTGTTGCCACAACGTAGCTTTGTGTGGCCCTGCGTCAGCCTCTCTAGACGTCTCTCTGCCCTCTCTTCCTTGTACTCTTCGGTCCAGGAAAACGTCCCTCCGGATACTATCCCTGCCCCTCACTGCAAGAAATCACTTCGAATCTTTCTCTGGCAATTGTTGCGCTGCCCTCTTTAGAAATTCGATCTCTGATCTTACTCGATGTGTTTTCCAAATGCTCATCAAGCCTCCTCTTATAATCCTTTAGTTGAGAACCAACGGCCTAGATTAGATGCTAATCAATGGCTCAGATCATTTTGGCTTGATACTCGTCTTCTTCTAGAAGTTTCACCCATAGTTTGGTTAATACCTTTTAATTATTTTAATTTCCTAAGTTTAGACTTAGGCCTCCATTAAAAATAATTAATTATTTTAATAAAACTGTCTCTGGGTGGAATTTCCCAAAAAGACTTATGGGTATTGTGGCTTAGAGCACATTCGACGCTACTAGAAATCAACACTCCCTCTTAGCAAAGAATGTGCTCTAGTAATGCAACCTGTTGAAGCATCACCCTTCTCTGTAACATCTCCCTTTGTGAGGCTGATGTCTGACATCATTGCCCACCAACTATTGCGCAAATGTCGCATCTGTATTGTTGCTGACACTGCCATTGCCAACACTGCATCTGTACTGCAACCCTCATAAGTTCTGCATCTGTGCTGCTGCTGGCACTGCCACTGCCAATACTGCATCTGCACTGCAATCTTCTCCAACTGCTGTTGTTATTGCATCAACAACGGAAAAGCATCCAAAATTACTGAACAAGTGTTCAACATGATGCATTTGTTGCTGCAGATCTGACTACTGCTAGTCTCTGCGCTGACCCTCTGAAGCTTTTGCGCTGCTGCTGACTCTGCATTGTGCCAACTGCACTGCGACCAACTCTGCTCTGCGTTGCTCAGTCTCTGGTGCTCCTAGCCATTGCAACTATCACTCTGACACTCCTTTGCACCAATTGACACTAGTCCATCCTACTACTTCTGATCTGGGCTCCCGTAGCAAGGTATTGATCTAAGAGGTGGACTCCTCAAGGATGTTGCCCATCTGTAGTTCTTTCAAACTACAGTTCTAGATCACCCCACCTCTCCCTTGGAGGTATTTGGGCAACCATGGCAAACTCCTCCTCGATCTTTGCGGATGTAGCCTTCAGATCATGCTTCTCATCCTTGTTCTTCTTCTTGAGAGGACACTGTGTAGCATAGTGACCAAGTTCACCACACCGGAAGCACTTGATCTTCGAAACATCTTTCTTCTTCTTCCATTGCTCCTGCTGCCCCTTAGATGCAAGGGCTGCATTTTCTTCCTCCTCCTTGGGCTTCGTCCCACTACTGCTGCTACTATCAAGTTTGCACTTGACTATGTCTCTCCTCATCTATTCTTGTTGAAGAGCGGCCGACATTCCTTCCCAATCTAGCAATCTTTTTCTTCCTAGGATACTCTGGACAAATACTTACCATTCTTTTAAGATTAAATTTAGGGCTAGCATCACAATCTCGGTAGGCTGAGGTGTTGACCCCACAACTGCCAACGAGTCTCGAATCTCCTCAAGCTTTGTTAGGAACAGACCAATGCGTTCCCCCTTTTGCATCTGCATAGATCTCATCTTCTGCTCCCCCTTCTGCATCTGCATAGATCTCATCTTCTGCTCCAAGTACATCTTCCGCTGCTCAGAAGATCCTTCGTATAGCATGGCCAAAGCTTCCCACATCTGCTGAGCAGTATCCCTGCCGACAATGTGACACACTACATGATCCCTCACTCTGTCGAGGATCAACCTCTTGGCCTTCGCCATCTCGACCTTGTACTTCTTGAGTAGATCTGGATCTACAGGTACAACTACCACATTGTTGACATAGGTTTGGAGATTGTGCTCATCCAGAAGGCATGAGATCCTTGCCTTCCAGATCACATAGTTGGGTGCACCCTCCAACCAATCCTGATCTCGCAACCCATGAGTTTCCATCTATGCCAATGAAATGTTGAACTGCCTCCTCTCTCCTTTGCGTTGCTGCTAGGCTAGCCTACGCACTCCCTACTGGAGTTAGTAGAATTGCTGCTTCCTGCTGCTACTCAGCAAATGAGAATTCAAACTTCTTGGCTAGAAGTCCTCTGAGGAAGAATTCCCTCGAGTGTGTCTTCTTCTCCCCCACTGATGCTATTCTGCCAACAACTGCTACAAAATACCTGCGTCCCAGCTGAAGATATACTCTGCAAGGAAAAACACGCTGCTCCTTTGAAAAGCTTTGATCTGGAGATTGAATTTCTTTGTCGACTCACTTAGAGAAATCGAATTCTCCTTAAAACTTTGACCTCCTTAGCCCACAATCTGCACTGCCTCTGGGATTTCGAATTGCTGCCTCTGCAGTAATTTGGAAATCCTCTTCCTTTCTGCTTTTGAGCTCTTCTGCTCACAATCTGTGCTTTGATACCATGTGAAAAATCAGTTACCCGATTCCTACTACAACAACTGATGTTAATTCTTCTAATTGTTAATTCGATTAAACAATTTACTTGCTGTGTGCTATGGCAAATATCAAATTAAATACACTGCAAGCTACACAAATAAAAAATGTGGAAACTAAATACAACACAAGAGAGAAATAATCATCACACACATCTACACAGTTATTTTTGGACAAATGTCCTCGGAAAAACCTAGTGTGGGAAAACCGGTGCAACAACTAAGGGTTTGTATTATTAAGCAGTAGTAAATCTGAGTACAATTCGTTGGATGCCCAACTGGCTATCCGATACAGAGAGAAACTAGGCAAAAATAATAGTGAGATGATCTCACCCTGTCACTGGAAGAACCGACACTGATCTGCACTAGAGATGAGCCTCTGCGTAGTTCTGCATCACTCCCATGCAGTCACTGCGTCACTGCAGCTGGGACTGCGCTGCACCTCCTTCTGATCCTCTGCTGGCTAGAAACTTCAACTCTTAGGCCTCACATTCTCACACCCTGGCTTCTGGCTCTGAAACTTGGCTTCCTCAACAGAATTTTGATCTCCCTTTGAAGCTCTGCACTGCCACAACGTAGCTCTGCGTTAGCCTCTCTGGACGTCTCTCTGCCCTCTCCACCTTGTACTCTCTAGTTTAGGAAAACTTCCCTCCAGATACTATCCCTGCCTCTCACTGCAAGAAATCAATTCGAATCTCTCTATGGCAATTACTGCACCGCTCTCTTTAGAAATTCGATTTCTGATCTCTTACTCGATGTGTTTACCAAATGCTCATCAAGGCTCTTATAATCCTTCAGTTCAGAACCAACGACCTAGATTAGATGCTAATCAATGGCTCAGATCATTTTGGCTTCATCCTCGTTTTCTTCTAGAAGTTTCACTCACAGTTTGATTAATACCCTTTAATTATTTTAATTTCCTAAGTTTAGACTTAGGCCTCCATTAAAAATAATTAATTAAACTAATAAAATTGTTTCCGGGTGGAATTTTCCAAAACGATTTCTAGGTATTGTGGAATACATGTGTCCAAGCCTCCCTGCAAATTTTGAGGATTAGAGCACATCCAATGCTACCAAAAATCAACACATTTTTGCAGTGGTTTAGTGGGCTTATTGGGTGGTCATTCTTCTGGCCGAATTTCTTGTTTTCAACATGCATAGAGGTGGCATGACTGGGCCTATGCAATCACCTAAGGAGTGCACTTGTTGTGCGAAGCTTGGCCGGGAGTTTGACGCTGAGTTTTTCTAGGTGTCATAAGGAGAATTATTGGAGGATTTTCTCGGCATTTTAGGGGTCATTTGGGTAGCAGATTCACAGGGGTGCAAATACCCAGATGGTGGAGGAACTTGCTCTATTTGGGGGTATTTTCAGGAGGTCAGAATGAGGCCAAACCCTTTCTGGGTCTTTGTGGGTTTGGTGAGGAGATCTATAGGTTAATTTTGCAGAATTTTATGAGCACTCTAGAAGAGTCAAAGTCCAGTTCCTTTCCAGCCAGCGGTAGTAGAATTTTTGGGCCAGTGCAAGGGTTGAAGGAGCAACATTTCCTATCATCTATGCAACATATTTTATCACCCGGGACTTGTCTAGATTGCTTTTGCAAGCCCAAGTGCACCTACTCCATACATCTTTGTACGCCCCTTGATATATCAATAAAATGGCTTAACTTGGCGTAGTTTTTGGCTAAATTTCTAGGTGTCTAATTGCTTGCTGAATTTTTGTGTTGCATATGGTGTTTTTGATTTGACTCACTGTTAATTCCTAGTAGGACTATTACATAGGGATATGTGCATGAGCGGATGATGAAAAGTCAACTCAATGCTCAACAACCTTCTCAAAATGTGGATAAGTTGGCATGTGTGAACAAAGATAAATTGGGGCTAGGGAGGATTGGCATTTTTTGAATGGGTTACCTCATCATGTGTGCCAAAGGGTCAGTGATAACATGGCACAAAAACATTGACCTCATAGCGAGGAGAAAGAGATGCATGGCTACTCTCATCTTCAAGGTTTTCACCAAATCATCCATGGGAGAATAAAATGTTTCTTCAACAATGCTTTATGCATGTGCTTGATCGTCAATGGAGATGTGAGAAGAGTCCTCATCATTGTGTTCTTCAAGTGGAGATGCAACAAGGTCTTCCATGGTTTCATCATCTTAAGGGAGAGATTGGGATTATTCTTGAGGATTTTCTTTAACAAGATCTTCTCTGTTTATTACACAATATATTTCCTTGATTTTTTCAACATAGAGCATCCATTACTAATGATCATTAGGGCTTCAGTTCATGCAAAATGCATCAAAAAAACCTTCAAAATATGATATTTCTTCTCTACCAATACGTTTAAACCATTCCCTTGCATTCTTTTTAAAGCTACATAAAAACAAACTTATCATAACATTTTCACAAATATTGCCAATATTTGAAATGATTCCATGAAAGTTAAGAAGTGTAGTCACGCTGATGGAATTTTGAGGGCACTAAAATCACTACACACTCACACACAAGATCCAAATTAACTTTAACCTAGCTAATTAGCTGAAACACATTAATGTGCCTAACTAGAAATAAATTATGCACATCTAAACTTATAAAACCATCAATTAGATCATGCACAATAAATGTATTACACACACATTCTGCCCAATCAATAATTCCTCATTAAATTCTTCTCAGAACCTACCCGGGCTCCCTTACTGGGATTATGGCCCTTGATGGAATTACATAACAACAATTACTGTGGATTTGATCTAGTGGACCAATCCCTAGATCCATCCTCGATCTGGCTGATATAGATCTCCTTTGTTGCTCCATGCTTTTTCCTTAGACCCAACACAACTGAGTATCTCACTCATAGCGAACCTGCAATATTACTCATGTAGATCTCCTTTGTTGTTCTGTGCTCTTTCCTTAGATGCGACATCATTGAGTATCTCACTCACAATAAACCCGCAATATTACTCATGCAAATATCCTTTGTTTCTTTGTGCTATTTGTTCCCTTCTCGTCCCTCTTGGCCTCTCTTGGCCCTACTCGACCCTCTCAACACTCTCAACTCTAGTCGGCCCTCTCAGCCACAAGATGCTTTCTAGTGGTGCCTAAGTTAAAACTTAGGAAATTAAAATAATTAAAGTGAATTAATGTAAATATGGGTGAGAAGCTTCTAAGTGACAAGGACCAAGTCTAATTTAATCTTAGCCATTGATTAGAGATTAGATCACGACCGTTGATTTCTCAACAGGAAAAGTATAAAGGAAGGCTTGGGGTCAATTAGAGAATACACACAGGGAAAGAAACACTTGAGCTAGATCAAAATTCTGGGGCATGGTTTGCTGAGAATTTCGGAGTAAGCTTTTAGTGCAGAGAGGGGCAGTTCGGCAGCAGGACTTTCGTCCAAGGCTGAGAATACGTTACAAAGAGGCAAAGCAGCACCAGGAAGAGACAACGCAGCTCCAGAAGGGTGATGCAGAGACTGGAGGGCTAACGTAGTCAAGCAGAGGCAGCGTTGGGGTTTCTGTGAGGCAGATCGGGCATTAGTTCAACAAATCAATTTTTGAGGTGGGAAGGTCCACTTGGAGGATGACGCAGCTCCTAGAGGAGGTGACACAATTCCAGCGCAGAGCTGGGAGCAACCATCGCTCACAACACTGGGGACAACGTTGCCACTTGTGGGGTTTGTTCATCCAGTTGCTAGATCCGCTGAAATATTTCTCTCCGGATAGAGGTACTTTGGCTGAGTTTATACTCTGTTGGGTGAACTGGATTTGGCACCCTAGTTGTATTCATAAGTCTGCTTAATAATAAAACCCTCATATCTGCTGCACCAGTTTTCCCGCATTGGGTTTTTCCGAGGACGTTTAATCCATAAATAAGTGTGCCCTTTGTGTTGTTGTCTCATTTATTTTTCAGTACTTGATCTGTACATTGGTGTAGGTTGCAGTGTATTTGCATTAATATTTTTTGAATATTTCTAAAAATAACTTGTTAAAATGAGGAACACAAGTAGGTAATGCAAATCAATTTACTGCAGTAGGATTTCTAAATTCTTAGATTCAGAAATTTTCACAAGTCATAAGCTTTACATGTAACCGGGAGGTGAGGGTACGTATATATCTATATATCTATATATATATATATGTTTGTCACGTTAAACTAATAATTTTAACTTTTATAAAATTTAATTATAATATTTAAATCAAATGAATATAGTAATTTTAACTTTATATATATATATATATATAACTTATAATTTTAACAATATGGCGATCAATATTTACATTAGAAGGGTTGAAGTTGTTAATTTTAATTAACAACCTTATAAGTACAAAGTATTTAATATGTGTATTTTGAGTGTCGAATTTTAGGTAATATCTCCCTTCTCAATAATTTAGGTATTTAGCCCCTTTTTTTCATTCATTTAAACATTTTTCCTAATTATTTAATAAGTATACTAGTGCAAGGCATGCGATGTATGCATATGTAGCTATCATATGCATACATCGTATGCATGCTAATACCCTTTTGCTTATAAATTGAAATGGGCCATTATAGGTTCTATGGGTGCAAATCCTCATCACTTAGCTCACTTGCCCCCCACATGAGAATACTCTCGATGCTACCAAAAACACCAACACTCTCTCTTAGCGAGGGATGCATTCTCACAACACCACCTGGAAGTAGCTTTGCCTTCGAACTTGGAACACATTTCCACCCTTGATCTGTTACCATCTCTACTCCAAATGACATAGAAGCAATTCTCACTATATGATAGGGACCCTTCTTCAAAGACATCCTACTCCTAGAAACCTCTCGCTCCTAAGCATCTTGCATGGCCATCTTGTACCATGACTTCTTGAACTTGAAGGTTTTCTTCCTTTGAGTTTGCTGACTTCATCTCAAGCCTGCTCACTCCCTTCGAAGCATGTCTTTCTCTAACTCCAGATCGTAGGCTTTCAAAACCCTCAAGGTACTCCAAGTTTCTCGCTTAGATCTCCAATGGCTATCTCAGCCCTATGAAGTATCTGCTTGAGTTACAAACTCTAACAGTCCCTCTTAGCGAGGAAGGTACTTATGGAAGAACCACCTGGAACTAGGTTACCTTATGGTTCTGATGTAACATCCCAAGTCTCATTCTCCATCTTGTAGCTCCCAACGTCATGTCTCTTTAGCATTACTGCCAAACCCTTGACTGGTATGGGTATGGCCTCCCTCTCTCCCTCTGAGGGTTGACCTCCGCCAATCCTGCTTGCAAACCTTTGTACATTTTGTACGATCTCTGCTAGTGGTCCTCCTAATTGCTACCAACTCTATCAGTTCGTGCTTGTCATGGCAAATCCTCTGCCCAACAATTCCTGCTGGCCACTGCATCCTGCAACTACTTGATCATGCCCATTGTGGCACTCTACTTGTGGTGCAATCCTTCACATTGCTCTATGGCACTAGGCCTGTTGATTTTGGCCTTTACAACCCATACAAGCAGTTTTCCATACTTAGCCAACTCTCTTGGCATGGGTATTCAAAACACTGCTACTACCTGCAACAATGCCTGCAACTTCCTCTCAGTGCTATCACTAGTGCAAATCACAGATCTAACTTCCCTTCTCAGAAACCATTCTTTGATACCACAGGTTTATAGGTGTAAAGCTCTGGCACTTAGCCCACTTGCCCCACATGTGAGAATACTCTCGATGCTACCCAAAACATCAACAAAGCTAGGTCTCTTTCTTACTTGAGAGAATCCCTCTCAATGTCTTGTGCCCCTACACAATTCTGCGCCTTGCTTGGCCCTATCAGCCCCGCTCAACCTTCTCAGCTCTCTTGCTAAGCCACTAATTTGAGGCCTACTCTACCCTTGTTATAGATCTGACCTGTAAATATATGAAATGATACCAATATACCCAATAACAGTAAATAATCACCAGAAATAACAAGATCTGAAAATAGATAGAAATGCTTCTTTATTGATCAAATCCTTAAGGTAGGGCAACACCATACATTCACTCCTTAAGGAAGAAGAACACTCCACAAGCCATATGCCTGTTCATACAATATTCTTTAACCTCTCTCAATGGGTAGTCTCTAGCCTCTATATAGGCTTCATACATACAATACCATGGGTCATTACCATGGTTCCCTCAGTACCATCTATCTAATACAATGGGCTTATTACATTATTGCTAACTACTTGTGGTCCCTTACATGATACAGGTTAACTACTTTATTTATTACTATGGCCCATCCAATTATTACATTATTCCCTTGGGTACCTCCCTTAGTACCACATACTATCCCCCCTAGGTATACTACATTCCACCCCCCTTAAACATGTTTCGTCCTCGAAACATAAGAAGAACAAAAATAATAAGATCTACTCAAAAGAGTAGTCCACTGGTACCATGCACATGCATTTAGCCATCCAAGAGAAAGGTGAACCCTCGATCTAGCTAGTGTTTCACTCGCTTGAGATGGAAGTTGACCCTGGTGGCTCTTCTGTGTTGATGTGTAGTAGGTGGATCGTCGCTCCTCTCTATTTGTCCTGTCGTTCGTGTGGCTAATTCGTTGCCATCTTGTAGGTTGCTTTTTTGCGGGGTGATGTGGGTGGTGATATTTTGAAGTTTTAACCAACAGTGTATCTTTCTTTAATTCACCATCTAATGGAGCTTGATTGCTATCTGGTACATGTTGTCGCATCTGTTGTTGTTGTTTATCTTCCAATATTACTTCAACCACGGATTTCGTACCTGTAACATTTTCTGCTTCAGCCTCCTTGGACTCTACCTGTTTTTCTCGTACCTGGTTTGATGTTTGTGTTTGGTTGTCGACCATCAAGGGCTCATCATCTGATGTCTCAGTCCCTGGAACATCTTCTACTTCAGCCTCCTTGGACTCTACCTGTTTATTGATGGAAATATCCTGTAATGTAATTTTCTTCTTTTTATACCACAGCGTCAGGAATTTTTTCTGCACATTAATATTGATAGTACCCATAGATTCCATCCAAGGGTATTCCAAAACAACATCCATGTTATTCATATCTGAAGTATAAAAATCACAATGCAACACATACTTATCCATAGAAAGCTTCAAATCTTTATAAACTTGAACATCCTCATTATCAACCTGTGTGTTTTCAATGTGTTTTGCTGGAACTTGCAATTTTTTTGTCAAATTAACATCGATATAATTATGCTTGCAGCTAGGATTTATAGATACAATGATCTTCTCCTTCTAAATCAATCCATGAACCTGTAATAAGGAGATACCAGCAGAAAATAACCTTTTAGGTTTCTTGGTTTCCTTCTTTCCTGTAAAAATAAAATCTTTGCTAGGTTTTGTGGTTTCTTCCTTTTTAGTATGAGACCTGTTGTCGCACATATTGTCACGACAATGCTCAGACCGGGGGCTGTCACTCTGATCCCCGATCTCTCCGTTTAAGCCTGTCTCCTGCGGCTAAGGGGGGTAGACCCTGTAGAGAAATGGACGACCAACTGCGAAACAGTTGGATTGGGAGACACGAAGGAGAAAGCACTAGCTAAGCTAAAAGACCAGTGCCTTATAGAATTATTGGCTGAACGATTATCTATCAAATGCTGCGAAAAGATGAACTCATTAACAATCATTTACCATCAGATAACTCAAGCAAATGCAAGATATCGATAAACACACAGAGACTATCTTTTACCAAACGAGAGAAGATGCTTAAATGATATTCCAGCGATTAAATCTTCGAAAGATGAAATGCTTTAAACAACCACGCAATTATGAATCATTAACCAGATATCATATTCATGCAGCTAATCTTCAAGATGATCATTCATGTGCAGACTCGCATAAAATGATAAATATCGAAAATTTGAATCTCAGCAGGAGAAAATAGAACGTGATAAGTTCCCGAGACAAAACTGAATCTGGCAAAAATTTTCCACAATATATATATATATATATATATATATATATATTTTGATTTTTAATTAATAAAATCTAAAAAGTTAAAACTATTTAAAATAAATCTAAAAAATTTAAACTATTAAATTAACCTAAATTAAAAATTTAATTCCTAAACTAAGACAAAACTATTAAAATCAAAAATTGAAAGAATCTAAATTCTAACTAAAAAGAATTTTTTTTTTGTTTTTTTTTTTTTTGAAGATTTAAAAAAAAAAAAAAAACTAGATACTAAAACTAACACTAAAAATCTATACTAATCTAAAAGTTAAATAACCTATATAAAATCTAAAACAAAAAAAAGAAAATCAATTTTTTTTTTTTTTTTTTTTTTAAATTTTCATTTACGTTAAAACCTAAGGCAGTGAAAAATGATTTAATTTAACGCCATACCTATTCAAAACTTAGATCAATATTACCGTCGGCGTGATAAAGGGGACTGGCCTGCGTAGCAACGAGTTCTTGTTTGTCGGCGGAAAACTTAGACGGCAGACAAAGAAAGATCCTGAGTGTTTGCAGGTAGAGAAAGGCGTGATCTCTTGCAGGAGATTGAAGCCACGCAGATTTGCCTGAAGAGTTTTGCAGGTCCACGAAATTTTCCCCAGCGGCAGCCACACGTAGGTTTTGCAGGTGAGGAGGGCAGGACGTAGCTGCTATCTGGAGGTGCGATTGAAACACTGACAAGGCCACGGACCGATGCACAACTTGGAGAGAGTTCAACGGCAGGGTGCTGAAGGATTGGAGCACACTTGAGGGGTATACACCAGAACACACCCACAAACTGGCCCGCTATTAATAAAAATCGATTCAACAAACTGCATTAACCATGATTCTGTTTGCTTGTTGCGCAGGTCAACGAAGGAAGCTACGGGTCAGCTTCTTGGGCGTAGGTTGGAAACGCGTGAATGCAGGGACTGCTTGAACGCAGGCTTAGTCACGCTGTGTATGCGCTCAGGCTTTGGGCAGCAGATAGGATGGATGTAGCAGCAGTGAAAAAAGGGTCACGCAGGTTTGCAGGGTCGATGAAGAGATGATGGGGTTTGACGGAACTGAGACCAGGCTGAGTTGAACTTTGATGGGAGCACAATAAAATTCTCTTCTTGTAAATAATGGAACCCCAGCTTTGAAAAACAAATGATATCTGAAACCTCTGGACAGCAGAATAGTAAACCCTGCAAAACTCAAATTTCCTTCAGAATTTTATCTCAGACCTGCAGGTGGAAAACCAAAATCCGGAAAGATATATGCAAAGATTAAAAGTAAAACCCTACAAAACTGGTCCAAAATTGCAAAATTTACAGCTCTAGAACAGCCAGATTTGTCAGTTATCATCAATAATATTATCAGAATTTAATTTTAATGTAAAACGCTTCAGAAAACCCTGCATGCATAAAAAATATTTCGAATGATAAGCCCGGGATCAAGAACTAGCTGGGCTCTTTCAGAAAACACAACCTGAGAGTTGGCTGGTTCAACCGAGAACTTCCCCTAACGCCTGGTAATCTGAAAAAGGATCTCCTGCACAGCTTAAAATCAACCATTAACATAGAAGGAGAAAACAATAGTGAAACCCCGATCAAATGGAGATACCTGCCACTATATTTCAGAATCTAAACTATTATTCAAACCCCAAAGATCAGACAAAATACCTGTGCCTAGATCATCTTCATTAAGCTATGATCAATGGCTGAAAATAAAATTATGCAGAAAAAAAAATAGAACAATCTTACAGCATTTTCAGAAGAGTAACACCAGCAAGATTTTTAACCCCAAAGTCTTCTTTATTGCACAAAAAATGACTACAAGAGAGCTTCCTTTAGCACAAGACTCACAGATCCTATGATCTCAAATGACCCCTAGCACCCTATTTAAAGGAAAAGATCCCAACAGCTAGTTCAAGTGATCCATGGCAAAATGATATCGACCGTCGATGAGGATCAAGATATCTCTTGATCTCATCCGTCGAATTTTTAATGTATTAAAAATTTGAAATTCTGCATTTATTTACTCAAAATATTATTATTTTATTATTTTTAGGTTTTTTTACTTTATTATATTTTTTATTACTTTTTTATATTTTGTTTTGTTTTTTTTTTATTTATTTATTTTTAAATGGATCCTTGAACTTAGCTTTTGGTAAAATTACCTAGGACCTAGGACTTATGAGGGGATTAAAACATTTCTTATCCCTCAAGACACTTTACATCATGACTTTTACAACTTTACATCCCAAGGGGGGAAAACTCATTTGACATAGACCCTCATAAATCACCCAGTTCTGCGACACAATTATAATCTAGCAGATTAACACACTAGGATTCTCCTAAGATTCTAGTGACAAAATCTATCCCGGCTTTGGGGTTAGGCTGAAGGAAAACTCTGCCGATCATGGATCGGTGAGATGAAAAACCTTCCGGGACGTAGATTATCACCTAGAAAATTAGGTCCACCTAGGCAATTTACGTACATGACTCATATTTGCTAAGATTATTTACAATTTATACATGCAGACTGGGTTTACAACATAAATTGATCAAGCTGTCGATGACTGTCGAATGGCACGGACACGTCGATCAAGCGCTATCCCTTTTTGCGAAGAAAAGGGGGTGTACTGCTGGGAAGTTGACACGTTGTGGTCAACAAGACCATTTATCCAAAAGTAGTTCTTCTATTTCATCAGCACTACATAACTTCAGAAACTCACTGTCCAGTGATTTCCACCATATAGCACCCTCATTTTTCAAATAATACCCTATATTGTCCTTTCAACACCCTGGAAAGTCCAACTTATGATATGCTATAAAATTTTCAATAGAAGACCAATCATATTTTCTTGTAAAAAACTTACTATTATAAGCCATGAAGAGGGTTTTGAAAACAAATTGCTTACTTGGCAAAAATTTGAAATGGCCACAATTCAGTTTATATTGCTCAGAATCCCTATTATGACCTGTTTTCTGAAATGGAACAACCATTCTGCTTCTTCCCCTGTGATAGAAATCCCGATCTAGACACTGGAATTTCAGATTCGCGCTACAACTGTTCCGCTGTCACAAAAATTTCTGGAAAAAAAAGAGTTGATTTTAAATCAACGAGATCTCCCTCATCTGGACTCCGATTCGACTAATTTTTTTTTGTTGAAATTGGGTATTTTTTTGCAAAGAACCCAGATCTACAATTAGATTATGCAAATGTTGCCCCAGAACGTACAGATCTGATCCACAAACTCGCCGCCTCGAAAAATGTCTGCAACACAACTGATTTTTAAATCAGTGATATCTCCCTCATCCGGACTCTGATTCAGCCGATTTTTTTTTCAAATTGGGTATTTTTTTGCAAGGAACCCAGATATGCAATTAGATTCTACCAATTTTGCACTAGAACACATAGATATGATTTGCAAACTCGCCGCTCCAAAAAGTTCTTGCAAAAAAAAAATAAATAAATAAAATCCGCTTTGCCCAAGAAAGTGCTCTGATACCACTTGTTATAGATCTGACTTGCAAATATATGAAATGATACCAATATACCCAATAACTGTAAATAATCACCAGAAATAACAAGATCTGAATATAGATAGAAATGCTTCTTTATTGATTAAACCCTTAAGGTAGGGCAACATCATACATTCACTCCTTAAGGAAGGAGAACACTCCACAAGCCATATGCTTGTTCATACAATATTCCTTGACCTCTCTCAATGGGGAGTCTATAGCCTCTATATAGGCCTCATACATACAATACCATGGGTCATTACCATGGTTCCCTCAATACCATCTATCTAATACAATGGCTTATTACATTATTGCTAACTACTTGTGGTCCCTTACATGATACGGGTTAACCAATTTATTTATTACTATGGCCCATCCCATTATTTATTCCCTTGGGTACCTCCCTTAGTACCCCATACTACCCCCGTTAGGTATACTACAACCCTTCCACAGATCTAAGGCCTACTAGGCCTTCTTCTAGTAGAGCTCGAAGGAACATCTCATTGCTCCTTTAGATCTACAAGATGTGTCCCTGCTGCTGGTCCATACTCAACCATAGGAGCCTCTTGTTCCTGATCCTCTTGTTGAGAAATCTAGGGCATCTTATCTAGAGCATTTAAATTTTATTTCTATTTAAGTTTAATAGATGCTTGTGATCCTTTTATTAAAATTCTTCTTCTTCTTCTTCTTATTGTTATTATCTTGATGATCATCAAACAACTATCAAAATCATAAAACAAATAGACACCAGATGTAGGCACTTAGCCATGGAAAAACCCCTAAGGAGGGGAAAACCCAGTCAAAAACTCAATAGCTTCATATCAAAGTGAGACAACCAAGGTCTTTGACACTTCCTTTACCCCTCCATTCATCAAGTTAATCGAAGAGGGCTACAATCCTGTTGTTGTTCAACCTTCGTCCTACAATAATAGTTTTTCCCTGCAATAATAACTTCATTCTGCAACAGTAGCCTTCGTCCATCAACAAAATCTATCTTGTGATAGTAACCTTAGCCTTCGTCCCGTAATAGGCCCACTTTATGTCCTTCACACTTCATCCATCCTTCTCAAATTGCAGATGCACATTATTTCAAATAGGTCAAGTTTTACTTGCTACTTATAGTCGTTTGCCAATGTACTTTGGGTCAACATGAATAATTGACAAGCCAACTTATAAAAAATGAAGTTGTAGCCGTTTTAGAGAAGCTTGAGGCCAACTTGATAAATGGAGGGTTTAAACATGACAAAATACATTTCTTTCTATAATATAATGAGCCCAAGAAGGGTCTTTTTCATAATAATTTTGACTTTGACTCAATACAAAAATCCTAGAGCACTCAATGAGTGCTTTGACCTATTAACCATTGACCCAAGCACGCAACCCATGCTTTAAAAAGTCAATAAAAATTATTTTTACATCTTTTGACAAATATATTACAATATGACTCAAACACAATTATGAAAACCGACACTAGTTACATTTTTCAACACTCCCTCTTAACTAGGGAGGTATTCATAATTACATATATATAGGTACATGGAAGATCTAAAAATGATATGATCTATGAAGAGTCACAACACACACACAGTGCTACAGATTAGATACCTGACCAAGGTACTCTAATCGAGTGGGACTAAGGTGAATTCAAGCTTTAGCCACTCTAGGTACCACCAGGCTTTTAAGCTCTATCACCAACCCAGGGATCTAGGTGCGTATCCAAGGTCGGATATCCATGACCAACACCATCCTCCTTACTTTAGGATCTAAACATCAACACACAGGCCGACTAGATGTCCTCCTAGGCATTTTGTATTACACAAGATGCCTCAACTCTCCTTATAAACTAAATAAGGTATATCCACTAGTCCAATCATGCTTCCAAAAGGTTCAACCTTCTTATGGAGAGATTTTCTTGTACACACACAACCCCAATTAGTAATAAACTTTCAAATACAAGTAAACACAAACCTTTGGGGTCCTTAATCATTCTGATATTGCTTAAATTATCATCAAGTTATTCAAATACATCTTGTCAGAAGCTTTCACTTTTTCAACAACACCTAGTATAGCCTCAATACTTCGTAAGTCTTTGTTTGCAACTTCATGTAGTACTTTCGTTCATTCTTTCTTCAAGGTATAATTGTCATAACATGCTCTCCCTTTCAACTAGGGAGAAGTACCCTTTCTTTTATCCAAGCTCCATCTCAACTTAGGGATATCAAAAACTTTCTTTTTCGTATACAACATCGGAGAAACTTCAATCTTCTCAAGGCTTCACTTCTTTGAGAATAACATTCTTACTTAGGGCAACAAGGTCATCTATACCTTATTCTTACAACTTCCTTTATTTATCATGCTCACTAATATTATCAAGTTATCTTCACTTATGAACATCTTCAACAATATGAAGATTATGTACCTGCAAAACTTCAACGAGTGCAACCAAGTACAAGTTTACAGAAGCATGAAATCAACTGTATCAAATCATGTCATTATAATGGAAGCATCAAAACAATCAAGCTTTAGATATCAAATACCTAAACCTAGTTAGGTTTATAATCGACAAGAGTTACATCTTTTATATTCTAGATCTTAACAACTTGCTAGGGTTTTGTCACAAACCCTAGACTTCATCATACAACTTTAACTCATCAGCAACCAAATCAAGTTAGCAATCAATCTAAGGTTTCAACAATATGCATTTAGAATTTCATGACAGATTCTACAAGGGTTTTCCTGCAAACCCTAATTTCATTAATAAAACTAAATCATCGACAAGTTAGCATACAAGCATATACATATTTAGGGTTTCATCATCATATACTAGAGACTTATATTCAATACTTTCTAGTGTAAACCCTAGATACAAACATTAATACATCAAAGTTAGATATACAACAATTTTCATCAAGCTAGGGTTTCAATTATGCAGAAGAATACACACCTAAGGTTTCATTCCTAGGGCCTCATTTTAGCTAATACAAGGGTTTTTCTCATAAACCCTAATTCACCAAACCCTAAAATCTAGGGTTTCAGTTTATAACTAGGACAATAATAGCAAGCCCTAAAAGGGTAGGATTTTTCCATAACAATACCAAAATCCGAAACATCAAAAGGATAGAGTTTTCTTTATAGGTTCTAGACTTTATCAATAACCCTAAGAGGGCTAGGGTTTCAACATTACTAACATTGATATACCCTTAGCATCAAGAGGCTATGGTTTTACAGTGAACCCTAAAGGTTAGGGTTTCACAAAAATGAACAAATGACAAGAGATAGTATAACGAGGATAGATTCAATATAATGATTAATCACCCTAACAAGAATCTTTATGATTCAAGACCCTAAACATAAGAAAATTAGAAATACACAACAAATTTCAAAATGATTGTATCTTTTAATGAAGAAGTTTAGATACAAAATCTTATGATCTTAAGACATATCTTGAGTTGCGTATTTTTTACAAACCTTGTAAGGTCTCCATTGAAATACTCCCTTTGAATTTAGCCATGATCTTTATATCTGCAATCCTTATTGACAAATACAATCAAGCAAAAATATACAATACCAAAAACATGGTGTCAATTTGTCAATCAAGTGTTTCTATGCAACAATGGAGGATGGAATCCTAGGGTTTACAAATCCTAGAATTAGCAAAAATCAAATCATCTTTCCTTTAATCAACACTAGGGATTACATTACATCCTAGATTACCTACAAGTCCTAGAAGTCAAGAGTAGTGAGGGAATTTTAGGGTTTCTAGATGACTAGGGTTTTTCTCATAACAATCCTAGATAACAATCTATAATATAATGAAATTACAAACCCTAGATCCACATGAAGCACTAAACCCTAAGACAATTCATGTTAGATTGTTTTATTAGATGAGTATGCCATTCACAATTACGTACCTTTGTCTTGAATGATTGATATTCCATTTGCCTCCCTTTTGCAAACTGAGTACTGTGAAAATCTCTGAATCCAACAAATCAGAAATCCTACTGCAGTAAAATGATTTGCATCGCCTACTTGGGTTCTTCATTTTAACAAGTTATTTTCAGAATTATTCAGAAAATATTAATGCAAATACACTGCAGCCTACACCAATATACAGATCAAGTACTGAAAAGTAAATGATACAACCACACAAACGACACACTTATTTTTGGACTAAACGTCCCCGGAAAAGCCAAGTGAGGGAAAATCGGTGCAACAAATATGAGGGTTTTATTATTATGCAGATTTCTGAATACAACTAGGGTGCCAAATCCGGCTCACCCAACAGAGAATAAACCTAGCAGAAGTACCTCTATCCGGAGACAGATATTTTGGCGGATCTAGAAACTAGATGAACAAACCCCATAGGTGACTGCACTATCCCCAGTGCTATGCAGTGATGGCTACTCCCAGCTCTGCGTTGGGATTGCGTCACCATCCCGGTGAGCCTTCTCGACTCAGAAATCAATCTACTAAACTGATGCCCAATTTGCCTCACAGAAACCCCAGCATTGCCTCTAAGTGATTACGTTAGCCCTCCAGCCTCTGCATCACCCTCTTGGAGCTATGTTGTATCTCCCTAGTGTTGCGCTGCCTCTTTGTTATGTATTCTCGGCTTTGGACAAAAGTCCCGCTGCCAAACTACCCCTCTCTGCACTAGAAGCTTACTCCGAAATTCTCAGCAAACCACGCCCCAGAATTTTGATCTAGCTCAAGTGTTGCTCTCCTTGTGTGTTCTCCAACTGACCCCAAGCCTTCCTTTATACTTTTCCTGTTGAGAAATCAACGACCGTGATCTAATCTCTAATCAATGACTAAGATTAAATTAGACTTGATCCTCGTCACTTAGAAGCTTCTCACCCATATTTACATTAATTCACTTTAATTATTTTAATTTCCTAAGTTTTAACTTAGGCACCATTAAAAATAATTAATTATTTGAATAACATGCACTCCGGGTGGAATTTCTCCAAACGATTTCTGGGTCTTGGAGATCTCATGTGTTCTAGCCCCTCCACAAAATTTCGGAGCTAGAGCACATCTGATGCTACCCAAAAATCAACAAGTACACATGGTTAAATGATTAAAAAGGAAAGAACAAAGATACTTACTTGACTTTGGTGTTGAGTCAACTCCTTTTTTAAAATGATCGACTACTTCCATAAAAATATAGAGCTTGTTCAACAAACTGTTCCTTTCTTCAATTGATAAATCATGTATCGAATTCTAGTAGCCTTTTCTGAGATAAGCTTGAAATGTATTGTGCATCAGAGATTCTATTGTTGATTCTTTGTCACTTATAAGTTTCGACCTACCTATTAATATGCACAAGTCTTTATAGAGTTCGATCCTTAAGCTTGTAGCCTTTTGAAGGTAGAGTGTAGCTTGATGATTACCCTTCAAGGATAGGATTGTACTTCTTTTGTATAACTTGGACTAAGTGTATTGTATAGGTCTCAGTGTTCTCTTAAATTGAGGCTCTTTTGAGAATGCAATAATAATCTTCTTCTAAGGCTTCCAATAAGATTTATGCTCAGAACTTTAGGATAAGACTTGGAGTCAACAAATGTCAAACTTCAGAATTATTTGTCTCACTATGTAATTTCAGATCCTATGGAGATAGTTTCAGACCTTGTCTAATGTGCCCAAAGATGTGCTTTCGTTTCTAGGGAGTTCAGTTCTCCAAGAGTAATAGAATTAACTATTCGGTCCTTAAAACAAGCCTTCTTATGCACTCACTCTCCTTGTGTGAGTCTGTGGCCTTGTTGCAGAAAGTAGGGCTAACTAGAGTGCCTAGAACATTAAAATTTTTACGTTAGGAGGTTAAGTGTAGGTAGATGATGAATTGGAGCTCTATAGATTTACTCTTCTGCCCTTTCTTTAAAGCCTTAGCTCTGATACCATGTTGAGAAATCTAGGGCAGCTTATCTAAAGCATATAAATTTGATTTATTTTTAAGTTTGATACATGCTTGTGATCCTTTTAATAAACAAATAGACACCAGAAGTAGGCACTCAGCCAGGGAAAACCCCCAAGGAGACGAAAAACCCAGTCAAAAACTATTCCTTAGTAGATTCATATCAAAGTGAGACAACCAAGACCTTTGACACTGACTTTACCCCTCCATCCATCAAGCTAATCGAATAGGGCTATAGTCCTCCTGCTGTTCAACCTTCGTCCTACAATAATAGTTTTTTCCCTGCAATAATAACTTCATTCTGCAACAGTAGCCTTCGTCTAGCAATATCAATCTTTGTACTACAATAGTAACCTTAGCCTTCGTCCTGTAATAGGCGCACTTTATGTCCTTCACATTTTGTCCATCCTTCTCAAATTGCAGATGCGAGTTATTTCAAATAGGTCGGGTTTTACTTGCTATTTATAGTGGTTTGCCACTGTACTTTGGGCCGACATGAATCATTGGCAAGTCGACTAATAAAAAATGAAGTTGTAGCCGTTTTGGAGGAGCTTGAGGCCGACTTGCTAGATGCAGGGTTTAGACATGACAAAATAAATTTCCTTCTATAATACAATGAGCCCAAGAAGGGTCCTTTTCATAATAATTTTGACTTTGGATTAATATAAAAATCCTAGAGCACTCAATGGGTGCTTTGACATATTGAACAATGACCCAAGCATGAACCCTATGCTTTAATAAGTCAATAAAATTTCTTTTTCTATCTTTTCACAAATATATTACAACATGACTCAAATAAAATTATGAACTCTGACACTAGTTACATTTTTCAACACCTGTACCCTTGCTAGCTCGGTCAACCTTTTTGGCCCTTCACAGGCTCTCTTGGTTGCTCTCTTGGTATTCTGATGACCCATGGTACTGCACCCTTTGCAAAAGTATAAGTACAACAGTGAGTGATCCATTTGTGTGGTCGATGAGAGATTAATTCTCTTAAGAGGAGAAGGCCGAGTAGGCTTTTTTACTGCCCAAACTAGCAAGGGTCCTAGGAGGGCATCCTATAGAGAAACTACTATGTCAAGTGGCAACAATGGAGCAATAGCCCACTGTCACCTCAGCTATAACTCCCTTCTCTTTACGAACTTTCAGCGATGGGAGGAGACGCAGTATAAGAGGAATCACATGGATGAATGTATCAATGAATGGATGGAGAATAATTCCTAGAACCTATTCACAAGAGAGACTCAATTAAATGGCTTGCTTGCTTAAGAAGCAAGGTGATGGGCTCTCTAGGAAGGGCTAAGAGGATACTTAAGCCTAGGTTTGGAGAATATCCCTTGACAAGAAGCTTCCTAGACCTAAGAATCCTTGTGGAGAAATGGCTTCTATGCAATCCTTGTGGAATTTGAGTTATAAAGTTGTGGGACCACAAAGAACCAAAGTGGACCCAAACTAGGTCAAGGATATGGAGTTGATCAACACTAGAGGGGCTTGACCTGTTTAGGGAGGAGAATAGGATCAAAGGACAAATTTTCTTTTGAAATACAAATGCAATGACCCAAGTGAGGACACTAACCCAAATCAACCTAGGGAAAGAGATGGTCTTGTGGCTAGGGCTTGCTATACCTCGTAATTCCATTGTCAGATTCGCCTCAAACTTGGAGGACCTCTTGAGAAAACCCCAGTGCAATAGTGAACCAAAATTAAAGAATTTTGGCTGGCTACAAAGAATTTTGCTTGATTCCCTAGGTGACCTACTAGGGTTAGGCCTAGAAAGAGGGAAAAAGGCGAGAAAAATATTCGTTTGAGTGACCACCAAGAGGCTAGATCAGTGCCTTTCCCTGGGAGAGATGGAGTCAAGATGATTTTGAAATTTGGAGAGACTTTTACCTAATCAAGGAGTCCTTAGGTAACTTCACACGAAAAATCAGGGCATGAACTCGGCTACCAAAGGATCTTATACTTCGATGTGCAAGAATTGATGATTCATCAAGGTGTATTCAATGAAATTAAACCTCTAGGAACATTCATTCATCATACATGACACATGTAACATATGCAATGTGAAAATTCTGGAACTCGGAATCCTATTGCAGTAACTGGAAATTATTCTCCTAATTGTTATTTTAATTTAACAATTTATTTGTTGTTTCCTACAACAAATACTGAATGACTCACACTACAACCTACACAAATAAAACTGCAAAAGAATAAACGTTGGAAGAAATGCTAGCACACACATAAAATGACACTGTTATTTTTGGAACAATGTCTTCGGAAAAACCCAACTTGGGAAAACCGATGCAGTAGTAAGGATTTTATTTTATTATGCAGTAGTGAAATCTGAGTACATCTATGCATGCTCAACTGGCAATCCAAACAGCAAGAAAATTTGGGCAAAACACTAAAGGGAATTACCCTTCTCCCACAAGAAATCTCTGGCATGGCTTTGCTTATCAAAACACGGCCTCCTAGAGCTCTGTGTTAGCCTTTGCGCTTCTCTGCGTAGCTGGCTGGACGACTTGCCTCAAACTAGGCTCCGATGAAGTCGTTCTGCCTTTGGATGCTAAGGAAATCGTCTCTCAAACCCTCTGGAAGATCTCACCATTCTGTTGTGAAACTTCCAACCCCAGGAAATAATGCATTTGTCCCAAATCCTTCATGTCGTATTCTGTGGCTAGGTTCTTCTTGCAATCTTTGATGAGCCTAGATGATCTTGTCAGGAAAAGATCATCCACATATAACACTAGGATTAGAGGCTCATTCTCTACGACAAGATAGTAGAGATTAGGGTCTGCGTCACACTTGACGAATCCCATCTTCTGCAAGTAGCCATCAATTTGACCGTACCATGCTCTAGGTGCCTATTTAAGCCCATACAAGGCTTTCTTTAATATGCATACATGAGATTTCTTCTCATGTGTCTCAAAACCCTCTGGCTAATCAATGTATACTTCCTCTTCTATTACCCCATTCAAGAATGCCATCTTGACATCCATCTGGTGAATCTCCCACCCCATCTATGCTGCAAGAGATATCACGGTTATAATAGAAGCATACTTGGCTATTGGGGCGAAGATTTCTTCATAGTCTATCCCTTCTTTCTGAACATACCCTTTAGCCACAAACCTGGTTTGTATTTCTCCACACTATTTCGACAACATATTTGACTTTCTAGATCCATCTTGAACCTACCACTGACATGTCCTGAGGCCTAGGTACCACTTCCCAGACATCATTGACCATTATAGAATTGTATTCCTCCACCGTAGCATCTACCCATACTTTATGCTGAACAACCTCCTAAAAACTAGAAGGTTCCCCAACCTGAGTTACTAGGTTTGGTATCTGTCTGGCTGTCTTCACTCCCTTTTATCATTCCTGGGTGCACCAATGAAGTCCTTTGTATCCTGTAGAATCTGTCGGAGTTCCTGGCTCATTCTTCCACTGGTAGTGGGTACATCTATCAGCTCTTCCTCTTCCTGAGATTCCTCCTATTCTAAAGCTTTGTCTTTAGGAGAATTTCTGGTACTAGTTTCTGCTGGTCGAAGTGGTTGGACCAACAGATCGTCTTTTGACTACTCCTCGAAAGGCATTTCTCGGGATTTCCTGAAAGCTCTGTCCAACTACCTTCCTACTTCTTGGAATGTTGATTTGGGGTAGCATCGAATGTGCTCTAGCCACAAAAATTGGTGGAGAGGCTAAAGCACATGAGATCTCCAATACCCAGAAATGGTTTGGGCAGATTCTAAACAGTTTGAGAGATATTAAAATAATTAATGCTTTTAATAGAGTCCCTAAGTCTAAACTTAAGGAAAATAAAATATTAATGTGTATTAATATAAAACTGTGTTAGAAGGGTCCAAAAGTCATCGATCAAGCCAGAGTTAATCTTAGCTATTGATTAGGGACTTAATCTCAGCCATTGAATTGTCAACGAGAAAAGTATAAGAGGAGGCTTGTGGGTCACTTGGAGAACACATCGAGTTGATCAAGATTTTGATTCTCTGGGGCAGAGTTTGCTGAGGAAGTCGAAAGAGTGATCAGGGTTGCAGCTGAGGGGCAATGAATACAGAAGCAGAGAGCCAGAGATAGTACCAGGAGGATCAACGCAGAAGTCGGGAAAGAGGGACACAGAGCCAGCCAGAGGTTCACGCAGAGCCAGCTAGGCTCACGCAGAGGTAGCCAGGAGCTGCACATTGCCTCAGAGAGCTAGCGTGGGTGACACAGAGGCTCTAAGGGCTGATGCAGGGTGAGCCGAGGTGACATTGGGCAGACGTTGGGCCAGAAAGGGCTAACGCAGTCCCTAGAGGCTGATGTTGGGGTTTTCATGGGGTAGATTGGAACTGGGAGCTGTCGGAGTGTTTATCCAGGGCTTCAACCAGAATATCTGCTTCCAAGTACAGAGGTACTACTGCCAAGATTATTCTCTGTTGGGTGAGCCAGTTTTGGCACCCAGATTGTATTCAGAAACTGCATAATATTAACCCTCAGATAGCTGCATTGGTTTTCCCGCATTGGGGTTTTCCGGGGACATTGGTCCAAAAACAACAGTGTCACTTGTGTGTTTTTGTTTCCTTCAGTTGATGATTTGTAATGTGTTGAGCATGTACTTGTATTTATTTTCAGTATTTACATGGTAAATAACTTGTTAATTAATCAAAACAAATAGGCAGAAATAAATCAGAAATTACATGAAGGGTTTCTAACCGTTAGACCTAGAAATTCCAACATGGAAGATAGAATCTATATGCCTTATCATTCTCGCTATATCCCACAAGAAATCCTTTCTCAGCAATTTCATCTAATTTCTTTCTCTTTTCTTTGGGTATACGACAATACACTAAACTCCCAAATATCCTGAAATGACTGACTTCAGGTGTCCTCTCAATGAGGACCCTTTCCGGTGTGATTTTTCCCAATGCCCTATGTGGAGTCCTATTCTGGACATAAACTGCCATGTTAGCCCACAGGAATTTGGGCATATCCTGATCATATAACATTGCCCTAGCTACTTCCACAATAGTCCTGTTTTTCCTTTCTGCTACTCCATTTTGCTCTGGATTGTAGGGAGTTGTCCACTCTCTTCTGATGCCTTCCTTAGCGCAAAAATTGGTGAAGTCCTTGTCAACATACTCTCCACCATTGTCTGAGCGCAACACTTTTATCTTCTTTCCTGTCAAATTCTCCACTAGAGCCTTGAACTCTTTGAATTGACCAAAAACCTCATCCTTGGTTTTCAGAAAGTAGATCCAAGTCTTCTTGGAATGGTCATCGATGAAGGTGACGAAGTATTCGGCACCACTAAGAGATTTTGTGGACATCGGTTCGCAGATGTCTGAGTGTATCAATCCTAGAACACTCTTAGCTCTATTGTTACTTCTGGAAAACGTTGCTTTGGCATACTTGCCCAGAGCGCACCCTCTGCATACATCATCTCGTTCGGTACTTAGTTTTGGAACTCCTGATACTGTTTTCCTGAGAATTCTCAGAGCCCCATGGTGTAAGTGTCCCATCCTCCTGTGCCATAGTTCATTCAAATATTTGTCTCCATTGCTACCTATCAGTGCCATTGGTGATTCTAGCTGTAATCTATATAGCCTGTTACTTCTGATTCCAATCCGGGCCTTCGTTTTCCAACTCGGATGTTTGACATATACTTTCTCCTTAACAAAGAAAACATCATAGCCCTTGTTTTGACGTTGAGATACGGAGAGTAAGTTCATCCCCAATCCTGGCACATGCAGCACATTGGTTGCTCGAAGTTGCTCTCTTGCTTCAGTTTGAAAGACTACAGTGCCTCTTCCTATTGGGGTACACTTTGCCTTATTTCCCATGGTGATCTAAAAATTCATTCTTTTTTCCTGATAATCTGAAAAACATTCTCGATTCTTGTCATATGCCAAGAAGCTCCATCGTCTATATACCAAACCTCAGAGGAGGGAGAGCTTGCTAGGCAAGCGACTTCTTTTTCCAATCTAGAAGCTAACATAGAATAATCGTGATCCATGTCCCTTGTGTCTTCTTCTAGAAATTTGTGTGAGTCCCTTTGTGTTGATGCCTTTGCATCATGCTCTTGACCCATAGTCGATTCTTCTCTTCTGTTGCTGGATCTCTGCTCTGATACCATGTGAAAATTTCTAATCTGAAATTCTACTGCAGCAACTGATTTGTTTCACCTACTAATTCTTCACAATAAGTTATTTACAAAATCCCTTCAGCAAATATTAAAATAAATTCTATTGCAGGTATCACATAATTACACAGAGAAAATACATGCAGAAGAACCAATCACATCAACACAGTTGTTTTTGGACAATTGTCCCCGGAAAAACCCAATGCAGGGAAACCGATGCAACAGATGAGGGTTTTATTAATCTTCAACAACAATCACTTTTACAAGTAATGATTTTACGAAGAAACTGAAAGAAAACACCTGAGACTTTCCCCTAGAAACTTTTTGACACTTTGGAGATCCTTATCCCACTCCTGCATCACTCTATGTGGCTTAGCGTGGCTCCGAGTGGCTTTGCGTCCCTTTGCACCAGCCTGCGTGAGGGCTACGTCTATCCTCTGGACTGCATCTCTCAATGTCCTTGCGTCACCTCCTCCTCAGTCATTGATTGCTACTGATGCCCTCCTCTTCCTCCACCCTGCAACTCTCCCTCTGAAATCGATCTCCTTCTCTTGAGAATTGATTTTCCTTGAGATGCTGAGTATCTGCCGGTGTGTCTCCAAAATGATCCTTAAGTCTTCTCTTATACTTTTCCTATTGATGAATCAACGACAAAGATTAAGTCTCTAACCAATGGCTATGATTAAAACAGACTTGATCCACGTCTCTTAGAAGCTTCTCACCCTTATCTTTATTAATACTCATTAATATTTTTATTTTCCTAAGTTTAGACTTAGGAACTTATTAAAAATATTAATTATTTTAATAACTCCTCATCCGAGTGGAAATTCTCAAAACAATTTCCGGGTCTTGGAGATCTCATGTGCCTTAGCCTCTCTTCCAAATTTCAAGGCTGGAGCACATCCGATGCTACCCAAAATCAACAAAAGATGTATGAGGGCTTCTTCTTGGGTGATCTTCTTTCAAATGAGAAAGCCTTTCCTCAATAGAAAAAGGTTGCTCCTTTTGATGAGGATGATTTGCTTCTTCCTCGAATGATCTTCTTCTAGGGCAAGGAAATGATTCTTGCTTTTATAACCTTGAAGATGATGACAATGCTTTTTCTTCTTCAATATGCTTTGCCTTCTTTTGTAGATCAAGATTGCTGCTAGGGTTTCAACTTTCTCCAAGCTGATGTGATCTTCATTTTGAAATTCTTCGAGCTATCTTGTTTTGTAGACATCTTGATGAGGGTCTTGGTGGCCTTTTGATGATGACTGTGGAGACACAAGTTCTTGCTGTTGTAGACTGTCTCCTTGATTGCATAGACAAAAACCCTTGCTGATGTAGACTGTTGTTGTAGATTGCTAGGGTTTGATCAAGATCAGGGTTTGTTTCTTTAATGCAGATCTTGATGTCCTTCAACTTGCTTTGATGCCCTACTAGAAACTTGATCCTTGAAATGTCTCTTTTCTGCCCTTCCTTTGACTGTAACCATAGCTCTGATACCATGTTGAAGAATCTAGGGCAGTTAGAGTTAATGTGATTCTTCTTAGCTTGATAACTATTTGTGAGGTGTTTTTAACTTTTCTTCTTATCATAGTCTTCACTTGTTATTATTAGAGTATGTCTTCTTAGTTCATCAAATAGCTACCAAAACAAAGAGACAAGAACACAAAATGTTGGCATTTTGCCAGGGCCAAAACCTCTCCCTCTTGGAGAGGAAAACCCACACAAAATTCTTCTTATAGAGATTCCAATTGACGAACACCAAGACCATGACCCTTGACCTACTATGCCACTCCAAGACCAAGACATCAATCCTCTTCTTTGTCACTATTGAGATCATCATCATTGCTACACCACTGAGATCATCATTACTGCACTATTGAGATTTACATTGCTGCACCATCATTGTTGCACCTTCATGGAGGACTTCATCATAACGACGAGATCATTGTTGTTGCACCATTGTTCCATCTTCACATAGATCATTGTTGCATCTTCTCAACAACACCATCATTACTACCACAAAGATCTTCCTTAGAACATTACCGAGACTGTATCTAGAAGGTATGCCAAAACTGTATAATCCTCTTCATCATAGATACACCAAGACTGGGAGACCAAGATTGTCACTGTGTTTATAATGCATATAAGCCGAGACAAAGTATGATTGAGATCCTCCTTATAACATGTATGCCAAGACTGTAACTTCTGAGGTAGCTGAGACTGTAGTCACTGAAACCGTGAAGAGACTGTGGTCATGAGGCTGTTGTAATTCACTGTAATCATCACCGAAGATAGGAGAGGCATCCAAAGTTCTTCATCACACATGAATCCGAGATTATGTGTCACTGTGTTTGTCCGAGATCTGTACTTACTGTGCCATCCGAGATTTCAGAGTAATCCGAAGTTCTATGCTTCCTGTGGTGACCCCAACGGGGTATTTATAGTTGTCACATCTCCATAAATAAGCCGACATTACAATGTGAAAAGTTGTGTCTATTTATTGAGCCGACATGACAGTTATATATATATATATATATATATATATATATTTTGAAGTCGACATGACTGTTCTCCTTATCATTTTGCTTGTAGACTTCTTTGTGCTTGTCTTGGAGGATTGTGCTTGGTCTTGGAAGGCTAATCTAGTCACTAGGTAGACTCATATACATTACATATATGCTCAAGAAGAGCTCTTTGACTCTTTGACTTTCCTAGACCTATGAAATGAGCAAGAAACTCATTCTTATAATTTACAAAAATAATATTTCTTTTTCTTTACAAGTACAAAGATCAAAATTACATTTGTAAATACCAAACCTAGTTACACTTTCTTCAACACTCCACCCTCCAACCAGCACTTCGGTCCTCCTGAAATAACCCAAAACAATCCTTCAATTGACCTCACTGTCCTTCTTCTTGGCTACGGCCCAAAACAGGGATCTTTCTCTCCTCCACCGAGTTCTTCTCTTGTGTATGAGTGTTGCACAATGGATGATCAAATGAATGCTCCCTCACCTTGTATTTATACCAAATCCAAGGGCTCCAATGAATTCCTTGAAGAGACATGTCTCTTGGACCAAGCTTACATGACTTGACTATCCATAATTAATTGTCAACTTCAAAAATTCATATCTCAAGTTCTAGAGCTAGATTTGGGTGATTTTCGAAGCGTTGGAATCGGCACGCCAAGCTCTATCACCTCAAATTTTCTCATGCTCAAATTCTTCATGGTTTTGGACAAAATCCCGATGGGTGCAAAACCCCCAAGCTTGAGTTTCAAGCCCACAAGCCTACTTGTGACGCTTTGCCCTCCAAACCATGAACACTAGGGCTTGGAGTACCTCCCAAGCTACCAAAAATCAACAAGATAAACCATGATAGATAAAAAATTGGGTGAGGCTTGTCAAGTTAAGCTTTTGTTCACGCACTTTCATTTTGTCCCAAACATCTTTTTCCTTTTAACATTTTTTTTTTTTATTTTAGAGTGACTAGGATTTTATCTTTCCTTTAGTTGCATCAACTACTTAGGCCCAAGATTTTGGGCCCCTACTCAAGGACATGGTACATAGGGAACCAATAAATGTGAGCAGAAAGTGATTGACTAGAAGAAAGCGACAATGGAGCAAGGGAAATGATAGAAAGTGGTAATTATGGGTTACCATGGACATGCAACATCAATTAGTACCTCCTATTTTTTTCCTTTCTAGACAATGAAACAAAAGGCCTCAAGGAGGGTCACACTAGACTAGGGTTGAGTGATAATCACCAAGACGAGGCAAGGGAACAGGGATACAATAAAAAGTGGTTAATTATCCAATTTAACTTGTGATACTATGATGTCCTTGTTACCCACCACTTCGTGGGTGACATCCCAAGGAGAAATTTTTCTCCATGATGAACCTCACTCAGCAGCTAACGACCCATTGCAGTCTCCTGCTAGCTTGTTGTGCCATTTCTCTGCCACCTAAGCTAGTCATGTGGTCCCTCACCCACCTGTATTGATCATATGTTTGAAGGTGGGCCTCTTGATTCTAAAGGTACGTCTTGTCATTTGGTAATTGAGGATTGGGTTTACTTATCATGGATACTTCTGGGTATGGATTAATGGGGGGCTTTGGCGGAAAGTGTGGGCTTAAGTTGTGCTCGTGTCCCCTTGATCTCTTTTGGATGTTACCCTCGATCTTCTTCTTGTGGGATTTCCTTTTTTGACCATTTGGTTCTAGGGTGGTACTACATGGAAGACCCTGACTTTGGGTGCGTGGTCCCACTCCTTTATTCGCATATATTACTCCCTTTCCACTCACTATATCACATTCATCAATTCTCCCACCCAGGTCCACATTTCCATTTTGGGTCCACATAGGGCTAGCCTCCTTATCCCCTTGCCCCCACCTTGGGTCAGGCCTGGAATGATGCCCTGGAGGTGTTGATTTGGGGTAGCATCAGATGTGATCTAGCCATGAAAAATGGTGGAGAGGCTAAAGCACATGCGATCTCCAAGACCCAGAAATGGTTTGGGGAAATTCCACCCAGTTAGAGAGATATTAAAATAATTAATATTTTTAATGGGTTCCTAAGTCTAAACTTAGGAAAATAAAAATATTAATGGGTATTAATATAAAACTGGGTGAGAATGTTCTAAAAGACATGGATCAAGCCAAATCTAATCTTAGCCGTTGATTAGAGATTTAATCTCAGTCGTTGAAGGCTCAACAGAAAAAAGTATAAGAGGAGGCTTGAGGGTTAGTTGGAGACACACCAAGATTGATCAGTCAGTTTGATTTTTTGGAGCAGAGTTTGCTGAGAGAAATCGAACCAGTGATCAAAGTTGCAGCGACGAGCAATGAGTGCATAGCAAAGAGATAGAGATAGTGTCGAAGGATTAGCGTTGAGTTAGTGGAGGCTACACAAAGCCAACAGGAGCCACGCAGAGGGCCATAGGGATTGCACAGAGGCTACCAGGGCTTGCGTGACCGACGCAGAGGGCCAGAGGGATTGTACAGAGGCTACCAGGGCCTGCGTGAGTGACACAGAGGGCCAGCGAGCCTACAAAGAGCATCAGAAGGCTGACGGGGAGCGTTCCAGGCTGACATAGAGGCGCAGAGCCTCAGAGAGGCGTTGGAGAGTTTTTCGTGGAGCAGACTTGCTGAATATCTACTTCCAAAGATTGATTTTTCTGTTGGGTGAGCCAGTTTGGCACCCAGTTGTACTCAAGAAAGCTGCTTAATAATAAAGCCCTCAAAACTGTTGCACCGGTTTTCCCAAGTTGGGTTTTTCCAAGGACAGTTGTCGAAAAATAACGGTGTCCCTTGTGTGTTTTTCTATTCTTTCAGTTGATGATCTGTAGATGGTTGAGACTATACTTATATTTATTTTTAGTATTTATATGGTTAAATAACTTGTTAAGTAATTAAACAAGTAGGTTAAATAAACTAAATAGTGCAGAAAGAATTTCTAACGAGTTAGACTTAGAAATTTCAACATAGTATTAGAGGGTTGCAGATCACAGGAGAGCTGAAGGCATAAGCTAAAATCAAAAAATTTGCAGCAGAAACAGTTGTCTTGAGAGACAGAAGTTGTTCCTAAGCAGAAAGCAACAAAGAAGGAGTGACGTAGAGGGCCTGCGTCATCAGTTCGAGCTAGAGAAAGGGCCAGTGCAGAAGCAGTGAGAGGCAAAAGAGGTTCATGAAGAGTCACATCATCCTGCTTACCCAGGTAGGAGTGACACAATTGGTTAGAGGAGCGATTCAGCCTTACCAAGATTGCACAAAGCTAAGTGGCTCAGTTTCTTCAGCTGCTAGGGCCTAGGAGCTGTGGGTAGATTGTGGATTGTGAAGCTGGTGGGGTGTTGTTGCCGTCGAAGCAGAACAGTACATAACGGGACAGAACCAAGGTAGAGGGAGTCACTACCTAGGCGGATTTCTAGCCAAGAAATCCAGATCAGTGTGCTCCTGAGCAAAGGGGATCAGAGAGGAGCAATTCGATTGTTGGTAGAAGGATCTATAGGAGGGAAATTGAGACTCAGAGGGAGTCTAGAAGAGAACTTCTAGGAGGGAAGTAGAGACTCAGAGGGAGTCGAAGAGAAGAGCAGAGATGGAAATGAACAGACTGAGGGATCAGGACAGGTTGGACAAAGCATCCAACTTTGTCATCTGGAAGGCCAGGATCCTCTCTGTTCTAGATAGACATCGCATCAAGGACTTCGCCTTGATAACCGTGCCTATCCTAGTCGACTCAACTGATAACAAAAGGTATGAGGATGTAATGGCCAAGGCAAAGTGCATAATCCTTGATGGGGTCAAGAATCATGTAGTTAAGCATACTGTCGAGAAGAATACGACAAAGGAGATGTGGGATACCTTGACGACATTGTATCAAAGCATTTTCGTGCAGAGGAGGATGCTACTGGAGAATCAACTGCGGTCGTATCAGATGCAGAAGGGGGAGCAAATAGATCCATTCCTCAGCAGGTTGTAGGAGATTCGAGACCAAGTTACTTCCATAGGGGCCATGCCGGATTAGGAGTTCATGGTGAGGACTGCCCTGAACACAGTCTCCAAGCAGTGGCAGATATTCATCCAAAGCATTTTGGGCAGAGCGAATCTTCCAGGTTGGGAAGAGATGTGGGCAGCTGTTCGCCAAAAAGAGATCAGACGGTTGACCAAGATAGGAAGTAGTAGCAAAGGAGGTCGAATCAAGAAAGAGGAAGAGGATGCGACTCTGGCATCAATAGGACAACAAGGGAAGAAGAAGAAGAACGACGTCTCCAAGATAAAGTGCTTCCATTGTGGGGAGCTGGGTCATTATGCAACCCAGTGTCCTAGGAAGAAGAATAAGGGAGAGGCTTCTGACTCCGAGGCAGCGTCGGCTAAGGCGAAGAAGGAAGTAGAGACTGATGACGACTGTGCCATGAGTGCTCATGCACCTCTAGAGAAGAGGTGGGGTGACATCGAGCTGTAGTTAGGAGGAATACAGGAGATGTGGGGCAAGATCCTTGAGGTACTCAAACTCTTGGATCATATCCAATTATGGCAGCCCCGAGTGATAGTAGTAGGATGACGGATGTTAGTAGAAGCAAGATGCGGATGGAGCGACAGAACAGTTCTAGAGTGTCGGGATCTATAGCAGCGCAGTGAGGGTTGCAGTAGTGCAAAAAGGCATAGTGGTGTTTGCAACAGTGTGAGAGGCACAAAGTTGTTGCAGCAAGGCAGAGGCAACAGAGGGAGCACAGGATAGCAGCAGAGGGAGCTTTAGCATCAGGAGGGCTTCTAGCCTAACAAGGATGTCAGTAGTTGGGTAGATCAGTTACTTACTTCTCAGTAACTGAGTTGCAGTGCAGCAGTAGCAGTGGTAGTGCTATGGGAAACACAATGCAGCATGATGAGAGAGAGAGTTGCAGTGCAAATGCAGTGTTGCGAGGAAGGATCAACAACTACACGGATGTAGAGGGAGCTGCTGTTAGGACCCTACATTGTCCCTTTTTGATCATATATTTTGCTATTATGTCACCTTTTCTAATCCGTATTTAAAGCCCATGTTATTACTTTAATCCATTTTTCCGAAGGTATACAATATTTCTTCTCATTACTATACGTTTAATTTATTTTGCATATAATTACATTACCTTTACAGTTAATCGTTGATCGGATAAGTTGCTGAAACAGTTTATCATTGCAATCTACGTCTCTGAAACAGCCTGAAGACTATAGGTTTATCATTATAGTTTATGTTGCTGAAACAGTTAGCACAGTGCGCAAATCCCGTAGCTGAAACAGCGTGTGATTTGCATTTTAGATTCGGCAACAACAAAAGAAGATCATCAAAGGAGCTGTTACATTGGCCATAACAACTACATTCCAAATTCGACATTGTCACAACCATTGTAATAGCATTTTGTTAATGGAAGAACTAATTATCCTATTTTGGCATATCGGGTTAAAGATAGGACCCATAATGTAAACAATTGTAATAGATGTCTCCTCTTTTAGAGGGGGACGGACAGACTGCGGGAAGGTCTAGCTGAAAGTAAAGAATTGAAATCTTTTGTAATATGATACATTGACAGATGAATAAAATATTATTCTAAGCATTCCTTTTTAGTTCTTCTTTCTGGGGAATCTTGTGAGAAGGAAAGGGCCCACCTTCATCACAAGATTCACCCATTAAATTCCTGTAGTGTGTTAAATATATTTTCTATCCATACCTTGTTAAGTTCTATTTACTGAATATTGTTTATGCGTTATTACTAAAACTCTGTTTTTCAATTGATTGTTGCATTACTTTCCTGAATTCATTCACAGTCAGTCAGTCAGTGCTTTAATTAGTAATTGAGATTACAGAGTAGGTTGTGAAGCATAGGAATCAGAAACAGGTGTTGAAGATTCCTACCTGGGGAATAGGGTCCTATTCTCTGTTGCAGCATAATTAGTCTCTTCCTTTGCAGATTGATTTCTTTTCCTAGATTGTTCTTTTTAATGTAATCAAGGATTCTCTGATAATTGTCTGCAATAGATTGTTTTTGCTGTAACTCAGAGTAGAGCTTCAGTGTGCTTAAAGCAAGGTGTGATTAGTATATTTATTACTACAACTTTTTATTGCTTTTGAGATTGAGCATATACAGTGTGTAGTTGCCTTTGAAATAAATAGACTTCCCTAGGTTGACAATTCATGTAGCACTTAGTTGTTTGAATTAATAAGCAATTAAAGTGACCAACATTTTGGCGTCGTTGCCGGGGAAGGCAATCATAGATTTCAAAAGCATTAATGTTTTTCTTTTAGATGTGCAAAATGCATGAGAGGACGCAAGAAAACTAACCCTACAGGTGGCAAGGGCAAAGGAAGAGGAGGAAGAAAGACCTTTATTGATGAGATTATATCAAAAGCTGAAACTTCTCAGAGACTAAGCTCTCGAAAGTCAAGGACTCAACATTCTCTTCAAACAAACTATGAAATGGAGGAAGTTGTGGGCCCTGAAAAGGTTGAGGAAATAGTAGAAGATATTGAGGAACCAATTGAAGACATTGAGGAGCCAACAGAAAACATTGAAGACCGGGCAAGTGCAGCAGGAGAACAACCAATGGAAGGGAACAATGAAGGACTTTTTGGTGGAGGACTTGGAGGAGGAGAAGGAAGAGATGAGAATTCCCTCTCTACCTTGGGATTTCCTATTGGTGATCTTCCCAGAGGGGCAACTCCCATGAAGAATATCCCACTTTCAGCCTTACCTAACTTCCATGGTTTATCTTCTGAAGATCCTGATGAGTTTCTTTTTGAGTTTGATATATTATGCAGAAGTTATGATTATGTTACTAATGCTCAGAAACTGAAGCTATTTCCAGCAACACTAAAAGGAAATGCACTAAGATGGTTCATGAGTCTGGGAGGTCATGTAATCACAACATGGGAACAAATGAAGCAGAAGTTTCTGACCAAATATCAGGACTACTGCCGAATGAGAGAAAAAAGGGAGGAACTATTTAAGATGGTACAAAAGGAGGACGAAAATCTGGAGGACTTTGTGGAAAGGCTACAATATAATCTGCAGAGATCCAATCATCCCGATGTAAGTAAAGATATTCTTAAAACAATATTATTGAAAGGGGTAAGGGATGATTGTTTAGATATGCTAAATATGCTTGGTAAAGGGGACATATCTAAAGAATCATATGATGAAATTGTTAACCTCTGCAAAAGATGTTCAAGAGGAGCTGCAAGGAATAGATCGAACAGCAAGGATAATACATATTCGAGAGTTCAAAAATCAACCAATGGAGGAGCAACAAGAGCTGAAATAGGTAATTTACTTGAGGAATTCAAAACTGAAATGTTAAGCTCTTTTGCTTCACAGATTGATACCTTGCAGGTTAAGAAGAAACAAGCAGAAGCAGAAGCTGCTTTGGCTATCTTCTGTCCCAAATGCAGAGATAAACATCCACTAAGAGAATGCCCATTGGACAAAGTGCCAATTTGCACCATTTGTGAGAAGGATCATGAAACACAACAATGCCCTTCTTTACCAGGAATAAAAGCAACATTGCAGCCAACTGAAGAAGAAGCTGAAGCAGTCTATCTACTGACACAGAGAAGGCAATGGCAACCACGAGGACAAGGTATGAACTCTAATATGCCATTTACATCTTCTAATTGCTGGAATAATTATCCTTCTTTTAATCAAGCAAATTACTCGCCCTTTAATCAAATGAGTTACCCACCCATGCAACAAACAAACCCTCCCTTTGTAGACCCAGCAATGTGGACTCCTTGGCCTCCACAACAACAATCTTATTTTAATCAATGGAATCCAAACTGGAGAGGTCAACAAATCCCGTTTCCAAATCAATTTCCTCAGTTTCAGCAACCACTCCCTCTACCATCAGGTGCTCCACCAAATAATCAAATGATGAGACCCCAGCTGCCTGTACAACCAAACCCTAACCCCAATAATAAAGTTGTGCAAGTCATTGATATTCAGAACCAACCTATATCTCCTGTTTTCCCTGCGCAGTGTAATGATATTCATTTACGATCTGGGAAAATAGTTGAGCCTATTATTGATGATATTACCTCTTCTAATTCTGATAAAGAAGAAACAGAGAGAAATAATTTACCTAAGGAGGTACAACCACCTGCTAATAAGGGTGCTGAAACAGCAGAGCCACCATTCCCTGAACGTTTAGCGTTGACTAAGACACCTGAGCCGCCTGCTTTTAATCTTCTAGGGGAATTGCAGAATCTTTATGTTAAAATTCCACTCTTACAAGCACTCAGAGATGTACCAATTTATGCCAGAACTGTGAGAGATATTTGTATTAAGAAACCTGGTGGGAAAGCTAAAGATCCCCTTACAGTTCATGTGATGGGTGATCTATCTGCCTTAATGTCCAGAAAAATCCCTCCTGTTAAATATGGTGACCTGGCCATCCTACAGTGACAGTAAATATTGGAAAAAATATTATTTCACGAGTTTTGGTAGATTTAGGTGCTACTATAAATATTATGACTCTTGAAACTTCACAACTGTTACAGCTGAAGAATGTGATCAAAGAGACACCAACCATTCTGGAATTAGCTGACCGTTCTATAATCAAACCAAAAGGAGTCATTGAAGGCCTAATCATTTTAGTTGAATCCTAGAATTACCTAGCTGATTTTGTGGTATTGCAGACTAAAACAAAGTTGGGGGGACATCCCCTAATTCTGGGAAGGCCCTGGTTGGCTACAGCCGATGCCTTTATCAGCTGCAGATCCGGTTTAATGACAATTTCTAATGGATGTGAAACTAAGCAGCTTACTCTCTATCCTCATGCCACACCCATGATTAATAATGCTAATTCTATATGGTTGGACTATGATGACAATGCTACTCAACCTATTTTGACTATTGGACAAGCTTTAACTCTTAAAGATACCACGGAGGATAAAGTAATTAGTAATTTTATTTGTGAACCCGCCTCGATCACTTCTGAAACGTATAATCAGTTGACTGCAATTTTGGAATCTGAAACCCAGGAAAAGCTTAAATCTGAAGATCTACCCCAAACATCAACTACCATCTCCTCTAAAAGTATAACAGTAGAAATCGAACTTGGAAAAACATTGAATATAAACCCCAATTTAACAGAAGCTGAAACACAACAACTAATGAAGTTACTTCATGAAAATAAGGAAGCATTCGCATGGGACTATACAGATATGAAGGGAATCTCTCCCGAATTATGTACTCATCGCATCTATATCAAGGAAGGTTGCCGACCAATCTGTCAACCCCAGTGACGAATGAATCCCAATTTGAGGGAAATTGTTAAAGAAGAACTTCAAAAATTGCTTAATGCAGGATTTATATACCTCATATCTGACAGAGAATGGGTTTCCCCATTGGCGATAGTACCTAAGAAAAATGGGAAATGGAGAGTGTGTGTAGATTATAGAGCCTTAAATAAAGCCACTCAAAAGGATCACTTTCCCTTGCCATTCATTGATCAGGTGTTAGATAATTTGTCAGGGAAGAGATTCTTCTCCTTTTTAGATTGTTTTAGTGGATATAATCAGATCAAAATTGCACCCAAAAACCAAGATAAGACCACTTTTACTAGTCCCTGGGGAACATTTGCCTATAGAGTTCTCCCATTTGGACTATGTAATGCTCCAGCAACCTTTCAAAGGGCAGTAATAGGAATCTTCTCTGATATGCTTAATGACTGTATTGAGATATTTATGGATGATTTTACCCCTTATGGTGTGTCTTTTGAGGATGCATTACAGAACCTTGAAAAAGTACTTAAACGTTGTGTACAAGCTCACCTTTCCCTAAGTACTGAAAAATGTCATATGATGATGAATGAAGGAATCGTACTTGGACACTTTATTTCATTCCAAGGAATTTAGGTAGATCCATCCAAAATACAGGTAATTGAGAACCTTCCTATTCCTAGAACACAAACTGATGTGAGAAGTTTTTTAGGACATGCTGGATACTACAGAAGACTTATCAAATTTTTTTCTAAAATAGCTTCTCCTTTGTTTGTGTTACCTATGAAAAATGTTGAATTCAAGTGGACTAATCTTTGCCAAAAAGCATTTGATGAACTTACGCATCAGTTATCTACAACTCTGATTCTAAGGGGACCTGACTAGGCACTTCCCTTCCATATATCCTCTGATGCTTCAGATACTGCAATTGGAGCTGTCTTGGGACAAGAGGAAAACCATCTTCCTTATGCTATGTATTTCATTGGTAAGAATATGACTCCTGCTGAGCTTAATTACACAGTTACTGAGAAGGAATTTTTAGTAGTCATTTATGCTATTAATAAATTCCGACATTACATTACTGGTTACCCTACTTTTGTCCATACTGACCACTCAGCTATCAAGTATTTAATGAACAAATCTGTCACAAATGCTCGAGTCACCAGGTGGTTACTGTTATTACAAGAGTTTGATATTACAATTGTAGATCGACCAGGTAAAGAAAATGTAGTTGCTGATTTCCTTTCTCGGTTAAAAGCTGATGATAATACTCCAGTAGATGATTCCTTTCTTGATGAATATTTATTTGCAGTATCTGCTCACTCACCTTGGTATGCAGACATTGCCAATTATCTGGTTGCAGGGAAGTTACCATCACACCTATCACATCGAGAGAAAAGAAAGATCATTCAACAAAGTGCTCGGTATAGCTGGATAAGTGGGTGTCTTTTCCATACAAGACTTGATCATGAAATCCGAAGATGCATTAGAGAAGATGAGGTTTACGATATACTGAAAGCTTGTCATGATGGCCCTTGTGGAGGGCATTTTGCTGATAAAAGAACAGCACATAAAATTCTCAGGATGGGTTATTATTGGCCCTCACTCTTCAAGGATGCAAAGAAATATGTTCAGGCCTGCGATAGCTGTCAGAGAATGGGTCAACCTAATCATAGAGATGAAATTCCATTGAATCCCCAGGTAATACTTGAACCCTTTGAAAGATGGGCTCTAGACTTTGTGGGGCCCATTAACCCTCCATCCAATCAAAGAGTTTATATATTGGTTTGTACAGATTATATGACTAAATGGGTGGAGGCTAAGGCACTCATTAGAGCTAATGAAGAATCTGCTTTAGCCTTTTTATTTGAAGAAATCTTTGTTAGATTTGGAGTGCCTAGAGAGCTAATTACAAATGGGGGACCTCCTTTCAATTCTCACGGTTTTAAAACCACCCTTCAAAAATATCATATTCATCATAGAATGACCAAACCATACCACCCCCAAGCCAATGGACAGGTGGAGAGCACAAACAAAGTTATAGAAGCCATTCTAACAAAAATAGTGAAGGAAAATAGGAAGGATTGGTCTCAAAGGCTCCCTGAAGCACTATGGGCTTACAGGACTACCTGGAGAAACACTACAGGATTTTCTCCCTATGAATTGGTTTATGGTAAAAGTGTTGTTTTTCCTGTAGAATTTGAAATTAAAACTTTAAGCACTGCTTTAGCTGTTAACCTTGATTTGATTGATGCACAGACAGCCAGGTTGCAGCAGCTTTAGGAATTGGATGAAAAGAGATTAGATGCCATCCATCAAACAACTATGATCCAACAACAAAGAACTAGGTGGCATGATAAAACCATCAAGCATAAGCAGTTCCAGAAAGGTAATTGGGCTTTATTGTATGATTCTCGGTTTGAAAATTTTCAAGGGAAATTACGAACAAGATGGTTGGGACCTTACGAAATAGACACTGTTTTTCCAATGGAACAGTAAGGCTCCTAACAATTGATAATTCTAGAACACCGTTATTAGTAAATGGGTATCAGCTCTGTCTGTACCAGCAGCCCATTTCCAAGGAGGATTTTAAGGCCACCTGCATGGCAGATTCACATTATATCTTTTTGGGGGAGCCTGCTGCCCCTCACTGCATTTAATTTCTGCATTGTATTTTTTTAGCATTAGATTAGATTTCTTAACTAATAATCCCTGTCAAGGGTTGGCATGTCACAATTGATTATTTTGCAGATTCCAGATGTAGGAAAGGCTGATTGGAAAAGACAATTTCATTACAGGCAGATCTAAGCTTCATCTTGTGAAGCACTGTCATCTCATTTCTATCCATAGTTCATCCCTTCATTTTCCATAACATTCCCATCATTTTTCCCTTCTTTCTCCTACCCATATTCCCCATTATTTTCAGCAACATTTTTCCTATTTTTATCATCAATGAAATAGTATTCTTCAACAACATTTCCCCTATTTCTCCCAATAACAGTACTTTTTAGCAACACTTTTTCTTATCTTCCCCGTTGCTGAAACACCATTCTCCACTCATTTTCCTGTCGCTGAAACACCATTCTCCACCCATTTTCCTGTTGCTGAAACACCATCCTTTATCTACTTTCCCGTTGCTGAAACACCATTTGTTTTCAAAGAAAAATGTTACTATCCACTACTTTCCATTATGGAAATCACTTCTTCCATCATTTTTATAACTATCCTTTCACTGACTTCTCCTACGATTATACAAGCCTTTCATACAATCACCCTCATGTTTCAAAACCCTCTTCCATAACTATTGATGATCTATGATCAACGTGCACTATATTTTCAAAATATCTATCAAAGGTAAACACGAGGTATGTAATTATTATGTGTAGATATTATTAAACTATAGTTAAATGAGAAGATTATGTCATTATTACCACGATCCCCATACATTCAAAGTCATTATTTCAGCCGTAGTTGGGGGGGAATACCAAGATTATACGCCATCATTTCATAGCAAGCCAATCACCGTCGTTTTTTTTACCCACAACAACGTCTTATCACCCTGCCTCTGTGCTATTACTCCATGTTCTCATTTGCAAAATTTACTCTGTTCGAAGTGCGGTAACTCGGTTTTTGACTGTGCATTTTACTGAAGCTGGTTAACTGTGGGAGGACCTGCTATTCGACATGAGCCCGGCTCGATAGCTCTATTAGAATTACACCCAGAGGTATATCAGATTTTTTAGTGGGCAGGTTGGGTAGATTATTTTCAGAGGCTTCAGGGATTTGATCCACAGCAAGTCCTTGAATTTGCACGTAATCTACGGGATGGCTACTCTACTGTCCAAGGAGTTTGAATTCCGGTCTCAGAGTATGATATAGCATAGGTTTCAGGCCTACCAGTCACTGGCACTCGATGGTTTAGTCGTAAGCATATCATTCTGAATGCACAACAGGACTTTCTTCTGCTAGGAGAGCAGGTCGAGCCCAAAGGCAGGGGTGTCGCACTTCATTCATTACCACCTCCATGGCCGACGGTTGCTGAATTCGTCAAGCATTATCTCACCTGTGAAGGTTGCTATCAGGTAGTCTATCAGCATGATTTTGTCTTGTTAAATCATTTGAGACATGGTTGACTGTTGAATATGCCGTATTATTTACTTGGGTGTCTAAAGAATATGTCACATTATTGTAGACAGGCAAAATTCCCACTCCTTTCCCTCACCCACCACCGTCTTGTCCAGCTACTAATTCAGAGAGGTTTTGCTCGACAAAACCCCCCTCGCAATAACCCACCCCTAGACCCGGAGCAAGCAGCTGAAATTCCTCAAGAAGCTGCTGAAATCCCTGAAATTCCTCAACAAGCTCCTGAAATCTCTCAGCAAGCTGCTGAGAATCCTCAAGAAATTCTTGAAAATCCTTCCAAACAGCAATCAGGGAGCATTCCTGACCCCGCAGAAATCCCACCAGTAGACCCTCCCACCACATAAACTCCATCCCATAATTTAGCAGAATCATCTAATCCTACTGTCCACATTCCTAGTGATGATTCTGAAGATAACCTTCCCCTCACTATGCTAAAAAGAAAAAGGCAAAATAAGACTGTTTTCCTACCAAAAAGACGAACGAGGGCCTCAACCAAAGAAGCCATTATCTCTGATAGCCCTCCCCCTCAGAAAAAACCCACTCACAAAAGGAAAACTACTGCTCTCCCTGCCTTTTTACCCCGAAGACGAATGAGGATGTCTACTGAAGCAGCAACTGTTGCTACCATCCCAAATTCCCCGCCTATTAGCCTAAAACCCCATACTCCACCGCAGTCCCAAGTCCGAGAATCTTTACCTGTCTCACCCTTGGGCACTGAAACACAAGAACCAGGTGCCCAAGGTTTTGTGACACCATTTCTTTCAGAACAAGTAGCTGCCACACAAGAACCAACTACTCATTCAGCAGCTGCCACACAAGAACCAGCTGCTGATCCACAAAATTTAGACACCCAGGATGCTACTCATTCAGCAACTGTCACACAAGAACTAGCTGCTGATCCACAAAATTTAGACGACCAGGATGCTACTCATTCAACAGCTGTCACACAAGAACCAGCTGCTGATCCGCAAAATTTAGATACCCTAGGTATTGCAGAACAAGTCGCTGCCACACAAGAACTAGCTACTCATTCATCAGCTGCCACACAAAAACCAGCTGCTGATCTACAAAATTTAGATATTCAGGATATTGTACGTCAAGTAGCTTCCCCACAAGAACTAGCTACTGATTCAGTCGCTGCCACACAAGAACCACCTACTGATATACAGAACACAGACGACCAGGATGTTGCACAAAACGTAGCTGCTACACAAGAACTAGCTATTGATTTAGTAGCTGTCAGGATGCTCAAGATGCTGCGAACTATGTAGCTGCTACAGAACAACAAGCTACTCATCCAGTAGCTGCCACACAAGAACCAACTACTGAGACTGTGACTGCTACACAAAGCCCAGTCACCCTGGCTTCCCTTCTACAGGAAAACGAGTTTCTAAAATCAGAACTCGAAGCTTATAAGCAAGAATTAATAATGGCAAGGGAAACCTATGATAGAGAACTTAATTTGTATACTTTAGCCTATGTAGCATCCACATCCGAGAAAAGTGCAGAAAAAGACTGGTATAAGGAATATATGTGTAGCCAATGCGGTACCATTTATCAGCAAGCCGGGTATAAAGTAGTTGAAGTCCCATTGCCTGGAGCCTCCTCTACATCCACTTCTCCTGAAATAAAAAAGGAACACCCTACTGTCACACAAGAACTAGCAGGGTCTGCAATTTTTTTTGAAAAAGAGGTTAAACCACAAATACCTCGGCCTCCTTTGATTGTTAAAACTGAAATTCCTGTACCTCGGCCTGCTGTGACTATTAAGACTGAAAATCCTGTACCTCGGCCTACAAAAACTGTGTTTACTCAGACTGAACCATGGTCTACAAAGACTGTTTTTACCCAGACTAGCAGCACTCAAGAACAAATTGATGAATGGAAGAAAGGGTATGTTATGTCACAAAATAGGATCTTGCAGGAGCATAAATCACTGTGGCAAAATCATATATATTCAAACTGGGAAGCTTTGGAGCAGCTACTCCAACATTCTTGTGCCCAGAAGAAGGAGAATAAACAGCTAAAGACTAGACTGCTCCTCATCTTTGATTTGGTTCAGAGATTATTAGCTACCAGGAAACCATCCTCCAATTACTTTTTTTTTCTTGCAGAATGCTTAGCGTTCTTTCAAATAAAGGCAATTAGAGATGGCAGACCTCATGAGGTATCTGGACCTGAACAATTTGTGAAAACTTTCACAGAAGCATCTACCAGTGAACAAAATTTACTCTGTGAATTGTATCTCCATAATGAAGCTATCCCTGAGGATAGGAAGTTGAATCTGAACCCTTTGGTTGGTGATGTTCAAATCAGGGCCTTTGTCTCTTTTCTTGCTAACCAGCTCACATGGCAGAATGCCTTTCTTTCAGCAAGGCATAATGAAGACAATCGTCTTCTGTGGATTCGATCCGAGCCACAAAATTCTGCCATTTTTGTTGCTGAATATCGTCAATTTTTGAAGGAACCAGGAATGGGTGAGCACATCAAGCAGCTACAAGTAGCAGTGTTAGGAGACTGCCAACATTTTGTTAAAGCCAAGGGAGCTCTTGCCTTAAAAGCAAATAATTTATTCTGGCAACACTCTTCTAAGGAAAGGCAGGAGTATCATCCCTTCAGTCCTCCTAATGTTGAAGCAACAATTTCAAGGGTACCTGACTATGTCAAATGTGTTCAGCAATGTGCTGAAAAATGGGTAGGATATCATTTTCATTTCCCTCTTCTATGGATGCTAGCACAAGAGTATAGGGCTCATTACAGGTTGTCCAAAAAGGAAGAAGCAACAACATGGCAGAAGTTACAAAATGTTCACGGCTTCAGAGATCTGGCTGATAGTACCTTCTATAGTTACTGCCTAAGTAACTTGCACTCCAAGGCCCAGTACCTGGACTCAGATTCAGAGTAAAGTTGCATGAGGACATGCAACCCTTTCAGTTGGGGGGGATGTTAGGACCCTACATTGTCCCTTTTTGATCATATATTTTGCTATTATGTCACCTTTTCTAATCTGTATTTAAAGCCCATGTTATTACTTTAATCCATTTTTCCGAAGGTATACAATATTTCTTCTCATTACTATACGTTTAATTTATTTTGCATATAATTACATTACCTGTACAGTTAATCGTTGATTGGATAACTTGCTGAAACAGTTTATCATTGCAGTCTACGTTGCTGAAACAGCCTAAAGACTGCAGGTTTATCATTATAGTTTATGTTACTGAAACAGTTAGCACAGTGCGCAAATCCCGTTGCTGAAACAGCCCGTGATTTGCATTTTAGATTCGACAGCAGCAAAAGAAGATCATCGAAGGAGCTATTACATTGGCCATAACAACTACATTCCAAAGTCGGCATTGTCACAACCATTGTAACAACATTTTGTTAATGGAAGAACTAATTATCCTATTTTGGCATATCGGGTTAAAGATAGGACCCATAATGTAAACAATTGTAATAGATGTCTCCTCTTTAAAAAGAGGAGACATCTACATTAGAGGGGGATGGACAGACTGCGGGAAGGTCTAGCTGAAAGTAAAGAACTGAAATCTTTTGTAATATGATACATTGACAGATGAATAAAATATTATTCTGAGCATTCCTTTTTAGTTCTTCTTTTTGGGGAATCTTGTGAGAAGGAAAGGCCCACCTTCATCACAAGATTCACCCATTAAATTCCTGTAGTGTGTTAAGTATATTTTCTATCCATACCTTGTTAAGTTCTGTTTACTGAATATTGCTTATGCGTTATTACTGAAACTCTGTTTTTCAATTGATTGTTGCATTACTTTCCTAAATTCATTCACAGTCAGTTAGTGAGTGCTTTAATTGGTAATTGAGATTACAGAGTAGGTTGTGAAGCATAGGAATCAGAAACAGGTGCTGAAGATTCCTGCCTGGGGAATAGGGTCCTTTTCTCTGTTGCAGCATAATTAGTCTCTTCCTTTGCAGATTGATTTCTTTTCCTAGATTGTTCTTTTTAATGTAATCAAGGATTCTTTGATAATTGTCTACAATAGATTTTTTTTAGTAGAGCTTCAGTGTGCTTAAAGCAAGGTGTGATTAGTATATTTATTACTACAACTTTTTATTGCTTTTAAGATTGAGCATATACAGTGTGTAGTTGCCTTTGAAATAAACAGACTTTCCTAGGTTAACAATTCATGTAGCACTTAGTTGTTTGAATTAATAAGCAATTAAAGTGACCAACAGCTGCAGTACAGATGTAGCAGTGGCAGTGGCAGAGCCATGGGCAACAGTACAAGAGGCAGCAGTGTAGAGGATGTCGGGCAGTAGGACAAGCATCAACACAAGTACCGATGCCAGATGATCAGGTTGATGTTCAGTGGAGAGGAGAATTACTGGAGAACATTCCTCACTAAGAGGAATTGTTGATTTGGGGTAGCATCGAATGTGCTCTAGCCATGAAAATTGGTGGAGAGGCTAAAGCACATGAGATCCCTAAGACCCAGAAATGGTTTGGGGAAATTCCACCCAGTTAGAGAGATTAAAATAATTAATATTTTTAATGGGTTCCTAAGTCTAAACATAGGAAAATAAAAATATTAATGGGTATTAATATAAAACTAGGTGAGAATGTTCTAAAAGACATGGATCAAGCCAAATCTAATCTTAGTTGTTGATTAGAGATTTAATCTCGGTCGTTGAAGACTCAACAGAAAAAGTATAAGAGGAGGTTTGAGGGTCAGTTGGAGACACACCAAGATTTATCAGTCAGTTCGATTTTCTGGAGCGGCGTTTGCTAAGAAGAATCGAACCAGTGATCAGAGTTGCAGCGAGGGGTAGTGAGTGCATAGCAGAGAGGCAGAGATAGTATGAAGGATCAACGCTGAGTCAGAGGAGGCTATGCAGAGCCAACAGGAGCCACGCAGTGGGTTAGAGGGATTGCGCAGAGGCTACCAGGGACTGCGTGAGTGATGCAGAGGGCCAGAGAGTCTGCACAGAGCATCAGAAGGTTGACGCAGAGGATTCCAAGCTGACACAGAGGCCAGGAGGGCTGACACATAGCCTCGGAGAGGCGTTGGAGAGTTTTCCGTGGAGCAAACTTGCCAAATATCTGCTTTTGAAGAGAGGTATTACTGCCAAATTGATTCCTCTGTCGAGTGAGCCAGTTTGGCACCCAATTGTACTCAAGGAAGCTGCTTAATAATAAAACCCTGAGAACTACTGCACCGGTTTTCCCAAGTTGGGTTTTTTCGGGGACAATTGTCCAAAAATAATGGTGTCCCTTGTGTGTTTGTCTATTCTTTCAGTTGATGATCTGTAGATGGTTGAGACTGTACTTGTGTTTATTTTCAGTATTTATATGGTTAAATAACTTGTTAAGTAATTAAACAAGTAGGTGAAATAAACCAGATAGTGCAGGAAGAATTTCTAACGGGTTAGACTTAGAAATTTCAAAAGGAGGTTGGAGTAGTTAAAAGAAAATGAAAAAAGCATAATTGGCCACATTTAATAGGAAATTGTACTACAAAATGCAAAAGATGATCGGGACAAAATAATTAGCATGCGGGAAAAAGCCAATACATAAGCTCTACCCGAATCCTTGGTCATCACCCTGGTTCGATAGGCCCTAAATGAGCCTCCTTTATCATTCAAGAACCCATGATTGTCCTAAACCCTAGAGGGCAATGAGCCACCCTACCTAAAAGGGGGTAATCACTACTATATCTTACACATCATGCTCTTGTCCTTTGAGACTCGAGCAGTTAATTAAAGAAAATTCATAAAAGGCAAAAGGTATATAAAAAAGGGTGGAAAAATCAAGGTCAGGGCACCTCATGTACCACGATTGCTCCCTCCTACACATTACATACCCAGGTGTGGGCTTTCCCTTATCTAGCTACTCCTATGCCCCAATATGTGGCCCAAGATTGCCCCTCATTCCCTACTCCATTCCACTTATTTATCACTTGCCACCCCCATTACAGGGATGTACTTTGGACATACTCTCCCCTTTAAGGGTTGAAACCACCTAATAAGGTACACTTGGTTCACCCCCTTTGGAGCTTGGAGACACTAACACATGCCAAAGCCCACTACGGAAGGGCATGCTATTATGAAGTGCCCACTTTGTTATCCATGGGTTGTAAACTCTTTTACACTATTATTTTAATGACTGGTTGTACTGGAAGCCTAGGGGACACATTAGATCTTATGCAAGATTACAGGTGGTTCCATTTGGGTTTGGTCTCCCTATATGGGATCCTAACCCCAAAGGTCTACATTGGCACATGTAGGGTGTGCATAGAGAGCCATTGGCCTCCACAACAACAAAAAACACTCCACGGGTATTCATCAATGATCAGAGACTACTAGCGATCCACTTTTGGGATGATGGTGATATGCTTGGTACATTATGCCCAGCAGGCCCCCACAGGAGCCCCAAAATCTTGGCAGGTGTCCCAAGACTTATACGATGTCATGGGAGCATTCATTCCACCACTTGGACCCCTGTAGAGGATCTACAGGCATCTTCGATTCATATTGAGACCCATGGGGTCATTTATGTGCCCTCAGACCCTCTGGGAGCACCATAGGTCTAATACTTGGAGAACAAGGGGTCACCCCCTTGTCCATCATATTCCAAGGAATTTATTCCCCAGTATAGCACTTTAAGAAATTATTATGCTTTTGGAGGGCCTCACGACATGTACATATTATTATTTGGCCCCTTGTGAGCTAGTTTGTTGGGCTTGTCACCAACAGGGGTTTTATTTGCACATTATTTTATCATTATGGGCTAATGTAGGCCCATAGGCTAATTCGAACTCCTTGGGAGGCTATATATTGATGTTAGATACATTCATTTTGATGACCACTTGACTTGTGATCTCTCTAATCATAGAGAACTTCGCATATTTTCCTTGGAGGATATCTTTGGAGATGGATGGATTTTGATGTATGGATTTGGGCTATTTTTCTTGTCTTGCAAACGAAATGCTGGTTGGATATACTCTATAATGTTGTAAGTAAATTTTAACGTTGTTATTCTTGTTGCTGCATACTGCTAAAATTAGGGCTAGTTGTTGCATAATTGAAATGTGGAATTAAGCATGTTTTAGCTAATTTAATGTATGGGACGATGTTATATGAATGAAATATCCTAGAGATTATTTGTCTCGATAAGATTGCATCATTTTCTTTGAATTATAAATACTTGAAGGTCACTTTTCCTTTCTTTCTCTCAACATGGGATGAAACTGACTTTCCGAGCCTCCTTGATCAAGAAACCAAGTTCTTACTCATCATCATCCTTGACTCCATATCCCCAAGTGAATTAGGCACTGATCCCTAAAAAGGGTGGTCATCTCCTTCACCTTTTTCACCTTTTATCACTTTTTCCCAGGTCTAGCCCTCAAAGGTCACCTAGGGCATCAATTTCCTGGAAATTGACACAAGGAAAAATTTCAATCTCCTACAGGCTACTGCACTAGTGGGTCCCCTCCCTCTCCTCCAAATTTGAGGCAATTCTAATAGTGGAATCTCCAGGAATCCCAAGCCCTAGCTCTAGGATTGAATTTTTCCTAGGCATTCCCAAGGCTAGACCTCAACAAGATCAATTCAACCTATTGAAGTAAATATTCTTGTTTGGTCCTTTCCCTTCAGCTTGTCCAAGATAGGAACATCATTGGTTGCTACATTCCATCCTTGAGTCTGCACTGGGTCCACTTGGCCCCGTGTCATCCCACTTCTCAATAAAGATTATTTGTCAAGGACCATTTGGGAATCCAATTTTCCCAAGGATTAGAGGGATTGAGAACCTCATCTACAAGCCTATTCCTTATCCCTCAACCCTCCAATCCTCACCCCTTAACCCTGGAGGACCAAGGCCCTTGGTTAAAGAGTATGCAAGTTTCATTCTTCACTCCATCCTTGGGAAAGGGTTTCTAGGGTCACTTTCCACCTATCGATTGACATATACTTTACAAGTGATCCCTACACTACCAGGACTCCTCCCATCAGTGAAAGTCCGTAAAGCGTAGGGAGACTTAGCTATGGTGATAGTGAGCTAAGCCTCCACCATTACCCTTAACCTAGCAGTTGCCCTCTTAGGAACCCCTGTTATGTCCCCTGCTGGTTTGAGTGGTAACATTCCCTAGTTAGCAATTTTTTCTAAGAAGAAACATTTTTGCACAATTTTGATATTTAGACACGTTTGACTTAGGGAAATTGGGTTACGCATACCTCACTTGACATTTTGATAAAAGAAGGCTCCAAACATAATAAAAGAAGGCAAATTAGAAAGTAAGTGGAATGTGGGGGCCACTCCAAGAGAAAATTCTCATCCCTTAGGAGAACTCGCACTTGTGGGAAGGAAGAGAGAAGGGGGTTTGATTTGTGGAGCCCATAAGGGGAGAGGAGGGGCATGAAGGATTCAAGGATAAATAGAGGTGGAGGACCTCATTTTAGAACTTTTTGCCAAATTCAGAATTGAACCCTTGTTTGTTCAAATTTCTAAGTCTATCTGTTAGAAATTTAATCTGTATTCTTCTGGTTTATTTTTTCTACTTGTTAAATTCGAACCAATGTTGCACGAAGCGGGGACGTTTTTTGGAAGCAGGGACGCGGAAGCGTCATTTTCCAAAAATCTAGGAAGCGAAGCGTCTGCTATATATATATAGTTTATATTTTTTTGCATTTATACTCAAAACAAACATCCCAAATACCAAATTAGTTGTAGAAGACATGAAAACATGCATATTTTTGCATAAATCAAGATAGATATAACATCCATTGTACATTAATGATTAATTATTCGAGCATCAACCATCTAGAATATAGATTCTTCTCCTCTTGTCTAGCCTTTGCCTCCATCTCGATTGTCTAGGGATATTAGTCAACATTGCCCAATTTTGATCAAACTACCTAATTCAAGACTTAAAATATGGTAGAAAAAGCTTAACATGCTTGATCGATGATTTTGACTTGATTGAAAGGTAATTTTTTGCTAAGGGCGTGCCGCGTAACAAAGGAGTTCAACAATTAACACCACCAGCACTAGCGTACATATAGGGCTTGGTGCTCTTGATTAAATGCTAATCACATACCTTCATACTTGATATAATCTAATGAAATGCCACAATCCCATTGATCCTGAATTCCTGAAAACTATTAAGTCTGCTGAATTTTGAATAGGATATGAAATTCTATTTTCTCCATATGAAGTCCAATGAGGCTGGAACCACTCTCAAACATCCTGAGTCATTTCATGCTAATGTTAAAAATTTAAGTAAAAGGATGAAAATGAAAAATAAAGGAGAATGTCACTTTTACTTTAAGAATTTAACATTACCATGAGGGAGCATTTGCTATATTTATATATTTTTTTTGCCTTCATTCGTCACCCTAACCCAAGGTGGACCCATCCCCAACAAGCAAACTCACCTAAAATTAAAAAAAAAAATTGAAAAAAAAAACGATTTTCTAAACGCTTTTCCGGAAGTGTACGGAAGCGTACGGGAAGCGTACGCTTCCTCCTCCGAAGCGCCACGCTTCCGACGCCCGAAGCGCCGTACAAAGCGCGCTTCTGAGCCACGCTTCCGAAAAGTCCAGGAAGTGGCAAAAAAAATCAGAAGTGCGCTTTCGGCGAAGCTTCCTAGGCGTTTCCGCACGGGATGCGCTTCCGGGCTTGGAACTGGGGGGGGCGCTTCGTGCAACATTAATCTCACCTCTTTCTTTGGTTAAATTCCAATGCCACCCTAGGGGAGTCTATTTCTACATTTCAAAGTTGTTCCGAGGAGATTTACAAGTGTATTCGACCATCAATTGGAGCAGACTGGGCGTAGAAGAAGTAGCACGCATTCTTGGGATAAATAGCTACAGGGCATATTGGTTTCTAGGCTTTTCAGAGTGTGTTGCAGTGCGGAGAGGGTCACTGGCTGGGCTTACGCATCGTGCAGAGCTGTGGGATTTGGGGAGAGATACTTGTTGGGATTTGGAGGTATTGCCAAAGGAATTTGCAGAAGAGCTTTTAAAGAGATTTTCGGAGGAGTTTGGGGCTTGAGAGCAGCATTCTTCCTTCAATTGTGTGTACACCAAGCACAAAGAGGAGTGCTCATTTTTGGGGCTTCCCGGAGCAGCTAGAAGTAGGCCAATTCCTTGTTGGGTTATTGTGGGTTTGAGGTGTACAGGCTGTGGCTAATTTCGCTGAATTTTTTGAGCAGTTTGGAGGGCTAAATCAGCAGTTCATTCCCAGCAGTTGCAACTATTATTTTTGGTTGGGCATAGTCCTTGTAGCAGAGCCATTTTCAGCATTTGGGAGATTCATCTCCACCTGGGTTTTTGGCCTTGCTTCTTGTGGAAAGCCCAGGTTCACATATTTCCACATATTTGTACTCCATCTTATTCACTTAATATTGAATAAAATGGCTCAGCTTGGAGCAGTTTCTAGTGTTGTATATTGTTGTTTATGCATGGGTTAAAATTTTGTGTTGCATGTTGGTACTTTCTTTTGTTATCATTGTTATTTCCTGTTAGGGATATTACAAATTCACACCAGAATTCCTTTAAGCATTAAATGAAAGCACCTAAATAAATAAATGGTTAGCATATCTCATATTTGAAGACCCATCTTCATAAGGTGAATTGACTAGATGAAAGAAATCACAAATCGAAGAGTGGTTGAGAGGCAACTAAGAGTGGCTATCTATGGATCAAAGTGGGGTTGTTGCATGGCAAGCTGGATCAAAATGAGGAAAAATATCACCTGGGGGGTTACACATAGGCTAGTGGGTAACAGATCTATAGGCAGCTAGTGGGGAGCTTGATATATCTTATAGCCACTAGGCCTAATTTGAGTTATGTTGTGCACTCCATTTCTAGATTTATGACAATGTTGAAGGTAGAGCATTGGATTGCAACAAAGCGAGCATTGAGATATGTGAAAGGGACAATTGACATTGGCATTTTGTACAGCAGAAGCAAAGACCCTAGGCTATGTGGGCTTATAAATTAAATTTGGGCAGGTTGTGTAGATGATATAAATCAACATCTAGATATATTTTTTTCCTTGGCATGGCTGTAGTCACATGGACCAGCAAGAAACAATGTGCAATAGTCTTTTCATTGACCAAAGCAAAATATTGAGGAGCAGTGAAAGGAGCATGTGAAGTAGTTTGGCTTAGGAAGATTCTTTCAAACAAAGATGCAATAGATAGAGTTGACATCCCTACTCTTTGACAATCAAGGGTTGCTCAAACTAGCCAAGGATCCAGTCTTCCACAAACATACCAAACATGTTCAAATACATTGCCACTTCATTAGACAAATTGTACAAGATGGATATATTGAGCTGTAGTACTGCCCCACAAAGGACCATATTGCAGACATTTTCACCAATCTTTGGCTCTTGAAAAATATGTAAAATTCCACGATAAGCTTGGTGTAGTTAGTAAATTGACTATTAAGTGAGGGTGTCAAAGTAAATATCAAATTATAATGGTCAACTAGATATATCATATTAGACATAAGCATTAATAATGTCATTTGGACATTAGGTTATTTTATGCTTTATTTCACTTTAGTGTGTTTTTTTGGTCTAATCTCGTATTCATAAAGAGGATTGACTGGAACTATCTTGTAACAATTTATGAGCAAGCTTTTGCTTTCTTATTATGAATCCAATCGTGGTTTCGTTTATGTGTTCATGTTATCATTATACTATCCAAGCTCACACAATTGATGGTGGTCTCAATCTCCTTACTTGTAGGAGTCTTTCCATGAGGAGATTAAGCCAGTGATTATCATTTATTAGCAAACGAACAACTTTTGTAAGAATCGAATTAGTACAAAATTAGCAACATCCTTATTATAGACATATCCTTAGGAGTTCCATACAGAAATGCAATAATTAGCAATTTCCCTTTGTACCAAGCTCTGATCCTTGTCAGAATAAAGGACCAGTTCGTCTTCATCCTAACATATCCTGAAATATTTTTGTGTTGTTATCAACCTACTCATTTCATTTGGTTCTTGTACAAATCCACACATTTCCTCTTTCTTTGGTAAAAATTACTTCTAACTTGATATCAATGAACTATTGCAAGACCACACCTCGATTGTCCAGTCACAATGCATGAAACTTTGAATCCTATCACATTCAACTAGCAAAGAATTTCTAAAAGCTCGTCTCATAATGAGCCTCCAATTTTACTAAGTTGAGGGGATATCCTTTACCTACACTGCATTCTAGTCCCAGTACATCCTTAGCTGATTAGCAATTGCCCTAAAATAGATCTTTCAAAACTGTAAAGATATCTTTTAAAAGGCCTTTGAAATTTAGCTATAAAGTTGTCAATATTAGGCATGATTATGGAATATCAAATATGAAAATTTGGCAACACTATTTAGGCTTGTTTGAGTATATGACATAAACATCGGCATCACTCCGATAATGATGTTCAATGTTCATAGCTATTTCGGCATTCAATGAGTTCATATTTATACCATAGTGGCAAATTACAGTTAAAATTTCAATATAACAATGTTAAACCCAAAGGACAGAAATCAATGCTACCTGGAAATTAAAGCCGCCAGTGATTCCATCAACATTTATCACCTTCAATCAATTTTGCAAGTTATATATTGTTTAGATTGCCATAGCATGAATAAGGTCATATAGACAGACCTTATTGACCAATTTTCACTTAAACAAAGCTTGAATAATAAGGTTATAAAATGGAAAGATATGGCTAAGAAAGGGAAATCACTAAAAGGTAACAGCAAGGACTACCTCTCCAGCAAAGAAGAGATTAGGGCATGTCCTACTTTCCATGGTATTTAGATTGATCTGCATGTTCAAAATAACATGAGTAATTCAATAATGAAAGGCACCCAGTGTTTGTTGAAAGGATTAAAAATGTACAGATGATGTTAGTGAACTGTAACTGTTTCAGCAACATTTAACAAACACCGTCAAATATCTCTCTAGTTTCACAAGGTAACAGTTCATCTAACAGCTTCAAAATATGAAATCCCAATAACCTCAGAAAGTGGGACTCCTCCAGCAGTGACAAACTCATCCTTGAATTCACCCTGTCACAAATGAAGTATATTACTAGAATGCTGATTTTGCTGTACTGTAATCACATTGACTACAAAAAAGATGACATACCCAGAAGTTTGAAACATATGACATTACTTATATAAACAATTACCTTAAATCCAGTTTTTCATAGTCATACAGTGAACTGGTTTTTATGTTGCAATACAGAAGATAAATGGAAAGTCATAAGTTATGTCAGAACCACACCTTTCCCGAAAGATCAAAAGAGAAATACTTTATACTGGAGGCAAGCAATTGCAAACTGTGGTGAGATACAGATGCCCATAAAGTATTCCTGTCCAATCCCTGCAACGCCATTTTCCGACATGTGGGTGAAATGCCTGGATTGAGAACATGTTCCAAAAGGGAAATTTTCTTGCATTTCTTAAGAATTAAAGTAACAATTAACAAAGCAATTTGACGAAATTCCGAGTAGAAATATTTGTCACATTGCTTTTGCCTGTTTTGCAGGAATTAGATGATCTAGTTGGCATCTCATTTTACACAAATTTTAAATCATAAGGAGACAATCAACAAGACCTGATGTTCCACTAGATATTGCCAAAATCTTTTTGGCAAGTGAAATTCTGGTGGAGACGAATTTTGCAACTTCTGTTTCTGTAGAAGCAGATTACAATACTCAGCATAAAGTAGATGAGATGAGATAATATAAATTTATTAAAGTCCATCAAATGACCAAAACTAGGTCAATCAAAGTGCATAGTAAAAAAGTGTTAATACAAAAAATTGGAAGTGTTAAGGCCACTCCCATATAAGACACTGTGCAAGAGCAGCCAGAACATTTTATTCTCATAAACATTATACGTATGATACAAGCATAGATAGGACTAGATCAGTTTACATCACATGACAAAGAAAACAAAGTTCAACATACTTCAGGAGTTAGTATATCAATACATACTGCAGGGCAAGGACACGCCTTAGCCTTTATAGGTGGCACCTTTTTCGCTTAAATTAGACAATGCCAATACAAATCCAGAAATGCCTATGATTATTATACAAACACACATATTAGCAACTCAGATAAGCCTTTGCTTAACCCAAGATATTAATTCCCCACGATATTGTTCCTGTTATGATTCAAAGCCAAAGTTAACATTGTTATTTAACATTGTTTCTGTCTACAGTTCAGCTTCAAAAAACCAAGTTCCTCAATATTAAACTAGCATAACAATAACAGCACTTTTATCATGTAATGGATGTACAACTTGTTATACATGAAGATACATGAATTCATAATCTGTTTACTAACTTGGTAACTCAGATCTGGACATAAGCTGTGCCTTCTTTTGCATATATTACCAGTAGATACTCGGCATATGCTTTCATTTATTGGAGGTATATCAATGGAAATGATTGAAGTATCCTCGTTTTTCCCTTTTCATTTAATGTCGCTTTCCTCATAAGGATCAATGTCTACCCATATCTACATGCACTATTATGCAAGTAGTGATTGTTCTGGGTTGCCCTTGCAAATCTGGGTGTTGCTGCAGGACGAAATTGTCTGTACAGACCTCAATACTGCTCCAAAAGGGTTGAAACTTCCGCTGGTACCTTTTCTCATGCTGCTCCACCAAACCCAGAAAGGATTTGGACACTCGACTAGCCATCAGAAAACCCACCAAGAAGTGTGAATTGCCCAGTGACACCAGTTGTGCACATTGCTGAATAATAGCTGCAAATGGCCCTCAATCCACTGTAAAATTCCAGCAAAAACTCCTTTCAATTAACCCTGAAAATTCCTGCTCCTCCCCAGCTCCAAACCACAGCCCCAAGCTCCCATGAATTTGCCCAATTTATCCTCTGCACAGGCCCACGCAGGCCCTAAACAACAAGTGATAGCTCTGCTGATTTACCACAGAAGCAAGCCCTGCAATCACTCTAATCCACCTGCAAAATGTAGGCAACAACTCCCTTCAAAAACCCGGCAAAAGCTCTGACTTATAACAGCTCCTCCAACTAGGGCAAATTTTGCTCCTGCATAAGTCTGCCCCAGAAATTCATCAAAACACCTGCAATGTCTCCTGGAACAGCACTCTGAAGTGTATAGAATCCTCCTAGGGATGGCAATCGTGGTCCACCAAAGGTAGGTTGAGATTTCCGGTTGGAGATCTCATGTGCCGAACAACACTTTGTTGACCTAGCGAAATGTTGATTTGGGGTAGCATCAGATGTGCTCTAGCCACGAAATTTGGTGGAGAGGTAGGGGCACATGAGATCTCCAATACCCAGGAAGGGAAAGGGAGCCTCACGCAGAGCCACACAAAAGCTAGGAGGGCTGACGCAGTTGGCTGAGGAGGCCGGGTTGTTGGTGTCGAGATTGTGCAGAGCCTAGGAGTTGTCACCTTCAAGTTGTTGGGGTTTAGAAGGCTGTGAGAACATTGCAGAGTGGAGCTGGTGAGATACTGTAGTCAGAATAGTACCTGACATAAGGACAAGAGGAGGGAGTTGCTACCGAGGGTTTCTAGCCAAGAAACCTAGATCAGTGGTGTGGTTGCATAGATGATCAAAGTAGAGGGCATCTCAACATCGGCAGAAGGATTTCTAGGAGGGTAATCAAGACTTAGAGGGAGTCAGATCGAGAACTTCCAGGAGGGAAGTAGAAGAGCATCATGGCACTACACAAAGTAAGAGACTAGGACAGGCTGGACGGAGCATTGAACTTCGCAGTCTGGAAGGCCAGAATCTTATCCGTACTTGACAAAAATCATGTCAAGAACTTTGCCTTGAAGATTATAGCTATCCCAGTCGACCCAAATGATAACGACAAGTATGAGGAGGCAATGGCAAGGGCCAAAAGAATCATCCTTGACGGGGTCAAGGACCATGTAGTACCACATATTGCCGAGAAGAAAACAGCATATGAGATGTGGGAGGCCCTCAAGAAATTGTACCAGCATACTTCTGTGTAGAGAAGAATGTTACTAGAGAATCAGTTGAGGTCGTATCAGATGAAGAAGGGAGAACCAATTGACACCTTCCTCGGAGGACTGAATGAGATCCAAGATCAGTTGACTGCTATAGAAGCCACGCCGGATCAGGAATTGATGGTGAGGACAGCCTTGAATGTTGTCTCAAAAGACTGGGAGGTATTTGTCCAAAGTATACTGGGTAGAGGGACACTTCCACCTTGGGATGAGATGTGGGCTTCTCTTCGCCAAGAAGATATCAGACGGCAGTCAAAGACAGGTAGCAGCAGCAAGGGGATAAAAGTCAAGCAGGAGGAGGAAGATGTTGCCCTAGCATCTGAGGGAAAGTAGGAAAAACGAAAGAAGAAAGATCTCTCCAAGACCAAGTGCTTCCACTGTGGGGAGCTAGGTCATTATGCGACCCAGTGTCCAAGGAAGAAGAGTAAGGGAGAGTCTTCCGAGACTAAGGTAGCGCCAGCAAGGGCAGAGAAGGAAGTGTTGACAGACGATGACTGTGCCATGAGTGCACATGCACCACTTGAGCGGAAGTGGGGAGACATCGAGCTGTAGTCAGGTGGACTATAGGCGATGAGGGGTAGGATCCTCAAGGTACCCAGCCTCTTGGATTAGACCTTGCTACAGGAGCCCCGAAGAGGAGTAGCAGGATTGGCTAAGTTGGGTAGAGATGGATGCGAAGGAAGCGGCAGAGAGAGCTATAGTGCAGGAGTCCCAGGACAGCACCCTCAAGAAATTGTACCAGCATACTTCTGTGTAGAGAAGAATGTTACTAGAGAATCAGTTGAGGTCGTATCAGATGAAGAAGGGAGAACCAATTGACACCTTCCTCGGAGGACTGAATGAGATCCAAGATCAGTTGACTGCTATAGAAGCCACGCCGGATCAGGAATTGATGGTGAGGACAACCTTGAATGTTGTCTCAGAAGACTGAGAGGTATTTGTCCAAAGTATACTGGGTAGAGGGACACTTCCACCTTGGGATGAGATGTGGGCTGCTCTTCGCCAAGAAGAGATCAGACGGCAGTCAAAGACGGGTAGCAGCAGCAAGGGGATCAAAGTCAAGCAGGAGGAGGAAGATGTTGCCCTAGCATCTGAGGAAAGTAGGAAAAACGAAAGAAGAAGGATCTCTCCAAGACCAAGTGCTTCCACTGTGGGGAGCTAGGTCATTATGCGACCCAGTGTCCTAGGAAGAAGAGTAAGGGAGAGTCTTCCGAGACTAAGGTAGCGCCAGCAAGGGCAGAGAAGGAAGTGTTGACAGACGATGACTGTGCCATGAGTGCACATGCACCACTTGAGCGGAAGTGGGGAGACATCGAGCTGTAGTCAGGTGGACTATCGGCGATGAGGGGTAGGATCCTCGAGGTACCCAGCCTCTTGGATTAGACCTTGCTACAGGAGCCCCGAAGAGGAGTAGCAGGATTGGCTAAGTCGGGTAGAGATGGATGCGGAGGAAGCAGCAGAGAGAGCTATAGTGCAGGAGACCCAGGACAGCGCAAGGCTAGTAGACTGCAACAGTGCGAGAGGCATGGGAGTGTTGCACCAGTGCAGGATGGCGCCGAGAGGTGTGCAATGGTGCGAGATACAGGGAGTTATTGCAGCAACATAGAGGTCAGAGAGGGAGCACTTGTCAGCGACAAAGGGAGCTTCAGCATCAAGAGGGTCTCTAGCCCAACAGAGAGGTCAGAGTTGGGAGATCAGTTACTTACTTCTTAGTAACTGAGTTGCAATGCAGCAGTGGGCAGCACGATGCAACATGATGAGAGGAGGTGCGGATGTGGTGTTGGGAGAAAGGACAAGCAGTAGCATGGATGCAAAGGGAGCTGTCGTACAAATGTAGCAGTGGAAGTTGCAGAACCATGGGCAACAGTACATGATACAACAGTGCAGAGGATGGGGGGCAGCAAGCTTAGCATCAGCACAGGGACCGATGTTGGATGATCAGAGTAATACTCAATGAGGAATATTTCTAGAGCATAGTCCTTGCTAAGAGGGAGTGTTGATTTGGGGTAGCATCGGATGTGCTCTAGCCACAAAATTTGGTGGAGAGGTTGGGGCACATGAGATCTCCAATACCCAGAAAGGGTTTGGGAAGATTCTAAACAGTTCAGGAGAAACTCTGAAATGTAGCCCTCAACGCTTCCCATCTGTTTGAGCCTTGTTAGTTTCCCAAAATGCTCCTCTGGGTCTCTCCTATCGAAATGCTACAACGCCCTCCTAGTGAACTCCTCATAGGTTTCCACTTTGGCATGCCCCATTGTGGTTACCCCATGGAACCACCAGTGATGGGCTTCTCCCCCTAAATGCAAAGTGGAAATTTTAGTTGCCTCTCCTTCCGTCATCTGATTCAGCTGGAAATAGATATCCAGCTTCTCCACCCACGCTCTTGCTAAACTCTTGGACACCCCAACGAAAGTTGGGAGGAACAATCTCCTTTTGGTGCACCGTAAATAGATGCCATGAGTGTAGTTTCCTCCACCTTGTCTCTTTCCCTTGTTATTACCTTTCAACTGACAAAAGTACCTAAAGGTAATGGCCTCTCTAAAGTCAGGCACATATGACCAATAATCTATAAAATAGTCCGCCATGGGCATCTCCTCTTGCCCTTGCAGCCCTCAAGTGTCGGATGCTATAAATGTAGGAATGGTGGACTTGGGTGGTGTGTTGGGAATGAGGGGTGCATTGGGGCCATGACCCCCTTGGTGATGTGAAGTACCAGAGCCCTCACCAATTTGGAATTCCCCTTGAATCCCTTTGCCCCTGTTGTTGCTGCAATTTGTTGCCTCAGCTCCTCAATACCTTTGGACAAATCCTACACAGCCTTGAGAAGAGTTTGGGCAAACTCCTCCTCTTTACTCCCCCTGTCTCCCACGTTATCCCCCATGTTTGGCCTTTCGACCTCTGGTTCAGTAACCTCTGGATCTGGGGTGATTTGTAGTTGTCTCTCTCTGCTTTTGTACCTTTGCCTCTTGTAAGTTACGTTTGTTGGTCTTCTGGTGTCATAAACCGATGTTGCTGCCCACACGCTGAGCCAAGACTATGAGCTCTGGTACCATTGTAATATCCCTAAGGAAATTTTACAGTAATAAACAAAGCATGCATAGACATAAACACATAGAAAAATTACTCAAACATCAGAACACCAAATAGAGCCAAAAACTGTGTTGTTGAGCCATTTTATTGATTAAGCATGAAGTACAATGGGTGCTTGGAAAGTATGCACCTGGGCTTTCCCAAGGCAAGCAAGCTAAGCCCAAATGATGAATGTGAAATTCCCCCAAGCATACTGGTTGGTCTTCCTTGGCTCTGCGCTGAAATGCCCAAAAAATGAGTTGTTGGCTGTGTAGAATAGCTGCTAGGGCCTCCTTCAGTGCTCAGAAAATTCTGGGAAATTAACCCCGGGCTCTCCACCAAATACCCAAAATAACCCATGAAGGAATTTGCCGATGGTTGACCTTGGAATTTTGGCCCTATTTTCCCTCAATGGCTCTGCTACTGGGTAATTTGACCCACCTGTCAATCTTGCTGCAAAAAGCCCCCAAATGGCTGCAATCACCAACAAAACACTTCCCCAAACTCCTCCTCAAGTTTCAGCCCCAAACTCCCTTCTCTCCTCAACCTCCAAGTGTGACTCCTCCAAGAACTATGCAATTCCTGCGCTGCTACTGTTGGAACCTCTCCTCAAACTCGCACTCTCTGCTGCTAGTTCGAACTGGAATGGATGGGACTCCCTCCTTGGGTTGGCACTCGAAGTCCACTGAAGCAAGGGTTGAGATTTCTGCTCAGAAACACTCTTGTGCTAAACAACACTTGCAGACTTGGCTTCAGCTCAAGCATGCTAGTCTAAGACAATTCTCAAATATTCATGAATGACCAAAATGAGTGCCTCTTGCTCTTTTTGTCAAAGAGCCTCCAAAATGCCCATGTGGGCCCAACTCGACTTTCCCCCACCAAACTCGCTCCAATGAACGTGTGTTTCCCTTGTGGGCCACATTCCTCTATGGGTGGCCCCCATGGACCACTAGTGGCTCGATTTCTGTCCTTCATCCTCTATTGTTTGGGCTCACTTTAATAAAAAATAAATGTGCGGCCTCTAAACCCACACTTCCTAAGTGCTAGAGCCTAGTGCAAATTTTTCCAAAACTGGGCAAAAACGGTATTTCCCTTACAAATGTTGCTAAGAGGGAATATCACATCTTAAGAAGGCTAATATATCTGATTTTCTAGTTAATCAAGTTATCTGGCAGTTGGGCATATTTTAGCAAGCATAGATATTGTTGGATTGACATTTACTCACCATTGTCATAACTTGTTTACTGGTGTCATAATAATCACGTGTTTCTCATTAAAAGATCATAGGAACATAAAGTATCTAAGTGTCTTCATATTGTGTTCCTAGCATTTGCATTGTGAAAGTGATTGATATTTTGTATCTCTTGTGATTTTTTGTAATATTCCTAATTGGAATTTAACAGCTAATACCAAACAATGGACTAAGAACAATAAATAAACTGGAACTCATACACAATTAAAACACCAAAATGTCCAACAACACAATCTAAGTCATTTTATTAATTTTATGATAAAAGAGTACATAAAATGAGCTGAAATTTTGGAAACTGGCTTGCTATGCAATTTGAGCACAACCCAGACAAATGGCCCAAACCAAAATGGTAAAAATGGTTCAGGAGTGATCTATGCACTATCCAAAAATAATCCGCTACTGGTTGTTGGATGTAATGTTGATCTTAAGGCTCAATACTCCTTGGAATGCAAATTGTCTAACTAACTAGCAATTCGCCCTGCTATAAGAATGTGGATTTCAGGCTTGAATATTGTCCAAAAAATTCTATAAAACCAGCCAGAGACTCCTCTCAATAAACCCACAAAAACCCAAAAAGGGTTTGGGCTGAATCCATCGACCCCCGGTGAACCCCAACAAGTGTGAATTGCCCAATCTGGCTAGAAAACGCCCCACAATTTTGATACTACTGAATTATGCCCAAATCTACCATGGGAAATTTCTCCCAGCTCTGGCTAAATTTTCCACTAAAAAATACCTCCTATCTTAAGCCCTTATCTCTCTTGGCTCCACTTGTTTAATCCCTTGCGCAACACTTGGTCAAATAGCTTATGTACCCCTCCCAAATGATAAAAAATCGACCCAGGTAATAACCTCCAATCCAACTCGGTGAATCGTTGTCCAAAATTTGGTCTAACGATAAGAAAAATCCCTGCAAAACCCGTAACCTCTAACCCACACATGCTCCCACAATGTGCTCCACAAAAATACCTCTGCGGTCAAAAAATGTGCATTGTTGAGTAAACTCTTACGAAGATGTCCAATGGAAGCTCAGAATTGAGCTCTCCAAATTGCCTCACTACGGAGACACTCGAAGTTTTCCGAAATATGGGTGGAATTCCCGCTCGAAAATTCCTTGTGTTGAATAACACAGGCTGTCTTGGCTAAGCAACTCAAGAGAACTAGTGTTAAATTGTCAAATAATCAAAAGATACCAAATGGAGGCCTCCAAGCTCTATTTATAATTGTTATCCCTCTCCCTTGGTGGTCCCCACTTTCCACTAATAAAATATTACTTTGTTGCCATTCTTCATTAAAATTATTAATTTCCACTTTTCTCTCACAAAAAATTGGGAACATTACATTTTTCATGCTATAAGAAACCATATTTCACACTCACTTAAAGCACTTAAATCTCTTGGGAATATTGGCATTGAGTAATAAGATCACATATAATCTTGTTTAACTGTGATTGGCATCTTGATTGATAAGTGGATAAGTTGGTTTAATTGGTTAAACATCTTGTGGAATATTGTTGAAGTTTACACTGGTATCTTGTTTAAGATTGTATCTTAATATCGTTAAGTACTCTTGCTTTAAGATAAATTCACAATAAGTACTTAAGTAACTTACACAATCTTAACTCAAGATAAATTTCACTCATCATCTTGCATTAAGCATTCTAGATCTAGCTTGCATTAATAATTTACCTCCTAGCATAAGCTAGGTTGATAGAAATATAGGGCAACCCTTCTCACCTAGCTTGAAGGGCCTCGACAACTCTTTGGTGGTTAATATGGTGACCTTGCAGTGGTTAGAGCCACAGTCTCTGCAATGCCGGAGGCATTGGGTGATAGGAGAACAATAGAAGGTATTGTTAATTAGGCCTTAGCCTACTTCTCGTTGGCCTCCTTCCCACAACCTACCTTGGAGCCCAGCTTCAAAATAGTTTAGGCATCTAACTAAAAATAACCAAGATCACTGCATCACACACAGGTCATAGGACTTGCATATCATTTAGGTTAGTCAATCATCTCAAGTAGCAGGTGTCCATCGGGTCATTTGGTTCACATTTACTATAAGCAAGAATTTGTAACTCCATTAAGCCACTAATCTCATACTTAAAAATCTAATCAAATTAATAACCTTGCTTAAATTCAACCAAGTGGCTAGGCCACTCATCCGTGTCTCCCAAGCAAGTTGGTTTCCAACTTGTTTTCCTTCAACTCATTCCATAGGGAGTACCCCCCATAGCCTGTTGTTGGGAGAAAGCTAGAATGGAGTGGACAGGGATCAAAGTGACAACCCCCGTCCTAAGCAATGTCGCGGTGCCTATACAATCTGAGTGGCAACATTTTGCGTCGTTGCCAGGGACCAATTTGTTGGACCTTGGTTTTACAACAATCTCCACAATCTTGTAATCTTTCATCCTTCATTCATTATTTCATCAATGCCACAACATTTTTGGCACCTTCCTCTCATCATTCTTCATCTTCCCATCACCCTATTATTCTTCCTCTCACTAATCCTCTCATCTTGTTTATTCTCACATTAGAACCTGGACATTTAGGTTGGTTTCCTGTTTGGGTGGCGACTCCACTTATTCATCCATTCACTAGAACGTACTCTAGAAGGAATCCTGGTAGCCTGGTTAACCCTGCTCTCGATCCTGAAAAGGTTCTAAGAGCTCGGTTAAACAAGTTACATTCTAGAGATCGTTTAAATTTTCTCAGACAGGAAGCTCTCCTTGACCTCCATTTGCTTTTCATCAATCCTCCAAATCAAGATATCATGGGTGACTTCTATGGGCCTTGCAACTTTGCAAACATCTAGGGGTATCCACATAATCTGTCGAATGAGTCAACTAAGAACAGATTGTTAATCTTTGATCGAAATAATGATATCAACGTTGAAGAGCATATAAAGAAGATCATTGTGTTCATCCAAAGATATGCTCATTCTCCGGACTATAATCATGAAGATGTCAGGATAAAATTATTTTCCTTATCATTGGAAGGTAATGCACTTGACTGGTTTCACAACAAAGCCAATAATTCCTTTGACTCTCAGGGAACCCTCCTCAACGCATTTAGAGACAAATATGGGGATAGGAGGGAAGGAAAATATTTGGTAAAGAAATTCAATACCATTGATGTTAAATTTTAGGTATGTTCTATGCTTAGAGCAATTTATTTCAATTTTCACAGTTAGCTCAATATCTTTTCCAAATTAACAATCACATTAGCATTAAAGTAAACTGCAAATAGAACATAAACATAAATCGCAGAAGACAAGCCAAGACAAGAGGACACAAGATGTGGCGCTAGCCAGGGACAAACACCAATGTGGGGAAACCCTTGATCAATTCTTCTTATATGTTCTTCAATAGTTCAGTAGAGAGAGAGAGAGATAGTATATTTACCGCAGAAGTCAACACTTTGACTTATCTAGCTAAGAGCATAGATCATCTCTAAGAAGATGATACATGAGATCAGTTGAAGACATGCTGCTTCAACTGATTCTCCAAGGTGACTCCTTCACCTATCATTGTTCTGCACCTCACCGTGTTGCACCATGCTGCACCCATCATCACTATGCTGCATCTCATCATGCTTCATTAATCATGATTGTACCCATAACTGTACTACATTATGTGCCATTGTTACACCATGTTGCCATACTGACCTATGTGTTGGCTGGATCTTGCTTGCTTGTTGTCCCTAGCATGCTTGTTGTCCTTTGCATGCTTGTTGTTGCATGCTAGCTGTAACATTGCATGCTTGGTGTATTTGCTACTAAGTACCATACAACTATCCCAATGTTAGTTAGTTGTCCCTTGCATGCTACTCTCCTTCGGAGACAGATGCTCTGGCTGTTCTGGCAGTTCCCGGCAGTTCCGGCAGTTCCTGGCAGTTCTGGCTGTTCCCGACAGTTCCAGAAGTTCCGATAATTCTGGTTGTTCCCGGCAATTCCAGCTGTTCCCGGCAATTCCAGCTGTTCCCGGCAGTTTCAGCTTCTGCCCTCTACGTCAGCGTTCCCACTTGTTCCAGCAATTCCCGACAGTTCCAGCAGTTTCGACAATTACGGTTGTTCCTAGCAGTTCCGGCAATTCTGGCAATTCCAGCTGTTCCTGACAGTTCCAGCAGTTCTGGCTTTTCCCAGCAATTCCAGCTGTTCCCGGCAGTTCCGGCTTTTCCCGGCAGTTCCAACAGTTTCGGCTTCTGCCCTCTAGATCAGGACAGTGTTATCCCTTAGGATCTCTCCTCCTACTAAAACTCAAAGACAAGTAGAGAAGAAGAGATCTCAAGTGTGTTGAAATGACTTGAAGGCCACCTCTATTTATACTAAAACGTTGAGCACATGTGGGGTTTATATGGTTGCTAGCTAACCTTGACGAATAGTCTTATAACGCAAATAAATTCATAACTCCATGAATATTTATCGGAATCGGATGATATTTAGATCAATCCTACACCTCTCGATGAGAGGGATCCAAGAAAAATATCAGTTGCCATAAATAAGATGACCCACACGGAGTTTGGACCTAGTTGCCAATTTTAACAATTGAGAAGAAAGAAAATGAAACAATGGTAGAATTTAACCAGAGGTTCAACAAATTGTTAAGGGATATGACTCAAGATTATAAGCCTCCTGACAAGACAGTCTTAGAAACATACCTTGAGGCTTATCATGTAGAAGTGTAGTATGAAAAAGACGAGCTCACCCTGTCGCTTTAGCTGATGCCCAGAACACAGCTAAACAGTTAGAGAAGGATAAAAGGGCTTCAGGAAAGTCAGGAATCCTTGGTTATGAAACATTCAAAGAGGTTCTATTAAAGTTAAATAAGATTCAAAAACAGTAAAAGAATTAACCCAATTGGTTAGAGAAATGGAAATTAAACACGCCAAGAAAATAAGATACATGCATAATCAACTAATATAGATGGAAAGGAATACCAGGATGCAAATAAAGAGTATGCCTCCCCGGAACAATAATAATAACAGGGGTATCAACAACAATCAGTAGCCAAAAAGGAATTTCTCAAATGATCAAAGGCCTCCTACACCACTTGAGTTTGCCAACGTAGTTGATGAGTCTATCCCTTTCTGCAGACCTTGTGACAGTGTTAATGAAGAAAGTACATGTAACTTTGCTAGAAGGATCTTAGAGGAAAGTAGATATCAACAAAATAATAATGCAAGTCAAGATTAATAAAGTGAAAGACAATGTGCTAATATGATTTATTCAGCCCTTGTAATAAACACCTTTGATGAAGAAAAAGACCCCATTACTCAAGGATATGGTGATAAACGACTCAGGGACAAGTTCTAGAATTTGCAAAGAGCAAGGGCTATATAATCAAAGGAAGGGTAAAAGTCAAAATCTAAATAAACAGGTTCCCGCTGAAAAATAGAAATCTGGTTTAAACATGGATTGGGCTGCGTGGATAAATAATATTAAGATGTTTGTCCCAGTACTTGAACTTTTAAAGATTCCATCTCAAAGGGTATCTTTCTTCAGCGTTTTGGGTATGCTTCAATAAAAAGATGACAAAAATAATCATCAGGATGAAGAAATTAAGTTAAAGGATATCAACTGTTATATGACTACTGAAAATCATGAGCCTTTCTTTCTTACTTTGAACATAAATGACAGGTTACTTCACAACTGGATGCTAGATTCTAGTGCATCTAAGAATGCTATGACCAAGAAGGTCATGGGGCAATTAAACTTATGGGCTACTAGACCATACCATAACATTTGTTCAATGCACTCTAGAAAGGTTGAAGTCCTTGGTGTGGTTAAAGATTTCTAGGTTGCCTTATCAGATTATCCATACAAAATCATTACCATGGACATAGCAATCATTGATGTGCCACATGTGTGGGAAATGCTTCTCTCTCGGAAATTTGCAACTGATTTAGGTGGATGCATTCAGATGGATTTATCTTATGCCACTATTCCAACAGCTGTAGGTGGCATGGTCAGGTTGTACAAAGAAGTAGAAAGGAGATACCACGTAGAAGTGATAATTAATAAGTAGAAAGGAGATACCACGTAGAACTGATAATTAATAAGTAGAAAGGAGATACCACATAGAAGTGATAATTAATAAGTATAAAGGAGATACCGCGTACAATATAATAATTAACCAAGTGAGAAAAAACCTCCCATGGTAAACTCACTTGATGACAAGGTACCAAGTTACCCAGGCTTGTTACATGACTCAACTCATCATACTAACATCACTTTACATCATCCCTGCAGGGGGCTTGTGGAATCTAAGTACAATAGAAGAAGATGAGAAGAAGTAGAGTTGAAAAACTCTGACGATATGGTGAACTCTGATGGTACATGAAGCCTCTAATACATCCTTGGGCATGGGGTTTTCAAAAAATATTCAAGTGCCACTCTAGTGGTCAACAAGTGCCATATAAGATCTCACAAGCCTACCTGTTCTTAGAGTATTCCACCTACAACTGCGCCCTCCAATCTTGGTAGATACTCATGAGGGATAGTGTCGTGGGCCTCCTGGATAAAGCATCAACCTCTACATCCTGCTTGTCCTTGACATACTCTATGTCAGAATCGTAAGCATAGGTCTTGTTGAACCACTTCCACTGCCTCTCATTAAGCTCTCTCTGCTCCAAAAAGAACCAAAGACTGTTGTGATCAATCTTCACCCTGAACCTATTTCCCACCAGATACTGTCAGAATTTGGCCAACGCATGCATGATGGCCAACATCTCCTTGTCATATATAGAATAGAGCCTCTCATGACTAAGGAGTTTCTGACTCTCAAATGTTATGGGGTGCCCACCCTGCATCAAAATAACCCCAACGCCCTCACTGAATGCATCACACTCCAAAACAAAAGGTTGTGTGAAATCTGGCAGCGCTAGCACTAAGCAACTACTCATGACCCTCTTGAGGCACTCAAAGGCCTCCTGTGCTACATCAGTCCACTCGAATACACCTTTCTTGGTCAAATCGGTGAGGGGTGCTTCCAGTTGTGAAAACCCCTTCACGAACTTCTTGTAATAGGTGCAAATGCCCAAAAGTCCAAGCAACCTAGTCACACCCCTGGGTGTGGGCCAATTCAATATGGCCCTGATCTTGGTAGCACTCCATCCTCCCCAATCACATGGCCAAGGTACAACATCTTCGTTAGTCCAAACTCACACTTGGACACCTTGGTGTACAACTGCTACTCCTCAAGGATATGAAGCACCTCCTCCAAATGCCTCAAGTGCTCCTCCCAAGTCTTGTTATAGATCAGGATGTCATCAAAGAACACCAGCACGAACCTGCGAAGTTACTTGCAGAACACGTGGTTCATGCAAGACTGGAAAGTAACTGGGGCATTGGTTAGCCCAAAGGGCATCACCAAGAACTCAAAGTTCCCATAATGGCACTGAAAAGTTGTCTTAAGGACGTTTTGCTCCCAAACTTTGATCTGCTGGTAGCCTGAGCACAAATCAATCTTAGAGAAATATTTAGCTCCTCTAAGTTTGTTCATAAACTCATCTATGCGTGAGATCAGATACCGTTTCTTCAAGGTCTTCTTGTTTAAGGCTTGATTTTCAATACACATGTCGAGGGTCATATCCTTCTTCACCAACACCACTAAAAAAGCAAAGGGAATCGAACTGGGCCTAATGTGCCGCAAGGCCAACAACTCATGTATGGCATGCCCAATCTCATCCCGGTAAACCTTGGGATATTAGTACGTAGTGGTGATCACGACACGCACACCCTCCTCTAACTCAACTGTGTGCTCAAATCCCCTATCAGGTAGCTTGCTTGGAGGAATGTCCCCAAAAACTGTTGGGTACCTGTCCAATATCTCCTGGATGTCCGGGTGTACTGGTTGTGGCTGAGTCCCTGCCTCTGTAATCCTGAGCTCCATTTCCCACTCTATATCTCCATGTTGTAAATCAACCTCCATCCAATGCACTGACACCGTCTGTGGGGGGTACGAACGCATCCCTCTCAATGACATCAACTTCCCATTTGGCCCTACGAACTCCATCTCCAGTTTCCTCCATTTTGTAGTGACTCATCCAAAAGAATAGAACCACTAAACACCCATGTCTATTTTGGTGTATGAAACATCGACCATAAAGAAGTGATCAATCATAGAGTAATTCCCCATAGTCACCGTTAGACTAGGGACACACCTGGTGCATTGCATAGTCCTGTGTCCCGGCACCAGGACTAAAAACATTTCAAAGTTCTCAATTTGTATACCTTTCTGCTCCACCATTTACGCATCAATAAAGTTGTCGGTTGCCCCACTGTCCACCAAGATTGTTACATCTTGTCCTTGCATCGTGCCACTGATCCTCAGCATGAGATACTTGGGGGCTCCCCTCAGTGAGGCAATGACCCCTCCAGTGGGTTTGAAGAGGTCTCCATCAGGCAAGGGTGGAGCTCCTCCTCCCCCACTACCTCTAATGGTCTGCAGCTCACCACCTCCTACATCATCCTCTTGCTCTACACCATCCTCCAACTCACTATCAGAAAACACCTCTATATAATGGGCCTTGCCCTTGGTACACCTATGCCCAAGTTCCCATGGCTCTCGGAAAGAGAATCATAGCTTCCTACTATGGAGGTTTCTCCTGGTTTCATTGTCCAACTACCCATGCCCCTGAACATCTCTTTGCGGTGGCGGTCTAGTGTCTCGACCCCTTTGTGGAAAAGGAGCTCGTGGTGGGACTAGTGCCATAGTCTTGGGAATTATGTCTTACAAATCCCGTGTGCGATTCATTGCCTCTTATAGAGTGGTGGGCTTGCCTACCCTCACTAGCCCACAAACCCTCCACAAAGGTGTAGACCCTCCTGGAATCTGATAAATCTGCACCATCACTGACACCCTCAAGAACTTGTCTATGTAACGCTCGACACTGCATGTTTGCTTGAGCTAGGTCAAATCTCTGAATGTGCCTTTGGATCCCTCTTGTCAAAAATATCCACAACCCTCAAGTTCTCATATGAAGTCACGTTGGCATTCCCTCGCGTGGTCAACCCATGGAACCACCAATCGTGGGCCTCCCCCTCCAAGTGCAAGGTAGCCATTTTAATGGCTTCCACCTCAATGATCCGGCTAAGCTAAAAATATGTGTCTAACTTCTCCACCCATGCCCTAGTCATGCACTTGGATGAGCCATCAAATGTGGGGAGGTACATCCTCCCAAAGGTATGCTGCAACTCTGTGTTTTGAGTGCCTAAACCTCTTGTACCCTTTCTCTTATCATTTTGCTTGAGCTGACAAAAATCTTGAAAACTCAATGCAGCTCGAAACTCTTCACCCATCGACTGCCATTCCCTAAAATACTCCCCCATGGGCATCTCGTCCTGCCCAGACTGCTCACTAGCTCCTGAGGGTAAAAACGTGGGCAATGTGGTCCTGGTTGGCCCATTGAAAGCATGTGGGTGAGTCAAAGGAGAATGGTGGTCATACAAGTGGGAAGCCCTTGAGGTTTCCCAAAACAAGAAATCTCGGTGGACACTTGTCACAGTTCTGTTGCTTAATCTCCTCCAACATTTCTTTCTGCCTCTTTGCCAGGTCATTCAAAGCCTTCAAGAGGCTATTGAATGCTACCTCCTCTTTGCTTGCTAGTTCCCCCATGTTCGCTTCCACTATCAAGTGTGATCTCCAATTCCCTCTCTTCACTGATGTATCTATGCCTCCTATAGGTAATGTTCTGCTTCTCTTCTGTGGTCAAAGAAGATTTTCCCATGGCTGAGCCAAGACCAGTGCTCTGATACCATTGTAATATTCCTACTAGGAATTAAAAGTGATAATCAAAACAAAAAACACCATATGAAACACACAAAATTCAACATGCAATCAAACACCTAGAAATTTGCCAAAACCTGTGCCAAGCTTAACCTTTTAATTAATATATTAAGGAGAGTACAAAGATGTATGGAATAGGTGCACCCGGGCTTGCAAAAACAAGCTAGACAAGTCCTAGGTGATAAAATATGTTGCCTGGATGATAAGAAGTATTGCTCCTTCAACCCCTTCACTGGCCTAGGAATTAGGTTGCTGCTAGCTAGAAAGAAATTCGAGTTTGACCCCTCTAGAGTGCTCAAAAAATTCTGCGAAATTAACCACAGGATCTCCTCACCAAACCCACAAAGACCCAAAAAGGTTTGGCCTAGTTTCATTCTCCCAATAATACCCACAATTAGTGCAAGCTCCTTTTCCAATTGGATATTCTCACCCCTGTGAATCTGCTGCCTAAATTACCCCCAAAATGTTGAGAAATCCCTCCAATAATTCTTCTTATGACCCCTAGCAAAACTCAGCCTCCAACTCCCAGTCAAGACTCCACAAGAAGTGCACTCCTCAAGTGACTATGCAGGCCCAGTCAAACCGCTCTCTGCATGCCTCGAAAGAAGAATTCGGCCTGAAGGATGGTCACCCAATCAACTCACTAAACCACTGCAAAATGCTGCCAAATGCCAAGCCAATGTGCTCCTTAAAAACCCGGAACCAACTTTTCCTTGAAGTTATCCTTCCACAAGAAAATGTTGTCCCTTTCTGCACCCAATCTGCTCCAAATATAACTCAAATTTCCCTGTAACACCTCCCTGAACAGCTCGTCAAGTGTAGTAATGGCTCCCCTAGGGTGGCACTTGAAGTTGTGAAAATTTCTGAATCTAACACATCAGAAACCCCTACTGCAGTTTCTAGTTTACTATCTCCTACTTGTTCTTTGCATTAACAAGTTATTTAAATGCATAAATATCGAAGTAAACACAAATGCAACCTTCACAAATATACAGATTAGCAGCTGAAATAAACTGAGACAACACTAAGACACCGTTATTTTTGGACAATCGTCCCTAGAAAAACCCAATGCGGGAAAACTGGTGCAACATATAGAGGGTTTTATTATTACGCAGATTTTGAATACAACTAGGGTGCCAAAAATGGCTCACCCTTCAGAGAATATCCTTAGCAGCAATACCTTTATCCGGAGACAGATATTCCGAAAAATCAACAGCCGGATGAACAATCCTCTAGCGACTATGGTTGTTCCTTGTGCTGGACAGCGAAAGCTTCTCCACACACTCCTCTCAAACTGTGTCACCCTCTTCAAAACTGCATCATCCTCTCTCAGCTAATCTGCTCTCAGTCTGCCCCACAAACTTCCTCAGCGCAGCCTCTGAAGCTCTCTGCGTCAACATCTATGGCCTCTGTGTCAGCTTCTTTGGCCCTCTGTGTCCTCTGCGCTAGCCTCCTTAGCCTCTGTGTCAACCCTTGCTGCCTCTGCATCAGCCTTCCTAGGCTCTGCACTGCCTCTTCTGGCACTCTGCTGCCTCAGTGATATGTATTCTTCGGCCTCCAACTGAATTGCCCCTCACTGCAACTGATCACTTGTTCGATTTCCTCAGCAAAGCTCGCCCCAAAAAATCGAACTAATTGATCTCTCTTAGTGTCTTGGTGTGTCTCCAGCTGACCCTCAAGCCTCCTATTATACTTTTCCTGTTGATGATTCAATGGCCAAGATTAAGTCCCTAATCAACGGCTAAGATTAGATCTGGCTTGATCCTCATTATTTAGAACTTTCTTACCCATATTATATTAATACACATTAATATTTTAATTTTCCTAAGTTTAGACTTAGGGTCTCATTAAAAATATTAATTATTTTAATATCTCTCCATCTAGGTGGAATTTCCCCAAATGATTTATGGGTCTTGGAGATCTCATGTGCCTTAGCCTTTCCACCAATTTTCATGGCTAGAGCACATTTGATGCTACCAAAAATCAACAGAAGTCCATTGAAGAAGGAGGTGAGATATCCCCTCGAAAATCTCTAGTGCTGAAAAACACTTTGTAGACTTGGCTTAGCAGCTCAAGCGTACAAGTGAGTAAGTTCGTCAAATGATCAAAAGCCCCAAAATGATGCATACTCCTCGTATGTATCATTAAGCCTCATATTCTCCATGTCGGTCCCATGCATCGGCCCCCTCTTGCCTTTCTCCCTCCAAAAGTGCATTTTACTCTAAGGGGTGCATATTCCCCTTGGGGTGGCCCCCACCATCCACTAAGAATTTGATTTGCCTTCTTTCTCCTATGTTGGAGCCTCCTTTAGCCAAAAATTTTACAAGTGGGGTCCTCCTTTAGCCAATAGTAATGAGCACTTTGCAAGCACTATGGCAATATTTGTTGAATCTTATTGAAAAATCACCATTTCCATTTCTCATCCTTTGTGCTCCTAACATAAGTGATAAGCAGATGGTGTTCTCTAATTAGCTTTCACAAGATTGACAAGATTCTAAAGGGTAAATTTGATGGGCTCATATGGCATCTTCTTGTTGTTGATAAGATAATGTCTTTTAAGCATCTCTCGTTCATCCCTAATTGTCACATTACAATGATATTTGTGCTCTAATCAATTCACAAGTAGCATTGATCTTTAAAGGACATTTTAAGGAGCAAATCTACTTGGCATCATGTAATTAGTAAGTGCTATTGTTCATTGACCATTGGGAAATTGGTTCACTTATTGCTCCTAATAAATAAAAGTGTTATTTGTCATTATTTCATTTAGAGCATTGTTTTATCTAAGAACATTGGTTTATTGAGAATTGCTAATTTTGCTAAATCAAATTGTCTTGCTTCATTTAAGATTGTCTTTAAGTTGCTCTCTTGAATTGTTCTCGTCATTCTTAAAACACCTTAATACATCTAACAATCTTGTTGAAGCAAATCATTCATCATCTTGCATTTTTCATTCTAAGTTAGTTTTGCATCTTAAAATTTACCTCCAAGCATAAGCTTGGTTGAAAGAAGATAGGACCACCTTTCTCACCTAGCTTGTGAAGTTTAGACCCTCACTTGTGGTTAACAAAGTGACCTTGCAGTCGTTAGGGCCACAATGCCTGCAATGTCGGAGGCATTCGGGTGGTTAGAACTCTAGGGGAGGTATTGTTAATATAGCCATTGTTGTCTTCGCCTTGGTTTCTCTCCACAACCTACAATTGAGACTAACTTCAAAATAGTTGAGAGAATGGGTTCACTTAGAACAGGAAATTAATCTAAAATTAACCAAGAATTTGCATTTCACTAAGTTCTAGGTGTTGCATCTCATATAGGAGAGTTTTCATCCTAGCAGCAATTGTTCATCCGATAACTTGGAAATTAATCTATATTGTGCAAGTAAATTGACTCCATAAGGCATTGGTCTCTCAATAATCTAATTAAATTATGCTAATAATTAAACTTGTCAATCATCATTAACCAAGTTGCTAGGCTATTCAATTGTGTCTCTCGAACTTGTCGGTTTCCCGACAAGTCTTTCATCCTCACATTTCATAGGGACTACCCCTCGTAGTCTACTTTAGGGAGACAACTAGAACGGAGAGGGTGGGGATCAGAGTGACAACCCCTGCCCTGAGTCGTTGTTGCATTCACCTGTAAAATTTGGGCGACAACAGTGCCAAAACCTCCTCACTGTCATATCAGCCTCCTTCCTCTTCTTTTCATTAAAGCTCTCTAACGTTGGCTGAGATCCTGGAGTTGTACGAGAATGGAAGAAAGGAGAGGTTATACTCTTATTTGCTACAGACTACAGTAGTAGAAGGGGAGTTACCTGCACTTTGATCTGGTGGTGCAATCTGAGATCTACCTATCCCAAAAACCTCAACCTTCATTCTTGCCCTCTTAGAATTTTGTTCTCTAATGGCATCCAAAGAAGCTGCCATTTCAACAGTGACTTCTGGAGGGAAATGATCACAAGGTTCAACACCATTCCTAGGAATTCTAGCTAGGTGGTATTTCAACCTGTTTATGCCTGCATACATTGTGGCATTGCAATAATTGCACTTGACTTGGTGGTCATCACTGGGAATGACTCGAACACAATGTGCCCATGCTGAATCACGAGGCTTTCTACTACCCTTTAGTGGCATGGAATCTGGAAGAGAAAAAAATATTAAATTATAATATTAAATTTAACTCTAATTTAATTTTTTTAAATGTGCGGCTGACAAACTCAGCCCATAGACCCTGTGGCTGAGTTTCTCAACTGCACAGGGCCTGTGTGTGGCTGAGAAACTCAGCCACAAGACCTAAAACAAATCAGAGATAAAAAACAATTGAAAGTGAAACAAAAAAATTTTGAAATGCAAACAAAATAAATTGAAACAAATAATAAAACTTCATCAAGCCTTCCTGGTTGTGATAAAGCTAGGTCTAATGAAGCCTCATTTAGCCTCCTTCAACCTACTTTAGCATCCTGCAAGAGCTCCTTCACTATGCAATGGAGTCACTCAGCTCCTTCAATCAACACTTAGTGAATGAGAAATGAGTCAAATGACAAGTGAATGAGAAATGAGAGGGAGGGAGGTGCTTATAAAGCATTTCCTTCCCTCCATTTTCCCTTTCCCTCTACCAGATCTCTAAAAAAACAAAGAAAAATTTTTAAAAATCAAATTTCAATCAAGGAGGATTTTTTTGGGTATGTCACGAGTCTGATACAAGTCTTATAAGAGTCTTATGCGAGTCCACGGGTCTTGGCGAGTTTGGACGAGTCTTGGCGAGTCCAAGTCTTATAGGCAAGTCTTGGCCTCTAGACTCATTTCAACATTTGACTCGTGAAGACTCGCGAGTCTTCAAGAGTCTTATAAGAGTCGTGCTTCACTGGAATTTAGAGGTAACAAATCGTATAGGTTAGCTATATTTGCATATGTTTTTAAGTTTTCTATCAAAGAACAAGTTTAACTTGGTGGATCTTTACTTTTACGCAGTAACAAAGGGAAACTATAGAATTATTGTCATGTCCCTTCTCAAACACATTAGTAACAGGGTGCTGCTACACAATTTTGCACATTTTTGACTAAGGAAGAGGGCCCCACACTTTCGACTTAGGGACTTAGGGGCCAAATCGACTTTATTTAGCTGTTGTGGAGTGTGGGGGCCACCCACATAGGAGTTTGAATTAGCCATTCGATATGCTTGGAGGGCAAAATCAAATGGGTGGATGGAGGGGCCCACATGACACTAAGGGGGTCCAAGGAGTTATAAAGAGAGATCAGCTCTTATTTTGTTTTTAGCTTTGACATTTGCAGACAAACACACATTTGCTCACTCTGTTGTTTAGCGAGTCTACCAGCTGTTTAGCCACGAGTCTCTCACGCGAGAGATTCAACCTCTACTTCGAGGGACCATCCGTGCCTGCCCTAGGGAGGGTGTTTTACAGGAGTTTTCAAGAGTTCCGAGGTAGTGACACACATCAGCAACAGCGCAGACGAAGGGAGTGCATATTTTTGGCCAGCTAGGAATCACGCAGAGGGAGTTTGAGACCAGCAGGGATCACACAGCTTGCCGAGAGGTGAGGGAGTTGAGGTAGCAGTGTTGGAAAGGCGTTTTCGTTGGAGCTTTCAGCCAGCATTCCAGCAATTCACATTTCTAGGCTGAGAAAAAGCGCAGAGGCCACACAGTAGAAATTCGTGGTGCTTAGAGAGCAGCTAGGTCAGGGCAAGAGTTCATTCGGGGAGTTAGGAGTTGGATAGCAAGGGTAAACCTCACATTTTGGAGGAGCTCACGGGTGGATTTGTTGCCAATTTCCAACAAGTTGAATTTGGCAGCCATAGCTTGGGTGAGAGACTCCAAGGGGGTCGAAAAACCAAAGGCAAGACTAGCTAAAATCCCTTCTGGTTTTTTCTGGGTTTTGGCCAAGGAGCCCGGGGTTAAAAGGATATAATTTTCTGGGTAGTTTTAGTACCCATTCTAGCCATTCGAACTTCAACAGAGCAACAGTTTTCTAGGCAACGCAGTGCAGAGTGGTGCAGCAACTGGGCAGCCTTCAGCTCAGCCCTTTTCCTACCTCAGGTTTGATCCTACTTGTCCATTGAGACAAGCCCAAGTGCACCATTCCATCATCTATTGTATTTGGCTTGAAGAAAATTAATAAAATGGCTCAGAAGTTCTCCATTTACAGTTTTTATATGGGTGTCTGTTGAACATTTCATTTTTGTATTTCGCTGTGTAGAATATTTGTTGTTATCACTAGTATTTCCTATTTAGGATCATTACAGTGGTAACAAAGCATGATCTTGGCCCAGCTGTGGGTAACCATTAAGATCATGGGAGATTTGGGCATGTATGCATAGTGACGAGTTACACCGTACACTGCCCATGGCTCAAGGGAGATTTAGTATGCAGGAATTCTAGGGTGGAATCCATTAGAGCAATGAGAGGTTGGCTCAATTAAGGAAGCTGTTAGACCAGATCCATCCTTGTCCTTACAACATAGACACTAGAGGTGCACAAGTCGTGGGAGTACAACCATCTACACTATGTGGGGAAAGCCGACAGAATCAGGGCACCAGATCTCCTGAAAAGGAGCAGGCAGGCTAGAGACAGTTAGAGGATGAGTCAAGGAGACGATTTTTTTGGTGCAGACCTGGTCTTAGACATCAGGGACCTAAGGAGGAGATTGAACCAATGTTTTAAAACTCCGACTCCGACATCGACTCGGTCGAGGGTCGACTCTGACTCGGTATCAACTCAGCCGGCTCGATTTCAATGACTCGGTCATTGTAAAAAATACATTAAATATTTACTTTTTTTATAAAAAGATATAATTTAAAAGATTTACATTCATGTTTCCAAACACACAACATTAGAATATAGATAGAAGACAACATATGATCAAAGCAGGCTCATGTATATATCCATTATATCAAAATGGCACCCAGTGCACTGTCCAATACATACATGATGATGATATAGAGATCAAAACAAAAACACATAACCAAGGAGGCTAGAAATGGCCTCTACAACAAAAGTAAACTGTGACCAATACTACTGGCTAGTGGCGTCACTGGCTACTGCTAGAGGAGCCAAGATCATCTAGATCAACCTCTGGATCAGAGTCAGACAGGGGGCCCCATGGCTCCTCCTCATCATCATCTCCAACTGCAACTGTAGAAGTGGTAGCACTAGCAAGCTGTGCAGCAGTTGCAAGCTGAGATAGACGAGATATGTGCTTCTGTCGTGGCTCCACAAAAGAAGTGCCTGCAACTAGAGGACTTGGGGCTGGCCCTGAGGCTGGTACAAGTGGATCAGGATCTGCATTCAACTGAACATTATGTTCGAGTGTTGCCTCCACCTGTAAATCCAAATCAAGATCCTCATCAGAATCAAACTCTGCTGGATGACTCTCCACTACCCAATCTGATGTTGGATCAATGTCTTCCAACACAATGGGATCTAAATCAGGTCTTTTGTTCAGCAATTGGTTGCGTTTGAGCCGGACGTTGTATTGGACATAGACTAGATCATTTCACAGTTTTTGATCCAAACGGTTTCTCTTCTTTGTGTGAATCCTCTCAAAGACAAACCAATTGTGCTCACACCTAGTAGCACTGCAAGTTTGACTCAAAATACGAATTGCAAACCTCTGCAATTCAGGGCAATGGCTACCAAAAGCCTCCCCACCATTGCACTGCATAAACTATGTTACCAGGATTCGGATATGGATACAGATCCGGATCGGGATCCGCTAGTTTTTTGAAAATCCAAGATCCGGATACGGCAAGGATACATCACGTACAAAAAAATAAAATATAATAATATTTTTAAAATTTTAAAAAACACTTTAGAGTTCAAAAATCAAATACTCCATTGAACCATCAAACACTTTTAGAACCGAAACCATTAGATATATTATGAATAGGAAGACTGAAACACTGAAATGATGCATCATCCGTCATACAAAGTAACAAAAAGGATCATAATATCATAAATGATAATAGTAAATACATTTACATATCTTCAAATGGATCTCTATCTTCTGCATATTGCAACTCTACATCATGAATAGATGATGGGGGTCCTGGAATGTAGGAAGTTGCATCAGTAGGCTGGACTGGTGGTGGAACAATATCCTCAAGTAGGTTGAGGTGAGTCATGGCATTTAGTGTCAAGTTCAAGTCAAAGATCTCAGGCTCCACATCCCACATCCTGCTCGGACCTTTTTTATACTCTGGTTCAACATGTGATAGAAGATGGAGGTTGGAATGAACATAAACAAGATCCTCAGCATTTGCTGCTCCCAGCCTGTTTCGCTTCACTGAATGGATGAAGCCATATGTACTCCAATTCCTCTCAGCTGATGAGGAACTAGCAACCTGTGATAATAACTTGGTGGCTAAAGTAGAGAGATGAATGCTATCCCCACCATGGAAACCCCACCAAGTAATAGGATCAAGATGTCCTCGATCGTCCATAGCTATTGGATCTAAAAAGCTACCTGTAGACTGTACAAACCCTCCAAATTCTTGGCGGACTTTCATTGCAACTCCCATATCTCTATAAATTTTCCTCAAAGCTATTTTGTATCCTTGTACCACTTCAGAATCCTTATTTGGTGTTGTTCTACCTGGTAAAGACAAAACTTTGGAATGATAGTATTTAGGGTGCAATGCATATGCCAGAAGGTGTAATGGTGTGGTCATTTTGTTCCACCTTTCTGTAACTATGTCCTTCACTGAATAATAGAATGTTTCATCAGGGTCATTTTCACTTGCCCTGATAATTTCCCTTATCCTCTCTAACATACTATCAATGTTTTCATAAACTTCCCCCAAGCAAGGTGTATCTGTATCAAATGCCCTGATCAAGGTCAAGATTGGTTCAGTGAACCGTAGAAGATATTGGACCTTGTCCCACCATGCATCATCAAGAATGATAGACTTGATTTTTTGCCCTCTATCAGAAGTGGAAGTCCTCCATGATTCCCAAAGAGGGTCAATGACCATTGCTTGTAATGCTTGTCTCACCTCCACAAGCCTCATTATGACAAGAGTGTGGGAGGCAAAACGAGTTTCAACAACCTACAAGTTTCAAAAAGTACAATAGTCAAATCTCAAATTGAAATGAAAAATCATATATAAATTTGCAATTAAAATAATTTCCAATACAAATAATATTGATTTAAAGAAAATACCTTTAGTAGCTCCAACTTTGCAAAACCTCTATAAATGGCCTGGGACATTGAATGATTGGTTATGAAAATTTGGATTTCCTTTGCTGCTACATATATTTCATTAATCCATTCAATCTCACCAATCTTGGCAAGCATAAGGTTCAGTGAATGTACTGCACATGGAGTCCAAAAGATGTGATCATATTGACCCTCCACAATCAAACCTGCAGCTTTACAAACTTGTGCATTGTCCGTAATGACTTGGACAACATTATATGGCCCCACACTTTCTATTGCCTCAATAAGAATTGTGGATATGAAAGATGCATCTTTCTCTATTCCACTGCAATCAACAGCCTTCAAAAACATTGCCCCTTGGGGGCATACTGCAACAACGTTAATTAATGGACGGTTTCTTTGATCTCTCCATCCATCAGAAATGATGGACACCCCTGTTTCTGCCCATGTATCCCGGATTGCCTGTAGCTGTCTATCCACAAATTGTCTTTCTGATGCCAACAAAGCAGTGCGGACCTTTTCATATCTAAGGCTTTTGTACCTTTTCGGCGCTTCATTCATTGCTTTAATCATTTGTTGCCAATAAGGGGAACGCACCAAATTGAATGCTAGCCCATTTGCATAGATGCAACGAGCTACATGTTCATCAGCTATCTCTCTGCCTTGATTATTGAATGCTGCTTCAAGAGGGCCTAGAGTGGGCCTTTTATTAGTTGTGGCAGTAGGCCAAGATGGCAATGGAGGCCTAGTTGTAGAGCTTTGCATAGGGTATTTTCCCTTAGCATGCTTTCTATCAGCAACGTCTTGCAAAGATGCATAGAATTGCATTTTTCCAGGACTCAAACCTTTGCCAAGTTTGCCATTTGCATCTTTTGGTCCGGTGCATACTTGCACCCCTGTGTTAGTTTGACCAATGAGATGGGCCTTCACTCTAGTATATGAGCCATTTTTTATATCTTGGCATTAATTGCACTACCATTTAAATGAACCACCTCCGCGATTTTTTCCAATAATCTCCACATACTGCCATAGAGGAGATTTTGGGTCTGTCTTGATGATTTCCCCTTCACTCTGCTCGCGCTGTGATGGCTCCATAATGATATATAGATTACGTAACTTACTCTGACTCACAACTGCATATAAAATTCAAAATATAATGTATTAAAATTTAATAATTATCCATACACAATTTGAATTAAATAACTAATATATATATATCAATAGACAAAAACTAAAATATATATGAGATTTTAAAAAATTAAATATTCATTTGAAAGCTACATATATATATTATTATTATAATATTATGTATATATCAAAATATCAATACCAAAAGCTAAAATTAAAATATATATGATTTCTTTTAAATGTTCATTTGAAAACTCATTTGAAAGTTAATGAAACTGCAGCATATCCAATATGGCTGATAAAACCTCAAAGCAGGATTTGTTATCCAATATTACATAAATTTTAATAATCATATGACAAAGACTCAAATTATTGAAAAGTCAAACAGGGATTATATTTTATAAGTAACCCTTACTGAGCATTGGCTAAAGCAGTTGACAAACCAACAAAGCGGATGGGGCGTGCTATTTGTGAAGAAATAAATCTCATCCAAGAAACAATGGTTAACCTACGAAACCAAAGTTAATGGCTGGTATTTAAATTATATATATATATATATATATATATATATATATATATATATATATATATATTTCAAATTATATAAACGTTGATAAGTTTAAACTAAACGCTGATAATTAATAATTTATCAAACTGATAGTAATAATTTATAAACGTTGATAATATATATTTTATAATAAACACAAATGATGATAATATTATATATAAACCTAAGTCACAGGACACGTCCTCCAAGGTCTCGTGTCCCGTATTTTACGTGTCGGACACGAAAACGGCCCTAAAACGTGTCGAAAACGTTTTTCATCGTGTCCTGTAAAATGTAAAACGTATTCGCCAGTTTTCGTCGTGTCCTGCATCTGGAAAACGCATATTCCGTTGATAGAAAACGTTGCCTGCATAAGAAGCAATTTTTTTTTAAAGAAACAAATAATTTTTGAGTGGGGCAACTTAATGATCAAGTCTAGGCCCTAGTATTGATATGCTATTCATGGTAATGTTAAATTCTTAAAGTAAAAGTGACATTCTCCTTGTCATCCTTTTACTTAAATTTTTAACATTACCATGAAATGACTCAGGATGTTTGAGAGTGGTTCCAGCCTCATTGGATTTCATATGGAGAAAGTAGAATTTTAGATTTCATTCAAATGCAGCAGACTTATCAGTTTTTCAGGAATTCAGGATTGGGAGATTGTAATGTTTCCAGGTGACACCACCTGCCCAGGCTACCCCTGCCACCAGTAGAGGATGTGGTCTACCTCCTATAGCTCCTACTTCTAGTTCTTCAGCTTCTAGAGCATAACAAACTCCACTGCCAACTCCACCAGCGCCAGCTTCTACATCTAGAGGGAAAGGGAAAGCTGTGGCATTTTCTCGCAAAAGGGGCAGAGGAAATTAATAGGATTAGACTTTAGTTATTTTCTTATGTGCTTGTAAGTTGTACATGAACAATGAACATTGAATATTCAGGAATCAAGACCAAGCATATCACATTCTAATTTCTAAATAGTAAATTTTGATTCTATTTATTTTTTTAAAGTGAACTATGAACTTTGAGAAGTAATTATATTTTAATTTGATTAGATAAGCTGCAACCTGCAATTTAATATGGATAAAAAACTATATTTCAGTATATATATATATATATATATATATATATATATATATATAATGTGTCCCCCGTGTCCTGTTTCCAGATCGCTACGTTTCGTATTGAATACTTGTATTTACGTGTCCTCTGTGTCTCGTGTCCTCGTGTCATGTGACTTAGATATAAACGCTCCCGTGGGTAAACTACTAAACGCTGATAATAATAATATATATATTATAAAATCTATGGGTAAACCGTAAAGTTGTAAACGCTGATAATTAAAAAAAATAACGCGGCTGTCGTAAACCGTAATAATGCTGATAAGTTATAACTATGGTTATTTTAAATAATGCGTCTATCGCAGTCCTGGTAATAACCCTCGAACTGTCGCTTGGAACCCTCGAACTGCTACAGGGAGGTTTTAATATTTTATTGTTCTGGTAATAACAATGCGGTTGTGTTTATATAAAAACAATGCGGCCTGGGAAAGATTTCAGGCTTCAGCACATTCCATAAAAAACTTAAAATACCTTGCGCGGTTTTTTGGTCCAGCCGACAGACGTTGAAACTTGAACCTGAACGCTGGGCCCCCTGAAGCGAAACGCCAAAAAACTGAAAGCTAAACCGTAAACGCCAAACGCTTTTGTTCCGCCTGTTGGGTGCACTGCCGACCAAAGGGGGACCACCTAACTTTAACTAGTGTACAAAGCAAAAACCCTAAACTCCAACGCAGATTTTACTTTTTCGCTTTTTCGGGTTTCAAAATTTAGGCAAAAGTTATGCGGATTCCGGCATTCTACTAGGCATACGTTTCTGGCAAGGAGGAGCCGTTTCCAAAAATTGCCATCCGCCACGTGTCGTATTTTCCACATATTTCTCCGTATCCAGATCCGAGGATACGGAGATCTGTGACCCTCGGCTGCCGGATCTGGTAATGTAGTGCATAAAACATAGGAGTGTAATGAGTTAGCTCAACAAAATTACAAATTATATCCAACTTTCAAATTATAAACGATTTAACGAAATAAGTATTAAAAATTTGAAAATTGAAATCTTTGTTTACCTGGCTCATCTACTTCCCTTGCAATCTTTGCTAGGTTCTTCCCAAAGGTACTTGAGGCAATGCTGAAGGTTGTGGTCTGTCGATGTATCTCCAGCTAATCACACTCCAATGGGATCATGCAATCAATGCAATCAATCAATCCATCTCTAACCTCCCCCTTCAAAGCTCCTATCACCTTAGCTTTATAATGATACAGTGGGTTCAAAAAATACCCAGCTGCATGTATAGGGTGATGGAGTTGATTGTTCCATTGTTCACCAATGATTACCCAAATGGGCCCATACTTAGCCACTTTATCCTTGTATGCCCTCTTTATTTGCTCCTTTGCTTGTTCCATAGCCTCATAAATGAAGCCCATAGCCAATCTTTCCCCATCCACCAACCGCAACACCTTAACCAGTGGCTGAGAAAGCTTCACAATCTCTGCTGCCTTTCTCCAAAATATTTCTTCATTAACTTTCTTTTTCAATTCTTTGCCTTCTAGTTTGTGAGACCACTGGTTTTGATTCCATTCTTCACCGGAAAAAATCTTTTGCAAGTTTCTATGTTGTGAAAGCATAGATTGCAATGCCAAAAAATGAGTAGCAAATCTAGTGATGGCAGACCTAATAATATCCTTGCCCCCTGTGTGTTTCCTCATCAAGCTCAAAATCCATGAATGATTGTAGATAAATTTTGTTATGATTTTCGCATGATCTACAGTCTTTTTGACCCAATCTAATTTGCCAATATCCTCCAACATGAGGTCTATGCAATGTGCAGCACATGGGGTCCAAAATATGGTTATGTGCTTTTCCTCTAACAGTTTACCAACAAAAACATAGTTAGAGGCATTATCTGTGATGACTTGAACAACATTAGCCACCCCCACCTCCTCAACAACCTCATCCAATAGCTGAAACAACAATTGTCCATCTTTTACCTTATCAGATGCATCAACTGATTTTAGAAACACGGTTCCTTGTGCGCAGAAAATAAGAAAGTTTATGATGGTATGGTTTCTTTGATCAATCCATCCATCTGACATGATGGTACATCCTGTTCTTGCCCATAAATCCTTGAAATCTTTCAAATACTCATTAATGGAGGCAATTTTTTTCTGCAAACGATACCCCCTTAGCTCATGCATAGTAGGGCCTTTGAAGCCTTTCGAGCAGCATGTATGGCATCAAACATAGGCTCATAATATGGTGAACGGGAAACATTGAAGGGGATCTCAGCATCATACCACCATCTAGCTATGTATTCACAAGCAGTCTCCCTCAATTCTTTCTTCCAATGGTCATCTAAAGTGGGTTGCAAATGACTTCTACTAGGTTGAGGACCATGTGCATCTGATGGAGAGGAGGGAGTGAAATAACTTTTGATATTCATATCACCCTTTTTCATTTTACCCTTTCCCTTTTCTTGAATAGACTCAAAAGAGGGAGGAACATATCGGAAGGGGTTGGATGCATCAGTACAAGGGATAGAGGAAGAACCCTCAAAATCAAAATGGGGGTTGGTAGCCAGCATTTTTTGTATATTCCTCTTCCTCCCAATTTCAACCTCTAACTCTTTTTGCCTAGCCTTATCTTCTTTAAACTTCTCAAAGTTGGCTAACAAATCCTTCCTAATCTCCCCAACTTCTGGTGAGGTACATGGAGTAATTTGGCCTATAAGCCCTGCCAAGTATTGTTTCAGCCTATTAATGCCCCTAGGACCTTCCTTAATTTTCCTATGGCAAAATTTGCAATGCATTTGACTATCAACCATTTCAACATATGCCCAAGCAGCATCTTTCACTCTAGGTGCCATTTTTTGACTTGGAAATGAAAGCAAACAATCTGAAAATGAAAACAAAACAAAAAAAACATTGATTCAATGTTCATTTCTTTCACAAAAAACACTCTTTAGGATTTCTTGATTTGCACTTTGCACATAAAATTTAATAAGCAAAAACAGATTTTTACAAGTGAAAAAAAATACCTCCAGGCACAAACTGCCTCCTCAAGCTTGCTCCAAGAAACCAACTCCTCAATGTTGCTCCAAATGGCTGCCCAAGAAGCTCCTCACTCCAGCTACAATGCTTGCCCAAGACTCCTCACTGCTGCTCCAAAAACAAACTCAACAACTCCTCACAAACTCTCACTGAAATTCTCACTCAAATGCATGAGATGGCTGTGAGAGAATGAGAGGGGTTGAGTGGGTTAAATAGGGTTTAGGAGAGGGGAATGGACCCCAAAGACCAAATAGGCAAACTATAAACTGGTTTGGAGTCCCCAAATTTTTTTTTTTTTAAATCGTTGTTTTTCGGTTTCTGTGGGCCACTGTCACTAACTCGGACGAGTTCTAGCGAGCCCAGCCAAGCCGACCGAGTTAATACTGAGCCAGCCGAGTTGTTAGATAACTCGGTTGGCTTAGTATTAACCCGGCCGGCCGAACCGAATCCAGGGCCGAGTCACAATTTCAAAGCCTGGCTCGAACCAACTCGGCCGAGTCAGTTCCAAGCCGGCCGGTTTTTAAAACAAAGGATTGAACATGAGGCAGAGGACATGCGGGAGTGTGAAGATCACATTGGTATACCCGATGTGGCACAAGAGTCACCATTGTTGCAGGCCTCTTTGATAGCACCAGTTGAGACCTTGGGGAAGAAAGTAGAGCACACACCCATAGGACCATCCATTGATGAGGTGCCAAGAGACACAAACATGTCCACCGTTGAGAAGGTTACATCCGTTGTTGAGATATTCGGGGTCGTGACTGAGTTTTCAGGTGATAGCAGTGCACGACAGGATGATGAGGTGCCGAGAGACATCACCACCCTTGACAAGGAGCCGATAGGTACAGAGGCAACTAGATCTACGATAGAGTTGCGGGATGACAACCACCTACAACAACATGGAGAGCACATAGAGGGGCCTGAGCTAGTCATGGAACAGTAGTTCGTGACTCATGTTGAACCCATGGTGGAGGAGGAATAACAGTCTTCTTTGGGCCCCACCACTGACTTAGAGTTGTTAGATGCATAGACCGTCAACAAAGTTGCAGTACTTCCAGATAATAGCTCTCTCTAGGCTTATATAAATGGGGCTTGCAACATTGCTAGACTACCTTTGCACCACAGAGAGATGTTGAAATTTCTAAGACTGACACATTAGAAATCCCTACTGCATTATCTGGTTTAATTTCTCCTACTTGTTTATTCCATTAACAAGTTATTTATAAATATAAATACTAAAAGTAAACAAAAATGCAGCCTTAACTCATATACAAATCAACAACTGAAATACTGAGACAAACACACAAGGGACACCATTATTTTTGGACAATCATCCCCAGAAAAACCCAATGCGAGAAAAACTGATGCAACAGTTCTGAGGGTTTTATTATTATGTAGATTCTTGAGTACAACTAGGGTGCCAGAAATGGCTCACCCAACAGAGATTGTTACACGGCAATAACACTATGAAAATTTCTAAGCAGAAATTCTATTACTGCAACAACTCATTTATTTTACCTACTTATTTCTCAATAAGTTATTTATGAAATCCCTTCAGTAAATATTAAAATAAATTCTACTGCAGATATCACACCATTATACAGAAACAAATATATGCACAAGAATCAGACACATTAACATAGTATTTTTGGACAATTGTCCCAGGAAAAACCCAATATGGGAAAATCAGTGCACCAGAGGAGGGTTTTATTAGTCTTCAGCAACAATCTTTTACAGAAAGATTTTACATAGACACTGGGAGAAAACACTTGAGACCTTTCTTTGAGACTTTCTGACACCCTAGAGGATTTTCTTTCTTAATTGTGTCAACCCTACGCCATCCTGCTTGGCTCTATGTTGCTCCGTCCTTCACTACGTCATCCATTGCATCCCTGATCTGCGTCTCCCTATGCGCTGTTTCTTAGAGCCCCTACCTCACCCTTTTTGAGCTTCCTGACTGTTGCTAGTCACCCCCGCTTCCTCCACCCTGCAACTCTCCCTCTGAAATCAATTTTTCTTCCTCTATGAGAAAATCGATTTTACTTGGGATACTAAGTATCTGTTGGTGTGTCTCCAAATGACCCTCAAGTCTTCTCTTATACTTTTCCTATTAATGAATCAACAATCGAGATTAAGTTCTTAATCAACCACTAAGATTACAATAGACTTGATTCTCGTCTCTTAGAAGCTTTTCATCCTTATCCTTATTAATACCCATTAATGTTTTTATTTCCTAAGGTTAGACTTAAACACATTAAAAATATTAATTATTTTAATAACTCCTCATCCAGATGGAATTTCCCAAAACGATTTCTGGGTCTTGGAGATCTCATGTGCTTTAGCCTCTCCACCAATTTTCATGGCTAGAGCACATCCGATGCTACCCCAAATCAACAAATACCTCTTCTTGGAGAAAGATATTCAGCCTCTCAACTCTAGTCTGCCCCACGAAAAACCTTCCAGTGCTTCCTCTTGGCTGTGCGTCAGCCCTGCTAGCCTCAGCGTAGCTCCTGAAACCTCTGCTTCAACCTTCTAACTCTCTGCGTTAACTCTCTGGTCCTCTACGTCACCCACACAGGCCCTTCAGCCTCTACTCAGTCCCCAGCTGCCTTTGCGTGGCTCCTGCTGCCTCTGCATAGCTCCTGCTACCTCTGGGTCAGCCTCTTTGGTCACTGCACTAACCCTCTGGCACTATCTCTACCTCTCTGCTATGTACTCACTGCCCCTCGCTGCAATAGATCACTTGTTCGAATTTTCTCAGCAAGCCCCTCTCCAGAAAATCAAACTAACTGATCAATCTTGGTGTATCTCCAACTGACCCTCAAGCCTCCTTTTATACCTTTCTTGTTGAGTCTTCAACGACCGCGATTAAGTCCCTAATCAACGGATAAGATTAGATTTGGCTTGATCCATGTCATTTACATTCTCACCAGTTTTATATTAATACCCATTAATATTTTAATTTACCTAAGTTTAGACTTAGGAACTCTATTAAAAATATTAATTATTTTAATATCTCTCCAACCGAGTGGAATTTCCCCAAACCATTTCTGGGTCTTGGGGATCTTATGTGCGTTAGCCTCTTTACCAATTTTCGTGGCTAGAGCACATCCGATGCTACCACAAATCAACAAGAGAGAGATGCAGACACTCCCTGACAAGTTTTATGTGTTGACCAAGATGGTGAGTTGAGGCGACATGACTTGCGCAAGGTGCAACCCTCACAGGATGGAGGGCTTGTTCTATGTGCTTGAGTTTGTGCATTGGATCCCTCTCTTGGGGTTGGATGATGAGAGATTCTGAGTTGGTACCCAGTGGAGTGGGCTAGACTCATGGATATGGTCGTAGTCTGGAGTAAAGCTCAGTGGGAGCTCTTAGACATTGAGGGTGCTAGAGGCTCAAGTTGGCATTGGGATCCAGGCAGGGCTTCCTATAAGATATGAAACATTTAAAATGGCTATGGCATTGATGAGGTAGTCAACCCCGTGCCTAAGTGCATGCATTCCTTAGGGGAGTTCCAGTTGATGCTAGTGGCTAGGTGGTTTATGAGCAGACTCCATTGGTTGCTTTGGCAAGTTGGTTGCGTATGGGGGCGCAGAATGATTAGCATTCTTTGGTAAGAGCTGGTTGGAGGAGGTGGCATGGGTATGCCACCAGACCGGATATTGTATGGAGACAATGTTCTCCCATTGAAGTTTAGGACTCAAGGGTCACAAAGGATCGGCACAGTAGAGATATCCCCCCTAGCAGGAGTGGAGTTAGGGTGCTCAGGTCTACCAGGATGGACGAGGGGACATGACGCTTGTCATGGTGGGGTCACTATCAGAGTAGCAGACACTTTGGTACATTCAAGATACCTATGTTACAGGGTAGTATGATAATAGGCAGTGGTACACAAGACTGCACAGAGTCAGGTCGTAGCATTCAGTTTTATATAGAGGGTTGTGGCTTGATGCATATAGACCCAATTCTAGGCCATAGCACCTAGGGTTGTGCAGGGCTATGTAGCGAGGAGCAGTGGCCTACAGAGGGGCATGGAGATACATGGTGGTATACCACAGCATGTCGGTTGACACTATGGGGTAGGAGAAGTGACTCGCATCGTATTGAGGACGTGCTAGGAGTGACAGGTGTAGTGACACAGGCAGGACACAGGACGATACAAGATGGTATGGTTGTAGCACGGGGTATTCCATGGTGTACAGAGACTGGTTGCGATATACAATAGCATGTCGATGAGTGTAGTGATACTGGGTGGTATGCAGTGGCAGATGATGCAGTGCAGTGGGCGCTTGTAGCATTACCTCCAAGGAGTCTTATGGAAAGGGGTAGTAGGTGTACCATTGGATGCATCTCACCTAGGAATGATGAGGACATGGTTGAGCATCTAGTGACACCATGTTTAGCAGAGATATGGCCTCAAGGGGGTTGTCAACAGATCCAAGGCAGAGACAGGGACGTCTGTAGGATTACTCTTGAGCATTCTAGCATACTCTTGATCATACCCTTCGAAACATACCTACCCATCCTCCTCTGGTGTTGCTTACAGTCACATAGTGTTTGGTTGTTGCCCCTTGACACTCTCCATTCAGGCAGCAGGGCATGGGAGGCTCACCCTAGGCAGTTGGATGAGACACTGCATGTCATGGGCTGGGAGGAGACTCTCCAGTTGAGACACTTGGTAGGTGCACGAGTTGATAGATACAGGCTTAGGGATAACATGGTTGATTGTCGAGGTAGCATATGTTCCACCCCTAGGCTCACACTTGGCGGGTGACTAAGAGGGAGTTGTATGGTGCTTTTCCAGCCCGATTACTTGAGACATTAGGTGAGCATGAGGTGTGAGAGATGGTAGCCTTTGTTGGCAGGATGATGCCTAGGCTTCCAGCAGGACCAAGGCATATCATCAGGAGTTGGGATAGTAGATCTTGCTGTGTGATTTGGCAGGCACAGAGCAGTTGGTTATTCACAACATGGGTTCTTAATGCACGGTGCCTACCTATTAGATACCTACAGGAGTCAAATACGGGGCATGGAGGAGTCCCAACAACTAGCAGCATATCACCGCAACATGCAGAGAGGATTGGGGATTGTCGACCTCTAGTATGGTTATGGGATCCAGGAATCCAATGGATTGGTGGGATACTCCACTCCTCAGTGAGCATGGGCAAGATAACATGCGAATTGATTCATTCACACACAAACACATGGGGAATCATGGAAGCCCTCACCATAGGGCGAGGTGGATTGTTGCTCAAGATTGGGGCCAGCGATGGCGAGATAGGCGCTGACACTATTGGGTCACTTTGGCAGGTTAGGCCTAACCTCGATCATTGCATAGATTATGGCCGAGACCTATGTGAGAGGAGACTCTAGTACGAGCATGTTAGACAGTTAGTGATGACCAGGGTGTCGATGGGTTAGCAAGATAGTTTCTTGTTGCGTTTGGCATGGGACCCTAGCATCATAGTACTTAGCAGTTCAAATACCCATAGGGGTGAGCTAGTTTCTATAGGGGAGGGTCATCAAGATTCTCCATCAGGTCTCATCAAGATTCTCCATTGGGAGACTTCATCAACATGACAGGATGGCCAGCAAGAGGATTTCAAGAGAGGCTTCATTTGCATAGGGATTGAGTTGTATCTTCAAGGGCCCACAATCTGAGTGCATGGGGTGGACTATTCGGTAAAGCATCTTCATGAGGATTTGGGCAGAGTTTTACATCATCAGGATGCTCTACTTATTGGTGATAGACACAGGGGTTATAATGCGCATATCTAGTAGGATAGTGAGTGGAGTAAGGGGGGTTTCACGTTAATCAGGTTGGCTTGGGATCTTGGTATCGAGGGACTCCTTCAATATAGGATAGTACAATGATCAGGGGCGATCCAATGGCACATTTGGGACCCTGGTGAGGTTTGCAGTGGTAGTGGGGATCCATAGTCAGAGAGGGTGTTTGTTCAGGCATTGCTTGAGGACAAGCGATGTTTGGTGCATTGGAAGAACTTGCCAGATGAGGATGCCACCTGGGAGGGTGAGCATATTTTGGAGTACCCAACTTTGAGGTTGCTTGAGGGCAAGCAACATTTGGGAGGGGAGGACTGTCATGTCCCTTCTCAAACACATTAGTAACAGGGTGCTGCTACATAATTTTGCACATTTTTTACTAAGGAAGAGGGCCCCACACTTTCGACTTAGGGAAATCGACTTTATTTAGCTGCTAGTGGAATGTGGGGGCCACCCACATACGAGTTTGAATTAGCCATTCGATATGCTTGGAGGGAAAATCGAATGGGTGGATGGAAAGGCCCACATGAGGCTAAGGGGGCCCAAGGAGTTATAAAGAGAGATCAACTCTCATTTTGTTTTCAGCGTTAACATTTGCAAACAAACACACATTTGTTCACTCTGTTGTTTAGCGAGTATACCGGTTGTTTAGCCACGAGTCTCTCACACAGTAGATTCAACCTCTACTTCGGGGAACCATCCGTGCCCGCCCTAGGGAGGTTGTTCTACAGCAGTTTTCAAGAATTTCGGGGCAATGACACACATTAGCAACAGCGCAGAGGAAGGGAGTGTGTATTTCTCGGCAGCTAGGAATCACGCAGAGGGAGTTTGAGACTAGCATTGATCACACAACTAGCAGAGAGGTGAGGGAGCTGAGGTAGCATTGTTGGACAGGCATTTTTGCTAGAGCTTTCAGCCAGTTGAGTTAGCATTCCAGCAATTCGCATTTCTGGGCTGAGAGACAGCGCAAAGGCTACATAGCAGAATTTCGTGGTGCTTGGAGAGCAGCTGGGTCGGGCCAAGATTTCATTCAGGGAGAAAGGAGTTGGATAGCAAGGGTAAACCTAGCATTTTGGAGGAGTTTGCAGGTGGATTTGCAGCCAGTTTCCAGCAGGTCAAATTTGGCAGCCATAGCTTGGGTGAGGCTCCAAGGGGGTGAAAAAACCAAATTCAAAACCAGCTAAAATACCTTCTGGGTTTTTCTGGGTTTTGGGCAAGGGGTTCAGGGTTAAAAGGATATAATTTTCTGGGCGGATTTAGTACCCATTCCAGCCATTCGACTTCAGCAGAGCAGCAATTTTTTGGGCAGCACAATGTAGAGTGGTGCAGCAGCTGGGCAGCCTTCAGCTCAGCCCTTTTCCTACCTGGGTTTGGTCTTGCTTGTCCATTGAGACAAGCCCAGGTGCACCATTCCATCATCTATTGTATTTGGGCTGCAGAAAATTATTAAAATGGCTCAGAGGTTCTCCATTTACAGTTTTTATATGGTGTCCGCTGAACATTTCGTTTTTGTATTTTGCTGTGTAGAATATTTGTTGTTATCACTTGTATTTCCTATTTAGGATCATTACAATTATCTTGATTTTTGTGCACTTGAGCTTCACACCAGCATAGTATATTTGCATTTATTTAGTGTCTTCTGCATAAAGATAGTGAGAATAGTTTGTTTCCCCACTCTAATTCTACATAGACATAGGCTTTCATAATCATCTACTTGCACTCGTTTGAATGGCCATAAATACATAGTAGCTAGTTCATCTATCTGAGTGTATTGTCCAGAATTTTAGAGTGTTGTGGATTGCTGTCCTGCATTTATTTAGTGCAGAACAGCAATAGACTTTTGCACATTTAGGCTTATACTAGGTGAATTTTGCATTTAGATCAGATTTATAGCTTTCTGAACAGTGTTTGCTGCCTGATTTTATATTCTCTTATTTATATCTAATTTTATTCCATGCAGTAACTTATTTCATTAGTTTGAAGGTATACTTACCACTTTTGGTTAAGAAAGCCCCAACCTGAAATGAGACAGATTCTGATCAAGGTGACATTGGCTTTGCATCTAGATAGTTAGCTGGACTCCTTTCCTATTTTGCAGGTGGACTTTCCAGGTGCTATCAAGTAACAAATGTGACTTTTCAATGTGCACTTGCTGATTTGTTCAAGTATAGAGGATGAGTTATAATCCATTATGCCTATGATATCTTGGCTAACTTCTTAATGAGTGCTTGTTAACAAACAGGTTGTGCAAATCAAGAAATGTCCTATGTATATCTTGTAGTTGGATCTATTAAAGAATGCAAGAATGCAGATTTGCACCTAAAAGACCCCAGTGAATTAATTTCATACGATAATTTTTCTCGTATGATTATAATTTCATACCTTATATTTTCTCTTGTGATTAAGAAGAATATTTTTAACATCATCAACATGAAGATCAGGTACAAAATCCACCAGCAAAGTCCCTGCAATCGAAAAGGTGATGTAAGACAACATAAAGATGAGTCATGACTATCATATAAAATATGTTTCCTACTCCGATAGAAAATGGTTGGGATAATAAAAATGACTTCAAAAGAACCATAAGCCAACAAATGCATATATTCAGATTTTAGTACAAAATCAATGTGATTGCATCGTTCTTTTTGAAAAAAGGTACCTCATATATATAAATAAAAATGTTTAGATCAGCAGTAAGAAAATAAAATGGAAAGGTATATACAATGAAATTATATCTTCCTCCTTAACACAACTAACATAGTCATGAATTCAGAATAACTGGTGGAATCTAACAGCTTGGCATCCTTAATAAATAATGCCCCTTTTGCCAGCAGCTGCATATGTACCTCCTCTCTGCATAACTGGCAAAAAGCAGCCAAAGAACTGACCCCATTTTCAAAGACATATTTATAGTGGAGTTTCCAAAGGACAATTATTGCTGAAACTCTCAAGCAATAAGAAACATCGGCCAGAGAATCCTGAATCACAGATTTGGAATCCCCTAACAACGCTGCTTTGCAATGCAGATGCCCTTGATGAATGTTTGCTGACTACAACTGAACTTGATCCCAACAAGACCTCACAAAAGAGTACTTCCAAAAGGATGTGCTTCATAGTTTCGGCCTTGAAGCAAGAGAGACACAGTTCATCTCAGTGTTGCGGGGGAGCGCCCCCCCCCCCTCGAACCCGCTCCCGAAGCGCGCTCCGGGCCGGAGCGGGTCGGGAGCGGGTCGGGAGCGCGCTCCCAAAATCGCTCCCGGACAGGAGCGATTTTGGGAGCGCGCTCCCTTAAAAAAATTTACGCTCCCTGCTCTGATAGGGAGCGTTTCAGGGAGCGATCGCTCCCGAGCTCCCGGAGCGCTTTTTAATGCCCGAGAGCGATCGGGGAGCGATCGCTCCCTGATCGCTCCCGGGCATTAAAAAACGCTCCGGGAGCGATTTTTAACCGGCCGGGAGCGGTTCGGCGGAAAAAATTTCCGCCGGACCCGAAAAATCAAAAAAATTTAACTAATTTTTTTTTGTTTATAAGCCCAATGGGCCAAAAAAAACTCATTTCAACTTCATTGAGCTTGAGATTGAGAGCTAAGCAAGAGCAAAGGAGCAAGGAGCAAGAGCTGAGGAGCAAGGAGCCAGAGCTGAGGAGCGAGGAGCAAGTGCCAAGGAGCGAGGAGGAAGCTTGCAGAGGTAAGTAACTTAATCATTTAGTTAGTTTAGCTGGTTAGGTAGTTAATTTGGTTAGTTTCATTTACCTGTTTGAGTTTAAAGATCATTAATTTAAATTAAATTAATAAATTAAATGAATTAATCCCAATAAACTAAATTAATTTGCAGATTCAAGACTCAAACCCTACAAACATCAAACACGATGGACCTGAGCATTTTTATTGGCATTTTCCTCTTCCTGGTCCCCTTTCTGGTTATTATGGTGGTGGAGAGTAGGAAACGGAGGGGGCCTGAAACTGAAGAGGTGGATGAAGAAGCCGGAGGAAGTCAAATGGGTGAAAACCCCAGTGAGGAGGATGTGGAGGAGGGTGAACATGAGGGTCAAAAAACTAAACAAGACCAAACTCCATTGTGGAAATATGTTCACAGGGCTGAAACAGGGAGAGGGGGTGGAACCACTAAATTTCATTTCCCCCATTGCAACACTGACTACACAGGCTCATACACCCGTGCTAGAAGACACCTCTGCGGGAAAAGGCCATGGGATGGAGAGAAACAAATAGGAATCAAAACTTGTGACAAGGTGTCAACAGCAGATAGAGCCAAATACATAAAGGAAGAGGAGGACGCCCAATACAGAGCAAAAAGATCAAGGGGTTTCTTTGAACCAAGCTCACAAAGAACTCCTTCAGCATCCTCCCAAGGCAGTGGATATGGACATGGAGGCACAGGGTCATCATCTTTACGCCGTAGAACCATATCAGATTTCCTTGATGAGGGGTGTAGGAATGATGTGGATTCAAAAGTTTACAGGTTCCTCTATGCATGTGGGATACCATTCAATGTTCTACGCTCACCTTATTGGCACGAAATGGTTTCTGCCATAAATGATGCCCCTAAAGGATACAAGAGCCCTGGGTATGACAAGGCAAGAACTGTTGGCCTTGATCATGAAAAAGCAAAAATATCACATTCTTTGAATAAAATGACAAGTTCTTGGACTGACAATGGGGTGTCCATTGTATCTGATGGATGGACAAATGTAAAAGGCAAGCCATTGATAAGTGTTCTTGCTGTGTCTGTTAGTGGTCCCATCTTTCTAGCTGCACATGATTACTCAGACAAGTTCAAGACCGCTATCAACATTGCAGAAGCATTGCTTGAAACAATTGAGCGTATTGGCCCATACAATGTCATCCAAGTCATCACTGATAATGCTCCTAATTGTAAGGCAGCGGGAGCAATTATTGAGGATAAATACCCGAACATATTTTGGTCTGGATGTTTGGTTCACACATTGAACCTTCTGTTGCATGATATTGTCAAAAACAAAAATGAACAATACCAATGGATTGGTGATTTGTACAAGAAAGGAAAAAAAATGATAAAATTTATTACAAATCATAGCAATACCCATGGCCTTTTCCGCAGTCACTCGAGATTGGAGTTGCTGAAGATTGCGAGGACTAGATTTGGTAGTTATTACCTCACCTTCAGGCGCCTTTTGAAGGTAAGAGAGGCATTAGCTAGCATGGTATCAAGTCCACATTGGCAGGTGTTAAAGGAAAGGGCTACAAATGTAGCTGACATTGCAGGTTTTGAAACGGTGGAGGAGGCCGCTCTTGATGGGCAGTTTTGGACAACTGTGAGACAGGTATTGGATTTCACCAAGCCAATTTATAACATGATTCGGTTTGCAGATACAGACAAACCAGTGATTGGCGAGGTGTATGAGCAAATGGATACCATGTTGGGGGAAATAAAAGACATTGTTCATAACAAAGATCCCGACTTGTACAAACTGATTCACGATTGTGTGTGTGAACGGTGGAATAGGCTTAACCTTCCACTACATTGCTTGGCGTATATCCTTACGCCAAAATACTACTCAGATTCTTGGTTGGGCAAACCTGCAGCAAGGGGTGGTGTTAGGACCAAACCCCATTTAGATCGAGAGGTAACTAGAGGATATCTGGAAGCATTAGAAAAGTTGGTGCCTGACAGGGAGGAATGTGCAGTTGTGCGCCTTGAAATAGGCAGATACTTCACTAGCAGTGGTTTGTATGGTAACTTCCATGCAATGGATGACAAAGATAAATTTGATTCTCTCACATGGTGGGAAACATATGGCGGCCACGGACTTTTGCGAAAATTGGCAATAAAAGTTCTTTCACAGGTTGTAAATTCTTCTTCTGCAGAGAGGTGTTGGAGCACCTACAGTTATATACATAATGTGAAAAGAAACAGGCTCAACGAAAACCGAGCAGAAAGCTTGGTTTATGTGCACTACAACTTGAGGTTGTTGAGCCATTACTGTGATCGGGCTAATGAAGATCCCACATATAAAATTTGGGACAATCACCCTGAGGACGACAATTTGGAGGATGGCATTGTACATATGGAAGAACTAGAAGAGGAGCTTGTACGAGATGAAGCTGAAGCAGCTGCAGCAGCCATGGCACCTCCACCTCCACCATCTAGTAGCAGTTCTCGGGGCCCGAGTCTTGTTCCATTGCTGTCGCCACCTCCATCGGCACCCTCGCGTGGAGGCTCTAGTTCTGGTCGTCGGTCTGGGCGGGAGACTCCTAGAAGACCACCACGACCTACTTATACTCCTGGAGACTCTCGTGGCAAGGGCCACTTGTAGATTTACAGTTTACTTGTCTTTTTTAGTTTCTATTAGACTTGTCACTTTAGTTTTCATAACTGTTCAGTGTTGAGTTTTGAGTCCTTGACTCTTGACTCTTGACTCTTTCATATCATTATGACATTATGATATTTTTTGTAAACATTATATCACTGTGACAATGAAAATTTGAAGTTTGAAGTTGGGCCTTGGCAATTATAACTCATTGGTAATGATTGTGAATTATGAATATGATGCTTTGTGAAAGACTAGTCACTAAAGTTGTTTCATTTCATCTCATTATTCATGTTTCAATTTATAAATTTTTAACATTTCATATCATGTTAACAGTTAGAAGTTAGGAGTCAGGACTTAGAAATATCTTCGATATTACTTCTTGTAATGGTTAAACTTGGCTTACAAGTACAACTTGTTACTTTGGTGATCAATGATGATAAATGTTATTGAATTTTCAATTCTGAAAGCTTGAAGTTGAAACTTTAATATTGAATTTGATGAATCATGATTTATAAGACTCAATATGTTGCAGTTGTAATATGTATTTTAATTTTACTAAGGTTGATGACGATTATAATTTCTAGATGATTGATGTGATATGGTTCAATGATCAATTTATGTTTTTTTATGTTTTTTATGTCTATTTCATCATTCTACATGTTTTTGTTGACATATATGTATCAAAAATTAAAAAATATAAAAAATATATATATTTTTAAAAAATCGCTCCGGGATTCGCTCCCAAACCAGGAGCTTCTGAAAATGGTCGCTCCCGCTCCCACTTCCGCTCCCGCTCCCCGCTTCCGCTCCCGCTCCCAAGTAACATTGGTTCATCTTGTTACCCCTCATTTCTCATGTCGAATATATAGTGAATTTTTTTCACTGTCTTGATTTTATCACCAAGGTGGGTTTTGTTGTCGCTCAAATTGTACACGAAAATACAACAACACTCAAGGCAGGGGCTATCACTCTGATCCCATCCCTCTCTGTTTAAGTTGTCTCCCTAAAGAAGGCTAAGGGGGGTAGTCCCTATGGATGAGATGATGAGGCCGGGAGACACAACTGAATGGCCTAGCAACTTGGTTAAGGATAATTGGCAAGTTTAACTATTTAGCACAACTTGATTAGATTAATTAAAATTATCAATTAGAGACCAATGCCTTAGGAGTCAAATTACTTGCACAATATGAATTTAAAGCCCAAGTTATCGGATGAACAATTGTTGCTAGGATGAAAACTATTCTATATGAAATGCAACACCTGAAACTAAGTTAGATGCAAGATCTAGGTTAATTTTAGTTATAATGCCTATTCTAGTTGAAAACCATCATTTTAGACGTCTTGAAGCAAATCTCGCAAGAAGGTTGTAGAAAGAACCCCACAAGAAGGAGGCTATGGTCTCATTAACGATACCTCTCGTGAGGTTCTAATGGCCAAGGTGCTTCCATTCCTACAAGGGATTGTCCGCAAGAGAACTGCAAGGTCACATGTTTTAACCTTGGTGCAAGGGTCAAGCATCGCAAGCCAAGAGACGGGGGCTGTCCTATCTTTCTATCAACCAAGATTATGCTTTGTTGATTTGGAGTAGCATTGGATGTGCTCTAGCCACTAAATTTGGTCGAGAGGTTGGGGCACATGAGACCTCCAATACCTAGAAAGGGTTTGGGCAGAGTCTAAACAGTTCAAGAGATATTAAAATAATTAATATTTTTAATGGAGTCCCTAAATCTAAACTTAGGGAAAATAAAATATTAATGTGTATTAATATGAAACTGTGTTAGAATGGTCCAAAAGACATGGATCAAACCAGATCTAATCTTAGCTGTTGATTAGGGACTTAATCTTGGCCGTTGATATGTCAACAGGAAAAGTATAAGAGGAGGCTTGAGGGTCACTTGGAGAAAACATCAAAGTGATCAGTCATTCTATTCTCTAGAGTGAGGTTTGCTAAGAGAGATAGAATTAGTGATCGGGAGTTGCACCTGAGGGACATTGAGTACAGAGAAACAAAGAGGCAAAGATAGTGTCAGAAGAGCAGCATAGAGCCTGAGAAAGGGACGTAGAGCCAGCCAGGGCTCACGCAGGGCCACGTAGAGACAGCCGGGAGCTGCGCAGAGCCTCAAAGAGGCCAACATTGCTGATGCAGAGGGCCAGAGGACTGACACAAGGCCTCCTAAGGCTGACGTAGACCCATCCGAGGTGACGTAGGGCCAGCGTTGGGCAGAGAGGGGCTGACGCAGACCAGAAAAGGTTGACGTTGGGGTTTTTGGGGCATATTGGTGTTGAGGAGCTGCCGAAAGGATTATCCGAGGTTTCAGCCAGGAGATTTGTCTCAAACTGAGAGGTATTACTGCCAAGGAAATTCTCTGTTGGGTAGGCCAGTTTCGGCACCCAGATTGTACTCTGATATTTCTTAATAAGAAAACCCTCAGATAGTTGCACTGGTTTTCCCACATTGGGTTTTTCCGGGGACATTGGTCCAAAAACAATGGTGTCATATGGTGTGATTGTTTCTGTTTCCTTCAGTTGTTGATCTATAATATGTTGAGCATGCACTAGTGTTTATTTTTAGTATTTACATTGTAAATAACTTGTTAAGTAACATAACAAGTAGGTAGGAATAAATCAGATAAAGTGCATGGAGGGTTTCTAACTAAGTAGACTTAGAAACTTCAACATGGTATTAGAGCATGATTGCAAATCACAGGAGGACTGAGGACATTAGCCGAGCGGAGCAATAGCAGCAGAAAACAGTTGTCCCGAGGTGACAGAAGTTGTTTCTAGCAGAGTAGCAACAAGGGAAGGGTGACACAGTGCCTGTGTCATCAAGGGTGAGCCGGGAAGAGGCAGCGCAGAGGCTAAGGAAAGCAAAGGGAGTCTCATGCAGAGCCACGCAGAAGCTAGGAGGGCTGACGCAATTGGCTGAGGAGGCCGAGTTGCTGGTGTTGGGATTGCATAGAGCCTAGGAGCTCTCACCTTCAGGTTGTTGGGGTTTAGAAGGCTGCAGGAATATTGCAGAATGGAGCTCGTGAGGTACTGTAGTCAGAACAGTACCTGACAAAGCAAGGCCAAGAGGAGGGAGTTGCCACCGAGGGTTTCTAGCCGAGGAACCCGGATTATTGGTGCGGTTGCACAAAGACGATCAGAGTAGGCGGCATCTCGACAGCGGCAAAAGGATTTCCAGGACAGAAATCGGGACTCAGAGGGAGTCCAGAAGAGAACTTCCAGACGGGAAGTAGAGACTCAGAGGAGTCAAACAGAGAACTTCAAGCAGAGAAGTAAAAGAGCATCATGGCACTACACGGAGTAAGAGACAAAGATAGATTGAACGGAGCATCGAACTTTGCATTCTGGAAGGCCAGAATCTTATCCATACTTGACAAAAATCGTGTCAAGAACTTCGCCTTGAAGGTTATAGCTATCCTAGTCGACCCTAATGATAACGACAAGTACGAGGAGGCAATGGCAAGGGCCAAGAGCATCATCCTTGATAGGATCAAGGACCATGTAGTACCACACATTGCCGAGAAGGAAACGGCATATGAGATGTGGGAGGCCCTCAAGAAATTGTACCAGCATACTTCTGTGCAGAGAAGAATGTTACTTGAGAATCAGTTGAGGTCATATCAGATGAAGAAGGGAGAACCGATTGACACCTTCCTCGGAGGACTAAATGAGATCCGAGATCAGTTGACTGCTATAAAAGCCATGCCAGATCAGGAATTGATGGTGAGGACGACCCTAAATGCAATCTCAGAAGACTGGGAGGTATTTGTCCAGAGTATACTGGGCAGAGGGACACTTCCACCTTGGGATAAGATGTGGGCTGCTCTTCGCCAAGAAGAGATTAGACGGTAGTCAAAGACAGGTAGCAGCAACAAGGGGATCAAAGTCAAGCGGGAGGAGGAAGATGTTGCCCTAGCATCTGAGGGAAAGCAGGAAAACCGAAAGAAGGATCTCTACAAGATCAAGTGCTTCCACTGTGGGGAGTTGAGTCATTATGCAACCCAGTGTCCAAGGAAGAAGAGTAAGGGAGAGTCTTCCAAGACTAAGGCAACGCCAACAAGGGGAGAGAAGGAAGTTTTGACAGACGATGACTGTGCCATGAGTGCACACACACCACTTGAGTGGAGTTGGGGAGACATCAAGCTGTAGTCAAGCGGACTATAGGCGATGAAGGGCAGGATCCTCGAGGTACCCAGCCTCTTGGATCAGACCTTGCCCAGAAGAGGAGTAGCAGGACTGGCTGAGTCGGGTAGAGATGTATGCGGATGGAGCGGCAGAGACAGCTACAGTGCAGGAGTCCCAAGACAGTGCGAGGCTAGTAGGCTGCAGTAGTGCGAGAGGCACGGGATTGTTGCACCAGTGCAGGATGGCACAGAGAGGTGTGCAATGGTGCAAGATGCAGGGAGTTGTTGCAACAACGTAGAGGTCAGAGAAGGAGCACTTGTAGGTAGCTTCAGCATCAGGAGGGTCTCTAGTCCAACAGAGAGGTCAGAGTTGGGAGATCAGTGACTTACTTCCCAGCAACTGAGTTGCAATGCAGCAGTGGGCAGCATGATGCAACATGATGAGAGGAGGTGCAGTGTGGATCCAGTGTTGGGAGAAAGGACCAGCAACAGCACAGATACACAGGGAGCTGTCGTACGGATGCAGCAGTGGCAGTGGCAGAACCATGGACAGCTATACAAGATGCAGCAGTGCAGAGGATAATGGGTAGCAGGCCTAGCATCAACACAGAGACCGATGCCAAATGATCAGGGTGATACTCAGTGAGGAGTATTGCTAGAGCACAGTCCTCACTAAGAGGGAATGTTGATTTAGGGTAGCATCGGATGTGCTCTAGCAACGAAATTTGGTGGAGAGGTTGGGGCACATGAGATCTCCAATACCCAAAAAGGGTTTGGGCAGATTCTAAACAGTTCAGGAGATATTAAAATAATTAATATTGTGTATTAATATGAAATTGTGTTAGAATGGTCCAAAGGACATGGATCAATCCAGATCTAATCTTAGCCGTTGATTAGGGACTTAATCTCGGCCGTTGATATGTCAACAGGAAAAGTATAAGAGGAGGCTTGAGGGTCACTTGGAGAAAACACCAGAGTGATCAGTCATTCTATTCTCTAGAGTGGGTTTGCTAAGAGAGATAGAATTAGTGGTTGGGAGTTGCAATTGAGGGGCATTGAGTACAGAGAGGCAGAGATAGTGTTGGAAGAGCAGCGTAGAGCCAGAGAGAGGGACACAAAGCCAGCCAGGGCTCACGCAGGGCCACACAAAGACAGTCGGGAGTTGCGCAGAGCCTCAGAGAGACTATCGTTGCTAACGCAAAGGGCTAGAGGGTTGACACAAGGCCTCCTAAGGCTGACGCTGGGGTTTCTGGGGCATATTGGTGCTGAGGAGCTACCGGAAGGATTATACAAGGTTTCAGCCAAGAGATTTGTCTCAAACTGAGAGGTATTACTGCCAAGGAAATTTTCTGTTGGGAAGGCCAGTTTCGGCACCCAGATTGTACTCTGATATTGCTTAATAAGAAAACCCTCTGATAGCTGCACCGGTTTTCCCACATTGGGTTTTTTTGGGGACATTGATCTAAAAACAATGATCTCATATGGTGTGATTGTTTTTGTTTCCATAAGTTGTTGATCTATAATATGTTGAGCATGCACTAGTGTTTATTTTCAGTATTTACATTGTAAATAACTTGTTAAGTAACATAACAAGTAGGTAGGAATAAATCAGATAAAGTGCATGGAGGGTTTATAACTAAGTAGACTTAGAAATTTCAACATGCTTGGAGGTAAATTTTATTGATGCACAACTATTCCTAGAATGAAATGCAAAATGTGAGTGAATGCCTTAAGTGAGATTGTTAGATGACTTAAGTACTTTAAAATTCAATGATGTTCAACACAAGAGTATCAACAAAAGAAAATGTACCAATAAACCACTTGACTTGCTATTTAAAGCACTTCAAAACCAATTCATCCAATCAATGAGACAAGCAACTTCCAATATATTATCCAATTATAAGATTTAAGTGAAGTCACCCTTAAAACCACAATATTGAGATTTCACCTTAATGCTCCAAAGATGATGAAAAGTGCTCTTATCAATTAGCAATGACAACAATGAGGTGTAAGAGAAACTTTAGCAATTAGGAACAATTGGCTACTCTAAGAAAATGCTCTTTAGCAAGATACACTCATGCCATACCAAGAGAACTTTAGAGCATTAGCAATCATCCAAACTCTACAACAAGATATATGATTAGGATCACTTCTTTAGAAAACAATGATGAGATTGATCTTTTTAAAACACAATTTCCTTGAGGTTTAGAGAGCACTTATTTTGCAATATTGAGATGCAAAATGGAGACAAAGCAAAACTATGCCAATGAATGCAATGCAAGGGAGAAAATGTCATGCAAAGAAACTAAAGATTAGTAATGCAAAATGACATGCAACAATTGTTATGGGACGACAGAGAATGTTAGTAAACAAGGATATACCTAGGAGAAATCAATGCAAATCTGCTACCCAAATACCAATGATCCAACCTATCAAATGTGCATCAAACCCCTAATGTGCCATTGTCATGTCCCTTCTCAAACACATTAGTAACAGGGTGTTGCTACACAAGTTTCCACATTTTTTACGAAGGAAGAGGGCCCCACACTTTCAACTTGGGACATAGGGGCCAAATCGACTTTATTTAGCTGCTAGTGGAATGAAGGAGCCACCCACATAGGAGTTTGAATTAGCCATTTGATATGCTTGGAGGAAAAATCAAATGGGTGGTTGGAGGGGCCCACATGAGGCTAGGGGGCCCAAGGAGTTATAAAGAGAGATCATCGCTCATTTTGTTCTCATCTTCTACATTTGCAAACAAACACTCACTTGTACACTTTGTTGCTTAGCAAGTCTACTGGCTGTTTAACCATGAATCTCTCATGCGGGAGATTCAACCTCTACTTCGGGGGACCATCCATGCCCACCCTAGGGAGGCTATTCTAATAGGAGTTTTAGGGAGTTAGGGACAGCAACAAACTTCAACCATCAGCATGAAGAGGGAAATGCATATTCCTAGGCAGCCAGAAAACATGCAGAGGAGTTGGAGGTCAACAAGGGGATTCAGTGCTTGCTGGGAGATCCGGGAGTTGAGGAGGCAACATAGAGAAGGCATTTTCGTTGGAGTTTGCAGCCAGCTAGAACAGTGCAACAGTCAGTCAAATTCCTGGACAAAGGGACTGTGCAGAGGCCATCCAGCAGCAAATTCGTGGGACTTGGGGAGTAGTTGATCTTGGCCAAGAGCCATCTGGGGAGCTTGGAGTTGAACAGCGCAGCAGTCAGTCAAATTCCTGGATAGAGGGACTGTGCAGAGGCCATCTAGCAGCAAATTCGTGGGACTTGGGGAGTAGTTGATCTTGGCCAAGAGCCATCTGGGAAGCTTGGAGTTGAATAGCACAAGTAAAACCAGCATATTGGAGGAGTTTGCAGAGGGATTTCCAGGCTGTTTCTTGCATGTTGAAATTTCTAAGTATTACCCGTTAAAAATTTTATCTGTATTCTCTGGTTTATTTTGCCTACTTGTTTAATTACTAACAAGTTATTTAACCATATAAACACTAAAATAAACACAATACAATCTCAACCATCTACAGATCAACAGCTGAAAGAAATAGACAAACACACAAGTGACACCATTATTTTTGACAATTGTCCCCAGAAAAACCCAACTTGGGAAAACCAGTGTAGCAATTATGAGTGTTTTTATTATTAAGCAGCTTTTCTGAGTACACTAGGTGCCAAACTGGCTCACCCAGCAGAGATAAACAAATCTGGGAATAATACCTCTCTTTAGAAGCAAATATTCGGAAAGTTTGCCCCGCGAAACACTCTCCAGCACAATCTAAAGCACTATGTCATCCCTCCTAGCCTTTGCGTTAGCCTGAACCCCTTTGTGTCAGCCCTTTGAGGCTCTGCGCAGCCTCTCTGGCCCTCTGCATCAGTCCTGCAGCCTCTGCGTGGATGACGCAGGCCCTTCTGGCCTCTGCGTCTGCCTCTGCGTTGGTATTCCGACACTATCTCTGCCTCTCCGTCTCGTACTCACTGCCCCTTGCTGCAACTCTGATCACTGATTCGATTTCTCTTAGCAAACCCTGCTCTAGAAAATCGAATGACTAATCACTCTCGTGTATCTCCAACTGACCCTCAAGCCTTCTTTTATACTTTTTCTGTTGAGTATTCAACGGCCGAGATTACATATCTAATCAACGGCTAAGATTAGATTTGGCTTGACCCATGTCCTTTAGAACCTTCTAACCCAGTTTTATATTAATACCCATTAATATTGTATTTTTCCTAAGTTTAGACTTAGGAAATCCATTAAAAATATTAATTATTTTAATACTTCTTTAACCGGGTAGAATCTGCCCAAACCATTTCTGGGTCTTGGAGATCTCATGTGCTTTAGCCTCTCCACCAATTTTCATGGCTAGAGCACATTCGATGCTACCCCAAATCAACACTCCCTCTTTGCGAGGATTGTGCTCTAGTAATACTCCACCACTGAGCATCACCCTGATTATACGGCATCGGTACCTATGTTGATGCTTGGCCTCCCCGCCCAACATCCTCTACACTGCTGCATCCTGTACTGCTTCCCATGGCTCTGCCACTGCCACTGCTACATCTGTACGATAGCTCCCTCTACATCCGTGTTGTTGCTAGTCCTTTCTCCCAACACTGCATCTGCACTGCAGTTCTCTCTCATCATGTTGCATCGTGCTACTGCGACTGCTACTGCACTACAACTTAGTTATTGAGAAGTAAGTAATTGATCCACCCAACTACAGACATCCTTGTCAGGCTAGAAACCCTCCCGATGATGAAGCTCTCTCTGTCGCTATATTGTGCTCCCTTTGCCGCCTCTATGCTACTGCAACAACTCTGTGCCTCTCGCATCGCTGCAAACCTCTTTGTGCCATCCTGCACTGCTGCAACCTCCTTTGTGCCTCTCGAATTGTTGCGACCCTCTCTATGTTGCCTGGGACTACTGCACTTCTAGCACGCTCTGCCGCTTCATCCGCATCTGTTTCTACCGACATACGTCATCGTGCTACTCTCACTTCGAGGCTCCCGTAGCCAGGGATAATCCAAGAGTTTGGTTACCTCAAGGATCCTGCCACTCATCGCCTGTACTCTTCCTGACTATTGCTCGATGTCTCCCCACCTCTTCTCTAGAGGTACATGAGCGCTCATGGCACAATTGTCATCATCCTCTACCTCCTTTTCCACCTTCGTTGGCGCTGCCTTGGAGTCAGACACCTCTCCATTACTCTTCTTCCTCGGACACTAGTTCGCATTATGGCCTAGTTCCCCAGAGTTGAAGCACTTTATCTTGGAGAGGTCCTTTTTCTTCCTCTTCTCCTACTTCCCCGCAGATGCCAGAGCTACATCCTCTTCCTCCTCTTTCTTGACCCGAGCTCCTTTGCCACTGCTTCCCGCCTTGGTCTGTCGTCTAATCTCTTCTTCGCAAAGAGTTGCCCACAATTCTTCCCATCCTGGAAGAATCGCTCTGCCAAAGATACTTTGGACGAATGTCTCCCACTCCTCGGAGACTACGTTTAGGGCGGTCCTCTACATTAATCTGTTGAAGTTTCTAAGTTTTAGTTAGAAACCCTCCATGCACTTTATCCAATTTATTCCTACCTACTTGTTATTTTCTTTAACAAGTTATTTACAATGTTAATACTGAAAATAAACACTAGTGCATGCTCAACATATTACAGATCAGCGACTAAAAGAAACAAGAACAAACACACCACATCACACCATTATTTTTGGACTAATGTCCCCAGAAAAACCCAATGTGGGAAAACCGGTGCAGCTATCTGAGGGTTTTCTTATTAAGAAATATCAGAGTACAATATGGGTGCCGAAACTGGCCTACCCAACAGAGAATTTCCTTAGCAGTAATACCTCTCTGTTTTAGACAAATCTACTGGTTGAAACCCCAGATAATACTTCCGGCAGCTACTCAGCACCAATCTACCCCTGAAACCCTAGCGTTGGCCCTGCATCAGCCTATCTTGGCCTACATCAGCCCCAGGAGGCCCTGCGTCAGTTCTCTGAGCCTCTGCGTCAGCTACGCTAGCCCCTCTGGTGCTCTGCGCAACACTTGGCTGCCTCTGCGTGGCCCTGTGTGAGCACTAGCTGCTCCTGCGTCTCTCTCTAGTTGCTCTAATGCTATCACGACACTATCTCTGCCTCTCTGTCTCTCTGTACTCAATGCCCCTCAGTTTCTCTCCCGATCACTGATTCTATCTCTCTTAGCAAACCCCACTTTAGAGAATAGAATGACTTATCACTCTGGTGTATTCTCCAAGTGATCCTCAAGCCTCCTCTTATAATTTTCCTGTTGACATCTCAACAACCGAGATTAAGTCCCTAATCAACGGCTAAGATTAGATCTAACTTGATCCATGTCTTTTGGACCATTCTAAAACAGATTCATATTAATACATGTTAATATTTATTTTCCCTAAGTTTAGACTTAGGGACTCCATTAAAAATATTAATTATTTTAATATCTCCTAATCTGTTTAGAATATGCTCAAACCCTTTCTGGGTATTGGAGATCTCATGTGCTCGAACCTCTCCACCCAATTTCGTGGCTAGAGCACATCCGACGCTACCCCAAATCAACACTCCCTCTTAGCGAGGACTGTGCTCTAGCAATACTCCTCACTGAGTATCACTCTGATCATCCAGCATCAGTACCTATGCTGATGCTAGGCCTTCCTGCCCAACATCCTCTGCACTGTTGCATCATGTACTGTTGCCCATGGTTCTGCCACTGCCACTGTTGCATCTGTACAACAGCTCCCTCTGCATCCATGTTGTAGTTGGTCCTTTCTCGCAGCATTACATCCGCACTGCACCTCCTCTCATCAAGCTGCATCGTGTTGCCCACTATTGCACTACAACTCAATTACTGAGAAGTAAGTAACTGATCTCCCAACTGACCTCCCTGTTGGGCTAGAAACACCCAATAATGTTGAAGCTCCCTCTGCCGCTAACAATTGCTCCCTCTCTGACCTTTGCACTGCTGCAACAACTCCCTGCATCTCGCACCGTTGCACACCTCTCTGTGCCTTCCTGCACTAGTGCAACACTCATGTGCCTCTCGCATTATTGCAGCCTGCTAGCCTCGCACTGTTTCGAGACTTCTACACTGTAGCTCTCTTTGCTGCTCCATCCGCATCCATCTCTACCCACCCAGCCAGTCCTGCTACTCCTCGTCGAGGCTCTCGTAGCAAGGTCTAATCCAAGAGGCTAGGTACCTCAAGGGTCCTGCCCCTCATCGCTTGTAATCCATCTGACTACAGCTCGATGTCTCCCCACTTCTGCTCAAGTGGTGCGTGTGCACTCATGGCACAGTCATCGTTTGTCAAAACTTCCTTCTCTACCTGTGCTGGCGCTGCCTTAGTCTCAGAAGACTCTCCCTTACTCTTCTTCCTTGGACACTGGGTCGCATAATGACACAGCTCCCCATAGTGGAAGCACTTGATCTTGGAGAGATCTTTCTTCTTCTGCTTCTCCTGCTTTCCCTCAGATGCTAGGGCCACATCCTCCTCCTCCTGCTTGACCTTGATCCCTTTGCTGCTGCTACTTGTCTTCGACTAACGTCTAATCTCTTCCTGGTGAAGAGTTGCCCACATCTCGTCCCAAGTTGAGAGAGTCCCTCTGCCTAGGATACTTTGGACAAATACTTCCCAATCTTCTAAGACAGCATTCAAGGTTGTCCTCACCATAAGCTCCTGATCCGATGTCGCTCCTATAGCAGTCAACCGGTCTCCGATCTCATTCAGTCCTCCGAGGAAGGTGTCAATCAATTGACCCTTCTTCATGTGATACGACCTCATCTGGTTCTCGAGTAGCATTCTTCTCTACACAGAAGTATGTTGGTATAGCTTCTTGAGAGCCTCCCACATTTCAAATTCCATTTCCTTCTCGGCTATATGTGGTACCACACGATCCTTGACCCCGTCAAGGATAATGCACTTGGCCCTTGCCATCGCCTCTTCGTACCTGTCATTATCATTGGGGTCGACTGGGACAGCTATTACCTTCAAGGTGAAGTTCTTGACACGATTCCTGTCAAGCACTGATAAGATTCTGGCCTTACAAACTGTGAAGTTCGATGCCTCGTCTAGTCTATCCTGGTCTCTTACCCCGTGTAGTGCCATGATGCTCCTCTACTTCCCTCCTGGAAGTTCTCTGTTTGACTCCTCTGAGTCTCTATTTCCCGTCTGGAAGTTCTCTTCTGGACTCCCTCTAAATCCTGATTTCCCTCCTAGAAATCCTTCTGCCACTTGTCAAGATGCTCCCTACTCTGATCGTCTTATGCATCTGCACTGCTGATCCGAGTTCCTCGGCTAGAAACCCTCGGTAACAACTCCTCTGGCCTTACTCTGTCAGGTACTATTCTAATTACAGTACCTCACCAACTCCACTCTGCGATATTTTTGCAGCCTTCTAGACCCCAGCAACTGCCTCTCTGTGAACTGCGTCAGCCCTTCTCTGCCTCACACTAGCACTGTGTCACCCTGGATGGGTCTGCGTCAACCCTACGAAGCCCTGCGTCAACCCTCTGACCCTCTGCATCAACAACGCTGGCCACTCTGGGGCTCTGTGCAACTCTCGGCTTCCTCTGCGTGGCCCTGGCTAGCTTTGCATCACACTCCTTGGCTTTTGCGTTGCTAGAAACAGCATCTGTCACCTCGGAACAGTTGTTTTCTGCTGCTATTGCTCCACTCGACTGATGTCTTTTAGTCTTCCTGTGATCTGCAATCACGCTCTGATACCATGTTGAAGTTTCTAAGTTTACTTAGTTAAAAACCCTCCATGCACTTTATCTGATTTATTCCTACCTACTTGTTATTTTCCTTAACAAGTTATTTACAATGTAAATACCAATGTTGCACAAAGCGCGATCGGGATTTAATCGGCGCCGGGAAAAAAGCGGAAAAAATCGACAAAAGCGGGAAAAAAGCGTTTGGCACAAAAATATTCATTTTTTTTCATTTTTTTTCAATTTTTTTAATATCTAAACCATCTACAACATAAAATAAATACATTGACACATAAATATGATAGAAAAACTAATATATAAGATGTTTAATATCATTTCTAGCGCTAAAATCACACATAACATTGAATCATGTCCTGAATAGTAAGTCCTGAGTCCCAAGTCCAACTCAGCCTCAAAATATCAACAAAAAATATGATAATGTATCTCATCATGTCATAATGTCATATACAATAAAATGAAAGTCTAATCCTATTGATTTCCTCTGCCCCTCTTGCGAGAAAATGGCACAGCTTTCTCTTTCCCTCTAGATGTAGAAGCTGGTGCCTGTGCTGGTGGAAATGGCAGTGGAGTCTAACGTGCTCTAGAAGCTGAAGAACTAGAAGTAGGAGCTATAGGAGGTAGACCACGTCCTCTACTGGTGGCAGGGGTAGGCTGGGCGGATGGTGTCACCTCGAAACATTACAATCTCCCAATCCTAAAATCCTGAAAAACTGATAAGTCTGCTGGATTTTAAATGAAATCTAAAATTCTACTTTCTCCATATGAAATCCAATGAAGCTGGAACCACTCTCAAACATCCTGAGTCATTTCATGGTAATGTTAAAAATTTAAGTAAAAGGATGAAAATGAAGATTAAGGAGAATGTCACTTTTACTTTAAGAATTTAACATTACCATGAATAGCATATCCATACTAGGGCATAGACTTGATCATTAAGTTGCCCCACTCAAAAATTATTTGTTTCTTTCAAAAAAATTGCATGAAAAAACCCAAAAAAAGTTATAAAACTATGCTGTCCCAAGCCCCCACGATTTTTTCCTTAAAAATCGCGATTTTTTCAAAAAATCGCGATTTTTTCGATAAAAATCGGTATAAAAAAAAAGTGGCGATTTTTACGAATAAAAATCGCGATTTGATCGGGCAGAGGAAAAAATCGCGATTTTATCGCGATTTTAACAACACTGGTAAATACTGAAAATAAACACTAGTGCATGCTCAACATATTACAAATCAGCAACTAAAAGAAACAAGAACAAACACACCACATCACACCATTATTTTTGGACTAATGTCCTCGGAAAAACCCAATCTGGGAAAATCAATGCAGCTATCTGAGAGTTTTCTTATTAAGCAATATCAGAGTACAATCTAGGTGCCGAAACTGGCCTACCCAATAGAGAACTTCCTTAGCAGTAATACCTCTCTGTTTCAGACAAATCTACTGGCTAAAACCCCGAATAATCCTTCTGGCAGCTACTCAGCACCAATCTACCCCTAAAACCGCAACGTCTACCCAATCTAGACTACGTCAGACTCTCCTAGCCCAGCATTGGCCTGCGTCAGCTCCAGGACGCCCTGCGTTAGCTCTCTGAGCCTCTGCGGCAGCTACACTAGCCCCTCTAGTGCTCTGCGCAGCACTTCGCTGCCTCTGCGTGGCCCTGCATAAGCACTGGCTGCTCTTGCGTCTCTCTCTGGCTGCTCTACTGCTATCCCGACATTATCTCTGCCTCTCTGTCTCTCTGTACTCAATGCCCCTCAGCTGCTCTCTCGATCACTGATTCTATCTCTCTTAGCAAACCCCACTCTAGAGAATAGAATCACTGATCACTCTGGTGTATTCTCCAAGTGACCCTCAAGCCTCCTCTTATACTTTTCCTGTTGACATCTCAACGGCTGAGATCAAGTCCCTAATCAACGACTAAGATTAGATCTGGCTTGATCCATGTCTTTTGGACCACTCTAACACAGATTCATATTAATACACATTAATATTTTATTTTCCCTAAGTTTAGACTTAGGGACTCCATTAAAAATATTAATTATTTTAATATCTCCTAATCTGTTTAGAATCTGACCAAACACTTTCTGGGTATTGGAGACCTGATGTGCCCCAACCTTTCCACCAAATTTCATGGTTAGAGCACATAGGATGCTATCCCAAATCAACATAATTCTTCGTCTGGCATGGCTTCTATGGAAGTCAGTTGGTCCCGGATCTCCTACAACCTACTGAGGAAGTGATCTACCTGCTCCCCTTTCTGCATCTGGTGCCTTGATACAACATCGTCAAGGTGTCCCACATTTCCTTTGCCGTGTCCTTCTCGGCAATATGCTGGACCACATGATCCTTGACCCCATCAAGGATTATGCATTTTGCCTTGGCCATTGCATCCTCATACTTTCGTTGTCAGCTAGGTCAACTAGGATCGCCACGGTTCTCAAGGTGAAGGCCTTGACGCAATGTCTATCTAGAACGGACAGGATCCTAGCATTCCAAATCAGAAAGTTGGATGCCTCATCTAGCCTGTCCTGATCCCTCAGTCCATTCATGGCCATCTCTCTACTCTTCTTTTCAACTCCCCTAAGTCTCTACTTCCCTCCTGGAAGTTCTCTCTTTGACTTGTTGATTTGGGGTAGCATCGGATGTGCTCTAGCCACGAAATTTGGTGGAGAGGTTAGAGCACATGAGATCTCCAATACCCAAAAAGGGTTTGGGCAAATTCTAAACAGTTCAGGAGATATTAAAATAATTAATATTTTTAATGGAGTCGAAAATAAAATATTAATGCCTATTAACATGAAACTGTGTTAGAATGGTCCAAAAGACATGGATCAAGCTAGATCTAATCTTAGTCGTTGATTAGGGACTTAATCTCGGCTGTTGATTTCTCAACGAGCAAAGTATAAGAGGAGACTTGAGGGTCACTTAGAAAACATACTGAGGGAGACCAGTCAGTTCAATTTTTGGAGTGGAGTTTGCTGAGAAATTGAGCCAGTGGTCTGGAGAGCAGTCAGGAGGCAGTAAGTACGGAACAGAGAGATGGGAGATTAGCACAAAGGCAGAAGAGGCAGATGCAGGGCCAGAGGAAGCCACGCAGAGGTAGCAGAGGCTGCGCAAAGACAGCAAGGCCTGCATCATCCACGCAAAGGATGCAAGAGTGATGCACAAGGCCAGAGAGGCTGCGCAGAGCCTCAATAGGCTGACACAGAGGGTTTCAGGCTGACGCAGAGGTCAGTAGGGCCTACGCTGGGTTCAGAAGAAGTGCTGGAAAATTTTCTATTTGTGGGTAAGCCAGTTTGGCACCCTGTTGTACTAGAAAATTACTGAATAATAAAATCCTCCTTTGTTGCACCAATTTTCCCACATTGGGTTTTTCTGGGGACATTAGTCCAAAATAACTGTGTCAATGTGTGCATATGTTTGTTTCTGTATTACGGTGTGATATCTGCAGCAGTATTTATTTTAATGTTTGTTGAAGTAATTTCATGAATAACTTACGATGAAATAAGTAGGAAAAGTAAATCAGTTGCCGGAGTGATAGAATTTTCACACGACTCCCTCTGAGTCGCTACTTCCCTCCTGGAAGTTCTCTACTAGACTCCCTCTGAGTCTCGATTTCCCTCCTGGAAATCCGCCTGCCAACTGTCGAGTTGCACCTCCCAATCCCCTATGCACCTGCAACGCTGATCTGGATTTCTTGACTAGAAATCTGCCTAGGTAGCGCCTCCCAATCCCCTATGCACCTGCAACACTGATCTAGATTTCTTGACTAGAAATTTGCCTAGGTAGCGACTCCCTCTACCTTGGTTTTGCCCCATTAGGTACTGTTCTGTCTCGACAGCAACAACACCCCACTAGCTTCACTCTCTCGGATCTGCCCACAGCTTCCTACGCCCCAACAGCTTAAGAACTGAGCCTCTAAGCTCTGCGCAATCCCGGCAAGGCTAATTTGCCCCCTTGGCTAACTGCATCAACCCTTCTTGTCTCTACGTGACTGTTCGTGAGCCTCTTCTGCCTTCCTCAACCTTTGCGTTGTCCTCTCTCTGGCTCGAACTGATGACGCAGGCCCTCTGCGTCAACCCTTCTCTGCTACTTTCTGCCTAGGAACAACTTTTGTCACTCGGGACAGCTGTTTCTACTGCAAATTCTGTGATTCAATTGGCGCCTTCAGCTCTCCTACGATTTGCAACACTCTGATACCATGTTGAAATTTCTAATTATTACCCATTAGAAATTTTATCTGTATTCTCTGGTTTATTTCGCCTACTTGCTTAACTACTAACAAGTTATTTAACCATATAAACACTGAAAAAACACAATACAGTCTCAACCATCTATAGATCAACAGCGGAAAGAAATAGACAAACACACAAGTGACATCGTTATTTTTGGACAATCGTCCCAAGAAAAACTCAAGTTGGGAAAACCGTGCAACAGTTCTGAGGGTTTTTATTATTAAGTAGCTTTTTTGAGTACACTGGGTGCCAAACTGGCTCACCCGACAGAGATAAACAAATCTAGCAGTAATACCTCTATTCGGAAGCGGATATTTGGAAAGTCTGCCCCACGAAACCCTCTCCAACACAATCTGAAGCACTGTGTCAGCCCTCCTGGCCTTTTCATTAGCCTGAACCCCTCTTTGTCAGCCCTCTGAGGCTCTATGCAGCCTCTCTGGCCCTCTACGTCAGTCCTACAGCCTCTGCATGGATGACGCAGGCCCTTCTGGCCTCTGTGTCTGCCTCTACGTTGGTATTCCGACACTATCTCTACCTCTCTGCCTCGTACTCACTGCCCCTCGCTACAAATCTGATCACTGATTCAATTTCTCTTAGCAAACCCCGCTCTAGAAAATCGGATGACTGATCACTCTCGTGTATCTCCAACTAACCCTCAAGCCTCCTCTTATACTTTTTCTATTGAGTCTTCAACGGCCGAGATTACATCTCTAATCAATGGCTAAGATTAGATTTGGCTTGATGATGACTTGGCAAACCTCCAGAGACCCTCCTCCTCCCTTGGAACTCTAGATGTTGCCCGTTGGAGCTTGGACGTTGCTCCCACATGATGACATCTTACCCTATTCTGTGTGACTGTGAAGATATCTTAAACCTCTATTGGTTGACCTAAACCTTCAAAAGAGTCGTAGGAACCTTTGGACTTGAATCTAGAAATTACTCACTAATCCACCTTAAGCCCTAATTTCCTATCTTTATCCTATGGTGGAAAATCATTTTAGAACCCTTAGGGGGCACTTAACTTCAAGTTGATAAAGGTATTTGATACCTAAATTCTACTAGGAAAGCTTCTCTTGTGTTGGATTGTGTTCATCACTGAAACAAGCAGAGTAATCACTAAGGAGATAGTGGTGACACACCCAATGTTGCACTTTGTCTAGGTCACCTAGTGAGGTTTTGCAATAAGGTGCTAAATTTTGTCTAACATGGCCTTCATATCACACATTATACATAGCATAAAAGAGGAAAATTTTGGAAAAACAATCCATTTAGAAACATCTAGAACAACTTCTTTATGTCCTCTTTCCAAAGAAGAGTTGATATCTTTCAATAGAGTTCGAGGAAGTTATGGTAATTTCAAATGTCTCTTCAAAGCCCTAGCCACATTTGTTGATTTTTCCTAGTACTTCAAATCACGTCTATGTCTAATCACGATCATAAACACTAAAATAATCACAACTTCAAGCTCTTTGAACAATGGAAATGTAACAACAGTGAATCAAAAATGTACACAAGAATTTGCCGACCCAAAACTTGTTTTTATTACTTTAATCAAACAAACATAGGGATTCCGTACCAAGGATCATCGCCCTTACAAAACCCTAATACAAAGATAAACTAGGGCTTGAAATCAACAACTTATAACAATCAATCTACCTAAACAATGGAAACAAATTGCTTGACTTACCTGTTGTAGATTACCTTCACTTACAACCCTTTTATTCCTCTTGTTCTTGGTATACTTGGCAGGTCATTTGCCACCTTTCTCACAAAGATATTGCACCTTCAATGTGTTTGCACTCAGCCGCTCACAAGGTCCTTTGCTACACCAAAGACCTTGCATGCATCAGCTCCAACATAAGTCTATTTGTCACAGTGAGTAAGCTTCTTCCACGTCACTGTACAATTAGCCCTAAATCAGTCCAACACCCATAGTTACTTAGCTCATCAAGTGGACTATATATTATCACTCTTTAACCTTACTGTTTAGCACTCCTTAGTGAACAGACCTTAGCAACCATCCTCAGCAACCATTCTACTTCACCACATCTGCCAACAACCTATCAAACTGCCCTCTCTCTGTCCCTAAGATAACTCATTGCTTCTTTGTCCAAGACTAAGGCTAGTTTCGACCTCCTTTAGGGCTTAGCCTTGCCATAGAAACCCAGTGTTGTTCTTAAGGCCTTGCGACCCTCCACAACAGGCTAAACTGAGGCATGCTAGGCCTCTTTCAGGGCCCGACCATCTCCCCTTATACACAGAAACAAAACATACCTCACAAAGATAATTCGGCCCCTTATCTTGACATGGACAAACCTCTTCTAGGGCACATACTTGACACAAGAACCCAACCTCCTTTTTTGAGTATACTTGGCATTCTTCAACATAACAAAAACCATAAGATGCTCCTCTCACCAAGCTGCAGCTCCTCTTGAGGTATGCATCACCTTTTCTAGGGAAGATGTAGTCACAAGAATGAATTGCTATGGGTGGTGAGACCTCTACTAGGTCTCCTTAATTTATATCTCTCCATCATTTCCTTAGGTGTCGCCTTTAACTCATTAAAGGTGCCCTCACATAATAAATAGAATGAACAATAATATCTTTTGGGTCTTTAAACAACACCTTTGGGTCTAAACCCACTACTTGGGTACTGTTACCGCTCAAACTAGTAGGGGTCCTAGGAGGGGATCCTATAGAGCAACTACTAGGTCAAGGGCAACAATGGAGCGATAGCCCACTGTCACCTCAGCAAAGGCTCCCTGCTCTTTACAGACTTTCACCGATGAGAGGAGACCCAGTATAAAGGGAATCACTAGATGAATGTATCAAATAGGAAGATAAGGAGTGATTCCAAAGGCCTATTCACAAGAGAGACTCAATTATATGCCTTTCTTGCTTGAAAAGCAAGGCAATATGCTACTCTAAGAAGGGCTAAGAGGATTCTTGAGGTTAGGGTTAGGGAATATATCTTGTCAACAGGTTTCCTAGACCTGAAAATCCTTATGGAGAATTGGCCTTTACGTGATCTTTGGGGAAATGGAGTTGTAAAGTTGTGGGACCACATAGGACCAAGTGGACGCAAAATTAGGTCAAGGGTATGGAGTTGATCAACCAAGGAGGGGCTTGACCTAGTTAGGGAAGAGAAGACGATCAAAGGACAAATTTTCTTTTCAAATTTGGATGCAATGATCCTGAGGAGGTCACTAACACCAACTTAGGGCAAGAAATGGTCATGAGGCTAGGGCATGCTATATCTCGGGATTCCACAGTCAGAATTGCTTGAAATTTGGAGGACCTATTGAGCAAACTACAGCGCAATAGTGGACCAATTTTCAAGGGTTTTGGATGGCTACAAATCATTATGTGTGATGCCCTTGGAGACCTTTTGGATTAGGCCTAGAATTGGAAGAAATGAAGAAAAGAAATGTTATTTTGACCACCAAAGGGATACGAGGATTAGTGCCCTATTGTTTGGGCTTAACGAAGTCAAGAAACACATAGATCATGGAATTTCGTGAGCTAAGGAGCCCTAACTGATCTTTGCTAACCTCTCTAAGGGAAACAACTAGATCAATAGATATTTATACTTCAAATTTGCGAAGGAGACAAAGTTTCGAGGTCTTTAACCCAAGAGGTGCCTCTAGGAACATTCGCCTAATCCCTCCAAGGTCAACGAATGCATTTAATCACTTATTTAAGGTCCTAAAATAATTTCACATTACATTAACCCATATAAGAATAAACATAACAACATACATGTAGTTAACTAGTAAGATAACAAGAATAGCATAAAAATTTCGACTTACATGAGAGAGAGAGTATATCCATTTATCAACTTCGCATTAGAGAAGCTCCAAAGACAATAGCGAAATACAAAAATCATAATGCATCAAGAAAAGCTCCAAAAATTCATCTCAGCAAAAAGTGTGAAAGTCTCATAAGAGACACTAATCCAATCCAAGTGATGATGATGAAAATTAATCATCACACTTCTATTTATACAATCCTCTAAGGGATTTGAATGGCCTACTTTGGACTATTAATGCCCCTAAAATAAAATAATGTGCATAATAACAATACTTTTGGTGACAAGCCCACCAAAATAGCTCAATAAAACAACAATAAGCCTCTCAAGAGTGCAAAATGATCAATATAGTGAGTCATTGGGCCTTTGAGGAGGCCTAATGAAGTCTAAGGGGTGCCATGATGTAAAACTGGGCTCCAAACATAATGGACAAGCGGTTGGCCCCTTGTTTTCCAAGCAAGAACCTGTGGTGCTCCCAAGTGGGTGTGGGGGCATAAGGACATCCTCATGGGTCTCCAAATGGATCGAAAATGCCTGTAGACCATCTGTAAGGGCTAGGATGATGACATAAGCCCTCCCTCTATAACGGGAGACATCCTCTGGACCCTGGAACATCTGCCAAGTGTATGGTGCATGTGTGGAGCCGGCTGGGCATGGTGAACCAGGTGCATCATCCTCATCCAAAAGGTGGAACACAAGCAATCAACGAGTGGTGTTAGGGATCCATGAAGTACTCTCTACTATGGTGGAGGCCCATGACTCTCAATGCTCACCCTACAAGTACCCATGTGGCCCTCTGGAGGACTAGGACCCCGTCTAGGGAGACCAAGCCCCCAAATGGAAACCCACATGCAATCCTGCATAAGATCCAATGCATCCCCTTGCCCTGCAATACAATAAATCATTAGAATAATCAAGAAAAAGAGTTTACAAATCGTGGAAACAATGAGGCACTTCATGGTGGCATGCCCTTCCATAGTGAGCTTTGGCATGTACAAGTGTCTCCAAGCTCAATAAGGGGGTTAACCAAGCACCCTATTAGGTGGTTTCAGCCTTTAAAGGGGGTGACATGTGCATGGTACATCCATCAAATGGAAGGTGTCAAGTGATATAATAATGGAACAGTGTGGGGTTTGTTGTCGCACAAAGTGTTTAGGCATCGCGACAACACTCAAAGTAAGGGCTATCACTCTTAATCCTTACTCACTCCGTTTAGACTCTCTCCTAAGCAAGTCAAGGGGAGGTAGTCCCTAAGGTAAATGGATGAGAAAGCCTATGAATCACGGGCTCTAGGAGATTTAAATGATGGACAACTTGATGAATCTAAACGATTAAATCAGATTGATAGATTAAACTTCAGCGTAAACCAGACACGACCACTACATAAAAACAATTATAGACCAGTGCCTTCGATATTTGAATTAACCATCAATGAAACAAGTTATCCAGAGCGATTTTCCAATATGTGACGAATAGTGACATTCAGGTATGATTAATATAAACGCCCAACACTGTAACATGCAAAAGATTCCAGATCTCAAATGATTTTCATCAACTACCCAGATCTAGAAGTAATTAATTTTCTCTTATCGCCAATATAACTTAAAACATTTATCGCACTAGACTATAGAAGAATCATGAGAATTTAAGATTTAGCGTTTAACATAAGATTCTTGCCAAACTTCTCGCTAATCGACTCAAATCTTTGATGGGGAATCTGATCTCTCCCTTGCAGGGTGGATTCGTCAAAGGAAGGCACCTCATAGACAACGTGATCCAAGTGCAAGAAGCCCTTCACTCCAGCCATTCTCGGAAGGAAAAAGGCATGCTCATTAAGCTGGATATGTCCAATGCATTCGACCGAGTCAAACTCTCTTTTCTCTATAAAATCCTTCTCTCCTTTGGCTTCAGTGCTGATTTCGTCAATTTGATAAAAGCTTGCACTCATAGACCCTGGATTGCACCCCTAGTCAATGGCAGACCTTCTGATTTTTTCCAAGCTTCTAGAGGGCTCCGCCAAGGTTGCCCATTGTCTCCCTTTCTATATATTCTTTTGGCAGAATCGCTGAGCAGAAAATTGACAGCGGAAATGGATTCAGGTGCTATCCCTGGGATCAAGGCTGCTAGAGGTGTTGATCCCATAAATCATGCCCTCTTTGCAGATGACTCTCTCCTATTGGGAGGGGCCTCGGTTAAGATTGCAAAGGCCTTCAAAGAAATTCTCCAACAGTTCTGCTTAATCACTGGAGCCCTGATCAATAAAAGAAAGAGCGTTGTGTATGGATGGAATGTTGATCACCCAACTATGCTCAGAATTGCCTGCTTGTTGGGATTCCCTGGGTTTGACAAATGGGAAAAGATCAAATACCTCGGTCTCCCATTAACCTTGGGTCCTAGCTCCTCCTCCTTGTGGGCTGAAGTAATCAGCAAGATAAAAAATAAAATAGCCTATTGGGGAGGCCAATGGCTTACAAAGGCTGGGAAATTAGTCTTGATCAAGGCAGTCCTCTCCACCCTTCCCATTTTCCAGTCTTCCCTTCTTCTGGCTCCAAAGTCTATCACAAACCAGATTTCAAAAATCCTTCGAGATTTTCTTTCGAATAGGGGCAAAGGCAACCATAGCAAGTTTCATCTAGTTAGATGGGAGATTCTCAACAGACCTCTCCAGCAAGGAGGGCTTCAGATCTGGGATCCTGGCTTGGAAAATTTAGCTCTAGGAGGAAAAATCATATGGCAACTTTATGCAGATAAAAAGCACCCTGTCAGCAAAATCCTCTGGAAGAAATACTTAAAGGGAGGATCCCTTAGAAATCTTACCACTACTTCTACTCCTACAGGAACTACAATTTGGAATCTAGCGAGAAGAAGCATTGATCATATTCAGCAGCAACTTTATAGAATCCCTGGTAATGGACTGAGAACTCTTCTATGGGAGGATTCCATTCAGGGGAAAGCCCCACTGTCCACCCTTGACTCCTGCTCTGAGTTAAAGATGTGGCTGGTGAATAAAGGCTTCCTTCGTCTCGCTGATATATGTGCTTGGGACAGCAAAGGGAATTGGACAGGGTGGATCTTTCCTGGGATCCCTGACCCTCTGGAACCACAAAAAAATTTACTGTGTTCGGCTCTCTCGGGCCTTGCCCCTATCCACCTTTCGACCAAGGATAAATGGGGGTGGGGAAGAACAGGAAACTACACAGTTGCCCAAGGCTTCTCCGCTTTACAAGATACTCATGCTCCTCTGCTGAACCCGAAGCTCTGGAAATCTGTCTGGTCCTCCTTAAGCCTCCCAAAAGTGAACTTCTTCACTTGGCTTCTCATGCACAATAAGGCTCTAACTGGAGAAAATCTGAATAAAAGAGGGTTTAATGGTCCATTTAGATGCTGCCTATGCAACTTGGCAACCGAAACTACTGATCATTTGATGGTTGACTGTGTTTTCACACAAGTTGTTTGGAAGTTGGTTCTCCAAGGCCTCAGCATCCTAATCCCTTCACAGATATCTATTGTCTCTCTCTATATCTCCTGGGCAGATCGAAATCCTGAGCTCAAAATCAAAAATGCAGAGTGGAATAACATTTGGCAAGCAATTCCCAAATGTCTCTGGTGGAAAGTCTGGATTGCAAGAAATGAGAGGATTTTCAATGACAGGTTTCCCAAGGCGATGGACGTGGTAGCCAAAATCAAAGGCCTCCTTCTGGAAATCGTTGCCAACACAGAGTCTGACTTCAAGTTACCTGCAGAAGCCTTTGCGTGGCTTGGACCCTGTGGGACAGGAGAAAGAAAATGCGCACTCAGAAAACTTGTGACAGACCCTCCATGACGCTTGTGTATCTCTGAAGAGGACTTCCTTTCGAGGTGACAAGGGACGTCGGCTGCCACAATCTTCTTCAACAGCGCGTCCAAGGGGAATCCTGGAAACTCAGGCGCAGGCGGTTTGATCATTTCCCCAGATAGAGCAGACAACACTAGCTTCAGCTGGGGCCTGGGCATAAACACAAACAACCAAGCTGAAAGCTATAGCCTCCTAAAAGCCTGCCAAATCGCGAAGGAGTTAGGACATAAAAGAATCCAAATCTTCGGAGATTCGGAGCTCTTGATTAAGCTCTTAAATTCTGAAAACCATTTTTGCAATGTCGTTTTAAATAATACACTGCAGAGAATCAGAAATACAATGAAATATTTTGACTCTGTGGCAATATATCATATTCTGTGGGATCTCAATAAGCTTGCAGACTCCCTGGCAAACAAAGGCTGCCTGTTATCTCAAGGATCTCTCAGTCTCAATGGAGGACCCTGCTCAAACCACCCCTACCATAGGCATGCTTTAGTTGATCGATCCTAGGGGCCTCTTTATAGTTCAGGAATGACATCAGGACTCCATAAATTCACTTACAGGAATGCCAAGTATTATGTTGATAGAACAGCCAGCAAAAGAAACACCAAGAACAGTGCCAAACGGATCAGTATTCAGAAAACAAGATAGAAATCAAAAGCAGCCAAAGTATTCGATGTAATTTTGAAATTAAGCATAGCTTTCATAAGCTATTGTTGCTTGTAATTGGAGCTTGCTCCTATTTTGGCAATAAAATCTCTAACTGTTTCTGTTAAAAAAATTACCACTTAATTTTGTTTATTCTCAGTCACAAAATCTTTTTTTAGAAATTTTTAATGTTTTAAATTTTTTCTAATTTTATATGTTTTTAAATGTTTTTGGATTTGAAAAAAAAAATAGATCATAATAAAATCAGAACCATAAATCAAAAAATAAGAAAATCAAAATCAAACCAAAAAAAAAAAAGAATATCGAAATAAAATAAAAAAAGTCAAAATAGCAAATCGAAAATCAAAATAAAAATTAAAATCGAATTTAATAAAAAAAATGAAAAATCTTAATACATTCTAAAAATTGACCTTTCAATGTATATACAAACCATGTAAAAAGAAAATCAACTAAAAAAAAAAACCTAACCTAACGTGCATTCATATAAGTGAAAAATAAAAAAATAAAAATCGAATTGTATTTGTTGACTACAGGTCTACGGGAGGAGAAGAGAAGCTCGACAGCAGCTTGGGACAGCGGATTCATTTGCAGGTTTGCGTGGAAAGGAAACGCAACACGCAGGTGGCAAAGGAGGAGCGATGAGGAGCTTGGATGACTGGTGTGATAAGGGGATAGCAGCAGCGAGGAAGGATTTCACATGAGCTGAAGACGCAGTGGAAAGAGCAATGTAGATGGACGGTAATTTGAGGGAGAGCAGACGCTAGTGGGATGAGCGATAGGAGCTGCGTAGGGAGCTGCAGCAGAGGAGGGAGAGTTGGGCAGACGGAGAGGGCAGGAGATGATGGTTGCGTGTAGCTGGAATGGAGCAGCGGTTGAGAGATTTGCGGATTTGGACAGTGAGGAAGGAAGGAATGCGTGGACGGATTTGAGGGGATGGAGCTGCGTGATGGAGCAACAGATGGAGGTGGCCAAAAACGCAAGAAAAAGGAAGCAATTGGGCAGCGCTAAGGAGTTTTAGGCAACAACAAAGGGAGATATGACGACTGCGAAGGCTATGAAGAATACGTGGAATCAGAGGGAGCTGAGTGATAAACGCGAGGTGAGGAAAGGGAAAATCGCGGGATGACTGCGAATTAATGGGTTGGAAACTCGATGGAGAAGAAGGGAAGTTCGAATGGAGGGTTAGAGCAGAGATCTGGCAGCAACCAAGGGCCACGGGACGCAGATGGGGAAGCAAGTAACTTAAGCCGATTTGCCAAAAAAAAATTCGAATTTTTCTTGCAATAAAAATAAAACCCCAAGCAACAGCCAAGTAGCCAAAAACCGGAGAAGAAATTACAGATTGGAATGTTATACTTATGCTTAAAATTTATCAATAAAACCCTTATAGAAAATTCTCTAGATTTAATTAAAATATTTAATCCACTTCCTTCAGATTTGACCCTGAAACCATCATTAAATTTGCATATCTAAAACTAAATTTAAACCCTTGCAAAAAATGATGCTGATGGACCTCCAGAGATCCATATCTTACCCTCCAGGGCCTAGATCTGGACTCTGTACAACTTTCAGCTTCAGATCTGCAGCTGCAATACAACAAAAAACACCCAAACGATATACACAATGACCCAAAAAACACTAAAACCCTGAAAACCAAAGTCAAAAAACTAAAATTAATTACAGATCTATGTACATAAATGGCAGATCTATCAGATCTAGGGAGTGTGAGTCCGACTCCGCTCCCAGATCTGATGATCTGAGGCTCTCAACAGCCAGATCTAACGATTTAGCACAGAAAAATTAAATTTTTTTGAATTTTAGAGGAGGTACTAAGCTCGAAACCCTTCATGCATCACCCATAAAAATATCTTATGATAAGCCCGGGATCACATTTTAAGTTGGGCTCTTCAGAAAACACGGATCGGGAGTTGGCTGGTTTAGCCGAGAACTTCCCCGAACGCCCAATGATCTAATAATCAAGGATTTTCCTGCAAAATTCAATTCAGTCGTTAACATAGAGCAAGAGAACAATAATAAAATTCAAATCTAATAGAGATACCTGCTATTATATTCAAAACTTAAACTATCATTCAAACCCCAGCGAGTGAGCAAGATACCTGTACTCAAATCGCTCTTCAGAAGCTATTATTAATGGCAAAAAAGAAATTATGCACGAAAATAATACATCTTACAGCATTTCCATGAAGAGTAACACCAGTAGAAATTTAACCCAAAGTCTTTCTTTATTGCTCATAAAAATATTACAAGAGAGAGCTTTTCGCTTAGTACACGATCAAAAGATCGGATCACATTGACTGACAAATGAGCTCCTATTTAAAGATAAATCTTCCAACGGCTAGTTCAAGTGATCCTTGTGAAAGTGATCTCGACCGTTGACGAGGATCAAAATTTCTTTTAATCTCATCTGTCGAAATTTTAAATATTGAGGAAATTTCGAAATTTTCAATTAAATGCATTTTAATAAATTCAAAAATTAAAATTTTGCATTTATTTCCTCAAAATTTTGACTTTCACTTAACCCCAGGGACCCAAGGCATAAAATTTAGCAAAATAATCAATTAACCTTAGTCCTTGGACCTGTTAAGATTTGATTTTTTTGAAGGATCCACGAACCTCTGGAAAATTTAAATTTACCTAGGACCTAGGACCTATGAGGGGATAAATTATTTTTCTAACCCTCAAGACACTTTACATCATGATTTTTCTATTTTTTACATCTCAAGGGGGAAAACCCATTTGCAAAAGACCCTCACGGACTACCCAGTTCTGCGACACGAATATAATCTAGCAGATCAAGCAATTTGTAATAAAATAACCTAACCAAATAGTTAGGATTATTCCCAAATCACTTTTACATAGACTCAATCTAGAACACTAGGACTCCCCTAAGATTCTAGTGACAAAATCCATTCCGGCTTTGGGGTAAGGCTAAAGGAAAACTCTGCCTACCATCCGAGAATGGATTGGTGAGACAAAAATCCTCCCGAAATGTAGATCATTACCAGAAAAATAGGTTTACCGAGGTGATTACATACACGACACGGATCTGCTGAGATTATTTACATTATACACATGGGGACAGGGTTTATATTATAACATGACAATCAGGTTGATGATGATAGCTGGATGGCAGGAACACATCGATCAAGCGCTATCCCTTTTACGAAAAAGGAGGTGTACTGCTATGGGTCGTTGACATGTAGTGGTCAACATCTGGCTCTACTTGGGGACACGTTGCTGCACTGGAAGAATGTGAGAATCCAGAATCTGCATCCAAGCAACACACAACAAAACATAAGTAGCTTCCATCCAAAATCATTATATAACGTTAAGCATAGGAAAGATATAAGCTCTTCATTTATTAACTAGTCTAACAACATGAAAAACCAAATCTAACTACAAAATGAAACACTGAAATAACAGGGCATAAGGTTAGAAATACAATACAAAGATGCCCCATGGCATCAGATGCGTTCAATATAGTGCATACGGAGCATTTCCCTGCTTTTAGGCAAATCTTTCGGCTGTTTCTTGGATGTGCCATGTCCAATCTTGCGTACTATAGGACTTTTTCCTATCCGAAAATTAAGCTGCTTACGACCATCTGATGCATCAAATCACTTTCTCATTCTCTTTCTCTTGCGTCTTTTCTTTGTGGCAGGTTGTATCACTGATGACGTGGAACATTCTGCTTCAAAACTCTCAGATGAAGTATGTAAGATATGCGTGACATGTCTTTCTTCATTTTGCATCTGATTTTTATCGTTTTCAATTTTATCTGGGTCACCTTCAATTAACCACTTTTCAATGGAACAAATGACCTCCTCATAATAAGATGGAGCTTGTTGCAGCAGATAAGGAGGCTTCTGATCTGTCGATGTCTCCTTGTTTCTTTCATCCTCTGACTGATGTTGAAATTTTTGTACCTGTATTGTTATGGCATCCATCTGGCTAGAGTGTTCAACCTTCATAGCACTGACTTCCTTGGCATGGTCTTCCTCCATGCTCAATAACTTATTCTGAAGACATATCTGACTAGCTTCCATATCTTTTATTACTTTGTCATTCTTTATTTTTATGGTCATCACGCAATGTTGCATAGAGTTTATCTCTTTCTTATGATTTGCTTGCATGGTAGCCAACTGATTATTATAATCGAATGTCATGATGGTCATTTCTTCATCCATAGTTAATAACTTGTTTTGCATAGAATTAATTTCTCTGTCATGATTAGCTTTCATGTTTTCCATCTCCTTATCTCGCTTTTCTAGGTGGGTGTATAAAGTTCTCATATCCTTGACGTAATCAGTTACAAATTTTTCTTGATTAAGCTCCATATTTTTTACCAGCTGTGTTTGACTGAACTGCATGTCTTTAACCAACTGCTTTAGTTCTTCTATAATTTGCTTATCATTTTCCCTTTCATGGTCGACACTGATTTGATAACTTGTTCCTGCTTTTCCACTATCATGGATTTGATCTGCAACAGTACAGGTGGATGGCACATTTTGATATGGAGAATTGTCTTGAAATCTTTCATCGACAGCTCGATCCTTCACAAAATCACTTTCATTATGTTGCATATATCTATCTTTAAAAGCATTGACGATGTCTTGTAAAGAAGCGAAAGAATCTTCAGGACAATTATTAAACCAATTCAAAGCATCACCCTCTAAAGAAAAGGCAAATAGATGCATTTTGACATCTTCATGATCATACTGGGGAGAACTACAATATATGAGCATTATACGAGTAAACCTGCATAAATGCTTTCTAACAGCGTCTGAATCACCACCCGAGAACAAAGACAATTTATGAATGGCCACTTCTAGAATATCATGGAGAACATCAGTAAAATGACACAGGGTAAACGAATAATCCATGATGAATAATGAGGGACCAAATGGATGATAGAGAGAGACCTCTGCTCAAGAAAATCAAGAGATCCACAAGAAGCGAGCTTCTAGTAGAAATTCTTGTAGAAATGAAAGAAGTGGAGTCGCCACTTGAACATGAATCTAACTCTAGGATCCAAAAGGCAACAAACAACCAGATATAAGGGAGGGCTTCTTGTCTGAGAAAAAATAAATGAAAAGAAATGGAGTCGCCACCTAAACAAGAAACGAACTGAGATGTCCAAGTGCTAAAATTGCAGATGAAATGATTAACGAGATGACAAAAGATAGGGCGATGAAAAGATCGAATGACGCCAGCAAATGTTATGTTGCTTGACAAGCTAATGAATGGCGGAAAAGATGAGATGATTAAAACGATTTCGAGAATCCAAGGACACAAAAAAACTCTATCCTCAACAACAGCGCCAAAAATGTTGTCGCACAGAGTGTCTAGGCACCACGACAACACTCAGAGTAAGGGTTGTCACTCTTAATCCTTGCTCACTCCGTTTAGACTCTCTCCTAGGCAAGTCAAGGAGGGTAGTCCCTAAGGTAAATGGATGAGAAAGCCTGTGGATCACGGGCTCTAGGAGATTTAAATGATGGACAGCTTGATGAATCTAAACGATTAAATCAGATTGATAGATTAAACGCCAGCGTAAACCAGACACGACCACTAGATAAAAACAATAGACCAATGCCTTCAATATTTGAATTAACCATCAATAAAACAAGTTATCCAAAACAATTTTCCAATATGTGACGAATAGTGACAATCAGGTATGATTAATATAAACGCCCAACACTGTAACATGCAAAAGATTCCAAATCTAAAATGATTTTCATCAACTGCCCAGATCTAGAATTAATTAATTTTCTCTTATCGCCAATATAACTTAAAACATTTATCGCACTAGACTATAGAAGAATCATGAGAATTTAAGATTTAGCGTTTAACATCAGAAACGCCAGAGGAATTTAAAACTAGCATTTCAATTATTCATTGAAGAACGCTTTAATGTGAAAGATGAAAAATAAATCAAAGGGTTAATGAATCAAATTTTTAATGGGCCATAGGCCACATTAAAAATTATAAAGTTTAAGCAAAAAAGAAAACCCTTAATCTTGTTTATTCTCAGTCAAAAAATATTTTTTTTAAGAAATTTTTAATGTTTTAAAATTTTTCTAATTTTATATTTTTTAAATGTGTTTGGATTTTAAAAATATATATATATATATTTAAATTTTTTAGATTATAATAAAATCAGAACCATAAATCAAAAAATAAGAAAATCAAAATCAAACCAAAACATTAAAAAAAATAAAAAATAAGAAAATCAAATCAAATCAAAAAATTCAAAATAGCAAATCGAAAATCAAAATTAAAATTAAAATTAAAATTAAAATTAAAATCGAATTTTAGAAAAATGAAAAATCTTAATACATTCTAAAAACTGACCTTTTAATGTACATACAAACCATGTAAAAAGAAAATCAACTAACAAAAAAAAAACTAATCTAACGTGCATTCATATAAGTGAAAAATAAAAAAATAAAAAAAAATCGAATTGTATTTGTTGACTACAGGTCCATGGGAGGAGAAGAGAAGCTTGACGGCATCTTGGGACAGCGGATTTGTTTGCAGGTTTGTGTGGAAAGGAAAGGCAACACGTAGGTGGCAAAGGAGGAGCGATGAGGAGCTGAGATGACTGGTGTGATAAGGGGATAGTAGTAGTGAGGAAGGATTTCGCATGAGCTGAAGACTCAGCGGAAAGAGCAATGTAGATGGATGGTAATTTGAGGCAGAGCAGACGCTGGTGGGATGAGCGATAGGAGCTGCGTAGGGAGCTGTGGCGGAGGAGGGAGAGCTGGTCAGAAGGAGAGGGAAGGAGATGATGGTTGCGTGTAGCTGGAATGGAGCAGTGGTTGAGAGATTTACGGATCTGGACAGTCAGGAAGGAAGGAATGTGAGGACGGATTTGAGGGGATGGAGCTGCGTGATGGAGCAGCAGATGGAGGTGGCCAAAAACGCAGGGAAAGGGAGCAGTTGGGCAACGTTGAGGAGTTTCAGCCAACAACAAAGGGAGATATGACCACTGCGAGGGTTATGAAGAATATGTGGAATCAGAGGGAGCTGAGGGATAAACGCGAGGTGAGGAAAGGGAAAATCACGGGATTGCTGCAGATTAATGGGTTGGAAACTCGATGGAGAAGAAGGGAAGTTCAAATGGAGGGTTAGAGCAAAGGTCTCGCAGCAACTGAGGGCCAAGGACGCAGATGGGGAAGCAAGGAACTTAAGCCGATTTGTCCAAAAAAAAATTCAAATTTTTCCTGCAATAAAAATAAAACCCCAGGCAGCAGCCAAGTAGCCAAAAACTGGAGAAGAAATTACAGATTGGAATGTTATACTTATGCTTAAAATTTATCAATGAAACCCTTATAGAAAATTCTCCATATTTAATTAAAATATTTAATACACTTCCTTGAGATTTGACCTTGAAACCCTCATTAAATTTCCAGATCTGAAACTAAATTTAAACCCTTGCAAAAAATGATGTTAATGGACCTCCAGAGATCTAGATCTTACCCTCCAGGGCCTAGATCTGGACTCTGTACAGCTTTCAGCTTCAGATTTACAGCTACAATACAACAAAAAACACCCAAACGATATGCACAATGACCCAAAAAACACTAAAACCCTAAAAACCAAAGTTAGAAAACTAAAATTAATCACAGATCTATGTACATAAATGGCAAATCTATGAGAACTAGGGAGTGTGAGTCCAACTCCGCTCCCAGGTCTGATGATCTGAGGCTCTCAACAGCCAGATCTAACGATTTAGCACAGAAAAATTAAAATTTTTTGAATTTTAGAGGAGGTACTAAGCTCGAAACCCTTCATGCATCACCCATAAAAATATCTTATGATAAGCCCGGGATCACATTTTAAGCTAGGCTCTTCAGAAAACACGGATCAGGAGTTGGCTAGTTTAGCCGAGAACTTCCCCGAACGCCCGATGATCTAATAATCAAGGATTTTCCTGCAAAACTCAATTCAGCTGTCAACATAGAGCGAAAGAACAATAATAAAATTCAAATCTAATAGAGATACCTGTTATTATATTCAAAACTTAAATTATCATTCAAACCCCAGCGACTGAGCAAGATACATGTACTCAAATCGCTCTTCAGAAGCTATTATTAATGGCAAAAAAGAAATTATGCACGAAAATAATACATCTTACAGCATTTCCATGAAGATTAACACCACCAGAAATTTAACCCCAAAGTCTTTCTTTATTGCTCATAAAAATATTATAAGAGAGAGCTTTTCACTTAGTACACGATCAAAAAATCGGATGACACTGACTGACAAATGACCTCCTATTTAAAGATAAATCTTCCAACGGCTAGTTCAAGTGATCCTTATCAAAGTGATCTCGATCGTTGATGAGGACCACAATTTCTTTTAATCTCATCAGTCGAAATTTTAAATATTGAGGAAATTTCGAATTTTTCAATTAAATGCATTTTAATAAATTCAAAAATTATAATTTTGCATTTATTTCCTCAAAATTTTGACTTTGACTTAACCCCAGGGACCCAAGGCATAAAATTTAGCAAAATAATCAATTAACCTTAGTCCCTGGACCTATTAAGATTTAATTCTTTTAAAGGATCCACGAATTTTACCTCTAGAAAATTTAAATTTACCTAGGACCTAGGACCTATGAGGGGATAAATTATTTTTCTAACCCTCAAGACACTTTACATCATGATTTTTACATTTTTTACATCTCAAGAGGGAAAACCCATTCACAAAAGACCCTCACAGACTACCCAGTTCTGCAACACAAATATAATCTAGCAGATCAAGCAATTTGTAATAAAATAACCTAAACAAATAGTTAGAATTATTCCCAAATCACTTTTACATAGACTCGATCTAGAACACTAGGACTCCCCTAAGATTCTAGTGACAAAATCCATTCCAACTTTGGGGTAAGGATGAAGGAAAACTCTGCTAACCATCCGAGAATGGATCGGTGAGACAAAAAACCTCCCGAATGTAGATCGTTACCAGAAAATTAGGTTTACTTAAGTGATTACATACATGACACGGATCTGCTGAGATTATTTACATTATACACATGCAGATTGGGTTTACATTATAACATGACAATCAGGCTGATGATGATAGCTAGATGGCAAGAACACATTGATCAGGCGCTATCCCTTTTGCAAGAAAGGGGGTGTACTGCTATGGGTCGTTGACACGTAGTGGTCAACGTCTCACTACCCCTGCATGCCTCTTCTACTCTGGCCCTTCTTTCCGCTGCCCATCGCTCAAACGTTGAGCTCCCCCGGCCTTCATTCCCGTGGCTCCATACATTGCTCGCTCCAGCTCTCTCGGTCACCCCTCCATCCAACCTACAATCACCAAAAACATTTCGAAATTTTCTTTTGTGCGTAGATTTTTTATTTTTCATTAGAGTTAGAGGTTAACAATGTTTCGATTTATATTTTATTAGGCATATGATTTAAGTTAGGTTTGTATATTATTAGACTTAGGGTTAGATAGGTAGTGTTTAGATAATAATAAAAAGAAATTTTATGAATGTGTTTTTATTTTTGAATTAATTAAAAAATAAAAAATAAAAATAAAAATTCGATTTTGACTTTGATAAAAAAATAAATAAATAAAAACTAAAAAAATAAATAAATAAATAATAATAATAATAATAATAGAAAATTCTAAAAATTTCTAAAATCCTAAACATTAAAAAATTTTAAATCTAAAAAATATAAAATTTCAAAAGTCTAAAAACATCTAAAATATTTAAAATCCAAAAACATTTAAAAAATATAAAATAAAAAAATTTAAATCATAAATCTAAATTTGGTGACTAAGGATTTAAAATAAAATTCAGGGTTTTTTTGCTTAAACTCTAGAATTTTTAATGTGGCCTATGGCCCATTAAAAATTTTGTTTTTTTTAACCCTTTGATTAAATTAAATTCCTAAGGAATAATGAAAAAAATCTAACCTAAAGTTCCTCAGTATCATTTGGTCATTAAATGCAATTTTTATGATTTTCCTATGGTCAAGGTGCAATAAACATTTTTATCATATTTGGCTTTTGAAGAAAATTTATTAAATCTAGATCTTGGGCAGTTAATGAAAATCATTTAAAATCTAAAATATCTTGAGTGATAAAGTGTTCGGCATTTATATGGATTAATTATGATTGTCACTTTTCGTCACATATTGAAAATCGTTTTGAATAACTTGTTTTACTTAATCTACGACACTGGTCTATAATTGTTTCTATCTTGTGGTCGTGTCTTGTTTACATTGGCGTTTAATCTATCAATCTGATTTAATCGTTTGAATTCATCAAGTTGTCCATCATTAAAATCTCCTAGAGCCCGTGATCCATAGGCTATCCTCATCCATTTACCTAGGGACTACCCCCCTCGACTTGTCTAGGATAGAGTGTAAACGGAGTGAGTAAGGATTTAAGAGTGACAGCCCTTACTCTGAGCATTGTCGCGCTGCCTAGACACTTTGTGCGACAACGGAGTTAAGGGAAGAATCCAGGCCACATGTTATGGGACAAAGGGGTAGCTATAATAAGGAAAGCCGACACTTGGGTATGTCAATGTAGGAGGGAGAAATCGTGGTACATAAGTTACCTTGACCTTTGTTTTTCCACACTTCTTCATATGCATTTTATTGATATTTCTTTGTAACTGCTCAGGGCTCTGGGGGATGAGAGCATGATGTGTGGTATATAGCAGTAGGTACCTCCTTTTAAGGTGTGGCATTTCATTGGCCACCATGGGTTGGCATAGTCATGGGTTCCTCAATGTGGAGGGGCCTCAGCTAGGGCCCATAGGAACTAGGGTGATGGCCATATATAAGGGGTAGAGCTTATGCTTGGGTTTTGTCCACGTGCTAAATTTGTGTGTCCCGACCATCTTTTGCATTTTGTAGTACATTTCATGTTGAGAGTGCCTAAATTATGTTCTTTCTTTTCTTTTTAGTTGCATCAACCTCCAGGGCATTGTTCCAGGCCTGACCCAAGGCGTGGGCAAGGGGAGGGGGAGGCTAACTGTTAAATTATGTTATGTTCTATGCTTAGAGCAGTTTACTTCTTTTCTTCTTATTAGCCACTAATTAGCAATCACATATACATTAAGTAAAGTGCAGATAGAACATTAAACGATTGACGGAAAACAAGCCAAGACAAGAGACACAAGATGTGGTGGCTAGCCAGGGACAAACCCTAATGCGGGGAAACCCTTTGATCAAATCTTCTTTTATATTTAATATTTCAGCAGAGAGAAATAGTACAAAATCAGAATTCTGTAATTTTATATCAGCAGCAACAAACCCTAGATCAACAAAGTCAAACTTAGTCAAACGAGATGAAATTGACCTTGAATATGCTTGGTCAATTTCCAATCAACTAGTCCTCGAATAGCCTGAAGAAGCAGCCCATAAACAGCCCCAAAAGCCCAGTCAAACTGTTGTTGACTGAAGTCAACCTGCTGCCCCAAACTAGGGGAATCAACGCTGGTCAAACCAGAGGTCAGATTGCCTCGGTTTGCGTGCCAAAATCTGTGGCATGCCTAGGAGAGGCAGCACCACCAAAACCGCACTCTACTAACTTCTAAGGTCAACACTAATCAAAGAGACCTTCAGCAACTTCTGCATCCTTCTTTCTGCATCTTCCTTAACCTTCTGCATCCTTCTTTCTGCGTCTTCCTTAACCTTCTGCATCCTCCTCCTTCCCACGTGTGAGTTGCTCCTTGTGTAACCCAAAGCTAAGGAGAGAGAGAGAAGAATGAGTGAGATGAGATGAGTTGATAATGAATCAACCTCACTTGTACTTACATGATTTGTTGGGCATGTGTGCCACACATTTAGCTGTTGGCCGACCTTGACAATTTGTCAAGTAAATACAAATAAATTCATATCTCCATAAATACTTGTCGAAATCGGATGATCTTTAGATCAATCCTACACCTCTTGAAAAGAGAATCTAGGAAAAATATCAGCTACCATGAATAAGATGACCCACATTGAGTTTGGCCCTAGTTGCCAATTTTAACACTCCCTCTCAACTAGGGAGAACTCCATCTGCTAATCCGTCTAACCGTCGGTACTGTCCCAGCCATCAAATGCACTGCCTTGCACCGTTGGCTCTACTCTGCTCTGTTGAACTATGAAGAAGAAGAAATGATCGAGGATGTAACATACCATCCTCCACTGACCCAAAGTCAGTCTCAAAGTGTGTCACACCACTCTCACTGATCCCATATCAATGGAGGTCATCCTAGCATAGGGAGTACGGTAAATACAACGATGCGTCCATCGATAGTACTACTAATGGTCCCTAACCCCATTTCCCTACTCATTGATCAAATGAGAGGTACTTGCCATGAGTCCCAAACTGCATGGGTAGGATGCCTCGACAGGAGAACTAATCATCCTGTCCACTGGAGAACGAATCATCCTGTCCAATAGTTGCCATAGGAGAACTAATCATCCTGTCCCACAGTCGCCACAGTGGAACTAATCATCTCGGCCTACAGGAGAACTAATCATCCTGTCCTACAGGAGAACTAATCATCTGTCCCACAGTCACCACAGGGTGTCACAGGGGAAGGTTAAATCTTTCACCCTATACATAGTGCACCACCAGGGGATGGTGAGTCGCCCTGTGGTCGCATGTCGCTCCAAGAAGTACCCCACGCCCTTCTGGAGCTCCCAGAGCTCAATATATGCATCATACACAATCCTCATAAGAGGGTCTCTCAACAACACCAAGTCGTTCTCAGAAAGTCAAGAATTTGACCTTTCCCAGGGGCTTCATCAAAATATCAGCAACCTGTTCATCTGTACCGATATGTTGGAGCCTTATAGCTCCCCGCTGTACCATATCCCGGATATAGTGGTACCTAATATTGATGTGCTTGGAGCGATCACGAAATACGAGATTCTCTGATAACCGAATCCCGCTCTGGTTGTCACATAGGATCATGGTAGTATCCAATGTGAATCCAAACAGCTCACTGAAGAGCTTCCGCAACCAGACTGCCTCACAAGAGGCCATACTAGCAGCAATGTATTCTACCTTGGCGGTGCTCAAAGCCACTGACTTCTGCTTCCTGCTCATCTAGGATATCAAGGTAGATCCCAAAGAAAAACAACACCCGGAAGTGCTCTTTCGGTCCACCACACTGCCTGCCCAATCAGCATCGGTATATTCATGTAGTCTCACATCTCCGGCAATGTATCTCAAACCATGTGTGATTGTGCCACGAAGATATCTCAACAGATTCTTGGCACCAATCCAATGTGTGTGGTGAAGCTCAACCATATGTTGACTCAACGTGTTGACTACAAACCATATATCCGGACAAGAGTTCACTAAGAACATCAATGCTTTGATGAGTTGACGATACTCGGTAGCATTTTGTAAAACCGGTCCGGCAAGCACTACCGCTTAACTTCTTGAAGTCAAGCTCCATCGGGGTAGTCATGGGCTTGCAATCCACCATACTGAACCTTTCTAATATCTTCACCACATATTTTCCTTGAGATAGGAAAATCTCCCCTGGTTTCTGCTAAACTTCCAGTCCTAGGAAATAGTGCATCAGTCCTAGGTCCTTCATCTCAAACTCAGAAGTCACCAACTCCCTCTTACATTTGTGAATAAGAGGGTCTGCACCTATTAGAAAGAGGTCGTCAACATACAACACCAGTATGAGAGGTTTGTCATCTTCAACCTTAAAGTAAATGTTAGGTTCGGCTTCACTCCTAGTGAATCCCAGCGTCACCAAGTAGCTATCGATCCTCTCATACCACACTCGAGGTGCCTGCTTCATCGCATAGAGGGCTTTCTTCAACCTGCACACGTGAGATTCCCGATCATGAATCTCAAAACCATCGGGTTGTTCCACATAGACTTCCTCTTTGATCAAACCATGCAAGAAAGCGGTCTTGACATCCATCTGATGTAGGTTCCATCCTTGCGAAGCAGCAAGGGCTATGATCGAGCGGATGGTGGTATATCGGGCATCAAGTGCAAATATCTCGTCATAGTCTATACCTTCCTTCTGAGAGAGGCAACGAGTGACAAAATGAGCCTTATACTTTTAAACACTTCCATCAACTGCATGCTTTATCTTGTAAAGCCATTTCGAAGTGACAACTGCTTTGTCCTGGGGTTTGGGGACCACATCCCAGACATCGTTTTTCATGATGGACTCATATTCCTCAGTCATAACATCCTTCCATACTTTATGCTTGACAACTTCTGCAAATGATGAAGGATCATTTTGGATGATCGTGCTCATGATGGTCAAGTATTCCTGATACCTGGCCGGCTTCTTACATTCCTGAAAAGTCCCTCTAGATGCAATGTGTCCTCCAGCATCATCAAGTGTCCCCCTAAGCCATGAAGGCCTTTTCTTAAAAGAGGAAGGCTCTTATAGAGGGGGATCAATAGGATCCATAGGTTCTTCCACATCGGGCATCGTCTCATCTTCCTTTTCCTTCGGTTCCCTAGTCTCAGCTTTTTTAGATCCCCTTTGACTAGGAAGATTGTCAACTTTGCTAAGAGCCATATCTTCGTCAAAGGTGACATCATGGCTAATCTCAATTTCCCTTTGAATAGCCACATAGATTCTATAGCCCTTAGTATTTTTGTTATAGCCCATGAAGATTCATTCCTTCCAGATGCACCCAATTTATTCCTTTCCTCCTTCGGCACATGAAAATATACAAGACTTCCAGAAATTCTAAAATGAGATACGTCAGGTTTCTTACCAGTGAACATCTCTTCGGGAGTCTTGGAACCCAATGCTTGATGAGGGCATCGGTTTTGCACATATACAGCAGTATTCGTAGCTTCGGCCCATAGAAACTTCGGAAGTCTTTGATCATGGAACATAGCACGGACAGCTTCCACAATCATACGATTCTTCCTTTCCGCCACACCATTCTGCTCAGGAGTATATGGTGTTGTAGTCTCCCTCTTAATGCCAGCCTCTTTGCAAAAGTCATGGAACTCATTGGATTCATACTCAGTCCCATTATCAGTCCTTAAGATCGTGATCTTCTTTTCGTTTTGATTCTCGATCAAGGCTTTGAAGTGACGAAACCAAGTGAACACTTCATTCTTCTTTTTCAAGAAGTGTATCCAAGTCTTGTGAGAATAATCATCTGTAAAAGTGAGGTAATATAAATATCCTCCCAAGGAGTTCACAAGCATCATACCAGATATGTCTGAGTGAACCAACTGCAATATATCGGAGGTCTTGCTTTGGCTTGAGGGGAATGGTCCCATTTTGATCTTCCCTTCCACACATCCAGGACATACACCTTCTTGCTCTACTCGGAACTCGGCATCCCTGTCACCATTTGTCTTGCATTGGATAGAGCTTTATAATGAAGGTGAGAAAACTTCCGATGCCATAGTTCGGACTGAAGTGATGTGTCACAAGACATGACACCCAACGGACTTCCTCCAACCTGATATAATGAATCGACCCGAAACCCCAAGTGTGAAAGCTTCTTTAAAATTCTTTTTCCATACACGTACCTTGCCATCAATGAAGGTCACCTTGTAGCCTTTGTCTTCCATTGTCGAAACAGACACCAGGTTCTTTTTGAGATCAAGTACATATAGGACTTCTTGCAAATGAATTGTATTACCATGATTCAATTGAAGAGTGACATTCCCTATGCCTTTCACGGGATATTTTGCATTGTCCCCAAGAACAATTTCTAGGTTGGTCTCCTTCTCTATCAAATTAGAGAGAGCTTCTTTGTAACCAGTGAAGTTCCTTGAGGCACCACTATCAATAAGCCAATTTCCCAGCGAGTCCAGGGGAGCAGTAGAGAGGGCCACTGGTAGACAATATTCATCTTGCTTATTGTTAACAACGTTAGATTCATACCTAGAGTTTCCTGCCTTCTTGAAGGGTTGTCCTCCTCCTTGATTTCCGACATTTCTTTTACCTCTGCCATTGGACCTGCCATTCCTTTGATTGCCTTGAGAGTGATTTTGGTCATCGCCATGGTGTGAGTCCCTTTTATCAGGGCACTCCCTCGCATAGTGGCCCATTTTGTTGCAATTGTAACATCGTCCATTTCTTCCACCCTTCGGTCCAGACTTTCCTTTGGATTTAGCCCCAGAATTGTTTCTTCTTTTAGCATGAGAAGAAAAGGCAGAGGGATTGCCTTTAAGTGCGAGCATTTCTTGCTCTTCCATCCTTGTTTCTTCTTGAATATATCTAGCCATCAATTCCTCAAATCTTGGGATGACATTATTGTTGAGAAGAGTAGTCCTGAATATATACCATTTAGGTGGCAGTCCTCCAAGTGTTGTGATAGTCATTTCCCTGTCAGGAACTACTTCCCCAATAGATAGGAGATCATTCTTGATCTTGGTGATCCTTAAGAAATATGCTTGCATACTCTCACCTTTGCCCTTCTTAATTTCCTTCAGCTTATTTCTAAGGAACAAAACTTGATTTGCATCATTAACTTTAAATAAACTCGCCAGTCTATCATAGATTTCCTTGGAGGTGGTCAGCGCGGAAACATAGGCCACTAGGAGCTTGTCGATAGAGTCCTGGATGATCTTCTTTGCTTTGACTTCTCCCTTGGTCCACTTGTTTCTAGTAGCAGCGGATGCATTTGATGGAGGCGCAACAATATTGCCTCTTACATGGTCCAACACTTCCTGATCTTCTAAAGTCAAATCGAGAGACATCTTCCATCCGTGATAGTCAGACTTCTCACGGAGCTTGTCTTCGGCGGGGAAGAGTGTTGAGGACCCCATGAAGTTTTTAGGATAGCCTTGCCAACCTTTGGTGATTGCTCTTGCTCTTGCTCTTGTTTGGGCTTTGTCTTCACCTCACCTCTGATACCATGTTAAATTATGGTATGTTCTATGCTTAGAGTAGTTTACTTCTTTTCTTCTTATTAGCCATTGATTAGCAATTACATATACATTAAGTAAAGTGCAGATAAAACATTAAACGATTGGCAAAAAACAAGCCAAAACAAGAGACAAAATGTGGCGGCTAGCCAGTGACAAACCCCAATGTGGGGAAACCCTTTGATCAAATCTTCTTTTATCTTTAATAGTTCAGCAGAGAGAAATAGTACAAAATCAGAATTCTGTAATTTTATATCAGCAGCAGCAAACCCTAGATCAGCAAAGTCAAACTTAGTCAAATGAGATTGTTAAAATTGGCAACTAGGGCCAAACTCCATGTGGGTCATCTTACTTATGGCCGCTGATATTTTTCTTGGATCCCTCTCATCGAGAGGTGTAGGATTGATCTAAAGATCATCCGATTCCGATAAGTATTCATGGAGTTATGAATTTATGTGTTATAAGCTAATTCATCAAGGTCGGTCAGCAACCAAATAAACCCCACATGTGCTCAATGTTTTAGTATAAAAGGAGATGACTTGAGAGTCATTTCTCACACACACTTCTATCTTGATTTCTCTCCACTTGTCTTGGGTTTTAGTGGAAGAGAAATCTAGGAGTGGAAGCCCTAGACGTTGGAGGAAAAGAGGTTGTCCTAGACGCAGATAGAAGGCAGCCCTAGACGCAGATGGAAAGAAGCCCTAACGTTGTCCTAAAGAAGCCCTAACGCTGTCCTAAATAAGCCCTAGATGTTGTCCTAAGGAAGCCCTAGCCGCAGTCCTAAGGAAGCCCTAGCTGCAGTCCTAGAATACCCTAGACACAGTCATCTAAATGAGGTTTGTTCACACTAGGGTAGGCCGCATTTCATAAGGGAAATTCTGGGCTAGATTTGAGGATGGTTAGGGACTGTTGTGTGCCCTAACCAGTACCAAAAATTACAGCAGTAATGAAGTGACAAACAGCAGCATTTGTATGGTGGGTTGGCAGCAAAGGAAGATGGGACAGCAAGGTCACATGGTGCTGCAAACATAAATGGGACAGCAAGCAATCATAGGAGCAGCAGTGGCACAAGTGGGACAGCTGCTAACTAGTGCAGCAAAGCATAGGACAGCAGATAACTAGTGCAGCAAAGCATAGGACAGCAAGGTACATAGTGCTGTATAAATGCATGGGACAGCAAGGTACATAGTGTTGTATAAATGCATGGGACAGCAAGCTGCAAGATACATAGTGCTGTATAAATGCATGGAACATCAAGGTACATAATGCTGTATAAATGCATGGGACAGCAAGGTACATAATGCTGTATAAATGCATGGGACAGCAAGGTTGTTAATTTTCAGTATGTTCTATGCTTAGAGCAATTTATTTCAATTTTCACAGTTAACTCAATATCTCTTCCAGATTAGCAATCACATCAGCATTAAAGTAAACTGCAGATAGAACATAAACATAAATCACAGAAGACAAGCCAAGACAAGAGGACACAAGATGTGGCGCTAGCCAGGGAAAAACCCCAATGTGGGGAAACCCTTGATCAATTCTTCTTATATGTTCTTCAATAGTTCAACAGAGAGAGAGAGAGATAGTACATTTACAACAGAAGTCATCACTTTGACTTATCTAGATCAGAGCATAGATCATCTCCTAGGATGATGATACATGAGATCAGTTGAAGACATTCTACTTCAACTAATTCTTCAAGGCAACTCCTTCACCTATCATTATGCTGCATTTCGTCATCATGCTGCACCTCACCACGCTGCACCCATCATCACTATGTTGCATCTCATCATGCTTCATTAATCATGACTGTACCCATCACTGTACTGCATTATGTGCCATTGCTGCACCATGTTGCCATATTGACCTATGTGCTGGTTGCACCTTGCTTGCTTGTTGTCCCTTGCTTGCTTGTTGTCCCTAGCATGCTTGTTGTTGCATGCCAGTTGTACCAATACATACTTGCTACACTAAGTATCATGTTGTTGTCCCAATATTAGTTTGTTGTCCCTTGCTTGCTTGTTGTCCCTAGCATGCTTGTTGTCCTTAGCATGCTTGTTGTTGCATGCTAGTTGTCCCTTGCATGCTAGTTGTACCAATACATGCTTGCTACACTAAGTATCATGTTGTTGTCCCAATGTTAGTTTGTTGTCCCTTGCATGCTTGGTGTACTTGCTGCTAAGTACCATACAGTTGTCCCAATGTTAGTTAGTTGTCCCTTGCATGCTGCTCTCCTTCAGAGACAGATGCTCCGGCTGAAACCCCGGATAAACACTCCGCAACTCCTTAGCTCCAATCTACCCCACGAAAAACCCCAGCGTCAACCTCTAGGGACTGCGCCAGCCTTTTTTGCCCTCTGCATCAGCTATCTTGGCAGCTCCAGCAGCGCCTGGCAGTTTCAACTATTCCCGACAGTTCTGGCTTCTGCCCTCTACATCAACTTTCCCAGCAATTCCGGCTTCTACCCTCTGCGTCAGCTTTCCGGCAGTTCCGGCTCTGCCCTCTGCATCATCTTTCCCGGCTGTTCTGACAGTTCTGGACAGTTTCGGTTCTTCCGGGCAATTCCGTCTTCTGCCCTTTGCATCAGCTTTCCTCGTTGTTCCGACACTCCCTGGCAGTTCCGACTTCTACCCTCTACGTCAGCTTTCCGACAGTTCCGGCAGTTCTCAGCAGTTTCGGCTTCTGCCATCTGCATTAGCTTTCCTGGTTGTTCCAGCAGTTCCGGGTTTTTTCGAGGACGTTTAGTCCAAAAATAAGTGTGCCCTTTGTGTGGTTGTCTCATTTAATTTTTAGTACTTGATCTGTATAGTGGTGTAAGCTGCAGTGTATTTGCATTAATATTTTCCAAATATTTATGAAAATAACTTATTAAAATGAAGAACACAAGTAGGTAATGCAAATCAGTTTACTGCAGTAGGATTTCTAGTTTCTTAGATTCAGAAATTTTCACACATTCTTTGTTTGAGGCTTGTTGTAAACAAGAAAGAAGATTAGGTGTGGTATGTTATGGTTCTTTGATGTCATGATGAAATCGAATTTGAATATATGATGTGTTGTTGGCTAATTATCCAATTATAAGGATGTTATACACAATCTACTTCATATAGGGTTTCATGTTGCACATTATTATTTCGTAGTAATGTCATCATTGTGATGGTGCATCCTACATAAGGGCCGTCACTTATTCTTGCATAATCTAGAAGTATGTTTCATACTAATTGTATCACATCAATGCATATCTTAATTACATATTCTCCATTACATTCAAGCCTTCTTTCCCTCTAATCTTGACTCCAATGCTTAATGGCTATACATTGGTTTTGATAGTCCACCATCATTTTATTACTTTTAATCTAGAAGTATCTTCATTCTACAAATATGATTTTTATAGCAAGGTTTGCAAGGACATATATGTAGTTTTACTAGGGAATCCCACCTTGTACTACAAAACTGCTGACATAAAGTGAAGAGGACGACCATCGAGCTGATAGTGGGTGTTGTCCTCAAGTTTCCCTAGGGTTTGTGCTTGGTGATTGGACTTATCTTTTGAGCAGATCTTAGAGGTAACATAACGCAAAGACATATGTCTAGGTTTACATTTTGAGTACCCCTATTTTGTAACAACCCTCATATTAGGGTTTGATTTCGGATTGCCAATACTAATACATTTGTTAGAAGGGCTTGTTAAGGATAATGGACAATTTTTTGTGACTCATTAAGATTATTTAGGGAACATAATTTTTGGTCTCTTCTTCATTACAACTTAGAAAAAAGGTTTTAGCATGTAATTCAATCAACTATCTACTTAAACAAAACTTTAGAGTTAGGACAAGTAGTCCCAAGAAATAAGACAAATTTTAAACTTGAGAAGTCAAGCTTTCTCAATTCAACCCTCAATCATACAAAATGGGTTAAGGAAACACTTTTTATATACAATGTTGTCTTTGCACAATCCCTCTTCTAAGGAAACACAACAAACTTGGATATATTATTAGCCATTATTTTGCACCAACTGTCTACATGCCTTGATAAGCTGACGAGAATAAAAGGCGTGCAGCCCAAGCAGATAAACGAAGAATTACTGGTCCACTGAAACCCCAATGGGTAACCAACATTGGGCCAACCTAATGCATATGAAAAAAGAATAACACCTTGATCAGATGCTTTACTATTTTAAATAATGAATATTAAAGAATTTTGTTGTGGCTCAAAGCCTCAATGATCACGTACCTGTGTTAATTGGGGTATGCTCTTTTGAAGATTTGGAAGTTTCAATTTTGCACGCACTCTTGAAAAGCTCACCTGTAAACAGAAAATGCATAATCCAGCTCAAGAGGTGAATCTAACATAATATAAATAAAATATATAATAGAAAACATAGCAGATATTCGAAGAATTTTCTTTCAATACATTTAACTACTGTTTCATGTACTAAACAAAAATTGCATAGAATTAGTGTGATATTTTTATCATTGTCTGTGTTAATATATTTGATGTTCATTTAAAGTATAAACGTGATTCTTCATATGATCTTTCCTAATTAAATAACACATGGATTGCAAAAATTATAGCCTCTTCAGAATATCAACTATAAATACTCATTGTGCATTTTGGTATATTTGAAAATTCCTTTTTTGGAGCACTTGGTCCTTTGAAGAAACGTTCTCCATTTACCTATAATTGTTTTGGCTTCATAGAAAGTGCACTTAATATAGGATCCTCTTAATCTTGGAGAAGATCATCTATGTTAAAATGATTGTTGTATTGTACTAGTAACAATGGCATTACATGAAAATGCTAGATCACAAATAAATTGTAATGTCCCTTTTCAAATGATCATTTCTGGAGACTGATTCAATAGCCTATCTGATTCTGGTAGGCTGTAGGGGGGAAAAGGGATCAATTAATTGTTTGAATATCACTCGGGTGAAAAGAACAACATATAGAAGTGACAGTGAATAATTAAAATAAAAGTGACAAAGGAGAAAAATAAACTTTTATAAAGTCACTTTAAATTATTGAGCAGGAAAAAGGGAAAAAATATGACCCATGGTATTTTGATCACCCATAGTATTCTAATGATAAAAAGTTATAGAAGGAGAATTGGAGCTCACTTTTGGCCATGTGTTGGTTATTCTTCTACATTCTTTTTGGTGGGCTCTTGAAGCTCTAAATAAAGGGTATGAAACACTCGTGCGTAATCAGTTTTGGTGGTGACACTAATCCACCCTAGCTGGTTAAGATTGGTTTCAGTCGTAAGATTATCTACCCTAGAGGATCCAGAGGAAGAACCACCCAGGTTCTTCATATGGATTTCACATGAAGAAGACAGTTGATTTGCCGAAGGTCGTGGAGCTTGGGATAGAGACGATTTATCCAGTGCAATAGTTCAGAGATTATTTTGGGTAGATTGTATTCGTCTATGAAGGTTGAATTAATTGTGGACAGCTGAATATTTTGTGGGGGGGAAATCAACTGAAGGAGCCAAGTTAATCTCGTTGTATCTTGGAGGCCATTCTCTTCGTTCCAACAGCCAAATTGCGACAGTGCCAAAGCCATTTCCAAGTTCTAGTAATTAATAAATTTTGTATGTAAATTTTGATGGGTATTAATAAAATATCGGATGGTGGAGCGAAATAGCTCATTAATTGACAGAACAGAAATATTTATATATATTTTATTAATGACTGAATGATGATTGTTACATAAAAGGGCCCTTGGCTTATATACTGCCTCGGGTGCCTCTTGGTTAAAGGGCATGATCTTCTGATCATGCCCTTTTCTCTAATTAATCTATAATTACAAAATTATTATTTTTTTACATAACATTGCCTTCCTCTCGAAAAGATGCTTTGTCCTCAATGCATACATAACGACGGATGTTGTTACCGAAATGCTTTTGTCTCCCAGGAAGCTTCTTTCCACTTAGTCAGGTATTCTTTGATTACTCGTGATCGCAACTTTTTTTCCGTGGTGGAGATGATACCTTCTGGTTCTAAAATGATCATCCCTTCGTCATCTAAAGTCAGAAGTGTTGTCTATGCTGATTGGTGTTTACCAAGTGCATTTTTAAGGCAAGATATATGGAAAGCGTTGTGAACATGACTTTTATCAGGAAGGCTTAAGTTGTATGCTACTTGGCTGATCTTTTTGTTAATTTGGTATGGTCCATAGAATTTTGGTGCCAATTTGTTTTTTCCCTTTTGTTTTAAGGATAACTGCTTGTAAGGCTGAAGTTTAACAAATACCCATTCTCCAACTTCAAATTCTCTCTCTGTTTTGTTTTGGTCAGCCTGCTGCTTCATACAATTTCTTGCAATATTTAGATTTTCCTTTAGTGCTTAGACGACCTTTTGGGTTTCTTCTAATTGATCTTTAACTGCTAGAAGTTTTGTCTCGATAATGGCAAGGTCCTTCCATTTAGGAGGTTCATAACCATACAGAGCTTGAAATGGAGTCATTTTCACTAAAGTGTGGTAAGTGGAATTGTACCACCATTCGGCGAGATGTAACCATTGAGCCCACTTATTTTGTTTGTTTGTTGCATAACAACATAGGTAGGCTTCTAAACATTTATTGAAAACTTCTGTTTGACCATCTATTTGAGGATGGTATGTTGAACTCATGTTGAGGTAGGTTCCTATATGTTTGAAAAATTCCTTCCAAAAATTACCTTTGAATTTGGTGTCTCTATCGCTAACAATGACCTTGGGAAACCCATGTAATTTGTAGACATTCTTGCAAAATATCTCGGTGATTTGTTTTGTTGAGTCTGATTTCCTCATTCCAATGAAGTGTGCATACTTGGTGAGTCTATCGACTACTACGAGAATTTTGTCCTTGCCATCAGACACAGGTAATCCTTCGATAAAGTCCATTGATATTTCCTCCCACTTCTGATTTGGAATATTTAAGGGATGGAGCAGTTCAAGGGTCATAATGTTCTCATTTTTATTTCTCTGGCATTTATCGCATTCTGCTACATATTTTTGAATATCATTATTCATTCCCTTCCAGAAAAATGATTGGCGTGCATTATAGTAGGTTTTAAAGAAACCTACATGTTCGGCTGACAATGAATCATGGGACTCTTTGAGAACTTTGGCTTTAAATTTAGAATTTGGACTTAGGTAAATTCTCCCCTTGTACCACAGAATATCGTTTTTCCATTCAAATTTTGAATTTTGAGGAGGGTTATTGATTATAGCACTTGTTTCTGGATCTTTTGCATACTCACTTCGAATTTCATTAAGCCATTTTGGGACAGCAACTGAAATTGCAAGTAATGATGATTCTTCATCTTTCCTAGACAGAGCATCTGCTACTACGTTGTCTTTCCCTTTCTTATGTAATATATCCATGTCGAAGGCAACAATTTTTTCGATCCATTTTTGTTGTTCTATAGAGAGTGTTTTCTGCTGGAGGAGGTGTTGAAGACTATTATGGTCTGTTTGTATTAAAGATAGAGTTCCCAATAGATGTTGTCTCCACTTAGCTGAGGCATGCATAATGGCGAGCATTTCCTTATTGTATGTAGACTTGAGATATTCTCACTTGTTGAGCTTCCTGCTTTCAAACGCTATTGGATGACCATCCTGCATCAATACTGCTCCTATGCCAAGACTTGAAGCGTCACATTCAATTACAAAACGCTTTGAAAAATCTGGAGATTTTAATACAAGTGCCTTGGACATGATTTCCTTTAAGTCTTCAAAACAATTTTTTTCCATATCATCCCATTGAAAGGAGTTCTTTTTCAACAATTTTTTAGGGTGCAGATACATGAGCATAATTTCGAATAAACCTTCGATAGTATCCAGTCAACCCTAAGAATCCTCTTAATTTGGAGATGTTAATTGGTCTGAGCCATTCTTTTATCGCTTTGATCTTATTAGGATCTACTTTTACTCCTTCCTTGGATATTATGTGTCTGAGGTACTCTACCTCTTCTTTTCCAAAGGTGCACTTGGACATCTTTGCATAGAACTGATATTCTTCTAATAAAGTGAGAACTTGCTCCAGGTGGTGTACATGCTCTTTCCATGTTTTACTATAAATTATAATATCGTCAAAGAACACTAACACAAACTTCCTTAGATATGGACGAAATACCTCATTCATGGTGGCTTGGAAGGTTGTTGGAGCATTAGTTAATCTGAAGGGCATTACCTTAAATTCATAATGACCTTCATGTGTTTGAAAAGCAGTCTTTGCTATGTCCTCTAGCCTTATTCTGATTTGGTAGTATCCCAATCTCAAGTCCAATTTTGAAAAATATTGGGCTCCATGAAGTTCATCTAGCATTTCATCTATAAAGGGGATCATAAAATTATTCTTAATCATTACCTTGTTCAGTCCTCGATAATCTACACAGTCTAAAGGACCCATCCTTCTTTCAGACTAAAACCACTGGAGCAACGTATGGGCTTCTACTTTTTGTGATGATTCCACACTTTAAAAGATCTTGGACTAATCTTTCGATTTCAGTTTTTTGGTGGTGTGGATATCTATATGGCTTGATGTTGATAGGGTTTGACCCTGATTTGACTTTGATTATGTGCTTGATTTCTCTTTCAAGAGGCATCTTCATAGGAAGATCTTGGAACACCTTTTTGTGTTTTTGAATCAATTTTTGAACTTCAGGTGGTAGTTCTTGAACTTCAGGTGTTTCTTCACTAACCAATCTTGAAGCCAGCATCTCCATTTGATGACATTGCACTACATACATTGGTGCTCCCTTCCGGATCAGCTTCATCATCTGGTATGACAATACAATTTGATTCTGAGGGGGTTGGAACCCATATAACTTGTATTTCTACCCCTCCCATCTAAACTTTATAAATTGTTTTTGATGGTTGACAGAGTAAGTGCCTAGGGTTTGTAGCCATTGGATACCTAGGACCACATCCAATCCTCCTAATGGTACAGTATAGAATGGAGATTCTAGATTGTAGTCTTGAATCTGTAATTTGACTTTATGGCATTTCCCTACTTTTTCAATTTTCTTTCTGTCAGCTACCATCACTTTCATGTTGGGCATGGGATATGCGAAAATGTTGAGCCTTTTCGCCATATTTGAGTCCAAAAAGTTGTGGGTGTTGTTAGTATCTATTAGAACCATTACATTGCTCTTTTTGATATGTCCTTTTAACTTTAATGTCTGGGGCTGAGATATACTTGTCATGGCCGATAATGACACTTGCGGAATATTCTTGTTATCTGATTCTGGAGAAAATTGTGGAGAACCTTCTACATATGATTCTTCATTGTCTGAATCATTGATTGCTTCACATGTATACAAGTTCTTGGTCTCTTTTCCCTTAGCACATTTATGATTTTCTGATCGTGCCCTTTTGCCTAATTAATCGATAATTACAAAAATATTAATTTTTTACATAACAGTTGAAGCATTTGGTTCCTATATGAGTAAATTTATCGTGTTAGAGCTAATCAGCGTTGCTATCCTAATTTGATTGTGTGCCAAGCGTTTGAATAACTATTTGTTGGCTAAGTGCTTGTCGAAATACCTGAAAGAAAAATTGGAAAATTTATAAGTTAAACCAATGGTACTGGTAAATGGGATATTACATAAATACTCCGTTTTTCCTAAAGGTTCCTTGGAATAATTCTATATTTGGGGATATTAATCAAAAGAATTCACGAAAAATAGGAATTATATCCCTCGCAATAAAGCATCAAGGCACACACTAATTATTCATGAGTGTTGCACATAATGACAAATGACTAAGTGGGTTGTTCAATAAATTACACTAGTGGCCTTTTATTGTTCATCAAACTACCCGAGAAAATGATTTGGAGCATGCCTAATGTCACTAATACCATTCATTACTACAAACACAATCAGTATAGACCTCCCACTCCGTTAAGAAAAATCAAGAACCTAATAAATGTGAGCTGGTGTTTGTGCTTCAAGTCTCTCCAACAAAAACACCATATATATATATATAGAGAGAGAGAGAGAGAGAGAGAGAGAGAGATTATCAAAAATTCTTGCACTTGTACTTCAAAGTCCAAATAGTAGGTGCAAACCTAAACGTTGTTAACTTTTGGGGTTACTTCAAAATTGTTTACACCATGCTTAGGGTGCTTGATGAAATTTGGGGCACATGGTGTATGTTCATTCCCTAGATGATCCAACGTGTATTTGCACATGAGAGATAGTCCTTGATGGATTTGCACAGCTGAGATAGCTTGCTCAATGGATGCTTGACCTCAAATCATTTCTACAATCTTGCATTTGAGCTTCAAAGTTCAAAGAATAAATGAAATCCTAAAGGTTGTTAACTTCCAGGGTTACTCTGAAAGTGTTTACACCATAATTGGAGTGCTCCACGAAATATGTAACACATGGTGTATGTTCAGCCCCTGGATGGTCCAACATGGATTGGAACATGATAGATAGCCCTTGATGGATTTGTGTAGTTGAGCTTACTAATTGGATGCTTGATCCCAAATAGTTCCCAGAATAGTGTTCTTCCCTTGGGCATCGTTTCCTCAAAATCTAGCAAGTCTTATGAGGGGAGCTCACACGACAAAAGCTAGACCAAGTGACAACACTACGAGGTGTAGCCCACTGTCATCATAGCCATTACCTCCTGCTCTTTATTGGATTTGCACCACAAGGGAGGCTTCCGTTAGTTTTTTTATGGTTGGGTAGCATAGGGCAGGTGTTCTAGTCTCGACTTTGGTCAGAGTGGCTTAGAAACACTAGAGCTCTAGAACCCAGAAACGTTTCCGAAGAAAACACCTATAGATGGCTCAATTAAGTTAATTAGTCAATAATTAAATATTTCCTAAATCTAACTTAGGAAAAGTGATTATTAACAAGAATTCATTGGAAAAGGTGAGATTTCTCTAGAAACTCACATGAATCAAGTCAGAAATGATCTTAGCCATTGATGAGGTTTTAATTATGGTTGTTGGTGAGCCAACGAGAGATTATAAGAGGAGGTCGATGAGGTTGGAGCTAACACACCAGAGTAGAGAGTTTCCTTGGCAAATTGAGCTACCCGGTTGCAGAAGTCGAGCAGCGAGAAGAGTTCGAGCCAGAAGGAAGCAGAGGTGAGAGGGAGATTAGTATCAGGATTCCGAAGGATATTTCCAATGTCCAAAGAGTCAATTAAAGGAGGTTGAAGTTATCCAAAGGAGGCTACGCAGGGGCTTGTGCAGAGCCTCAAAGAGGTCGTTCAATTCACCCAGAGAGGAAATCGATTCAATTGTTGGAGGCTAGGATTTTCACCAGGACGCCAATTGAATCATTTCCAGAGGCAACAACAAGCAAGAAGTCATCATCAGAGGCAGAATCTGGGAACTGCGAGTTTGGCCAGCACAGGGACCTGATCAAGTGTTTTCCGGAGCCAGTTTTGTGGCTCATTTTGTTGCAGGATTCCTTTTGGAGGAAGGGAAAATTCCCTCAATAATTTTGCCAATATTTCTGTCAGAGAGGATTGTCATTTTGGCATCCATTTTATTGTACTCATATTTGTTGCTGAAGAAATAATAATAAAACCATCATCTGTTGCACCAGTTTTCCTGCATTGGGTTTTTCTGGGAACAATTGTCCAAAAATAATGGTGTCAAATTTATTGTGTGTGTGCTCTATATTTCTCAATTCCAGCATTTTATTTTCCTCGGCATTTTATTTGTAAAGAATTGTAGTGTGATTTATTCGCTGTTTGTCGTAGCAAATAAACTGCATAATTAATCAATTAGAAGAATAAATTTCCAATTGTTATGTTTCAAGCAAAATTTCACATCGTATCAAAGGGAGTTTCACAGAACAGAGATGAAAAGGGAGAAATTCACAGTTCAGAGGGAGAAGTATCACAATTTCTCCAGATTTGCGTAGAGCCAGCCAGGCAATTCGAACTGCTAGGCAGATTGGTCAATTTTCCAGTGCATGTGGCAAGAAAGTTTGCAGAGCCTAGTAGCAGTTCCAGCAAGTAATAGTGAATCCAGGAAGCAGTTCCAGTGAAACAAATCAGAAAATTTGCAATTCAGATTTGTGTGCAGTTGATTAGCAACAATTTTTTTTAGTAGTAGCAGAATCAGCGCCGGGTGGAAGAGAAATTGCACACGCTGAGGGATTTTTCTCAGAGGGTGTCCACTTCCAGTCTTGAAAGAAATTTGAAATTTCCAGTTGCAAAGGAAAAACCAGCAAGCAAGGTTGCGCATTCCAAAAAGGAGTGTGAATTGCAGAGCAGGTAGTCGAGCAGGAGAGGAGGATATTCCTATTTATTTTACCCAGTTGTGAGTGTTGCAGAAAATGGCCTTAGTAGGACTTCGAGATTAAGATAGGCTAGATGGAGCCTCAAATTATTGTATCTGGAAAGCCAGGATGTCTTTCCTGCTAGATGAGCATGGTCTGAGGACATACGCAGAGAGAGTAGTAGTTGTACCGAAAAACCCGCAGCAACTAGAGAACTACAATAAGGAGATGGAGCCTCAAATTATTGTATCTGGAAAGCCAGGATGTCTTTCCTACTAGATGAGCATGGCCTGAGGACATACGTAGAGAGAGTAGTAGTTGTACCGAAAAACCCGCAGCAACTAGAGAACTACAATAAGTAGATGGCCAAGGCAAAGAAGTTGATCCTTGATGGAGTTCGAGATCATGTAGTCTCACACATAGCAATCAAGAATACGACCAAAGAGATGTGGGATGCTCTCATAACGTTATATCGGAATCCTTTCGAGAATTGGAAGATGTATCTGTAGGAGAAGTTGAGGACCAAAAAGATGCAGAAGGGTGAAGGGGTTACTCCTTATCTCACTAGACTTCAGAATATCCGAGATGAGCTCGTAACAGTTGGAGCAACACCTCAAGAGGGTGAACTGGTGCGTATAACCATTAATGGATTTTCACTGGAATGGGCAACTTTCATCCAAGGTATTACTGGACGAGATCAAATGCCTAGTTGGGATCGATTATGGGTTGCTTTCACACAGCAAGAAATGAGGCTTTCTCTAGTTGAGGGCAACATTAGCGACAACAGTACCAAAGGATCAAAGAGTATGAAGGAGGAGGAGAATGTAGCCCTTCCATCAAAGGGAAAGGCAAAGGAACGTCCCAGTAAGGAACAAGGCTCACAGGGAGGAGAAAAGAAGAAAAAGGACCTGTCGAAGATTAAGTGCTTCAAGTGTGGTGAATTTGGTCCCTACAGTAGTTAGTGTCCTCAGAGGAAGAAGGAAAAGAGGGAGAAGTTGTAATATCCCCAATTTTGTGAGCATGGGAATTTTGCCCAATTTTGGTAATATTAATTAAAATGGAAAACTAATATTTTGGAGAAAGATGGCAAGTATTATTTTATTGCAGATTGGCGACAAATTATTCTTTTACTAAAATGGTGGAGAAAGTAACTAAGTGGAAAATGGCCCCCACTAATAAAATAATATTAAAAGAAGTTTAGAAAGATGGAGAGAAAATATAAAAGGAAGGACTCATTTTGTGGATCATCTTTTTGCTATTACACTTCATATTTCATCTTCTCTTGGAGTTGTTTAGCACAAGGGCTAGAGTGCTATTTAGCACCAGGAATTCCACCCTCATTTCGGAGAACTTCGAGTGTCTCCCTAGTGAGGCAATTTGGGGAGCTCAATTCAGAGCTTCCATTGGACATCATTGCAGGAGTTTATTCAATAGTGCGTTTTTCTTGGGCGTAGAGGTATTTTGTGGAGCACATTGTGGGAGCAAGCGTGGGTTAGAGGCTCCGAGATTTTGCAGGGAATTTTCTTATTGTTAGACCGAAGTTTGGACAACAATTTGCCGAGCTGGATTGGAGGCTATTACCTAGGTCGATTTTTCTATCTTTTGGCAAGGGCACAAAAGCTATTGACCAAGTGTTGCGCAAGGGTTTAGAGAAGTGGAGTCAGGAGAGATAAGGGTTGGAGATAGGAGGTATTTCTCAATGGAGAATTTAGCCGGAGTTGGGAGAAATTTCTCATGGTAGATTTGGGCATAATTCAGTACTATCAAAACTGAGGGGCATTTTCAAGCAAGATTGGGCAATTCACACTTCTTGGGGGTCACCAAGCGTCGGTGGATTTAGCCCAAACCCTTTTTGGGTTTTTGTGGGTTTATTGAGAAGAGTCCCCAGCTAATTTTACAGAATTTTTCGAGTGATATTCACGCCTGAAATCCTCATTCTTATAGCAGGGAATATTGTTGATTAGCAAGTAAATTTGCATCACTTTGTGGGTTCAGTTTTGGCTTGGAGTTGGGCCAAACCATTTCTGGGTATTTTTGGGTATGAGAAGTGGAGCATGTTGCTGCAATTTCAGGGTGATTCGGCCATTCTTCAGAGCAGAATCTTCAGTCCCATTCTAGCAGTAGCAACACTAATTTCCTAGGTAGTGTGCTGTACCAGTTTGGGCCAGTGTTTCCTCTAAATTAGAGTTGTCTCACCTGGGTTTTGGATAGCTTGCAGTACCAAGCCTAGATTCCATTTTCCTCACTCATCGTACTCATCATTCTCAAGATTAATAAAATGGCTTAGTTGTTCTGCTTTATTTTCCGAGTATTTTGATATGCATGTGCGGTATTTGTTCATGGTTGTTGTTCCTTGTACATGTTTCTGTTATTTGTTGTAAATTTTCAATTTGGAATATTACAGAAGCAGGAGCAGGCAACACCTTCAACAGAGATAGACAATTTATATTCCAGGTTAGAGGATGAATTCGCTTTGTATGCAGTTATACCTCCAGGAGAGAGGTGGGACGATATCGAGTTGTAGTTCTCAGAGTTGCAGAGGTTCGGGCAGGACCCATCGAGGTGAGCATCGAACAAGTGTTTCCTCATGGATCATTACTCTTGCTATAGGGGCCCACAATATTCAGTAGAAGATGGATCAGTGTCAGATGGTGCAGCCAGTTCTTGAGGGACAGTTGCAGCACTAGTTGCAGTCAAATTGTTGAGGAGTACAGTGCAATTGCAGTGCATACAGACTCAGTGGACAATGTCAAGACTGGTAGCAGTCAGTGACTCAAAAGACAGTTGCAATCCATAGATATAGTCGATTCAAACTTGAGGTTCTCAATTGTAGTAGCAGCAACAACATGAGAACAATTGCAACGCAGAGCAGAGTTGGCAGCAATACAAGGTGTACAGTGCAGTGTCAGCAGCAGCGCAGATGCAGGATGGTTCAGCTCAGAGTAGCAGATGAATTAGAGTTGTGCAACAGTTGGTGGGCAATGGAATATGGTCACAGCTTTTAGACATCAACAACATGTATGGGAGGATATTATGAGATTGTCTAGAGCAACTTCCTCGCTAAGAGGGAGTGTTAGTTTTTTGATGGTTGGGTAGCATCGGACAGATGTTTTAGTCTCGAATTTTGTTAGAGAGGCTTAGAAACACTAGAGCTCCAGAACCTAGAAAATGTTTCAAGAGAAAACACCTATAGATGGCTCAATTAAGTTAATTGTCAATAATAAAATATTTCCTAAGTCTAACATAGGAAAATTGATTAATTAATAGGAATTAAATGAGAAAGGTGAGATTTATCTAGAAACTCACATGGATCAACTCAAAAATGATCTTAGTCATTGATGAGGTTTTAATCATGGTCTTTGCTGAGCCAACGAGAGATTATAAGACGAGTTCAATGGGGTCCGCGCAAAACACACTAGAGTAGTGAGCTACCCAGTTGTAGAAGTCGATCAGGGAGAAGAGTTTGAGCTAGAAGGAAGCAAAGGTGAGAGGGAGATCAATAGCAGGATTCCAAAGGAGATTTCCTGTGCCTCAAGAGTCAGCTGAAGTAGGTCGAAGTTGTCCATAGGAAGCTGTGCAAGGGCTTGCACAGAGCCTCAAAGAGGCAATTCGGTTCGGCCAAAGAGAAAATCGATTCAATTGTTAGAGGCCAGAATTTTCACCAAGAGGCCAAGCGAATCATTTCAAGAGGTAGCAACAGGCAATATGTAATCATCAAAGGCAGATTCGGAGTAGTGTGAATTTGGCCTGCGAAGAGGCAGCGCAAAGGCCTGCGCAAGGGTTTCCTGGAGCCAGTTATGTGGCTCGTTTTGTTGTAGGATTGCTTGTGGAGGAAGGGAAAATTCCCTCAATAATTTTGCAATATTTCTCTCAGAGAGGACTATCTGTTTGGCATCCATTTTGCTGAAGAACTAATAATAAAACCCTCATCTGTTGCACCAGTTTTTCCACATTGGGTTTTTCCGAGGACAATTGTCCAAAAATAACAATGTCAAATTTATTGTGTGCAGTCTATATTTCTCGGTTCCAACATTTTACTTTCCACAACGTTTTATTTGTGAAGAATTGTAGTGTGATTTATTCGTTGTTTGTTGTAGAAAAGAAATTGCATAATTAATCAATTAGAAGAAAACAAATTTAGTTGTTGCATTTCAAGGGAAATTTCACGGCTTCCCTATGCTAGGTCACTTAAAAGATATATCAAGTCCAAAGGTTAGAGGTGACAACGATAGTAAAAGGCAAGATACTCTTACTTATGAATAGGGCATGGAGGGTTGCCCACTTTTGTTGTATATGTCCTTCCCTACTCAATAATTTAGGGCTGATGTAATCTACTCCCTTGACTTCCTTCCGTTGTCCTTCAAGGATCAGTTATGATCTTACACAAAACTTCACCCTTCTTATAGTTGCCAAAGTCCTTCTTGTCAACTGATCTAAGGCCACTAAGACCATCCACTTGTTGCCCTTCTTAAAACCTTAGCATGACCTTCAATCTATCCTCCACTAGGACTCCAATCCTCCACCTCTCCTCCTTGAAGACATTTGGTTTTGCTCTCCAAAACCTTCAAATCTGAGCTATCTGAGGTACACACTTACCTAGGGCATCATGTTCCTACATAAAAAACAAATCTCACACACCTACATCCCTCATCTTCATGCGTTGCTCCTGTAGAAGAATGCGACAAGCCATGGAAGGCCTATACAGCTACTCAGCCTCCCAAGAACTAAACTTTTTGTCCACCTGCAATCACGCTGCTCCTGTAGAAGAATGCGACAAGCCATGGAAGGCCTATACAGCTACTCAGCCTCCCAAGAACTAAACTTTTCGTCCACCTGCAATCACAAAACTTTTCGACCTGCTACAGTGAGAGATTTTACTCCTTTTTATGCCCAAAATTGCTCCAAATAACTCGGCCCTGGACTCCTAAAATTCGCTGCCTCTACCTACATTACAACAACCTATAACAAGTCCAAAAACCAACCCAAACAAAACCGTTCTTCTCTCCTTATAGGTTGTGGCTACCTCAAGGTACTTGGCCTTCTTGTTTCAATCTTCCTTGAGGATCGAATGGCTTGATTCATCAGGAATGAGGCTCCTCCTCACTCCTATACATATGTTTCTCTAGGGAAAACAACCAGCGATTCCAAGAGGGTCCTTCAACTAAGGCCGACTTGACTTTCTAGTCTTTTTGCCCACACAAAACATCCAAAAATTAATATCTTCACTTTGACAAGGGACCTCATGGTGCTTGAAGTTGCCCCTTGCTCCTTTAAGGGTGTTATTTCATCTCTATGTGCCAAGCCATCAATTCTCCTTATGGTTTTGACCCCACACCTCTGGGTACAAAACCCCAAGCTTGGGTTCTTAGCCCACAAGTGACCTTATGATGCCAATTCTTCCACAACCTTCTAGCCTAGCGTTTGGAGTACCTCCCAAGCTACAAATCTCAACACAACCTCTTAACGAGGGAGGTACTTTCAATGCTGGGAAGTCTCCATCATCATCACCAACGACACTAACCCATCTGGCATCCATCATTGCAGCATATTTTGTAGAATGAACCATGCTATCTCAGTAGTGCCTCCACCTCAATTGATCTAAACCTGAAGGCCTCAACACTTCCATAGGGTTTCTCCCTCTGAAGCTAGACTCCCTCTGAGTCTACACGATCTCCACTAGCTTAACCTGCTATTGATGTCGTGTTCTAGAAGGTCAATCTAAGTTGCGGTCGAACACGGACCATCACCTCACTGCAACCAAATCTTGCAAGCACTCATCCTCCCGGATCAAACACAACTCGTGCACATCCCTCCAATCTCAAATATGCAACATCACGATCTAATGAAGAAACTAGCCTGCCAACATGCAGTCCATCACATGAAGCAATCTCGATCATACCAATCTCATCCATACCAAAGCAATCCTCGAGTTGTCCCAACAATCCATGGCAAATCATAGGAAGTCCATGATCAACAATTTTTCCTACAACAAACTTTTGTTCACCAGGCTCACCACCAATTCACCAGAACTCCCAGCCAATCTCACTACCAAACCAATCAAGACCACACCTCCATGTCTTCATTGAACCCTCTACTCCATGATCTAGACGATCTCAGCTCCCTCTAAGTTCCTTTTGTGCATACTCTGATTCACCGGCCCTTCAAAGTAGCTTTGATACCATGTTGTCAATCCACGATATTGGAATCTAGGTTAGGGTCATAGAATTGCTAGCACTAAAAATCAAAATACCACAACAAACTACTTTGCACAGCAGAACAAGATACAACACTAAATCAACATGTGCACAATATAGACAACTTTTTACAATTTTTACAATAACCCAACTTCATTATATTAACAAATTGTAATACAAGGGAAAAGGGCAACGCGGGGAGAAGCTAAATGCATGGTACCAATTTGCAGTGCACCATGGGGAGATTGTTCCTCCCAACTTTCGATGGTTCGTCCAAGAGCTCAACGAAAGCATGGATTGAGAAGTTGGATGTCTACTTCCAGCTCAATCAGATGACGAAAGGAGAGGCAATTAAAATTGCCACATTGCATTTAGAAGGGGAAGCCCACGACTGGTGGTTCCATGGGCTAACCATGATGGGGTATGCTGGAGTGACAGCCTACGAGGATTTCACTAGGATGGTGTTGGAGCGCTTTGAGAGGAGAGATTCGGAGGAGCATTTTGGGGAGCTAACAAGGCTCAAGAAAACGGGGTGCGTTGAGACTTGCATCTCAGAGTTTTTGAGGTTGTCAGTGATGGTGCCTGATCTATCAGAGGCCAAGAGGGTCTTCATGTTTGTAGAGGGGCTACCAGAGCCATTGAGGGGTTTGGTGAGGTCCAACAGGCCCACCACCTTGCAAGACGCAGTAGGGAGAGCTCGAGATTTGCAGGATGCTCTACCTAAGGCTAGAGCACCGTTACCTCCTAGACAAGGCTTCCAGCAGAGGGGAAGAGACACCAGGGCTCCACCACCGAGAGCCAACCAGGGACATGGGCAGTTGGATGAGGAGACCCAAAGAGACCTCCGGAGGAGGAAGCTATGTTTCACCTGTTAGGAACCATGGGCATCGGGCCACAGATGCACAGCAGGCAAGGCCCATTACATTGAGGTCTTCTCTGACAGTGACCTGGAGGATGATGTAGAGTTGGAGGTGGGTGGAGATGACAGTGTGGCATGTGTGGAGAGGGGACCACCACCATCACCACCACCAAGGGGATCTCCCTTCGCACCAGCAGGAGGGGTCCTTGCATCTCTACGTGGGGTACCCAAGTTTTTGACCTTGAGGATCAGGGGCAGCATGTCTCAGTTTTGGTGGACAGTGGGGCTACCCACAATTTCATTGATGCACAGATGGTTCAGAGCAGGGGCATCACAACCGAGGAGTTGTAGGGGTTTCTGATTCTTGTGCCGGTAGATAGAACCATGCAATGCACACGCTATGTTCCCGCCTTGACAGTGACCATGGGGACCCATTCAGTGACATACCACTTTTTCGTAGTGGATGTGCCAGACACTAATGTGGTGATGGGTGTCCAGTGGCTCTATTCACTTGGTTGAGTCACTACCGATTGGAGGAAGCTAGAGATGGAATTCACAGGGTTGGATGGCAAATTGGTTTTGCGGCGGGGTATGCACTCTTACCCTGCACATATTGTTTCGGCCCACAGGATGGAGGCTAATTTGAGGTATGGTGACATTGAGTAGGCCGTGGAGTTGAGGATTTCTGAGGCTAAGGGTTAGCCCAAGCCACCACACCCAGACATACAAGGTATTTTGGATAGGTACTCAGTGTTGTTTGGAAACATACTGCCCAGGAAACCACCTAGTTGCGGTTTTAAGTATACTATTGAGTTGGAGTCGGGGTTACAGGCCGTGATTACTACCCCGTACAAACATCCCAAGGCATACAGAAAGAGATTGAGCGTCATTCATGAGTTGTTGGCACTTGGGCACATTAGGCCTAGCTCCAGTCCTTTTGCTTCATCAGTTGTCCTAGTGAAGAAGAATGATGGGACCTTACACATGTGCATCGACTACCGGGCCCTCAACAACAAGACCCTGAAGAACCATTACCCTATCCCATGCATAGATGAGCTGATGGATGAACTGAGGGGGCTAAGTTCTTCTCCAAGATTGACTTGCATTCGGGGTACCACCAAATCAGGGTCAGGGATCAAGACGTCCCAAAGATAGCTTTCAGGTGCCACTATGAGCACTTGAGTTTTTGGTTATACCTTTCGAGATAACCAACGCGACTACCACCTTTCAATCCTGCATGAACCACGTGTTTCGTGCGCAGTTGCGAAAGTTCGTGTTGGTGTTCTTCGATGATATTTTGATCTATAGCCAGACCTGGGAGGAACACTTGCAGCATTTTGTAATATCCCTAATTTTAATTTTTATTTGAGGGGATTAATGGAGTTTATTGGGGAGGTGCTAAGCATAGCACAATTTTGTAATTTGGGCATTGGAGGCATTTTTGGCGTATGGGACTTAGGAGAAATAGAAAATTATAGCTCTAGTGGAATGTGGGGGCCACAAGAGAAGGAAATTCGACCCAATGGAGCAATTCGCACTAGTGAGAAGAGAGAGAGAAAGGAAGGGGTGCGAATTAGTGGAAGGTGGGGACCACCAAGGGAGAGAGGGCCAACAATTATAAATAGAGCTTGGAGGTCTCCATTTGGTACTTTTGATAATTTGACAATTTAACATTAGTTCTCTTGAGCTGCTTAGCCAAGACAACCGTGTTGTTCAGCACAAGGAATTCTCGAGCGGGAATTCCACCCTCATTTTGGAGAACTTAGAGTGTCTCCCTAGTGAGGCAATTGGGGAGCTCAATTTAGAGTTTCCAATGGGCACATTTACAATCATTTCCTTCAGCTGGAGCGAGTTTCCCTTGGACGCTGAAGAGAAATTGTGGCTCCTGGGAGGGCCAACAAAATGGGGAATTTGGGCCAGCCAATTAGCAGAGAATCCTTCCACAAAGAGGGTTGGAGTTTCTTGTCAATTTGCAGGCCTGTTGATGAGGCGTTTGGGAGAGCTGAGTTACTCCAATTCTTGGCCTGCGCAGGGGCTCACTAGGCATTGTTATGCAATCACTTGGGCAAGGAGAGTCTATGGTGTGGCTATGGAGGAATAAGGGAAAATTTGGGAAGGAGATTTTCTAGGAGAGATTTGGAGCATTTTGTAGCAAATTTCATCTACAACCAGTTTTGCTAGCCAGTTAGAGGTCCACGCACAAATTGGGGTCAACGGGTCACGTTAGACTCAGCCCAAACCCTTTGTGGGCTTTTGTGGGTTTTATGAGAGGAGGCTAGGATTAATTTTGCAGAATTTTCTGAACAATCCTAAGGGCAGAATTCCTAGTTGCATTCAGCAGTCAGCAACATAAATTAATGGAGGAGGACATAGTTATTTTGGGGACCATTTCCACCACTTGGGTTTGCGTGACATTTCTGGGTTTTGTTGAGTTGGTCGAGTAGTGCCTGTGGCTAATTTCTCAGATTTTTGGAGTTGGAGGGTTAAATTAGCAATTCCTTTCCAGCGACAGCAACAGTTTTCTGGGTGGATGCAGATTTGGTAGTAGAGTCATTTCGAACATTTGGGTACCATCATATTCACCTGGAATCTTGCCTTGTTTGTTGTAGCAGGCCCAGGTTCTTCTATTCCTACTCATTGTACTCCACCTGATTAATTTAATAAAAAGGCTCAGTGTTTTGGGTGTTATTTCTGGCGTAATCTGATATTTCTGCATGTGTGTACAATTTTTATTGCATGCTTATGATTTCACTATTGTCATCACTTAATATTTCCATTAAAAATATTACACAGTTGGTGAAAGTATTGCGTATTTTGGAGGAGCATCAGTTTTACGCCAAGTTGTCCAAGTGTGAGTTTGGTTTGATGGAGATGCTCTATCTAGGGCACATTATTAGGGAGGACAGTGTGAGAGTCCATGAGGAGAAGATCAAGGCCATTCGGGATTGGCTAGAGCCCCAGAATGTGACGGAGTTGAGGGGTTTTATGGGTATCTGCACCTACTACAATAATTTCGTGAAGGGCTTCTCTCAGTTGGCAACTCCCCTCACTGATTTCATGAAGAAAGGGGCGTTTGAGTGGACAGATGGGGCACATGAGGCTTTTGAGCGCCTCAAACAGGTCATGAGCAACTGCCCGGTGTTGGCACTCCCAGATTTCACACAACCCTTTGTACTTGAGTGCGATGCATCAGTCGAGGGTGTAGGAGCAATTTTGATGTAAGGGGGACACCCAATAGCTTTCAAGAGCCAGAAGCTACTGCCCCACGAGAGATTGTACTCCATTTATGACAAAGAGATGCTAGCAATCATGCATGCGCTAACCAAGTTCAAACAGTACTTGTTGGGAAACAGGTTTTGGGTCAAGACAGATCACAACAATCTCATTTTTTTCTTGGAGCAAAAGAAGTTGCAGGAGAGGCAACAAAAGTGGGTGAGCAAGCTCCATGCATAAGACTTTAACATTGAGTATGTCATGGGAAAGCACAATGTGGTAGCTGATGCGTTGTCCAGGAGGTCGGCTACCATTTCACTGATGAGCATTGCACTAGAATGGAGGGCGCAGTTACTGGTGGAGTATTAGAAGGACTGATTTTCATGTGAGGTTCTTGATGGTGCAGTGGCGGATGATCGATACAGGGTGATGAACGAGGTGATTTATTTCCGAGACCAAATTTATTTAGTGCCCAATTCCTAGTTGAGGGAGAAGATAATGCAAGTTGCCCATGACTCACCATTAGCAAGGCATCATGGGTTTACCAAGACATACAGGGCCATCAGGGAGTGTTTTGCATGGAGGGGCCTTAAGGATGATATTCTGAGGCATGTTTGAGAGTGTGACACATGCCAAAGGAACAAGGGTGAGCAGACACACCCTGTTGGGTTGCTACAACCTCTTCCTATCCCTAAGGGGAAATGGGAGAGTGTGTCGATGGATTTTATTACCGGGTTGCCCACAGTTCAGGGCAAGGACTGCATATATGTGGTGGTAGACCGATTGACGAAGTTTGCCCACTTTTTCGCCATCTCAACCCGGTCTTCGGCCTCACAGGTGGCTGAACTGTTTTTCAGGGAGGTATTTCGGCTTCATGGTCTCTCGAAGACCATTGTCAGCGATCGGGACAACAAGTTCATGGGGGGATTTTGGCAAGAGTTGTTTCAACTGGTGGGCACAGAGCTCACTCTGAGTACCAGTTATCACCCCCAAACTGATGGGCAGACGGAGATAGTCAACAAATGGCTGGAGGGCTACCTACGCAACTATGTGATGAGCCATCAGCGTGCATGGATATGGTGGTTACATTTGGGTGAGTATTGGTACAACACAACGTACCACATGTCCATAGGTATGTCCCCATTGAAAGCTTTGTACGGTTATGATGCATTATCTTTCACTGACACGATGTTTGGAGACAGCAAGGCCCCTAGGGCCAAGGATTGGATACAGGAGAGCCAAGATATCTTGCGAGCTCTCAAAGATAACCTACAGACTGCGCAGAACCAGCAGAAGCTCTATGCAGACAGGGGCCGAGTAGAGAGGCAATTTGAGCTTGGGGACTTACTCTTCTTGAGGCTCCAACAGTACAGACAATCAACACTCGAGCAGAAGAGGGCCGAGAAGCTCAAGCCTCACTTCTATGGGTCGTACCAAGTCACTAGGAGAGTCGAAGAGGTAGCATGGGGATTTGGTCTTCTTGAGACTTCAGTCGTATAGACAGTCGACACTCAAACAAAAGGGGGTCAAGAAGCTCTAGCCTCACTTCTATCGGTCATACAGAGTCACCAGGAGAGTTAGGGAGGTAGCATACGAGCTGGAGCTACCCCCAGGGAGTCGGTTCATAACATTTTTCATGTGTCTTTCCTGAAAAAGGCACTGGGTCAGCAGGTGACTGCAGCTACAGAGCTGCCACCCATGGATGATGAGGGGCACTTGGTTCTGGAGTTGGAGGCTATTCTGGACACCCATGAGAGGCACTTGCGGAACATGGTTATCAAAGAATTTTTTATCAGATGGAGGAACCTGCCTGATGAGGATGCCACTTGGGAGGGGGAGTAGATATTTCAGCATCCTTGATTGTAGTTGCTTAAGGACAAGCAAAGTTTTGGCGGGGAGGACTATGATATTCCCACTTAGCAATATTGCTAAGGGGAAATATCAATTTTGCCCAATTTTGTCTTATTTCGTACTTGCACTTAGGAAAAGTGGGTTTGGGGTCCCACTTGAATTTTGGAGTTAAGAAGAGGCCCAAACATTAGGAGAAGGGGAGAAAATAGAATTGCTGGTGGTAAGTGGGGGCCACTCATGGAGAAATACGACCCCATAGGAAGTACGCACTCATTGGAGGGAAATTGGTGGGGGAAAGTCAATGGTTGGGCCCACATGGGAAATTGGGAGGCACTTTGACAAAAGAGGAGGCAATCACTTTTGGGGATTCTTGATCATTTGAGCATTCTCTTAGACTAGCACGCTTGAGCTAGAAGCCAAGTCTGCAGGTGTTGTTGAGTACAAGAGATTTTTAGGCGAAATCTCACCCTTGCTTTGGTGGACTTCAAGTGCCAACCCAAGGAGGGAGTCTCATCCTTTTTAGATTGATCCGGGAGTAGCGTAGTGGGAGTGTGGAGGAGTTCCAATAGAATCTGCGTAGGCATTGCACAATCCTTGTTAGTGCCACACGTGGGGCTTAAGGAGAGAAGGGAGGTTGGGGGGTGCGATTTGTGGGGGAGCCCGAAAGGGAGAATTGCTGAAGATTTCAGCCATTTTGGGGACACTCGACAGCAGAATTTACAGGTGGGTCAAAATACCTAGCAGCAGGATGAGCTACAGGAAATTGCGCCGAAATTCCAAGGTCAAGATTTGGCCAATTCCTTTGTGGGTTTTTGTTGATTATTGGTGGAGAGCCCGAGGTTAATTTCCCGGAATTTTCTGAGCACCGAGCAAGCCCTAGCAGCTATTGTTTACAGCCAGCAACTCATTTTCTGGGCAGTTCAGCGCAGAGCCAGAGAGAGATCAACCAGCAGCTTTGGGGGACTTGTCTTCTTCACTTGGGCTTTGCTAGCTTGCCTTAGGCAAGCCCAGGTGCACACTTTCCAAACATCAAATTGTAACCCCATGTTTTCATAATAAAATGGCTTAGCACAACGCAACTTTTGGCTCTATATCATGGTCTTATTTGTGTGCAAATTTTCTATGTATTTTTACTATGGATGCCTTATTTATTACTATAAATTTTCCTTACAAATATTACATGGTGAGGTCTTGGGTGAGTCCTAGTGTCTAGGGTCAATGTATATTACCATACTAGATCACACAAAAAATTTCGTGGAGCACTGTTAGGTCTAGGGGGTCATTTTTTAATTTTTTTAATTTCCTGCGGGGCGGAAATTGCAATAAAATTTGTATATGAAATGTAATAAGTGTTGTCTAGAGAAGTTGTATGGGGTATGAGTAATAAAAATTGCACCTCTCACCCTCAACTTTCTACTATGACACACTTTGAGGGGTTAAAAATGTGTTCTAGACCTTCAAAACCCACTTTTCCTAAGTTTAGTGGAAAAAGTGGCAATAAATTAAACCAGAAATAAATTAAATGGAGAGAAATAAATTGCTCCATGTGACAAAATGACATGGAAATGACTTGGAAATTATCCCAAGTCAAAGAGTTGATTCAAGGGACATGTGGAGGATGATTGAGCACCTTGCATCATAAATGCACCACTCCCACAAGAAAATCAAATTTTTGGCATTTAATTGAGAAGTTGCTTCTATGGAAAATCAAACTTTTGGAGGATTTAAAGCACACAAACGAATATTTGATGGATATTTGATGGAGGATTTCATGGAGGCTTGTCTCACCTTAGCTCCACTTCTTCTACACTTGGCACATCCACTTGGGAATTTCAAATTGCTCTTGGAGGCCCCACGCAGTTCATGAGGCATCTACGCTGAGCCCATTGGGATCATCTACAAGAGGTGGCATCACATGGTTTGTTCTTGGAGTTTGACTTGATTTAACTTCTTGATTTGGTTCGCACTTGGATTTTCTCATGGTGCCACATATGGAATTCGATTTTCCTTGGTGTCTCTCTCATCTCCACTTGGAACTCGACTTTCTCTCCTTGGGATTTCCTCCATAGCCATTTGTCATGTGGACTCTTCATTGGGATTTGCTCCCACTCTCTTATATAATGGAGCCTTGGGCTCTCATATTGTAATCTGGAATATGAGCTATTGTGCTTAAGGATACTCTGTTGGATTGTACACTCTTTGCAAATTAATACAAAAGACTTTGGGGTTACATTTGAGGTGTTTTTCTCCTTGTGTATGGTAACTTCTTGATATTCTTGCTCTTATATTTCTACTTGTTTCATTATGTTATTATTTCCATTATGTTTTTCAAGTTATGTTGATGTGTAGCTATCTCACATTAGCATAAGGATTATTTACTTGCTCTAGATAGAGAAATGTTTTAGTTGATGTCAAATATATCTCTAGAATTTTCTCTTCATTGCATTTGATTAAGCCCATGTGGATCTAATTTGTTCATGTGAAGTTGTGTAGAAAATCTTTTTTTGATCAAGCTTCAAGCGTGAGGGGAAGTTCTCGGGCGAACCAACCCACTCTTGAAAGTACTCAAGGAGAACCCACATTTGTCAATTGCCAAAGTCTTATCATTCGAATTTGTCTTGCAAGGATTTCTTTTGAGCTTTGGTCTCATATCTCTTGCTTCATAATTCAATATTTATTTCTCAAATATTGTGCTTCATTTGCTAATATCTTGCTATTTTAGAGCTAAATCATGGCTAGGCAAAGAGGAGAGTTTATTCATACTCTTTAGCTTAGCCTTTGTAGATTATATTGTACACATACATTTGTAATTTTATTAAGTAATTTCATAGCTAACACTTGGTTTGTATTGCAGCCCTCTCTAACTTGTTTCTTGTGACAGCTTGCAGGATTTATCATTTGAAACTATTAACAAGTTGTGTGCAGGACCTTGGGCTCTCAATTCAAAACTAATTTTTCCCTTGGTTGTGGCCATTTGAGACTCTCTTTGGCAAGACTGAGTTCCATTTTGGGGCTGCATTTCTCTCTCTTGGTTGTCGGCTTAAGGACGCTTAGCCTCTCTTGCTTTGGTGCAAATTCCTCTTTTTCTTGAATCTAATTTTTGTATCTAAAGCACCCCTTTGAAATTTCAGATTTCAAGGCCCTCCTTCATCTCATTTGCAGCAGTAATTCATCAAGGAAAATTCTATGGTCTAAAAGCTTCATTATAAAAGATTTTCCTTGAGTTTGGAGGAGGCTTTCATAAGCCCTTGCCTCCTATAATTTAATTAATAAAATTTCTTATTTTGGGGAGCATGGGTTTTACCCATTGGCATCCCTATCTCTCAACTTTGGGAGAGAACTTGTTGATTCTAGTTTCTCTTCTCACTTACATGCATGCTTTAATTTGCTAATTAACACAGCCATACATCTCATTTAGTTTGTTGTAATGTCCCAAACGAAGAAAATTTGGAACATTCCCTTCACATAAAATTTCTACTCATAAACAGAAGATTGGCATGTAAAATATAACATATAAAATGCATACAATTTGATAATACGATAACCAGAAACAATCTCAGCGTTATTATAATATAAGAACTGGGGTTTTACATGCTGGAAAAATAGTTGAAATAGCTGGCCTCAACAAATCTGCAATAATGCCACAATGGGCCTCCCAAAACAAACTGAAAAACAATACACTGCAACTTGTGAACCCTGAATGGATCCACCAAGGGGAGATGGGTGCTCGCCCAATCTCTCTAAATCACCCGAGGGTTTTCGTCCTAGGGCTACCAATGGAATAGAGAACCAGGTTCTCAACCTCACATATATGAAACAATATCCAATCCAAGATGTCCTCCAATGGTCTCCTCCTTTTTTATAGATTTGATGGACTCCTCTAGAACCTTCTATTTTATTATCATTTTAATCATGGAGCACTTTTCCCTTTTTTATTTCAACTAAAATATTATTTTAATGCGGGAAAAGGGTGAATTGGCCACCATGTATCCTCGAGTCACTGAAGCTCATATCTAACCATCCCATCCTATAGCTCTTCCCGTTCCGGTTCCAACGAGTTATTACACTGAGGTGTTCCACCGATTAATCTCCTCGGAATGCCACCTCGAGCATAATTAATTAAGTTATGCCTAATAATAATGTTGATTTCTAAAAATTGTTGGAATGCGACGAAACGAAAGGCAAATTGTTCGGATGGTGGACTATGCCAAGCGAATGCCAACAAATCCAATAAAACCTCCGCAAAACTCCAACGGAACCCCTAATGACATAAACCTGCTCCACTAACCTGGCCATTTCCTGCCCTGGAAATGCACCCTGGCTGCACTATGAAGAAGGTTAAAAATGGGGACATGACAGTCCTCCCACCCCAAGATTGCTTGCCCTCAAGCAATCCAAACATGTGGAACAATCTGGTGGTCCGACGCAACTGAGACCCAATCCTAGGATCCCATATGAACCACTGCGTGATGCTCTGCTCCTGTGTCAACCCACCATAAACGTACTCCTTAATGCCCGAATCCTAGATCAATATCTGATGGAACCTATCATCAACAAATCCTCCTGGATCCCAATGCCGCCAAGAAGGAGCATCAAGGCTCCACGGCTCCTGTTGTGCTATAACTCTGGTTGTGAATGATGCTCCACCTGCCGCGTACCAACTCAACGCCTCTCTCTAATCCAACCCTTGGCATAGACCAAGGTCAATCTCATCATGTTGAAGTCGTGCTGAAATATTGATGAGTGGCCAACCTACATCCTGCTGCCAACTGAAGCATGTGATATCCCTCACCTTGGAGGGCTCCTACAATACAATGCTCCTGACTAAAAATGACACTCCATCAAAAGGATACCAGCTCATGATCTCTCGCCAATCCAACGCATGGACACCTGTGCAAGGGATATGTCTGCCATGCAACTTGGTCCATGCTCAACTGCTGATGCTCTTCTTGGACAATCGAAGCATGTTAAAGAAATCTTGCCTCTCTCCCTCTAATGGGAAAAAGTGGGCAAATTGTGCTGCAAGCCCCGTCTATGTACTCCTAGAGATGGTTGTTCCCTGAAAATGCCGCAGCTCGGCTGGTTTTCACTACATCTGTTTGCACCTCATCAATGGGTAGTCCCAAAGATGGATGCACTTCCATCCCCCTCGCCTGGTAGGAAACTCCACGCTCCTCTAGTCCACCAATCTCCTGCCAAACTGTCCTATCATACTCCAACATCTCCTGAGGACAAGTGTCAGCGAATAATGTCATCTTGCCAATTGTCTGTACATTTGTCTGCTCCTCATCAGTGGTTGACCCCAAGGGTGGCTACTCATCCTCCACCATCACGGGTTCAATATGAACCTCCAACTGGCTCTCCCAAGAAGGCTCATCATGCATACTATGCGCCTCATCCTCCTCAACCGACTCACGCTCCATCATATATTGCTCATGCTGACTCATCACTGGTGACACATTATCCTGAATGTCTCTCTTAGGACCCACAGATTGCTCATCATATGAATCTGGCCTGATGTCAATGACTTGACATGACTCATGCTCCTTTATGTGCTCTCTATGCTGAGTCATCAGCCGCTCATCTGATCTCTGATCTATTTCCCACATGGGAACCATCGGCTGCTCCACATACTCCTCTACCACACATGGATGCATATCTGGGCTACTGTCATCAACTCCACATGACTGCTCGTGCTCCTCTAAGGTATCATCGTATGAACCCATAGACTTGTCCAGCGAAGAGTCCTCATCCTGGCAGACATAATGAATATCTCCCTACTCTACCGCTGTCATCTCCTCAGTGTCACTCAAGCATGAGTGGTCAGGTCCCCAAGGTCATTTGCAGATGAAGCAGTGTCCCTTCCTCCTCATCTCATTCTTGTTTCATGAGCCCCCAAACCTGAGTTTCTCCTCCCTCATCAACTGTCTCTTGAACAACCCAATGTTCTGCTCAACCAACCTCTCGGCTAGATCATAAGCAACAAGTGAGACCAACTGCTCTCTCCTCCAAACAGACAACAATCGGGACTGCAACTCCCGACAAATGGCATCATGGCCTCTCATACATGAGGACAAGATGGACTGCATGTGTATTATGACTCTGTCGGGATGATGTTTCCTAATGCGGAAGAAGCATTGGAACATCTGTAGGATCAAATTGTCACACTCCAAATCAAACAAGATCTCATAAGTCCTAGTCATGGCCATGCCTTCTAGAATATCAAGCTTCTTCCCAAAGGTAGAGCCTGCACTGTTGTCCAAGTCTCAGAAAGTTTCTATCATTAGTCTGAAAACTCTCCTCATAACATCATCATTGTAAGGAGCTATAGGGGCGGTCAGTCTCATGATGTTACTAAGACACGAGGCAACCGGAAGTGTGACCCCTTCACAAGCTTGGGCTGTATTAAAGCTAGCATGGCAGGTTTCAAAGCCCACAACAACTTCTTCCCTTCTAATTGGTTCACTTCAAAAAGAAGTGCATCCAATTCATCTAGTTTGAAAAGGGCTTTCCATGTGACTCTCATATGTTTCAAATCTGATCCAAGTGCAAGGATTTTGTGTCCAATCTCCGGCTTCTTCTGAAAATCATTGCGTTGTTCTTTTTGAAGAATGGCATAGTCCCCCTTTGAGAAGGGTCTATTGTTTGTTGTTGCTGAGTTATTAAAGGAGTTAATGAAGGTTTCATCCATATTTAGTCAAATGATATCAAGTACAGCAAGAAGTACACAATAATGATTGGTTGACTCAGTGGTTGACTCAATACACTGGTCTTCTTACATCAACAACATAAGTCTAATCTTATAGACAAGACTCTATCAACAGCCTTATACTTACTCTTGACAACAATGTTGCTATGCTCAAACACTGCTCAATAGTACAACAGGACAATATAAATATGACAGCCCCCGCAACACATAACTGCACTAATTCTTTGACACATGCTCATCTACTTGGGCAATAACATACTTGCACCCTACTAACTCTCCTAGCAACAATAATACTCGACTCAAATACAACAATAAAGTTTTGATATATGGCCAACTGACCTCACTGGGCTTAGCAATAGTACATAGTTATGTGTTATAGATCCATTTGGGCACACCCCGACTTACAAATCAGTACTATTAGGGTCCATCAAACCCTAATTCAATTGTTACATGCCCTGATGAAGTCAACCATCAGAATGTCTCCTTTCCAAGAGATTCCATGATTGAAATCATCCAAAAACTACCTCTAAGAAGATCAGCACAGACAGCCCTTTATCAGGGTGCACTGCAATGCAGCCCAGTACACTTCCAAGGTGCATTGCAGTGCACTTGAGCCCTCTTTGGCCTGCGCTAGGCGAATTTGAGCGAAATATGCATTGGGGTTTGGAATATTCTTATCCATAGGATGCCTCTAGATGTTTCCCAAGGCTCTCCACTCCTTTGGGCTCAAAATTGGATGAGGGAGGAAGTTAAGGAACATCAATCCCTTTATCCCTTCCTCCATCGAACTATATCCTAAGTTTGGGAGGGCATTCATTGTCACCATTTATGGCATAACTTCCTTCAATCACCTATAAAAAGACCACTCATCTAAGTGATCAGGGGCTGGAAATCATTGAATTATAGGGAGATAATGTTAGTATGAGACTTGAGTTGGTTTCAAGTATTGTAATGATGTCAAAATGTCTTGCTTGTTATGAGAGGATGGGATTGAACTGGAGGAATGGCACTAAATCAAGCAAATTGGGTTGTAACTCTTCCTTTTACTAATAAAGTGCTCAAAGCTTTTTTCATATGTTTGTATTGTTTATTGATGCTTTCATATGTGTATTATGCACTTGATTCCATTTTATGTTTAATCAATACATCATTATCATATGCTTTGATCGGTTTTTGTCTTTTGTCTGTGTGGAGGTACTTTTCAAGTGGATTAAGAACGGAAAGGAGCGACAGAATTGGTCAAGGGAGATAAGGAGTAAGTGAAAGCTTCAGGTAGGCTTCTTTACTGTTTTATTTAATCTATTGGTTATAGAAAAAGTAGAGAATGCTTTGCACTGTTGTTCTAGACTTAGCTACTAGTCTAGGGGTTTAAGCGTTTATTCGTAGACACTAAAATTCCCAAAACAAATTGGCGACTCCACTAGGGATCGATTATCCATCTTAGTAGCTTATCAGCGTCTTAAGACATTTTTACATACTGTACTTGTGGTTGTTGATTGAATTTCAGTCTTATTTAATTGAAAATTGAGTCGAAACTGTGTCAAATTGCCTTCAAAAATGACTTACTATCACTAGCGTAGCCTAGTGAAGGACACAGTGCGCTGCAATGCACTTCCCGCATAGAGCCAGTGCACTGAAGCGCATTGTCTCTCACTGCAGCCTGCATTGATCCCTTGAGGGTCAGTTTCCCATCTAGGAACTGAAGTTTTTGCCAATTTTCTCTTGTTTGAATGATTTGTTGAATGTCAATGATGTCTTGTCTCTGAAAATAGTTTTTCATCTCCTTAGCTGGCCCTACTTAGACTAGGATTGATAAATGTTTCTTATGTATTTACTTTGTCATTTTCAATCTATAGTCGAAAGTTAGTTTTTTGGTCGATTGATCTTTGTCGAAAGAAAGTGTCATAAAATCGTCTTTTCCTTCGAAAATTGAATTGTCGTAAAGTCTTCATTCATGAAAGATCAATTGATTGATGTGTGCATATGATTAGTCTTTTTGTTGAAAGTGTCGTAATTCCTCATTTCTTTGAAAATGAAAGTGTCGTAAAGTCTTCCTTTCCTTGAAAAGAAATTGTCGCAAAATCGTCACTTTTATGAAAAAAGTTTATTGGTCGATTGTGCATTAGTTTTCATTTTGGTTCATTCACATTAAGGGAAATCGAAAAGAAATACATGCATGTTGCATTGAAAAAGTTTGTGAATGCTTGAAAGGAATAGCTAGAGAAATTGCATTAGATGTGCTCTCTTCTCTTTGTCAAAGCTCTGATTGCTCTATCCCTACTAGCTAAGGGTTTTCATTGTTAAATTGAATGGAAAGAATGCTTATCATATTAGTTGCATTTTAGGAATTGAAAACATACATCACGTGGTGAACCTTGAAAGGCAAATTCTAAAGAAGATCAACTTAAAATTTATCTGAATTTACCTAATGGAGCATTGTCACCTAACGAAAAACATTTAGAAGTCTAGGCTAGAGATGTGTTCTGGCGTCGTAAAATAAAGCAGTTGTCGCTAACTTGTCTGCAATACACCCCGAGTGTGATACCTCATTCCACGTACGTGAGTATATCGTAGCTCGTCCATATACCTTCGGGTATATAGGGCGGTGTTACAGTACATAAAGTATATGGGAATGCTCTCATTGTGCGGTTTTGCATTAAACAGCGCTTATACGGATTGGGACTTCATGTACCTTCGGGTATATATGGGAGGACAACCCTAGGTTGCTATCCATCCTTAGGTAACCGAGTCAGCCGCCTTGTACATTGTGATACACCGAACACAGCATTCAGGAAGATTTCCTGCCCGTACTTCTTGGTTCGCCAAGAGGTATTCTACAATTCACAGTTACTTGGTAATCCTTTTGCCTAGATCATCCCTCTTTTGTTTTTGTTATGTTACTTTGATTAAAATAAAATTAATTGACCGTGGATAGCATCCTCCACGCTCGCTCCTTAGTTGATCTTAGGTTGAAACATATGGCGACAAATCCAGAATCCACCGATCAAGGAATTCCTTTTGATGGGAATCCTAGTCATTTTCCTCTTTTTGGAAATATTGGTACTCCATATATGGCTACATTGTCCCTTTCGGGATTTACCATTGGCTTGCCAGTATGGTTGTTTTCAACCTCCTTGGTTCAAAATGTCGTGATTTCTCCACAATTGAGTATACCTCCAACTGGACAAAATCAACCTCCAGTTGATCTTAAAGTTAACCCTTTGCCTTCTTCCTCGGTTGTTTCTTCCTCCCCTTCTTCCTCTCCGCCTGGTGAAAGTATTGGTACTAGTAACCAGGGGGCTAAGAAGAAAAAGAAAGGGAAGAAGAAGAAGAAAAAGCAAATTCAGCAGAGGGGCAACCAAGCAACCATCGCTTTGAATGCAAAATCTGATGAGAAACCATCCATCAAGCCTCACAAAGTTCGATATCCATGCAAACTTTGTGTGGGAAACCATCTTCTTCAAAATTGTCCTGATATTCCTCAAATCTTAGAAGATTGGTCTTCTCGTTCACATCATCCCGTATCATCAACTTCTGGAGATCATACACACCATCAACTAGTTGTAGTAAAGTTCATGGAAAGAAGGGTAAAGTTAAGTTTCCCTGTAAGTTATGTGAAGGGAATCACCCCATTCACCTTTGTCCCTATCTGGATGAAGCTAAAAAAGTGTTGGATAACTGTCCTGCTTCACCGCAGCAACTTCCATCTAGTTATAGGAGACTCTCCCTTAATCCTTCACTAGTTGATGAATTGACTGACTCAAATCAACCGTCGGTCAAACCCACTCTCTCTGAAAGTGAATCCTATGAGTCTATACCCGACCCAAATCAACAGGTCGAGGTAACAGTTGACCCGATTTCACCTTTAGTAAATCGTACCTTTCCCGAAGAGAGTGAATATGATACCACTCAAGTTCTTTTTGTTTCTTCAGATTCAAATGAGCTTGGGGGCAATCCTCTTGTTCCATCAAGACAGGAGGAAAATCCTCCCACTCTCGTAACTCAAGGGGTTAATTTTCCCGTTCTTATAGTACCCCCTCCAAGTAGTCTAGTCACTTCCTTTGATTGGAACCGACTGGCAGGATTCTGCCTTCCTTCTTATGTGCCTTTCCAGATCATAGTATAGGTTTATAATATGATTGTATCTGGCACTATTATAGATGAAGGTGCATCTGTGAGTATCCTTTCCTCAACTGCTTGGCAAGCGCTCAGTTCGCCGCCGCTTGTGCCTGTTACCCAGAATTTGTTGGCTTTTAACAGAGGAACCAATCGACCATTAGGGATCCTCCCTCAGTTACCTATTACTTTGGGAGGAAAAATTGTTTATCTAAACGTGATGGTAGTCCCAGGCCCATTAGATTACAATTTACTTCTAGGGCGCGACTATGTTTATGACATGGGAGCTATTGTTTCAACACTCTTTCGAGTGATTTGTTTCCCGCATGAAGGCAGAATTGTCACCGTTGACCAACTTTCATTTCCCAGTCCAAATATGGCTTCCAGTCAACCATCTTCCCTAAATGGTCCTTTTGTACCAATGGTATCATCCCCACCACGGGTTAATTATGTGGCAACCCGTTCCATACCTACATCAACTGACGATCATTTCAGTGATGTTGTACATCATGTACTGGGGGCATTGGAACCAGATCTCTCCTTCATGACCTCTTATGAGTTGTGAAACAAAGGATATGAGGATAGTTCCTTGTCTTGTGTCAACCTCATTAAAAAATGAAACAAGGAAATATGAGGATAGTTATTTTACTGTGTCAACCTCATTAAAAAATGAAACAGGTCCATGAGGATAGTTCCTTGTCTTGTGTCAACCTCGTTAAAAAATGAAACAAGGAATATGAGGAGAGTTCCTGGTCTTATGTCAACCTCATTAAAAAATGAAACAAGGAATATGAGGAGAGTTCCTTGTCTTGTGTCAACCTCGTTAAAAAATGAAACCAAAGAATATGAGGATAGTTCTTTTACTGTGTCAACCTCGTTAAAAAATGAAACAGGCCCATAAGCATAGTTCCTTGTCTTGTGTCAAGCTCATTAAAAAATGAAACAAGGAATCTGAGCAAAGTTCTTTGTCTTGTGTCAAGCTCGTTTAAAAATGAAACAAGGTCCCCTAGAGCAAAGTTCCAAGTCGAGTCTTTGATTAGATCTCGTAAAATCCCAGTCGAGTCTTTCACTTTATCTCGTAAAAGAACCTCCATTCCATCCACTTGATACCCACGAGTAGTCTACTTAGGTGAATGTAATGAAGCTTGGGGGGCATGCACCTAGTGCTAAAGTTAAGTCTCCCTATAAATTATATGAAGGGAATCACCCCATTCACCTTTGTCACTATCTGGATGAAGCCAAAAAAGTGTTGGATAACCGTCCTGCTTCACCGCAGCGACTTCTCTCTGGTTTTAGGAGACTCTCCCTTTCATCATGTTGGGGGCATGTAAACCAATCTCAAGCATAGTTCTGCGTTTTAAGCTTGTGTAAAAATGAAACTGAATCCAAGCATAGTTTTTTGTTTCAAGCTTGTGTAAACATGAAACTGAATCCAAGCATAGTTCCCTATGGTTCAAGCTTGTCTAAAAATGAACCCATTTCCATTTTTAACCCTCGTGATTACCATTCTATCAGCCTCTTTCATCAAATGAACCTTCATTGTTTCATCCCATCGCCACCATCCCTTTGGTCGATCATATGCATTCACTTTATTGTTTTATCCTTTTTTGAGGAACAATTGCAATGAGTGGTCTTATTAGCCAGCCTCTTCACATAAATCATCATGTTTTGAGAAGTTCTAATATCACCAGAACCAGTTGCTACCCTAGACACCACTCGTTCCTCAAATTGGAGTCCTCTTTAAGCTCTTTTCAGACTCTCTAAACATGAAAATATTGTCGAGCGCTTGTCATTTCCAGCTCGTTAACGGATTGGAATTGATATCTACTCAATATAAGTTTAACCCTTTTTCGGGCTGAGATAAATTAACTACGAAAAAGGAATACGTTGATTGAACATGGTCAATAGGTTCTCTCTCGTATTATTTTATGCTTTTTTGGACTTGAGAGATTAATTTACGAAAAAGAGCTTATGGAGTTTTCTTTTTGTACCTTTTCAAACTCTCTAAACATGAAAAGGACCAAGTTATCCTTGTCGTTAAAAACATCAAATAGCGACAAACTTGTCCATCTAGACAAGAACGAGTTTCACCTTCACTAGACTCGTTAAAGCATCGAATAGCAATGGATTCACCCAAAGGGTGGAATTATACAGCAAGCATATGTTATCCTCCTCAAGCTTGATAAAAATAAAGAGGTACTAGTCAGCAATGACTTGGGAAAATGGAAAAAGGGGAGAACAATTTATGGTAGCAAGTCGCTCTTGAACATGACACTTTCACCTCATCACCGTGACAATGTGGATTGGGTCATTCAGCTTGTTGGTTATCACACCGTTGGTCTATCATACCATCCATTACTTTGTTTTGGGTCAATGCTACCAATTCATTTTAATGTCGCCAACATGTTCAAGAGAAGTCATTCAATTCAAACTTCATCCTTTGCAATACCTTAAACCCTCATTTTCATGACCACCATTCCTGAACCTTCTGTCGTCAGTCGACTTTCATCTCCAAAATCGTTTACCTCGTTTCGTGTCGTTGATGTGGGATACATCAATGCCCTCTTGCGACAAGTCGCTTCTTGTCGACATCAGCACATTATCCAAGAAGTTGACTTAGAAACACCCCTTCAGTACCTTGAGGCTTGCATACATCAATGGCAGGTTTCCCGCCTCCGACGATAGGTTGACATCACTAGCCTTCGACCGAAAGACTTTGTATGGTCTTTGACATCAAATCATTTATTCACACCACACGAAATGTACTATAGTACCTTGAGGGTCATTATCATTATCGGTGATTCCTCTCGCATCTGTTAACGGCTTACATCAGTGCCTGGTAATCAGACGATGTCTTCCCATGTTCGACTTCAGATCATCTATTCATATGGTTAGACTTGTACTTGAGCGAAAGATTGAATGAGATTGAAGATCCCGGATCTAATTTCATCCATCAAGGCTGCGATATTTTCAAGAGTACTAAATCAAATGTACAATGGCCTTACATTCATGGTCATCCATTCATGGGTCTATATTTGTAGACGACACAAGGGACACCTTTATTTTTGGACAATCATCCCCGGAAAAACCCAATTCGGGAAAACCGATGCAGCATATATGAGGGTTTTATTATTAAGCAGATTTCTGAATACAACTAGGGTGCCAGAAATGGCTCACCCTTCAAAGAATATCCTTGGCAGTAGTACCTCTATCCGGAGACAGATATTCCAGCAAATCAGCAACCAAATGAACAACCCCACAGTGACTCTGGCTATTCCTTGTGTTGGACAGCGAAAGTTGCTCCAAGCACTCCTCTAGAATTGCATCACCCTTCCTCGGCTCTGCGTCAACTGATCAGCGCCCAGTCTGCCCCACAGATACTCCCAGCGTTGCCTCTGAAGCCCTCTTCGACTTCTGCGTCAACCTCTACAGCTTATGCATCAGCCTTTACAGCCCTCTGCGTCCTTTACGTTGGGCTTCTTAGCCTTTGCGTCAGCCCTCCTAGGCTCTGCGTTGCCTCTTCCGGCACTTTGTTGCCTCTCTGATATGTATTCTTCAGCCTTGGATCGAAATCCCTTGTTGAACTGCCCCTCGCTGCAACTGATCTCTAACTCGATTTCCTCAGCAAACCCAGCCCCGAAAATTGAATTCTTGATCTCTTGGGGGTGTCTCCAGCTGACCCTCAAGCCTCCTCTTATACTTTTCCTGTTGACAATTCAACGGTCGAGATTAAGCCCCTAATCAACAGCTAAGATTAGATCTAGCTTGATCCTCGTTATTTAGAACTTTCTCACCAATTTTATATGAATAGACAATAATATTTTAATTTTCCTAAGTTTAGACTTAGGAACCCCATTAAAAATATTAATTATTTTAATATCTCTTCATTCGGGTGGAATTTCTCCAAACGATTTCTAGGTTTTGGATATTTCATGTGCCTTACCCTCTCCACCAATTTTCATGGCTAAAGCACATCCGATGCTACCAAAAATCAACATTTCATTCACATTACATGGCCCATACATTGAGAGATGCTATAATAGAGATAGAATTCCACAATTTTAGGTAGTAAATGCATGCAGCAATTAGCCCTAGAAATAGCGAAAATCCCAGTCCAATGTGTATGACAAAGTAAAACAAGAATAACATTAAAAGCATGGTACTTACATGTAACAGAGTATATCCAACCATCCACAACTGACAAAAGAGAAGCTCCAAGATAAGATAGACCAATATCCACACATCAAACTTCATCCATAAAGCTCCAATTCATCCTCTAGAAAAAGTGTGAAATTCTCGAGAGAGAGAAGAATCCAATCCAATGTGATGATGAGAAAATGAGTTCATCTCACTTGTATTTATACACAAATTAGGAGTTCGAATTAGCCTCCTTAGCCTACATAAGCCCCAAAAATAAAATAATGTTCTAATAATTCAACTTTTGGTGACAAGCCCACCAAACTAGCTCATAAATTAAAGAATCAGCCTCTCAAGAGGTCAAATAATAATCTATGCATGTCGGAGGGCCTTCTAAGAGGCCTAATGAGGTCCATGGGTGTCACAATGAATAATAGGACCCTTAAAAGCAATGGACAAGGGATTGGCATCCAAATGAGATGTGGGGCCACACAAGTGTCCTCATGGGTCTCCACACAAATCGAAGATGCCTGTAAATCACCTGTAAGGGTTAGGATGATGGTGTAGGGGTGCCAAATCATCGTACAAGTCTTGGATCATCTGCCAAGTGTATAGTGTAAATTTTGGGTCCGTTGGGCATGATGGATCAGGTTCATCTTCCTCATCCAATAAGTAAACCACGAGCAATTTCTGAATGGCTATGGGGATCCATGGAGTGCAATCTGTTGTTGTGGAGGCCCATGGCTCTCCACGCACACCCTACATGTGCCAATGTAACCCTCTGGAGGATTAAGACCCCGTATAGGGAGACCAAACCCAAGATGGAAACCATCTGCAATTCTGCATAAGATCTAATGTGTCCCCTAGCCTTCCAGTACAACAAGTCATTAGTGAAATTGAGTAAATAAGCTTAACAGTCATGGACCACAGGTGGGGACTTCATAATGGCCTGCCCTTCCATAATGGGCTTCGAGATGTGCCAATGTCTCCTAAACTCCAAATGGGGTTAACCAATAATCCTATTATGTGGTTTCTACTTCTAAAGGGGATAATATAGTCAATGTACATCCTTCAAAAGTTGGTGGAATGTGACAGATAGGTGAATGAAGTAGGGGATGAGAAGGGGCAGCCCTGGGTCACATGCTAGGGTACAAGGGTAGCTAATAAGAGGGAAGACCACACTTGGGTTTATAATGTATAGGAGGGAGCAATCGTGGTACATGAGGTGTCGCGGCCTTGATTTGTCCACCCTTCTTTATATGCCTTTTTCCTTTTTATGATTTTCTTTGTTTAATTGCTCGGGGCTCAAGGAGATAAGAGCAAGATGTATAAGATATAGCAGTGAATACCCCCCTTTAAGGTAGGGTGGTTCATTGCCCACCAGGGGTTGGGACAATCATGGATTCCTATATGATGAAAGAGGCTCATAGAACCTGTAGGAACTAGGGTGATGGCCATGATGATGGGGTAGAGCTCATGTATTGGCTTTTTCCCACGTGCTAAATGTGTTTGGCCTGGGCATCTTTTGCATTTTGTGGTACAATTTCCTGTTGAATGTGGCCAAATATGCTTTTATCTTTCTTTTTAGCTGCATCAACCTCTGAGGCATCATTCCAAGTCTAAGCCAAGGTGTGGGCAAGAGGAAGGAGCGAGCTAACCGTATGTGGACCCAGTCGAGGAATGTAGATCCAGGCGGGAGAAACGATGAATGGGGTAATAATAATTTAACGGTAAGTTTCGCTGGGTGAAACGCACAAGATGAGGGTTCAAATCTCATTGAGTATATATATGACCTGTTGTGTCTTGGCTAGAAGAGTAGGCGACCCCATAGCGGACGTCTCGGCTCTTGTTGGGGCATACGTTTCCTGCTATTGTGCGGCTTACAGGCGGTTGCACGTAGTCTAGGTTTATAGTGGCAGCCAGTTAGATTTGATCTTGGGTTTGTTCAGGATAACTCTCACCAGTTACCGATTATCCTAGATTTAAAAAAAAAAAAAAATAAGTGAAAAGGGGGTAATATGAGCAAATAAGGGAGCGGGACCATGCAACCAAAATCAGGGTTTCCCATAAAATACCATCCCTAAATCCAAATGGTCAGTAAAAGAGATTCCACAGGACTAGAATGCAAAGTTAATATCCAAAAAGGGGTCTAGGGGACAAGGGCACAGACCTGATCCATTCTTTCCACCGAATCCCCCCATTAATCCATGCCCACAAGTGTCCATGATAAGCAAACTACAATTCTCAATTACCAAATGACAAAGCATACTTTTAAATTCAGGAGGCCCACATTCAAACATACGATCATAGCAGATGGGCGAGGGACCACATGGCTGGCCCAGATGGCGGAGAAAATGGCACAATGAGCTAACTGATGGCTGCAAAGGGCTGTTGGCTGCCGGTTGAGGACCATCTTGGAGAAAAAAAATTCTCCTAGGGATATCATCCACAAAATGGTGGGTAACAAGCGCCATAGGGAAACCTCCCTTGAGAACGAAATCCCACGAAGTAGTAGGAGGAAGGTTGTTGAGGTGATAGTGGCAACCATTCCTCATTGTTGCCATATGGTATGGCCTTTGCCCAGTGAGTCCTTTCACTGGACCTGCTAGATTTTGAAGTAACAATTACAATATAACTTTCTATCCAAACTACTCACACATATACAAAGTGGTAAAAATGGAAATGCAAAAGCATTATTTAATTCAAAAAGAACAGAAAAGAAAAGGGTTGCAATGAATTGGCACAAAATAAAATACCCCTGCTAATTTATTCAGATCAGAATCTTTAATTTTAAAAGTAAATAGACTTGGTCTAGGCTCTACAATCGTATGACCGAGCTGAACAGCGAGAACATAACCCTGCATATTTGCAAGAAGTCAAGTCCATTAGCTATAATTCAAGTACAAGCAAATCAGTACTTGCAAATACTCATTCTAAATTAAAATAATGCTGCAATGTTACTATTATTATTGCTTTGATGTGTTTTACAAACCTGTCGACTTCCACCAGTGGCAATCAGTAAATAGTCAGCTTGGATTGTCTGCTTCAAGTTATCAGGTGCTTTAGCAACCATGATGTCAAACCTTCCATTATCATTGCATGATATCCGGGTAGCAATTCTGCCAGATTCTAATAGGACTGAAGAACAAGAAAGAAGGTAATTCTTAGTTTCAAGGCTACCTGTCAGAAGGAATAGTAGAAAACATATACTTTAGAAGACATATCATAGGCTATAACTATTATGTTATAGGGTAAAGAGGTTCTCTTTGTGGTACAATTGAGATAAAAAATGGCAAAGATGAATGCATTCATCAATTTATGTCAGATCTTGATGAGAAATTCAATGGTCATACTTTCAATACAAGAAAATAATGAAGAAATACCATTTTTATAGGTGCACAAAACTGGCAATAACAAGAAAGATATTCACACAAATGAAAAGTGCTAAAGAAAGAAAGTTTGCAAGCATGAGAGGAGATTGCTGGAATTGTACACATATCTGTACAATCTGTTACAGTCTATAGTGTATGAGTATACACATTGTGATTTTCATAACATCGATGGAGTTTGCTGCTGGTCCCATGGAGCTGTTTGGATTGACTGAAGATACACACTCTCCTTATTTGCTTGGAGATGCTCCTTTTTTATTAAGTTGGTGTTTTGAATTGAAGAGGACTCGCTCTTCATTGTTCAAGGGTCATGGTTGATAATCTTCTCATGGTTGTGGATGCTAGGCTATAGCTATTATTTATATCAATAAAATCTAAGGGTAAAGAGGTTCTCTTTGTGGTGCATTTGAGGTACAAAATGGCAAAGATGAATGCATTCATCAATTTATGTCAGATCTTGATGAGAAATTCAATGGCCATACTTTCAATACAAGAAAATAATGAAGAAATACCATTTTTGTAGGTGCAGAAAACTGGCAATTAGAAGAAAGATATTCACACAAAAGAAAAGTCCCAAAGAAAGAAAGTTTGCAAGCATGATAGGAGATTGCTGGAATTGTACACATATCTGTACAATCTGTTACAGTCCATATTGTATGAGAATACGCATTGTGATTTTCATCACATTGATAGAGTTTGCTGCTGGTCCCCTGGAGCTGTTTGGATGGATTGGAGATACACACTCTCTTTATTTTCTTGGAGATGCTACTTTTTTATTAAGTTGGTGTTTTGAATTGAAGAGGACTCACTCTTCATTGGTCAAGGGTCATGGTTGATAATCTTCTCATGGTTGTGGATGCTACTTTCATGTCTTTATGTTGATTTTTCAAGGTCTTCTAGATGATAATTACTTCTAATGATTTTTACTTTATGTTGATTTTTCAAGGTCTTCTAGATGATAATTACTTCTAATGATTTTTACTTTAAATCCTCTTGTATTCACATTTCATCATTACGCAATTACACAGAAGATCTTCAACAGTAGAACAAAAATTGACAGTAGCATCAAAATGAGACAGCCAAACACAAGAAAGAAAATATTTTACCCTGAGAAATCCCTGTTGGGGGGAAAACCTAGCAACCTTTTTCTTAGAGAAATCATTCAATTCAACAAGAGATACAATCTGAATTTGCAGTCAAAAACAAAGTCAAACTCACCACAAATATACCCAGGTCAAACCTAGTCAACCAGAGACAAATTCGGCCTCCTCAAATCTCAGCCTCCTGACATTTTGGCCTCCTGCCTCAAGAATCAGTTTGTTGATGCCTCAGGGAATTTTGGTCTACTCAAAGATGGTCTGCCCAAATTTGTTTTGCCCAAAAACCTGACTTGCTTTCACTTTGATCTACCCTTATCTCTCTTCTTGTAGTGACCTCACCAAATCAAATTCTTAAATTCTAACAGTTGGAAATTAATCAGGAATCTATCAATTAAATAACACAAATACATACCTGGTTTCCATGTTTGAAGTCGATCCCGAACTGTCATAGCTCCAAATTTGTTCCCGTTACCAAAATCACTGAATCCTCCTTGCCAAACTAGGCACAAACTCGATACCCAGTTCCAGAATACCTCAAAATTGAAGCACTCCGGCCCCCGTGCCCAAAAGCTTCAAGAACAGTTACCCAAATCTCAATTTCTGATTGAATTCTCCTTCGAACCACATTTCACCCCTTTCGTGTCTCTGTGTGCTTGGATAAATACCCCTTCCTAGGCGGTTGCCGCCTTCTTCCACCGCTCTCATCAGATTTATTTGAGAGTTTATTTGCTTTACGCGTAGCAGGAAGATGAGGTTACGTGTTGGAATTTCTAAGTCTAACTGTTAGAAATCATTCCTGTACTTTCTGATTTATTTATTCCTACTTGTTTTGTTAATTAACAAGTTATTTACCATGTAAATACTGAAAATAAATACAAGTACAGTCTCAACACATTCAGATCATCAACTGAAGGAAAAACAAGCACACAAGTGACACCGTTATTTCTGGACTAATGTCCAAGGAGAAAAACCAATGCGGGAAAATCGGTGCAGCTATCTGAGGGTTTTATTATTAAGCAATTTCAAAATACAATCTAAGTACCAGAAATGGCTCACCCAACAAAGAATGCCCTCGGCAGTAGTACCTCTTAGTCAGAGACAGATATCAACCCCAAGCTGCCCCACGAAATCTCCTAGCGTCAGCCTCTCTAGCCCAACAACAGCCCAGCGTCAACCTCTCTGGCCCAGTGTCAGCATCTCAGGGCTCTGCGTCAACCTTTGGAGCCTCTGTGTGTCCCATGTTGGCCCTCCTCAAGCTCTGCGCAGCTCCTAGCTGCCTCTGCGTGGCCTTTCGCTACTTCTGCTTGGCCTCTGGTGGTCTCTAACAGGCTCTGCGTCAACCCTCTCCCGGCTTCTGTGCTGATGCTTCTGATACTATCTTTGCCTCTCTGCTACTGCATTCACTGCCCCTCAGCTGCAACTCTAATCACTCCTTCGATTTCCTCAGCAAGCCCTGCCCCAGAAAATCGAATTCTTGATCAACTCGGTGTATTCTCCAAGTGACCCTCAAACCTCCTCTTATACTTTTCTCATTGACAATTCAACAACCGAGATTAAGTCACTAATCAACGGCTAAGATTAGATCTAGCTTGATCCATGACTTTTGGACCATTCTAACTCAGTTTATTATTAATTCACATTAATATTTTATTTTCCTTAAGCTTAGACATAGGGACTCCATTAAAAATATTAATTATTTTAATATCTCCCAAACGAGTTAGATTCTACCCAAACCATTTCTGGGTCTTGGAGATCTCATGTGCTTTAGTCTCTCCACCAATTTTCGTTGCTATATAACATCTAATGCTACCCCAAATCAACACTCCCTCTTAGCGAGGACTATGCTCTAGTAATACTCCTCACTAAGCATCACCATAATCATCCGACATCGATCCCTGTGCTGATGCTAGGCCTGCTGCCCAACATCCTCTGCACTCCTGCATCATGTACTGCTACCCATGGCCCTGCCACTGCCACTGCTGCATCTGCACAGCAACTCCCTCTACATCTGTGTTGTTGCCCATGGCCCTGCCACTGCCACTGTTGCATCTGCACTGCAACCCCTCTCATCATGCTACATCGTGTTGCCCATAGCACTGCCACTGCTAACAACTGCACTGCAACTCAGTTACTAAGAAGTAAGTAACTGATCTCCAAACTTTGACACCCTTCGTCAGGCTAGAAACACTCCCGATGCTGAAGCTCCCTCTGTCACTGACAAGTGCTCCCTCTCTGACCTTTGGGCTATTGCAACAACTCTGTGTATCTCACACTGTTGCCTCACGCTGTCCTGGGACTCCTGCACTGTAGCTCCCTCTGTTGCTCCATCCGCATCCGTCTCTACCGACATCCGCCAATCCTGCTACTCCTCTTCGGGGCTCCCGTAGCAAGGTATAATCCAAGAGGTTGGGTACCTCGAGGATCCTGCCCCTCATCACCTGTAGTCTATCTGACTACAGCTCGATGTCTCCCCACTTCCTCTCAAGTGGCGTATGAACACTCATGGCACAGTCATCATCTGTCTCCACTTCTTTCTCCGCCCTTGCTGGCGTAGCCTTGGTCTCAGAAGCCTCTCCCTTGCTCTTCTTCCTCAGACACTGGCTCGCATAGTGACCTAGTTCCCCACAGTGGAAGCATTTGACCTTGGAGAGGTCCTCCTTCTTCCGTTTCTCCCACTTTCCCTCAGATGCTAAGGCAGCATCCTCCTCTTCCTCCTTCTTGATTCTGACCCCCTTGTCGTTGCTTCCCACCTTGGTTAGCCTTTTGATCTCTTCTTGATGAAGAGTCGCCCACAGTTCCTCCCAATCTAGAAGGGTCGACCTGCCCAGTGTGCTCTGGACAAATACCTCCCAATCCTCTGAGACAACGTTCAATGTTGTCCTCACCGTCATCTCCTCATCCGGCATGGCCCCTATGGAAGTCAGTCGATCTCGGATCTCCTTCAATTGACCGAGAAAGGTGTCTATCTCTTCTCCCTTCTGCATCTGATACGACCGCAGCTGATTCTCCAGTAGCATCTTCATCTGCACGGAAGTATGCTGATACAATTTCGTCAAGGCCTCCCACATCACATTTGTCATGTCCTTTTCGGCAATATGTGGTACTACATGATCCTTGACCCCGTTAAAGATGATGCTCTTGGCCCTTGCCATTGCCTCCCGGTACTTTTCATTCTCATCCGGGTCAACTGGGATTGCTATCATGTTCAAGGCGAAGTGCTTGATGTTAGAGTTAACATAGCGGAAAACTTAAAACAAATAAGACACACACAGCATTCAACCATGAAAAACAGAGATTTTAACGTGGTTCACCCAACCAATCTGGGCTACGTCCACCAAACAGAGGCATCGGAAATCTTATTACTCAACAGGAGATTACAACAACAGATTTGCACATCTGGAATTCTTTTTCCTCACACCTTCTCATCACACATATCCTCTACGGGCTTACATCTTTATAGCTAGGAGTAGAAAACTGAATCATAAATTCACTCACAACAAATATAGGATGCAATAACTCCTCATCAAGAATAAATGGAGTTAATTTAGCAACAAATCCTATTGTTGTCACATTCATGAGATTTTCTCCAAATTTAATTAACAAAAAATCTCAACAATCTCCACCTTGACAACAATTAGCCTGATACCCTGTTCCAATATTATTTTTTATCTTTTATACAAGCCAAGAGAAGCCAGACACCATCGTAGCTTCTCTAACAAAACTGGTTTCGTGAACATGTCTGCACAATTTTCCTTTGTATGCACTTTTTCAAGAGAGACTCCCCTTTCAGTGATAACTTGTCTTACAAAATGGTACTTGATAGGTATATGCTTTGATTTACTATGATAGGCTGGATTTTTAGCCAAGTGAATTGCACTTTGACTATCACAAAATAACTTGATGTTGTCCTGCAACCTACCAAACTCACCAAACCACTTCTTTGCAAGCATGTGAAGCAGCTATGTATTCTGCTTCTGTAGTGGATAAAGCAACAATGTTTTGTAGCTTTGACATCCAGCTTATAGCTCCACCTGCAAGAGTAAAGACATATCCTGAAGTTGACCTTCTCTTATCCAAATCACCTGCAAAATCGGAATCAACATATCCGCAAACAAATTCACTACTTCTGTTATAAGTGATACAATAATCACTTGTGCCTCTCAAATACTGAAGCACCCATTTCACTGCTATCTAGTGTTCTTTTCCTGGATTTGCCATATACCTGCTGACAACCCCAACTGCATGTGAAATATCTGATCGAGTACAAACCATCGCATACATCAAACAACCTACTACATTGGCATATGGAATTCAAGACATATATTCCTTTTCTTCATTTGTATTAGGACATAAACTTGAAGAAAGCTTAAAATGGGAAGCTAAAGGGGCTGAAACAAGCTTCACATTGTTCATACCAAACCTTAAGAGTATTTTCTCAATATATTTCTTTTGTGATAGCCACAGCTTACAATTGCTCCTATCTCTGAAAATCTCCATGCCCAAAATCTGTCTTGCTGCTCCTAGATCTTTCATATCAAACGTCCTAGCCATCTGAGCCTTTAACCTGTTGATCTTTGTTATGCTTTTGCTTGCTAAAAGCATATCGTCAACATACAACACTAAGATAATGAACATGCCATTACTTAATTTCTTAAAGTAAACACAATGATCATATTCACTTCTTATATAGTTTTGACTCATCATGAAAGAATCAAATTTCTTGTACCACTGTCGAGGCAACTGCTTCAGACCATACAATGATTTCTTAAGTCTGCAGACAAATTTCTTGTTGCAATTTTGAACAAACCCTTCCGGTTGTTCCATGTAAATCTCTTCATCTAAATCTCCATGTAAAAATGCAGTTTTAACATCTAGTTGTTGTAATTCTAAATCAAGTAAAGCAACTAATGCTAACACAATCCGAATTGAAACAATTTTTACAACTGGTGAAAATATCTCATGAAAGTCAATTCCTGCTTTCTGAGAAAAACCTTTTGCGACCAGCCTTGCTTTGTACCTGTCCTCTGTATCATCAACACCCCTTTTCAATTTGTAAACCCATTTACATCCCACAGTTTTCCTGTTTTTAGGAAGTTCTACCAGATCCCATGTGGCATTCTTGTCTAATGCCTTCATCTCGTCCTTCATAGCTTCTTTCCATTTATCACTCTTAGAACCTTCTACAGCTTCCTGATAGCACAAAGGTTCATCATCATTAGCGATTAAAGCAACTGAAGTAACATAATCATCATACCTTTTAGGAGGACGTTTGATTCTTGTGGACCTCCTTAAAGATGTTTCTGGTACTTCCACAATTTGTTGATTATTATCTGTAGGAACTTCTTCATGATCAGCATCTAAAACACGTTCATGATCTGCATCTGAAACTTGTTCATGATCTGAATCTGAAACTTGTTCATCTGGACTATCATCAGTATTTGAACTGGTTTCAAACTGAATGTGTTGAAGCTTAGATACATTATCCTGTTTCAATTTATCATCTACATCTGGACTTTCAAGTGAAGATTCATTAAATTTAACATCTTTGTTAATGATGATCTTGTGAGTAGCAGGATCCCACAACCTGTATCCCTTAGTCCCATCACCATATCCAACAAAGATATATCTTTTTGATTTAGGATCTAATTTAGAATGCTGATGTTTCGGAACTAGAGCATATGCATCACAACCAAAAACTTTCAATTTAGAATAATCACAAGGATGACCTTTCCATACCTCTCAAGGAATTTTGCATCCTAATGCAGTTGATGGTGATCGATTTATAAAATAACAAGCTGTAGAAACTGTTTCTGTCCACAATTCCTTCTGCAAATTGGCATTACTAAGCATACTTCTTGCTCTCTCTAAAAGAGTCATGTTCATGCGTTCAACAACTCCATTTTGCTGAGGAGTATATACAGTGGTTTTATGTCTTTCGATCCCAGCGTCCTTGCAATAATTATCAAATTCCTTTGAAGTAAACTCACCACCATTGTCAGTTCTTAAACATTTACTGGTTCTTCCAGTGATGTTTTCAACTAATGCTCTAAACTGTTTGAAAACTGTGAATACATCATACTTCTTCTTTAACATGTAGACCCACACTTTTCTAGAGAAATCATCAATAAAAGATACAAAATATGATGATCCTCCATATGAGGTTGTAGGAGATGGACCCCAAACATTAGAATGGATATAATCAAGGATTCCCTTACTAGTATGTTTTCTAGTTTTAAACTTCTGCTTGCTTTGTTTCCCAAATAGACAATGTTTGTAGAAATCTAACTTAGAAGATTTTAAACTAGGAAGTAACTTACGATCAGATAAAAATTTTAATCCTCTTTCGCTCATATGGCCCAACCTTTGATGCCATAAACAAATAGAATTACTGTCGTTTTCAGATACTGTAGAAGCATGATCTAACTCTATTCTTCCTTCTAACTGAAAAAGATTTCCAACCTTCTTTGCTTTCATTACTAGTAAAATTCCTTTATAAACTTTCATTACTCCACCTTGAATAAAGGTTTTATATCCATTAGTGTCTAGTACTCCTAGTGAAATGAGGTTTTTTCTTAGTTCAGGTACATGTCTTACATCAGTTAGAATTTTATTTGTCCCATCAAACATTTTAAGCTGGATGCTTCCAATTCCCACAATATTACATGAGACATCATTTCCCATGTAAACAACTCCATCATTGATTGATTTATAAGTTTTAAACCATTCTCTATGAATGCACATGTGATTTGATGCACCAGAATCTAACAACCAATGTTGATCATGATTAGACAAACTAACTGATAACACTTCATCACTCATACCTGAAATGGATGCCGAACCTGTATCTGTCGTGTTTGCTTCTTTCTTCTCTGTCGAAGAGTCTCCTTTGGATGTTTGCTGTCTCTTCCAACAGTCCTTCTTCAAATGTCCTGATTTGCCACAAAACCAACACTTTACCTTACTCTTCTTCCCTTTCGATTTTGAACGCGAGTTGTTGTGCTTACTGAAGCGTCTTTCTTTAGAACGACCTCTGACCATCATTGCTACTGATGTAGAGGTTGCTGAATTTGACCTCCTCCTTGTTTCTTTGGACAACAAAGCTCCAACAACATCATCAAATTCAAGGGTTTCTGATGAACTAAGACTTATAGAAGTAACAAAATGACCCATGACTCGGGCAACAAGCGTAATAAAGTTACAGCTTTATCTTCTGATTCAAATTTTACTTCTATACTTTCTAATTGCACCAGGAAAGTATTAAAGGTATTCAGATGATCAGTTATTGTCGTACCTTCCTTCATGTGCAAGCTATAAAACTGTCGATTCAGAAGAATCCTATTGGTTAAGGATTTTGTCATGTACAGCTTTTCAAGCTTTGTCCACAAACCAGCAGCAGTTTTCTCTGACACGATGTTAAACAAAACATCATCCGCCAAACACAGTGGAATGCCGCTCAATGCTCTTTCATCCAAGTCACTCCATTCATCATCTGTCATGGTGTAACGCTGTTTGGTTTTTCCCAACAATGCCTTCGCCACGCCTTGTTGCACGAGTAGATCATACATCTTCACTTTCCAGATCTCGAAGGTGTTTTTGCCATTGAACTTCTCAATCTCAAATCGAGCACTTTGAGTTTTTGCCATGTTGTGTCACAAAAAATCTCCAATTGCAACTTTTAATAAATGAAGTTTTTATTTAAAAAATGCCCTTCACCAATAAAATGTCTTTCCTTTATTACATATGCAAATAGCATTTTACATAATTACCAATCAATTTTTAAAACAAATTTTTACAATATAAAGTGCCAACCTTTTTCAAATATAATCGATTGTACTTTAAAACACCACTCAAATCGATATAACAAACCTTATGCCAAACATCGATTTTGCATATCGATTTTCAATGACTATAAATCGACTTAAAAATATATATATGGCATTTTAATAAATCAATTTGATTGACATTACATAAATTGATTTTAATTTCATTGCACTTTTATGAACCTGTCGACCCATTTGCCAAACGTTTTGTAGGTTGTTTCACTTCAATTTCATTTGAACGTTTTATGAACCTGTTGACCCATTTCAAAAACATTCAAATAAAAAAAAACGACTTACCATGTCTCAGCTTCTCAGTCAACAACCTTGAATGCTGCAATCCGTTGACTTAACGCTGTCACACGACAGCCTTCACTCAAGTTGCCTCTATTCAACACCAGCTAACAGCCTTCTCCAATGCTGCTAAAGACTTCAGCTCATGCGTTGACTTCACAACTCCAGAATCTACATCATTCAACACTGCTGCGACTCACGGTTTGGCAGCTCTGGTGCAAGCACTCAGAACCGGCCAACCTGCAATCCTTCACCTTGAAAACTCACACTGACTTTTCTGAAGCAAAAAATCAAAAAACTCACAGCTTCAAATATCTCAAGGCTCTGCAAGTAGGCGATACGGGCCTACAGCTTCTCTACGGATTCTCACGACAAAAAGACTCCACACAACAGCTCTTTCGATTGCAAAACTCACGCACTGTACAAAGCTCACGGCTCTTGCTATGCTCTCTGTGTAAGCAGCGCTGGTCAACCTCCAGTGAACGCAGACTTCAATTCGACCGCTCAACACAGCAGCTCACAACTCGGCAGCGTACAGTTATGAATGAACATCTCACGGCTTCTACAATCGGTTTACACAGTGGCTCATACAGCACTGACGCAGCCACACGGCTTCTACCACAGCTCTGATACCAAGTGTTAGAGTTAACACAGCGGAAAATTTAAAACAAATAAGACACACACAGCATTCAACCATGAAAAACAGAGATTTTAACGTGGTTCACCCAACCAATCTGGGCTACGTCCACCAAACAGAGGCATCGGCAATCTTATTACTCAACAGGAGATTACAACAATAGATTTGCACATCTGGAATTCTTTTTCCTCACACCTTCTCATCACACATATCCTCTACGGGCTTACATTTTTATAGCTAGGAGTAGAAAACTGAATCATAAATTCACTCACAACAAATATAGGATGCAATAACTCCTCATCAGGAATAAATGGAGTTAATTTAGCAACAAATCCTATTGTTGTCACATTCATGAGATTTTCTCCAAATTTAATTAACAGAAAATCTCAACACTTGAGACAATTCATGTCTAGAACGGACAAGATCTTGGCCTTCCAGACTACGAAGTTTGAAGCTCCATCCACTCTGTCATGATCTCTTACCCCATTCACTGCCATTTCATCGCTCCTCTTTCGACTCCTTTGAGTTTCTCTACTTCCTACCTGGAAGTTCTCAGTGTGACTCCCTCTGAGCCTCAATTCCCCTCCTGGAAACCCCTCTACCAATGTCGAGATGCCCCCACTCCAATCGGTAGTGCAACTGCACCACTGATCCGGATTTCTTGGCTAGAAATCCTTAGTAGCAATTCCCTCCTCCTTGGTCTTGCCCTGTTAGGTACTGTCCCGACCACAGTACCCCACCAGCTTCACTCTGCAACTTACCCACAGCCTCCTATGCCCCGCAAACTGAAGGTTCGAGCCTCTAGGCTCTACGCAATACCGGCACCAGCAAAATCTGCACCTCCTGGCCATGGGCGTCATTCCTTCCTCACTAAGAAAGATGACCGAGCACTGCGTAGGTCAGGTCTACTCCTCTCTGCCACTGCATTGATACTCTTCCTGGCTTGCACTGATGACACAGGCACTGTGTCACCCCTTCCTTGTTGCTTTTCTACTAGGAACAACTTCTGTCACTCAGGATATTTGTTTCTACTGTTGCTCTCTGCTCGGCTGATGCCCTAACTTATCCTGTGATCTGTAACCACACTTTGATACCATGTTGAAATTTCTAAGTCTAACTGTTAGAAATCCTTCCTATACTTTCTGATTTATTTCTTCCTACTTGTTATGTTAATTAAAAAGTTATTTACCATGTAAATACTAAAAATAAATACACATACAGTCAACACATACAGATCATCAACTGAAGGAAAAACAAGCACACAAGTGACACTGTTATTTTTGGACAATTGTCCCCGGAAAAACCCCATGCGGGAAAACCGGTGCAGCTATCTGAGAGTTTTATTATTAAGTAGTTTCAGAATACAATCTGGGTGCCAGAAATGGCTCACTCAACAAAGAATGCCCTCGGTAGTAGTACCTCTCAGTCGAAGACAAATATCAGCCCCAATCTGCCCCACGAAATCACCCAGCGTCAGCCTCTAGGGTTTGCGTCAACCTCTCGGGGCTCTGCGTCAGCCTCTGGAGCCTTTGTGTGTCCCACGTTGGCCCTCCTTAGGCTCTGCGCATAGCCTGGCTGCCTCTGTGTGGCCTCTAGCTGCTTCTACGTGGCCTCTGTTGGCCTCTAGCTGGCTTTGCGTCAACCCTCTCCCGGCTTCTGCGTTGATGCTCTCGGTACTATCTCTGCCTCTTTGCTACTGCATTCACTGCCCCTCAGCTGCAACTCTGATCACTCCTTCGATTTCCTCAGCAAGCCCTGCCCCAAAAAATCAAATTCTTGATCAACTCGGTGTATTCTCCAAGTGACCCTCAAGCCTCCTCTTATACTTTTCTCGTTGACAATTCAACAACCGAGATTAAGTCCCTAATCAACGGCTAAGATTAGATCTGGCTTGATCCATGACTTTTGGACCATTCTAACTCAGTTTTATATTAATTCACATTAATATTTTATTTTCCCTAAGTTTAGACTTAGGGACTCCATTAAAAATATTAATTATTTTAATATCTCCCAAACTGGTTAGATTCTTACCAAACCATTTCTGGGTCATGGAGAACTCATGTGCTTTAGCCTCTCCATCAATTTTCGTGGTTATAGCACATCTGATGCTACCCCAAATCAACATTAGATAATATATTAGTGGGGAGTTTGATATGTTGAATTTAAAACTCTACTTGTTTGTTTTTTTAATTTTGTTTTTAACTTTTAAAACTTTAATTATAATATTTAAATATAATAGATATTTATACATTAACTTATAAACTTTAATGCTATGGTTATCAATATTTACATTAGCAAGATTGAAAGTATTAATTTTATTCAATAACCTTAATAATTACGAAATATTTAACATGTATTTTTTTTAGAGTGTCGAATTTTAGGTAATATCTCCCTTCTTAATAATTTAGGTACTTAATCCTTTTATCATTCATTTAAACATCTTTCATAATTATTTAATAAGTTGAGATATAAGATACGCAGAAATTCATATATAAATATTTATTAAAAAGATGAATAGATAGATGATGATGTTTACAATGGGGTTTCCTGGCTTATATATCGCCATGGGCACCCTTTGGGAAAGGGCATGATGTTATGATCGTGCCCTTTCGTCTGGCTAAACCTAAATTTAAATAATAAACCTAAAATTAACTAATTTTTTACATAACATTGCCTTCCTCTTGAAAGAATGCTTTGTCCTCAAAGCATAAGTAACGATGTATGTTGTTGAAGAATGATTCATTCTCCCAGGAAGCGTCTTCTTGGGGTAAGTCCTTCCACTTGAGTAGATATTCCAAGATGATCAAGGTCCCACATTTTAAAAGGTCTTGGATTAATCTTGCAATTTCCGTTTTTTGGTGATGTGGATATCGGTATGGCTTGATGTTGACAGGATCTGATCTTGCCTTGACTTCTATTGTATGCTCAATTTCCCTATTAGGCGGCCTCTTCATAGGTAGGTCTTGAATTACTTTTTCATACTTCCGAATCAGATCTTGTATCCCTGATGACTCTTCTCTATTCATATTTGCAGATAACATTTCTAATTGGTGACATTGTATTGCATAAGCAGGTGCTCTTCTTCGACTCAGCTTCATCATCTGAGATGATGATACAACTTGATTTTCTAGTGCTTGGAATCCGTGTAGTTTGTACTTCTGACCTCCCCATTTGAATTTTATAAATTGTACTTGATGGTTGGCGGCATAAGTACCTAAAGTTCGTAGCCATTGGATACCTAAGACTACATCTACTCCTCCTAACGGTACCGTGAAGAATGGAGACTCTAGATTAAAGTCTTGAATCTGCAAATTGACCTTATGGCATTTCCCTACCTTTTCAATCTTCTTACCATTAGCTACCATGACTTTCATGTTTGGTAAGGGAAATGAAAAAATATTGAGTCTCCTTGCCACGGTTTCATCTAAAAAATTGTGTGTGCTACCTGAGTCGACGAGAACCACTACGTTGTTCTTCTTTATGTGTCCTTTTAACTTTAAAATCTGAGGTTGTGATATACCTGTCATAGCTGATAATGACACTTGTGGAATACTTCCGTCATCTAATTCTGGTGAGAATTCTGCGGCATCTTCTGTGTCTTCTATGTCATAATCCTCACTATTTGAATCATTGGTTGCTTCACAATTATATAGGTTCTTTGGTTCTTTTTCTTTAGCACATCTATGTTTGGGGTCCCACTTCTCACCACAGCGCTTACATTTACCCTCTTTTATCCTTTGCATTTCCACATTAGATTTTTCATCTTCACGACGATGTGGTGGAACAGATCTTGTATTATTTGAGTCCACATACTGGGGTATCCTTCGTCTTGCATAAGCTTTTTCCACTTTTGACCAAAATATTGGTTCGGATTTCTTTTCAGTTGTTTTTTCTTTTCGTCTTGCTACTTCTATAGATGTAATGTCATGCATCTCAAGTTCTGCTTGTAAATGGGTTTTGAGTCCCGAGATGTATGACTGAATTAGACGAGATTCTGATAACCCAGGTACTCGTGTTACTAAGGTCTCCCATTCTTGAGTGTATTCATCCACACTTCCTTTTTGTCGTAATTTGATGAGTTTTGAAAAGAATTCTTCTTCCTTTACACCTTGGAATCTTTTGAAGAATGCATCTTTAAATTTTCTCCAGCTAATGACGTGTGTTGTCTTTTTCCACCACATATACCAGTTATATGCTTCTCCCTCCATTTTCATGGATGCATGCCTGAGCTTTTCGTCATCGTCATTGATGTCATATATCTCAAAGTATTCTTCTGCTTTATTTATCCATGCAACATCGTCTTTTTCGTTTCCATCGAATTTAGGCATCTCGACTTTTGCCCTTCGCTGGTATGTTGCTAATGGTTGAGCGAAAAAAGGGTGTTGATTGGTAAAGTTATCCCAGAGTTGCTTGTTTGTAAAGGCTGTGTTACTCGCTTCTTGGTGGGGTGTCGTTGATTTTTTGGGGATTCAACTTTTTCATGAGAGTCTGTCGACTTTGTTGAATCTGACGAGATGTGTTATTGATTCTCTTCACCTTCTTTTAGTAGTTGTTCGGGTGTACAATTCAACCTTTTACACAGAGTTTTCAGCATTGTTAAGACCTCTCTGATGCCTGCTTCTGTCTGAACATGGTAATTTTCCATCTTTATTTCTATTCGATTTGTCGTATCGTGAAGATTTTTTATTTCATCAGCTTGCTCCCCAAGCTTGATCTGGAATTCATTTAATCTTTTACTGACCTCGTCGTGGTTGCTATTTATCTTATGCTCCGCGTCCAACAATTTTTTTTGGAAATCCGCCATTGTCATTGTCGACATTGAGCGAGTTTGCGGGGGCGTGTATTTATTTGCCAGCTAAAATGTTTTTCCTCTCCCTTTTTTTTTTTAGCAAAAATAAATTTTATATATATAACTTTTAATTAATTAAAATAGATTTAATTAATTAACTAACTTATATATATATATATATATAACTTTTAATTAATTAAAATTAATTAAATTAATTAAATTAACTTATATATATATATATATATATATATATATATATATATATATATATATAATTTTTAATTAATTAAAATAAATTTAATTAATTAAATCATATGTATTATATATAATATAATTATTATATATATATGTTAGTTATATATATCATATGTCACGTTATATATATATATATTATATATAATATATGTCACGCTATATATATGAGTTATATATATTATATATAAAGTAGTTTTATATAACGTTACGTATTTTTCACTTTATATGTCACGTTATATTTAAGTCTTTGTTGACCGTCACGTTCGCTGGTGGGGTCACCTCCGGCAGCAAATGATACTTACAGCAGACCAAATTAATAGAATCGTGGTGGCAGAGCTCCCGCAGAGGTTACTCCACGCAGCCACAGGTCACCCACACGGAACCACCGCAGCTGGTTTGTATGAGGTTTTGGTCACCCGGAAACCAAGTGTGAGCCGCGGAACTGAGACCGTGTACGAAAAGAATGACAAACAGCGGAAATTTGAATAGGAATGAAGACAGGGACGTGGGTACGGACAGCGTTGTGGTGGACGGGTTGCTGGGGAGAATTGTATGGCGGAAGAAAAATTGGCGTGAGCTGCAGAGATAGACTATGAGCACAGCAGAAGTGGGGGATAACTAACCCGCTCTGATACCAGATGAAGCAAAAAACTTAAGATACGCAGAAATTCATATATAAATATTTATTAAAAAGATGAATAGATAGATGATGATGTTTACAATGGGGTTTCCTGGCTTATATATCGCCATGGGCACCCTTTGGGAAAGGGTATGATCTTATGATCGTGCCCTTTCGTCTGGCTAAACCTAAATTTAAATAATAAACCTAAAATTAACTAATTTTTTACATAACAGCCGACATATTTTGTTGATGAAGCGTGGGGGCCACCCACATGAAAAAACACACACTTACTTAAGGGAAAAGTTCGAATAGCCAAGGAGGGAAGTCGAAAGGCTAGATGGAGGGGCCCACGTGGGGAAAGGAGGCCCACGAATTATAAATAGAAGAGGCTTAGCCTCATTTGGCATCATTTGCCTATCGAACTCAACTTAGTTGCTCGAGTTGCTTAGCCGGGTCACTTGTTGTTTAGCAACGAGTTTTCCAAGCGGAGAACTCACCCTTTCTTCGGTGGACTACGAGTGCCACCCTAGTGAGGTTCCATTCTACCATTTTGGAGTGATGGAGAGGATTCAAAGCATAACACTCAGCCATTACTCAGCTAGTGCATATTCCAGGAGGACACAGGAAGGGAATACGTGGGAGTTGTTTCAGGGGTCTTCTAGGGTGCAATTGTCGGGAGAATTTTGGTGAAGGAGTTTCAGTGGGACACTAGCCTTTGGGAGAAGTTTGGGAGCAGGAGCTTGCTGCTTGAGAGCAGTACGACTTACAACATTCAAGGCCAGCGCAGAAGCCTCTCACTAGGCACACGTGGGAGTTTGTGGGTCAAGTTGTGGGGCAAGTATTTGCTGGGAGAGATAAGGAGAACTTTGGGGAAGTGTATCTCAACATTTTTGGAGTGATTTGGAGGGATTTTACTGGAGTTGCAGGCAGGCCGTACTTTCCAGCAGTTGGAGGAGGACGTGGTACTTGGAGGCCGAATTTCCGGGGTCAAAACTAGGCCAAACCCTTTTTGGGTTTTGGTGGGTTTTGTTTGAGGAGCTTGGGGTTAATTTGGTGGAATTTTCTGAGCACTGGAGGTGGGGTTTCTAGCAACATCTTTACAGCAGACAACACAGTTTTACTGGGGCAGCGCAGGGCATCATTGTAGCAGTTGTTTCTACCATCTGGGCTTGTCATTTTATCACCTGGGCTTTGTCACGCTTGCCATTGAGGCAAGCCCAAGTCCACTTCTTCCACATTATTGTACTATTTCTCCCTTATAATAATAAAATGGCTCAACTGGTTATCATTTTTGGTCTTTACATGGGTGTGCACTGAATGTTTAAATTTTCTGGTGTTGTATTTATTGTTCGCTTTGCATATCACTATATTTCATAGTTTGTGACATTACAGTGGGTATCAAAGCTAAGATCTTGGCTCAGCCATGGGAGACTTTTTCCTATGAACAAGGAGGACAGGCAGAACATCACTTACTGGAGGCAAAGGAATAGAAGCAGGGAAAGAGAGTTGGAGATTACACCTGATCCAGAGGAACGTGGGAAGGCAATAGTTGTAGCTGAGATCGGGGAACCAAGGAGTAAGAAAGAAGTAGCATTCGATTGCCCCTTGAAGGCCTTGAATGACTTGGCTAGGGGACAGAAAGAGATGCTGGAGGAAATAAAAAAAAAAGAATAGGGACAAGAGCCTTCATCGTGAGTTCCTATTTGGAGAGACTTCAGGGGCCTCACAATAGTATGACCACCCTTCATGTCATGTCCCTTCTCAAACACATTTGTAACAGGGTGTTGCTACATAATTTTTCACAATTTTGGCTAAGGAAAAGAACCCATAATTTTCGAGTTAGGGACTTAGGAGGCAATTCGACTTTATTTGGTTGCTAGTGGAATGTGGGGGCCACCCACATGGGAGTTCGAATTGACCAATTTGAATAGCTTGGAGGGAAAGTCGAATACGTTGATAGAGGGGCCCACATGAGTCTAGGGAGGCGCAAGGAGTTATAAGGAGGGAGCAGCTCTCATTTTGGATTAATTCTTACACCTTACAATCAAAATTACTTCATTGTTCACTCTGCTGTTTAGCTGAGTCAACCGGTTGTTTAGTCACGAATCTCTCAAGCAGGAGATTCAACCTCTACATTGGGGGACCATCCGTGCCCGCACTAGAGAGGCAGTTCCATAAGTATTTTAGGAGTTTTGGGAGTGTGTTACAGCACTACCATTCAGCCACACCAGGGAGTGTGTATTTCTGGCTAGCTAGAGGATACATAAGGGGAGTTTGGAACTATCAGTGATCAAGCATTTGCCGGAAGCGTTAGAGGATTGGGAGAGCAGCAAAAGGCCAGCCTTTCTTGCGATTTTGGAGCCAGTAGAGCCAGCATCTCAACAGTCTGATTTAAAGTTACCTGGGCCTGCGCTGAGAGCCATCACTAGGATCACGTGGGAGTTGGAGGAAGGAATTGTAGATCTGGAGCTGGCCGGGAGAAGTAGGAGATCACTTGGAGGGCCATTTAAGGAGGATTATTGGAGTTGGGAGAGCATATATTGACAGGATCAGTCACAACAACAAAATTCTAAATTGGAGGAGGACCAAGCTGTGAAGGGTCAATTTTTGAAGGTTGGAACCAAGGGAAACCCTTTCTGGGCTTTTCTGGGTTTTGGGCAAGGATCACACTCCTAAATTTATAGAATTTTTTGGGTAGATCTAAGGGGTCAAACAGGGGTCCCAACTCAGTCAACAGCTAGAAGAGCTAAGGGGAATTTGGGCCAAATTATGAGGTCAACATTTGGCCAATTCCTTTGTGTTTTTTTCTGGGTTTAGGCCAAGGAGCAAGGAGCTGAAATCTCATCATTTTCTGAGCACGGGAAGCAGTGATTCCAACCCTTCGAAATCAACAGACATAGTAGTTTTCTAGGGCAGCGCAGTTCAGTTTGGTGCAGTAGTTGTAGCAGCATTTAGTTCAGCATTTTATCACCTGGGTTTTTTCATGCTTGTCCATTGAGACAAGCCCAAGTGCACCATTCTATTTTACTATTGTATTTGCTCTTGAAGAAGTAATAGAATGGCTCAGCAGTTCTTTATTTCCAATGTTTCCATGGGTGCTTAATGTATATTTCGTTTTTCTGATTGTTGGATTGTTTAGATGCTTTGTATATCACCTACATTCCTGTGTAGGAACATTATAGTGGTATCAGAGCCATAATCTTAGCTCAGCTTATGGGAAAGATTAGAATCAAACAACATGGCGGTCACCTGCAATGAGGTGGTGAGGATACAACAAATGATGATTGATATGGGGAAGAAATTGATTCATTCCTCAGTTGCGAATCTTGACATGATTGCAACTGATGTGGAGTTATTGGGGAAAAACTGGAGGGCATACCAATCATTGGGTCATGGCATTCAGGCATCCCTCTCTTTTTGGGAATTTTGTGAACGAAGGGTATGCACAAACCAATGGAGATTCAGTGGGATTTTGCAAGGATGATGAGAAGTGTTAAGAAAAAAGATGAAAGAGTAGTTGAAGGGGCCATGGTTGGCAAAGAGATAGTTGAGCATACACCCATTGATGAGGTATTTGGGGTTGTGACTGAGTTCTCAGGTGATAACAATGCACCACAGGTTGGTGAGGTGTCAGAAGACAGCTCCACTGTTGTTGAGGAGCCGATAGGTACAGAGGCCTCCAGATCTATGACGGAGTTGCTAGACGACAGTCGCCTACAGCTGATTGGTGAGCATATCGTGCATATTGGGTTGTCTATGGAGGAGTAGTCAAAGGCTCATGTCGAGCCGGTGATGAAGGAGGACGTGCAGCCATCCCTTGGGCTAGCCATTAATGAGGGGCAGCATAGAGGTCACACGTCGGGTTTTCAGCATAGTGCACTTCAGAAGCCCACTGGCGGGGTCTATAGCGTTATCAGCCCACCCTTATGCATTGGATTGAGGGAGGCCAAGTTGTCTAGACGTACCTAACGGGGTGGACAGGTTAGCAAGACTGAGCTAAGCATGATACCACATCAGCTTGGAAGGCTTGTTCCTTCCATAGAGGATTACACATTTGATCTCTTGTTAAAATTGGCAACTAGGGCCAAACTCCATGTGGGTCATCTTACTTATAGCAGTTGATATTTTTATTGGATCCCTCTCATCGAGAGGTGTAGGATTGATCTAAAGATCATCTGATTCCGACAAGTATTCATGGAGTTATGAATTTACTTTTGTTATAAGACATATTGTCAAGTCGGCCAGCGTCTTATGTAGGCTGATAAGCCCAATAGACATGTCTATTCATCATCTACATTTTAGTATAAATAGAGGAGGACTTGAAGTCATTTTGACACACTCTTCATGTGATCTCCTCTCCACGTCTTGGGATTTTGGAAAAGGAGAAACACTAAAGAATACACTAGCCTAGTATGATGTCCTAGCTACAAATGATGCCCTAATCCAACGCAGTCATGAAGACATCTATACACAGTCAAAGTGATGCTCTAATTCATTGCTAAGGAGAGGCCTAATACGCTGGTCATTGAGACACTAATACGCAGTTCATAGAAACACTTATGCACAGATCATGGAGACACAGTTATACGTTGTTCATGGTTACGTTCATACGCTGGTTATACGTTGTTCATGGTGACATTTATACAGTCAACGTGATGCCCTAATTATACACAGGGCAGAGATCCTTACACGCAGTTAGACTCTATACGGACGCAGCGTAATCTATGTATTGGGTCAATATATGAAGCCGCAGTCAATGCACGTAGCCACAGTCATGGTGATAAAGCCGCAGTAAGGGTAACAAAGACCGCAATCATGGTAATGGAGTCACGGTCAAGAGAATGAAGTAGCAATCAAGGTAACGGAGCCGCAGCCAAGGTTGTTGGAGCCGCAGTCATAAAGAAAATGAATCCGCATTTTTATGTGGGATAGATTTAGGGTTCGACTGCATTCTCGAATGGGTATAAGGAGCAGCAAAACCTAGGTCAACCTCCTCTCGACATCCCTGTGATAAAGATGATGCCCTCGGATGGATAAAGTAGATAAGTCAGCGTGTGATCTACTATTGTCTTCACTATGACATACCTGTAGCAACCTCAACGTGATGTATCACAGAACCATGGAAGAAGTTTCAGTAGCTCTCAAATTTAATTATGATGCTAACTTGACGTGCTACAAGGGACAGGGACAAGGATCACAGTCTTGATCCTGATATCACCATAATCACAGTAATAAACAGTAGTGATAGATTGGTGGCATACCTGTAGCAGCAATGAACAGCTGTAGGTAGCATATCTGTAGCAACCCTATCACAATGAACAACAAAGGATGAACAGTCTCAGATCATGATGATGAAAGATGCAGCATCATGGGCATGTTAGTAAAGGGCAGCACAATGATGAATGAGACAGCATGATGGTGCTACACGGTAAGGTGCAGCAAATGGACGAGATGCAGCACTAAGATAGGTGAAGGAGTCACCTTAGAGAATCAATTGAAGCAATATGTCTTCAACTGATCTCATGTGATATCAAAAGTCAAGTATGGACTTCTATTGTAAATGTACTATCTCTCTCACTTTCTCTGCTGAACTATGAAGAACATAAAAGAAGAATTGATCAAGGGTTTCCCCACATTGTGGGGTTTGTCCCTGGCTAGCGCCACATCTTGTGTCCTCTTGTCTTGGCTTGTCTTCTGCGATTTATATTTATGTTCTATCTGCAGTTTACTTTAATGTCGATGTGATTGCTGATCAAGAAAAGATATTGTGTTAACTAAAATTGAAATAAATTGCTCTAGCATAGAACATACCTAGTCTTAACATGGTATCGGAGCTGACGTGAAGACAATGCCCAAGCAAGAGTGAAAGAGCAATCACCAAAGACAGTTGGGACAAGACAAAAGAATCAATGGGTTCTTCATCCCTCTTCTAATTCACCAAGGGTGAAGTCGAAGCATAGAATATTATCAGAATGGTGCAGCGGATGTTTCTGATGGCCTACCTAAAGATCACTTCATTGGGAAGTTCGGATCTAAGGGTGGAAGGAAAGGCGGATGCTTTGGTTGCAATAAGTTCGGCCATAATGCGAAGGAGTGTCTGAATGGCAGAGACACCTCTTGATGAAGATAATAATCATTCCAAGGACATCTTCAATGATTAGAGGAATGATAAGTAATGCAGGTCATCAAGGGCACGGCCGACTCTTCAGAGAAAGCAAGGAACCCCAGGTATGAAGAATCAAATGTTGTTTCTGATAAGATAAAGAAGCATTATCTTGTATTGGCCCTCTCATTCAGATTCTTTGGGAATCTGGCTTATTGATTGTAGTGCTTCAAGGCACTCCATTGGATAGATGGGTACACTCTCTAATTTGGTAGAGATGGAAACAATCGTGGGATTATACTTGGAGCCGATGCCAACTATCCCAGAAAGGATGTTGGGAATGTTATCCCTCAACTGAATGGGGGTAACTCAATTCATTTACAGAATCTCTTTTATGTACCTGATCGCAAGAAGAACCTGGTGTCCATTTCAGCAATGGAAGTCTAAGGTTACAAGGTGGCACTCATTGATGAAAAGCGGGTCCACAGGCTTGGAGCAACCCGAGGAATTTGAGATTGATGATCAAGAATCTCACGTATGCAGGTGGAAGAAAGCCCTCTATGGCTTGAAGCAAAACACCCCGGGCGTAGTATGAGAGGATTGATAGTTGTCGGATGAAGCTGAGATTCACTAGGAGTGAAACCGATCCAAACCATTACCCGAAGGTTGTGGATGATAGACCTCTCATACCGGCACCTATGTCTGATAGGTGCAGACCCTCTCATTTGTAGAAGACAGAGGGAGTTGGATTCCGAATGTGGAAAGATAAACTGCAAGTCTGTGACTACCTCGAGGATCTTAACTTTCAGAAGTTATATGGTAGTGATGTCGGACCAGATTTGGGAAATTCCTCTGAGTTTCATAAACTCATTTGCATTGATGTTCTTGGTGAACCTCCGTCCGGACATATGTTTTGCAGTTAGCATGGCGAGCTCATATTTCGTTGAGCTTCATTAGATTGGTGCCTAGAATCTTCTGAGATATCTTCAGGGCACAATCTCTCATGGAATCAGATACACTGCCAGAAATATGAAACCACATGATTATTCGAATGTTGAGTGGGCAGGCAGTGTGGAGGATCACTAGAGCACTTCTCAGTGCTAGTTCTCCTTGGGATCTGCTTCGATATCCTAGATGAGCAGGAAGCAAAAGTCGGTGGCTTTGAGCACCACCGAGGCAGAGTATATTGCTGCTAGCATGGCCACTTGTGAGGCAGTCTGGTTACGAAAGCTCTTTAGTGAGCTGTTTGGATTTACATTGGATACCACTGTGATCCTGTGTGATAACCAGAGTGGGATTCGTTTATCAGAGAATCCCGTATTTCATGATCGCTCCAAGCATATCGATATCAAGTACCACTATATTCGAGATATGGTGCAGCGGGGAGCTATAAGGCTCCAACATATCGGTACAGATGAACAGGTCGCCGACATTTTGACAAAGCCCCTAGGAAAGGTCAAATTCCTGACTTTCCGAGAATGACTTGGTGTCGTTCAAAGACCCTCTAACAAGGGTCAAGTATGATGTACTGAGCTCTGGGAGCTCCAGGGGTGCGCGGGGTACTTCTTGGAGTGACATATGACCACAGGGTGACTCACCATCCCTTGGTGGTGTATGTGTACAAGGTAAAAGAATCAAAACTTTCCCTGTGACACCACGTGGCTACTATGTAGCAAGACGATTAGTTCCCCTGTGAGGTCTAGATGATGTGTTCTCCATGATGACTATGTAGCAGGATGATTAGTTATCCTATGAGGTCTGGATGGTGTGTTCTCCATGACGATTGTGTAGCAAGATGATTAGTTCTCCTGTGAGGTCTGGATGATGTGTTCTCCATGACAATTGTGTAGCAAGCCTAGCAGGATGATTAGTTCTCCTGTGAGGCCTGGATGATGTGTTCTCCATGGCGATTGTGGAACAGGATGATTCGCTCTCCTGTGGGCCAGGATGATTAGTTCTCCGTGGCATCCACTAGACAGGATGATTCGCTCTCCTGTGGACAGGATGATTAGTTCTCCTGTCGAGGCATCCTACCCATGCAGTTTGGGACTCATGGGAAGTACCTCTCATCTGATCAATGAGCAGGGAAATGAGGATAGGGACCATAGTAGTACCGATGGACGCATCATTGTATCTACCGTACTCCCTATGCTAGGATGACCTTCATTGATCTAGGATTAATGATACTAGTCTGGGACCAGTAGTAGGAGTTGTACCCACTATGACACTGACTTCGGGTCAGTATAGGACTGGTTTGGGACCAATAGTACATACTCTGAGACTGACTTCGAGTCAGTAAAGGACTGGTTTGGGACCAGTGAGAGTGGTACATACTATGACACTGACTTCGAGTCGGTTGAGGACTGGTCTGGGACCAGTAGTACACACTCTGAGACCGACTTCGAGTCAATGGAGAATGGTATGAGTCATTCTCGATCAATTCTTCTTCTTCATGGTTCAGCAGAGAAGAGCTGAGCAAAGCTGAGCTAAGCAGAGTAGAGCTGAGCAGAGCTAAGCTGAGGAGAGCTAAGCTGAGCAGAGCAGAGCTGAGCTAAGCAGAGCTGAGCAGAGCAGAGCTGAGCTGAGCTTAACTAAGCAGAATAGAGCAGTGCAGGGCACTGATGGCAGAGATATTACAACTGGGCATATGGATCAACAGATGGAGTTCTCCCTAGTTGAGAGGAAGTGTTAAAATTGGAAACTAGGGCCAAACTCCATGTGAGTCATCTTATTTATAGCAGCTAATATTTTTATTGGATCCCTCTCATCGAGAGGTGTAGGATTGATCTAAAGATCATCCGATTCCGACAAGTATTCATGGAGTTCTGAATTTACTTGTGTTATAAGACATATTGTCAAGTCGGCCAGCGTCTTATGTAGGCTCAGAAGCCCAATAGACATGTCTATTCATCATCTACGTTTTAGTATAAATAGAGGAGGACTTGAAGTCATTTTGACACACTCTTCATGTGATCTCCTCTCCACGTCTTGGGTTTTTGGAAAAGGAGGAACACTAAAGAATACATTGGCCTAGTATGATGTCCTACCTACAGATGATGCCCTAATCCAACGCAGTCATAAAGACATCTATACACAGTCAAAGTGGTGCTCTAATTCGTTGCTAAGGAGAGGCCCAATACGCTGGTCATTGAGACACTAATATGCAGTTCATAGAAACACTTATGCACAGATCATGGAGACACAGTTATACGCTGTTCATGGTTACGTTCATATGCTAGTTATACGTTGTTCATGGTGAAATTTATACAGTCTGTTGTCGCGCGGATTGACACGACAACCCTCAGACCGGGGGTTGTCACTCTGATCCCCGATCCCTCCGTTTAAGCCTGTCTCCCGCGGCTAAGGGGGGTAGACCCTGTGAGATGATGTGACCAACTGTCGACCAGTTGGTTGGGAGACACGAGATACGATGTAAAAAGCACTCGATGGATTTGATTAACTTAGCAGACCAGTGCCTTAAGAGATTGTTATTAAAACGATTATTAGTTAGATGACATAGAAACATAAACCGTGAACAGCAATCATTTGTCATCACAATGCTTTTAGAATGATCAAAACGATATCCAGCAACTGAAAATTTAAAAAGATGAATGCTTTAAACCACCACGAATCATAAACCATTAACCAGATATCGACTTCGCATCTCGACTTGAAAATTCAGCATGAAAGATATATCATGATAGACAACTGAAACTGGATCCGAAAAAGAAAATTTTCCAATTTTTTATATTTTTTATTTTTTAAATGAAATCTAAAAAAAAATGAAATCTAAAAGTAAATCTAAAACTAAACTATATATAAAAAATTAAACTAAACCAAAATTAAATTAATAAATCTCTTCTTTTCTTTTTTCCCTTTTTTTTTTATATATATATTTTTGTTTTTTATAAAATTAAAAATATCTAAAATCTAGACAAAGTAAAGTCCTAAATTAAAACATAAAAAAAAATTAAATCAAAAGCTAGAAACTAACAGAACCAAAATATAAACATAAAATCTAACTAAAATCTAAAAATATAAACATAAAATCTAACTAAAATCTAAAGACTAAATACTAAAATCTAAACTAATAGAAATCAAAACCTAAACATTTTAATTTTTTGATTTTTTATAACAAAAATTTAAAACTATTTTAAAATCTAAAAATTTAAAATCAAGTTAAATTCTAACTAAAATCAAACAAAGTCTAAACAACAAATGCATTTTTTATTTGATTTTTTATGAATTTATATGAAACTATTTAAAAAAAGAATTAAAATCTAATTAAAATCCTAAATCTAAAGACTAATTAAAATCTATATAAAATAAATCCTAAACTAAACAAAAATAAATAAATTAAAATCTAAGTTGAGACTAAACTAAATGAAAATCGGCTTTTTATTTTTTTTTATTTTTAATAATTTTTATTTTTAATTTTTATTACTTTTTATAAAAATCTATAAGAAATGGAAATGATTAATTATAAAAATTAAAATCTAAAAAAAATTTAAAATCGTAACTTTACAATTCTATAAACTAAACTAAAAAAAATAAATTGAAATCTAAATACATGACTATACAAAACATTAAATTAAAATCTACGCTAATGAAATATTAAAATACAAACTAAATTTCTAACAAAAAAAAACAAACGTAAATACCCTAGCCTGAATGTGCAAGACGTATTGCATAACGAAATTAAAAAAAAAACGAATTACCTGTGCGTAAAACCACAATGTGAAAATACCTGCGCGTAGATTTTAAATGGAGAGCGTTTTCGCGGGCCGAGAGAAATTTCGCAGGTGAAAGCATTACCAGCGTCGGCAAACAATAATAATCTCTTAGCCTGCCATAGAGTAAGGAACTTGATGCAGCAGAAAATAAAACGTTTTGGATTTCCCCACGTTTATTGACTGGCAGGCTGCGGGTCTGGAGCTTCCACGCCGAATATCAACCCTCTTCACTTGAACGCACAGCTGATTGGATCACGTCAAAGGCTGCTCCAAAACACGCCCCTTTCCTGACGATTTCTGCGTATATATCCTACCTCATGCCGCGGCGGTGATCTGAAGAATTTCTATCTATTGAAATACTGGAGCAGAGTAATTTCACGCCGAAAGGTTTGCTATGCAGGCACGCCCGTGGATAAACAAAGAAATTCGATGCCTTATTTTTGGAAAGCCGCCAAAGAGTGATTCCTTTTACCCAGCCGGCACATGGTTATCTTTTTTACAGTTAATCCGCAGGCTCAGCGAACAGCGTATTGAAAGGTTAGGTCACCAGGCAACAGCGTTTTGGCATTTGCTGATTGTATGCAGTCACGCCCTTAGTAGAAATGGACACTGAGAGAACAGGTACCCTGCCCCTGAAATGATGAAATCACCCAAAAAATAATATGTACATGAAACCGAAATCAAAAACCCTAATAAAAAAATTTTGAAAACCTGAAACAGCTTATTTAATGTACAGATTTGGCCCCTTAACAGCCAGATTTCAGCAATAGGCACAGAAATATTTTAAAGAAATAAAGATTCTTAGATTTTCATTGTGAAGAACTTCAGAAAATCTCTCATGCAAATTTAAAAATAAAAAATAAACCGAATGATAGACCCAGGATCAAATCCAACTGGGCTCAACACAAAATGCTTGCGGGAGTTGGCTGGTTCAGCCGAGAACTTCCCCGAACGCCCACAAAATTTCCTTCAATGATGTTTTCTGCACAGCTCAAAACAACCGTCAATAAAGAGGGCAAAAATGCTGCTGGATCTCAGAAAGTAATGGAGATACCTGCCATTACTTCAGAAACCCTAACGGCACTCAAACCCCAGCAAGTGAACAAGATACCTGTGCTCACAATACTCTACAAAAAGCTATTATTAATGGCTGAAAATAACATATGCAGAAAATGAAATGATCTCACAGCATTTCAAGAGAGTAACACCAGCAAGATATGGACCCCAAAGTCTTCTTTTATTAACCAGAAACAGATTTACAATAGAGCTTCTTCAGTCTCAGACTCACAGATCCCATTATCTGAAATGACCACCTAAGACCCTATATAAAGGAAATGATCCCAACGGCTAGTTCGAATGATCCATGTAGAAATGATCTCGACCGTTGATGAGGATCAAGACATCTCTTGATCTCATCCGTCGATTTATTCACTTAAAAATTTTAAAATTTTTTAAATTTTTTATTATTTTTTATTTATTTAATTTTTTAAATTTTTAAATTTTTTAATCTTTTATTATTTTTTATTTTATTTCATTTTTAAAATTTTAAAATTTCTTAATTTTTTTTTTTTATTTTATTATTTTATTTCGTTTTTTTAATGGATCATCGAACTAAGCTTTCGAAACATCACCTAGGACCTAGGACTTAGGACTCACGAGGGGATTTAAAACATTTTCAACCCTCAAGACACATTTCATGATGACTTTTTACAATTTACATCTCAAGGGGACAAACCCACTTAATACAGACCCTCACAAAACACCCAGTTCTGCGACACAACTATAATCTAGCAGATCAACACACTAGGATTCTCCTAAAGTTCTAATGACAAAATCCATCCCGGCTTTGGGGTCAAGTTTGAAGGAAAACTCTGCCGATCCATGGATCGGTGAGACGAAAAACCTTCCGGGACGTAGATTACCACTAGAAAGTTAGGTCCACCTAGGCAATACACATACACGACTCATGTCTGCTAAGATTATTTACAATTAATACATGCAGACTGGGTTTACAATTAGATTGATCAAGCTGCTGATGACTGCTGGATGGCACGGACACGCTGATCAGGTGCTGCCCCTTTCTTGCAAAGAAAAAGGGGGGTGTACTGCATGGGTAGTTGACCGGTAGAGGTCAACACAGTCAACGTGATGCCCTAATTATACACAGGGCAGAGATCCTTACACGCAGTTAGACTCTATACGGATGCAGCGTAATCTATGTATTGGGTCAATATATGAAGCCGCAGTCAATGCACGTAGCCACAGTGATGGTGATAAAGCCGCAGTAAGGGTAACAAAGACCGCAGTCATGGTAATGGAGTCACGGTCAAGAGAATGAAGTAGCAGTCAAGGTAACAGAGCCGCAGCCAAGGTTGTTGGAGCCGCAATCTAGGCATGGTGCCGCAGTCATAAAGAAAATGAATCCACATTTTTATGTGGGATAGATCTAGGGTTCGGCTGCATTCTCGAATGGGTATAAGGAGCAGTAGAACCTAGATCAACCTCCTCTCGACATCCCTGTGTGAAGATGATGCCCTCGAATGGATAAAGTAGATAAGTTAGCGTGTGATCTACTATTGTCTTCACTATGACATACTTGTAGCAACCTCAACGTGATGTATCACAGAACCATGGAAGAAGTTTCAGTAGCTCTCAGATTTAATTATGATGCTAACTTGACGTGCTACAAGGGACAGGGACAAGGATCACAGTCTTGATCCTGATATCACCATAATCACAGTAATGAACAGCAGTGATAGATTGGTGGCATACCTGTAGCAGCAATGAACAGTTGTAGGTAGCATATTTGTAGAAACCCTATCACAATGAACAACAAAGGATGAACAGTCTCAGATCATGATGATGAAAGATGCAGCATCATGGGCATGTTAGTAAAGGGCAGCGTGATGATGAATGAGACAGCATGATGTAGCATGATGGTGCTACATGGTAAGGTGCAGCAAATGGACAAGATGCAGCACCAAGATAGGTGAAGGAGTCACCTTAGAGAATCAGTTGAAGCAATATGTCTTCAACTTAACTAATGCAATATCAAAAATCAAGTATGGACTTCTATTGTAAATGTACTATCTCTCTCACTTTCTCTGCTGAACTATGAATAACATAAAAGAAGAATTGATCAAGGGTTTCCCCACATTGTGGGGTTTGTCCCTGGCTAGCGCCACATCTTGTGTCCTCTTGTCTTGGCTTGTCTTCTGCGATTTATATTTATGTTCTATCTGCAGTTTACTTTAATGCTGATGTGATTGCTGATCAAGAAAAGATATTGTGTTAACTAAAATTGAAATAAATTGCTCTAGCATAGAACATACCTAGTCTTAACATCTCTCCTTTGGGATTGGATGACGAGAGGTATTGAGCTGATACTTGATGGAGCAGGTTAGGCAGTTGGATACATCCATGGCCACATGTCAGCGAGGCCATGGATTACCAGAGGGACTCGAGGGTCGAACTATTTTTGGGATCTAGGTGAGATTCTCCATCACATTATAGAGCTAGTAGGTGATGGTAGTAGCTACAGGATGGATTTGATGCTTGAGCACACCCACATTTTCAGATCTCCATCAGAGCCCCAGTCAGCACCAGTGACAGGATGGTTTGACAGGCGAGCAAAAAAATTTCATGAGTTGTCTTGGCATATTGACGGTGCGTGGAGTCACAGGGTGACTACCTTACTTTGGAAGGAGCTGGTAGGAGGAGGTGGCATATGGGACGTAGGGACTATTGAGGATAGGTGCAGTAGTGTCATTTCCGTTAGCATGTGGGGAGTTGGCCCACTCAGGTCTTTCAGAGCAGATGGGGGGATGTAGCCCACATCATGGAGGGCATACTAGCAGAGAGGTCGATATTTTGGCCCATGCAGGATACTGTATGTTACAGGATGGTACAACAATGGGCAGTGGTACACAGGACTACACAGAGTTATGTCATAGCGTCCAGTGTTATGTAGATGGATGCAGTCTGATGCATACGGACCCAACGTTAGGCCATAGCATCCAATGGTGTGCAAGGCTATGGAGCGAGGAGCAGGGGCCTGCAAAGGACCGTGGAAATGTAGGGTGGTGTGTCATAGTATGTTGGATTGCACTGTGGAGTGGGAGTGCCTCACATCGCATTGAGTACATGCAGGGAGTGACAGGTACAGTGACACATGTGGGACCCAGGGCAGTACAAGATGGCATAGCCGTAGTCGAGGGTAAACAACGGTGTATAGGGGTAGGCCATGGTGTACAGTAGCATGTCTAGCAGTACTAGGATGATGAGTGGCATGCAGGGGTGTATAGTGCTGCACAATGAGGTCATGGAGTGTTGCCTCCAAGGAGACCCTTGGACAGAAACACCAAGCATACCTTTGGGCGTAGTTCATCCAGGATCGACGGAGACACAAATGAGCAATATTTGATGGTATCCGCGAGGACTCACACACCTGACCCTCTTCTACATTCCTCACGGGCGCAATCGATTTTGCTATCGAATTTCTGCACTTTGGGCATGAGCCACGAGGGACGAGGAGCTCACCTGAGATATTTGGGTGAGACTCAACGCACTAGGGGGGAGACTTTTCAGCAGTGGCGTTGGGTTGGTGCATCAGTTGACAGCCATAGGTTGGGGGATGAGGTGATCATCTGCAGGGGTGGCATATCGTTCATCACCGAGCCTACGTCTAGGGATCTAGTCCTGAGGGAGACATGTGTCACTCTTTTCTCAGGGCATGTCGGGACTGAGCATGAGCAAAGGATAGCGGTTACAACTGAGGTAGTTTCCCAATATGTGTCCGGGCTCCAGACCTTATATTGGCACATTATCGAGAGGGCAGATGGCAGACCCAGGGGAGATGGTTGGCAGGGACAGGAGGGATCCACATACCCTGAGTTGATTACGAGTATCGGATACCCATCTTTTGGTTGCATTCAGGGGTAGCTCTTTGGCACACGTGGCTTCCAGCGATCATCGGTACTACACAGTGGCAGGCACAAGGCAGATTAGCATGCATCAGATTAGCCCACGATATATGGAGCCTATATAGTGATCACATGCAGGGACTAGAGACGAGGGCCAAAGGGATTCCATCGATTGACAGGGCTATGCTACAGCATGTCTGGCTATGGGATGCAAGGATTCAGTTGATCGATAGATCACTTGTGATGAGCGGAGTCGTGGCAAAGAGTGATATAGTTCACTCTTGGGATGACACATGGGGGTTCACAGAAAGTTTCATCATATGGGGAAGCAGACATTCTCTGTTGCTGCATAGGTTCAGAGTTAGATTTGGATGGGTAGGCCTGGGTGCCATGGAGATACCCAGGCTGGATGTGTCTCGCCTCTTTCAATATTCCACCATCGAGTTCCAGGAGAGGACAATACCGACTGTGCACGATTGGGAGTATGACATAGTCAGAGTAGCGCATCGTCAGCGTGGTGGCACCACTCTGGGACTAGCAGGGAACTGGGACATCATAGCTCTCCACAGCTCAATAACCTTTAGGGATGCACCGACTACTACAAGGGGAGATCATATAGATCTTCCACTGGGCTTTAGCAAGTCACTGATGGAGCAGGGGACTTCTAGTACTTTCACCAAGTAGGATAGTGAGTGGAGCGAGGGGAGCTTCATGTTGCACAGGATTGCCTAGGATCCTGGTATTGAAGGATTCTTCCATACCAGGACAATGTAGAGGTCAGGCACGATCCAGTGGGACATCTAGGATCCTGGCACATTTTGCAGTGACAATGGGGAGAAACAATTAGAGAGGTTGCTTGCTCAAGAATTGCTTGAGCATAAGCGATTTTTGGTGCATTGGAAGAGCTTGCCAGATGAGGATGCCACCTAGGAGGGTGAGCACATTTTGGAGTACCCAGCTGTGAAGTTGCTTAAGGGCAAGCAACATTTGGGAGGGGAGGAATGTCATGTCCCTTCTCAAACACATTTGTAATAGGGTGTTGCTATACAATTTTGCACAATTTTGGCTAAGGAAGAGAACCCATCATTTTCAACTTAGGGACTTAGGAAGCAATTCGACTTTATTTGGTTACTAGTGGAATGTGGGGGCCACCCACATGGGAGTTCAAATTGGCCCATTCGAATAGCTTGGAGGGAAAGTTGAATAAGTGGATGGAGAGGCCCACATGAGGCTAGGGAGGCCCAAAGAGTTATAAGGAGAGAGCAGCTCTCATTTTGGATTCATTCTTACACCTTGCAAACAAAATTACTTGACTGTTCACTCTGCTGTTTAGCTGAGTCAATTAGTTGTTTAGCCACGAATCTCTCAAGAGGGAGATTCAACCTCTACATCGGGGGACCATCCGTGCCCACCCTAAAGAGGCAGTTCCGTAAGTATTTCAAGAGTTTCAGGAGTGTGTTACAGCATTACCATTCAGCCACAACAAGGAGTGTGTATTTCTGGCTAGCTGGAGAATACGCAAGGGGAGTTTGGAGCTATCAGTGATCAAGAATTTGTCATGAGAGTTAGAGGATTGGGAGAGCAGCAAAGGGCCATCCTTTCTTGCGAGTTTGGAGCCAGCATCCCAGCAATCTGATTTACAGTTACATGGGCCTGCGCAGAGAGATATCACTAGGCTCACGTGGGAGTTGGAGGAAGGAATTGTAGATCTGGAGCTGGCCGGGAGAAGTAGGAGATCACTTGGAGGGAAATTTGAGGAGGATTGTTGGATTTGGGAGAGCATAAATTGACAGGATCAGTCAGAGCAACAAAATTCTAAATTGGAGAAGGGCCAAGTTGTGAAGGGTCAATTTTTGAAGGTTGGAACCAAGGGAAACCCTTTCTGGGTTTTTCTGGGTTTTGGGCAAGAATCACACTCCTCAATTTATAGAATTTTTTGGGCAGATCTAAGGGGTCAAACAAGGGTTCCAACTCAGTCAGCAGCTAGAGGAGCTAACGGGAATTTGGGCCAAAATTCTGAGGTTAACATTTGGCCAATTCCTTCGTTGATTTTTCTAGGTTTAGGCAAAGGAGCAAAGAGCTGAAATCTCATAATTTTCTGAGCGCAAGAAGCAGTGATTCCAGCCCTTAGAAATCAGCATACAAAGTAATTGTTTGGGGCAGCGCAGTTCAGTTTGGTGCAACAGTTGTAGCAGCCTTCAGTTCAGCATTTTCTCACCTAGGTTTTGTCATGCTTGTCCATTGAGACAAGCCCAGGTGCACCATTCTATGTTACTCTTGTATTTGCTCCTGAAGAAGTAATAAAATGGCTCAGCAGTTCTATTTCTAATGTTTCCATGGGTGCTTAATGTATATTTCATTTTTCTGATTGCAGGATTGTTTGCATGCTTTGTATATCACTTACATTCCTGTTTAGGAACATTACACTTCACCAACCACTCACCCACCATCTTTTAGTGGGCCATCCAGAACCACACTGCCTGCATTCTTACCATCAGCACCTAGTGAGCATGGAGGACCGGATGATCAGATGCCCAAGGGAGATTTCTTTAGGGAGTGGCAAGCCATGGGGGAAGATTTCAAAGAAGCCCTGTCATTCAGAGACTATTTCCAGCTCAAATAAAATGAGAAGAGCAAGTACAATGGGGGACCGAGTACACAGAACTCAGAGCTACAACATACCATTGGGAGGATGTATTTCCCCACATATGATGGCTCTACCAAGTGCACAGCTCGAGCTTGGGTGGAGAAGTTGGATACTTATTTCCAGCTTAATCAGATGACGGAGGTGGAAGCCATCAAAATGGCTACCCTGCACTTGGAGGGGGAAGCGCATGAGTGGTGGTTTCATGGCTTGTCCACATTGGGGCATGCCAGCATGACCTCTTATGAGGACTTCACATAGAGAGTGGTGGAGAACTTTGATATGAGGGACCCGGAGGCTCACTTCAGGGAGTTGACACAACTTTAACATACCGGCCACCCGAAGCACTACATATCAGAGTTTTTTAGGGTTTCAGTTATGTTGCCAGACCTATTCTAGGCTAGCAGGGTGTACACTTTCATAGAGGGGTTACTGGAGCCATTGCGTGGACTGGTGAAGTCACGCAGGCCCTTGACCTTGCAGGAGGCAGTGACTTGTGCTAGAGATTTACAGGGGGCAATCCCCAAGACCAAAGCACCCTTTCCATCATGGACTCCCTACCCACAAAAGGGAAGTGACACTAGACCCCCACCACAGTGCACAGCCCAGGGGCGTGGGCAGTTGGATGAGGAGAGCAAGAGGGACCTCTGGAGGAGGAAACTATGTTTTACTTGTCGAGAGCCATGGGCACCAGGCCACCTGTAATGTCCCTTCGTAAATTATTTTGGAACGGGATTTATTTCTACATTTTGGGGGCCAATTTTGGTGAAGATAGGGGCCCATTGGATTTTTCATAGAAGACCTAGGAGTTAGAGGCAAGTTAATTTTATTATATTTTGTTTTGTTAATGATATGTGGGGACCACCCACATAAGAAATATGCACTCCCTAAGCGAATGATTTGAAATGCATGAGAGGGAAGAAAAGGCCGAAAGAAAGGCTCCACGAAAGTTATGAAAGGAAGGCAACACACTTCGTTTGGCATTCTTGGCTTATCGAATTTGATTCTGTTGCTTAAGTTGTTTAGCTAGGTCACCATACATCACTAACCCCAGTAGTGGGGCATTGGAGCCACTGCTCACTCCTCAAAGAAAAGACTACAGACTCTCAAGGCTATGTGGGAGGAGCCATGGAGAAAAGTCCTTTGCTGTACAAATGAGGGGGTATATATAGCCAAGGGTGAAACTAACCCTTGTGACTGTTCCACTTCCCTCATGTCTCTTCGAATTCATCCGTGGGTCTCTTGGACTTCCACGTTACATTACATTGATTACAACAGGTATGGCCCATAGTAGTGATGTGGCCGAGACGACTCATGACACAACTCGACATGACACTGCTGGTATGCACATGCTGGTTGTGCTGTTCATGTCAAGTTGTTGTGCTGCTGAGTGATGAGTGTGCTCTCGGTGTATCATATCTTCACCTCTGCATGATAAAGCGTGCAGGGTCTTTGATGGTGTTGGTGTTCACGTGATGGTTCATGCATGTGCATGTGTCTCCTTTGCTTGCTACTTGGTCTGCTTCACGTGTCCGTCCAACCGTGAGCAAGTCTTCTAGCATGCGCTCCTTGTTCATCCCGTTCGTTGTCATGCCATGTCTCATCCATGTACCTGTTTCTGAAATCACTCATGATGAGACAACATCAAATCCAGAAATCCCCTAGTCTACCATGAAGCTTTGTCTTTTATTTCCGGGTGCAGGTAATCGAAAGAGAGGACAAGCCTCTGAAATAGCGCAGAGCACATGTCAAGCTGGGATGCAAGGCTCCAGGACACTGTCGGGAAAAACTGCGCAGAGGTCACTGGGAGGCTGGGTTGAGCGATTTGAAACAGCAGTGACATCTGCAAGAGATGGATCAGCTGGGAGGCAGAATTGCGCAGTTTTCCGGGAAGGCAATGCGGGCAACAGGGAGCACTGGCAGTGAAAACTGCACAGTTTTCCAGAGGAGGCCGGGATCGAGCTGCAGGAGCACTGGTAGTGAAAACTGCGTAGTTTCCCGGAGGAGGCCACGATTGGGTTGCGAGAGCTTGCTCGTCAGAACTGAGCAGTTCCAGGAGGCGAGCAAGCAAGAAATGACTGTGCAGTTTCTAGGCTAAGCGGAGTGTCGGGCAACAAGTGGAACATCAACGAAAATTGTGCGGTTTTCAGGAGGAGTGGAGAGCAAGCCAGCAGGGGGACTGCCTGACAGAACTGCGCAATTTCTAGGGACAGTGCAGTGACAAGAAGCGGGTGCCTATCCCTCATGTCTGCGTAGTTTCTTCAAGAAGTGCGGGCAAGCAAGCTGGACAGCTTCTGCACAGTTTTGGAGATGAGTGCAGCCTTGGGTCACTGCTTAAGACAAATTCTCCGATTGACCAGCGAGAGGATTGATGGATAAGCTTGCAGGGAGCACAGACTAAGATGGCTTCTTGAGAAACTTCTGTGCTGTTTTGGGTGACAGTCAGCCGGGTTGATTCTAGAATTGCATAGTGCAGACTGCTTGGAGGGCAGCCTCAAGCTCTGTGCAGTTCTGGGCAATAGTGCTTGGTCACTAAGGGCTGAGATTGCGCAATGCAACTCAGTGGAGGTCCAGCTAATGGAGGGTGGTCCAGTCAACAAATTTTCGGAAAAATTGCTAGTGTGTGAGCGAGTCAACTCGTGTATACATGACCTTGCAAACACACACTCAACATAACTTGACGATAAGACACCTCAAACCAAAAATACATGTCTCAGTGTGACTGTCTAAGGGTTAAGAGCAACAAGTGCGACACTTGAGATAGATCATCGAACGACCGTGACGACACTTGCACGACATTGTTTACGACTTCGTGTGTGAGTGCGATAGATGTTTACACAGCGAACACAACTCATACACACAAACAAACCTTCAACATCACCATAACAAGGTCGCAACCATGACATAGCAATCAACATGCTAAAGATGACAGTTGGTCAAACAAGCGAAAAGGAAGCAAGACATGTAGAGGAAACACATGAAATGACTATTTTGTGTTTGCACCCATGCATGTTATTGATGACAAGATGATATGACAATGACAAGCGGTCCTGCAAACTCAACTAAGAAGTGTACTTCGAAAGTTGTTCTTTACTTACCATACTTACCCTCGAGATGATCATGCATTCGACGGAGTTTGCATGTGGTCCTGATCTTTTTCCATCACTTAGTCTCTTGGTCCTTCTCCTCAACTCCTTGGGAGTGATCTCAACATGTCACCTTTTCCTGTAGTCACTAAGAGATAGATCAGCGCAGTTTTAGCGGGCAGTGACTATTGTCAGGATGAAGCCCTAGGAGGCCCATCTGCGCAATTTCTAAATGCAAGACAGATAGGGCAACTTGGACAACACTGCGTAGTTTTGAGGCACAAGACACTGCTACGGGATGGGGTCCTAAGAAGACAGCTCCGCGCAGTTTTTGAGTGCAGTGTAGCCCAGGCAGCTGAGAGGCAACACTGCGTAGTTTTTGGATGCAAGGCACTGCCATGGGATGGGTTCCAGGAGGACACATCTATGCAGTTTTAGGTTGCAACGCAGACTGAGTAGTTGAGGGACAATACTGCGCAATTTCTGGAGACAGAATTGGGGGAAAGACACTGGAGGAAACCACTACGCAGTTTTGGATGCCAAGGGAGGTTGGGGTCTCTGCACACTGCAGAGTTCCAGCAGGTAAGGGAGAAATCTTGAGCGTTGCAGAAGCAAAATGCACAGTTCCGAGAAGCTGGATGAGGCTAGGTTGTTAGGGACATGAGCTGAGTGTGAGATCAGTGAAACATATGTAAACAATGATAGGACTCGACTATGATCACACATGAACACTTAGTGATACAATGTAGACCATCCAAAATGTATAAAACATACTATGCTTGATGCAACAACCTTCGTGACAAGAGTGCATGAAGTGAGTGTGAAACATGTCTATGTAATGAAAACAACTCATATGTACAAGATCTCCCTTGAAGCAAAACAACATTCCCTTTGCATGACAAACAACAATCCCTATGCCCAAATATGACACATGTTGCATAAAGATGAGAACATGAACAACTCTTAAGATCAAGGAGGGGAAGCTTGAGATCATCAGCTTACCAACAAGTGACCAAGGAACGATCGATCGCAGGATCCAAGGTAGGCTCTGAAATTTGCATGTGAGCCAAAATTTTGGAGGGTGGTCATAGCCACTACAACAGAGAGGGAGAGGAGGAGTCACCTCAATAGATTTTGGGTGTTGACCAGGATGGTGAGATGAAGTGACATGAGTTGCGCAGGGTGCAGCACTCACAGGATGGAGGGCTTGTCTTGTGTACGAGAGTTCGTACATTCAATCCCTCTCTTCGAGTTGGATGGCGAGAGATTTTGAGTTGGTACCCGGTGGAGTGGGCTATGGAGATGGTAGTAGACTGGTGGGAAGCTCAGCAGGAGCATTCAAGCATTGGGGATTGTTGATTTCGGGTAGCATCAGATATGCTCTAGCCACGAAATTTGGTGGAGAGGTTGGGGCACATGAGATCTCCAATACCCAGAAAGGGTTTGGGCAGATTCTAAACAGTTCAGGAGATATTAAAATAATTAATATTTTTAATGGAGTCCCTAAGTCTAAACTTAGGGAAAATAAAATATTAATGTGTATTAATATGAAACTGTGTTAGAATGGTCCAAAAGACATGGATCAAGCCAGATCTAATCTTAGTCGTTGATTAGGGACTTAATCTCGGCCGTTGATATGTCAACAGGAAAAGTATAAGAGGAGGCTTGAGGGTCACTTGGAGAACACACCAGAGTGATCAGTCATTCTATTCTCTAGAGCAGGGTTTGCTAAGAGAGATAGAATTAGTGATCGGGAGATGCAGCTGAGGGGCATTTGAGTATAGAGAGACAGAGAGGCAGAGATAGTGTCGGGAGAGCTGCGCAGAGCCTTAGAGAGGCTAGCGTTGCTGACGCAGAGGGCCAGAGGGCTGACGCAGGGCATCCCAAGGCTGACGCAGACCCATCCGGGGTGACGCAGGGCCAGCGTGAGGCAGAGGGGTTGACGCAGTCCAGAGAGAGGTTGACGCTGGGGTTTCTGGGGCAGATTTGTGCTGAGTAGCTGTCAGAAGGATTATCCGGGGTTTCAGCTAGAAGATTTGTCAGAAACTAAGAGGTATTACTGCCAAGGAAATTCTCTGTTGGGTAGGCTAGTTTCGGCACCCAGATTGTACTCTGATATTGCTTAATAAGAAAACCCTCAAATAGCTGCACCAGTTTTCCCACATTGGGTTTTTCTGGGGACATTAGTCCAAAAATAATGGTGTCATATGGTGTGTTTGTTTATGTTTCTTTTAGTTGTTGATCTGTAATATGTTGAGCATGCATTAGTGTTTATTTTCAGTATTTACATTGTAAATAACTTGTTAAGTAAAATAACAAGTAGGTAGGAATAAATCAAATAAAGTGCATGGAGGGTTTCTAACTAAGTAAACTTAGAAACTTCAACATGGTATCAGAGCGTGATTGCAGATCACAGGAGGACTAAGGACATCAGCCGAGCGGAGCAATAGCAACAGAAAACAGTTGTCCCAAGGTGACAGAAGTTGTTTCTAACAGAGCATCAACAAAGGAAGGGTGACGCAGTGCTTGCGTCATCAAGGGTGAGCTGAGAAGAGGCAGTGCGGAAGCTAAGAAGGCAAAGGGAGACTCACGCAGACCCACACAGTAGCTGGGAAGGCTGACGCAGTTGGCTGAGGAGGCCAGGTTGCTGGTATCAGGATTGCATAGAGCCTAGGATCTCTCACCTTCAGGTTGCTGGGGTTTAGATGGTTGTGGGAACATTGCAAAGTGGAGCTGGTGAGGTACTGTAGTCAGAACAGTACCTGACAGAGCAAGGCCAGAGGAGTTGCTACCGAGGGTTCCTAGCCAAGGAACACGAATCAGTGGTGCAGTTGCACAAGACGATCAGAGTAGGGAGCATCTCGACAGCGACAGAAGGATTTCCAGGAGGGAAATCAAGACTTAGAGGGAGTCCAAAAGACAACTTCCAAACGGGAAGTAGAGACTCAGAGGAGTCGAACAAAGAACTTCCAGGAGGGAAGTAGAGGAGCATCATGGCACTACACGGAGTAAGAGACCAGGATAGACTAGACGGAGCGTTGAACTTCGCAGTCTGGAAGGCTAGAATCTTATCCGTACTTGACAGGAATCGTGTCAAGAACTTCGCCTTGAAGGTAATAGTTATCCCAGTTGACCCTAACGATAATGACAAGTACGAGGAGGCGATGGCAAGGGCCAAGAGCATTATCCTTGATGGGGTCAAGGATCATGTAGTACCACACATAGTCAAAAAGGAAACGGCATTTGAGATGTGGGGGCTCCCAAGAAGCTGTACCAGCATACTTCTATGCAGAGAAGAATGTTGCTTGAGAATCAGTTGAGGTCGTATTAGATGAAGAAGGGAGAACCGATTGACACCTTCCTCGGAGGACTGAATGAGATCTGAGATCAGTTGACTGCTATAGAGGTGACACCAGATCAGGAGCTAATGGTGAGGACAACCCTGAATGCTGTCTCAGAAGAATGGGAGGTATTTGTCCAGAGTATACTGAGCAGAGGGACTCTCCCACCTTGGGATGAGATGTGGCCAACTCTTCGCCAGGAAGAAATCAGACGGCAGTCGAAGACGGGTAGCAGCAGCAAGGGGATCAAAGTCAAGTAGGAGGAGGAAAATGTGGCCCAAGCATATGAGGGAAAGCAAGAAAAGCGGAAGAAGAAAGATCTCTCCACGATCAAGTGCTTCCACTGTGGGGAGCTAGGTCATTATGCGACCCAGTGTCCAAGGAAGAAGAGTAAGGGAGAGTCTTCAAAGATTAAGGCAGCGCCAGCACGGGCAGAGAAGGCAGTTTTGACAAACGATGACTATGCCATGAGTGCACACGCGCCACTTGAGAAGAAGTGGGGAGACATCGAGCTGTAGTCAGGCAGACTACAAGCGATGAGGGGCAGGATCCTCGAGGTACCCAGCCTCTTGGATTAGATCTTGCTACGGGAGCCCTGAAGAGGTGTAGTAGGACTGGCTAAGTCGAGTAGAGATGGATGCGGATGGAGCGGCAGAGAGAGCTACAGTGCAGGAGTCCTAGGACAGTGCAAGGCTAGCACTTTGCAGCAGTGTGAGAGGCACGGGAGTGTTGCACCAGTGCAAGATGGCACAGAGAGGTGTGCAAAGGTGTGAGATGCAAGGAGTTGTTGCAGCAGTGCAGACGTCAGAGAGGGACCACTTGTCAGTGGCAGAGGGAGCTTCAGCATCAGGAGGGTCTCTAGCCCAACAGGGAGGTTAGGTTGGGAGATCAGTTACTTACTTCTCAGTAACTGAGTTGCAATGCAGCAGTGGGCAGCATGATGCAACATGATGAGTGGAGGTGCAGTGCGGATGCAGTGCTGGGAGAAAGGACCAGCAGTAGCACGAATGCAGAGGGAGCTGTCGTGAAGATGCAACAGTGGCAGTGGCAGAACCATGGGCAGCAGTACAAGATACAACAATGCAGAGGATGGTGAGCAGTAGGCCTAGCATCAGCACAGGTACCGATGTCGGATGATTAGAGTAATACTCAGTGAGGAGTATTGCTAGAGCACAATCCTTGGTAAGAGGGAGTGTTGATTTGGGGTAGCATTGGATGTGCTCTAGCCACGAAATTTGGTGGAGAGGTTGGGGCACATGAGATCTCCAATACCCAAAGAGGGTTTAGGCAGATTCTTAACAGTTCAAGAGATATTAAAATAATTAATATTTTTAAAGGAGTCTCTAAGTCTAAACTTAGGGAAAATAAAATATTAATGTGTATTAATATGAAACTGTGTTAGAATGGTCCAAAAGACATGGATCAAGCCAGATCTAATCTTAGTCGTTGATTAGGGACTTAATCTCGACTGTTGACAACAGGAAAAGTATAAGAGGAGGCTTGAGGGTCACTTGGAGAACACACCAGAGTGATCAGTCATTCTACTCTAGAGCGAGGTTTGCTAAGAGAGATAGAATTAGTGATCGGGAGATGTAGATGAGGGGCATTTGAGTACAGAGAGACAGAGAGGCAGAGATAGTGCCAGGAGCGCTGCACAGAGCCTCAGAGAGGCCAGTGTTGCTGACGCAGAAGGCCAGAGGGCTGACGCAAACCCATCCGGGGTGATGCAGGGCCAACGTGAGGCAGAGGGGCTGAAGCAGTCCAGAGAGAGGCTGACACTGGGGTTTCTGAGGCAGATTTGTGCTCAGTAGCTGCCGAAAGGATTATCCGAGGTTTCAACTAGAAGATTTGTCAGAAACTGAGAGGTATTACTGCCAAGGAAACTCTCTGTTGGGTAGGCCAGTTTCGGCACCTAGATTGTACTCTGATATTGCTTAATAAGAAAACCCTCAAATAGTTGCACTGGTTTTCCCACATTGGGTTTTTCTGGGGACATTAGTCCAAAAACAATGGTGTCATATGGTGTGTTTGTTTCTGTTTCTTTTAGTTGCTGATCTGTAATATGTTGAGCATGCACTAGTGTTTATTTTCAGTAAATTACATTGTAAATAAATTGTTAAGAAAAATAACAAGTAGGTAGGAATAAATCAAATAAAGTGCATGGAGGGTTTCTAAGTAAGTAAACTTAGAAACTTCAACAGGGATACCGGGAGCCCAGACTAGCATTGGGATCCGGGTGGGACTACCTACTATTTCCCAGGTATATCGGTTGACTACAACCTAGTTGATACAATTGAGCTTGCACATTCACTAAGGGAGTCTCGGTCAGCACCAGTGGCCAACCAGCTTGTGGATAGACTCCTTTGGTTGTCTTGGTATGGCGGCTGTACACGTGATCACAGTGTGATCAGCGTACTCTGGCAGGAGTTTGTCAGAGGAGGTGGCATTGGCAGGCCACCAGACGATGCCTCTTCTTTTCCTTGTGATGAGGATTGTGAGCTTCCCAAGAATGCTTCAATTGTAGAACCCTTCTTTGAGTGAGCTAGGGTTTTGAGGTCTCCTTAGATACTTCATTTAAGATGACGAAAGGGTTAGTCCTTCATGATGATTGATGCTCTTGATGTTTCCTAGACGATCTTCTTGTGCTTCGGCCCTTTTGTATCCTTTCTTGATACTTTGATGTCCTCTTTGATCTCTTTTGATGATCCTTCTTCAAGCTACCTTTCCTTGTCTTATCGCCTTAGCTCTGATGCCATGATGAAAAAGCTAGGGGTAGCAAATTAAATAATTTCTCTTACTTTGATAACTGCTTGTGATGTATTTTTCTTATCTTGATTAGCTTCTTGCTTTACTTAATTATATTTAGTGTTCTTATCATCAAACAACCACCAAAACAATGAAGAATAATGAGACAAGAGGACACAAGATATAGGTGATCAGCTAGGACCAAAACCTCTCGACTCTGAGAGGAAAACCCATAAGAATTCTTCCCTACTTATAGAACTTCAGTTGACGAATTCCGAGACCTATGACCCTTGACCAAGACCCCTCCAAGACCAGCTTAAAATTCTTTTTTTTTGCAAAGTCAAACCAAGTAAATCTTTTCTTGTAGTAGCAGTACTTACTTCTTCGACCTAGACTTCGGACCTGCAACCTTGAACTGTACTTTCGACATGCAATTCTCGTCTTCCTGTAGTGACTGCAATTTCGCACGTGAGAGGAGTTAATGGCAGATTTAGAGGGTTTCCCTTCTTCACTTGCTTTAGATCTCTCTCCTTATGAATTTGGCTTACTCTTATGATTGTTTGGATGGTGATTTCATCTCTTCTTGAAGTCTGCAATTACTCACTTCAGAAAACCCTAATTACAGTCACATGTGTGAGAGATTAGCTTCTTGCTTTACTTAATTATATTTAGTGTTCTTATCATCAAACAACCACCAAAACAATGAAGAATAATGAGACAAGAGGACACAAGATATAGGTGATCAGCTAGGACCAAAACCTCTCCACTCTGAGAGGAAAACCCATAAGAATTCTTCCCTACTTATAGAACTTCAGTTGACGAATTCCGAGACCTATGACCCTTGACCAAGACCCCTCCAAGACCAGCTTAAAATTCTTTTTTTTTTTGCAAAGTCAAACCAAGTAAATCTTTTCTTGTAGTAGCAGTACTTACTTCTTCGACCTAGACTTCGGACCTGCAACCTTGAACTGTACTTTTGACATGCAATTCTCGTCTTTCTGTAGTGACTGCAATTTCGCACGTGAGAGGAGTTAATGGCAGATTTAGAGGGTTTCCCTTCTTCACTTGCTTTAGATCTCTCTCCTTATGAATTTGGCTTACTCTTATGATTGTTTGGATGGTGATTTCATCTCTTCTTGAAGTCTGCAATTACTCACTTTAGAAAACCCTAATTACAGTCGCATGTGTGAGAGAATTTTCACCCAAAACAGCCTTCTAAACCTCTGATCTTCCTTTCTTTTGTCTCTCGTCTTTCTCACTAATTATTCCTTGTCTTCTTCTACCCTTATCAAACTTCTTGTGCTCTATTGTTGTCCTTCAAAATGAGGTCGAGGTCTATCTTATATATATGCTACTTGAAGTGGTCGAATAGCCCTACTAATAAGTTGACTTGTCACTTAGAGAGAAGACTTGATCTCCTTCGAAGGTTAACTTGTCTTTCCACTATGACAAGGACTTGGAGGGTCTTTTGACGCTAGATTTGACTCAAATAAATTTTCTTTACAATATCTAACATGCCCAAAAGGGTCTTCCATACATGACAATGAATCTTATGACTTGTTGACTCAAAGACAAACCCTAGAAGCACTCAATGGGTGCTTCACCTATAAAATAAATTTCCCTTGAACATGAAACCCATGCCTCAAGAATAACAATAATAAATTTATTTTTCTCATTTAATTAAATACATAAAAACATGATTATATATGTCATTATGAAGACCGAACCTAGTTACATATTTCAACAAAGATTGCCAATTTGGCATCCATACATTGTACTCAATTTTGTTGTTGAATAATAATAATAAAACTTTCATCTACTGCACTGCTTCCCCACATTTGGGTTTTTTCAGGGACTTTTGTCCAAAAATAATTATCATTTTTATTTTGTGTGGGCTCTATTTTTCTCAGTTCCAATTTTGTTTCTGCAGTGCATTTTAATTTTATGGTGAAGAAATTGCAATGTGATTTATTTCTTATTTTGTCATAACAAAATAAACTTCATAATTAATCAGTTAGAAGAATAAATTCCAATTGTTGCATTTCAAGGAATTTTCACAAACCATACATAATTGAATTAAATAATGAATTACAATGATCCGTACTCATCCTTCATCCATGCACCACGAGATTCAATAATGCAATACATCGATCCATATTCATCATTCTAGAATCTACATTGATTTAAAAAATAAATTCATCATTCATCATTCTAGATTCTAAATTTATTTAAAATTTATATTCATAATTCATCATTCTAGAATCTACATTGATTTAAAAAATAAATTCATCATTCATCATTCTAGATTCTAAATTTATTTAAAATTTATGTTCATCATTCATCATTCTAGAATCTAATTAGTACTAAGCAAAGTAGACTATGGTAGATATTGAAATCTGAAAACTAGAATAATATATTGAAATAACTCAAACTCTAGTGAAAAGTGACGAGTCAAAGAATCAATCTAAGGTCATCGATATCTAGAGTCAAGACTCTAAAGCTAAAACTGAAAATTAAAAATGGACAATGTGTTGCTTTTTGGGGGTAGTATCGAATGTGCTCTAGCTCTGAAATTTTGTGGAGGGGCTAGCTCACATGAGATCTCCAAGACCCAGAAATCGTTGGGTGAAATTCCACCCGGATTGTATTTTATTAAAATAATTAATATTTTTAATGGGGTTCCTAAGTCTAAACTTAGGAAAATTAAAATATTAATGGGTATTAATAAAATTATGGGTGAAAAGCTACTAAGAGATGAGGATCAAGTCTAATTTAATCTTAGTCGTTGATTAGAGACTTAATCTCGGCCGTTGATTTCTCAACAGGAAAAGTATAAATGGAGGCTTGGGGTCAGTTGGAGAACACACACAAAGAGGTTGAGGAAATCGATTTTTTAAGGTGAGAAGTTCTCACGAGGGAAATCGATTGGGGAGATCTTTCAGCTGAGGGGCAATGATAGTTCGGGAATACAGACAGAGAGGCGGAGAGAAACTTGTGGAAGCAATGCAGTAGCCGGGAGAGTTGACGATGGGCCAGCCTCAGCCCACGCAGCCTTGACGCAGAGCCAAGAGGGCCAGCGCAGAGGAAGAACTACCTTCCAAGCAGAAAGTCAGGGAGCTACCAGAACTATCGGAACAGCCGAGAAAGTTGACGCAGTGGGCAGAAGGGTTGATGCAGAGCCACAGAGAGCTCCACGCAGGCCCACGCAGTTACTGCGAAGGGGCAGCAAAGTTGTAGTCGAGGCCAGCCAGTTTCGCTGTCAGATCAGCCGGATTCTGTCGGATAAAGTGAGGTAAAACTCACTCAGGTTCTCCACTATTGTATTTCTCTGTCACTGGTTTGCCAGGAGGGTAACCAGCGTTTGTATTCAGAACTTCTGCTTAATAATAGAAAACCCTCAAAGTTGCTGCATCGGTTTTCCCGCATTGGGTTTTTCTGGGGACGTTTAGTCCAAAAATAAGTGTGTCTTTTGCATGATGTCTCATTTATTTTTCAGTTCTTGACCTGTATAGTGGTGTAGGCTACAGTGTATTTACATTTATATTTTCTAAATATTTTCTGAAAATAACATGTTAAATGAAGAAAACAAGTAGGTAATGTAAATCAGTTTACTGCAGTAAGCTTTCTGGTTTATTAGATTCAGAAATTTTCACACAATGAACATTGAAGGAGAGTCGTGTGGCAGGTGAGGCAACAGTTAACTGATAAGTTAGATAGCATTGCTTGGTAAGCTAAGTAGAGGTAAGCTTGGTAAGTCGAATGAGAGAGTTAGGTATTGCAAATTAGTTTAGGTTTTGAAATTTGTTATGTATTTTTCTTTTTAGTTTTTTTTTTCTTTTCAAGGGTTATTTAAATTCAAAAGGGGTGCTTCTGGGAATGGCTCTCTTGATTAAATGCTAGTTCCAGACCCTTATAGAATCCAATGGAAACATTGCAATCCCCCGAATCCTGAAATCCTGAAAACTGTTAAGTTTGTTAAATTTTGAATGGGATATGAAATTCTATTCTCTCCATATGATGTTTGATTAGGTTGGAACCACTCTCAAACATCCTGAGTCAATTCATGGTAATGTTAAAAATTTAAGAAAAAGGATGAAATTTCAATTTCAACCTTTTACTTCAAGAATTTAACATTATCATTAATTACATAGCATTAGTATGTAATGTCCCAAACTAAAAAAATTGGCTAATTTAACTCAACAAAATTGCTACATAAAAATTTCATTGATTTAACAGAAGATTGCCATATAAAACATAACAGATAAAGCACTGCAATCCAATAACACGATGAATAAAAAAATCTTCAAACTTTGTTACATTAGATAAACTAGGGTTTACATGTTGATACAACCCATATGCCTGAGATGAGAAATAGGCCTCAAGGATTTGCTCCAACGTTGCAATGGCCCTCCAAAACTAAACTAAAATGCAACTGCTAGGCTCTCCTATGAATTCTGGATGAACTCACCAAGGGGAGAGTTAGGTACTTGCCCACTCTCACTGAATCACTCAAGGGTTTCCATCCTAGGGCTACTATGGTAGAGAATTGAATTCTCCAATCCACACAAAAGACAAATGCTCCAATCCAAGATGTCCCAAATGATCTTCTCCTCCTCCTTTTAAAGACTCCATAGATAGATCTCAAAGCATCTAGAAGCATCTTATTTTATTATTTTATTATTATTCTAGAAGCTTCTCCCTTAGCTTTATCTTAAGTGACTTTTTGTTTTAATTTATTTTAGGTCACTTTGGCCTTTTTCCGCCAATTAATTATTTTTCCCTTTCTAATAAATGACTAATTAAAGTCATTTTTAATCTCAGAAAATGTTAAATCGCCCACCATACTTTCTACAGCCACTAGAAGTCATTTCTCAGCATCCCATCCTGTAGATCTTCTCGTTTTGGTTCCAACGAGCTATTACACTAAAGCATTCCATCAAATAATCCTCCTGGAATGCCACCCCAAGGTAATTAATTAAGTCAGTCCTAGTAATAAAGTTGTTTTTTGAAAGTTGTCGGAATGCAATGGAACGAAAGGCAGGCTTTGCGGATGATGGAATATGTAGGGCAAATGCCATCAAATCCCATAAAGACTCCTCAAAACTCCCCCGAGACCCTAACAACATATTCATGCTCCCTAACCTGGCCCTCCCGTGCCCTGGAAATCCACCCTGGTTGTACTATAGAGGAAAATAAAAATGATACCTGTCCACTGTAGAGGCATCTACAAACTGATACGAAGATCCCATATGAACCACTGGTCCACGTCATGCCTCCAAACATGATTGGATCCCTCAATACTTGGATCCCAAGCCCATCTCTAACTCAAAATGCTACCAGTAGTGTTAATTTTAGGCAACAACGGTATGTTCTATGCTTTAGAGCAATTTTACTTCAATTTCTTTATAAGCCCAGTATCAATATTTAGATTAGTAATTACATCAACATGATAGTAAAATGCAGATAGAACATAAACATAAACAGTAGAAGGCAAGCCAAGACAAGAAGACACAAGATGTGGCACTAGCCAAGGACAAACCCCAATGTGGGGAACCCTTGATCATATCTTCTTTTAGTCTTCAATAGTTCAACAGAGAGAGATAGTATAATTTACAAATCTGATAATTTATAACAGCAGCAAAAGAGCCTTAACCAGAAAAGTCAACACTGGTCAAGAAGGTAGATTTGACCCTCAATAAATTGGTCAACTTCAGCCTCCAAACAGCAAGATGAATCAGTTCGCAAAACGGCCCAATCAAAATCTGGTCAAACAGCCCACTTGCGGTCAGCCCTATCTGCAGTCAACCCTAGTCAACAATCAACGTTTTGCCTCAATTTCTGTGCCCAGAAATGCAGCTTGCCCAAACAGAGATAGCCCTCACAAAAACACAGTCAAAGGAGGTCAATGGATGTTGGTCAAGACTTAGTCAAATTGTTCAGAAATTCTGTCTCTTGAAATTTCGACTTCCTGAAATTTCACTCTCCTAATATTTCGGCCTCCTGAAATTTCAGATGTGTGGAGAGAGAGAGGCCCAGAAATCCGTATCCAATCAATGAGAGAGAGAGAGAGAAGTGTGAAGATGAGTGTGCCCAAATGAGGCTAAGTCACCTTCTATTTATATGCAACGTTGAGGATGAATAGACGTCACTGTTGGGCTTCTGAGCCTACGTAAGTTTGCTGGCCGACCTTGACAATTTGACCATAATCAAAATAAATTCATAAGTTCATTTGTACATGTTAAAATCGGATGATCTTTAGATCAATCCTACACCTCTCAAAGAGAGGAATCCAAGAAAAATATCAGTTGTTATAAATAAGATGACCCATGTGGAGTTTGGCCCTAGTTGCCAATTTTAACAAGTAGATCTACTTGGATCCCAATGCCACCATGGCCAATCATCACCCAAGTCCCATGGCTCTAACGGTGTTGTCTTTGGCCATATATCCTATTCCACCAATAGAATACCAACTCATCACCTCTCTCTAGTCCAACTATTGGAATAGACCAACGTCAACCCCACTATCTTGATGCTGTGATGGAACGATGATGGATGGCCACCCTGTGCCATGCTGTCAATTAGGGCATGTAGTTTCCCTTATCTCTAAGGGCCCCTACTGTACCACGCTCTTGACTAGAATGACAGTCCATCAATAGCATAGCACCTCATGATCTCTTGCCGATCCATTCTATGGGAAGGGTCAAATGCATAGGCACCTGTATGTGGAACAAGTCCCCTATGCTGCACCATGCCCAACTCATGCAACTCTGACTAGTCAATGAGCAATATCCATCGAGAAAACCCTGCCTCTCTCCCTATAATGGGTACAAGTGGCCAAACTGCGTTGCACGCCCTATCTATGTACTCCTGGAGAGGGTTGCTCCTTGAAACAATGCAGCTCTACCAACTGCCTGTGCATCTATCTGCGCCTCATCAATGGGTAGGCCCAAAGATGGATGCCCCACCGTCTCCTAAAGATCTTCCCTCATCTGATCGAAAACTCCATGCTCCTCTAGTCCACCAACCTCCTATAAAACTATCCTGCTAAACTCCAGCACCTCCTGATGACAAGTGTTTGCATGTACTACAACCTTGCTGACTAACCGTGCATCTGTTTGCTCCTCATCAATGGTTGGTCCAAAAGATGGTTGTTCATCCTCCTCTATCATGGGCTCAACCTGAACCTCCAACTAGCTCTACAAAAGGCTCATCACGCATACTGTACATATCATCCTCCTCAACTAACTCATGCTCCACCATATGTTGCTCATGTTGAATAGTCACCAGTGACTCATCACCCTGAATGTGTCTCATAGCGTCCACTGACTGCTCACTATACACACCAAAATATAAATCTAGCCTATTGTCAACAACTCCAAATGACTGCTCATGCTCCTCAAAGTGTGTCATAGTAGAAAGTTGAGGGTGAAAGGTGTAACTTTTATTACTCATACCCCATACAACTTCTCTAGACATCACTTATTACATCACATATACAAAATTTATTCCAATTTCCACCTGGCAGGAAATTTAAAAGATTTTAAAAAATGACCCCTAGACCTAATCAAATTCCACGAAATTTTGCAAGTGATTTAGTTTGGTAATATACAATGACTCTAGACACTAGGACTCACCAAAGGCCTTTGCCTTCAAGTCGTACTCTAGCTTTGGAGTTATGCTTGGAGGAAAAAACTCAATTAATTATTAAGCCTCGTAAGGATATAATAATTAACCAAGTAAAAAAAACCTCCCAGAGTAAACTCACTTGATGACAAGGTCCCAAGTTACCTAGACCTATTACATGACTCAAACTCATCATACTAGCATCACTTTACATCATCCTCACAGAGTTTGTGGAATCTGGGTAAAAAGGAAGAAGATGAGAAGAAGTAGAGTTGAAAAAATTTGATGATATGATGATCTCTGATGGTACACGAAGCTTCTGATACATCCTTGGGCATGGAGTCCTCAAAAATATTTGGGTACATTTCAATAGTCAACGCACTACTAACTCGAGCAGTTTTTCTCCTTGACTTTGAAGGCTCTTGCACATGGGTCTTCATTACTTTTCTTAAGACCTTGATGAATGACTTAGGATAAGTTAATCATGAGTAGGGAAATATGGGGGATGGAAAAGAGGTGAAAGGAAAATATGGGAAGTGTTAAGTATGGTTCGGATATGACGTTATATTCTACTTAATCCTCTACTGCTACAACCTAACTCAAAAGGTTGCAACAATTATCTGTAATGTTCCTAAATAGGAATACAAGTGATATAAAGCAAATGAAACTGTGCAGCATAATATAAAAACGAAACACATTAAACACCCATGGAAATGTTGCAAATAAGGAACTGTTGAACCATATTATTAGAATTTTGCAAGCTAAATACAATATATATTGGAATGGTGCACCTGGGCAACCCCAGGTGGGAAAATGGTTGAGCTGAAGGTTGCCCAGCTGCTGCACCAATCTGCGTTGCGCTGCCCAGAAAACTACTGCACTAAAACCACCCAAAAATTTGCATGCTTTTAACCCCGGAATCCTTGGACAAAACCCAAAAAAACCCAGAAGGAAATTTGGCTGGTTTTGATTTCTGTTTTTCGACCCCCTTGGAGCCTCTCCCAGCGATGGCTGCCAAATTCGACTGGTTGGAAAGTGCACTAAAACCACCCAAAAATTTGTGTGCTTTTAGCCCCAGACTCCTTGGACAAAAACCAAAAGAACCCAGAAGGGAATTTGACTGGTTTTGATTTATGTTTTTCGGCCCCATTGGAGCCTCTCCCAGCGATGGCTGCCAAATTCGACCTGCTAGAAACTATTTGCAAATCCCTCTGCAAACTCCTCCAAAATGTTGGATTTACCCCTGCTATTCAACTCCTAACAACCCGGATGGCACTTGGCCAAATCATCTACTCCCCAAGTCACCACGAATTTCTATTGGGTGACCTCTGTGCTGTCCTTCTGCTCAAAAATGCGAATTGTTGGTATGTTGGTTCAGCTAGCTGCAAACTCCAGCGAAAATGCCTACACTATGTTGCTTCCTCAGTTCTTGGATCCCCCAACAAGCAATGAATCCCCTGTTGGTCTTCAACTCCCTCTGCGTGTTTTCTGGCTGCCCAAAAATACGCACTTCCCTCTCTACGCTAATCACTGAAGTGTGTTGTTGCCCATGACTCCCTGAAACTCCTGTGGAACAACCTCCCTAGGGCGGGCACAGATGGTCACCCAAAGTAGAAGTTGAATCTCCCGCGTGAGAGATACGTGACTAAACAGTCGGTAGACTTGCTAAATAGCAAAGCGCACAAGTGTGTTTGTTTGCAAATGTAGAAGATGATCCAAAATGAGAGTTGATCCCTCCTTATATTCCCTTGGGCCTCCTTAGCCTCATGTGGGCCGCTACATCCACCCATTCGATTTCCCTCCAAGCATATCGAATGGCCAAGTTCGAATTCCCCCATGTGGGTGGCCCCCAGATCCCACTAGCTGCTAAATAAAGTCGAATTTGCCTCAGAGTTCCTAAGTCGAAGTGTGGGGTCCTCTTCCTAAGTCAAAAATGTGCCAAAATTGTGTAGCTGCACCCTATGACTAATGTTTGTGAGAAGGGACATGACAGTCCTCCCCTCCCAAATGTTGTTTGCCCTCAAGCAACCTCAAAGCTGGGTGCTCCAATATGTGCTCACCTTCCCAGGTGGCATCCTCATCCGACAAGTTCTTCCAGCGCACCAAGAACTCCCTGATGGTCCTGCTCCTCAGTCTCCTTTCCCTGCTCTCCAAAATGGCCTCTAGTTCCAACACCAAGTGGCCCTCATCATCCAGTGGGGGTAGATCAGTTGTTGTCGTCACCTGTTGTCCCAACACCTTCTTAAGGCCTGATACATCAAAAACATTGTGGATCCTACTCCCTTGAGGCAACTCCATCGCATACGCCGCCTCCTCAACTCATCTAGTCACCCAGTAGGGCCCATAGAAGTGTGGTTGTAGCTTCTTGGCCCCCGATTGTTTTAGCGTAGACTGCCTATAAGGCTGCAGCCGGAGGTATACCAAGTCCCCCTCCTCAAAGTGTCTCTTTGTCCCGTGCCGGTCTGCGTAAAGTTTTTGTTGATTTTGGGTTGTCACCAAATTATCCTTGAGAGCCTTGAGGATATCTTGGCTGTCATGGACCCAGTCTTTGGCCTTTGGGGCTCGGCTGTCTCCAAAAACAATATCAGCAAAAGTCAGTGCATCATATCCATAAAGGGAACAGAAAGGAGTCATACCAATGGACATGTGGTGCATGGTGTTGTAGCGGTACTCACCCAGATGCAAACACTGAATCCACGTCCTTTGCTGACCTGTCACATAGTTCCTCAGGTACCCCTCCAACCACTAATTAACTCTCTCTGTCTGGCCATCTGTCTGAGGGTGATAACTGGTGCTAGGAGTGAGCTCGTCCCAACCAACCTGAAGAGTTCCTGCCAAAAGCCACCCATGAATCTGTTGTCTTTGTCGCTCACTATGTTCTTGGGGAGCCCATGCAGTCTGAAAACCTCCCGGAAGAACAACTCAGCAACCTGTGCAGCCGTGTACCTAGTGGGGATGGCGAAGAAGTGGGCAAATTTGGTCAACCTGTCGACCACTACATATATGCAATCCTTCCCCTGTACTGTGGGGAGCCCAGTGATGAAATCCATCGAAATACTTTCCCATTTCCCCTCCAGGATGGGAAGTGGTTGTAGTAATCCTGCAGGGTGGGTCAGCTCCCCCTTGTTCCGCTGACAGGCCTCACACTCCCATACGTGCTGCAGCACGTCCTCCTTGAGGCCCTTCCACGTGAATCTCTCCCAAACAACCATATAAGTCTTCCGGAACCCCTGGTGTCCGGACAGTGGTGAATCATGAGCTGCCTGGAGTACCCTCTCCCTCAACTGCGAGTTGGGCACTAAGTAAATGCGCCCCTTGTAATAGATGACCTCATCCATCACACAGTAACGCTCATCTACATGTGTCCCCTCCAATACCTCGCATGCCCTCTTGTCCTTGGAGTACTCCACCAACAACTAAGCCTTCCAATCATGGCAAATGCTCATGAGAGATAACCCAACTGGTCTCTGAGATAGAGCATTAGCCACCACATTGTGCTTCCCCCACATATACTCTATGTCAAAATCATAGGCATGCACCTTGCTGACCCATCTCTGTTGCCTGTCATTGAGGCCCTGCTGCCCCATGAAATGTCGAAGACTGTTGTGATCAGTCTTCACTCGGAACCGGTTGCCCACCAAGTACTGGCGAAACTTGGCCAATGCATGCATAATGGCCAGCATCTCCTTGTCATATATGGAATATGACAACTCATGCGGTAGGAGCTTTCGACTCTCGAAAGCTATGGGATGCCCCTCCTGTGACAATATTGCTCCAACTCCTACCCCGAATGCATCACACTCCACCATGAATGGCTGGGAAAAGTCTGGAAGTGCCAAAACAGGGCAACTACTCATCACCTCCTTGAGGCGATCAAAGGCGACTTGTGCTCCATCAGTCCATGCGAAGGCCCCCTTCTTGGTCAAGTCGGTCAAAGGCGCTACCAGCTACGAGAACCCTTTGACAAACTTCCTGTAGTAGGTGCAAATGCCCAAGAAGCCCCTCAACGTAGTCATGTCTCGGGGTATTGGCCAATCCCGGATGGCCCGAATCTTCTCCTCATGGACTTTCACCCCATCTGCTCCAATGATATGCCCTAGGTAGAGCATCTTTGTCAACCCAAACTCACACTTGGAGAGCTTGGCATAAAACTGTTGCTCCTCCAGAATGTGCAATACCTCCTCTAAGTGTTGGAGGTGCTCCTCCCATGTCCGGCTGTAGATCAGAATGTCATCGAAGAACACTAGCACGAACCTCCTCAACTGTCCCCGGAAGACATGGTTCATGCATGACTGGAATGTGGCCGGAGCATTGGTCAGCCCAAATGGCATGACCAGAAACTCAAAGTGCCCATAGTGGCACCAAAAAGTTGTCTTAGGGATATCCTGATCCCTCACCCTGATCTGGTGGTACCCTGAACGCAGATCAATCTTAGAGAAGTACTTGGCTCCTCTAAGCTCATCCATCAACTCGTCAATGCGGGGAATAGGGTACCAGTTCTTTAGAGTCTTCCTGTTGAGTGCGCGGTAGTCAATGCACACCGAAGGTTTCCATCTTTCTTCTTCACCAGCACCATTGAAGAAGCGAAAGGGTTGGAACTTGCCCTGATATGGCCCAATGCAAGCAGCTCCTGGATGGCCTTCTCTATCTCGTCCTTATAGGCTTTGGGATGCCTGTAAGGAGTAGTGATCATTGCTTGTACACCCGGCTCCAACTCAATGGTGTGCTCAAATCCTCTATCTGGTGGTTGCCCTGGTGGAATGTCCCCAAACACTACTGCATACCTGTCCAGCAAAGCCTGTATGTCTGCTGGTGGTGGTTGCGCCTGTCCCCCAACCTCTGAGATCCTCAGCTCAACTGCCCATGCAATGTCCCCATGTCGTAAGTCTGCCTCCATCCTGTGGGCCGAAACTGTCTGAGGTGGGTAAGACTGCATGCCTCTCAAGACTACCAGTTTGCCATCTGGCCCAATGAACTCCATCTCTGGTTTCCTCCAATCCATCGTGACTCGCCCAAGGGAATACAACCACTAGACACCCATCACCATGTTGGTGTCTAGCACATCAACCACAAAGAAGTGGTCCATCATCGAGTAGTTCCCCATAACTACTGTTAAGGAGGGCACATATCTAGTGCACTAGATGGTACGGTCACTAGGCACTAGGACTGAGAACCCCTCGAACTCTGCTATGGTGAGGCTCCTCCTCTTGACCAACTGGGCATCTATGAAATTGTGGGTAGCCCCACTATCCACCAACACTAACACCCTTTGTCCCTGTACAGTGCCTCTAATCCTCAGTGTCAAAAATTTAGGAATCTTGCATAAAGAAGCAAGAACTCCTCCTATTGGGGCAAGAGATGCCCCTCCCTGTGGAGGTGGTGGTGGTGGCCCTCTGTCTATCGGACTCTCTCCATCTATCCCACCACAATCCTACTCCACCTCATCCTCCTGGTCACTATCAGAAAAGACCTCAATGTAGTGTGCTCTACCTGCAGTGCACCGATGGCCAGGTGCCCAGGGCTCTCTGCATGTGAAGCACAACTTCCTCCTCCAGAGGTCCTTTCATGTCTCCTCATCTAACTGCCCCCTCCCTGTGTGGTCCTCTGCGATGGGGGTCTAGTCTCATGCCCCTTCTATGGGAAAGGGGTCCGTGTAGGAAATGGTGCTCTAGTCTTGGGGATGGCCCCCTGTAGATCTCTGGCACACAAGACTGCTTCCTGCAACGTGGAGGGTCTGTGTGACTTCACCAGTCCATGCAAGGGCTCAAGCAAGCCCTCAATGAAGGTATACACCCTCCTTGCCTCAGATAGATCCAGGACCATCACTGACACCCGCAGAAAATCTGAAAAGTACTGCTCTGGGTTGCTTGTTTGGCACAGTTGGGTTAGCTCTCTGAAATAAGCCTCTGGATCCCTCTGATCAAATCGCTCCACCACCCTCCGGGTGAAGTCCTCATAAGAAACTATTTGGGCATGCCCTAGGGTGGTCAAGCCATGAAACCACCAATCATGGGCTTCCCCCTCCATGTGCAACATGGCCATCTTAATGGCTTCCTGCTCTGTCATCCAATTGAGTTGAAAGTATGTGTCCATCTTTTCAACCCAAGCCCTGGCCGTGCACTTGGCAGTGCCATCAAAAGTAGGGAAATACATCCTCCCTATGGTTCTCTGCAGGTCATAGTTTTGGGTCCCTTGTCCACCGTACCCCTTGTTCTTCACTCTCTGCTTGAGCTTGCAATAATCTCTGAAGAAGAGGGCTTCTTTGAAGTCTTCATCCATAGACTGCCACTCTGAAGTAATCCCCCATCTGAGGAGGGTCTTCCTCCCTTGCAAGCTCGATTTGTGCCACTGGCACGAAGGAAGGTAGTGTAGCCCAAGTCGGCACACTGACTAAAGGGCGCTACACTGTTGGTGAGGGGTGATCGAATGGTTGAGAGGCCCCAGAAGTTTCCCCACATAAAAACCCTCTAGGCATGGTCCTCTCTCTGTTATGTGACTTCATCTCCTCCAGCATGTCTTTCTGCCCCTTGACCAAGTCACTCAAGGCCCTCAGGAGGCTGTTGAAAGCCATCTACTCCCTGCTCTTGGGCTCTGTCATTTCCTCCTCTTCAGCTACTGCTTTCCCCTTGTCCTCCGTGTCTAGAGTAATCTCCAACTCCCTTTCTCTGCTCCTGTACCTCTGTCTACGGTAGGTGATGTTTTGTTGGTCCCCTTCTCTCATAGGAGACAATCCCCACAACTGAGCCAAGAACTAGGCTCTGATACCACTGTAATGTTCCTAAATAGGAATACAAGTGATATAAAGCAAATAAAATTGTGCAGCAGAATATAAAAACGAAATACACATTAAACACCCATGGAAATGCTGCAAATAAGGAACTGTTGAGCCATATTATTAGAATTTTGCAAGCTAAATACAATATATATTGGAATGGTGCACCTGGGCTTGTCCCAATGGACAAGCAAGACCAACCCCAGGTGGGAAAATGGCTGAGTTGAAGGCTGCCCAGCTGCTGCACCAATCTGCATTGCGCTACCCCAGAAAACTACTGCACTGTTGAACTTCGACTGGATGGAAAGTGCACTAAAACTGCCCAGAAATTTGTGTGCTTTTAACCTCGAACTTCTTGGACAAAACCCAGAAGGGAATTTGGCTGGTTTTGACTTCTGTTTTTTGACCCCTTTGGAGCCTCTCCCCAGCTATGGCTGCCAAATTCGACCTGCTGGAAACTGCCTGCAAATCCCTCTGCAAACTCCTCCAAAATGTTGGATTTACCCCTACTATCCAACTCCTAACTACTCGGATGGCTCTTGGCCAAGATCAGTTGCTCCCTAAGTCACCATGAATTTCTGTTGGGTGGCTTTTGCGTTGTCCCTTTGCTCAGAAATGCAAATCGCTGGCATGTTGGTTCAGCTAGCTGCAAACTCCAGCAAAAATGCCTGCACTATGTTGCTTCCTCAGTTCCCAGATCCCCCAACAAGCAATGAATCCCCTGCTGGTCTTCAACTCCCTCTGCATGTTTTTGGCTGCCCAGAAATACGCACTTCCCTCTCTGCGCTGATGACTAAAGTGTGTTGTTGCCCCTGATTCCTTGAAACTCCTGTGGAACAGCCTCCCTAGGGTGGGCATGGATGGTCTGCCAAAGACTTGCTAAACAGCAAAGCATACAAGTGAGTGTTGGTTTGCAAATGTAGAAGATGATCCAAAATGAGAGTCGATCCCTCCTTATATTCCCTTGGGCCTCCTTAGCCTCATGTGGGCCCCTCCATCCACCCATTTGATTTCTCTCCAAGTATATCGAATGGCCAAGTTCGAATTCCCCCATGTGGGTGGCCCCCACATCCCACTAGTTGCTAAATAAAGTCGAATTTGCCCCAAAGTTCCTATATCGAAGTGTGGGGTCCTGCCCCCACATCCCACTAGCTGCTAAATAAAGTCGAATTTGCCCCAAAGTTCCTAAGTCGAAGTGTGGGGTCCTCTTCCTAAGTCAAAAATGTGCCAAAATTGTGTAGCTGCACCCTGTGACTAATGTTTGTGAGAAGGGACATGACATTATCTAGAAGTAAATTGTGATCCACCATGGCATCTTCTAACACAAAAGGTAAAAATTTAGAGTATTATGATATATTATTAGATCACACAAATGCCAACCACATTCACAACCCGCATAGGAAACATCAACACTATGTCTAACAAAGAAACCCATACACGGAATCATAGTACAGCAACCAAAGTAACAAGCTAAACAAATGTAACATAGCACCATGTGTCTGAAAGCATAGTTTACCATATGTAAGTGCATGTGTCATCTATATTCACATTCACAACCCGCATAGGAAGCGATATTGCATGGCCAAGGCAACTGAAAGAACTATGGAGAATTGATGTGAGGTGAGATCATCATATGTCTGAAGAAGTTGAAAAACAAGTCTGTATTTGGATGAGACAAGCAAGAGAGCTTATGCAAATTGGAAACTACATCGCTAAGGGGGTTTCTATGGATATAGTTACATTGGAGGGGGAGACAAGATGAAAGACACCCAACATGCTTTGCATGAAGATTTTAATACCAAATGTGTCAACATGATGAAATCAACAAAAACGCTTGCATGAGAAGGAAACATGTAAAAGAACTGTCACAATAACCACTCTCCATACATTGTATATTCCATTAGATATATATAAGAGGACAAAAATTTGGTAGGAAAAGGCTTAGATGGAGGCAAGCGAAGGTTTACCTGAGGTGGCAGGTGGAGTGATATATGAGATTTACAAATATCCTGTAGAATACGACTTATGGGTACAGATATTCCACTTTACACCAAACAAATTATCATCACTAACCATATAATATCATCATAGTGAAATGAATTTTGTCAGATCTTTGGTAAGAAATGAAAGAGGTTTCCACAAGGAGCTATGCTATCAATCCTGGTGGACGAAATACATCTGCAGGTAATTGGTTGTCTTTGATGTGTCTTGAGGTTACTTTGTCTACACTAGAAACGAAGATACAATATGCATCATGAATATAAGGAAGAAACAACCCAAAAGTTGATCCCATGTCAGCTATCATTCTCTTACCCTGGCAAGTTACCTCTCTTTAACAGGAACCAGTATTAAAACACAATAATCAGCAGACTATTTATGTTTTCATTGGTTGAACTGACATTAGACTCATTTTGTTCACGATACACTCATTTTCTCAATCAAATTGTTAAATACTTACATCAGTGATCAAAACAAAAAACGTGATCTTCCAGATTGGTACGTGTCACTATCTTATTGACAATAATTGTATGTTATTACAATTCATGTGGTAATAATGACACATCACATCCAACTATTCTTGGAACCAGACAACTATTGTTCTGTCATCTTTTTGAACGAACTGGACAGTACATGACAAAAGTTATGATAAACCAACTGTCCTACACAAGTCAAGAAAAAAAGTGAAAGATCAAAAAGACAACAAAGAGCACTTTTTCCCCTGTTCAGCAACAGAATGTTTAGCATTAGCAACAGAATCTTTTGTTTAGTTGGATTCCTTATTTTCTTTCATAAAACGCACTTCAAAAATCCAACCTAACAGACGTGCTTGTTTGAGCCTGTCCCTTCCCTCACACATCTCCAATAATTTAGAAAACTAAAAACAAAAATGCATTTCCCACCACTGGCAAAGCAACAATATATTCCCCCTATTTTCAATATTGTTTATGTTTGCTGCAGAACTGAATATGCAATTTCATGCAATAAAATATGCAATTTCCTACATTAGTTTTGAAATATTGCATAGAGATTCATAGAGTGAACTAAAATGCATTATACCTCCATTCTTATGGGCCTCACTCAGAAGGCAGTCAACAATTGTAGAAGAGCTGTCACTTACAGGAAACATTCTCCCATCCTCCTCAGTCTGGATGCGCACATTGCAAATGTGGATTTGCTTAGGATGCACATGGTAAAAGCCAGTAAAGAAAACAAACAATTCAAAGAGCCTGTTCTATACACTACATAGTAGAAGCACTGAAAGTTACCTTAAGCTGCACTCCATGACATGAAAACCAAGTAACAGTATCCTTTGGTCCATGAGCCTTAAAATAGGAGCCACGTAATTCTCTATTCCCCCTTGGATAATGATCAGCCAAAAGCTGTAAAATCAAGTTGAAATTTCAGTCCTAACTCTCTGATTCACATAAAAGGATAAAAGAGAAAAGAGGTTGCTGTAATCATTCTACTTGAGATTCTAAAGAATTCAAAATTAACAAGCAAAGAATGATCCTTATAATTTACAATATATCAAAATAATCTCCTTATTTTGCATTAGCAGTTCATTTATAAGAAATCCCGTCAGAACCTTCCCATCTGGCCCACAATTGGGGCCTCAGACATACATCACTCGAGGTAAGCAGACTAACTAATGACAAACGTAACCAACCATAGGAGAAAAATTTCCCCTTTATTGGACAGCCAGCCAGCCAGCAGCCCTACATTGTTCAGTACATGATATTATGCCATGATTCTCCATCATTTGTACCAGTCAAGCACCTCTCACCATCCCGTATTTCTTTGTTAGTTTTTGTAGCATCGGAGGTGTTCTAGTCTCGAAACTATGTGGGGAGGCTAAAACACAGGAGTTCTCCATAACCCAGAAATCATTTCTGGAAATTCCACCTAAACGTGTCTCAATTAGATTATTAGCCTATTTTAAAATGTTTCCTAAGTCTAAACTTAGGAAAAGTGGTTAATTAATCAGTATTAATTGAGATAAGATGTGAATCATCTAGAAACTTACACGGATCGACTCTGATATGATCTTAGCCATCGATTAAGATTTAATCTTGGCCGTTGGAGTCCCAATAGAAGATTGTAAGAAGTCGATGGGTAGATGGAGAACACACACACTAGAGATTGATTTCCTTGGAGAGTTCGATTTTCCAGAGGCAGTAGCCAGAAGAGTTCGAGCTTCAAAAGGGAAGCAAAGACAGAAAGGGGCAAGGACAATGAGGACGGATGAAGATTTTTCTAGATCCGGTGAGTACATTGCAGAGAGGTCAAAATTTCTCCAGGAAGTTGCGCCGAGGCAGTGCAAAAGCTTCAAAGGGTAGTTCGATTTTGCTGGGGTGAAGCTAGTTATCAGCTCCAGAGGCCGGAAGACATTTCCAGAGTGTCGGAGAGACAATTTCCCAGTGAGCAACAGGCAGGACGGCTTTATTTGCAGTTGTTCCAAGTTGAGCGTGTAGCAGACTGCGTGTTAGTTTTTATAGCATCAGTTGTGTTCTAGCCACAAAATTTGGTGGAGAGGCTAGAATACATGTATTCTCCAAAACCCAGAAATTGTTTCTAGAAATTCCACCTAGAGACGACTTGATTAAAATAATTAATCTTTTTTAATGGTGCCTAAGTCTAAACTTAGGAAAACTGATTAATTAAAGGGTATTAATTAAGCCATGGTGAGAATCTTCTAGAAGAAAACATAGATCAAGTTTTAGTCAATCTTAGCCATCAATTATGTATTAATCTTCATCGTTTATGTCTCAATGAGAGATTGTAAAAAGAAATTCGATGGGGGTTGGAGAACACACTTGAGACACCAAAGAATTCGATTTTGCTGGGAAATCGATCTTCAGAGTAGTAGTTGTGTGTTGCCGGAGGTGATTCAGTAAGATCGAAGCAGTGAGAGAGGGGCAGAGATAGTAAGGTCGGGAGAAAGATTTACCAGTCCAGTGAGTGCATGTTGATTTGGGGTAGCATCGGATGTGCTCTAGCCATGAAAATTGGTGGAGAGGCTAAAGCACATGAGATCTCCAAAACCCAGAAATGGTTTGGACAGGTTGTACTCAGTTTGGAAGATATTAAAATAATTAATATTTTTAATGGAGTTCCTAAGTCTAAACGTAGGAAAAATAAAATATTAATGGGTATTAATATAAAACTGGGTTAGAAGGGTCCAAAAGTCATGCATCAAGCCAAATCTACTCTTAGCCATTGATTAGAGATTTAATCTCGACCGTTGATGGACCAACGAAAAAAGTATAAGAGGAGGCTTGAGGGTCAGTTGGAGAACACACCAGAGTGATCAGTCATTCTATTCTCTAGAGCGAGGTTTGCTAAGAGAGATAGAATCAGTGATCAGCAGCGAGGGGCAGTGAATACATAGCAGAGAGGCAGAGTTGGTACCAAAGAGACAGCGCAAGGCCCAGAGAGGTTGACACAGAGGCAGCTGGAGGCTACGCAAAGGCAGCGAGGAGCTGAGCAAAGCCAGGAGAGGCCCGCGTGTGAGATGCAGAGGGTCTAGTGGCTGACGCAGAAGCTCCAGAAGCAGACGCAAAGGCTAGCAGAGCTAACGCAAGGCCAAGAGGCAGCGCTAGGAGGATTTCGTGGGATAGATTGGGAGCTGGTGAGCCGGATAGGGTGACACAATCCCTATCAGAGTGACGCAGATCAGTGGAATTTGCAGTTGTCGATGTGGGATTGTTCATCCGGTGATTTATCAGCAGGAATACTTGTTTCTGAGGACAGGTACTACTACCGAGGGCATTCCCTGTTGGGTGAGCCATTTCTGGCACCCTGGTTGTATTCTGAAAACTGCATAATAATAAAACCCTCTAAATAGTTGCACCGATTTTCCCACATTAGGTTTTTCCGAGGACATTGGTCCAAAAATAATGGTCTCACTTGTGTGCTCATTTTCTTTTAATTGATGATCTATAGATGTTGATATTGTACTTGTGTTTATTTTCAGTATTTACATGGTAAATAACTTGTTAAGTTATTGAACAAGTAGAAAGAAATAAACCAGATAGTACAGGAAGAATTTCTAACGGGTTAAACTTAGAAATTCCAACATGGTATCAAAGCATGGTTGCAGATCACAGGATAACTAAAGGCATTAGCTAGCAGAGCAGTAGCAGCAGAAACCGTTGCCCCGAGTGACAGAAGTAGTTCCTAGTAGAAAGCAGCAAGGAAGGGGTGATGCAAAGGGCCTGCATCATCAGTTTGAGTCAGGAGGAGGATCAGCGCAGAGGCAAAGAGGAGCAGACCTGACCTACACAGTGCCCGGTCATCTTTCTCAGTCAGGAAGGATCGACATTGTGGCCAAGAGGTGCAGATTTTGCCGATGTCAGGATTGCGCAGAGCCTAGAGGCTCAGTTCTTCAATCGCTGGGGCATAGGAGGCTGTGGATAATTTGCGGAGCGAAGCTGGTGGGGTATTGTGGTTAGAACAGTGCCTAATAGAGCAAGACCAAGGAGGAGGGAGTTGCTACTGAGGCGGATTTCTAGCCAAGGAATCTAGATCAGTGGTGCAGTTGCACAGATGATCGGAGTGGGGCAACCCGACGTTGGCAGAAGGATTTCCAAAAGAGAAATTGAGACTCAGAGGGAGTCGAACCGAGAACTTCCAGACGGGAAGTTAAGAGACTCAGAGGAGTCGAAAGAAGAGTAGCGAGATGGCAGTGAATGGGCTGAGAGATCAGGATAGACTAGACGAAGCGTCCAACTTCGTGGTCTGGAAGGCCAGGATCTTGTCCATTCTAGAAAGATATCGCATCAAGGACTTCGCCTTGAAAATTATAGCGATCCCAGTTGACCCAGCTGAAAATGAGAAGTACGAGGAGGCAATGGCCAAGGCGAAGTGCATCATCCTTGATGGGGTCAAGGATCATGTGGTCTCACATATTGCCGAAAAGGATACAGCAAATGAGATGTGGGAGGCCCTAAAGAAATTGTACCAGCATACTTCCGTGCAGAGGAAAATGTTACTTGAATACCAGTTGCGGTCATACCAGATGCAGAAGCGAGAGTAGATAGATGTCTTCCTCGGTCAATTGAAGGAGATCCGGGACCAGCTAACTTCCATAGGGGCCACGCCGGATGAGGAGATGTTGGTGAGGACCGCACTGAATGCAGTTTCCGAGGATTGCGAAGTGTTTTTCCAGAGCATACTAGGCAGGTTGAAGCTTCCAAATTGGGAAGAACTGTGGGCAGTGCTTTGTCAAGAAGAGATCAGACGGCTAACCAAGACGGGGAGTAGCAGCAAAGGGGTTAGAATCAAGAAGGAGGAAGAAGAGGATGCGGCTCTAGCATCTGAGGGAAAGCAGGAAAAGAGGAAGAAGAAGGACCTCTCCAAGGTCAAGTGCTTCCATTGTGGGGAGCTGGGTCATTTTGCGAACCAGTGTCCTAGGAAGAAGAGCAAGGGAGAGGCTTCTGAGACCAAGGCAGCGCTAGCGAGGGTGGAGAAAGAAGTCGAGGAGGATGACGATTGTGCCATGAGTGCTCATGTCCCACTTGAGAAGAAGTGGGGAGACATCGAGCTGTAGTTAGAAGGACTACAGGCGATGAGGGGCAGGATCCTTGAGGTACCCAACCTCTTGGATTATACCTTGCTACGGGAGCCCCGAAGAGGAGTAGCAGGATTGGCGATTGTCAGCAGAGACGGATGCGAATGGAGCAGCAAAGAGTGCTACAGTGCAGGAGTCTCGAGACAGCACGAGGCTAGCAGGTTGCAACAGTGCGAGGGGCACGGGAGTGTTGCACCAGTGTAGGATGGCACAAAGAGGTGTGCAACGGTGCAAGATGCAGGGAGTTGTTGCAGCAGCGCAGAGGTCAGTAGAGGGAGCAGTTGTTAGCGGCAGAGGAAGCTTTAGCATCGGGAGTGTTTCTAGCCTGACAGGGCTGTCAAATGTTGGGTGGATCAGTTACTTACTTCTCAGTAACCGGGTTGCAGTGCAGTAGCAGTATGCGGTAGCACGACGCAGCGTGAGGAGAAGGGGATGCAGTGCTGGTGTATGGACCAGCAACAGCACGGATGCAGAGGGAGTTGTCATACAGATGCAGCAATGGCAGTGGCAGGGACATGGGCAGCAGTACAGGATGCAGCAGTGCAGAGGATGTTGGGCAGGGAGGCCTAGCATCAGCACGGGGACCGATGCTGGATGATCAGGGTGATACTCAGTGAGGAGTATTACTAGAGCACAGTCCTCGCTAAGAGGGAGTGTTGATTGGTGTAGCTTCGGATGTGCTCTAGCCATGAAAATTGGTGGAGAGGCTAAAGCACATGAGATCTCCAAGACCCAGAAATGGTTTGGACATATTGTACCCGCTTTGAAGATATTAAAATAATTAATATTTTCAATGGAATTCCTAAGTCTAAACTTAAGAAAAATAAAATATTAATGGGTATTAATATAAAACTGGGTTAGAAAGGCCCAAAAGTCATGGATCAAACCAAATCTAATCTTAGCCGTTGATTAGAGATTTAATCTCGATCGTTGATGGACCAACAAGAAAAGTATAAGAGGAGGCTTGAGGGTCAGTTGGAGAACACACCAGAGTGATCAGTCATTCTATTCTCTAGAGCGGGGTTTGCTAAGAGAGATAGAATCAATGATCAACAGCAAGGGGTAGTGAATATACAACACAGACGCAGAGTTGGTACCAGAGAGACAGCGCAGACCCCGGAGAGGTTGATGCAAAGGCAGCTGGAGGCTACGCAAAGGCAGCGAGGAGCTGCGCAAAGCCAGGAGAGGCCAGCATGTGAGACGCAGAGGGTCTAGGGGTTGACACAGAAGCTCTAGAAGTTGACGCAGAGGCTAGCAGAGCTGACGCAAGGCCAAGAGGCAGCGCTGGGAGGATTTCGTGGGATAGACTAGGCGCTGGTGAGCCGAATAAGGTGATGCAGTCCCTATCAGAGTGACACAGAGCAGTGAAGCTGCAGTTGTCACTGTGGGATTGTTCATCCGGTGATTTATCAGCCAGAATATCTATCTCTGAGGAGAGGTACTACTGCCGAGGGCATTCTCTGTTGGGTGAGCCATTTCTGGCACCCTAGTTGTATTCTGAAAACTGCATAATAATAAAACCCTAAATAGCTGCACTGGTTTTCCCGCATTGGGTTTTTCTGAGGACATTGGTCCAAAAATAACGCTGTCACTTGTGTGCTTGTTTTCTTTCAGTTGATGATCTGTAGATGTTGATATTGTACTTGTGTTTAATTTGAGTATTTACATGGTAAATAACTTGTTAAGCAATTGAACAAGTAGGAAGAAATAAACCAGATAGTACAGGAATATTTTCTAACGGGTTAAACTTAGAAATTCCAACAATGCATAGCAGAGAGACAAAGAGTTCCATAGAGAGGCAACGTAAAGAAAAGAGACAGTGCAATGCTTCAAAGGGGAAGTCGTATTTTGCTAGGGAGAAGCAGTGATTTAGTGCCAACAGCCGAAGTGAGAGCCCGAAGGCTAGGAGAGTCCATTTCCCAGACAACAGTTGATCAGTAAGCGAGAGAGAAGCTGGTCTGAGTTGTGTGACACAGAATTGCCTAGGCTGACGCAGGGATTGTGTAGAGGCAGCAGAGATGAGCTCATCCTGAGCCAAGGTCAATGTCGAATCATCGGTGAGAATGAGATTTTTCTCCTTAGGCTTCTGTCAGTCATTTCTCTGTATGGATTGCTTGATTTGAGCATCCATAGATTTGTACACAGATTTACTACTGCATAATAATAAAACCCTCAGTTGTTGCATCGATTTTCCCAAGTTGGGTTTGTCTAGGGACATTGATCCAAAAAATAAAGTGTTAATTATGTGCATGTGTATCTATTCTTCCAGCATTATTTTTCTTCCGCAGCATTGTATTTGTGAAGGTTACAGTGTATTAGTTTCGATATTTACCGTAGGATGCAGTAAATAATTTGTTCAGTTATTTAACAAATAGAAGAAACCAAATCAATTGTTGTAGTAGGATTCAGGGTTTCTGAATTTTCACATGGTATCAGAGCATAGACTGTAAGCCAGATAGCTCAATAGCATAAGGAAGGAGGAATTTTGAATCTCTACAGAGGCAGCAGTTCAAAACCCTCAAGGGGCAGCGCAGTCCTTGGGCCAGGAGGGTCAATTTTTTGAGAAAAGTTTATTTCTTAGAGAGAGTCGAAAGATAAATTAGATTTTCCATATCAGAGCTTACCAGAGGCAGAGAGACACAACATTTTTCTTGTAGAGCAAATCTTCAGCTGGGACACATTTATTTTGCAGTAGTTTGCTAGTGCAAAATAACGTCAGGAGGAAGAAAGAACACACATTGAGGGAATTCTTTCCTCAAGGTTCGATTTTTTCCGAGCAGAGCAGCAGTAGCTATGAGCATATTTGACCACTCCAGCAGGGAGGCGAAAATCCAATCAGCAACTGCGCAGAGGAGAAGAGGAGGAATTCGACATTTTTGCAGAGATGACATCAGCAGGGCTAAGAGATCAGGATCAATTGGAGGGAGCCTCCAACTATGTGATCTAGAAGGCAAGAATTTCCTGTCTTCTAGATGAGTATGATCTCAAAGCTTACATCGATAGTGTGGTAGTTGTACCCACAGATGCAGATCTACTAAAGGCCTACAAGAGGGAGATGGCGAAAGCAAAGAGGCTGATTCTCGATGGGGTTCGAGAACACGTGGTGTCTCACATAGCTGGCAAAGATATTGCCCGGCAGATGTGGGTGTTGATTTCTAGTAGCATCAGATGTGCTCTAAGCCTCAAAATTTGCAGGGAGGCTAGGACACATGTATTCCAGAATACCCACAAATCATTTTGGGAAATTCCACCCAGAGACAATTTTATTAAAATAATTAATTATTTTTAATGGATGCCTAAGTCTAAACTTCGGAAATTAGAATAATTAAAGGGTACTAATTAAACTGGGGGTGAAACTTCTAGAAGAAGACGAGGATCAAGCCAAAATGATATGAGCCATTGATTAGAATCTGATATGGGTCGTTGATTGATCAACGAGAGGATTATAAGAAGAGGCTTGATGAGCATTTGGAAAACAAATCGGGTAAGAGATCAGAGATCGATTTTCTCAAGATAGCAGTGCATCAGTTGCCGGAGAACATGATCGATGAGATCTCTTGTAATGAGCAACAGGAATAATTTTTCGGAGGAATTTTTCCTGATCCGAAGTGTGCAAAGCAGAGAGGGCAGAGAGTTGTCCAGAGAGGCAACACTGGGACACGCAGAGGCAGTGTAGAGCTACGTTGTGGCAGCACAGAGCTTCAGAGGGAGTCTGTATTTCTGTTGGGGAACAGTCAAGATCTAGTGTCGAAGCCGGGGTGTGAGACCAAGAGGCCAGAGGGCCAAAGTTTCCAGTGAGCAAAGGATCGAGAGGAGGTGCAGCGCAGTCCCAGCAGCAGTGACGCAACAACTATGTGGGTGTGATTCAGTACTGTGCAAAGACAGTGCAGAGGCTCATCTCCAGGGCAGATCAGTGTCGGGTTTCCCAGTGACAGGGTGAGATCATCTCACTATCTTTTTGTCTAGTTAGATCTCTGTATAGGATTGCCAGTTTGGGCATCTGAAGAATTGTACTCAGAAATTACTGCATAATAATACAAACCCTCAGTTGCTACACTAGTTTTCCCGCATTGGGTTTTTCCAGGGACATTTGTCCAAAAATAATGATGTCACTTGTGTGTGTTATTTCTTTCTTGCTCAGTTTTTGTTTCCGCATATTATTTAAGTTTTCAAGGTTGCAGTTGTATTTATTTAGATGTTTACCGTATAATATTGTAAATAACTTGATTCAGTAGGAGAAATATAATCAGTTGCTACAGTGGTGATTCATGGATTCCAAATTTTCACATGGTATCAAAGCGCAGGTGAAGTAAGAGAGCAGACCAAAAGAGTCGAGCATTGAAGAGAAGGACGGAGATTAAAGTGCTGCGTAGGCAGTAGATCAAATCCCAAGAGGGATTGAGCAGTCCCGGCCAGGAGGGCAAGATTCTCAAGGAAGATCTCTCTATGAGTGAGTTGACAAAGAGGTAAGATTTCCAGATCGAGATTTGTCACCGGCAGAGGGAGCAGCGTAGTAGACGCTTCAGCGCAGAGTAGTCTTCAGGTGAGACGCAGTGTTCTGCAACAGTTGTTGGGCAGAAAAACATCAGAAGAATGGAGGAGACACTTTCTGAGGGAATTTCTTCCTTAGAGAATTCCTAGCCAAGGAATTCAATTTCTCAATTGATGAGCAGCAGTAGAGAGGAGCATATCAACTAACTCCAGCAGGGAGTGCGTAGGCCAGTCAAGCAGCAACGCAGAGGAGAGAGGAGGCAGTTCGACATTTTGTTGGCAGAGACAACATCTAAAGGGCTGAGAGATCAAGATCGGTTGGACAAAGCATCCAAATATGTGATCTGGAAGGCTAGGATCTCATGCCTTCTGAATGAGCATAATCTCAAAGCCTATGTCGATAGTGTAGTAACTGAACCTGCAGATGCGGATCTGCTCAAGAAGTACAAGGTTGAGATGGCGAAGGCCAAGCGGTTGATCCTCGACGGAGTGAGGGATCACGTTGTATGTCACATTGCTAGCAAAGGGGCAGCCAAAGAGATGTGAGATGCCTTGGCTACGTTGTATCAAGGATCTTCCAAGTAGCAAAATATGTACTTGGAGGAGAAAATGAGATGCATGAGGATGCAGAAGGAGGTCCAAGACTCGTCGGCAGTTGTAGGATCAACACCTCAACCCACCGAGATGGTGAGGTTGGCCCTGAATTCAGTCTCAGAAGAATGGAAAGTGTTTGTCCAGAGTATCCTGGGAAGAGAGAGATTGTCGGATTGGGAAGGGATGTGGGCCGCTCTTCAGCAAGATGAGGCGAGACTTAGTCAAGTGCAAACTTGATGGTAGCAACAGCAGTGGGTCGAAGCCCAAGGAGGAGGAGAATGCAGCCCTTGCATCAAAGGGGTAGCAGGAATAGTCGAGGCGGAAGAAGGGCGTCTCAAAGATCAAATGTTTCCAGTGTGGTGAATTTGGTCACTACACTACACAGTATCCTCTCAAGAAGAAGGACAAGGACGAGAAACATGATCCACAGGCTACAACCGCTAAGATCGAGGAGGAGTTTTCCAAGATTGCCAGATACCTCCAAGGGGAGAGGTGCGGTGATCTAGTACTGTAGTTCGAAAGAACCACAGATGGGCAGAGTCCATTGAGGAGTCCACTTCATGGATCAATACCTTGCTACGAGAGCCCATATCAGAAGCAGTGGGATGGACCAGTGTCAGTTGGTGCAAAGGAGTGCCAGAGTCAGTCACATTGGCTAGGAGCGCCAGAGACAGCAGCGCGGAACAGAGTTGGCAACAGTGCAGTTGGCACAGTGCAGTGTCAGCAACAACACAGAGGCTTCAGAGGGTCAGCACAGAGACTAGCAGTAGTCAGAACTCCAGCAACAATGCATCACGCTGAACACAACTAGTTCAGTATTTTGGATGTTTTCTCGTTGCAGTTGTTGTAGAAGGCAGCAGCAACAGTTGGAGAAGAGTTGCAGTGCAGATGCACTTGGTAGCAACATGTAGAGTCAGTAGCAGCACGGATGCAGCATTTGCACCGTAGTTGGTGGGCAGATATGTCAGACATCAGTAGCGCAAAGGGAGATGTTATAGAATCAGGGTGATGCTTCAGAAAGTTGCATTACTAGAGCACATTCCTCACTAAGAGGGAGTGTTGATTTCTAGTAGCATCGGATGCACTCTAAGCCTCAAAATTTGCAAGGAGGCTAGGACACATGTATTCCAGAATACCTAGAAATCGTTTTGGGAAATTCCACCCGGAGACAGTTTTATTAAAATAATTAATTATTTTTAATGGATGCCTAAGTCTAAACTTATGAAATTAAAATAATTAAAGGATATTAATTAAACTGGTGGTGAAACTTCTAGAAGAAGATGAGGATCAAGCCAAAATGATCTGAGCCATTGATTAGATTCTAATCTGGGTCGTAGATTGATCAACGACAAGATTATAAGAAGAGGCTTGATGGGCATTTGGAAAACAAGGGAGATAACTTAGGATTGATTTGCCTAAGTTTCTGCCGAAAGGGTTTGGCATTTTCATTTTTAAGAGGGATAGTATGTTCCATAACATCTTCCCTATAACCTTTCAAGTGATCATATGAAAAAATCAAAACATCTCTATATTCATAAAGTAAATTTATCAAATTTTTCCTTTCTTGTTCATTGGTACCCTTGTCTATTTTAATAATCTTTGGATCATGAGGGGCACCAATATTCACTTCAATGAATTCTCCTGAGTCAATTTTCTTTTGACTTAGTTACCGGAGAATCCACAGTACGAACCATTTTTCGTCAACGTTTCAAATCCCAACCGGGATCCTTTTCTTATCATCTTTTCTCTTCGAACCATCATGTCTATCAAAAATTTGCCGTAAGGCTACACGTTCCCTAGGAGTGGGATTTGTCACCATATTACACTCCTCATAATCATAGCCTTCCTCTTTGTGGCTAGCCTTAAATTCAAAAAATTCCTCCATGTTATTTAAAAAACGAACCACTTGGCTTTCATCATTAAAGATTTTCCAATGCTCAAGATTATCAGGAACTGATGGCCTGAAGATAATCTCCATCTTAACTTTATCATCCATCAACTTCTCTCCAAGCTGTAATGCAGAGGCAGCAACAGCCAGCTTATCAGCTTGTTTATTTCCTTCCCTGGGAATTGTTTGAAGATCTAATGCATCAAAATATTCCATATTGTCCCAAACAACATTTCGATATTTCTTTAATCTATCATTCTTGCATGCAAATTGATTCTTGGTTTGAAGAATGATTAGATCTAAATCCCCCTTGATGCTAAGCAACTTTATCCTCAAGTCTTTTGCCAACTCAAGACCCAACAATAGAGCCTCATACTCTGCTACGTTGTTGGTTTCATCAAATTCCAATCTATAGGCAAACTTGAATATGTGGCCAAGAGGGGAGGTAAGGACAATTCAAACACCATTACCATACCTAGAATGGGAACCACAAAATTCATGTGCCAAAGTCTATCTTTCTTACAATCCACCTCCTTCTCCAAAGAAGGAAAAGAATTAGCCAGGATAGTATAGTTTCCCAAGTTATCAAATTCATACACAATTTCATTATGAGGCTCCTTGGGATTTTCTACATGAAACTCTGTCCAACTCCCTATCCAATCTAACCATGATGCCCTCGCTATTAGGGATGGTAGCATAACTTAAATCCATTTGCAAACTACCCCCAATATCAACTCCCCACTTTCTAGACAATAACATCCCCCAAGCATCAAGCACATCAATCACCACAATATCCATGGTGATCATAATGTCAAGATGTACAGCGAAGTGGACTTCAAGATCTTTTATCAAACCACAAACTTCAATGACCTTTGAATCCATCGCACAAATGTTGTGGTAGGGTCTAGAAATCAAGAAGTTTAACTAATTCATGACTTTCTTAGTCATGACACAAAATGATGCCCTAGAGTCAAACATACAATTGTGTAAAAGCATTCCATTGACCAACATAGTGATGAAAAAAGGTTGGTGGTCTCTGTTATCTCTACAAATATCACTACTTTTCATAGTGATAGGGGCATCCTCATATCTATCCTTAGAAAAATTAGACATTTCTTTTCCATTGGGAGCATCAATGGCTTTCAACAATTTATATCTTTGGGAGGGAATTTTCATGATATCAGTGACAGGAACTAAAATCTTAGCATTATTAATCCATCCTCTCAAGTCAATATTCAACTTCGATGTGGGTGGAGTGAAAGTTTTATTATGATTTCTTTCTTTATTCTTTCCCCTTTCTTTATCCGTGGCTACCTCTAGAATCTGAGTTGATGAAGGCTTTTCTCCATATAACTCAGTGATCCTATCCAAATCTTCAAAATTATTCACACTATGGGAGGATGGAGACTTTTTAATACCTTCTGACTACTCTCCATAACTCCCATCCAATTTTCCAAGGACAAATGATGCTCTTTTCCAACTACATTGTTTTGCTCACTTGTTTGCACCATATTTCCTTCTAGGATCCTTCTTGCATAAGGACAAGTGAGTTCATCATGTATGTCATCACAAGGTCTACAATAAGGCCTGGAATCATCAACTAAGTTTGTAGGCTCAAGTGGATTAGGTGGCCTATGGTCATTGGGAAGTCCTCTCTTTTGTCATCTATCATTTCCTCTATTTGGGAATCTCCCACCTTGATTTCTTTCCATGGCTACTAATCAATTTTGGATAGCATTCATTTGACTAGTGTGATTTGTTTCCATACTCTTGATGAGTTGGGTCAACCCTTAATAGGATCATGTATAGTCTCTTCTTTGGCCTTGCTTTTCGAATCATTCGATTTCGATGGCTCTCTAGTGAAACCAAGAAGTTCAAACTTTCCTGATTGCTTTCTAGCCTTTTCCATTTGTAAGGCTTCAGTTTGAGCTCACCTAAATTTGCAAGCTCCTTCCTCCTCAACTCATAAGCAGTGTCAACACCAAAAGAATCTAGATATGAGCATAAAATAAATTCATCACGAGGTTTAGCAGTAGCAGGCATGCCTTTTACTAATCCATTGAATCTTTTGTTAAACTCTTCCATGGTTTCATTCTCATTTTTCTTTGTATTGCTAATGGCATTAATCAAATGCCTATTTTCCTTCTTCTCTCCAAACTTATCTAAAAATGCAATTAGAATGGCTTCTAAATAGTTAAATGAGTTAGTAGGTTGCTCAATGAGCTAATCAAGAGCATCCTCTTCTAAAATTAAAACAAAAAGTCTCATCTTCACATCCTCATAATTAACAGTGTTACACCATTTAAAGATACAATCATTAAAGTTTTTCACATGTGATGTAACACTAATGGCATTGTTACCTTGAAAGGAAGGCAAATTTTCAATAGCCTTGTCAGGGATATTGTGAAGATAGTCATTTATGTTAGTGAAGTCACAAGAAGAAAAAAGATCATTCATGATGCTAGGCTCTACTTGTTCTTGAAAAATCAAATGAATATCAGAAATAGCCTCTTGCCCAAGACTAGCAAGCAATGTTTAAAAAAAACGGCTGAATCGAATCCGAAACGGCCGAGTTGATCCAAGTCGTTGGGATTTTTTGTGACCCGGCAAAAAAAATGGAATGGGAGGACTCGGTCAACCCGGCCGATTCTGCAATAACTCAGCCGAGTCAATGAATGCAGCTTGTAACCCCCAAAAACAATGTGATTTTTCATATTTTTTTTTAAATTTTAATTGTTAGCTGAGTGTTGGGAACTCCAAGGTGTTGTCTAAATTAGTTAAATTCTATTTGGGGTCCATTCCCCTCTCCTAGTATTGATATGCTATTCAAATTTCATGGTAATGTTAAATTCTTAAAGTAAAAGTGACATTCTCCTCAATATTCATTTTCATCCTTTTACTTAAATTTTTAACATTACCCTGAAATGACTTAGGATGTTTGAGAGTGGTTCCGGTCTCATTGGATTTCATATGGAGAAAGTAGAATTTTAGATTTCATTCAAAATCCAACAGGCTTATCAGTTTTTCAGGATTTCAGGATTGGAGGATTGCAATGTTTCCATTGAATTTTGTCATGTATTAGGGTATGGAACTCGTATTTAATCAAGAGCACCAATCCCTCTATGTACCTTGATGTTAGTGACATTGGTTGTCGAACTCCTCTAGGATTCGCTCCCAAACCAGGAGCTTCTGAAAATGTCGCTCCCGCTCTCGTTTTCGCTCTCGCTCCCCACTTTCGCTCCCACTCCCAAGTAACACTGAGCCAGATGATGTTGGCAACTCTAGTAGTAGCTAGTAGTACTGGTCATAGACTTTTGTTGTAGAGGCCATTTATAGCCTCCTTGGTTATGTGTTTTTGTTTTGATCTCTATATCATCATCGTGTATGTATTGGAAAGTGCACTGGGTGCCATTTTGATATAATGGATATATTCATGAGCCTACTTTGATCATATGTTGTCTTCTATCTATATTTTAATGTTGTGTGTTTGGAAACATGAATGAAAATCTTTAAAATTATGTGTTTTTATAAAAAATAAATATTTAATGTACTTTTTACAACGACCGAGTCATTGAAATCGAGCCGGTCGAGTCGATACCAAGTCAAAGTCGGAGTCGACCCTCGGCCGAGTTGAAGTCGGAGTCGAAGTTTTAAAACATTGCTAACAAGAGCTCTACTATGAGAAAATCTATTCACCCTCCTCTAAAAAGCCCCTTCAAGATCAGGGGAGGGGCTAACTAGACCACTTGAATTTCTCCTAGTAGAGACTCTTGCAAAATTTGGATTGAGTGGAGTCACCACTTGAGAAAGAATCTAAATCTAAAGTTCAAACATGCTAAAACCAAAAGGTTAGTTGATTTCCTAGGTACAAGAAATCTTGTCCCCGGCAATGGCACCAAAAATGTTATTACCTACCGCCTACATCTACCTACAAGTTAGAGAGAAAAGCCTTCAACCCCACAAGGTGTGTTTGGTGGCAGAGAACTCAAAGAAGGGGCTGTCACACTAATCCTGACTCTCTCTATTTGAGATATCTCCTAGGTTAGCTAAGGAGAGTGGTCCCTAATGAAAAGTTAAGTTAAAAGATGTGAGTTTCTAGGAGAATATTATGGTGAAAATGGATTACATTTAGGGATTTATGAGCAAATATGATGTGAGCAACATGAAATAACAATGCCAGTCATTAACATGAGAAAACCATAAAACCAGTGCCTTATAAGGAAATTGCTCAACAAATTTAAAGATATATTTGCTGAAAGTAAAATGCAATGCTCTCAAAAAAAAGAGCAAAGTAACCCTGAAATGTGACAAAAATTTGTTAGCACAAGATATTGCAAAATACAAAAATGTTTTTGAGATAATTAAATTTATGAATCAAAACATGTGAAACATATCTTGCCAAAACCCAACAATTAGTAGTTAATTTGGAAATGTAAAAAAAAATGCTAAACCAAGACATCAATATGAAATTAGACTTGAAGCATGAAAAGAAAACACTTGTTTGAAAAGATTATAATACTTGCCTTTGGAATAGACATTGCATATGAAAACTGAAACCATTAAGAGACAAGTAAAAGTAAATGTAATGGAAAATGCTCTTGGTTAATTTTATTAATTAACTCTATAACAAGATTGCAATTTAACTCTTCAATCCGCAGACCTCACTCTCGCCAAAAGATATGGATCTTACATTGAGGAGTCAATAGAGGAGTAGAGGTTCCCTAAGATGTCTACTTCAACCAACTTATGTTGGAGATAAAATTTTAATGAGGCTTGGGACCTTCCTATACTAAAATGCCTAAATGAAGTGCAAATTGTGTTAATTCCCCAATTAAAATAATGCTACATGCAAATGCTTCAACGAAAAAAAAGATAGTTGATAAACTTGAGAGACTAAAATGTAAATGAACTCATATGTGTTTGCACCATAAAATGGAAAATAGGGAAATAAAATAGAATAGATTGCTTTAAGCTACAATTGTTTCAAATAAATGATAATGCTTCAATAGTTTCAATCACATATAGCATAAATTGACCAAGTAGTGAAGCATATACTTGAAGAACTTATGAAACAATTAAAACTTGCCATAGTATGAAGTGTTTACACATAAAATAAGATTTGTTCAAGTTTACAATTTAGAAGCTTACGCATGTGAGAATTTAAATAAAAGATTTGGAAAAATTGCATGTGGAGTGAAATGTGTTAATTTTAAGCATGAACAAAATGAAAATAAGTGCTAGAAAGCTAAGAAAAACTAGAAGAAAAATTAATCCACCCACAAAATCCCTCCTCTAAGTGAGAAAGGGGGATGCCATGGGAAAAATCCCAAGCTCCCTCAAACAAAAAAATTTATCCTTTATTAGCACTTAAAGCGGGTAAAAATGTCTCTAAGATGGTTGTCCACAATATGAGAGAGATCTTTACAAAGATAGGAATCTAACAAAACTAAACTCTCTCCCAAAAAAATATAACAAGAAGCAGCTTGAAGATGGAAAAAACTCTCCAAAAGAGATTCACAAGGCTCAAAAGGCCCACGGCCTAGATGAGTTTGCAACTCTCCCTCAGATGCTTACGACCTCCCTAGAAATCAGTCCTTGGATAGTGTGAAGGGGGTTCTGCATACACACGAGTGAGTAGTTTCCCAAAGCTTCTCCTCAAGCTCCTTGTTGCCCAATGCTCAAGCCTATGGGCTGCAAAACACAAAACCAATTGTCAGTGTGAAATTAGGAAAAAGAAACCAAAACTAAACTACAATTTAATATACAAAATACTAGTTCAAGTAAACCCCCATACTTGCCTAGCTTTGGAAATGACTCTTGAATAGGAGATATAACTTTGAAAGAACTAGAATCAAAGAAGTATTTTAAATTTAAATGGATGATCAAATAGCTATAGAGTAAAAAAACTCCCTTTTGCTCCTCATTGGATGGAAGACTTGGAGCGAAAAAAATGGCCGAGTCTTGGACGTTGTGACTCTAGGAGTAAGTTGATCTAATTGCGATTTCTCCCACTTCCAGATGGATTCAATATACAAAAGAAATTAAACACAATAGCAATAGCATGAAAGGACATCACCTCATAACGCCAAGAGAACACCAGCCAGATAGCCTCAAAGTCTTGATTACATTAAGAAAATATGCAAGTACAAAATGGCAAAGTTTCCTCAAGCCCAATAGTTCATAACATGATACAATATGAGAGCACATAGCCTCATTATATAGAGAGTTGGAAGTAAATCCCAAGGAAGAATGCATGTGAGAACTGAACATAGAACAAATCCCAAGAAAGAGCAAGTCGAGTTCCAAGCAGATATGATAGAGACACCAAGGCAAATCGAATTCCTCATTGGCAGCCAAGGAAAATCGAATTCTCTTATATGGCATAATAAACATATCCATGAGTGAACCAAAGCAATGAGATAACTCCAATCAAACCAAATCAAAGTTGAACCAAGTGCCGCCACTTCAAATGATGATAACAAAGATGCTCTACACAGATCCCTACGAACTGTGTGATTTCCTCAAGTGAAACTCATAATCCTCCATGTGAAATGCTAAGTGTATAAGCAACTCGAGCTAACAGTGAGAAAAGGCCCCATGAAATACTTAGTCTAAATATTTCGTAGAATATTCCTTCAGTACATGAGTTCCTCTAATAAATTTGATTTTCCACATGTGCAACTATTGCTTTATCTCTAGGAAATTCGATTTTGCCAAATAATGGTGTATTTATGATGCAGTGTGCTCAGTCATCTTCCACATGTCCGTTGACTCAACTCTTTGACTTAGGATAATTTCCAAGTCATTTCCACATCATTCTATCACAGGGAATAATTTATTTCTCTCTATTTAATTTAATTATAGCCTATTTAAATGCCACAATTTCCAATAAACTTAGAAAATGTGGGTTTTGAAGGTCCAAAACACATTATTAACCCTTTAAAGTGTGTCATAGTAGAAACCCGAGGGTGAAAAGTGTAATTTTTATTACACATACCCCATACAACTTCTCTAGACTACACTTATTACAATTTAAATACAATTTACTTTGCAATTTTTTACTTGCGGAAAATCTAAAAAATTAAAAAATGACTACCTAGACCCAACCAAATTCCACGAAATTTTTTGTGTGATCTAGTATAGTAATATACATCGACTCTAGACATTAAGATGTGTTACGGGCTCAACCTTCAAACAGTCACCCTGACTTTGGGGTAAAAAGTGAGTGAAAAAACCCAGAAAAGTATCTGCCTCCGAAAAAAAAGGAATAATTAACCAAATAAAAAAAGCACTCCAAGTTGTACGTGTTTGTTGATCGAGTCCCAACATCCTAGGCCTGTTACAGACTCAAAACTCATTATTACTAGTATCACTTATTACTATTCCCCGCAAGGTGTGGAATTTGGGTATAAGAAAGATGATGAGAAAATAGAAGTAGAGTTAAAAGACTTTCTTGACTGATGATATCTGATGATACAAGTGTACTCTGGATCATCCTTCGGCATGGAGTTTTTCATATAATCCTCAGGTGCCCCTCCAGTGGTCAACAAATACCTTACTACAAGACTCCCGAGTTTGAGAAACTTTCTCCCATTCTTCCTTCACAAGAAGTTTGTATCCTTCAAAGGCCTACTCACAAACAAAACAAGAAATGGAAGCCCAAAAAGGAATACAAAGTTGCGGATGTGATATTGGTTGATAAAAACCTTGTGCCTATTAAGATCCATGGGAAGGTTGGGGAGAATTACTATTATATTGCCAAGCTTAACGATGAACTTTGGATGCAACTGGTCAAGTTGAGTCGTATCACCCCTTTCCTTGATACTTGACATTGCATTATATGCATGTTAGGATAGGATGCATTGCATGTTGATTTTCTCATTAGAACTAACATCATATGATATTATCATGATAGATTAGTTGCATCGAGATTGCATTTAGAATAATTTTATTTCTTGTTGATTTTTATGGCCTAATATTAAGCATGGGTGATCATAGGACACCACAAAAACATGTTGCCCCGTGTGCTTGGTCTTTGATATGTGCAGGTAACAGGTCTGCGGTTCCGGGAGATTGCTAGTGTTCTCATGACCTCCCTCTTCAAGTACATTTGTGCACTCTTCTTAGAGCTCATGTCCCAGTTGGAGCTAGATGTTACCCACCATCCATGGGCAGTATCCATAAGAGATTTTTTTCTCCTAGATGATCCTCAGCTAGCAGCCAGCAACCCCTTGCAACCACCAGATAACTCGATGTGCCATTATCTCCACCACCTGAGCCACCCATGTGGTCCGTCACCCATCTGTTATGATTGTATCTTTGAAAGTCGGCCCTTCAACCCCGAAGGTATGGTTTTTCATTATGTAGTTGGGTATTTTTGTTTACTTATCATGGACACTTTTGGGCATGGATTAGTGGGGCGATTCAGCGAAAAAAGTGGGCTAGGTTTGGACTCTTGTCTCCTCTGCCCGATTTGATGATTAACCTTGTATGCTAGTCCCGTCGGATCTCCTTTGCCGACTACTAGCTTTAGGGATGACACTAAATGAGAAAACTTGATTTTGGTTGTGTTGACCACTGTCGGTCAACTGCCCATAGTAGTACACCCCCTTTTTCTTTGCGAAAAGGGTAGCGCTTGATCGACATGTCCGTGCCATTCTACAGTCATCGACAGCTTGATCAATTTATGTTGTAAACCCAGTCTGCATGTATAAATTGTAAATAATCTTAGTAGATATGAGTCATGTTTGTAAATTGCCTAGGTGGACCTAATTTTCTAAGTGATAATCTACGTTCCGAAAGGTTTTTCGTCTCACCGATCCATGATCGGCAGAGTTTTCCTTCAGCCTAACCCCAAAGTCGGGATGGATTTTGTCATTAGAATCTTAGGAGAATCCTAGTGTGTTAATCTGCTAGATTATAGTTGTGTCGCAGAACTGGGTGGTTTATGAGGGTCTATGTCAAATGGGTTTTCCCCCCTTGGGATGTAAAGTTGTAAAAGTCATGATGTAAAGTGTCTTGAGGGTTAAGAAATGTTTTAATCCCCTCATAAGTCCTAAGTCCTAGGTCCTAGGTGATTTTCCCAAAAGCTAAGTTCAAGGATCCATTTAAAAATAAATTAAAAAATAATAAATAAATAAAAATAAATATAAAATATAAAAAAAAAATAATAAAAATAATAAAATAAAGTAAAAACTTAAAAAATAATAAAATAATAATATTTTGAGTAAATAAATGCAGAATTTCAATTTTTTAATGCATTAAAAATTCGACGGATGAGATTAAGAGATATCTTGATCCTCATCGACGATCGAGATCATTTTGACATGGATCACTTGAACTAGCTGTTGGGATCTTTTCCTTTAAATAGGGTGCTAAGGGTCATTTGAGATCATTCGATCTTGGAGTCTTGTGCTGAAGAAGCTCTCTTGTAAACTTTTCTGGTGCTAATAAAGAAAGACTTTGGGGTTAAAACACTGCTGGTGTTACTCTCTGGAAGTGTTGTGAGCTATTTTATTTACTGCATATTTTGATTTTCAGCCATTAGTAACAGCTTATTATAGAGTATTGTTGAGCACAGGTATCCTGTTCACTTGCTAGGGTTTGAATGGTATTAGGCTTTCTGAAGTAATGGCAGGTATCTCCATTGCTTTTTGAGATCTAGTATTATTTTTTCTCTCTTTATTGATGGTTGAAGTGAGCTGTGCAGGAAACCCTTATTGAAGAAGATCAGCGGGCGTTTGGGGAAGTTCTCGGCTGAACCAGCCAACTCCCGCAAGCATTCTCTTGCAGAGCCCAGCTAGTTTTGATCCCGGGTTTATCATTTAGTTTATTTTTCTAAATTGCATGAGAGATTTCTGAAGTTTTTCATAGTGAATCTGGAATTTTGATTATATTATTGCCGATTATTGATAAATCTGGCTATTTAAGAGTCAAAAGTTGTTTAGCCGATCTGGGGTTTTAAATTTTGGTTCTGTGCACATATTATTTTTTTTGGTGATTTTCTATTCCAGGTTGCAGGGTTTCTGAGGAGTTTCAAGGTTTATCTACACTATTTTGCTGTGCAGGGGTTTTGAATATCGGTTGTTCTCCAGATCTAAAGGGTTTTCATTGCATATGAGGAGGAAGTTTCTCAAGGGCGTTTGTGACCTGGGCAAATCCCTTGCCGATTGGCCAACTAACTGTTCTATTGCTGCCCATCCTTCTCTATTTTCCACGCATTTTTTCTTATCTGCATCTATCTCATCATCCGCCCCCTTCCAGACCATTGGCTGCCCTTCAAACAACAATCAGTTCCACATCATTAACCATTCACGCAGTCCCTGTACTTTTCGACTCTGTTTTCTAACCTCCCTCGCTGCAATAACTATTTCGCAGCCATTCTCCTGCCCACGCATTTTTTCATTTCCATTCAGAACCTGTCACTACACTCCTTTCCAGCTCTTCGCTTCTCTTTCCTTCGCCAGTGTGCATCCCTTGCCGAAACAGCACCCAACATTACTCCATCTCCACGCCGCCGTCCAGATTTCCGTCAACCTGATCTCCTTTCCTTGCAGCTGCATAAACCTTCTTATTCTGCAACAAATTCATTGAGTTGCCTATCTGCAACGTATTGCCTGGCTCCTCATCGAAGATACCAGACCTGTGTGCTGCGTGGATCAAGTGCTCGCCCATCTGCATCCTCTCCGTCTGTCATCAAAGAACATTCCGCCGTCGAAAGTTGTAAATCGCACAGTAAGAGCACGTTTTTGGTATATACATGCGTTTGACATATTGGTTAGCATAGTTAGAACATCCTTTTTCTTTTGTGTATTTTTTTTTATGAAGGGAGCATTTAACAGTTACGCGTTAGTTCACATTTTTTTATTTTGCTTTAGTATTAATTCACGTTTCTTTGTTTAGATTTAATTTTAATTTTTTTAGTACATAGTTTCATTTTAGATTTATAACTTTAGATTAGATTATATTAGATTTTATTTTCTCTAGTTTTGTTTTGAGTTTAAAGTTTAGAAAAATCATAAAAAAAATATACAAAAGGTTAAAAAAAAATCATAAAAATTATAAAACTATAAAAGACATAAAATTTTCTTTCTTTTTTTTTTATAGTTTAGGTTTTAAATTTTTTAGATTTAACTTGGTTAGAAGTAAATAAATAAAATTTGGGTTTCCTTTTAGGTTTAGTTCAAATTTTTTGAAATTAAAGTTTCATTTTGTCATAAAAATATTGTGGAAATTTTTTGCCAGATTTAGTATTAGCTCAGGGGTTTATCACGCTTTATTATCTTTGCTAAGACTAAAATTTTTGATGTGGAATGAATGTTTATCATTTTATGCGAATCTGCACATGAATGATCATTTTGAAGATTAGTTGCATGAATATGATATCTGGTTAATTGCGTGGTTGTTTAAAGCATTTATCTTTCGGAATTTTTAATCGCCGGAATATCATTATTGAGCCTTAATCATTGTAAGAACATTGTGGTTTACTGGATATCTTGCATCGTTCAGGTTGTTTGATGATAAATGATTGCTGTACATGGTTTACATCTCTACAACATCTAGTAAATAATTGTTTAAACATCAAACCCACAAGGCACTGGTCTTTTACATTAACAAAATCAATTTAGTGCTCGTTTCTTCGTGTCTCCCAACCCAACTGGTCGACAGTTGGTCTTCATCACCTCATAGGGTCTACCCCCCTTAGCCGCGGGAGACAGGCTTAAACGGAGAGATCGGGGATCAGAGTGACAGCCCCCGGTCTGAGCGTTGTCGTGACAATCTGTGCGACAACATTTGCATCGTTGCCGGGGATAGAGTTTTTCTATCCTTGGTTCTTTCATTTCGAGTTTTTTCATGTTTCACTTCTTGTTCAGGTGGCGACTCCACTTCATATATTATCTTCAAGAGTGTATACTAGAAGACATCCAAGCAGTCTATGCAATCCTACTCCTGATCCTGAGAAGGTCCTCAGGGTACGATTACACAAACTCTCTTCTCGTACACTTCTTGTTAACCTTGGACAAGAAGCCCTCTCTGACATTCATTTGCTTTTTAAAGGTCAAGTTAGGCACAGCATCATGGATATGTATGCCCCTTGCAATTTTTCTAGCATTCCAGGGTATCCCAATGCTATTCCATCAGTTGGGATAGATAAATTGCCTAACTTTCAGGGAGACAATGCTATTAGTGCAAATTCGCATCTAAGAGACTTTAGTATATGGATGGCTAAATATGCAAGGTCTCCTAATTTCGATCATGAAGATGTTAGAATGACTCTTTTCATTTTAACCTTGGGGTGTGATGCTCATGAATGGTTCACTGAAAAACCCCAGAATTCATTTGATTCCTTAGAATCGATCATTAATGCATTTAAAGAAAAATATGGAGATAAGAGAGAAGGAAGACACCTCGTAAAAGCTATTAGCCTAATAAAAAAGAGAGAGGATGAAACTGTTGAAGAATTTAATAAAAGGTTTAATGGTATTGTTAGAGAATTACCTCAAGACTATAAACCTACAGATAAAACTCTCCAAGATTTTTACATTGATGCCTTTAGTCCTGAGCCATCTTATGAATTAAGGCATGCTAAACTTAATGATTATAGAGATTGCCAAGCCTTAGCTATAGAGCTTGAAAAGGACAAGGCCGCATCTGGGAAATCTGAGATCCCAGGTTTTGATAGGGCTGCTACAAAACTAAAGGAACCTAAAGGAAAAGCAGTTCAAGAACCTGAAAGTGAGCTTGTTCTCAAATTGCTTCAAAAAATGGAAACTATGGAAATTAATCATAATAAGGAGATAACCACTTTGCAGAATAGGTTGATCCAAATGGAAAGATCGCAAACGCAGAATTTTCAACCTCGAAATAATAATAATAGAAATAACAATTGCCAAAGGAAGGCTCAATCTAGTGAGCAGAGACCTCCTAATCCGCTAAATAATTTGGTTGGTAATGCTCCTCCTTATTGTCGGGTTTGTGATGCTCTTCATGAAGAGGCCACTTGTCCCATCGTTAGAAGAATTTTAGATAATGGAATGTTTGGAACGGGTGATCAAATAAATGTAGTAGGCAGCAAGTTTCCTTTGTCTATGGATGATTGGATAGAGGTCAAGGAAAGGAGTCGTGATGTTGTGAATCCTTCATCAGCTTTTAGTATAAATAACCTTGAAAATGAAGATGATATTTTGGCTAGGTTATATGGTGAAAAACCCTCTCCCGAGCAAATCTTGGAAATTGCTAGAGATAAGGGTTTGACCTATCAGAGAAGGGATAAAGATCAAAGCGGGAATCAAATTCCCCTTCGAACTTTTAACCCTGGTGTAAACTCTGGAATAGATGTCGATTTGGGAAGTTGGTATAACAATGCAAAAATCTGGGTTCCTATCTCCGAGATTGCTAAAATCCCTTCCCAAAGAGACAAGTTACTAAAAGCGATTCAAGGTCCTCAAGTCAATACTTCTCAACAGAAGACTCGGGAAGTTGACTATCATGATGCTCCCATATATCTGCAAAGCTTAGATGCTGATAACAAAGATCACTAGCCTTTCTTTATCACCTTATTAGTTAATGGGTATAAATTGAATAATTGCATGTTGGATTCTGGTGCATCAGCTTGTGTAATGACTAAAAGGGTCATGGAACAGCTTAACTTAAGAGTTTCTAGACCCTACTATAACATATGGGCCATGGATTCTAAGAAAATCGAAGTGCATGGTTTAATCAAAGATTTGCAAGTTCATCTTTCAGTTTACCCAGACATCATGGTTGTCATGGATATTGTTGTTGTGGATGTGCCTGATGCCTGGGGTATGCTGTTATCTAGAAAGTGGGCCTCTGATCTAGGAGGAAGTATTCAAATGAATTGGTCATATGCCATGATTCCTTCTCCTAGGGGTGATGGTTTTGTAAGACTAAATAGAGAGCCCAAAGAAAATTTCATGTTGAAGATCCTAAGAGACCTCACAACGAAATAATCAAAGAGCAATCTGACATTGGGAACTATGCCACCATGTCTAATTTTATAATTCCTCCCGATGATAAGATTAGGGATCTCAAGGGTAAAGTTTCGTATATGTACTTCGATGGTGCAGCGTCTAGGCAGGGTAAAGGTGCTGGAATAGTGCTTAAATCTCCCCTTGGTCACATTTTCAAGTTTGCCTATCGATTAGAATTTGAAGCAACCAACAATGTCGCTGAATATGAGGCTATATTGTTGGGGCTTGAATTGGCCAAGTCTTTGAAGGTTAAATTGCTTAGCATTAAGGGGGATTCTGATTTAGTTATCATGCAGCTTAAAAATAAATTCACATGCAGAAATCAAAGATTAAGAAATTATCGAAATGCTGTGTGGGATACTATGGAGCATTTTGATGCCCTTGACCTCAAAGCAATTCCAAGAGAGCAAAATAGTTTGGCAGATGAACTTGCCGTAGCTGCTACTACTTTCCAGCTATCTGATGAGCTAATTAAAGATAAGATCAAAATGGAAGTAATATTCAGACCATCTGTTCCAGATAACTCAGAGCATTGGCAAGTCTTCAATGATGAAAAGCAAGTCATTCGTTTTCTTAATAGTTTGGATGAGTTTGAGGATTTCCGGGTAGTTTCTGAGGAGGATGGATCTTTAAATCATGAGCATATCATAAATCCTACTCCTAGGAATGTGGTTGCCTTAGAGCAACATTTTGATCGGCATGATGCCACGAAGCTGAGAGAAGAAAATAAGATGGACCCAGGCGAATATCTCGAGATAAACATTGGTACTTCTGAAAACCCAAAGATCGTTAAAATTGGTAGAGGTACTAGTGTGGAGGAAAGAAAAAGGTTAACTGATTTACTTCGCGAATATCGAGATATTTTAGCTTTTTCTTATGATGAATTAAAGGGCTATAGGGAAGATGTCATGGAACATACTATCCCCTTAAAGGATGAAAATGCTAAACCCTTTCGTCAGAAACTTAGGCAAATTAATCCTAAATTAGCCCCCTTGGTTCAGAAAGAACTTGCGAAAATGCTTGCAGCAGGGATTATCGCCCAAACAAGGCATTCAACATGGTGTTCGAATCTGGTGATTGTTAGGAAAAAGAATGGTACGATAAGGCTGTGTGTCGATTTTCGAAACCTCAATCTAGCATGCAAGAAAGATAATTACCCTTTGCCAAACATGGAGACTTTATTGCAAAGAGTAACCGGTTCTGGAATGATGTCGCTGCTAGATGGTTTTTCTGGGTACAATCAGGTATGGGTTAAGAAGGAAGATCGTCATAAAACCACGTTCACCACACCATGGGGTACCTTTGAATACATCAGAATGCCTTTTGGATTAACAAACACTGGGGCTACATTCCAAAGGGCTATGGATTATGCCTTCAAAGGGTTAATCAAGAAATTTATTGAAATTTACCAAGATGATCTTACTGTTTTCTCTAAAGATCGTACCAATCATGTAAATCATCTTAGGCAGGTTTTCGATAGATGTAGAGAATACGGGATTTTTTTGAATCCAGCTAAGTCTGTTTTTGGAGTAACGGAAGGGAAATTACTCGGCCATATCATTTCTAAGGAAGGAATCAAGATTGATCCTGAAAGAATTGAAGCAATCCAAAAGATTCCTCTCCCTCATAATCTTAAAATGCTTCAGTCTTTCCTCGGAAAGATAAATCTTATTAGAAGGTTTATTCCAAATTACGCAGAAATAGCTAGGCCTATTCAAAATCTTCTAAAGAAAGATGCAAAATCTGTTTGGCAAGAAGACGGCAAAAAGGCTTTCCAAGAAATCAAATGTGCTATCGCAAGAGCTCCTGTCTTAGTTAGTCCCGATTATTCCAAAGATTTCATGATTTTTTCTTTCGCTTCCGAAGATACCATTGCTGGTGTCCTGCTTCAAAAGAATAAAAATGGTCACGAGCAACCTATTGCTTTCATGAGTAGAGCACTTCAAAATTCTGAATTGAAGTACAATACCATGGAAAAGCAGGCTTATGCCCTGGTCAAGTCTCTTAAGCACTTTAAAACTTATGTGGGTTATTCTAAAATCATTGCTTTCGTCCCACATTCTGCTGTCAAGGATATATTAACTCAAACTGATTGCTTAGGGATGCGTGCTAGGTGGTTTACTAAAATACAGGAATATGATTTAGAGATCAGACCCACCAAGCTGGTCAAAGGCCAAGGTTTAGCTCAGATGTTAACTGAAGGTAACGAAAAGACTCTTGGTTTGTTCTGTCTTAGCGATCTATCTTCGCCAGAGTTGCAAAGATTAGGAGAGCATGAGTGGTACAAGGACATAGTTTATTACTTGATGAATCTTGCATGTCCTAACCATTTAGTCGCTCATAAGAGAAGGGCTCTTAGACTAGAAGCCACTAAGTATTGCCTTATGAAGGATGGCCTTGGGTGGAGAAATCCTGAGGGCATAGTGCTTAGGTGTGTTGACGACGTTGAGTCCAAGAAATTAATCTCTGAGTTTCATTCAGGATTTTGTGGTGGTCATTATGCTGCTAGAACTACCGCCCACAAAATCCTGGGAGCTGGCTATTATTGGCCTTCAATCTTTTCTGATGTGCACAAGTTTGTTAGAACCTGTCAAGCCTGTCAACTATTCACTGGGAAACAGAAGCTTGCTTCCCTGCCTCTACAACTTGTCATTGTAGAGGCACCTTTTCAGCATTGGGGTTTGGACTTCATAGGGAAGTTCCATGAAAATTCTAGCAATGGCTACTCATGGATTTTGACTGCTACGGATTATTTTACTAAATGGGTTGAAGCCATTCCTGCTAAGAATGCCACTGAAAAGGTTATTATGGATTTCATTGAAAATAACATCATTACTAGATTTGGTGTCCCTGCTAAGATCACTACTGACAATGCCAAAGCTTTTAGTTCTTTAGAGTTTTCATCTTTTTGTTTCAAGTATGGCATTGTCTTATCTCATTCGTCAAATTACTATCCTAGGGGTAATGGTTTGGCTGAATCAAGTAACAAGAATCTCATAACGATTATTAAGAAGATAATAGGAGATAATAAAAGATCATGGGACAGCAAAATCAAGTATGCTTTATGGGCAGATAGAATCACTAAGAAGAAAGCTACTGGTAAATCTCCCTTCGAATTAGTTTATGGCTTGGATGTAACTCTACCTGTGCACCTCAAATTGCCAGCTTATCAGCTCCTCCAGAATTTTTCTACTAATAAAGATGTTGTTCAGAATAGAATAGATCAAATTGTGGAGTTAGATGAAACTCGTAGGACAGCTTTTGATGCCATATGTAAAAATCAATCTAACATTAAGAAAAGCTTTGATAAATTTTCTCGATCTAGATCTCTGCAGGTGGGAGATATGGTATTGCTTTAGGACCGCAAGAATGAGAAACCAGGAAAACATAAGAAGTTTGACAGTTTGTGGCTGGGACCTTACATTATTCGAGATATAGCTGGACCAAACTCATTCCACTTGAGCAGACTGGATGGCAAACCACTTGATCTACCAGCGAATGGCCAAATGCTCAAGCTGTTCTTCAAAGATGATATCTGATGCCATAGGGCATACTTTGTATTGTATTTCTATACCTACTCCTTGTCATTTCAGCATTTCATTTCTGTTTTAGATTAGATTTACTTTTCATAGTTAAAGAGTTTCTATCTTTTATGTGCTTAAATGTTATATGATGATTTTTGAATGGACGCTACTTATTTCTGTTGTGTGTTGCGTGGATGCAGATTCTGGATTCTCACATTCCTACAGTGCAGCAACGTGTCCCCAAGTAGAGCCAGATGTTGACCACTACCGGTCAACTGCCCATAGCAGTACAACCCCTTTTTCTTTGCAAAAAGGGTAGCGCTTGATCAACATGTCCGTGCCATTCTACAGTCATCGACAGCTTGATCAATTTATGTTGTAAACCCAGTGTGCATGTATAAATTGTAAATAATCTTAGCAGATATGAGTCATGTCTGAAAATTGCCTAGGTAGACCTAATTTTCTAATTGATAATCTACGTTCCGGAAGGTTTTTCGTCTCACCGATCCATGATCAGCAAAGTTTTCCTTCAGCCTAACCCCAAAGCCGGGATGGATTTTGTCATTAGAATCTTAGGAGAATCCTAGTGTGTTAATCTGCTAGATTATAGTTGTGTCGCAGAACTAGGTGGTTTATGAGGGTCTATGTCAAATGGGTTTTCCCCCCATGGGATGTAAAGTTGTAAAAGTCATGATGTAAAGTGTCTTGAGGGTTAAGAAATGTTTTAATCCCCTCATAAGTCCTAAGTCCTAGGTCCTAGGTGATTTTCCCAAAAGCTAAGTTCAAGGATCCATTTAAAAATAAATTAAAAAATAATAAATAAATAAAAATATAAAATATAAAAAAATAATAAAATAAAGTAAAAACTTAAAAAATAATAAAATAATAATATTTTGAGTAAATAAATGCAGAATTTCAATTTTTTAATGCATTAAAAATTCGACGGATGAGATTAAGAGATATCTTGATCCTCATCAACGGTCGAGATCATTTTGACATGGATCACTTGAACTAGCTGTTGGGATCTTTTCCTTTAAATAGGGTGCTAGGGGTCATTTGAGATCATTCGATCTTGGAGTCTTGTGCTGAAGAAGCTCTCTTGTAAACTTTTGTGGTGCTAATAAAGAAAGACTTTGGGGTTAAAACCCTGCTGGTGTTACTCTCTGGAAGTGCTGTGAGCTATTTTATTTACTGCATATTTTGATTTTCAGCCATTAGTAACAGCTTATTATAGAGTATTGTTGAGCACAGGTATCTTGTTCACTTGCTAGGGTTTGAATGGTATTAGGCTTTCTGAAGTAATGGCAGGTATCTCCATTGCTTTTTGAGATCTAGTATTATTTTTTCTCTCTTTATTGATGGTTGAAGTGAGATGTGCAGGAAACCCTTATTGAAGAAGATCAGCGGGCGTTTGGGGAAGTTCTCGGCTGAACCAGCCAACTCCCGCAAGCATTCTCTTGCAGAGCCCAGCTAGTTTTGATCCCGAGTTTATCATTTAGTTTATTTTTCTAAATTGCAAGAGAGATTTCTGAAGTTTTTCATAGTGAATCTGGAATTTTGATTATATTATTGCCGATTATTGATAAATCTGGCTATTTAAGAGTCAAAAGTTGTTTAGCCGATCTGGGGTTTTAAATTTTGGTTCTATGCACATATCATTTTTTCTGATGATTTTCTATTCCAGGTTGCAGGGTTTCTGAGGAGTTTCAAGGTTTATCTACACTATTTTGCTGTGCAGGGGTTTTGAATATCGGTTGTTCTCCAGATCTAAAGGGTTTTCATTGCATATGAGGAAGAAGTTTCTCAAGGGCGTTTGTGACCTGGGCAAATCCCTTGCCAATTGGCCAACTAACTGTTCTATTGCTGCCCATCCTTCTCTATTTTCCATGCATTTTTTCTTATCTGCAGCTATCTCATCATCCGCCCCCCTTCCAGACCATTGGCTGCCCTTCAAACAACAATCAGTTCCACATCATTAACCATTCACGCAGTCCCTGTACTTTTCGACTCTGTTTTCTAACCTCCCTCGCTGCAATAACTATTTCGCAGCCATTCTCCTGCCCACGCATTTTTCATTTCCATTCAGAACCTGTCACTACACTCCTTTCCAGCGCTTCGCTTCTCTTTCCTTCGCCAGCGTGCATCCCTTGCCGAAACAGCACCCAACATTACTCCATCTCCACGCCGTCGTCCAGATTTCCGTCAACCTGATCTCCTTTCCTTGCAGCTGCATAAACCTCCTTATTCTGCAGCAAATTCATTGAGCTGCCTATCTGCAATGTATTGCCTGGCTCCTCATCGAAGATACCAGACCTGTGTGCTGCGTGGATCAAGTGCTCGCCCATCTGCATCCTCTCCGTCCGCCGTCGAAGAACATTCCGCCGTCAAAAGCTGTAAATCGCACAGTAAGAGCACGTTTTTGGTATATACATGCGTTTGACATATTGGTTAGCATAGTTAGAACGTCCTTTTTCTTGTGTATTTTTTTTATGAAGGGAGCATTTAACAGTTATGCGTTAGTTCACATTTTTTTATTTTGCTTTAGTATTAATTCACGTTTCTTTGTTTAGATTTAATTTTAATTTTTTTAGTACATAGTTTCATTTTAGATTTATAACTTTAGATTAGATTATATTAGATTTTATTTTCTCTAGTTTTGTTTTGAGTTTAAAGTTTAGAAAAATCATAAAAAAATATACAAAAGATTAAAAAAAAAAAAATAATCATAAAAATTATAGAAGACATAAAATTTTCTTTCTTTTTTTTTTTATAGTTTAGGTTTTAAATTTTTTTTAGATTTAACTTGGTTAGGAGTAAATAAATAAAATTTGGTTTTCCTTTTAGGTTTAGTTCAAATTTTTTGAAATTAAAGTTTCATTCGGTCATAAAAAATATTGTGGAAATTTTTTTGCCAGATTTAGTATTAGCTCAGGGGTTTATCACGCTTTATTATCTTTGCTAAGGCTAAAATTTTTGATGTGGAATGAATGTTTATCATTTTATGCGAATCTGCACATGAATGATCATTTTGAAGATTAGTTACATGAATATGATATCTGGTTAATTGCGTGGTTGTTTAAAGCATTTATCTTTCGAAATTTTTAATTGTCGGAATATCATTATTGAGCCTTAATCATTGTAAGAACATTGTGGTTTTACTGGATATCTTGCATCGTTCAGGTTGTTTGATGATAAATGATTGCTGTACATGGTTTACATCTCTGCAACATCTAGTAAATAATTGTTTAAACATCAAACCCACAAGGCACTGGTCTTTTACATTAACAAAATCAATTTAGTGCTCGTTTCTTCATGTCTCCCAACCCAACTGGTCGACAGTTGGTCTTCATCACCTCATAGGGTCTACCCCCATTAGCCGCGGGAGACAGGCTTAAACGGAGAGATCGGGGATCAGAGTGACAGCCCCCGGTCTGAGCGTTGTCGTGACAATCTGTGCGACAACAGGTTGCATGGTCTAGCTTCCCAACACCATATACATCATCTCCCCTCCAGTTATTATAACACCATTCATCATCTTTCCCATCAGGGTCCACATTTGTCCATTGGGTCCACAACGAGTTAGCATCCCCCCTCCCCTTGTCCACACCTTGGGTAGAGCCTAAAACGATGCCCGGAGGTTGATGCAGCTAAAAAGAAGAGAAAAAGCATATTTTGGCCACTCCCAACAGGAATTGTACCACAAAATGCAAATGATGGCCAAGACATACATATTTAGCACGTGGGAAAAAGTTGAACATGAGCTCTACCACTATCATTATGGCCATCACCCTAGTTTCTAAGGTCCCTCATATTGATCCCTTTCATCATTAAGGAACCCATGATTGTCCCAACCCATGGTGGGTGATGAACTGCCCCACCTTAAGGGGGTAATCACTGCTACATCCTACACATCATGCTCTCATCCCCTGGAGCCCCAAGCAGTTATGAAGAAAAACCAATCAAAGACAAAATACATATGAAGAAGGCTGGAAAAACAAAGTTCGAGGTAACTCATGTACCATGACTGCTCCCTCCCACACTAATATACCCAAGTGTGGGCTTCCCCTATTATAGCTACCCTTCCACTGAGGCATGTGGATTGGAGCCTTCCCCTGACCCCCACTCCATTCCATCAGTATATCACATGCCACCTACCACTTGATGGGTGTACCATGGACATGTCACCCCCTTTAAGGGTTGAAACCAACTAATAGAATCCTTGGTTAACCCTTTTATTAAGCTTGGTGACACCTGTACATACCAAATCCCACTGTGGAAGAGCATGCCACTATGAAGTGTCTACTTGTTTTCCATGATTTGTAAGTTCTTGTACTCAATTACTCTTATGATTTGTTGTACTGAAAGGTAAAGAAACACATTGGATCTTATACAGGATTGCAGGTGGGTCTCCATTTTGGGTTTGGTCTCCCTATACGTTGTCCAAGCCCTCCAGAGGGTCATATTGGCACTTGTAGGGTGAGCATTAAGAGCCTTGGCCTCCACCATAGTAGAGAACAGATTAACACTTCATGGATCCCTCAACACCATTCATTGATTGCTTGTGTTCCACCTTTTGAATGAGGATGATGCACCTGGACCACCATGCCCATTCGACTTCACACTTGTACTACACACTTGGCAGATGTTCCAAGGCCCAGATAAGGATATGTCTCACCGTGGGAGACAAAGGCAGGGCTTATGTCATCATTCTAGCCCTTACAAATGGTATACATGCATTATTGATTCCCTTGGAAACCCATGAGGATGTCATTGTGCCCCCACACGCACTTGGGGACACCACATAGAATTTGTTTGAGTATCAAAGGGCCATCCCCTTGATCACTATGTTTGGATCCTATTTTCTCACATTGGCACACTTTGGACTCCACTAAGCCTCCTCAATGGCCCAACGACTCATTGTATCTACTATTTTTCCCTCTTGAGAGGCTTCATCTTTGTATTATTGAGCTATCTTGGTGGGCTTGTCACCAAGTCATGTTACTATTGTACATTATTTTATAATTAGGGGCTTAATTAGGCCATTTAGGGTATTCGAACTCTTTTATGGATTGTATAAATAGATGAGAAGCTCATTCATTCCTCTCATCATCACTTGGATTGGATTAGTATCTCTTGAGATTTTCTCACTTGCTTTCTTGGATGAAATTTTTGAAGTTTCTTGATGCACTATGATGTTCGGATATTCACTATTGTCTTTGAAGCTTCTTGCTATGAGAAGTTGGTGAATGGATATACTCTTTCTCTCTCTTGTAAGTGAAATTTGATGTTATTCTTGTTATCTCACTTGTATAATGCATGATATTGTTATTGTAAAGGCCAAAGTAATGCAAAATTCTTCTTTAAGCTTTGAATAAATGATATATTGCATGTGTTACTCTTTGTGGGAATGGGTGAATGTTCCTATAGGCACCTAATAGGTTAACAAGCCTTGAAACTTCATCTCCTTTGCAATTTGAAGTATAAAACCTTAATGACCTTGTTGTTGCACCTTGAAAGGCTAGCGAAGATCATTTAGGTCTCCTTAGCTCATGAAAATTCTCGATCTAGGTGTATCTTGACTCCATTAAGCCCAAGAAGCAAGGCATTGATCCTCGCATCCCTTTGGGGGTCAAAATTACCTCTCTTTTCTTCATCTCTTCCAATTCTAGGCCTAACCCTAGAAAGTCTCCTCGGGCATCAAGCGAAATCCTTTATAGCCATCAAAAGCCCTTGACAATTTAGCCACAATTGCGATTGTGTCTTCTCAAGGGGTCCTCCAAGTTTGAGCTTGTTATTGCACAGATTGTCTTGGCAGCGCGACAACGCTCAGACCAGGGGCTGTCACCCTGATCCCCAATCTCTCCGTTTGAGCCGTCTCCCGAGGCTAAGGGGGGTAGACCCTATGGGATGAAGGAAGACCAGCTATGGACCAGTTGGGTTGGGAGACACAGCAAGGCAATACCAGTACTTGATTGATTTTAGGAATTACTGTACCAGTGCCTTATGGAGTTAATGATTAAATGATTATTTATTAAATGTTGCTGAAATATGAACCTTGTAAAACAATCATTTATCATCGAATATCCCAAGCAATGCAAGATGTTCAATAAACTCAACGCTTTAATAATGATCCAGCAATTAAATTTAAAAAAGTCAAATGCTTTAAACGATCATAAATTTAAATGTTGAGCAGTTACCACTTTCACATAACTAACTTCAAATAAACATTAAGTGCATTTAACTATAAATAAATGGAACATAGAGACACCAAAAATGAATTTTCAATTTTTTGTTAAGCTTTTCAAAAAAAAAATAATAATAATATTTTTATATTTTTTATAAAATTTTAAGTTTAAAATCAAAACAAAACTTAAAATCTAAATAAAGTTAAGATCTATTCTAAACTTAAAAAAAAAAAGAAGGAACCTTTTTATTTTTTTAAACCATTTATAATTTTTATATTTTATGATTTTTTATTATTAAAATCTAACTTTAAACAAAACTAAATCTAAATTTAAAGAAGTCTAAATCTAAAACTAAAACAAGAATTTAATAAATCTGAAACTAAAATGAACTATCATATATATAAAACTAAAACTAAAAAAAAATTAATTCAAAATCTAAAACGAAAAAATCATACGCTACCAAAACCTAAATATACACAACTAAACTAATGCCTCAACTAAATGAAAATCATAGTAAATAAAAACATAGGAATACCTACGCTAACCCTGAGCATGCACAGATAAAAGAAATCGAACGCTTATTTTAAACTAAATGAAATCTAATAAAAAATAAAATAGAAATCAAACCTAGAATCCAACGACTAAACTTACCATACACACATCGAATTTTATCTACGTTTTTGCTATTGTGTTTCAACATGTGCAGGCCTGGTGAGTTCGATGGCAAAAGGGATAGCAGCACGCAGGGTTTTAACGCTGGAATGACAGAAACACAGGAGTAGCGGGTTCTATGCTTTTGTTTGCAGATGTGAGGAATCGTGGACAGCGTGTGAGGGTTTGGGAGAAGGGAACGCAGGTGGCTGAGGGACATGAGAGGAAAATTCGATGGCGGAGAGGAACATTCGATTGCAATGGAAAATGAGTTCGATGGCGGAGTTTGTTGCAGGTCTTTAGCGTGGAATGGAAGGAAGACGTGAAGATGCAGCTGAAAGTGGCAGCGTGGAGAAGGACGCAGCATTGGGAGAGGAAAATTCAGGTGGTGGTAGCAGCGAAATGGGGAAGGGATCGAGCAGATTTGGGCAGTGAACAGGAGCTGCGTGATGGGTACGCAAGAGCAGAGAGGAGAAATGTTGGGAGAAGTTTGCATGGAGGAGAGTTTGAATAGCGTTGTGAAAAAATGGAGCCGGTTTTGGAGCAGCGTGGGGAAGGAAGCAGATATGTATGGCAGAATTGGCAGCATTGAAGGTGAGGAACGCGGGAAGGAGGGTAGACGCAGGCAGAGTGTTGCGTGGAGAATGCGCAGGTTCTGAATGGTGAAATAATGGACGCTGCTTGATTTTGATGGCAGAGCTGCAGCTTGAAGGACGCGGATCTCGAGCAGCAGAGAAACTTAAACCGGAGGTAACAGACCCATAATCAAGAAATTTAATCAAAATTTTAAATCCTTCCTGCTCCAGATTGCCTGATAGAAACCCTGAAAATTTTTCAAAATCTGTACCTGCAACCTGCAAAAACCGAACGCCCAGAAATAAAATGTGCAAGAGACAAAACCTAAAAACCCTAAAACCAGCTAAATGATTACAGTAATTACAGCTCAGAGGCTCTAAATAGCCAGATTTGTCAATATGCCACAGAAATATTTTCATGAGTTAAATTTAATGTGAGATGCTTCAGAAAACCCTTCATGCATTCATAAAAAAGAAATAATTTCAAATAATAAGCCCGGGATCAAAAACTGGCTGGGCTCTTTCAGAAAATACAATCCAGGAGTTGGCTGGTTCAGCCGAGAACTTCCCTTAACGCCTCGTAAACTCAAAACTAAAGATATCCTGCACAACTTAAATCAACCATTAACATAGAGGGAGAAAACAACAGTGAAATTCAGATCAAATGGAGATACCTGCCATTATATTTCAGAAATTAAACTATCATTCAAACCCCAGAGATCAGACAAGATACCTGTGCCTAAATCAATCTTCATCAAGCTATCATTAATGGCTGAAAATAAAATTATGCAAAAAAATAAAACATCTTACAGCATTTCCAGAAGAGTAACACCAGCAAGAATTTCAACCCCAAAGTCTTTCTTTATTGCACAAAAAATGACTACAAGAGAGCTTTCTTTAGCACACGACTCTCAGATCGAATGATCTCAAATGACCCCTAACACCCTATTTAAAGGAAAAAAATCCCAACGGCTAGTTTGAGTGATCCATGTCAAACTAATCTCGACCGTTGATGGGAATCAAAATCCCTTTCAATCTCATCCGTTGCATTTTTAAATGCATTTTAATATATTAAAAAATTAAAATCCTGCATTTATTTATTCAAAACTTTGACTTATTATTATTTTATTATTTTATTTTATTTTTCAAATTTTTTTATTTATTTTTAAATTTTATTTTATTTTCTTTTTTATTTTTTAGTTATTTTTTAATTTTTTAATTTTTTATTATTTATATCTTTTATTATTTTTATTGGATCCTCGAACTTAGCCTTTGGAAAAATCACCTAGGACCTAGGACTTAGGACTTATGAGGGGATTAATTATTTTCTAACCCTCAAGACACTTTACATCATGACTTTTACAATTTTACATCTCAAGGGGGAAAACCCATTTGACATAAACCCTCATGGACCACCTAGTTCTGCGACACAAATATAATCTAGCAGATCAAGTAATTTGTAATAACCCAACCAAATAAGCACACTAGGATTCCCCTAAGATTCTAATGACAAAATCCATTCCGGCTTTGGGGTTAGGCTGAAGGAAAACTCTGCCGATCATGGATCGGTGAGACAAAAAACCTTCCGAAACGTAGATTATCACTAGAAAATTAGGTTTGCCTAGGCAATTTACATACATGACACAGATCTGCTAAGATTATTTACAATTTACACATGCAGACTGGGTTTACAACATGACATGATCGGGTTGATGATTACAGTCGAATGGCAAGGACACGTTGATCAAGCACTATCCCTTTTGCGAAAAAGGGGGTGTACTACTACGGGTAGTTGACACGTAGTGGTCAACAGAGCTCAATTCGACGATGGAATCCCCAGATATCACAAGACCTAGCTCAAGGATCATTCCTCTCCCTAGGTTACTTTGGGTTAGTATCCTCATTTAGATCAATGCATTTGAATTTCAAAACAAAAATGCTCCTTTGATCATATTCTCCTCTCTAACCTAGTCAAGCCCCTCCATTGTTAATAAACTCCACACCCTTGACCTAGTTTGGGTCCACTTGGGTTCTCTGTGGTCCCACAACCTTGTGACTCAAATCCCACAAGGATTACATAAAAACCATTATTTCTTTAGGACTCTTATGCCTAGAATACACCTTGCCAAGTATCAATCCTCAAACCTAGGTCTAAGTGTCCTCATAGCCCTTCTAAGAGAGCCATCTATCTTGCTCTCATAGCAAGCAAGTCCATTATCCCATCATTGATCTATTATTCTTAGTGATTCCTCTCATATCGGGACTCCTCCCATTAGTGAAAGTCTGTAAGAGCGGGGATCTTTAGCTGAGGTGACAATGGGTTATCGCTCCATTGTTGCCACTTGACCTAGTAGTTGCTCTATAGGATCCCCTACTAGGACCCCTGGTAGTTTGAGTGGTAAACAGGACACTCTTACCTCATGTCTTGACAATGGGGAAGATCCTATGGGATACTCTCACCCCAAGTCATCTCAGGCGAGATACAACTTACCAAGCCAGGATCACAAACACCCCATTATGCAATCAATGGGCGAGATACCACTTGCTATATAGGAGGTACGGATCACATCCATCCTATCGCCTACCGATCTTCCTAACAATGACCCTCAAGAGTCATGTGGTAGAACACTTGCATCTCTAGCTTGAGTGGGATGCCACTTACCATAAATAGTAAGGATCACGCCTAACTCAAGCAGTTAGCACCCATTGGCCAGATGGGTGGGAAAGACAGATGCCAATTAGGGTATACTCTGTCAAATCCAGAGGTACCTCAACCCCAGGAGCTCTATGGCTCAATTCCTCACCCTAGGAGCTCAAACATGGGGGAAGAGCTACCTCAGTGTCCTCGATTAGCCCGACAGCTCATATCAACGTGCTCATATCTGGAACCGACTCAAACAATTCACTGAACAATTCCATCATACTGCTTTATGCAGTTTTTTCAAGCAGCAGTCCTCTCTATTTTCCTTTTCATATGGAACATCAAATCAAATATTATGTTAAAGTAAATACATGTCATAAAAGGATACCTTATTCATCTTCCCTCTCACAGAGGCAACAACCACAAACCTAAGCCTTTCTCATGCAGCAGCATTGTCTCAATCTATGAAGATATCTCTATCCCAGCTATATACGGGATTTTCTACCAGTCAGAACCTAGTCTTGTTTGCCGCAATATATCATTGACGTATCCAAAACCTGCTCAAACAACTCTCTCAAAGATATTCCTTAACCAAATTGTCTCACAAATAGCCATGCTAACAATAATGTACTCAACCTCGATCGTGCTTAAAGCTATGAACTTCTATTTCCTACTCATCCAAGCTGTCATGGCAGATCCCAAGCTAAAGTAGCACCCAGATGTGCTCTTTTTATAAATAATGTTTCCAACCCAATCAGCATCAGTGCATCCATGCAATCGTACATCTCCTGTAGTATATTTTAGACAAGGAACATCAATATCTCAATCAATTGTTGGTACTCAAATCCAACAACATCTCTACAACTAATGCAACACAGCACTACAATGGATAGCAATACTATATCCAGATAGAGCTTATGACCGATACATTCCAGCTATAGCATAATAATCAAGACTAAGACATTAGAGTACTAGCAGCCCTCACATACACCTTTCTTCAACTCCTAGCAGCCAAACAACTTCACTCAAATTAACACACAAGATACACTTCACTCAGCGCTATACACCAAACCCTTTGCTAATAATACCAGTAGTCAATAGTACCAATGTTTTAAGACTGCGACTCCGACCCCGACTCGGCCGAGGATCGACTCCGAAACGGTAATGACTCGGCCGACTCGATTTCAATGACTCGGTCGTTGTAAAAAATACATTAAATATTTATTTTTTTTATAAAAAAACATAATTTTAAAGATTTTTAACATAATTTTAAAGATTTTCATTCATGTTTCCAAACACAAAGCATTATAATATAGATGGAAGACAACATATGATCAAAGTAGGCTCATGAACCAATCCATTATATCAAAATGGTACCCAATGGCAATACATAGTCAACTGTCATACATGATCGAAGACTCAAAACAAAAAACACATAACCAAGGAGGCTAGAAATGGCCTCTACAACAAAAGTAAACTGTGACGGTGACCAGACTCCAGTACTAGTACTACAGTACTACTGGCTAGTAGCTACTGTCAGAGGAGCCAAGATCATGTCGATCAATCTCTGGATCATCATCATCAGAGTCAGACAGGGGGCCCCATGGCTCCTCCTCATCATCATCATCATCCCCAACTGCAACTGTAGAAGTGGTACCACTAGCAGGCTGTGCAACTGCAGCAGATGCAAGCTGAGATAGAGTAGATATGCGGCTGCGCTTCTGTCGTGGCTGAGCAGAGGAAGCACCTACAACTGGAGTCCTTGCTGGCTGTGAGACTGAGGCTGGTGGATTGGGATCTGCATTCAACTGAATAGGCTGAAGTTGAACAACATGTTCAAGTTCAACTGATGTCTCTAGATCTAAATCTAAATCAAGATTCTCATCAGGATCAAACTCTGCTGGACAACTCTCCACTACCCAATCTGATGTTGGATCAATGTCTTCCAACACAATGGGATCTAAATCAGGTCTTTTGTTCAGCAAATGGTTTCGTCTGAGCCGAAGGTTGTATTGGACAAAAACTAGATCATTTAACCGTTTTTTATCCAAACGGTTTCTCTTCTTTGTGTGAATCCTCTCAAAGATAGCCCAATTGCGCTCACACCCAGATGCACTGCAAGTTTGACTCAAAATACGAATTGCAAACCATTGCAATTCAGGACAATGGCCACCAAAGGCCTCCCACCATTGTGCTGCAAAAAACATAGGACTGTAATGAGTTAGCTCAACAAAATTACAAATTATATCTAACTTTCAAATTATAAACGATTTAACAAACTTTAAAAAAAAAAGTAAAACTATTAAGAATTTGAAAATTGAAATTTTTGTTTACCTGGCTCATCTGCTTCTCTTGCAATCTTTGCTAGGTTCTTCCCAAAGGTACCTGCTGCATTGTTGAAGGTATTGGCCTGTCGGTGTATCTCCAGCTGATCAGACTCCAATGGGATCATGCGTTCAATGCAATCAACCAGTCCATCTCTGACCTCCCCCCTCAAAGCTCCTGACTCCTTAGCTTTATAATGATACCGTGGGTTCAAAAAATACCCAGCTGCATGTATAGGGTGATGGAGTTGATTGTTCCATCTTTCATCAATGATTGCCCAAATGGGCCCATACTTTGCCACTCTATCCTTGTATACCGTCTTTATTTGCTCCTTTGCTTGATCCATTGCCTCATAAATGAAGCCCATAGCCAACCTTTCCCCATCCACCAACCGCAACACCTTAACTAGTGGCTCAGCAAGCTTCACAATCTCTGTTGCCTTTCTCCAAAAAGTTTCTTCATGGACTTTCCTTTTCAATTCTTTGCCTTCTGGTTTGTTAGACCAATTGCTTTGATTCCATTCATCACTGGAAAACATCTTTTGCAAGTTTCTATGTTGGGAAAGCATAGATTGCAATGTCAAAAAATGTGTAGCAAATCTAGTGATGGCAGGCCTAATAATATCCTTGCCCCCAGTGTGTTTCCTCATGAGGCTCAAAACCAATGTATGATTGTAGATAAATTTTGTTATGCTTTTGGCATGATCTATAGTGTTTTTGACCCAATCTAATTTTCCAATATCCTCAAGCATGAGGTCTATGCAATGTGCAACGCATGGGGTCCAAAAGATGGTCTTGTGTTTTTCCTCTAACAGTTTACCATCAAGAACATAGCTAGAGGCATTATCTGTGATGATTTGAACAACATTAGCCACCCCCACCTCCTCAACAACCTGATCCAATAGCTGAAACAACAAGTGGCCATCTTTTATCTTATTATATGCATCAACTGATTTTAAAAACATGGTTCCCTGTGGGCAGAAGACAAGAAAGTTTATGATGGTACGGTTTCTTTGATCAGTCCATCCATCTGACATGATGGTACACCCTGTTCTTGCCCATGAGTCCCTGAACTCTTGCAAATACTCATTAATGGATTGAATTTCTTTCTGCAAACGAAACCCCCTTAGCTCATGCATAGTAGGGCCTTTGAAGCCTTTTCCAGCAGCATGTATGGCATCAAACATAGGCTCATAATATGGTGAACGAGCAGCATTAAAGGGGATATCAGCATCATACCACCATCTAGCTATGTAATCACAAGCAGTCTCCCTCAATTCTTTCTTCCAATGGTCATCTAAAGTGGGCTGCATTTGAGTTTTACTAACTTCAGGACCATGTGCATCTGATGGAGAGGAGGGAGTGAAATAACTTTTGATAGTCACATCACCCTTTTTCAAATTCATTCTACCCTTTTCCTTATCTTGAACAGAACCAAAAGAGGGAGGAACATATCGGAAAGGGTTGGATGCCTCAGTTTGAGGGATAGAGGAAGAACCCTCAAAATCATAGTGGGGGTTGGTAGCCATCATTTTTTGTATCTCCCTCTTCCTCCCAATTTCAGCCTATATGTCTTTTTGCCTAGCCTTATCTTCTTTAAATTTCTCAAAGCTGGCCAACAAATTCTTTCTAATCTCCCCAATTTCTGGTGAGGTACATGGGGTAATTTGGCCTCTAATCCATGCCAAGTGTTGTTTCGGCCTATGAATGCCCCCAGGACCTTCCTTAATTTTCCTATGGCAAAATTTGCATTGCATTTGACTATCAACCATTTCAACATATGCCCAAAAACATTGATTCAATGTTCATTTATTTGACAAAAAACACTCTCTAAGCTTTCTAGATATGCACCTAAAATTTACTAAGCAAAAACAGATTTATAGAGGTGGAAAAAAATACCTCCAGGCACAAACTGCCTCCTCAAGCTTGCTCCAAGAATCAGCTCCTCAATGTTGCTCCAAATGGCTGCCCAAGAAGCTCCTCACTCCAGCTACAATGCTCCTCCAAGACTCCTCACTGTTGCTCCAAAACAAGCTCAAGAACTGCTCACTAACTCTCAAAGAAGACTCTCACTCAAATGCATAAGACTGCTGTGAGTGAATGAGAGCACTTGGGTGTGTTAAATAGGGTTTGGGAGGGGGAAATGGACCCCAAAAATCATTTAGCATATTCATATAACTGTTTGGGGTCCAAACCAAACAAAAAACAATTAAAAAATCCATTAAAAATTTATATTTTTTGTTGTTTACGTGTGCCTGGGCCGTTCCTTTGTGACTCGGCCGAGTCATAACGGAAACGGCCGGGTTGGCCGAGTCACCCATGACTCGGCCGAGTCATTCAATGACTCGGCCGAGTCATGGGTGACTCGGCCAACCGGACCGTTTCCATGGCCGGGTCACTCTTCTTGCTAGTGAAACGGATCAACCAGGCCGTTTTGGTTTCGAAACGGCCGTTTCTTAAAACAGGGGTCAATACATGGCAAGATACCGGACATAGAAAACTTGATTTCATACATCAATGTCATAAAGATGCATCAAGACTCTTGTAATATTCCCACTGGAAGATTCTCTCTGTTTTCTTCTTAAGTTTGTGGACTTAGATGATTTAATCACTGGTCACTTGTCAAAATGTGGGGTAAGGAGCGTGTTGTAGGAGTTTTTTGAGTTTTTTTCTTTCATTTATTACCATGTATTAACATACAAAACCACAAAACAGCTCAACACTAACAACAGTGAATAACATATATCTAATGAGGCAAGTCAATGTTGACCACCCTATATACAATCTCTCTATTAACTGTGCATAATCCATAAATCTTTATAACAACATTTATTACATAATTTTAACACATCATTCATGTGCACATTCATTACATAAATAGTCCAAATATTTAGAATAATTACAAGAGCGAAGATGGAGAGAACCTAGTGTGAATAGAGGGAAGGTCATGTTGACCACTCAAATTGCATTTGAAGACTTGTCAAAGGTTCCATGGGCAAAGCACATTCAGAAGCATTTCATCATCATCAGATCATGTCAAAATGCCAAAATTCCGAACTTTCAGAATTCCAGAATTTCATCTACTTCCTATCTTCAATCTATGTATTCCAGATTCTACAACCCTGTGGGGATTATGTAAAAAATGATTCTAGTATGATGAAAAATGAGTCATGTAAAAGGCCTAGGTAGCTTAGGACTATACTAGCAAGTGAGTTCACTCTAGGGAGTTTTTTTTCCTCAACCCATTATTTGTGTTTTTCAACACTTATAATCAGTTGAGTTTTTCTCCCAGATATACCCCAAAGCTAGAGTGCGGCTTGATGGTAGAGTCTTAGGTGAGTCCTAGTGTCTAGAATTAATGTATATTACCATACTAGATCATCTCTAAAGTTTCACAAAATTTGGTTGTGTCTAAGTGTCATTTTTTAATTATTAAAAATTTCCCACTGGTCGGGATTTTTAATAATTATTTGATGTAAAATGTAATAAGTGTTGTCTATAGAAGTTGTAGGGGGTATGAGTAATCAAAATTAGACCTCTACACCTCAACTTTCTATCTAGACACACTTTGAGGGTGGAAAAATATGTCTTTACCCCTCAAAAACCCATTTTTCTAATTTTTGGCAAAAAATGGCAAATAATTAGCCAAAAAATAAAATGAGAGAAAAAATTAAAAATTCTCTCCAAGTGAAAATGATAAAAAATGAGATGGAAATTCCCAAATATTAAATTCAAGTCAAAATTGATGGGAATTCCATTTACCAAGAAAAATGGCCCACGGTAAAATCTGATGGTCTAGAAAAGAAGCCAATGACCTAACAAATTGAATTTTTAAAGGAGATGGTCCATGATGGTTAATTCGAATGAGAGTTTTTGGAGAAAATGATAGAAATATTTTGGTGGTCCAAACCACTCCCGGATCAAATATTTTCTCCACCTTGCATCTCCTTCAAGGAAAATGAATTTCTTGCTAGAGATTTGCATTGGCTCATCAAGGGTTCGAATTTTTTTGGCTTGGATCTAGCCATTAGCACTTGGAGAGGTGTCTCACTCTATCATTTTTCTATTTAAAGAGCTCTAAGCTCCTCATTGTAACATCTTATCAACATCATGTGTAGTCAAACTCTTCGCTAGAAGCTCTGCTTTGTATTGAAATTTTTTCTGAGCTAATAAAAAGAAGTCTTTGGGGTTAAAGCTTTATGTTGTTTTTCTTCTACATCTTTGGTAATTATTTTTCTAATTCATTTGTTCTTAATGCTCTACAGGTAAACAATTAAATTGTTATTTCGATTTGCCATAGTTTGGATCTATTGATGTACAATTATCTTGCATTGACATTTGGGTTAGAGAAACACTCTAGATCTAGAAGCGCTAGTGGGTTTTCAGTTGAAACCATAGTCTTCTTTTTCATTGTGCTATCTAATCCCTTGTGGATCTGACATTATCTTTCGAAATTGTAGAGATTTTATTTTTTGAATCAAATTTTGGGCATTTGGGGAAGTTTTCAATTAAACCAACGAACTCTCAAAGCATAGAAGTGAAAGAACCCACTTTAATCTCTCTCAAAGGCTTATCATAAGATATATTTTTAAAGGGGATTTCCTTGCCATCGCTTGTAAATTTTGTCATAAATTATTCAAATATATCTATTTAAGCACCTTATTTGTCAGATCTAGCTATTTTAGAGCTTATAATTTGCTACCCAAGAGCGGAGTTGTCCTCATACTCTTTGGGCTAGTAGATCTATAAAATTTTGTATATATTTCTAACCCATTTTGTATATATATTTCTCTTGTATATAGATCTTATATATTGTTTGGATATCCTCTCTAATTTTTGCAAATTTGAAAGGAGGAGCAAGGATTTGGCTTCGATATTTTCTTGAAATTTTTTCTTGCTAGTAGAAGCTTGAGGACCAAGAGACAAATTGAATTTTTTGAAGCTAAACACTTGTTCGTTGATCCAACCCTCTCCTCTCTCCATCTTTCTGCACAAATCCAAGACGGTTAGGGTTTCAAGGCCTTTTCTTAAGTTCGATTTTTTTTAAGAGACCTATCATCTGAGCCTCAGGAAAATTCAAGATCGAAATTGTTTTGGAGGTTGTCTCCACTTTTGAAGTAAGGTTGAATTTTTTTGGAGGTCATCTTCATTTTTTAGGCCTATCTCTCTATGCCGCAAGCAAAGGAGAGGCTTCTCCTTGCTTCTTGTGTGAAATTCCTCCTTCTTGGACATCTAGCATTTCAAGCAAAAAAAATTTGAAGAGAGAAAAAATTTTGGAGAATTACCAAGTTTTCCTTGGAGGAATTTCCTTGTAATTTCATCATAAAAATTTTCGCTCTTTTTGAGGAAGGGGTATTAGCTTTCAAAGCTCTATATTTCTTGTAAACCCTCCTCTAGATCTTAGCCCTCTCTTGTATAAGAGGGTTTCTCTTGTAATAATAATAAAAGAAGAATTTTTCTTGAGAGAGCTTGGGGTTTCTTCCCTTGGTATCCCTCTCTCCTCGTTTGGTAGGAGGACCTCTTGGATAGCTAGTCACTTACTAATTTCATTTCTTTTGCTAGCTTAATCATTAGATCTAATCTCTAACTTGTATTTTTGTATTGTTAGTTTAGATTAGTTATTCTTGTTCATTTCATTATTTAGTTGCATTAGCATTTCTAGATCTAGATCTAAACCTCTTGTCATCTTCTTGATCTAACTTGCTTCTTGTGTTCATTGAGTAATTTTCACTTCGCAACTAGATCTAATTGCCATTTCCATTGAAGTTGCTCTAATATCTTGATCTCATTTGTAATTGATTTAGTTCGCTTTGCTTCATTGGTCATTGGCATAAGCTACTCTCATAGTGCTAAAAGTGTTCAAACTTCAAAGTGCTAATTACTAATTTGATCATATAAGTGGAATGGTATGTTGCTATCGATAAATCTTAAGACACTTCATTTTTGAAGTATTTCATTCTAAGCAATTAACTATCTTGCATTTTAGATTTAGTTTGCATATTGAACCCTCTAAAATTTACCTCCAAGCATAAACTTGGTTGATAGAAATTTAGGACAAACTTCCCTAGTTGTCATTCAATCTCCCTAAATTTGAGTTTGGAGCTGTTAAAATTGGCAACTAGGGCCAAACTCCATGTGGATCATCTTATTAATGGAAGCTGATATTTTCCTTGGATAAACTCCATGTGACCTCGTAGTTCTTTTGTGGTCGAGCCCTTGTAAGAACAAAGGCACACGGGTTGTACTGAAGTCCTAAGGGGGTATTGTTAATTAGGCGTTTGCCTTCTCTCTTAGCCTTCTTGCAACAACCTCATTCCTTACCAAGTTGAAGGAATTGGTGGGAAGTCAAACCTTAGATTAGGCAAATAAATAAAATTAACCAAGAGCACTCTTCTTCACACACTCACTTATCATTTTTGCATTCAATTGGTTCTTGTACAAAATTGGATTAAGAGCTAATCACTTACTTGCAAGTTTTCATTCAATATCCTTGTACTTGTTTATTTCAATTTCATGTTCATTGTCTTTTGATGATTGTATCACATTGGAGCATCTCTCTTTAAGTAGAAGATTTCTTCTCTTGCAAGTTTTATTTTAAAATCTTGTTGCTCATATCTCTAAATTATTTATAATCAATTGTGGTTTAAGATCACTAACGCTTGTCTTGCAACATTGCTATTCTTGTAACTTGAAAGATCATTTCTCAATTGCCAGTATCATAATTTCTTATTGAGCATATTGTTTCTTGCAAGTTATCTCTAAAGGCACTGGTCTCTCATGCTTTATCTTGAAAGATATCTTGTTGATTTCATTGAATCTATCTTATTGATGTTTACATGCTCATAAACATTCATACTTGTTAATTAATCTATAAATTCAAGTTATATCTAATGGTGATTGCCTTTCCTATTATCTCTTAGCCCTTGTTATCCTTAACAAGTTTTCCTTTAGATATCTTTCTTTTAGAGACTACCCCTTTAGCTTATCCAGGAGAGAGCTTAAACGGAGAGAGTTGAGAATAGGTGACAGCCCCTTCTTTGAGTGTTTTGTCTTTAAGGCCTCACCTAGTGGGATTGAGGACTTTTTCCCTGCTAATCTAGGCGTGCATATTATGCGACAACAGGTCACACATAAATATACCCACAGTCTCCCACGCAAACTTTCATCATTTGATAAGATGGGTCCAACACTTATATGATATTGGTTTGCTACAAGAGAGGGCAGTACATACTCCGTCCAACTTCCTTAGTTAATAAACAGACTCATTGGCAACTGATATTTCTCCACGAATCCTCAGCATACTTGTGATTCGAACTGTCTCACCCAACAATAATATCATGGACTTCCTAGACTGTATTGTTGGCCCATCCTTCCAGACATCTCCAGCACGTGGTCAAGGGAAACTCAACTCTTTTCCCTCAAGCAAACTTGGCACATAATCATATACAACATCATCATTCAACCCAAAAATGCCATAAACAATATGTAAATTCCATAAGACCCAAGCAACAAGATAAGCTATTGTTGGCAAGATTTCTCCATAATGTTTGCAATTCTTTACTCATTGTATTTACCTAGAAATCACCACAGGAGGACACATTGTCTTTGGAACAGAGGCATGAACATTCACTGATCTATATATATATAAACACTAACAATCCACTATTCACAATATATCATAAATTCACAACATAGAAGAATGATAGAGAAACCTGAGTTTTCTTTGACTGTAGTTGTGAATATCGGCTCAGCTCCAGGGATACGTAGTGATATGACTCCAATTATGAATGATACAACCAGTCATGTAGTGAAGTTTACAGCCTGCATATATATGCCTCCAACATACTGTGCAAGAACTCCCACGCAGCTGAACAAAATGACACCACGACCAGCATCAAGGTTTAGCTCTTACAATGGTTGATAGATGAAGTGTGACCCAGCAGATAGAATACCATGAATTCTTGATAAAGGTTACTGCCACAAACAATTTAGAGAGAAGAAGATACTCAAACCCGAGGCCTCCTTCAAATGGAACTCATCTAGTAGTTAGGAGAACTGAAACTCACCCCCCTTTCCTCAAGTACTCATCTTTACACACAGAGATAACAGACTGATAGAGGGAGGAACTCGGCCTTCTCCTTGCTTAGAACTTGACTCATAATGAACAGAATACAGCCCTATTGCACTTATAATATCTCAGCCCCCCTGGCAGATAAATAAACTCATACAGACCTGTAGAGGTTAACTCGGGCCCCTCTCAGACCTTATTTGAACTGCCTAAGGGATGAACAACTCATGCTTTGTTGTAGGCAACCTCGACCCCCCTGTATCGACGGAGAAATTCGTTCCTTCCAACTGATGACTGTATCACTCAGGATTTGGCCTGTGCAGGAGGAGGTTCTTGGCCCTCTAAATTTTTTTGACAAGGAAAGGGCTATTGACCCTCCAGAAAATGCTCTCGACCCCAAAATGATTGACCCTCAAATCAAGCAATTCGACCTCCAATAAGAAGACAATTTTGCCTTCCTTTATAAAAATTCCTTCTGCAATATAAATGAGTTATCACAGTGAATTTGGGCTTCTTTAAGCAAGATAATCTGGCCCTCTAAGATCACCTGTGAAAACAATAAACTCCGGAGAATTTCACAATAATAAGCCAACTATGATGGCTATAGAGAACCAATGAAATTAACGAGATTCTAACTAGGGTGATTATGGAGGATCACCGAATATTAGTTTCTCTTAAACCCTCCATATTTTTCTAAGTTGATCTGCAATAAACCCTTAGGTTGGCAGGATGCATAGCTTTGATACCGTTGTAATATCCCGAATATAAATTTAGCATAATATTGCTTCAGAAATTTATGTCATTAATCCAATAAAAAAATTTCACAAACTGAACCATAAAAATCAACAAACTAGAGATATAAACTGCAATCTCATAATAGGCAATAAACACATGCAGGAAATCTAAGCTTTATTTATATTAATATAAAATTGATTTTACAAATAACAGGAGGATAGCTGAGATGGGATCCTCCAAACTGGAACTTGCCTCAGGAACTAGTTGCTACAATATTGGATCTGGCCTCCCATACTGAACTGCAACTGATAAGCGCTCCTGTAAATTCTGGATGAGTTCACCAAGGGATGAGATGGATTTTTGTCCACTCTCACCAAATCACCCAAAGGTTTATGTCCTGGAGCTACTAAAGTAGAGAACTAGGTTCTCCAAACCACACCAAAGACAAATACTCAAATCCAAGATATCCCAAATGATCTCCTCCTCCTTTTAAAGGCTTGATAGATAGATCTTCAATCTTCTAGAAGTATTTTATTTTATTATTTTATTATTATTCTAGAAGCTCCTCCTTGACTTCATCTTAAGTGACTTTTAATTTATTTCTATTTTACTTAAGTCACTTTTGGCCTTTTCCCCTTAATTAATCTTTTCCCTTTTCTTTTATTTAATTAAGTGACTAATTAAAGTCACTTTTAATCTGAGAAAATGGTAAATCATCCACCATACTTTCTTTAGCCACTGGAAGTCACTTCTCAGCATCCCATCCTATAGATCTTCTCATTCTAATTCCAACGAGCTATTATACTAAGGTGTTCCATCAAATATTCCTCCTGGAATGCCACCTTAAGCATAATTAATTATGCTCAATAATATACCCGTTTTATGGGAATATCGAAATGCAACGAAACCAAAAGCAAGTTGTGGGGAACTGATCATGATGATGGAATATGCCAAGCGAATGTCGTTGGACCCCATAAAACTCCTCAAAACCCCTTTGGGTCCCCTCATGATGTAATCCTGCTCCTATGACCTAGCCATCAGGTACCATGGAAATCCATCCTAGTTGTACTATATAGGAAACTAAAAAGGGGACATTACATTTGAGCAACATGTGGATAAGGTTTGGACTATGTACTTTGATGGGGATTGTTCCAAATCCACTTCTAGAACAAGGATCACTTTAATTTCTCCTTCCAATAGATATATTATGTTTTCTTGTAGACATAATTTCAAATGCACTAATAACATTACTGAATACGAAGCTCACACTTTAGGACTAGATATAGCCCTCAACAAGGGGATAAAATATTTGAAAGTTATAGGGGACTCTAACCTTATTGTGTCTCAAATCAAAGGAACTTTTAATGCTAAAAATGAGAAGCTTAGAAAGTACAAAGGAATTGTGTGTTGCACCATTCATTGGTTAGAAACTTTCAATATAAATGTTGTTTCCCGAGAAAAGAACACCTTGGCTAATTCTTTGGTTGTTGCTGCCACTACTTTGCAACCACCTGATGAGGACAACTTTAGTTTAGGAGAATTTTAACATGGAGGTCATTTTTTGACCAGCCATACCTTATAACCATGAACATCGGCAAGTCTTTGAGGATGACGTCCATATCCTAGATTTCCTACAGAACAATAATCAATCTGATTTTCCAAACAATCAAAATGATATGATCGGAGATATGCATGAGTCTTCCAAGTTAGAAAAGACAATTCCCCTAGAAAAGTCCTTTGATAGAGATGATGGTTGCAAAAATGGCAAGATAACTGATGAACCACATGATATTGTTGAGATAAACATAGGATAAACATCTAATCCCCAAAAGATTAAAGTCGGAAAGGTAACAAACCAAGGTGAAAGAGATGAACTTAAGAAGCTATTTCGTGAGTTTAAGGATGTGTTTGCTTGGTCATGACAAGACTTGAAAGCTTATAGTGAGGATGTGATCCAGCACACCATTCCTTTGAATTGTTGATGTTTCTAGGGCACAAAATAGAATAAATTTTCTTCAACATAATAACTACTTCCAATGATCAGTTAGAATTAATAGTAAATACCACATAGCATTCATTCAATATCATTAAGCAGTTATACAAAAGAAAATACCAACCATTAAACATGAAAGAGTAGTAGAAAATAACCATGAGACAAGAGACACAGAAATGAGGCTTGAGGCCAGGGCAAAACCCACAAGCGGAAAACCCATAAATATTTCTTTATGAGAGAAAAACAATTATCAAATTAGAGGACTCTTGAAAAATCAACAAGGCCTAGTTAAAAAGTAAATGTAACTTCGGCTAAATGAAAAAAGTAAATGAATTTAATTAAGTCATTTCAAAGTTAAGTCATACTAGTGCATCTTTTGGGATGTGTGTCAATTATGTCCAAATACATGTACTTAATGGCATTTTTTTATAACGAACAATCACAATCATTTGGCATCATGCATTTCTCTCTGTGTTATTTTTCTTAACAATAATCGATGATGTTATGTTCACAATTGCATCAATGAAAACTATTATTTGCTGGTCTTATGCGGTTACCATCAATATTAAAAGTATTGAAAACATTACAATCTACTATGCAATATTCTTAGTATTAAGTACATATTCACATATATTAATTACACATCAATGTTTCTATAAGGAACTAAATATTTTAATTTCTTCATTTCAAATCATGCAAGCTTCATATCATAGATATTTGCAGCTGCATCAACCTCTTTGCATTGTAGTGAGTCTGATATTGATTCAACTCTTCTAAGAAATTATTGAATGGAGTTAGTTGTGTAGGAATTTCAGTAGAAAAGAATCCTCTTCACATCCCAAGCAATTAAAATTTCACATTTTTCCAACAGTTATCATAGACAAAGTCAACCATCTTATATTCTATAATTAATACTCTAGTAAAGCAAAAGCATGCCATTGTTGGTTCGCATTGCAAGCCTTGCAAATTCATCTATTGAAAGGCATTACAGAATGTAATCTTAACTTGTAAGCATCACAGACTTTTCAACACCATTAGAAGATTCCTAGCCATACCATTGTATCTATGGAATGTCCATTTGTCACATTGCATCGGCCCCCACCAGATATTCGTACCTAACACAATGATACAAAGAAAGGTATCTTAGATAAGATAAGATAATTTATTAATGTCCAATGACTAACTAAAAAAGTAGGTCAAAGGGACTACTAGGTAGAATACAAAGTAAATACAATGTGGGAGTGCAAAAGCAACTCCTAGAGCAATATTGAAAGTAAAAACAAAGGTAAGTATCTAGCTAGGAACAATAAATGAACTATGTTATCAAAGCAATGATTGTTATAGTGTAATAAATGCACAGTAGAAACAAATAACTTGTGAAAGAAACATTAAATTCAAGCAAGAAGAGATACAATCAAAACTTTCATCTCTTGCAAGAAGTAAGAATATGCATATAGATATTGCTCTCGTTTTTATAATGTGCTGGTGACATTAGATGTAAAATATTTAATCACAATAAAGCTTTAACACTAGGGGCATGAGCACACACAAAGTTCAATTATACAATGTGACAGAATACTAGGACCAATCTCATAAAAACAAGATTTTAACTTTGTAACACCTATTACCCCTCATTTAGCATGAGGATTTTGATCAAGATTGAAGACCCTACCCAAGAAAGTTGTGTGGGGGTATGTTGGCTTTTGGGCCATATTTTAGTAATATGGATTGCATATGTTCCATCAATTATCATTCAATTGGCATCCTTATCGCATATGTAACATGGGTCTCAAGGCTTGAGGAGGGGTCATATCACTTGTGTATACCTTCCTAGACAGTTATGAAAGTTTGTCCATTGACCATCATGTGGTGCTGAGATGCTCTAGTGAGGGTTGTTCATGTTGATTTTTGGGTGCATCGGATGTGCTCTAACTCCGAAATTTTGTGGAGGGGCTAGAACACATGAGATCTCCAAGACCCAAAAATCGTTTGGCGAAATTCCTCCCGGATTGTATTTTATTAAATAATTAATATTTTTAATGGGGTTCCTAAGTCTAAACTTAGGAAAATTAAAATATTAATGGGTATTAATGAAAATATGGGTGAGAAGCTTCTAAGAGACGAGGATCAAGTCTAATTTAATCTTAGTCATTGATTAGAGACTTAATATCGACTATTGATTTATCAACAGGGAAAGTATAAATGGAGGCTTGGGGTCAGTTGGAGAAGACACATAGAGAGATTAAGGAAATCGATTTTCTGAGGTGAGAAATTCTCAAGAGGGAAATCGATTGGGGAGATCTTGCAGCTGAGGAGCAATGATAGCTCTGGAATACAGATAGAGAGGCGGAGAGAAACTTGTGGAGGCAGCGCAGTAGCCAAGCGAGCTGACGTTGGGCCAGTATGGGCCCACACAGCGTTGACGCAGAGCCAGGAGGGCCAACGCAGAGGAAGAGTTGTCTTCCACACAGAAAGTCGAGGAGCTGGCAGAAACTACCAAAACAGACGAGAAAGCTGACGTAGTGGGCAGTAGTGATGACGCAAAGCCTCAGAGAGCTCCACGCATGCCCACGCAGTTACTGCGAAGGGGCAGTAAAGTTGTAGTCGGGGCCTGTCAATTTTGTTGCCGGATCAGCCAGATTCTGTCGGGTGAAGTGAGGTAAAACTCACTCAGGTTCTCCGCCATTGTATTTCTTTGTCACTGGTTTGTCGGGAGAGTAACCAGCATTTGTATTCAAAACTTCTGCTTAATAATTGAAAACCCTCATAGTTGTTGCACTGGTTTTCCTACATTGGGTTTTTTCGACGACGTTTAGTCCAAAAATAAGTGTGTCATTTGCATGATTGTCTCATTTATTTTTTTAGTTCTTGATCTGTATAGTGGTGTAGGCTACAGTGTATTTACATTAATATTTTTTGAACATTTCTGAAAATAACTTGTTAAATTAAGAATACAAGTAGGTGATGTAAATCAATTTTCTGCAATAGAATTTCTGGTTAGATTCAAAAATTTTCACATGGTATCAAAGCGATCGCAGATCAAGGAGGACTAAAGCCATCAGCAAAAGCACAGAGGAAAATCTTTGCTGATGATAGTTGTCCCGAGAGACAGCGCAGATTCTGGCCAAGAGAGTAGAGGAGGGGTGACGTAGTCACCAAGGGAGGCTCACGCAGAGCTTGCGTCAGCCTGATTGGGTGACGTTGTTGTTGCAGAGGGCAGCGCAGTGGTTACTGGGCTAGCGCAGAGACTGTTGAGTCTTAGTTTTCCAGTTGTTGGGGGTGCAGCGCAAATTTCATCTGGAGTTACTGGTGGGGTGTTGATTCTGTTGGTGCAAAACAATACCTAGTGGGGAAAAAGCAAAGTAGAGGGAATCAGTTCCTCAAAAGATTTCTTGCCAAGAAATCTAGATCCAATGTTGAGCAGCAACAAAGAGAGATCAGAGAGGGGTGGTTCGACAGTGGTTGGAAGAAGGATTTCCGTGAAGGAAATCGAAATTCAGAGGGAGCTTGTTCCTTAGAGGATTTCTAGCGCCAAAGAAATCCAGATCCGAGTTTTGCTGGGGCAGCAGCGAAAGAGGGAGAAGATAACCAGTTCGAAATTTTTTGGCAGAGATGGCAACAACATCTCTAGGAGGGAGGTGGGGTGATCTAGAGATGTAGCTCGAAAGGACTACAAAAGGGCAGGATCCTTGAGGTGCCCAAACTCTTGGATCACATACCTCTACGGGAGCCCTTAACGGCAGTAGCAGAATGACAGGAGTCAGTTAGTGCGAGGGATGATGGAGCAACAGTGGCAGAGCTAGAGTGCCAAAGTCTGAAGCAACGCAGTGGAGTGTCGCAGCAGTGCGGAAGGCACAGAGAAGATACAATAGCAACGCACTAGCATCAAAGGGACAACACAGATTAGCAACAGAGGTAGCTTCAGCATCTAGGGGCATCCCAACTGACCAGCATATCAGCTTTTGGGTGGATTTTCAGTTGCTTACTTCTCTACAACTGAGTGGCAGTGCTATGGGCAGCATGATGCAGCATTTTGAGAGGGAGTTGCAATACAGATGTACCAATGACAGTGGCAGTGTCACGGGCAGCAGTACAGGTTGCAGCAGCGCAATGGATGAAGGGCAGTAGATCGAGCATTAGCAGTGCAAAGGACCGATGCGGTGGATCAGTGTGATACTTCTACTGGGAAGTATTGCTAGAGCACATTCCTCACTAAGAGGGGGTGTTGATTTTTGGGTACCCTCGAATGTGCTCTAGCTCCGAAATTTTGTGGAGGGGCTAAAACACATGAGATCTCCAAGACCCAGATATTGTTTGGTGAAATTCCTCCTGGATTATATTCTATTAAAATAATTAATATTTTTAATCGGGTTCCTAAGTCTAAACTTAGAAAATTAAAATATTAATGGGTATTAATGAAAATATGGGTGAGAAGCTTCTAAGAGACGAGGACCAAGTCTAATTTAATCTTGGCCATTGACTAGAGACTTAATCTCGACCGTTGATTTATCAACAGGAAAAGTATAAATGGAGGCTTGGGGTCAGTTGGAGAAGTTAAGACACACAGAGAGATTGAGGAAATCGATTTTATGAGGTGAGAAGTTCTCAGGAGGGAAATCGATTTGGGAGATCTTGCAGCTGAGGGGCAATGATAGTTCGGGAATACAGACAGAGAGGCAGATAAAAACTTGTGGAGGCAGTGCAGTAGCTAGGAGAGTTGACGTTGGGCCAGTCTGGGCCCACGCAGCCTTGACGCAGAGCTAAGAGGACCAATGCAGAGTAAGAGCTACCTTCCAAGCAGAAAGCCAGGGAGCTACCGAAAACTGTCGGAACAACCGGGAAAGCTGACGCAGCGGGCAGTAGTGCTGACGCAGAGCCTCAAAGAGCTCCACGCAGTTACTGCGAAGGGGCAGCGATGTTGTAGCCGGGGCCTGTCAGTTTTGCTACCAGATTCTGCCGGGTGAAGTGAGGTAAAACTCACTCAGGTTCTCCGCCATTGTATTTCTCTGTCACTGATTTGTCGGGAGGGCAACTAGCATTTGTATTCAGAACTTCTGCTTAATAATAGAAAACCCTCAGAGTTGCTGCACTGGTTTTCTCGCATTGGATTTTTCGGGGGACGTTTAGTCCAAAAATAAGTATGTCATTTGCATGATTGTCTCATTTATTTTTTCAGTTCTTGATCTGTATAGTGGTGTAAGTTGCAGTGTATTTACATTAATATTTTCTGAACATTTCTGAAAATAACTTGTTAAATGAAGAATACAAGTAGGTAATGTAAATCAGTTTCCTACAGAAGGATTTCTAGTTTGTTAGATTCAGAAATTTTCACAGTTCACATCTACATTGTTCATCTCCTGATGATGCCCCTTTGAGAACTATGCCTTAGTGTTGCCACTATCATATGATTATTTTTGGAGTGCCTTGTTTAGAAGAGGTTCTTTCCACTCATTTGTGGATGCTTCTTCATGCCTTATTGCATGTCTAGTGGAGAGCTTGCCCATTTGCACATTTTCATATGTGATTAGCCTTCTAACAACTATATTAGTGCAGCGTTCAAGACATAACTTGCCTTGTTAGAGAAGCATCCTAATGTATGGGGTTTTCCATAGCATGGAGATGGTATATTTGAGATGGATGGCTCCTAGATTGATGGAGGGATCCTAGGATCATCACATTTTGGCACACATATTGAAGAAAGCTAACTACATCGCACTTCTCACTAGGTTGCTCCACCTTGTGCCTAGTTAATTGAAGTGGGTTTTGAATTGTTTCGCACACTATTTAACATGGCATCACATGGTGCTAGAGTATTTCATCCTTACATTGGAGGTCATGCCACTTTCTATGCACATTCTCCTAGGACGCATGATTTGGATGGATGTACACATGAACCTAACTACCTTGGCTCATCATTTGAAGTTATTCTACTTGTTAGAGGAAACGGTTAGATTGACCTTCTTGAGCATATTCTTATGGCTCTTCATGATGGATGAGTTTGATAGTCTTTTCAAGGAAATGCCCTAGCCATTTTGGGCATTTTGTTGGTCTTTCAAGGGAGATCCCTCCCTGATCTAGGTAGCGCTCCCTCATTCATGGATCTATTGCACATTTCTTGATATTTTTCAGGAGCACCCCATGAAAGGAGCCCATACTTGGCATTAGGAAGCTTATGATGTGATCAAATCAGCCCAAAGCAACAAAGCAAGGAGGTCTTTTGGATGGGATATGGACAAATGCCATGCCCACTATTTGGTCCATTTAGTTTTAATACTTTTTTGCTCAAGTGTTTTGACTTGTATTAGAGGCAGTTAGAAGACACTGTTGTTTATGTTTTTAGCTAAGTTACCAGGATTCGGATCCGGATCCGGATCCGGATACGGATTCGGATACGGATCCGCTAATTTTTTGAAAAGCCAGGATCCGGAAACGGCAAGGAAACGTCAAGTACAAGCAAATAAAAAAAAATAAAATTTTTAAAATTAAAATTTATATTAATATAAAAATAAAATCATAAGTTAGTTTTTAAATATATAAATTTTACGTACAATAAATAATTATTGTATAGATAATTTCATATTTAATGTATCATTTATTAATATTAATTAAATTTATATAAAAATAAAAAACATATGTTAATTTTTAAATATATATGGTTACGCTATAGTAAATTTTAAAATATTCTAAAAATGTCTTTTATTTTTAAAATTAAAATTTATATTAATATAAAAATAAAATCATAAGTTAGTTTTTAAATATATAAATTTTACATACAATAAATAATTATTGTATAGATAATTTCATATTTAATGTATCATTTATTAATATTAATTAAATTTATATAAAAATAAAAAACATATGTTAATTTTTAAATATATATGGTTACGCTATAGTAAATTTTAAAATATTCTAAAAATATAAAAGACATAGGGCAAGGCAATTATTTTTGTCAAATTTTAAGAATATTAAAAAATCTATGGTTCCCAAATATTTTTTTTTAAAACACATAAAAATCAAAACTCTAGAAATTATTATTGCACTTCTGATTTATTGCCTACGCGCGTGCAGATGCTTGTGTATTATATGAATTTATATTGTTTCCCATTTCTCTCCTGAACGGAAATAGAGCTATCCAGATTAAGAAGTCAAAATTAATCGAATTGCCTGAAGTGCCAGACTCAGGAATCATATTTAATTTATAAAATCAGAGAGAGAAAACGTGACATCTTCCTATCAAAAATTTGCCCGCATAACGTGAAACGATCTTTGCGGCTGCTGGGAGTTTAGAAACGTTAATGGGTAGAAAGTCAGAATAGCATAAATTTACAGCGACAATCTAAACTTACAGCGACAATCGAAACCTAAAAAAATTCCGCTTTTTCTGACTTTTCGGCGACCATTTCACTGTTTCCGGCAGCCACCAGCGGGATCCGTATCCTGGGAAAGTTTACCGTTTCCAAAAACTGTATATTTATAAAATACGTATTTTAGACGTATTTTTGGTGTATCGTATCCGGATCCGGTTCAGATCCGTGGATCCGGCAATGTTCCTCTTGCCTCTGCCGGATCCGGTAACATAGGTTTTTAGGAGAGATCTAGGATCTAAAATATGAATATTCTTATTTTATTTAAGGGGGGTTTGAGCTTTGACTGTATATAAGAGAAGCCCCTCCTATTGGATTGGTTGTTGATGGTTTGAGGAAACAATACTCATTGGTTTGGCTTTGTATTGAAGATCTCTTGATGGTCATGTGATTATTGAAGTTTCTACTCATGCGTGGCATCCCATTCTACAACTATTGCTGATTTACGTTGCTGGAATTATTATTGATGCTACTACAGTAAGGATTTCAAGATAAGGGGCAGATTTGTCACTTGAAAAGGAGTTTTGGATGAGGTACATTTTATCTAAGGTTCTTGCTGTTTTTACTTCTTAGTTGAATTGTTAAAATTGGCAACTAGGGCCAAACTTCATGTGGGTCATCTTATTTATGGCAGCTGATATTTTTCCTTGATTCCTCTCGTCGAGAGGTGTAGGATTAATCTAACGATCATCCGATTCCAACAAGTATTGATGGAGATATGAATTTATTTGTATTTACTTGATAAATTGTCAAGGTTGGCCAGCAGCTAAATGTGTGGCACACATGCCCAGCGTATCATATAAGTACAAGTGAGGTTGAGTCATTATTCACTCATCTCATCTCAACTCATCTTCTCTCTCCTCATCTCATTGGGCCAGCGAAGGAGCAGCGTCTCTCACACATGCAAGAAGAAGGACGCATTTTCTGTTTAGGGCAGCGTTGACTGATTTTAGGGCAGCGTTGACTTTTCTAGGGCTGCGTTGACCAAGTGCTGGGATGCTAAATGAAGCATTGACCAAGGGCTGACCTGCGCATGCTGTTTGGGTGCTGCGTTGACCAGTGTTGACCAAAGTGTTGACCAGCGTTGACTGGTTAGGGCTGACCGCAGACTGTTGTTTTGACCATTGACCAAGGGTTGTTTTGGGCTGCCAAAGTTTGTTGTTGAAGACCGAGTTCTTCAAGGTTGACTAGAGGTCAATCCAGGGCTGTTTGACTAAATTTGACTTTGCTGATTTAGGGTTTGCTGCTGCTGTCATAAAATTACAGATTTCTGAATTTGTACTATTTCTCTCTGCTGAACTATTGAAGATTAAAGAAGAATTGATCAAAGGGTTTCCCCGCATTGGGGTTTGTCCCTGGCTAGCCGCCACATCTTGTGTCTCTTGTCTTGGCTTGTTTTCTGTCGATCTATTAATGTTCTATCAGCATTTTACTTTATGTTTATATGATTGCTAAACAGTGGCTAATAAGAAGAAATCGAAGTAAACTGCGCTAAGCATAGAACATACCATAAATTAACATGGTATTAGAGCTGAGGTGAAGACAAAGCCCAAGCAAAAGCAAGAGCAAGAGCAATCACCGAAGGCTGTTGAAGCAATCTCAAAGACTTCATGGGGTCCTCATCACACTTCCCTGCTGAAGACAAGCTCCGTGAGAAGTCTAACTATCACGGATGGAAGATGTCTCTCGATCTGACATTAGAAGAGTAGGAAGTGTTGGACCATGTGAGAGGCAGAATCGTTGAGCCTCCATCAAATGCATCTAATGCTGTAGAAACAAGTGGACCAGGGGAGAAGTCAAAGCAAAGAAGATCATCCGGGGCTCTATCGACAAGCGCTTGGTGGCCTATGTTTCCAAGCTGACCACCTCCATGGCAATCTACAATAGACTGGTAAGTTTATTTAAAGTTAATGATGCAAATCAAGTTTTGTTCCTTAGAAATAAGCTGAAGGAAATTAAGAAGGGCAGAGATGAGAGTATGCAAGCATACCTCTTAAGGATCACCGTGATCAAGAATGATCTCCTATCGATTGGGGAAGTCGTTCCTGACAGAGAACTAACCATCACAACTCTCGGAGGGCTCCCATCTGAATGGTATATATTCAGAACCACTCTTCTCAACAATAATGTAATCCCAAGATTTGAGGAACTAATGGCGAGATGCATTCAAGAAGAAACAAGGATGGAAGAGCAGGAAATGCCTACACTTAGAGGCAATCCCGCTGCATTCTCCTCTCATGCTAAAAGGAGAAATAACTCCGGGGCAAGATCTAAGGGAAAGGCCAAACCGAAAGGTGGAAGAAAAGGTAGATGTTACATTTGCAACAAAATTGGCCACTATGTGAGGGAGTGACCTGATAGAAAGGACACATCTCATGACGATGATCAAAATCACTCCCGAGGCAATTCCCACAACAATCAAAGGAAGAGCAGGTTCAATGGCAAAGGAAATGAATGACGGAAATCAGGGTAATGGTCAACCCTCCAAAAAGGCAAGAAACTCTAGGTATGAATCTAACGTTGTTAACAATAAGCACGATGAATATTATCTACCAGCGGCCCTCTCTACTACTGCTCCCCAGGACTCGTTAGGAAATTGGCTTATTGATAGTGGTGCCTCAAGGCACTTCACTAGTTACAAAGAATATCTCTCTAATCTGATAGAGAAGGAGACCAACCTGGAAATTGTTCTTGGGGACAACTCTAAATATCCCGTAAAAGGCGTAGGGAATGTCTCTCTACAATTGAATCAGGGTAATACAATTCACTTGCAAGAAGTCCTATATGTACCTGATCTCAAAAAGAACCTGGTGTCCCTTTCGGCAATGGAAGACAAAGGCTACAAGGTGGCCTTCATCGATGGCAAGGTACGTGTATGGAAAAAGAATTTCAAAGATGCTTTCACTCTTGGGTTTAGGGTTGACTCTTTATATCATGTCGGAGGAAGTCTGTTGGGTGTCATGACTTGTGACACATCTCTTCAGTCCGAACTATGGCACCAAAGGTTTGCCCACCTTCATTATAAAGCTCTACCAGATGTGAGACAAATGGTGACTAGATGCCTGAGTTCAAATTAGAGCAAGAAGGTGTATGTCCTGGATGTGCCGAAGGAAAGCTCAAAAGGGGACCATTCCCCTCAAGCCATAGCAAGACCTCTGATATATTGCAATTGGTTCACTCTGACATATCTGGTATGATGCAGGTGAATTCCTTGGGAGGATATTTATATTACCTCACTTTTACTGATGATTATTCTCGCAAGACTTGGATATACTTCTTGAAAAAGAAGGATGAAGTGTTCTCCTAGTTTCGTCACTTCAAAGCCTTGATCAAGAATCAAACCAAAAAGAAGATCAAAATCTTAAGGACTGATGATGGGACTGAGTATGAATCCAATGAGTTCCATGACTTTTGCAAAGAGGTTAGCATTAAGAGGGAGACTAAAACACCATATACTCCTGATCAGAATGGTGTGGTGGAAAGGAAGAATCATACGATTGTGGAAGCTGTCCGTGCTATGCTCCATGATCAAAGGCTTCCGAAGTTTCTATGGGCCAAAGCTGCGAATACAGTCGTATATGTGCAAAATCAATGCCCTCATCAAGCATTGGGTTCCAAGACTCCCGAATAAATGTTCACTGGCAAGAAACCTGACGTATCTCATTTTAGAAGTTTTGGAAATCCTGTATATTTTCATGTGCCGAAAGAGAAAAGAAATAAATTGGGTGCATCTGGAAAGAAAGGGATCTTCGTGGGCTGTAGCGAAAATACTAAGGGCTATAGAATCTATGTGGTTGGTCAAAGGGATGTCGAGATTAGCCATGATGTCACCTTTAACGAAGATATGGCTCTTAGCAAAGTTGACAATCTTCCTATATTGAGGAAATCTGGAGAAGCTGTCACCAGGAAACTAGAGGAAAATGAAGATGAGATCATGCCCAATGTAGAAGAACCTACGGATCCTATTGAAATTTGATCCCCCTCCGCAAGAACCTTCCTCTTCTAGGAAGAGGCCTTCATGGCTCAGGGGGACACTTGATGATGCCAAAGGACACATTGCACCTAGAGGGACTTTCCGTGAAAGTAAGAAGCCGGCCAGGTATCAGGGATACTTGACCATCATGAGCACGATCATTCAAAATGAGCCTTCATTGTTCACAGAAGTTGTCAAGCATCAAGTATGGAAGGATGCTATGACTGAGGAATATGAGTCCATCATGAAGAATGATGTCTGGGATGTGGTCCCCAGACCCCAGGACAAAGCAGTTGTCACTTCGAAATGGCTTTACAAGATAAAGCATGGAGTTGATGGAAGTGTTGAAAAGTATAAGGCTCGTTTTGTCGCTCGTGGCTTCTCTCAGAAGGAAGGCATAGACTATGACGAGATATTTGCACCTGTTGCCCGATACACCACCATCCGCTCGATCATAGCCCTTGCTGCTTTGCAAGGATGGAACCTACATCAGATGGATGTCAAGACCGCATTCTTGCATGGTTCGATCAAAGAGGAAGTCTATGTGGAACAACCCGAAGGATTTGAGATTCATGATCGGGAATCTCATGTGTGCAAGTTGAAGAAAGCCCTCTATGGGCTGAAGCAAGCACCCCGAGCGTGGTATGAGAGGATCGATAGCTACTTGATGAAGCTGGGATTCACTAGGAGTGAAGCCGACCCTAACCTTTACTTTAAGGTTGAAGATGACAAACCTCTCATACTGGTGTTGTACGTTGACGACCTCTTTCTGACAGGTGCAGACCCTCTCATTCACAAATGTAAGAGGGAGTTGGCTTTTGAGTTTGAGATGAAGGACCTAGGACTGATGCACTATTTCTTGGGACTGGAAGTCTGGCAGAAGCCAGGGGATATTTTCCTATCTCAAGGAAAATATGTGGTGAAGATATTGGAGAGATTCGGTATGGTGGACTGCAAGCCCGTGACTACCCTGATGGAGATTGACTTCAAGAAGTTAAGCGGTAGTGTTGTCGAACCTGTTTTACAAAATGCTACCGAGTATCGTTAACTCATCAGAGCATTGATATTCCTGGTGAACTCCCATCTGGATATATGTTTTATAGTCAACACGTTGAGTAAACATATAGTTGAGCCTCACCACACACATTGGATTGGCGCCAAGAATCTATTGAGATACCTTCGTGGCACAATCACTCATGGGTTGAGATACACGGCCGGAGATGTGAGATTACATGGATATACCAATGCTGATTAGGCAAGCAGTATGGTGGACCGAAAGAGCACTTCTGGGTGTTGTTTCTCTTTGGGATCTGCCTCGATATCCTGGATGAACAGGAAGCAGAAGTCGGTGGGTTTGAGCACCACTGAGGCAGAGTACATTGTTGCGAGTATGGCCTCTTGTGAGGTGGTCTGGTTGCAGAAGCTCTTCAGTGAGTTGTTTGGATTTACATTGGATACTACCGTAATCCTGTGTGACAACGAGAGCGGGATTCGTTTATCAGAGAATCCTGTATTTCATGATCGCTCCAAGCATATCGATATCAGGTACCACTATATCCGGGATATGGTGCAGCGGGGAGCAATAAGGCTCCAACATATCGATATAGATGAGCAGGTCACCGACATTTTGACAAAGCCCCTAGGAAAGGTCAAATTCTTGACTTTTCGAGAACGACTTGGTGTCGTTGAGAGACCCTCTTATGAGGGTCGTGTATGATGCATACATTGAGCTCTGGGAGCTCCGGGGAGCTTGGGGTACTTCTTGGAGCAACATGCGACCACAAGGCAACTCACCCTCCCCTAGTGGTGCGCTATGTACAGGTTGAAAGGTTCAACTTTCCCCTGTGATACCCCGTGGTGACTTTGGGACAGGATGATTAGTTCTCTTGTCGAGGCATCCTACCCATGCAGTCTGGGACTCATGGGAAGTACCTCTCATCTGATCAATGAGTAGGGAAATGGGGTTAGGGACCATTAGTAGTACTAGCGATGAACGCGTCGTTGTATCTACCGTACTCCCTATGCTAGGATGACCTCCATCGATCTAGGATCAATGATACTGATCTGGGATCAGTGAGAGTGGTATGACACTCTAAGACTGACTTCGGGTCAGTGGAGGATGGTATGATACATCCTCGATCATTTCTTCTTCTTCATAGTAGAGCAGAGTAGAGCCGAGCAGTGCAGGGTAGTGCATTTGATGGCAAAGATAGTACTGACAGTCAGACAAAGTAGTAGATGGAGTTCTCCCTAGTTGAGAGGGAGTGTTAAAATTGGCAACTAGGGCCAAACTCCATGTGGGTCATCTTATTTATGGCAGCTGATATTTTTCCTTGATTCCTCTCGTCAAGAGGTGTAGTTTTGATCTAACGATCATCCGATTCCAACAAGTATTTATGGAGATATGAATTTATTTGTGTTTACTTGTCAAATTGTCAAGGTCGACCAGCAGCTAAATCTGTGGCACACATGCCCAGCATATCATATAAGGACAAGTGAGATTGAGTCATTATTCACTCATCTTCTCTCTCCTCGTCTCATTGGGCCAGCGAAAGAGCAGCGTCTCTCACACGTGCAAGAAGAAGGATGCAATTTCTGTTTAGGGCAGCGTTGACTTTTCTAGGGTTGCGTTGACCAAGTGTTGGGATGCTAAATGAAGCGTTGACCAAAGGCTGACTTGCGCATGCTGTTTGGGGGCTGTGTTGACCAGTGTTGACCAAAGTGTTGACCAGCATTGACTAGTTAGGGCTGACCGTAGACTGCTGATTTTTCACTGTTGTTTTGACCGTTGACCAAGGGCTGTTTTGGGCTGCTGAAGTTTGTTGTTGAAGACTGAGTTCTTCAAGGTTGACTAGAGGTCAATCCGGGGCTGTTTGACTAAATTTGACTTTGCTGATTTAGGGTTTGTCGCTGCTGTCATAAAATTACAGATTTCTGAATTTGTACTATTTCTCTCTGCTGAACTATTGAAGATTAAAGAATAATTGATCAAAGGGTTTCTCCGCATTGGGGTTTGTCCTTGGCTAGCCGTCACATCTTCTGTCTCTTCGCTTGGCTTGTTTTCTGTCAATCTATTAATGTTCTATCAGCATTTTATTTCATGCTTATATGATTGCTAAACAGTGGCTAATAAGAAGAAATCGAAGTAAACTGCGCTAAGCATACAACATACCATAAATTAACATGAATTACTTCAATAATGTCATTTCATTGAAGGATATGTCATTAATTTTCGGCTGAAAGTAAAATGTCCTCTTACTTTTATTGCATGTTCATACAAGGGCACCTTGGAAGGGCCTTTTACTACTTCATATTCATGCTTGTGAATTTTTAAATTATCAGTAATTCTCTGCATGCTATTGCAATCTTTACTCCCACTTGTCATACATAATCAGAGTTTATAGTTACCTCATGATTCAATATGCACTATTGAATATTTGACACTAGTCTTTCTCCATCAGCCACCTTTAAAATAAACTCAATAAATCCTTTAAAGATATTTGTTTTACTAAAGAAACTCTACGCTAACTTAAACCTCAATGGCATAAATTTTTACTAATCCTAACCTAGGGACAACCCCCCTTGTGGCAGAGAAGAGTTGGCCTTAAGTGAGAAGAGGTTTGCTCATGGTGACAATGATAGCGCTCTTGAATTACCATTAGACCTGTCTTTTCTCAACTTTGTAGCTTAAATGCAAGTTTAATTGGTAACATTTTGGTGCCATTGTGAAAGAGAATCTGTTTCCCAGAAATTTGACATTAAAGCTTTACCATATTTGATGAGCATAAGCCTTGAGGTTTATCATACAAGCTCATCTAGCAACTCCACATAAAGAAATTGTGCCTAAGAAGTACTCTACAATCTCTTCACAAGGCATTGTTCACCAAATTCCTAAACTGAAAAGATACTATAGAAGAAGGATGAAGAGGATTATGTAATATCCCTAAGGAAAATTAATAGTAAATATGCAAAGCAAAATAGACAAAAACACCATGAAACAATAACAAGCAATCAGTACACAAATTGACACCCAAAAACTGTGTTGTGTACTCTTTTTATTAATGGAAAGAGGTGTACATACTACAAATAGGTGTTGGAATGAGTGCACCTGGGCTTGCTCTAGGCAAAAGCTAGCAAAGCTCAAAAAGACAAGTGAGACACCCTCCTCCAAACTGCTGCTATGTTGCCCAAGTACAGCGTTGTAGATGCCCAGAAATGTGGTGCTGCTTGAAAGGATCCACTGCTAGGGCTCAACTACTCAGAAAATTCCAGGGAATTAACCTCGACCTCTCCTCAACAAACCCAGAATAACCCACGAATAGTTTGGCAAAGCTTGACCCTGGAAATTCGACCCTCTTTGGCTTGAGTGGCTCTGTTGTTGGGAAAATTGACCCACATGTAGAATCTGCTGCTAAATACTCCAAAAGTGTTGGCAATCCCTGTTAGAATGCTCCCCATGCCTCCCTCCAAATTTCCACCTCAAACTCCACTCATTCCTCAACCTCTCGGAGTGTCTCTACCCAAGGTTGTGCAATCCCTACGATGTTGTATCTTTCCCCGTTGATGTAGCTTTCCCCACTGTTGTAGCTCAGCCTCACTGCTGTTGGTACGATTTGGGACTAAGTAGACCTCCCTCTATGGGCTGGCACTCGAAGTCCACTGAAGCAAGGGTTGGGATCTCCGCTCGGAAACAACCTTGTGTTGAACAGCACATCCAAACTTGGCTCACTGCTCAAGCATGCTATGTCAAGAGACAAATTCTAGAACGGTAGGTGAATGAGCAAAATGAGAATCCCTCCTTCCTTTTGTCAAATTGCCTCCAAGATTGCCCATGTGGGCCCACATCGAATTCCTCTCACCAATTCCGCTCCAATGAGAGCGTACTTTCCATGTGGGCCGAAATTCCCTTGTGGTGACCCCCATGCTCCACCAAGGCCACAATCTTTCATCGAAGTCTAATGTTGGAGTGCCTACTATGCCAAAAATCGAATGTGCGTCCCCTACACCCACTTCTCCTAAGTGTAACTATGTAATAAGCCAAAAATGAGCAAAATTGATATTTACTTAGTAAAATACTAAGTAGGAATATCACAGTCCTCCCCGCCAAAACATTGCTTGTCCTCGAGCAACTACAATGAAGGATGTTGTAGTATATTCCCCCCCTCCCAAGTGGCATCCTCATCCGACAGATTCCTCCATCGAATCAAAAACTCCCTGATGACCTTGTTATGCAGATGCCTCTCCCTGGTATCCAAAATGGCCTCTGGTTCAAGCACCAAATGCCCCTCATCGTCCATAGAGGGTAACTTTGTAGTTGTTGTACCCTACTGTCCTAGTGCCTCTTTTAGGCAAGACACATGAAAAATGTTGTGCACCCGACTCACTAGGGGTAGCTCCAGCTCATATGTTGCCTCCCCCACTCTCCGAGTGACACGATAAGGCCCATAGAAGTGGGGTTTGAGCTTCTCAGCCCCCTTTTGTTTGAGTATGGACTGTCGGTACGGTTGGAGCCTCAAAAACACCAAGTCCCCTACTTCGAACTACCTCTCAACTCTGCCCTTGTCTGCATAAAGCTTCTGCAGGTTTTGGGCCATCCGCAGGTTGTCTTTCAGAGCCCTCAAGATATCTTGGCTCTCCTGTATCTAGAACTTTGCCCTTGGGGCCCTGCTGTCTCCAAACATAATGTCAATGAAAGACAATGCGTCATAACCATATACAGCTCGGAATGGTGACATACCTATGGACATGTGGTGCGTGGTGTTGTAGCAGTATTCACCCAAGTGTAGCCACCGTATCCATGCCTTCTGCTGACCTGTCACATAGTTACGCAAATAGCCCTCCAGCCACTTGTTAACTATCTCCATCTGCCTATCTGTTTGAGGGTGGTAACTTGTAGTCGAGGTGAGCTCAATACCCACCAATCGGAATTGCTCCTTCCAAAATCCACCCATGAACCAGTTGTCTCGATCACTGACAATGGTCTTTGAGAGACCATGTAGCCGAAACACCTCCCTAAAGAACCATTTGGCCACCTATGAGACCAAGTACCAAGCTGGGATGGCGAAGAAGTGAGCATACTTCGTCAAGCGGTCCACCACTACGTAAATGCAATCTTTGCCCTGTACTGTGGGCAGCTCGATAATGAAATCCATCGATATGCTCTCCCATTTCCCCTCCGAAATGGAAGCAGTTGCAATAGGCCCGCAGGGTGTGTCTACTCTCCCTTGTTCTGCTAGCATGTGTCACATTCTCCGATGTGCCTCAGAACATCATCCTTGAGGCCCTTCCACGCAGAGCGCTCTCTAATGGCCCAATATGTCTTCGTGAACCCTTGGTGCCCCACTAATGGTGAATCATGGGCAACCTGTAGAATCTTCTCCCTCGGTGGGGAGTTGGGTACCAAGAAGATCTAGTCTCGATAGTAGATTGTTGAAGTTTCTAAGTCTACTAGTTAGAAACCCTCCATGCACTTTATCTGATTTATTCCTGCCTACTTGTTTCGTTACTTAACAAGTTATTTACAATGTAAATACTGAAAATAAACACTAGTGCATGCTCAACATATTACAGATCAACAACTGAAGGAAACAGAAACAATCACACCATATGACACCATTATTTTTGGACCAATGTCCCCGGAAAAACCCAATGTGGGAAAACCGGTGTAGCTATCTGAGGGTTTTCTTATTAAGCAATATCAAAGTACAATCTGGGTGCCGAAACTGGCCTACCCAACAAAGAATTTCCTTGGCAGTAATACCTCTCAGTTTGAGACAAATCTCCTGGCTGAAACCCCGGATAATCCTTCCGGCAGCTCCTCAACTCCAATCTGCCCCAGAAACCCCAACGTCAACCTTTTCTGGACTACGTCAGCCCCTCTCTGCCCAGCGCTAGCCCTGCGTCAGCCTTTTGGCCCTCTGCGTCAGCAATGCTGGCCTCTCTGAGGCTCTGTGCAGCTCCCGGCTACCTCTGCATGGCCCTGCGTGAGCTCTAGCTGCTACTGCGTCACTCTCCCCGGCTACTGCGCTGCTCTCCCGGCACTATCTCTGCCTCTCTGTCTCTCTGTACTCAATGCCCCTCAGCTGCAACTCCCGATCACTAATTCTATCTCTCTTAGCAAACCCCGCTCTAGAGAATAGAATGACTGATCACTCTGGTGTATTCTCCAAGTGACCCTCAAGCCTCCTCTTATACTTTTCTCGTTGACATATCAACGGCCGAGATTAAGTCCCTAATCAACAGCTAAGATTAGATCTGGCTTGATCCATGTCTTTTGGACCATTCTAACACAATTTCATATTAATACACATTAATATTTTATTTTCCCTAAGTTTAGACTTAGGGACTCCATTAAAAATATTAATTATTTTAATATCTCCTGAACTGTTTAGAATTTGCCCAAACCCCAAACCTTTTCTGGGTATTGGAGATCTCATGTGCCCCAACCTCTCCACCAAATTTCATGGCTAGAGCACATCCAATGCTACCCCAAATCAACATAGATCACCTCGTTCATCACCTAATATTGGTCATCTATCACCAACCCATCAAGGACCTCACACGTAAACGGGTCCTTGGAGTACTCCTCTAGTAACTACACCTCCAATCCGGGGCAATGCTCATCAAAGAAAGAGTGGTTGGCCTCCTGGACAATGCATCAGCCACTATGTTGTGGTTCCCTTTGACATACTCAATGTCAAAGTCATATGCTTGCAGCTTGCTCACCCACTTCTGCTACCTCTCCTGCAATTGTTTCTGCTCCAAGAAGAACCTAAGGCTACTGTGATCTGTCTTGACTTTAAACTTGTTCCCCATCAAATATTGCATGAACTTGGCCAACGCATCCATGATGGCTAGCATCTCCTTATCATAGATGGAATACGTAGCTCATGGGGCAGTAGCTTCTAACTCTCAAAAGCTATGAGGTTCCCTCCATGCATCAACACGGCCCCCACACCCACTCCTAATGCATCCCACTCCAACACGAAAGGTTGAGTGAAGTCAGGAAGTGCCAACATCGGACAGCTACTCATGACCTCCTCGAGGCGGTCAAATGCCTCCTTTGCTATAGTGGTCCACTCGAAATCCCTTTTCTTCGTCAAGTTTGCGATGGGTGTTGCTAATTGGGAGAAGCCCTTCACGAACTTCCTGTAATAGGTGCAAATGCCTACGAAACCCCTCAACTCGATCACATTCCGGGGCTCTGGCCAATCCTGGATAGCCCTAATCTTCTCCTCATGTACTCTAACACCGTCCACCCCAATGATGTGCCCTAGGTAGAGCATCTCAGTCAGCCCAAACTCGCACTTGGACAGTTTAGCATAGAATTGTTGCTCCTCCAGAATGCGCAATACTGTCTCAAGGTGCTGCAAATGCTCCTCCCAAGTCCGGCTATAAATCAATATGTCATCAAAGAACACCAGCACAAACTTCCTCAATTGCCCACGAAACATGTGGTTCATGCATGACTAGAATGTAGCTAGTGCGTTGGTCAACCCGAAGGGCATAACCAAAAACTCGAAGTGCCCATAATGGCACCGAAATGCTGTCTTCAAGACATCTTGGTCCCTCACCCAGATTTGGTGGTACCCCGACCGCAAATCAATCTTCGAAAAGAACTTAGCTCCCCTCAACTCATCCATCAGCTCATCTATGTGTGGGATGGGGTAGCGGTTCTTCAGTGTCTTCTTATTGAGGGCCCGATAATCAATGCACATCCGTAAGGACCCATCCTTCTTCTTCACCAGCACAATTGATGAAGCAAAAGGGCTAGAGTTGGGCCTGATATGCCCAAGTGCCAATAGCTCATGGATGGCCCTCTCTATCTCATCCTGATATGCCTTGGGATGTCGATAAGGAGTGGTGATGACGGCCTGCACTCCCGGCTCTAGCTCGATAGTGTGCTCAAACCCCCGGTCAAGTGGTTGACCCGGTGGTATGTCCCCAAACACAACTGGATACCTGTCAAGAATAGCCTGTATCTTCGGATGTGGTGGCTTGGGCTTGCCCCCAGCCTCTGAGATCCTCAACTCCACAGCCCACTCAATGTCTCCATGTCTCAAGTTAGCCTCCATCCTGTGGGCCGAAACAATCTGTGGTGGGTATGAGTGCATTCCCCGAAGCAACACGGTCTTGCCATCTGGCCCTACAAACTCCATCTCCAACTTCCTCCAGTCTGTTGTGACTCTGCCAAGCGAATAGAGCCACTGGACTCCCAACACCACATTGGTGTCCGGTACATCTACTACAAAGAAATGATCTGTCATGGAGTAGTTCCCCATGGTCACTGTCAAAGCTGGCACATAGTGAGTGCACTGCATGGTTCTGTCCCCAGGCACAAGAACTGAGAATCCCTCAAACTCCTCAGTTGTGATGCCTCTCCTCTGAACCAACTGAGCATCAATGAAATTGTGGGTAGCCCCACTATCCACCAGAACTAATACACGTTGCCCCTGAATAGTGCCTCTGATCCTCAAAGTCAAAAATTTGGGTACCCCACGCAGTGATGCAAGGACCCCTCCAGAAGGTGCAAAGGAAACTCCCCCTATTGGTGGTGGTGGTGGTGGTGGTCCTCCCTCCTGAGGTGTTGCGTTGTCATCTCCACCCATCTCAAAATAGGTCTCATCCTCTACATCGCTATCAGAAAAGACCTCGATGTAGTGGGCCTTGCCCACTGCACATCTATGGCCTGGTGCCCACGGCTCCTGACAAGTGAAGCACAGTTTCCTCCTCTTGAGGTCTCTCCAGGTCTCCTCATCTAGCTGCCCACACCCCTGATTGGCCCTCAATGGTGGAGCCCTGGTGTCTTTCCCCCTCTGTTGGAAACCTTGTCTAGGGGGTAGTGGTGCTCGAGCCCTAGGTAGGGCATCCTGTAAATCTCAGGCTCTCCCTACCGCATCCTATAATGTAGTGGGCCTATTGGACCTTACTACCCTGCGCAATGGATCTGCTAGCCCATCCACAAACATGTCGATCCTCCTAGACTCTGACAAGTCAGGCACCATCACAGACAATCGCAGAAACTCTAAAATGTAGGCTTTTGCACTCTCGGTCTGCTTTAGCCTTATCAGCTCCCCAAAATACTCCTCCAGATCTTTCCTCTCAAACTGCTCCAACACCCTCCCAGTGAAATCATCATAAGCAGTTACTCCTGCATGCCCCAACGTGGTTAGCCCATGGAAGCACTAGTCATGGGCTTCCCCCTCCAAATGAAACGTGGCAATCTAGATTACCTCTCCTTCCATCATTTGATTTAGCTGGAAATAGGCTTCCAACTTTTCGACCCATGCCTTAGCCAAGCTCTTGGACGACCCATCAAAAGTTGGGAGAAACAACCTCCCCACAGTGCATTGCAAGTCTATCCCCTGCATGTAGCCTCCTCCACTTTGTCCCTAGGGCCTATTGTTGCCCTTTAGCTAGTAGAAGTCTTTGAAAGTAATGACCCTCCCAAAATCAGGTCCATAGGACTGATACTCTAGTAAATAGTCCCCATAAGGTGCCTCCTCCTGCTCCGCTTTCCCACCAGCTCCAGATTGTAGAAATGTGGGAATGGTAGACCTAGGGGGTGTGTTCGGGATCAGTGGCATGTTGGCATTGAGAGATGCGTGGTGTTGCGAAGTGCCAGACCCTTCTCCATAGTGGAAATCCCCTTCGACTCCCTTACCCTTGTTGCCATTGCCATTTCGTTGGCCCATTCCCTCAATGTTCCAGGATAAATCCTACATTGCACTCAGTAGGAGTTGGGCAAACTCCTTTTCCTCATTCACTTTGTCTCCTCCATTGTCCCCCATGTTGGCTTCTTCTACCTCAAGCTTTGTAATCACAGGATCAGGGGAAATTTCCAACTACCTTTCCTTGCTTCTGTACCTTTGCCTTTGGTATGTCACGTTTTGCTTATCCTCTGGTGTCATAGAATGTGATGCTCCCACAGGTTGTGCCAAGTCTATGAGCTCTGATACAACTGTAATATCCCTAAGGAAAATTAATAGTAAATATGCAAAGCAAAATAGATAAAAACACCATGAAACAATAACAAGCAATCAGTCCACAAATTGACACCCAAGAACTGCGTTGTGTACACTGTTTATTAATGGAAAGAGGTGTACAAATAGGTGTTGGAATGAGTGCACCTGGGTTTGCTCCAGGCAAGCTAGAAAAGCCCAAAAAGTCAAGTGAGACACCCTCCTCCAAACTATAGATGCCCATAAATGTGTTGTTTCCTGAAAGGATTCTCTGTTAGGTCCCTCTCCACTGCTTAGAAATTCCGGGAAATTAACCCCGGCCTCTCCTCAACAAACCCAGAATAACCCACAAAGAGTTTGGCCAAAGCTTGACCCCAGAAATTCGACCCTCTTTGGCTTGAGTGGCTCTGCTACTGGGTAAATCAACCCACTTGTAGAATTTGGTGCTAAATGCTCCAAAAGTGCTAGCAATCCCTGTTAGAAGGCTCCCCAGGCTTATTGTCATCCTAATTATAATAGTTATTCAACGAACTAACCAAAGACAACATCCACATGAAAAACTAAATGACTATTCTAGTACATCAAAACGAAGCTCAGTCGTGGAACCTCATCAATCCCCAAATCACAAAGTTGTCAACATGCAATACCACAGGATCAAATTAGGATAGTTTGATCCTTTCACAATATGACAATTCTGCCCAATGCTTCTTAATTCATATCGTCTTGTGTCATCAACCATCACAGCTTCAAGAATAGAAAATCATGAGAAGACATTGCAAACCAAAACAAAGAAATGACTTTTTCCATAAAATGCTTTGAGGACAAAGCATCCTTGAAGCAAGAGGCGATATAATGAATATTAAACACATAAAAAAATATTACATCATCATAAGAAGAAGAAGAAATGAATGTCAATTGGGCTTATCTTGGGTGATTAGGAGGAATGAGTGTTAACCTCCTTGCCCAGGTTCAATTCCAGCAAGTGATATGATAAGCTTTGTTGTAATGGATTCAAGTCTTTGTTGTTGAGTCTGAGCAATCCCTTGAGGACTGAAACATGTATATTTCTCATATGGAATATAGAGATATTTCTCATGAAAAAAGAAGATGAAGAAGAAGAAATGAAAAGACACCAACATTCACCTTCAGGACTTGTCAATGCACGTAAGTATATTGCCACAAGCTGCATCATATCATCAATCAGTCACCTTATTCATTCACTATCAATCATATTAGTAATTACATCCTGTATGGACTTCAACTCTTTATCCTTCTTATGATGGATATTCCCTATATGGATTATTGTTCATTGCACCATGTGCAAGCCATAGGCAACTTCGATGGAAATGATACTCCATAGTCATGGTCACTTAGCTGAAGGGGTGCTTTCATAGCACGAGACACTTCCACCACACTGTAATATCTCACATCAAATAACCATTGCTTGCTAGTGTTCATTGGAAGCATTTCAACCAAAAAGAACAACACAAGCAGACAGATGGTATTCTTTGCCATATCAGTTCCTTTTTGTACACCTATCATTTTCAATTTCAAAACAATGTTCTTTATAGTTCACATTATTAGCTCGCAGTAACGTCAAATAAGATGCTCAGCCCTTCCAGTGAACATGAATCAGCATGCAAAATCTATTTTATTGTCATTGGTTTTCTAGAAAAGGCATTGAAATCCAACTTGAGCAGACATTTTTATTGAATCAGGTTGACGTAAGACTAATTAAAGACCTCAAATCACTTTCGACATTTTTCCATTTTCTCGACCATGATAGGAAAAAGGGTCGATTTATTCTCACCTTAGTCAAAGGCTTTCCTTTCTCGACCACTACCACCTTTAGTTGGGGCATCACATTTTTAGCTCTAATTGCTCCAAAAATACCAGCTGCTCCACCTCCAATTACCACCAGTACTTGTTCATATGACTGCACAACAGCATTTTCCAGTATAAAGGTCAGAAACACAAGTCAAAACAAGGCTACAATAAAAGAATTTTAGCAAAATCACAGAAGTCAATTGTAAAAAATCAAAATAAATTCTCGATTAATTTTAAATTAGCAAAGAATGATTTTTTAGGCTTTCTCAACTAGATTCCTGCTATTTTAACATTCACAGTTGCTTTTCCTAATTGCAAGCATCCTAGCGATTCAGGTACTTTGTTTTTGTATAGTTTGAATTCTAATATTTTGTATTTCTCTTTGGCAACGCAAGTATCTATATATGAATAAAACAAACCATATCCACATATATGCATATCTTATTTCTAGGGATTGTAATATCCCTTATTATTAATTTGCTAAAATTTCAAGGGTTTTGATTTAGAAATTTTCTGGAATGTTTTTTTTACTTAAAAACACCATAAATTTACTCAAATTTACACCATGAAAATCACCAACAATTAAATAAACATGCAAACCTAGAAATGAGAATGCAGCAACTCCGGCATTATTTTGATCTCAATATAACAAATATAGTTTTTTTCCTCTGAAAAAACTCCGGCATTATTTATTAAATGGAATTCTTTGGAGGAATTTCTTTTACATAAACCTCTAAGAGAGAACCTGGTAGTAATTCTTGCCCAAAATATTTGTTAGCTCAGGTCTTCTACAGCAAGTTTGGCCAGACCACGCCACCTCCCTTATTAATGCAATTCGGCCACAGAATTCCTAGGATCCAATCTCCTTAGCTGGTGTGAATGCGGCCTTGAGAAATTAGCAATTCGGCCTCCAATTTCAGCCTCCCTTGATTGGCAACACATCCCTCTTCAGCAATTCACCCTCAATTTGGCCTACGAAAATCAACTCGACCTCCTAGATGGAAACGCGACCCCAGCAATTAACAATTCAATCTCCTTTATTCTGTTCCCGGAATATCTAATTCACACTCAGTGTTTCAATCCCTTTTTCCTTTATCAGTTTGCTACATGAATGGCAACTTGGCCCCAACAAAGTCAGTAGACATGGCCCCTGCTATACACGAACTCAACCCTTGGTACTTTAGTGAACTCAACCTCGGCAAAATCAAACAATTCAGCCCCTATAAACCAAGAAATTCGGCCTCGGAAAAATGATGATCTTGACTCTTGCAAAACCACAAACTCAACCCACAAATTCTGCCCCTTCTTTACTGATTTGGCCCAGCAAGTATAACAAATTCTGCCCCTATAGAATCAATAAACTTGGCCCAGGAAATATAGCTAACTCAGCCCTTATCAATGCAAAAATTCAATCCCCAAGCGAGATGATAATTCGGCCCAACAATTCAATGGAATTTCAGCCAAGCAAAATTAACGAGCTTGGCCCTTGCTAATCATGATCTCGACACCCATAAGTAAACTCGGTCTTTGAAATTCAATGAACTCAACATGCACAATGGATTGGGAAATCATCCTCCTGAATCAATCTCCTTGGCCACAAGATCAACCTGCAAAACAATAATTGGGTAGGGTGGCTTGCAACCACTGAAACCAATGCCACCAGCTAGGGTGTATATTTCAACACCAAAACTGGGAGCCAAACGAGAGTTTCACCTCTCTCAACAAGCTACTAGAGCTCCTCAATAAATTCTCCAATAATTCTTCGCATGTCCTCATTCAATCTCCTTCTCCATTTTAATAATAATTTCCTCCTCAAAAAACCATGGATAATACCATGGGTCACTTGATCTTTCCCAAAGTGAAATTTTACCCCTTTATTTAATTATTATTATGGTGACCCCTTTTGTTTTTTCTTGTCAATAACCCATGGGATCAAGATAGGCTATGACTTAACCCCCTTTTGCTTCTAAGAGTCCGAAAGGGACATCACAGTCGTCCCTTCCCGAATTTGCTTGTCCTCAAGCAACTACAACACCTGCTCTCCTTCCCATGTAGCATCTTCTACTAACAAGCATTTCCATCGAATCAAATATTCTTGTATGAACCTACTCCTTAACTTCTTCTCCCTTGTGTCCAAGACTTCTTTTGGAATGAGAATTAATTGTCCTTCCTCGTCCAATGGTGGTAGCTTTGTCGTTGCCACAACTTGTTGTCCAAGTACTATTTTGAGACAAGATACATAGAATACATTGTGGATTTTGCTATCTTTAGGCAATTCTAACTCATAAGCCACCTCCCTAATCTTCCTAATCACCTTCTAGGGTCCATAGAACTGTGGGTTCAACTTCTCGAAATTTCTCTTCTTCAAGGTTGATTGCTTGTATGGTTGAAGCCTTAGAAAAACAAGATCTCCTTCCTGGAAACTGCGCTGCACCCTACAAAAATCCACGTACATCTTTTGTTGGTTCTGAACTACCTGTAGATTCTCTTTGAGGAGTCTAAGAAGATCTCGACTCTTCTACAACTAATCCCTAACCATGGGTGCCCTGATATTGTTAGAAAATCGAAAAGGCAGAAATATTTTCTTATGTTGATAATTACTTGTGATATTCTTGTAGTTGTATTATCTTCTCTTATGTTCTTATTTTATCTAAGAATCATCAAAACAAAGCATGAAGATCAACGACACCAGATGTAGGCACTTAGCCAGGGCTAAAACCCCTCTATAGGGGAAAACCCAGTCAAACTCTTCCACTAGTAAATCAAATTGAGATAGACCAAGACCTTAGACCTAAAAGACCTTCCTCCTCCACCAAGTCAGTCTTCCAATATGATTCAGCAAACTCCAATAGTCTCTTCTTGTTCAGCAGCTACAGCCCAACAACAACCTAGAATTTTGACCCCCAACAACTTCAAAATTTTGGCCCAGCTACAATCCAGAACTTCGACCCTAGCAACTTCAGAATTTCGACCCAACTATAATCCAAAACTTTGACCCCAACAACTTCATAATTTCGGCCCAGCTATAATCCAGAAACTTTGCACGTGGGAGAGATAGATTGCCCAAGAACTCAATTTTTGGTCTTCCAGCTTCTTCAATCCTTCTCCAACAACTTCGCTATCTTCTTCTGCCTCCAGCAACTACAGATTGACCTTGTGGAGTGTGTGTGCTCCAAATGAGTCGAATTGCTACTTTTATATAGTGTTTGTGTGAGGTTGAATTGCCTTGATGAGGTCAACTTGTCCTTCTTGAGGCCAACTTGCTGGAGAAGAACTAAAATACCTATTTTACATCAAAATAAAAAATAAAAAATCTTGATAAATGAAGCCCAAGAAGGGTCTTTTACATTATGACATGAACAAGGACACTTGACATGTTAATTTTCATAGAACTACATTGTTCTTTGCTTTGATAATTGCATTTCTTCGTTAACACATTAAGTTCACCCCATAGCATTATAACATTATTCAGATTTACATCATTATTCATTAGCATATGCAACTATGTAGAAAGAACAATATCATCATCATCATCATCAATGTAGTGGAACATAAAGGAACTATAGAAGAAAAGCATGCACACATAGAGACACCAAGATTGGTCGGAGACCAGGGCAAAACCCACTATGGGGAAAACCCTTGCAAATTCTTCTTCTTATAGATCGTCATCAAATGATTCAACAAAAGAGAGTATGATGATCCATATCTTCATCAATACAACAAAAACAACTAGAACATCCATGACATGACCCTAAACATGCTTGTACTCAAAACCTTGATCCTGAGGAATGCAATGCCCTATCATTGACTGTAGTCAACTGCTAAATGTTGTTGTCACTGAGCAGAAACTTCGGAGTACCGATAATTCATCTTTTGGTCCCAGACGTTCCTAGAGACACTCTATGCGAGTGTCAGGGACTAACTTGGATGCTCCCAAGTGAATTACATGCAAGCGTCTGGGGCCAAACTGGACTGCGGAAACCCTAGCCTCCATGACGCTCCCTCAGGCATTGTGTGCGGGCGCCCGAGACTTCCCAAATGCTCCCTTGACCATATTGTGCGAGCGTCTAGGGACAAAAATCCTTAGTTACAAGCGTGCGTCCAAGACTCAAAAACCCTAGACACGTGCGAGCTTTGTCCCTATAGTTTCAAACCCTTTGCATGAGCTTTCCTCCATCAGACCTATGCGAACCAAACAATAGAAGAGAGAAGAAAGTGCTTGATGATTGTGTCCAAATGAGCTTGAGGTCTCTTCTATATATAGGCTTCCATGAGGGTCCACTTGATGTTGAGGCTGACCTGTCCAATTGTACATGTGCTTAGGGCCGACCTAATCCAATATACATGAGTGGATAAATAAATTCAAAAACCAACTTCTGCTTGTCCAAATAAGATGATCTTTAGGTCGATTTTGGTCCTATCGAAAAGAGGAATTCAATGCAATCATTATCTCCATCATGCTCATCATTATCATCTTCAACTTATGAATATCTTGAAGATTATGTACCTGCAAACCTTCAACAACAAGTACAACCAAATACAAATATACAAAAGCATGAAGACAACTATAATATGTTTATCATGTCATTACAATGGAAGCATCAAAACATTCAAACTTTAGACATCAAATACCTAAACCTGGTTAGGTTCATAATCAGCGAAAGATACATCTTTTTATATACTAGTCTTCAACTTATTGCTAGGGTTTTGTCATAAACCCTAGACTTCATCTTCAAGACATAAATCCTTAGATATCAACAATTCAATAACAATCCAATCATAGTACAATATATCTAAGGTTTCAACAATAAGCTTTTAGAATTACATGTCAGACTCTACTAGGGTTTGTTGCAAACCCTAGATTTTATCATCAAAACTAAATCATATCGAAAACAATATCCTAGAATATCAATTTCTACTAGGGTTTTGTTACAAACCCTAGATTTCACAAACTAAATCATTAAGTTAGCATACTTGTGTATACATATCTAGGATGCACTAGTATTTCACATCAATATCTACTAGGTAAACCCAAGACACAAACATCAAACTTAGATATACAACAATTTTATTCAAACTAGGGTTTCGATCATACAAACGAATATACACCAAGGGTTTCATTCCTATTATCTTACTATAAAGGTTTTGTTCACGAACCCTAAATCACCAAACCCTAAAAATCTAGGGTTTCATTATATTACCTAGACATTAATTGCAAATCCTAAAGGACTAGGGTTTTATCATAACAATACCAAAACCCTAAATTTCAAAATAATAGGATTTCATCATATGTTCTAGACAAACCCTAAGAAGACTTAGGGTTTCATTATTAACATTGACATACCCTTAGGATTAAGATGCTCGGGTTTTACAGTGAACCCTAAATGTTAGCATTTCACAAGAATGATAGTATAACGAGGGTAGATTCAATCCAATCATTAATCATCCTAATAAGAATCTTTAAGATTCAAAATCTTAGACATAACGATGTGAGTAATGTAAAGCAAATTTCAAAAGAAAATGAACATACCTTTTCTATGAACAGAACCTTGTTACAAAACTTGTAGTTTATGACATACCTTGAATTGTCTTTAACAAACCTTGTAGGACATCAATTCTTGAAGGGCTTCCTTTGCAACATAATTTCTTCCATCCTTCAAATCCTTTTAAGTCTCCTCCATAACCTTTGTGTATTCTGCAATCTTTCCTACCAAGGAAAACATAAAAGGTTATTAGCATATAATACAAACAAATCTTGATATGAGAGGGAAACCAAACATAAAAGAGGAGACAAGGAACAAGATACTTATCTTTTGGTAAAATGGTGAAGGTTCTCTCTTAATCCAATATTTTTGAGGGATACCTACAACTTATCAAAATAATTCAAAAATGTTCTAACAAGATATGTTAGACCTACAAACTTTAGAAATCAAAACATAAAGGAAAATAATGCAAAACTTAAGATAGAAGGATATGCAAGGGATAGTATTCCCTAAGAGTCTTTGGCAAATAGATCTTTGATTTCAAATTCTTCAGTCTTGTTTCTCTTAGGTGGAGCTTCATCAACAACATTCGCGTGTTCTTTTTTTCTCTTCTTATTCCTTGGATCTTCAGGACAATGACTTTTGTAGTGACCCATCTTATGACAATTGTAGCATTCAACCTTGGATAGGTCAACTTTCTTCTTTGGTCCTTTGAACTTCTTGAAGGTTCCCTTCTTCTTGTGATGAGAAGAATAGGCATTAGAGGTGTTGTATTCTTCATCCTCCTTGTTGTTTACTAATGATATTTGGGCTTCTTCTTGACTGCATGCATTCTGCATTTGTTCGAATGTTGGAGTATCCTTCCAACTGCTAATTCTTGATGCAAAAGCACTCTAGGATTTTGCTAGACCTAGTAGAGCAGCAATTACTAGTTCTCTTTTTGGTACAACCTCATCTATTGCTTGGAGTTTATCTCTTATTCTAGATATCCTTACAAAATATGATGACACAATATCGTCTCTTGTCATCCTTATTTTCCTTAGTTCATTCTTGAGGCTAGCTATCTGACCAATGTTCTTGATGGTGAATAACTTGGAGAGGGCTTCATACATTGCTTTTGCAGATTCTATATTAGATATGTAAGGGATGAGATTGTCCTTCACTCCATCTACAATTAAGTTCATGGCCAAGATATCGATTTCCTTGTATTTTACTTTTCCTACTTCATCTGTTGGTTCCTTGACTTTTCCTTGAACAAAATCCAACACTTTATGTCTTGCAAGAATAAGATCCATTCTCTTCTTCCATGCCCTGTAGTTGGTGGCTCCTTCTAGCTTGTTTTATGACTTCATTGAGTTTGTCATATTGCTATCTTCTACTCCTTGTGACCTTTCTTGAAACCCTTTTCTTATATCTCTCTTTTCAATAGATCTTCAGTCTGCCTTTTTCCTTCTTCTTCACCTTAGCTCTGATTCCATGTTAGAAAATTGGAAAGGCAAAAAGATTTTCTTATGTTGATAATTACTTGTGATATTCTTGTAGTTTTATTATCTTCTCTTATGTTCTTATTTTATCAAAGTAATCATCAAAACAAAGCATGAAGATCAATGACACTAGATGTAGGCACTCAGCCAAGGCTAAAACGGTCAAACCCCTCTATAGGGGAAAACCCAGTCAAACTCTTCCACTAGTAAATCAAACTGAGATAGACCAAGACCTTAGACCTAAAACACCTTCCTCCTCCACCAAGTCAGCCTTCAAATAAAATTCAGCAAACTTCAGTAATCTCTTCTTGTCCAGCAGCTACAGCCCAACAACAACCCAGAATTTTGACCCCCAGCAACTTCAGAATTTCAGCCCAGCTGCGATTTGTTGATTTTTGGGTAGCATCGGATGTGATCTAGCTCCGAAATTTTGTGAAGAGGCTAGAACAAATGAGATCTCCAAGACCCAAAATTCGTTTGGTGAAATTCCACCTGGATAGTATTTTATTAAAATAATTAATATTTTTAATGGGGTTCCTAAGTCAAAACTTCGGAAAATTAAAATATTAATGGGTATTAATGAAAATATGGGTGAGAAGCTTCTAAAAGACGAGGATCAAGTCTAATTTAATCTTAGCCATTGATTAGAGATTAGATCACGGTCATTGATTTCTCAACAAGAAAAGTATAAAAGGAGGCTTGGGGTCAGTTGGAGAACACACACAGTGAGAGCAACACTTGAGCTAAATCGAAATTCTGGGGCGTGGTTTGCTGAGAATTTCGGAGTGAGCTTCTAGTGCAGAGAGGGGAAGTTCGACAAAGGGACTTCAGTCCAAGGCTGAGAATACATAGCAAAGAGGCAGCACAGCACCAGGGAGAGACAGCGCAGCTCCAAAAGGGTGACGCAGAGGCTAGATGAGCTGACGCAGTCAGTTAGAGGCAACATTGGGGTTTCTGTGAGGTAGATCAAGCAGCAGTTCAGCAGATCGATTTCTTAGCCCGGAAGGCTCAATGGGAGGGTGACGCAACTCCTAGAGGAGGTAACACAGTTCCAGCGCAGAGCTGGGAGCAGCCATCGCTGCACGACACTGGGGACAGCGCAGTCACCTATGGGGTTTGCTCATCCAATTTCCGGATTCGCCAAAATATCTGTCTCCAGATTGAAGTACTTCTGCCGAGTTTATTTTCTATTGGGTGAGTCGAATTTGGCACCCTAGTTGTATTCAGAAATCTGCTTAATAATAAAACCCTCATATATGCTACACCGATTTTCCCGCATTGGGTTTTTCCGGGGACGTTTAGTCCAAAAATAAGTGTCCTTTGTGTGGTTGTCTCACTTACTTTTCAGTACTTGATCTGTATAGTGGTGTAGGCTGCAATGTATTTGCATTAATATTTTCTGAATATTTTTTAAAATAACTTGTTAAAATGAAGAACACAAGTAGTTAATGCAAATCAATTTATTGCAATAGGAACTTCGTTTGTTAGATTCAGAAATTTTCACACAATCCAGAAGTTCGACCCTAGCAACTTCACAATTTCGGCCCAACTATAATTTAGGACTTCGACCCCAGCAACTTCACAATTTCGGCCCAGCTATAATCCAGAAACTTCGCACGTGTGAGAGATAGATTGCCCAAGAACTCGATCTTTGGTCTTCCAATTTCTTCAATCCTTCTCCAGCAACTTCGAGATCTTTTTCTACCTCCAACAACTACAGATTGAACTTGTTGAGTCAGTGTGCTCCAAATGAGTCGAATTATTGTCTTTATATAGTGTTTGTGTGAAGTCGAATTCCCTTGATAAGGTCGACTTCTTGAAGTCGAATTCCCTACTTTACATCAAAATAAATTTCTTTCTTGATAGATGAAGCCCAAAAAGGGTCTTTTACATTATCACATGAACAAGGACACTTGACATAAACCCTAGAAGCCTACAATGGAGGCTTTGACCTAAGAACCATAGACCCAAGCATGAAACCCATGCTTTAATAAGTCAATTTCTTTTATAATAAAATTTACTTTTTCTTTCTTTTGATAAATACATTACATCATGACTCAAATACAATTATGAAAACCGACACTAGTTACATTCTTCAACAGCTATCTCCTAGAGCCATCTCTAAAAATGTAGGAGCATTATATCCATACAATGCCTTGAATGGAGTCATCCTGATAGACATATGATAGGTGGTGTTATAACAATACTCCCCCAAGTGCAACCCCCTGATCCAAGTCCTCTACTACCCTACCACTTAATTCCTCAAACATCCTTCCACCCATTTGTTAACAATTTACATCTAGCCATTCGTCGACGGGTGGTAACTGGGAAACAAGATTAACTCCGTACCCACTAATCTGAAGAGTTCCTGCCAAAAGGCACTAAGAAATCTTCTATCGCAGTCACTCACAATTCGCTTGGGAATCCCATGCAATCTGAAGACCTCCTGAAAGAGCATCTCTACCATCTATGTTGTTGAATAATTGGAATTTATGGCCATGAAATGGGCAAATTTTGTTAATCGATCTACCACAACGAAGTTGCAACCCTTCCCTTACACCTTCAAAAGCCCTATGATGAAATCCATAGAAATATTTTCCCATTTTTGATCTGGGATTGGCAGAGGATGTAGTAGTCCTGTTGGATGGGATTGCTCAGTGTTTTTCTATTAGCAGACCGCGCACTCAGTTACATGTCTCCAAATCCCCCCTTGAGATGCGATTCAGGGACCAAGAATATTCTTCCCTTGTAATAAATAACATCATTGATAACCTTGTATTTTTGTCACCCTAAATTATTCCATCTGGTAAGTCACATGCAAACTTATTTTTTGTGTATTCCACTAGTAGAAGTACCCTCCAATCACTGCTAATTTCCATGTGAGAGCAGGTTGTTGGCATCCAAGAGGGAGCATCGGCCACCACATTCTCCTTCCCCTTCACATATTCAATATCGAAATCATAGGCCTAAATTCTGCTAACCCACCTCTATTGCCTCTCGTTGAGATCTTTTTGCTCCATGAAGTATCTCAGGCTATTATAGTATGTTTTGACCACGAATTTTCCTCCCACCAAATATTGCCAAAATTTTGCAACTGCATACATGATGGCCAACGTCTCCTTATCATATATAGAAGAGAGCCTCTTTGGCTCCCTTAGCTTCTAACTCTCAAAAGCAATCGGATGTCTGTCCTGCATCAATACTGCTTTTATGCCTTTCCATGATGCATCACATTCTAAAGCAAAAGGTCATGAAAAAATTGGAAGGGAAAGAACAGGACAAGAACTCACTACCTCCTTACACCGCTCAAAAGTGCGTTGTGCCTCTTTTGTCCATCTAAAATCTCCCTTCATTGTCAAATATGTCAGCATGCCACGATTTGAAAATAACCCTTAACAAATTGTCGATAATAATTGCATACCCCTATGAATCCCCTCAATTTTATGAGGTTCTTAGGCATTGACCATTCAATGATAGCCCGAATATTCTCCTGATGGACCTACACTCCTCATGCATTGACGATGTGCCCAAGATATAGAATCTTCGTCATTCCAAATTCGCATTTGGACTCCTTAGCAAACAATGATTGCTCCTCCAACATGCTCAACACCTCATCCAAGTGCCTCAAGCAGCGTTGCAAGAAACACCCCCTCCCCCCTGACTACAAAGCCTGATCCACATCCCGTATGGAAACGCGGCCGATCCACCCCCCGAAACGAGGCTCCGAAAAACCAAAACCCGGATCGGGTCAGGTTGCACGATTCTTGGTTTGTGGGAATCGTGCGGCCTGATCCACATTTCCATATGCTGGATCCACATTTCGAAGGACAGATTGGCCCATGGATCCGTGTTTTAGAGGGCGGATCGGCCCGTGGATCCGCCGCAGATCGGGGTCGCTTCTGGGCAGATCACGACCGCTTCCGTGAGCCTGCCGGCGGATTCCACCATGCAACCCACTTAAACTATTTTTTTTCTTTTTTTTCTTTTTTTTGGCTTAAGTTGGGTTGGGGGTGGGTTAGTGTTGGGTTAGGGATGGAATGAAAAGGATAAAAGTCCTTTTCACCTCTCATTTGCTCACTCTTATGTTTTTGGAGAGCTTGGAGAAGAGAGGAGAAGAGATATTTAAGGAGATCTAGGAGGAGTGAAGGAAGAGCTACGAGCATTGAAGGAGGAGGAGCTTGGAGGAGTAAAGAAGGGCTTCCATCTACAAGAGTTAAAGAGGTAAGTGCAAACCCAAACTCCCTCATTTTTTTCATCGTTTTTTGTATTTTCTCTCCTCCCTCTCCTATTCTTTCCCAATCTTTCTTCTTGCTCATTTGTTTGCAGGTTGTCCACCACCTATATTCATATTCCAAAATGATGTTTTTTTGGCTTATATATATTACTCCACTTTTGGTTTTCATGATGGCAAGGGGGAGTAGGAATAGAAGGGAAGAAGAAGAAGAAGAGAATAGTAGTCCCCATATGGATGACCCAATGTACAATGATGAGGAAGGGTTTGAAGAGGAAGGCGATAAACCTGATGAGAACATTGAAACACTAGAGGGGAAAGTTGCATTAATACCCTTGTGGAACTATGTGACCAAAATTGAAGGGGGAAAAGGTGGTGAAAGCTACAAGTTTTTGTGCCCTCGTGGTTTTCATGGAGGAAAACCATCTAATGGTTCATATACTTGTGTGAGGAGGTATCTTTGTGGGGTGATGGACAATGATGAGAAAAAGGGTGTCGTGGGGATAGCGATTCGCCCAAAGGTTTTAGTTGAACAAAGAAGAAAATACATCCAAATATAGGAGGTTGCACAACAAAAAAACAAGAAACAAAAAACTCAATCTGAATCAAGTGCAACCTCTAGATTTGGTAGCTCATATCTTTATGGTACTTCTACAAGCTCTGAAGGTAAAAGAACAATGGGGGATTTCCTTAATGTTGTTGGGAGGAATGACGTGGATGGAAAGATAGTCTGATTTCTTTGTGCTTGCGGTGTACCATTCAATGTTCTTCGCTCTCCCTATTGGCATGAAATGGAAAAAACCATCAATGAATGTAAAAATTTCTCATTTCCCACCCCGGTTTTCAGTTTCACCTTATTTCTCCAAAATAGTTAAATGCCCTTTCCCATATCCATACATTCAACAACTGGAAAATAAATTTTGTTGAAAACACAAATTCTGGAAATTTTACAGAATGCTGGAAAATGCAGAAATAAATATCAGCACATACAAACAGCCATTCAACACATTTAAACACAGTGATTTTTGGTCAAGGTGACCCTGGAAAAACCCCCTACAACTCTTGGGGAAAACCAGTTCGAAAGCTTCTTTTATTTCTGGAAAATGCTTTTTACAGTAAGAGAAATATTCAGCAAAAATCAGCAAGCAAACTTTTACAACTTATCTCAGCCTTGCTGAAACTCCGCCTTGCTGAAACTCTGCCCTGCTGAAACTCCGCTGTACAGACTTGCTAAAACTCAGCCTTGCTGAAACTCCGCCTTGCTGAAACTCCGCCTTGCTGAAACTCCGTTGTACAGACTTGCTGAAACTCCTTCTCCTCACTATCCAGAAATCTCCCTTGCTCTCTTGCTCTCCTTCTCTCAATCTGCTCATGAAAAAATTAATGACTTTTTTCTCCTTTTCCTCCCTTAATTTAACCCTAAGTGACTTTTGGGTAATCCCTAAATCCAATGGTTGAAATAGATTGAGATCTAGGGCTGAGATTAAATGCTCATTTAAATCTCACTTTCTATTTTTTAATTCACCCCACTTTAATAAAGACCCACTTAGTCATTTATTTCCAAAGTCACTTTTCCTTTCTAATTTTACATTGACTTTATTAAAGTCACTTTAAAATTAGACTTTAGTAACTTTATCACTTAAATTCACTTTTAAATTAGATTTGACTTTATAAAAATTATAAAGTCACTTTAGGAGAAAAATTAAATTCTTTTGGACACTTTTCCCTAGACCAAAGATCAAAGCCTTAGGGAACCACCTGTCCTCCGGTACCAAATTTCAACACTCCCTCTTACCGAGGAAGGTGTTCCTCACCACACCCATCTTGTCTCTGAAGTAGACATGCTTGCCTCGTGGTAAGGCTTTGGTAAGAATATCTGCAACCTGCTTATTAGTGGGAATATACTCAAGCTTCACAGCGCCCTTCTGAACACAGTCTCTGATGAAATGATATTTGATCCCGATATGCTTTGACCTGTCATGAAATACTGGATTCTCCGTGAGTTTAATGCAACTCTGATTATCACAGTAAATCATTGAAGGTCTCAACGGCTGACCAAATAAGCCAAACAACATCTTGTGAAGCCAGATGGCCTCACAACTAGCTAGACTGGCTGCCATATACTCTGCTTCCGCTGAACTCAATGCTACTAACTGCTGCTTCCGGCTGAACCATGACACTACTGCTGAACCCAACCCAAAACAGCACCTTGAAGTGCTCTTCCTATCAGAAGCACAACCTGCCCAATCAAAATCAGTATAACCTGCCAATCTCACTCCATCCCCCTACCTGTAGTCCAGACCATAATCCACTGTCCCCTGCAAGTATCGCAAAATGTGTTTTGCAGCCACCCAGTGAACCTTCCTAGGCTCACACATAAACTGACTCATCCTGTTGACTGCAAAACAAATATCTGGTCTAGTGTTGACCAAATACATCAAGGAACCAATCAGCTACCTGTACAATGTGGAATCCACTAACTCGGAATCCGAAGCATGAAGCTTCTTCCAGTTGGTAATCATCGGTGTCGACATGGGTCTACAATCCTCCATGTGGAATCTGCTAAGGATGTCCACAATATACTTCCCCTGCCCCAGGAAGAAATGCCCCTCCTCCTGCCACATCTCCAAACCCAAAAAGTAATGCATCAAGCCGATGTCCTTCATCTCAAACTCCGCTGCAAGATCTCTCTTGCAGTGCTCTATGAGTCTCTCTGCACCTGTAATGACCAAGTCATCCACATACAGCACCAGAATGAGAGACTCCTCACCTATCACAATATAGTAAAGGTTCGGATCTGCCTCACTCTTTGTGAAACCCATCCCCTGCAAGTATGTATCTATCCTGGAGTACCAAGCTCTGGGAGCTTGCTTCAGGCCATAAAGGGCCTTCTGCAGTCTGCACACATGGGACTCCTTCCCATGCACCTCAAAGCCCTGTGGCTGCTCAATGTACACCTCCTCCTGTATGAAGCCATTGAGAAATGCAGTCTTCACATCCATCTGGTGGATCTTCCAACCCATCTTTGCTGCTATCGATATAATGGAGCGGATCGAAGTATATCGAGCCACGGGAGCGAAGGTCTCCTCATAATCAACTCCTTCTACATGGGAGAACCCTCTAGCCACAAACCTCGCTTTGAATTTCTCAATGCTGCCATCTGCAGCATGCTTTACCTTGTAAAGCCATCTGGAAGTAACCACGGATTTGCCCTCAGGCCTCGGCACCACCTCCCAAACATCATTCTTCATGATAGAAGAATACTCCTCCTGCATGGCCTCTCTCCAGACCTGCTAGCTAGCTGCCTCCTCATAGCTAGAAGGCTCAGAGTCAAGGATGCTAGTAGCCATTGCCATATAGCTACAAAACCTCTCAGGTGGTCTACTCTCTCTGACCGGCCTCTTAGGCTCAGCAACAGATGTGGCATCTCTCAAGGTGTCCTGAAGCCACTTGGGCTTCCTCTTCCCTGAGCACACTTCTCCCATAGGAAAATGAAACTCCTCCTCCTCATCATCATCAGGAGCCTGAACTCCTGACTGTCTGTCTACTATCCTCCTACCTGCACCTGAACCTGTAGAAGCTGAGGTACCGTGTGAACTATCCATCAGTGGACTCCCTAGTGAATTGCTCTGTGGACTGCTCTGCATGCTGCCCGGAGCACCACCCCTCTGGCTCGGCGAGCCACTGCTCACTGACGGACCTGACATCCTCATAGATGTACCTCCTGATCCCTGCGACTGACTCAACTGCTGCTGAGGGTCTGGCTGATCCAGATACTCTAACTCCCGTGACCTCCTAAAGGCCCTGTCCTCCTCGAACTTCACATCCCGCCTGACAACAACTTTCCTCTGTGCATGAATGTAAATCCGAAAGGCCTTTGAGGTCTCACTGTAGCCCACAAAGATACCCTTCTCTGCGGTAGGCTCTAGTTTGGTCCTCTTCTCCTTGGGTATGTAGGAGCATGTAATGCATCCAAAGATACGAAGATGACCAATATCAGGCTTCTTCCCAGAAAAAACCTCCTCCGGAGTCATGTACCCCAAGGCACGATGCGGACTCCTGTTCTGCAAATAAACAGCTGTGTTGCAGGCCTCTGCCCACAAGAACAATGGCAACCCCTGATCATGTAACATGGCTTTGGCAACTCCTACGATGGATCTGTTCTTCCTCTCTGCAACCCCGTTCTGTTGGGGGTTGTAAGGAACAGTGAACTCCCTCCTAATGCCTGCCTCCGCACAATAGTCAACAAACTCTCCAAGGGTGTACTCTCCCCCATTGTCCGACCTCAGGGACTTGATCTTCCGACCTGTCTGTGTCTCCACAAGAGCTCTGAACTCCTGAAACCGCTTGAAGACCTCACTCTTGGTCTTCAAGAAATAAATCCAGGTCCTCCTGGAGTGATCATCAATGAATAAAACATAGTACTCATATCCACTCAAGGAAACATGAGACATCCGACCGCTCACATCGGAATGAATCAAATCAAGTATCCCAGTCGCTCTGCTGTCACTGCTGGGAAAAGGGGATTTGGCAAACTTGCCCATTGCACATCCTCTGCGAGTATCAAAGTGATCAGTACTAAAATCTGGCACACCTGTAGTGACCTCCCGCAAGGTCCTCAAGGCTCCATGATACATATGTCCCATCCTGCGGTGCCAAATCTCACACAGCTCAGAACTGCTAGCTCTGCTGTCGGTACTACTGCTCAATGCCAAAAGGGACTAGAATGCAAACTTGTACACCTTTGCATGGCGTACACCTATCACTCTAGCTAAATCAGCTGGAGTGCCCCTGGAATACATCAACACCTGTCCTCCCCTGAACAGTACCTCATATCCTCTGTCCTCCAAAGCTGAGACGGATATGAGGTTCTTCCTCATCCCTGGCACATAAAGAACATCTGACACCTTCAAGGGAGGTTTGGACTCCCTCTGAAATGTCAGTGTCCCCACCCCGACTGCTCTAACAACTCTGTCATCACTGAGTACTACCTCTATATCAGTGCCACTCTCTGAAATTTCTGAGAAGTACTCACGGACTCCTGTCATGTGACGTGAAGCCCCACTGTCCACATACCAGATACCCGAAGATGCTCCGCTAATCGAGGGAAAAGCATGCTCCCTCAAAACATGTGTGGCAGGTGATCCTGCACTAGAGAACTCATACGCAGTGAACCCAAACTCCCGGTCAAAACGATCTGCAAAGTCCTCAACCTCTGCTGAAGCTGCTACGCTCTGGTTCTTCCCTTCTTCTTCTTCTTCTCCGGACACACAACTGCATAGTGTCCCATCTTTTGACAATTCCAACACTTCACCTTGGAATAGTCCTTCTGTGTGTTACCCTATTTACCTTTACCTTTGCCTTTGCCCCACCATTGCTTGTGGAAGCCTACTTCTTCCCTTTGCCTTTCTTGCCTCCTGCCGACAGTGCTACATCCTCATCCTGCTCAACTGGCTTGGCTGCCCCAAGCTGACCTTTCCTGATCTCTGTCTGAATGCAATCATCCCAAAACCTCTCCCATGTGGGAAGGGTCTCACGTGCACAAACCCCATCAGCAAAGTTCATCCATGAATAGGGGAGACCATTCACTGCAATCTGCACCAACTCAGTGGGTGGAATGTCCTCTCCAACTGCTGCCAACTCATCTCTCACATTAGTAATCTTTGTGAGATATCCAGCTGCACTATCATTACCCATCTTAATGGTCTTCAGCTTCTCTTTTAGGACCATTTTCTAGTTCTCATTGATACTCTGGTAGAGATTGGACAATGCTGTCCACATCTCATGGGCATTTCTCTTTCCTCTCACATGAGGAATGCAATGGTCTTTGACTCCGTCTAAAATCAGTCTCTTACCCTTGTTGTTCTTTTTATTATACTCAGCCAACTGAGTAGCATCAGTAGGCACAACAACAGGGTTCTGTGTGGTATGCACCATGATGTCCCAGACTTCTGCCTCCTCAAAGATACTCTGCATTCTCTCCTTCCAAACGCTGTAATTTGTATGCCAATCCAGCCTATCCTCCACCCTCAATCCCAATGACATCCTGCTGTCCTAAAACTGAAAAATAGCATTGTTGTAGTAAAGATAAAAACTATTGTTTGTGAAAAATCAGCTTGCTGGAATTTTCTGAGTGAAAAATCAACAGGCTATAATTTTCCTCCTTGCTGTCCCAAACTGCACTTCAGCACTCAAGCTCTGATACCATGTAAAAATTTCTCATTTCCCACCCCGGTTTTCAGTTTCACCTTATTTCTCCAAAATAGTTAAATGCCATTTCCCATATCCATACATTCAACAACTGGAAAATAAATTTTGTTGAAAACACAAATTCTGGAAATTTTACAGAACGCTGGAAAATGCAGAAATAAATATCAGCACATACAAACAGTCATTCAACACATTTAAACACAGTGATTTTTGGTCAAGGTGACCCTGGAAAAACCCCCTACAACTCTTGGGGAAAACCAGTTTGAAAGCTTCTTTTATTTCTGGAAAATGCTTTTTACAGTAAGAGAAATATTCAGCAAAAATCAGCAAGCAAACTTTTACAACTTATATCAGCCTTGCTGAAACTCAGCCATGCTGAAACTCCGCTGTACAGACTTGCTGAAACTCCGCCTTGCTGAAACTCCGCCCTGCTGAAACTCCTCTATACAGACTTGCTGAAACTCCGCATTGCTGAAACTCCGCTGTATCGCCTTGCTGAAACTCCTTCTCCTCATTGCCCAGAAATCTCCCTTGCTCTCTTGCTCTCCTTCTCTCAATCTGCTCATGAAAGAATTAATGACCTTTTCCTCCTTTTCCTCCCTTAATCTAACCCTAAGTGACTTTTGGGTAATCCCTAAATCCAATGGCTGAAATAGATTGAGATCTAGGGCTGAGATTAAATGCTCATTTAAATCTCACTTGCTATTTTTCAATTCACCCCACTTTATAAAGACCCACTTAATCATTTATTTCCAAAGTCACTTTTCCTTTCTAATTTTACATTGACTTTATTAAAGTCACTTTAAAATTAGACTTTAGTAACTTTATCACTTAAAGTCACTTTTAAATTAGATTTGACTTTATAAAAATTATAAAGTCACTTTAGGAGAAAAATTAAATTCTTTTGGACACTTTTCCCTAGGCCAAAGATCAAAGCCTTAGGGAACCACCTGTCCTCCGGTACCAAATTTCAACAATGAAGCCCCCTAAGGATACAAGGCCCCCAACTATGGGAAAGCTAGAAGAGTGATATTAGAAAGAGAAAAGGCAAAGGTTCAAAGAGCTTTGACATGTTTAACAAATGAGTGGGTGGATTGTGGGGTATCCATTGTATCAGATGGGTGGACAAATATTAAAAACCAACATTTGATAAATCTGCTTGGTCTTTTTGTTAGTGGTGCAGTATTTATTACATGTCATGACACCTCCATCACTGCAACTTCCCATAACATTGCAGATCTCCTATTACAATCAATCAAAGATGTTGGTCCTAATAATGTGATTCAAGTGATCACATATAATGAAATAAATTGTAAGGCAGCAGGAAAAGTTATTGAGCATACTCATCCACACATCTTTTGGTATGGCTGCTTGGTGCACACATTGAACCTTTTGATGCATGATATTGTGAAGCATAAAGAATGTGGGTGGATTAATGAGCTTTACAAGAGAGGGAAGCAACTCATTAAATTTATCACAGGGCATACAAGGGTAAACTACTTCTATGGCACTTACTCCAAGTTGCAGTTGCTTAAACTTGCAAAAACAAGATTTGCAAGTTATTACCTCACCTTTAGGCGGCTAGTGAAGGTGAGACAAGCTTTAACTAATATGGTGACCTCTGAACCATGGGAGGAAATTAACACTGATAGAGATGGTGTTAATGCAGCCGAGGACAATATTCTTGACACGTTCTTTTGGTCACAGGTTTAATATGTTTTGCAATTCACCAAACCAATTTATTACATGATCAAGTTTGCAGATTCAAATCGACCAATAATTGGGGAGGTGTATGAGCAAATGGATAACATGTTGGCGCAGATTAAAGACATTGTTGAGCCTAGAGATATCACCTTGTACAATTATATTCGTGCAGAGGTGAAAAAACGATGGGATATGCTAAATGTTCCATTGCATGCATTAGCATATGTTTTGACACCTAAATACTATCATCCATCATGGCTTTCAACACCAACACATTGGGGGGGAGCAAGAGAAAACCACACCTAGATCAAGTGGTTCTAGAAAAATATATGATTGCATTGGATAAATTAGTCCTTGCTGAGGAGGCTTCCATGGTACGCAAACAGTTGAGCAACTACACGCTTAGCACTAGTCCATTTGGGAGCATGAATGCAATTAGAGATCGAGAGACCTTTTCTTCTCTTGAGTAGTGGAACACGCATGGAGGTGCTACTCCACTTCTACAGACTTTGGCATTGCAGGTGCTATCACAGGTGGTAAACACTTCTTCTGCAAAGATGTTAAAATTGGAAACTAGGGCCAAACTCCATGTGGGTCATCTTATTTATGGCAGCTGATATTTTTCTTGGATCCCTCTCATCGAGAGGTGTAGGATTGATCTAAAGATCATTCGATTCCGATAAGTATTCATGGAGTTATGAATTTATTTGCATTATAAGACAATTCGTCAAGGTCGGCCAGCGACCAAATAAACCCCACATGTGCTCAACATTTTCGTATAAATAGAGGTGGCCTTCAAGTCATTTCAACACACTTGGGATCTCTTCCTCTCTCTACTTGTCTTTGGGTTTTAGTAGGATGAGAGATCCTAAGGAATAACGTTGCCCTGATCCATAGAGCAGAAAGCCGAAATTGCCAGAAAAGCCGGAAAAGTCGGAACTGCCGGAAAAACCGAACTGCCGAAAAAGCTGGAAATGTCGGAAAAGCCGGAACTACCAGAAAAGTCGGAACTGTCGGAAAAGCCGAAACTGCCGGAGCTGCCGGAAAAGCCAGAAAAGCCGGAACTGCGGGAAAAGATGGAACTGCCAAAAAAAGGGAAAAGCCGGAAAAGCCGATATTGCCGGAAAAGCCGAAACTGCGAAAAAGTTGGAACTGCCGGAAAAGCCTAAACTGTCGGGACTGCCAGAACTGCTGGGAACAACCGGAATTGTTGGAACTACCGGGAACATCCGAAACTGTCGGGAACTACCGAAACAATAGGAGCATCTATCTCCGAAGGAGAGCAGCATGCAAGGGACAGCTAACTAACATTGGGACAGTTGTATGGTACTTAGCAGCAAATATACCAAGCATGCAATGATACAGCTAGCATGCAACAACAAGCATGCTAGGGACAACAAGTAAGCAAGGGACAACCAGCAAGCAAGGGGCAGCCAACACATAGGTCAGGATGGCAACATGGTGCAGTAATGGCACATAATGCAGTACGGTGATGGGTACAGTCATGATTAATGAAGCATGATGAGATGCAGCATAGTGATGATGGGTGCAGCATGGTGAGGTGCAGCATGATGATAAAATGTAGCACAACGATAGGTGAAGGAGTCACGTTGGAGAATTAGTTGACGCAGCATGTCTTCAACTAATCTCATGTATCATCTTCTTAGAGATGATCTATGCTCTTATCTAGATAAGTCAAAGTGTTGACTTCTGTTGTAAACGTACTATCTCTCTCTCTCTGTTGAACTATTGAAGAACATATAAGAAGAATTGATCAAGGGTTTCCCCACATTGGGGTTTGTCCCTGGCTAGCGCCACATCTTGTGTCCTCTTGTCTTGGCTTGTCTTCTGCGATTTATGTTTATGTTCTATCTACAGTTTACTTTAATGCTGATGTGATTGCTAATCTGGAAAAGATATGGAGCTAACTGTGAAAATTGAAATAAATTGCTCTAAGCATAGAACATACCTAAAATTAACATGGTATCAGAGCTGAGGTGAAGACAATGCCCAAGCAAGAGTGAAATCACCGAAGACAGTTGGGAAAGGACAAAAGGATCAGTGGATTCCTCATCCCTCTTCAAATTCACCAAGGGTGAAGTCGAAGCAGAGAATATTATCAAAATGGCGCAGCGAAATCTGGCCTACCTAAAGATCACTTCATTGGAAGACCAAATCTAAGGGTGGAAGGAAAGGCAGATAACTAGTTCGGCCATTATGCGAAGGAGTGTCCAAATGGCAGGGACACATCACTTGATGATGATAACAATCATTCCAGGGACATCTTCAATGATCAAAGGAATGACAGGTAATGCAGGTCATCAAGGAAATGGCCACCTCTTCATAGAAAGCAAGGAACCCCAGGTATGAAGAATCAAATGTTGTTTTTGATAACATAAAGAAGCGTTATCTTGTATTGGCCCTCTCCTTCAGATTCTTTGGGAATCTGGCTTTATAGATTGTAGTGCTTCAAGGCACTTCATCGGATAGATGGGTGCACTCTCTAATTTGGTAGAGATGGAAACAATCGTGGGATTATCCTTGGAGACGATGCCACCTATCCCGGAAAGGGTGTAGGGAATGTTAATTGTCAATTGAATAAGGGTAACTCGATTCATTTACAGAATCTCTTTAATGTACCTGATCGCAAGAACAACCTGGTGTCCATCTTGGAAATGGAAGTCAAAGGCTTCAGGGTGGCATTCATCGATGGAAAGGTACGTGTTAAAAAATATAATTTCCAAAGATGCTTTTTCTCATGGGTTCAAGGTTGGCAATTTGTATCAAGCTGCAGGATGGTCCATTGGGGATCATGTCAATTGACATATCGCATCTATAACACCAGAGGTCTACCTATGGGGCCCTACCTGATGTGAGTCAAATGGTGATAGGGATGTCTGAATTCAAGTAAAGCATGAAGGTACATGTCTGAGATGTACCAAAGGAAAATCTTATAAGGGGACTGTTGTCGCACAGATTGTCTGGGTAGCGCGACAACGCTCAGACCGGGGGCTATCACCCTGATCCCCAATCTCTCCGTTTAAGCCGTCTCCCGAGGCTAAGGTGGGTAGACCCTATGGGATAAAGGATGACCAACTGTGAACCAATTGGGTTGGGAGACACAGCAAGGCAATTTAGCACCTGATTGATTTTAAAAATTAATGTGCTAGTGCCTTATAGAGTTAATGATTAAATGATTATTAAATGTTGCAGAAATATGAACCTTGTAAAACAATCATATATCATCAAACGACCTAAGCAAAGATTAATCTTGCGAGATAATCAATAAATGCGTAATGCCTTAACAATATTCCAGCAATTAAAATTCAAAAGATTAAATGCTTTAAATAACCATGCAATTTTAAATGCTAATCAGTTACCACTTTCATATAGCTCATCTTCAAATAAACATTTAAGCATGTTTAACTATATAAAAATGATAAATATAAATCCCACATCAAAATTTTAGCCTTAGCGGAAAAGATACACCAAAATTGTAAATATGACAAATCCTTGAGCCAAGACTAAATCTGACAAAACATTTCAAAAAATATATATATATATATATTTTTATATGAACTAGAAAAATAAAACAAGACTAAAATAAAACCCACGGATAAAACACTTTATGCTTTTTGGGATTTTTTTTTTATAAAATTTTAAGTCTAAAAATAAAACAAAACTAAAATTCTAAATAAAAAATAAAATCTAATCTAAACTAAAGTCTAATCTAAAATCTAAAAAGAACTTTAAGATGCTTATTTTATATTTTTTAATTTTTTTTTATGATTTTAAAATTCTAAAAAGAAGAAACTAAAATCTAATGTATCTAAAACTAATAATAATCTAATTCTATAACTTAATATCTAAATACAAAAAAAGAGTACGCTAACTTAACTAGCATATATACATAAATTATAAAATTACCCTGAAACTACACTAACTATAAATTTAAATAAAATGAAAATTAAATAACATGAAAAGAAAGCTAAAACGCATATATCAATAGACTATGCTAACCCTATCTTAGAATAACATATATACATTAACCTGCATCGTATCAAACCAAAATCGAAAATTTGTCTGCGTTTAATGTTTGTTTGGTCTGCTAGCAGGTATGCTAAAGGGTTTTTGATGGCAGCAAGGGAAAATACATAGGTGATGGAGCTGGCTGCGTGAAGATGGAATGGATTGCAGCGGATGAAGGTGCCGGTTTTCTTTGCGTTTGCAGGTGGAGATGAGGGAAGTACGCAGGTCTGGCACATGGATGAATATTTCGATGGATAAGATAGTAAGCATCAGCATGTAGAAGAATGCGAATGAGGGTTTAGGCAGTGGTTTTGCAGGTTTGCTGAAGAAAGCTGAAGGGTGAATAGTGTACGCAAATGAGGAAGGGAGCTGGAGTGGAGAGACTGTGTGAAAAGGGACGAGGACAGCGTGGGGAGGAAGAGCAGCACACAAGAGGACGGGCTGCGTGAATGAAAAATTGCGTGGAGAAGAAAACAACATGTGAGAATGGAGTGACAGGGAGCCAGTACGCAGGAAGGAAACCGATGATGGATGCAGCTGTATAATCTCGAATTTTTATTTTGACTTTCTACGCCTGAGACCAGCATATGCCCAAAAAAAATTTGAATTTTTTTCTGTGAAATGAAACCCCAGGAACAGCAGACAGATAGATCAAAAAACCTTTCAAATTCTCCAGTAAATTTTAAATTGCCCTGCATTCAAATTTGTCTAATGAAAACCTCGAAAAATTTTCAAGATCTATACCTGCAACCTGCAATGGCAAAAACAGAACACCGAGAAGTAAAATGTGTAAGAATTAAAACATAAAACCCTAACAAAAACCAACTAAACAGTTACAGTAATTACAAATTAAAGGCTCTAAATAGCCAGATTTGCCATTATGCCACAGAAATATTTTCAGAATTTTAAATTTAATGTGAGGTGCTTCAGAAAACCCTTCATGCATCTGCAACAAAAATTCTAATGATAAGCCCGGGATTAAAACTGGTTGGGCTCTTTCAGAAAACGCAATCCGAGAGTTGGCTGGTTCAGCCAAGAACTTCCCCTAACGCCCGGTAAACTCAAAATTAAGGATATCCTGCACAACTTAAATCAACCATTAACATAGAGAGAGAAAACAACAGTGAAATTCAGATCAAATGGAGATACCTGCCATTATATTTCAGAAATTAAACTATCATTCAAACCCCAGAGATCAGACAAGATACCTGTGCCTAAATCAATCTTCATCAAGCTATCATCAATGGCTGAAAATAAAATTATGCAGAAAAATAAAACATCTTATAGCATTTCCAGAAGAGTAACACCAGCAAGATTTTCAACCCCAAAGTCTTTTTTTATTGCACAAAAAAATGACTACAAGAGAGCTTTCTTTAGCACACGACTCTCAAATCGAATGATCTCAAATGACCCCTAACACCCTATTTAAAGGAAAAATTCCCAACAGCTAGTTCGAGTGATCCATGTCAAACTAATCTCGACCGTCGATGAGGATTAAAACCTCTTTTAATCTCATCCGTCGAAATTTTAAATGCATTTTAATATATTAAAAAATTAAAATCCTGCATTTATTTCCTCAAAATTTGACTTATATTATTTTTTTATTGGATCCTCGAATTTAGCCCTTGGAAAAATCACCTGGGACCTAGGACTTATGAGGGGATAAAACATTTTCCAACCCTCAAGACACTTTACATCATGACTTTTACAATTTTATATCTCAAGGGGGAAAACCCATTTGACATAGACCCTCATAGACCACCTAGTTCTGCGACACAAACATAATCTAGCAGATCAAGCAATTTGAAATAACCTAACGAAATAATTAGGATTATTTCCAAATTACTTTTACATCAACTCGAAGCACACTAGGATTCCCTTAAGATTCTAATGACAAAATCCATTCCGGCTTTGGGGTTAGACTGAAGGAAAACTCTGCCGATCATGGATTGGTGAGATGAAAAACCTTCCGGAACATAAATTATCACTAGAAAATTAGGTTTGCCTAGGCAATTTACATACATGACTCAGATCTGCTAAGATTATTTACAATTTACACATGCAGACTGGGTTTACAACATAACATGATCAGGCTGATGATGACAGTCGAATGGCACAGACATATCGATCAAGCGCTATTCCTTTTGCGAAAAAAGGGGGTGTACTGCTATGGGTAGTTGACACGTAGTGGTCAACATCTGGCTCTACTTGGGGACACGTTGCTGCATTGTAGGAATGTGAGAATCCAAAATCTGCATCCACGCAACACACAACAAAACATAAGTAGCGTCCATCCAAAAATCATCATATAACATTAAGCACAGGAAAGATATAAGCTCTTCATTTATTAACTATCTAGTAACATGAAAAGTAAATCTAATCCTAAAACAGAAATGAAAATGCTGAAAAAACAAGGAGTAGGGTTGGAAATACAGAGGATGCCCCATGGCATCTTATGCGTTCAACATAGTGTATACTGAGCATTTTCCTGCTTTCAAGCAAATCTGTCGGCTGCTTATCGGATGTACCATGTCCAATTTTGCATACGGTAGGACTTTTCCCTATCCGAAAATCAAGTTGCTCGCGGCCGTCTGATGCATCAAATCTTTTTCTCATTTTCTTTTTTTGTGTTTTTTCTTTGTGGCAGGCTGTATCGCTGATGACGTGGGACTTTCTGCTTCAAAGCTCCCAGATGAAGTATGTTAAATATGCGTGACATGTCTTTCTTCATTCTGCATCTGCCCTGTCAAGGATGATGGATCAATCTCACAGGTGCCATGAGTTATAACTTGATCTTCAATGACTAATGGATTAACCGTGTGAGCATCAACCTGATTATTAATTTCCCTTTTATCCAGGTCACCTTCAATTATCCACTTTTCAATGGAACAACGAACCTCATAATAAGATGGAGCTTGTTGCAACAGATAAGGAGGCTCCTGATCTATTGGCATTCCCTGGTTTCTTTCATCCTCTGACCATTGTTGAAATTTCTGAACCTGTATTTTAATGGCATCTATCTAACTAGAGTGTTCAATCTTCATAGCACTGATTTCCCTGGCATGGTCTTCTTCCATGGTCAATAACTTATTCTGAAGACATATCTGATTAGCTTCCATATCTTTTATTACTTTATCATTATCTGCTTTTATGGTCATCCAGCAATGTTGCATAAAGTTTATCTCTTTCTTATGATTTTCTTGCATGGTAGCCAATTGATTATTATAATCAAATTCCATGATCATCATATTTTCCTCTAAGCCTGATAACTTGCAAAGCATAAAATTAATTTCCCTGTCAAGATTAGCTTTCATGGTCTCAATTTCCTTAGCATGTTGACTTTGCATGTCGGCTACGTGGTCAGAGTGTTTAATTTTCATGATTTCCATCTCCTTATCACGTCTTTCCAAGCGGGTGCATAAAGTTCTCACATCATTGGCGTAATTAGTTTGATTGATCTCCATATTTTCTACCCGCCGCATTAGTTCTTCTATAATTTTCTTCTAATTTTCCTTTTCATTGATTTCACAATTTGTCCCTACTTTTCCACTATCTTGGATTTGATCTGCAATGGTATAGGTCGATGGCACACTCTGATATGAAAAATTGTCTTGAAATATTTCATCGACAGTTGGACCTTTCATAAGATTACTTTCATTCTGTTGCACAATTTTAGGGGCACAAGGCGAGCTATCTTGATAACCATATCTATCTTTAAAAGCATTGACAATGTCTTGTAAAGAAGTTAAAGAATCCTCGGGACAATTGTTAAACCAATTCAAAGCATCACCCTCTAAAGAAAGGACAAAAAGACGCATTTTGACATCTTCATGATTATACTGAGGGGGTCTACAATATATGATCATTATACGAGTAAACCTGCCTAGATGCTTTCTAACAGCGACTGAATCACCACTCGAGAACAAAGGTAATTTAGAAATGGCCACTTCTGGAACATCATGGAGATCATCAGTAAAATGACATGGGGTAAACGTATAATCCATGATGAATAACGAGGGACCAAATGGATGATAGAAAGAGATCTCTGCTCAAGAAAATCAAGAGATGAAAGAAGTGGAGTCGCCACTTGAACAATGAATCTAATTCTAGGATCCAAAAAGCAACCAACAAGCAGATATGAGGGAGGCTTCTTGTCTAGGAAAAAATAAATGAAAAGAAATGGAGTCACCACCCAAACAAGAAACGAACTGAAGAGTAGGTGTTGAAGATACGATTAAACGATATGACGAAAGATAAAGTGATGAAAAGATCAAATGACGCCAAAGAATGTTGGTCGTTTGACAGGTTAACGAATGGCGGAAAAGATGAGATGATGCCAAAAAATGTTGACTTTGTCGGCTCAAATGAAAAGATTCCAGATTCCAGATGAGAGAGAAGAATGAAGATGAAATGTCATTGAAATGCCAGGGACAGAAAAACTCTATCCCCGGCAACGGCACCAAAAAATGTTGTCGTTGTCGGCTGAAATGAACAGATGAGAATGATGAGGAAATGATGAGAAATGAGAAAATGAATGTCGTCGAAATGTCGAGAATAAAATGTCCCCGGCAACGGCGCCAAAAAATATTGTTGTTGCCGGGCCAAATGAAAAGATGAGAAATAAGAAGAAAATGAGGAAATGTCGTTGAAACGCCGAGAATAAAATGTCCCCGGAAATAGCGCCAAAAAATATTGTCGCACAGATTGTCTGGGCAACGCGACAATGCTCAAACCGGGGGTTGTCACCCTGATCCCCGATCTCTCCGTTTAAGCCATCTCCCGAGGTTAAGGGGGGTAGACCCTATGGGATAAAGGATGACCAACTGTGAACCAGTTGGGTTGGGAGACACAGTTAGGCAATTTAGCACCTGATTGATTTTAGAAATTAATGTGCCAGTGCCTTATGGAGTTAATGACTAAATGATTATTAAATGTTGCAGAAATATGAACCTTGTAAAACAATCATATATCATCAAACGACCCAAGCAAAGATTAATCTTGCGAGATAATCAATAAATGCGCAATGCCTTAACAATATTCCAGCAATTAAAATTCAAAAGATTAAGTGCTTTAAATAACCATGCAATTTTAAATGCTAATCAGTTACCACTTTCATATAGCTCATCTTCAAATAAACATTTAAGCATGTTTAACTATATAAAAATGATAAATATAAATCCCACATCAAAATTTTAGCCTTAGCGGAAAAGATACACCAAAATTGTAAATATGACAAATCCTTGAGCCAAGACTAAATCTGACAAAACATTTCAAAAAATATATTTTTTTTTTTTTAATATGAACTAGAAAAATAAAACAAGACTAAAATAAAACCTAAGGATAAAACACTTTATGCTTTTTGGGATTTTTTTTATAAAATTTTAATTCTAAAAATAAAACAAAACTAAAATTCTAAATAAAAAACAAAATCTAATCTAAACTAAAGTCTAATCTAAAATCTAAAAAGAACTTGAAGATGCCTTTTTTATATTTTTATATTTTTATATTTTTTATTTTTTATGATTTTAAAATTCTAAAAAGAAGAAACTAAAATCTAATGTATCTAAAACTAATAATAATCTAATTCTAGAACTTAAGATCTAAATACCAAAAAAAAGAAAGTACGCTAACTTAACTAGCATATATACGTAAATTATAAAATTAACCTAAAGCTACACTAACTATAAATTTAAATAAAATGAAAATTAAATAACATTAAAAGAAAACTAAAACGCATATATCAACAAACTATGCTAACCTTATATCTTAGAATAACATATATACATTAACATGCATTGTATCAAACCAAAATCGAAAATTTGTTTGTGTTTAATGTTTGTTTGGTTTGCTAGCAGGTATGCTAAAGGGTTTTTGACGGCAGCAAGGGAAAATACGCAAGTGATGAAGCTGGTTGCATGAAGATGGAATGGATTGCAGCAGATGAAGGTGCCGGTTTTCTTTGCGTTTGCAGGTGGAGATGAGGGAAGTATGCAAGTCTGGCAGATGGATGAATATTTCGATGGATGAGATAGTAAGCAGCAGCATGTAGAAAAATGCGAATGAGGGTTTAGGCAGTGGTTTTGCAGGTTTGCTGAAGAAAGCTGAAGGGTGAATGGTGTACACAAATGAGGAAGGGACCTAGAGTGGAGAGATTGTGTGAAAAGGGACGAGGAGAGCATGGGGAGGAAGAGCAGCGCGCAGGAGGACGAGCTGCGTGAATGAAAAATTGCGTGGAGAAGAAAACAATGTGTGAGAATGGAGTGACAAGGAGCCAGTACGCAGGAAAGGAAACCGATGATGGATGCAGCTGTATAATCTCGAATTTTTCTTTTGATTTTCTAAGCCTGAGACCAGCGTATGCCCAAAAAAAAATTTGAATTTTTTTCTGCGAAATGAAACCCCAAGAACAGCAGACAGATAGATCAGAAAACCTTCCAAATTCTCCAATAAATTTTAAATTGCCCTGCATGCAGATTTGTCTAATGAAAACCCCGAAAAAATTTCAAGATTTGTACCTACAACCTGCAATGGCAAAAACAGAACACCGAGAAGTAAAATGTGCAAGAATTAAAAACTAAAACCCTAACAAAAACCAGCGAAATAGTTACAGTAATTACAAATTAAAGGCTCTAAATAGCCAAATTTGCCATTATGCCACAGAAATATTTTCAGAATTTTAAATTTAATGTGAGGTGCTTCAGAAAACCCTTCATGCATCTGCAACAAAAATTCTAATGATAAGCCCGGGATTAAAACTGGTTGGGCTCTTTCAGAAAATGCAATCCAGGAGTTGGTTGGTTCAACCGAGAACTTCCCCTAACGCCCGGTAAACTCAAAATTAAGGATATCCTGCACAGCTTAAATCAACCATTAACATAGAGGGAGAAAACAACAGTGAAATTCAGATCAAATGGAGATACCTGCCATTATATTTCAGAAATTAAACTATCATTCAAACCCCAGAGATCAGACAAGATACCTGTGCCTAAATCAATCTTCATCAAGCTATCATCAATGGCTGAAAATAAAATTATGCAAAAAAATAAAACATCTTACAGCATTTCCAAAAGAGTAACACCAGCAAGATTTTCAACCCCAAAGTCTTTCTTTATTGCACAAAAAATGACTACAAGAGAGTTTTCTTTAGCACACGACTCTTAGATCGAATGATCACAAATGACCCCTAACACCTCATTTAAAGGAAAAATTCTCAACGGCTAGTTCGAGTGATGCATGTCAAACTAATCTCGACCGTCGATGAGGATTAAAATCTCTTTTAGTCTCATCCGTCGAAATTTTAAATGCATTTTAATATATTAAAAAATTAAAATCCTGCATTTATTTCCTCAAAACTTTTGACTTATTATTATTTTATTATTATTATTATTATTATTGGATCCTCAAACTTAGCCTTTGGAAAAATCACTTAGGACCTAGGACTTATGAGGGGATAAAACTTTTTCCAACCCTCAAGACACTTTACATCATGACTTTTACAATTTTACATCTCAAGGGGGAAAACCCATTTGACATAGACCCTCATAGACCACCCAGTTCTGCAACACACATAATCTAACAGATCAAGCAATTTGAAATAACCTAACGAAATAATTAGGATTATTTCCAAATTACTTTTACATCGACTCGAAGCACACTAGGATTCCCCTAAGATTCTAATGACAAAATCCATTTCGGCTTTGGGTTAGGCTGAAGGAAAACTCTGCCGATCATGGATTGGTGAGACGAAAAACCTTCCGGAACGTAAATTATCACTAAAAAATTAGGTTTGCCTAGGCAATTTACATACATGACTCAGATCTGCTAAGATTATTTACATTTACACATGCAGATTGGGTTTACAACATACATGATCGGGCTGATGATGACAATTGAATGGCACGGACATATCAATCAAGCGCTATCCCTTTTGCGAAAAAAGGGGGTGTACTGCTATGGGTAGTTGACACATAGTGGTCAACAGGGACCATTCCCCTCATGCAGCAGGTCCACAGGTTTGGAACAACCCAAGGAGTTTGAGATTCATGATCAGGAATCTCATGTATACAGGTGGAAGAAAGCCCTCTATGGCTTGAAGCAAAACACCCCAGGCGTAGTATGAGAGGATTGATCGCTGTCAGATGAAGCTGAGATTCACTAAGAGTGAAGTCGATCCAAACCATTGTTTGAAAGTTGTGGATGATAGAACTATCATATCGGCACCTTATGAGGACGACCTATTTCTGACAGGTGCAGACCCTCTCATTTGCAGAAGTAAGAGGGAGTTGGAGTCCGGAAGTGGAATGATAAACTGCAAGCCTGTGACTACCTCGAGGATCTTAACTTTCAGAACTTATATGGTAGTGATGTCGAACCAGATTTGGGAAATGCCTCTGAGTTTCATAAACTCATTCGCGTTGATGTTCTTGGTGAACTGCCGTCCGGACATATGTTTTGTAGTTAACATGGTGAGCTCATATTTGGTTGAGCCTCACTGGATTGGTGCCAAGAATTTTTTGAGATATCTTCGGGGCACAATCTCTCATGGATTGAGATACACTGTCGGAAATATGAAACTACATGATTATTCGAATGCTGACTGGGCAGGCAGTGTGGAGGATCACTAGAGCACTTCTTAGTGTTGGTTCTCTTTGGATTCTGCTTCGATATCATGGATGAGCAGGAAGCAAAAGTCAGTTGCTATAAGCATCGCCGAGACCGAATACATAGCTACAAGTATGATCTCGTGTGAAGCTGCATGGTTGCAGAAGCTCTTAAGTGAGTTGTTTGTACACATGACGAATACCACTATGATTCTCTGTGACAACCAGAGGGGGGATTCGATTATTGAGGAATCTCGTATTCGATGATTGCTCCAACAGATAGACATCAGATACTGCCTTATCTGGGATATGGTAAGTCGATGAGCGAGGAGGCTCCATCGCATTGAGACTGATGTATAGGTCGCAGACATTTTGTCAAAGCCCCAGGGAAAGGTCAAATTTGTGACTTTCCCGAACGACTTAGAGTCGTTGAGAGACCTTCTTATAAGGGTCCTGCATGTTGCATGCATTGAGCTCTGGGAGCTCTAGGGGGCTTGGGGTACTTACTAGAGCAACATACGACCACAGGGCGACTCACCCTCCCCTGGTGGTGCGCTATGAATAGGATGATTAGTTCTTCTGTGGGTCAGGATGATTAGTTCTCCCATGGAAACTGTGGAACAGGATGATTAGTTCTCCCGTGGCAACTGTGGAACAGGATGATTAGTTCTCCTGTGGGCCAAGATGATTTGTTCTCTGTGGCGACTGTGGAACAGGATGATTAGTTCTCCTGTGGGCCAGGATGATTAGTTCTCTGTGGCATCCACTGACAGGATGATTCGTTCTCCTGTGGACAGGATGATTAGTTCTCTTGTCGAGGCATCCTACCCATGCAGTCTAGGATGCATGGGAAGTACCTCTCATCTGATCAATGAGCAGGGAAATGAGGATAGGGACCATAGTAGTACTATCGATCAGTGTTTTACAAATCGGCCGTTTCGAAACCGAAACGGCCGAGTCGAACCGAGTCGATTGCTGGAGGAGTGACCCGGCCAAGTAACCGGTCCGGTTGACCGAGTCATGTGTGACTCGGTCAACCCGGCCGGATCCGACTTGACTCGGCCGAGTCACAAGGGGACGGCTGGGCAGGTCAGCGAAGTCCATTCTCAAGCTAACAAGGACTGTTCTTGCAGACTTGCACAACTGTATGAGGCTTAAAACTCTGAATCATTTAGCTCTGTGATTGGCTTAGTCAATGAGATCCGTTTCGCATTTATTACCTACTTATTGCACTGAAGTATTGATCCTTTATATACATCATCATCTACAAATTTCGAACTTCAAACGTGGTCTTCTATTCACAATTGAATTTCCAAGGTGACTTGACAAGCAGATTGAGTAGGACTACATCATCAATCATTACTTCAGCAGTGCCAGTGCCTCCAATAGTAGCAGTTAGAAATTAATGGTAGGCACCTTCTGACAGTGTAAGGTTCAGTGGCTTATATTGCAGCAGTGAGAGGTTCATGTTTCATTGGTTTGCAGTAAGGGTATTCACATTGCAGTTGTGAGTCTTGATGATTCTAAGTGAAAAGACAGAGGCACTGTATGTAGTAGCATTCCTCTTATTGACTGAAGTTGAAGATTTGTAGAAGAATATGTCTTTATCTATAGTAAGGTTATCATCATTGGAATTGGTCTCATGATTAGGAGTTCATTTACATATTCTGGCTTACTTCATCAACAGTCCTTCATTCTAAGATAGGGGGCAGTAAAGGTTTATGTTTCATCATTGTTGTAGCACTCTGGAAGGTGCTTCATTGCTATATCTGAGCAGCTATAAGACGCATGCCAGTAAGCCTCCTTGGGCAGAGGTTGAGATATTTTCAAGGTCATAGAGCAGAACTAAGACATCTAGCTCTGAGCCTCACTGCTCGCAGCATATTTGTTGATACATCCTTTCGGCACCAGTGCAGCAGTGTAAGATTGAAAGCAGCTTGGCATAGTTGATTTAGCAACTGCGCCATGAGCTCCCTATTGCATATTCATTCGTGAGCATTGCAGTGTTTGTGTCGAGGGCAACAGTGGTTGTTGTATAGTGACAATGTCAAGATTGACAGTCAAGGTTTAATGTTCAAATTGAACAGAAGCAAAGAGCCTACTTTGATCATATGTTGTCTTCCATCTATATTATAATGCTGTGTGTTTGGAAACATGAATGAAAATCTTTAAAATTATGTTTAAAATATTTAAAATTATGTTTTTTAATAAAATAAATAAATATTTAATGTATTTTTTACAACGACCGAGTCATTGAAATCGAGCCGGCCGAGTCATTACCGTTTCGGAGTCGGAGTCGGAGTCGATCCTCGACCGAGTCGGAGTCGGAGTCGGAGTTTTAAAACATTGCTATCAATGGACGCATCGCTGTATCTACCGTACTCCCTATGCTAGGACGACCTCGATTGATCTGGGATCAACGAAACTGATATGGGATCAGTATGAGTGGTTTGAGACACTCTCTTGTGACATTGATTTGGGATCAATGAAACTAATCTGGGATCAGTAGGAGTGGTTTGAGACACTCTCTTGTGATATTGATCTGGGATCAATAAAACCGACTTCAGGTTAGTAAGAGTGATGTGACACACTCTCTTCAAATGAAACTGACTTCGGGTCAGTAGAGAATGGTATGAGACATTCTCGATCAATTCTTCTTCTTCATGGTTCAACAGAGCAGAGCAAAGCAGAGCTCAGCAGATCAAAGCAGAGCAGAGCAGAGCTCAACAGATCAAAGCAGTGCAGAGCACTGATGGCAGAGATAGTACAGTCGGACATATGGATCAACGGATGGAGTTCTCCCTAGTTGAGAGGGAGTGTTAAAATTGGCAACTAGGGCCAAACTCCATGTGGGTCATCTTATTTATGGCAGCTGATATTTTTCTTGGATCCCTCTCATCGAGAGGTGTAGGATTGATCTAAAGATCATCCGATTCTGATAAGTATTCATGGAGTTATGAATTTATTTGCGTTATAAGACAATTCGTCAAGGTCGGCCAGCAACCAAATAAACCCCACATGTGCTCAACGTTTTAGTATAAATAGAGGTGGCCTTCAAGTCATTTCAACACACTTGGGATCTCTTCCTCTCTCTACTTGTCTTTGGGTTTTAGTAGGAGGAGAGATCCTAAGGAATAACGTTTCCCTGATCCAGAGGGCAGAAAGCCGGAACTGCCAGAACTGCCGGAAAAGTTGGAACTACTGGAAAAGCCGGAACTACTAGAAAATTCAGAAAAGTCGGAACTGCCGGAGAAGTTGAAACTGTCGGAAAAGCCGAAAAAGCTAGAAAAGCTGAAACTGCTGGAAAAGCCGGAAATGCTGGAAAAGCCGGAACTGCCAAAAAAGCCGAAAAAGCTGGAATTGCCAGAAAAGCCGAAACTGCCGGAAAAGACGGAACTGCCAGAAAATCCGGAAAAGCTGGAAATGCCGAAAAAGTCGAAACTGCCAGAAAAGTTGGAAATTTCGGAACTGTCGGGACTGCCAGAACTACCCAGAACAACCGGAACTGCCGGGAACAACCAGAACTGTCGGGAACTGCCGAAACAGCCGGAGCATCTGTTTCCAAAGAAGAGCAACATGCAAGGGACAGCTAACTAACATTGGGACAGTTGTATGGTACTTAGCAGCAAATACACCAAGCATGCAATGTTACAGCTAGCATGCAAGGGACAACTAGCATGCTAAGGACAACAAGCATGCTAGGGACAACAAGCAAGCAAGGTGCAGCCAACACATAAGTCAAGATGGCAACATGGTGCAGCAATGGCACATAATGCAGTACAGTGATGGGTACAGTCATGATTAATGAAGCGTGATGCGATGTAGCATAGTGATGATGGGTGCAGCGTGGTGAGTTGCAGCATGATGACGAAATGCAGCACAACGATAGGTGAAGAAGTCACCTTGGAGAATTAGTTGAAGCAATATGTCTTCAACTGATCTCATGTATCATCTTCTTAGAGATGATCTATGCTCTTATCTAGATAAGTCAAAGTGTTGACTTCTGTTGTAAACGTACTCTCTCTCTCTCTCTCTGTTGAACTATTGAAGAACATATAAGAAGAATTGATCAAGGGTTTCCCCACATTGGGGTTTGTCCCTGGCTAGCGCCACATCTTGTGTCCTCTTGTCTTGACTTGTCTTCTGCGATTTATGTTTATGTTCTATCTGCAGTTTACTTTAACGCTGATGTGATTGCTAATCTGGAAAAGATATGGAGCTAACTGTGAAAATTGAAATAAATTGCTCTAAGCATAGAACATACCTAAAATTAACAAAAGAGGTGTTGGAGCTCTTATTCTTTCATCCACAGTGTTAAAAGGAACGGGTAGAGTTTAGATCGGGCAGAGAGCTTGGTTTATGTTCATTACAACTTGCAATTGTTGTCCCATTACTGTGATGATGCAAAGACTAATAAAGACCTTAAGGTTTTATCCTTGATCCAAAAATACAAGAAGGTTTTTCAAGACCTGCCAATGAAATTACCCCTTGAAAGGAAAATTGAGCACATCATCGAAGTCAAACCAAACTCGACACCTGTAAACGTTAAACCGTATTGTTATCCCCATCACCACAAGACAAAAATTGAATGATTAATACAAGATCTGCTAAAGCATGGAATCATTACGAAAAGTAGAAGTCCTTACGCTGCACCCGTGGTATTGGTCAGGAAGAAGGATGGATCCTTCCAATTATGTATAGATTACAGAGGGTTAAACAAAATCACTATCAAACATAAGTTTTCGATTTCGTTCATTGATGAAATGCTAGATGAACTACACATTGTAGAATACTTCTCCAAATTAGATCTAAGATCAGGTTACTACCAAATACGAGTAAGACTAGAAGATGTCGAAAAGACAGCATTTAGAACTCATGAAGGGCACTACGAGTTTAAAGTTATGCCATTTGGATTAACAAATGCGCCAGCCACCTTCCAAGAAACCATGAATGAACTTTTTCACCCATATTTGCGGAAGTTTGTATTAGTTTTCTTTGATGATATTCTGGTCTACAGTAAGACGTGGAAGGAACATCTCAAGCATCTGGAAGAAGTCTTGTCTGTATTGGAGAAGAACCAGTTCTATGCCAAGCTATCAAAGTGTATGTTTGGGCAAAAGGAAGTTGAATACCTTGGACATGTTATATCCAGGGAAGGAGTCCAAGTGGATCCCAACAAAATCAAGGCAATCAAGGAATGGCCCAAACCCAAAAATGTATCCAAGCTAAGAGGATTTTTAGGTCTAACCGGGTATTACAAAATATTTATAAAAAAATATGCACATTTGACAACACCCCTGACCAATTTGTTAAAGAAGAATGCTTTTCAGTGGAATGACCAAGCAAACACGTGTTTCGAGAATCTAAAGGAAGTAATGTCAACCACACCAGTATTAGCGACTCCCAACTTCTCCAAACAGTTTGTAGTCGAATGTGATGCCTAAGGATTTGGGATTGGAATCGTATTAATGCAGGAGAACCACCCTATAGCATTTGAAAGAAGGAAACTCAATAAGCAGGAAGGCTTGAAATCAACATACCAAAGGGAGATGCTCTCCATCATACATGCCTTAACAAAGTGTTAATCAAGGTTGTCATTGATGTCAATATGGTAGTGTTTGTGATGGAAAATTCTTGTGATCATAATGTTCCCCATGGAGGACCCAAGGACTGAATACAACATATGGATTAAATATATATATACAGACAAGAATAGAAGCAGTAGACCCAAGGAGGAAAGCCAAGGAGAAGCAGATCCGTGAAGTAACAGGAGCAAGAAGCCAAGGAGGAAAGCCATCAAAGAGTAGCCATCGGAAATCACAGAGAAGCCACAGGAAAGCCAAGCCAAGAGTAAGAGTTTGTTACAATCTGTTTTTATTGAAATATCGCATATGCTCAAGAGTAAGAGCCATATCGGAGATATCGCATGAAATATCGGAGAAATATCAGAGGAGTTAACATATCGGAGGAGTTAACATATCGGAGGAGTATTGCGGAGTATCGAAGGAGTTAACATATCAGAGGAGTTAAGATATCGAAAGAGCTAAGGAACATCCGAGTAATAAGCCATGGAAACTCTTTAAAGTCCACAACGCATTGGAGAAAACATATCGACAGTTCTATTATATGCCACTGCTCAAAACCCCGATTGTGATATGTACTGCGGACCCGATCATTTTATGGTAACAACTCTATTGAAATATCGCATCCACTGCATTGCAAGCTTTAAAGCCTTATCACGTCGAAACCCCGATTGCGATAGTATTGCAGACCCGCTGCACCATTATAATACGTCCTAAAGAAATATCACATCCGTCGCATATCGCAAGTCTTGAAGAGATGTCATGATGGCAAACCGCCAATTGCGATAGAATTGTGGACCCAACGGATTTATTAACAACTGTTTAATATCACATCACATCCGCTCCATTGGAAATAGGGGCATCGGCAATGTTATATCGTGAAGCCAAAGGGTTGCGATTGCAGGAGTTTTATGAAGTTGCGATTGCAATTTAAGCAGTGACGTGGCATGTGGGACCGCCAAACATCTATTATAATATGAATGTTCATAAATAAACAAGTTTATGATATATTTGTAATGTGCGACCCCATACACAAGTCGACCTCTCCTCCAATGAACATGTCTTTTGGGTATTGATGAGATTCATATATATAAGTTAAACGCTCCACCTCGAGAAGTAAATTGGAATCAGGAATTTATCACAGAGAAGAAGTGACAATTCACAACTCGTGAACTTGAAGGAACAGAAAAGAAGGAAGCCAGAGGTCGAGTGGAAAAGAAGGAAGTCGAAGGTCGAGCGGGAATAGAAGGAAGTCAAAGGTCAAGCGGGAAAAGAAATTCTTCTGACTGGGTTAATCTTTGAAAGGCTAGGACCTATAATGAATTAATCCATAGAAGTGCAGACCATGACAGTCACTCCTCTAAAGCAGTCACTCCTGAAGCAATTACCGCGACAGTAAGAACAAAGGCTTGAAACAGAGAATTGTTTTTGTATAGACATTGAGGCTTAGCGCAGATATCTTGTTGAAAAGCTTCAGCAAATCTTGGAGACATTATTGGAGATCATGATGCCTATTTGAAATCATCACGAGGTAACTTTGCAGACTCTGTTTGGGCAATATGAAGAGTTGTGAAGACTCCTTCATATGAAGACAGGTTGGCATTGATGTAGCAGTGAAGCTGAAGATTGATAGGGCTCGGTGAAGAAGACTTAGGGAGCCGTGAAGTACAACCAAATATACCTTGACAAAGTAAAGCTATAGGGTTGGAGCCCTTGGGTTTGGTGCCTCAAAATTGACAGGGTTGGTGCCTTGGGAAGTCCAAGTTGTTGCTTGGAAAATATAAGGTTGGTGCCTTGGAGAAGATAGGGTTGGAGCCTTAGAGGATTGGTCTCCTCAAGAAACCAGGTCGGAGCCTATACCAGAGAAGGGTTGGTGCCCTAGGAGTTGGAGCCTCTAAATGCAAGGTTGATGCCTTGAGAAGATAGGGCGGTGCCCTAGAGGTTGGAGCCTCACAAAAGACCAAGTTGGTGCTTGGCAACAGGCTGGAGCCTAGGGAATTGAAGATCAGTGTCTTCATCAAGGGTTGGAGCCCTATATATTGTACTTGATTCATTATAAAGACTATATTAATAGAAGCATTTATTTCTATTGCTCATTTTGTGTCCTAAATATAATTGATTTAACTGATAAAAGTAACAATTGAAAAAGAATACTAATTCACCCCCCTCTCAGTATTTCCAACACAAAGTGGCGCCAATACTTGCTTGGAAGTAAATTCTCAATCTGAACCGACCACAACAGTCTACAGTTCTTACTTCAGCAAAAGACATTATCAACAGAGCAACAAAAATGGATGGAGAAGTTGTCAGCCTTCGACCTAGAAATATTGCACAAAAAAGGGAAAGAGAATGTCGTGGCAAATGCACTCTCATGTAAAGACGACGACAACACAACATGTGCTGCCATGATAGTTGTTCCAGAATGGTTGGACGAAATACGAGCCAAATATGCCAAGGATGAGGATTGTCACTCCATGATTAAGAATATCAGTCAGTAGACCAACTTCAAGTGGAAGAATGACATCTTATGGTACAAGGGTAGAATTTACCTAACACCCGCATCCAAATTTAAGGTGAGAATACTAAAAGAGTCTCACAATTCGCCTGCAGCCAGACATGTCGGATTCTACAAGACTTACTACAACATCCGATAGTCATTCTATTGGAAGGGTATGAGAAAGGAAATTCAGAAATATGTTGCAAAATGTGATATTTGTCAAAGGAACAAGAGCGAAAATATTCCAACTCCAGGGTTGCTACATCCACTACACATTCCAAATCAAAAGTGGGAGGAGATTTCAATGGACTTTATTGAAGAACTACCTGCATCTGACGGAAAGGATAAAATATTCATAGTAGTCGACAGGCTCACTAAATATGCCCACTTTATGGCTATTAAAAAGACTAACACAACTAATCAAATCGTTGATGTGTTTTGTAAAAATATTTACAAACTACACGGGTTTCCTAGGGTCATCGTCAGCGATAGAGATGTAAGGTTTAAGGGCAAATTTTGGAAGGAATTCTACCACCAAGCAAGAATATCCCTCAACATGAGTTCAGCCTATCACCCCCAAACAGATGGAAAAACCGAAATCGTTAATAAATGCTTGGAAACATATCTTCGTTGTTTCGTTACAGATAAACAAAACAGATGGACCCAGTGGCTACACCTGGCAGAATGGTGGTATAATACCACATACCACACTTCAACTAAGATGACACCCTTCCAAGCCTTATATGGTTACGAGCCACCCAGGTGGAAAGACTTTGCACTCCTTGATTCTAGGGTACCAGCAGTTAAATACCACCTAGAAGAAAGTCAAAGGATCATCAACTTACTAAAAGAAAATCTAACCATGGCTTGTAATAGAATGAAACAACAAGCCGACCAACACCGCACTGAAAGAGAGTTCGAGGAGGGAGATTGGGTCTTTGTTAGACTCCAACCTTATAAGCAATTATCACTAAAACAACAGGGGAAGAATAAATTATCACCTAAATATTATGGGTTGTATCAGATAATCAAAAAAATAAGTAGCATAGCTTATGGATTAAAGTTACCTGACAATTGTCGAATCCATAATACCTTTCATGTATCAAGTCTCAAGAGAGTATTAGGGCAAAACCAAATAGCACAAACAGAAATACCAAAGACCGATGAAGAAGGAAGAATCATCCTCGAACCTGAAGGTATACTCGCTACCCGAGAAAAGGTTTTACGATCCAAGACAATAAAGGAATACCTCATCAAATGGAAGAGGTTACCAAAGGAAGACTCGTCTTGGGAATCAAAACGTTTTCTTCATCAACACCCAAACCTACCTATGCTTTGAGGACAAAGCATCTTAAGGGGAAGGCAATGTTATGAATTTAAATTCATAAAATTATTAAAATATTAAAATATTATCTAAGTAATTAAATGGTTAATTGTAATTAATTAATTAACAATTAATTACTTAAATGAAGAGACATTAGTCCCAAAGGACATGTCTCTCTGATTAGGCGTGGCCAGTCAACTCCTATTAAAGGAGCATCGCCTCAGCCTTGTATTCATCATTCGAATATTATCAATCAATTAAATATATTACATACAGAAACCTCTGTGTATTTTCAGAAATCAATCAGCAATTAGAAATAAATTTTTCTAACATCGCTTTGATGATTACTATTATGGACCAATGCTAGAAGAGGTCTTCTAGAGACTCTATAGACTCCTTCAAATCTAGATCCCAATGTGAATGCATCTCTCATAGGGGATCCCACTGAACAAGTAAGTACTTTTCCCTTGATGAAGGCAACCTTCATCGCTTTGTCTTCCAAAGCAAATATAGATACCAAATTCTTCTTCAATCCCAGCACATACATTACATAATGAAGCAAAACAAATTCTCCATAATCCAAATGAAATTTAACAGACCCAAAACCTTTAACGGGATGAGTGGAGTTGTCTCCAAGAATAATTTTCAAACATGATTCCCTCTCCACCAAATTAGAGAGAACTTCCTTATACCCAGAGAAATGATGAGAGGCCCCACTATCAACCAACCAACTGTCCCAAGTATCCGAAGGAGAGGAACTAGAAAGTGTAGAAATAAGAATATATTCAGATTGATTAGTAGCATTACTTTCATACCTAGAATTTCTTGACCTCTTTTGTGGACGATATTCTTCTTCACGATCATCGGGAGAGTCTCTTCTTCTTCTATCATTCCTTCTTCTATCATCTCTTCTATCATATGACTTGTTGTTGTAGCCACGATTATTGTTGTAGGACCTTGAAGTGTTTCTTCTTGGAGCATCTCTCTTCTCAGGGCAATCTCGAGCATAGTGACCCTTTTGATGACAATTGTAGCATTCAACATCTTTATCTCGTCTTCTTGAGTCCTTGGAATCTCGGTTGGCTTGAGGAGGTCTTCTTGCATTAGATGGATTTCCCTTTCCTTTCTTCTTGTTTTTCTTCTTCCCTTGAGTAACGAAGGCAGTGGGCTCTCCTTCATTTGGCCTTTGAATTCTTCCCCTAGATATCATCATTCTTTCCTTATACAGCAAGTAGCTCATCAAAAGTAAGGATCCTTTCTCTATTGTTGATAGAAGTAATGAACATGTCCCATGATGAAGGAAGACCACTAAGGGCAGTCATCACTAATTCCCTGTCAAGTACAATTTCTTGAGCAGTCCATAGTTGATCCCTAATTTCAGTGATTCTCATGAAGAATGATTGTATAGTCTCTCCTTTGCGCATCTTAGATTCTTTGAGTTGATTTTTCAAATCCATAATGTGGCTCAAATTGTTCACTTCATACATGCCCACAATCTTATCGTACATTTCTTTGGAAGTCTTCAAAGATGAAATATAAACAAGTAGATGATCTCTTAAAGAATCAATAATAATCTTCTTAGCTTTAATCTCACCTTTCTTGTACTTGGACTTGGCAGCTTGGGATGCATTTTCTGGTGGCGGTGAAATCTTTCCTTCCACGTATTCCATGACATCATACTCATCTAAGGTGACATTGATCCTGGTCTTCCAAGCTGCAAAGCCAGATGAAACAACTAAGTTTTCATTATCCTTGAAGTATGAAGTAGACTTCTTCTTTATTTTATCAGACCAAAATTCAGCTACTAGAGGATGGATGCTCTTGCTCTATGTCTCTTGGGATTGTCTTCACCTCATATTTGATACCATGTTAATTTTTCATCAAGAATTGTTCTATGTTGCAACTATTACTTCAACAATTTCCAATAGCATCCAAATTACAAATTAAATTAAGCAACGACAGTAAAGAAATAGTAGATAGAACAATTATACAAATGCACAATGAAAGACAACCAAGAAACAAGAGACACAATATTTGGTCAATGACTAGGGGAAAAACCCCACAAGGAAGAAAATCCTTCGCAATTCTTCTTCTATTAGATTGTCATAAAATGTTCAACAAAGAGTACAATGAGCCAATACAAAATGATCTAGCAAAATCACCCAAACAATATCTAGAAATATGATCCCAGTAACAAGATTGATCAAAGTTAACTTTCCCAATCTGCAGTCAACTACATCACATGTAAATATGAAACCCTAAAACCCATCCGCAAGGAGGAAGGCTGATGTGTGCGGCTAAAGCTTTCCAATCGCACGGACTGGCTTGGATTCGTGCAATTGCAACCAAAAAAATCTTGTGTCAACCCTGTGGCTGGAACCCAAAAACCCTAATCACACGTGCGAACTTCAGACCCTACAATTTCAAACCTATACGAACCAATATCTGCAAGCCACCTTCAAACCCGTGCGAACCAAACCAAGGAAGAGAGAAGAAGAAGATGGTTGATGATCATATACAAATGAGGGTCACTAGACTTGTATTTATAGGCTTCCAAGGGTGTCCAATTTCATTTTAGGACCACCTGTCCATTTGTGCACATGTGAGCTTCACTTCAAAAATACACTTTCCCTTGTCCAATTCAAGTGCTTCAAAAGTCAATTTTGGTCCTCTCGAAATGAGGAATCTAGTCCAATGATTGGAATTTGTCACTGAGCTGCCAAATTAACACTCCCTCTCAGCTAGGGAGAAATTCCAATTGCATCATGTGATCATCATAAGTATCTCAGCATCATGTCATGTGCATCCCTACTCATCTTTGCTTGTCTCTGCTCATCTCATGTTGAACATTCTCGAATCTAAAGAAGAAGAATTGTTGCAGGGGAGCTCCAGCTACCACCCTGACTCATCACCATCGGGGAGACTCAGCTACCACCTGAAATCATCATCATCATCATCATCGATGGGGAGCCATAGCTACCACCCAGAACTAAAGACAATGGGCGAGATCAAACCTACCCCAAAGCGTAGGGATCACACTCTATCCCAAAGTCCTTGACAATAGGTGAGATCAACTTACAGAGACAAGAATCACACTCTACCCTATTGTCCCTGATCATCCATGTTAACCCTAAAGAGTCAGCTGGTAGAACACTTGCATCCACCAACTTGGGCAAGATCCACCTAATGCAAGCGGTAGAGATCACACTCTATCCCAAGTCCCTCATCCCATTGGCCAGATGGGAGGTTATCCCACAGGGTGGGGTGTCTAAGAGTTGAGAAAAAACCTTTGTTTTTCTGGGGCAGACGTAGTCAAGTGGACCAAGGCAGTGGATTGTGAATCCACCACGCACGGGTTCAATTCCCGTCCTTCGCCCATAAACAAAAAAATAAATAAATAAATAAATAAAATGAATTGGATTTGATTCGTTCTCATTTTCATATTTCAGTGAAATAAATTCTATCCATGTGGTATAATGGTATTGGTTGGTTGACACAAGCTTTCCAATTATATTAAATCAATATTATATGATATATTCTATTCATTGGGAGGAGGCTAACTAGGGAATACTCTGAGTAGGGGAGATCTCAGGTCTCTACACCATATCGGTTAGAGGTCCCTTATCCCCAATAGCTCATCAACTCCATTCCTCACCCTGGGAGCTCAACTAGGGAGGAAGAGCATTGCTCAGTGTTCTTGATCAACTCAAACCCTTATCCGAAAGGGTCATCTCAACCAGTCCAAGTTGCTCTCTGAAAACCAAGACCTTCCCTTTTGGCAAAGCCTTAGTAAGGGTATCAGCAATCTTCTCATCTGTTGACATGTGAAGGAGTCTCAGGCTGTTCTCTGCACCATGCCTCAGATGTAATGATATTTGATCTCAATGTGCTTGGACTTGTCGTGGAACACAAGATTCTCTGACAAACGAATCCCACTCTTATTGTCGCAATAGATAATTGTCATGTCCAAGACCTGCTCAAATAGCTCTCCAAAGAGTTTCCTCAACCACGTTGCTTAACAACTCGGCAAGTTGGTTGTAATATACTTAGCCTCAATTGTGCTAAAGGCTACAGACTTATTCTTCCTTCTCATCCATGATATCATAGCGAATCCCAAACTAAAATAGTATTTGGAAGTACTCTTTCTATCAAAAACACTGCCAGTGCAATCTACATCTATATATCCATGTAGTATAACATCTCTAATAGCATATCTTAGTCCAATGTTTACAGTCCCATGTAGATATCTCAATACATGCTTGGCAGTGACCCAATGTACGTGGTGAGGCTCGGTCATAAAATGGCTCAAAGTGTTGACTATGAAACATATGTCAGGGCGAGTGTTCACGAGAAACATCAAAGCACCAACCAGTTGTCTATACTCAAAAGGGTTTGCTATGTCCGGTCCAACAACCTCTCCACATAGCTTCTTGAAATTCATCTCCATAAGTGTAGGCAAGGACTTGCATTCTACCATGCCAAATCTCTCTAACAGTTTCACAACATATTTTCCTTGTGAAAGGAAAATCTCGCCCGGTCTTTGCCATACTTCTAATCCCAGGAAATAGTGCATCAAACCAAGATCTTTCATCTCGAATTCAGTAGCCAAATCCCTCTTACATTCAAGAATGAGAGGGTCTGCACCTATCAAGAATAAGTCATCAACATATAATACCAAAATCAATGGCATACCTTGGACCACTTTAAAGTAGAGGTTGGGGTCGGCATTGCTTCTTGTGAATCCAAGCTTCATCAGGTAACCATCTATGCAGGTGTACCATGCTCTCAGGGCTTGCTTCAAGCCATACAATGCCTTCTTCAACCTACAAACATGTATCTTTCGGTCCTTTACTTCAAATCACTAAGGTTGCTCAACATACACTTCTTCTTGTAACATGCCATGAAGGAATGTTGTCTTCACGTCCATCTCATGAAGGGTCCATCCTTGACTTGCAACAAGGGTAACTATCGAACAAATGGTGTTGTATCGAGCTACAAGAGCAAATACATCATCGTAATCTTCTCTCTCTTTCTAGGAGAATCCCCGGGCCACGAACCTTGCCTTATATTTTTCAACACTTCCATCGACTCCATGCTTGATCTTGAATAGACATTTTGAAGTTATGATAGATTTCCCCTTCGGTCTCAACACAACATCCCATACATCATTCTTCATAATTGATTCGTATTCTTCAGCCATAGCATCCTTCTAGACTTGTTTTTTCACGGCCTCTTCAAAGGTGTGAGGCTCTGCTTGAATCAAATTGCTCATAGCTACAACATATCCCTAGTACCTACATGGCTTCTTGCTTTCTCTTAATGACCTTCTGGCAGGAATGAGTCTTTCGGCATCCTGTAATGTGTCACGAAGCCAAAGTGGCCTCTTCCTAGCAGAGGGATCACATGGAGGAGGATCTAAGAGGTCCATAGGCTCCATGGTATCATCAACAATGTCTCTCTTGGATTCAGACACTGAAGGACCTTCTAAAATATCCATATTATCATTCTTCTTCTTAGGAGGAGACGGTGAAGGAAGGTCCATGCTTTCAAAAGGGCAGCATCTTCATCGAACGTTACATCTCTACTAATTTCAACCTTCCTTTGACTAGGAATATATATTCTAAATGATTTAGAATATTCACAATATCCAACAAACGTACATTTTCTTCCTATGGCTTCTTGTTTGTTCCTTTTGTCTTTCGGCACATGGAAATATACGGGGCAACCAAATATACAGAGATGACCAACGTCGAGCTTGACAATTGTGAATACTTCTTCGAGAATTTTGTTATCCAATGCTTGATGAGGTACCCTGTTTTGAGCATATACTGCTATATTTGTTGCTTCTCCCCAAAGGAACTTTGGCAAATTTATAAGCCCGCCACTCTACAAGTTGCATTCAGTGGAGCCAGAGACATGCAAGATGTTCTTCCTAGGAGTAGATTTCCTCCTAAACCATCCTTCCCCCAAAAGAACAAAGAGGTTAAACCCTTTCAAAGGGAGTACACCAAGAAACCAATGCTGGATGAGGAGACCCGAAAGGAGCTGAGGAAGAAAAAGCTATGTTTTAGTTGTCAAGAGCCTTGGGCATCAAAGCACAAGTGTGCAGGGAAGGACAAAGCGGGTAAGTTCCATTACATTGAGGTTTATTCAGACAGTGACAATGGTGAGGAGGATGAGGAGCAAGTACAGGAACAGGAGCATCAGGCAGTAGGTGAGGAGTCATCACAAGCTAGGGGTAAAGGCCCTGTTATTGTATCCATGTCAGGACTTCCTAAATACCAAACGTTCAGAGTTAGGGAGGTTATGTTGGGAAGAAAAGTGACAGTGTTGATTGATGGTGGGGCATCCCACAACTTTATAGATGCAGCTATGGTGGATCAACAAGAGATTCCGACAGAGGAGTTTGATGGTTTCACAGTGGTCATACCAGGTGGTCATCAGATGGAGTGCAGCAGATGGATCCCCAAACTAAAAATAACCATGGGGAACTACACATTGATAGATGACTTATTTGCATTGGACGTATGAGATGACAATGTGGTACTCGGAGTTCAGTGGCTTTATTCCATCAGGAGATACACCACTGATCAAAGGAAGATGGACATGGAGTTCACAAACCATGACGGCAAGAAGGTAGTCTTGCGGTCCATTCATCAGTATCCACCCAAGATAGTGTAGCTCATAGCATGGAGACAATGTTGCGGAACGGAGGCATACAATGGGTTGTTGAGTGTTACATTTCAGACAAGAAGCCCCTAGAACAACCTCGACAACATCCAAATGATATCCAGGTATTACTCTTTAAAAATAAAAAAGTTTTTAGTGATATTCCTCCAGGTAAACTCCCAGATAGAGGGTTTGAGCATGTTATAGAGTTAGAGGAGGGGGTTCAAGCAGTTATAACCAACCCTTACCACCATCCCTATTGGAAAATCAGGAGACTTATGCATTTAGATGATTTTCCTTAACTTGATAATTACTTGTGATATGTGTTGCCCCGTTATTACTTTTTTAGATATTTGTTCATCAAGCAATTACCAAAACAATGAAGATCACAACAAGACAAAGTACACAAGATATAGGCTCCAAGCCAAGGCAAAACCCCTCCAAGGGGAAACCCAAAAAATGTTTCTCTTCTTTAGAATATGCTTACAAAAGAGACTTCCAAGACCCAAAGACCAAAGCCAACAAACCCTCCAAGCCCCAAGCCAGCCCCCAGCAAGATCTTCCTTGAGACAGCTTCCAAAACTTCAATATTGCTTCTTTGATGTTGCAACTTCGACCCCCTGCAACTGTTTCACGGAATTTCGTCCCCCTACAACGGAACTTCGACCCCCTGCAACTGGCAGCTTCACAAACCCTAGAGCAAAATAAGAGAAGATGATCTTTAGACAAATTTCGGCTTCTATCCTTCTTCTTCGTCCCTCCAGCTACTCTCTTCCTTCTTCGTTATTGCAGATCAAACTTGCTTTTTTTTAGTGTGCCAAATGAGTCAAACTACTTTCCTTTATATAGCCTTTATTGAGGGTCGAATTCCCTCCCTTTAGGCCGAATTGATCTGCTTCTTGGGTCAACTTGGTCTTGGGCTTATCCATGGCTTTTTCTTGACAAAATAAATATTTTTCTTCATTACAATGAGTCCAAATGGGACTAACACATGACCAATATTATTCTTTATCCTCAAAAGACCTAGAAGACCTTAAAACATGAAGAACATGCTTTTGACTTAAACTTGAGTATGAAACCCCTCCAAAAATAAAATATAATTTATTTTTCTTTGTTTTTCTTTCTTTATAAAGAATATACAATGTCATGATTACAATTACATCATAATGAAGATTGAACCTAGTTACAATTTTCAACACTCCCTCTTAACTAGGGAGGTATTCATGGTACAAGGAATCTCAATCTTGAAGCATTCTCATAAGAAGAGTCGAAATGATAAGCCATCTCTTGTCAAGCATCTTTATCATAACCAGCATTATCCCTTAATTATGAGCATTATGTTGGGAGGCTTTATGTGAGCTGCCACACTACCTCTCAAGGCACATACCCCATCTAGATGTCTACAAGGTATGTCCTTTTAGGACTATTCTTATTTTGGATTCCCAAACCTAGATCCTCAAAGAATATCAGTCCTCTTCGACTACTCTTATCTTGGATGCCCTACCTCATCCTGAAAGAGCATCAATCAACAACTTCTTTTCCTGGATTCTATAATCCATAAGAAGTTCCAATATAGATGCTTATCTAATCCTCTGGACTCCATTCTTTATTTATGGCCTTCACTAAGACTTATGGTTGTTAGTCCTAGTCTAGTGCCTGACCCATAAAGACAAGAACTATCTGATATCACTCCCTCTCAATTAAGGAAGAGATATCCACCAAACCAAGCTTACCTCTCAGGTACTCAAGTTTCTTGTTTGGTAGCGCTTTAGTCAGTATATCTTCTACATGTTCATATGTCGGTAGATAGTGCAGGTCTATGACCCATCTCGTACCAAGGTTTTGATGTAGTGGTAGTTGTTTATATGCTTCGTCTTATCATGAAACACTGGGTCTTCTATCAATCTTATGCAACTCTGATGATCACAATGTATCCATGTAGGGCTAAGCAGTCATTCAAACAGGTTTGATAGCAACTTCCTGAGCCAAACCGCTTCCCGACAGACCTCGTTTGCAGCAATATACAGCTTCAACACTACTCAAAACAATTGTATCTTGCTTTCTACTTATCCATGAGATCATGGAAGATCCTGCGCTAAAGCATCCACCTATCGTGCTTTTTCTGTCTGTTTCACTGCCATCCCAATCTAAATTTGTATATCCTATGAGTTGGATTTCATTACCAGTGTATCAGAAGCAATGATATATAGTCTGTTGAAAAGTGTAACTAGGTTCAGTCTTCATAATGACATGCAATTATGATTTTATGTAATGAGATGTAAATAAGAAAAAATAAAATTATTATATTGACTTGCTTCATGGGTTTCATGAGCAAGGGATTTTGTTTTTGAGTCAAGACTCCCATTGAGAGTCTTTAGGATTTATTTATCATCTAGTCATAAAATGTTAGAGTCATCGTCATGTAAATGAAGTCATGTTACACTTTGTAAAAGGTCAATCTTGTTTATGTAAAGTATCCTCCAAGAACTTGTCACCTAACCTCTTCAAGACGACCTACAAATGATGAAGAAACTACTAGATAAAGTCGGCCTAACTCCAGTTGTCAAGTTGGCCTAAAGACACAGTGAAGAGGTGTATAAATAGAACTCAGCCTCCATTCAAAGAAAGCAGTTAGATCTAAATTCGGTCCAAGAGAAGTGCGAAGAAAATGTGCAGAAGAAAGTGCGAAGTAAGGATAGTGAAAGGGTTTCTTCTAGGGCTGCGAAAGTCATTCTTCTGGGACAGCGAAGAAGGGATCTTCTGGATCAGCGAAAGAGGCATTCTTTGGGGCAGTAAACAGGATTCTTCTGGGCATACAAAGAAGAATTCTTCTGGGACCTGCGAAGTAGGGTTTCTTCTGGGATAGCAAAGGAAGGTATCTTCTGGGGCAACAAAAGAAGACTCTTCTGGGTGATTGAAGTAGAGATCGAGTTTCTCTAGAAGACCTAGAGACTAAGATTCTCTAGGGAAGTTGTGAAGGAGCAGTGGAAAAGATAGAGACCGAGTTTCTCTAGAAGGAGCTAAGGAGAAGCAGTTCAAGATCAAGAAGAAAGGCGAAGGAAGGAAGAGGTAGAGCATCAAGGTTAGTGACAAGGTTCTTGAGAGGATACTAGAGTCAAGGGTCTGTGTCATGGTCTTGGTACTTATCAATTGAAGATCTAGAAGAAGAATTTTGATTGAGTTTTCCTCTCAAGAGATGAGAAGTTTTGGCCCTGGCTAAAGAAGCCTACATACTGTGTCACTTGTCTTTTATGCATATTGGTAATTGTCTTGATGAAAGAACACATTAATAAGCTAATAAAGAAAAGACTATAAGATTAAGAAGTAAAAGTGTGTCACAAGCAATTATCAAGCACAAAAAGTGTCATCTTTGAATGCCCTAGATTTCTCAACATGGTATCAAAGCTTAGGCGTTGAAGACAAGAAAGGGCAGTCAAGAAGAATTAGACACAAGAGAATCGATCTTCAAAGAAAGGCATCAAAGCAAGTCGAATGTTATCAAAGCAAAAAGATCAAGATCTACATCAAAGAAACCCTAGATCAAAGAAGGAAGCAGGAAGAAAGACCGAAACCCTAGGATCACTTCAGATATCATCACATCATCAAAGGAGTGAAAACTCTTCAAGAAAGGAGGAAGACTAGAACATTCAAGAAGGATCGTGAATCAAGCTCTCTCATCAATCACTCAAGAAGAAGATCCTCTATCAACATCAAGATTAAGGAGGAAGCAAGCAACAATCACTCAAGTAAGTCTATGACTATATCTGATAATATCAAAATGTCTTTTTGCAAGGAAAGCAATAAATTGGTTGGGGTTGTAAATTTCCTAGCATTGAAGAAAATGACAGACTTAAATCTTATTGAGAATGAGGTTGTGGATCACATTAAGGGATCAATAACCCAGCCTCCAAAAGAAGATACTCAAGCACATGCTAGATACATGAAAGGAGAAGTGAGATCCCAAAGGATTATTATAGAATCTATAAAAGACTCTCTAATCCCATATGTATCAAAATTGGAGACTACAAAAGCTATATATGACAAATTGGTGGAGTTGTTTTTCGCAAGTACTGCAGGAGAAGTAATCCCTCTAAGGCAAGAACTCTACAAACTGAAGATATCCAAGGAAGATGGAATAGCCTCATACTTCATGAGGATATCAGAAATTCGAGATGATCACAGTGGTACTAAATGCACTACCAGAAGAATGGGGTAACTTCACTTCATGTTTATATGGGAAGAAAGAGACTAATACATTTCAAAATCTATGGTCACTCTATAAGATCGAAGAAACTAGACTGAAGGCAAAGATTGATGTTGGACCAAATGAGCAGAATCAAGCATATGATGTGATGACAAGAAGAAAACAAAAATTTGGAAAGTTTGGTACTCCAAAGAAAAGGAAGAACATGGATAAGATAAGATACTGTGGATGTCATTAACTTGGGCACTATAAAAGAGACTGTCCTAGTCGTAGTAAGGACAAGAGGAATAGGTAAGAAGCCCACATTACTGGAGAAGTGAAAGAACCTAAGTCAAAGAAGCTTAAGAATGAAGAAGTAAAAGATCTCTACTATGACTGAGATGATCTTCTTCTAGAAGGTACTTTCCACTTGTAAATTATAGATAGGGTGCAGTGTAAATAAGATAGGATGCATCAGATTAGAAAATAGCATTATAGAAGCATTAGAAGTAAGAGCTCGTGACATGGGAAGCAGAAAATATGTCTGGTACAAATCCTACTGATTACAAAGAATAGGAAGCTCTTAGGAAACCTCATTAATACTTATAGAAAGTAGCAGAGGTCATCATCGTCTAGGACCATCATAGTCAACAAAGAAAACATCTGTCGGGTGAGGATATGAAACATCCTCGAGTTTCTCTGATGGAATCCTAATCAAAGGATTCACCGATGTAGAAAGAAAAGCAAGGTTTTCATCAGGAATTCCAACTCGTGGGATTCAAGGGGTGATGGCATGATGACATAACAGGAAAGAAGGATAAAATCCTTTCGAATGAAGTTGCTATAGGAAGTCTGGATGACCAAAATAAAAATGAGGTATGTATGCTTACATAGATAATTATGAAAGTCATGTCATATGGTTGCAGATAATATGGATCACTATTTCCATCCTGGGAAATATGATCAAGAGAAGAAAGGATCTCCTCCTCCGAAGAATTGCAGCAAAGCATAAGTCACACTAGATGAAATCAACATAATATGTTCTCATATTGTTAATTTTAGATAACAATGGTATGTTCTATGCTCAAGAGCAATTTACTTCAATTTTTCTTATTAGCCCAATATCAATTTCCAGATTAGCAATCACATTAACATGATAGTAAATGCAGATAGAACATTCCTAAAAAACAGACGACAAGCTAAGACAAGAGGACACAAGATGTGGCGCATGCCAGGGACAAACCCCAATGTGGGGAAACCCTTTGATCAATTCTTCTTATTATTCTTCAAAAGTTCAAGCAGAGAGAGAGTACAATATACAAAATTCACTTGCCCAATCACAGTCAAATTTGTCTAGTCAAACGACAGTCAACAAGATGCCCTAACCAAAAAGTCAATGCTGGTCAACTTAGCAGAATTACACCTCCAAATCAGCTCGGTCAAACAGTCAATTTGGCCTCCAAGGATAGTTCGAATCAGCCCAAAACAGTCACGAAAATATTAATCAAACTCAATCAATGTAAAGTCAAACCTGCGGTCAACATTGGTCAAACAGTACAAAATGCCTCGAAATCTATGCCTAGAAATGCGGCCTACCCAAACAAAATTTTCTCCTAAGACAATCGCTATCAAACAAGGTCAACTGTTGCCCGGTCAACACTGGTCAAACCTTCTACAATTTGGTCAACGCATGAAACAGAAAATCACAGACTGTCCTTCGCACATGTGGAGGAGAGAGGCTGCCCAGAAATCTGTACACCCAATCAGATGAGGAGAGAGAGATATGTGTGAGATGAATGATGTCCAAATGAGGTAGATGCTCCTTCTATTTATATGCAACGTTGAGGGTGAAGAGACATGTCTTTTGGGCTTCTGAGCCTACATTAGATTGCTGGCCGACCTTGACAATTTGTCCATAAAAGAAATAAATTCATAATTCCATTTATACATGTCAGAATGAGATGATATTTAGATCAATCCTACACCTCTCGGAAAGAGGAATCCACCAAAAATATCATCTCCATTATATGAGTTGTCCAAGGTGGGGTTTGGCCCTGGTTGCCAAATTTAACACTCCCTCTCAACTACGGAGAACTCCACCTGCCAAACCATTTGTCAATCTATATCATCTCTGACAATTTAACACTCCCTCTCAACTAGGGAGAACTCCACCTGCCAAACCATTTGTCAATCTATACCATCTCTAACATCCTTGCTCTGCACTACTCTGCTCTGCTGAACTATGAAGAAATAATGAAGAAGAAATGATCGAGAGTGTCATACCACTCTCCACTGACCCAAAGTTAGTCTCCAATGATCGAGAGTGTATCATACCACTCTCCACTGACCCGAAATCAGTCTCCATTGATCCCAGATCAATATCAAACATCCTAGCATAGGGAGTACGGTAGTACACGATGCGTCCATCGGTAGTACTATGGTCCCTATCCTCATTTCCCTACTCATTGGCCAGATGAGAGGTACTTCCCATGAGTCCCAGATTGCATGGGTAGGATGTATCGACAAGAGAAGGTGAACCACTCATCCTGCTCATATGCCATAGGAGAAGGTGAACCACTCATCCTATGCATATCTCAACCATCATGGGGTATCACAGGGAAAGGTGAACCACTCACCCTATACATTGCGCACCACTAGGGGAAGGTGAACCACTCACCCTATGGTCACTCATTGCTCCAAGAACTACCCCAAGCCCCCCAAAGCTCCTAGAGCTCAATATCCAACTCAAATGGGACCCTCATAAGAGGGTCTCTCCACGACTCCAAGTTGTTCACAGAAGGTTAAGAATTTGACCTTCCCTAGGGGCTTCGTAAGAATATCTGCGACTTGATCATTAGTCCCAATATGACGGAGCCTTATTGCTCCCCGTTGTACCATATCTCGGATAAAGTGGTACCTGATATCAATATGCTTGGAGTGGTCATGAAACACAGGATTCTCAGAAAGACGAATCCCACTTTGGTTGTCGCAATAGATCACAGTGGTATCCAGCACATGCCCAAACAACTCACTAAAGAGCTTCATCAACCAAACAGCTTCATAGGAGGCCATACTAGCAGCAATATATTCAGCCTCTGCGGTGCTCAAAGCAACCGATTTTTGCTTCTTGCTCATCCAGGATATCGAAGCAGAACCTAGAGAGAAGCAACATCCAAATGTGCTCTTACGATATATGATAAGGAGATGTTGGCCATCATGCATGCACTGCCAAATTCAGACAATCCTTGGTGGGGAACATATTTAAGGTGAAAACAAATCACAATAGCTTAAGGTTCCTCATGGAGCAGAAAGAGTTGAGTGAGCGTCAACAAAAAATGGATCAGTAAGCTTCAAGCTTATGATTTTGAGATTGAGTATGTTAAGGGAAAAAACAATGTGGTAGCCAATGCCCTTTCCAGAATGCCACCCACTCTCTCTCTCTCATGGAGATTTTTGCTGACTAGAAATCTCTTTTGCTAGTTGAGTACTCCAAGAACAAATTTACTTGTGAGATCCTTGATGGGTTGATTCAGGATGACAGGTATTGTGTCATAGATGACATTATTTATTACAAAGATAGGATCTACCTGGTACCAGAGTCTCAGCTTAAAGAAAAGATCCTACAGGCAACGCACAACTCACGACTAACAAGGCACCCTAGGTACTTGAAAACTTACAAGCAAATCAGTAAAATATTCACGTGGAAAGGCCTTAAGACAGATGTATTGAGATTCGTGAGGGAGTGCAACATCTACCAACAGAATACAGCAAAGCACACTCATTCGGTAGAATTACTTCAACCACTTCCCATACTGGAGCAAAAAATGGGAAAGCGTTTCTATGGATTTCATTATCGGGGTTACCTCAGGTGCAAAGAAAGGATTGCATTTATGTGGTGGTTGATCGACTCATGAAATTTGAACACTTCTTCACCATACCTTCCCAATATTCAGCATCACAGGTGGTAGAGTTAACTTTCAGAGAGATATTTCGATTGCACAAACTGCCAAAGACCATCGTCAATGACAGGGACAATGTTGATATCTGGTAGCATCTGATGTGCTCTTAGCCTCAAAATTTGCAAGGAGGCTAGGACACGCGTATTCCACAATACCCAGAAATCGTTTTGGGAAATTCCATCCGGAGACAGATTTATTAAAAGAATTAATTATTTTTTATGGGTGCCTAAGTCTAAACTTAGGAAATTAAAATAATTTAAAGGTATTAATCAAACTGAGGGTGAAACTTCTAAAAGAAGACGGAGATCGAGCCCAAATGATCTGAGCCATTGATTAGAATCTAATCCAAGCCGTTGATTACTCAACTAGAGGATTAGAAGGACTTCGATGGGCATTTGGAAAACACATCGGAGAGAGATCAAGAGATCGAATTTCTCAGAGAGGCCAGTGCAGCGTGAAAAATCAGTTACCCGATTCCTAGTGCAGGAACTGATGTTAATTCTTCTAATTGTTAATTCGATTAAACAATGTACTTGTTGTATGTTGATTTGGGGTAGCATCGAATGTGCTCTAGGCCTCAAATTTTGCAGGGAGGCTTGGGCACATGTATTCCAAAGAACCCAAAAAGTGTTTTGGGAAATTCCACCTAGAGAAATTCTATTAAAATAATTAATATTTTTTAATGGGACCCTAAGTCTAAACTTAGGAAATTAAAAATATTAATGGGTATTAATCTAATTGTGGGTGTAACTTCTAGAAGAAGACGAGGATCAAGCTAAAATGACCTTAGCCATTGATTAGCTTTTAATCCAGGTCGTTGAATGTCAACAAGAAGATTATTTAAGAGAGCTTGAACGTCATTTGGAAAACACACCAAGAGATCAAGAGATTGAATTTCTGGAGTGAGAAGTTCTCAAGAGGAAATTTTGATCGAGAAGCTTTCTTGTAGTTGAGGGGCAGGGATAGCATTCGGAAAGAGAGAGATTTTCCCAGCCGGAGAATCATCAGCAGAGAGAGGCAGAGAGTGATCCAACAACTCTCACGCAGAGGCTGACGCAGGGCCACATTGAGGCAACACAGAAGGTGAGAGAGAGTCCGAAATTTTGTAGCAGAGTCAATTTTAGAAGTCGGGAGCCAGGATGTGAGACTGGGAGGCTGAGAGCAGTAACTCTAGGCAGCAAATCGATCAATTGGCTAGGTGACACAGTGCCTAGAGGGGTTGACACAGGGATTGCGTGAGGACTACGCAAAGGCAACGCAGGGCCTACCAGAGGCACTTCATCCAATGTCTGTATCAGCGGGGATTTTTCTCAGTGATTGTGTGAGGTAATTTCACAAATCAATCTGTCAATATTTCTCTCTCTGTAATTGAATAACTCGAGGAGGTAATCATAGACGTATTCATAATTTGCTACTGCTTAATAAAATAAAACCCTCAAATCAGTTGCACTGGTTTTCCCGCATTGGGTTTTTCCAGGACATTTGTCCAAAAATAACGGTGTCATTTGTGTTGTATTTTCTTTCTTGCTTAGTCTCTTGTTTCCGCATATAATTTAATTAAGTGAAGGTTGCAGTGTATGTATTACGATATTTGTCGTAGGAAACTGCAAGTAATTTGTTTAAAGGAATTTAACATTTAGGAGTAATATCATCAGTTGCTGCAGTGGGGATTTCGGTTGAGGAATTTTCACATGGTATCGGAGCTGCAGGTGGAACAAGAAGAGCAGTGCCAAAAAACCCAGCGCTGAGAAGAAGAGGGAAATCGAAAAACTACAGGAGGCAGCAGTTTGAAACCCCAGAGGGTTTGTGCAATTCTTACCTGGAGGGCTGAAATTTCGAGGCAGTTTCTCTCCGAGTGAGTCAACGAAGAAAAGGGCTTCCGGATCGAGTTTTTGTCGGGGCAGAGGGAGCAGCGTTGAAGTCTCAGCGTGAGGAGAAGTTGGTGGGACGCAGATTTTTTTGCAGGTAGTTTGCTAGGTAGAAGATCATCAGAAGAGAGAAGAGAAGCACGGCTGAGGGAATTTCTTCCTCAGAGAATTCCTAGCCAAGGAATTCGAATTCTCTAGAGCTGAGCAACAGCAAGGGACAGCAGTTTTACTAGCTCCAGCACGGAGTGTGTAGGCTAGCCCAACAGTGGCACAGAGGAGAGAGGAGGTCATTCAACTTTCTATTTTTGGCAGAAATGGAAACCAGTGGCTTGAGGGATCAGGACAGGTTGGACAAAGCATCCAACTATGTCATCTACAAGGCAAGGATGTCATTCCTTCCAGATGAGCATGCCCTCAATACATACGTCAACAGTGTGGTGGCTATCCCTATAGATGCAAACCCACTGAAGAAGTACTGAACAAAAATGGCGAAGGCCAAGAGGATAATCTTGGATGGAGTAAAGGATCACTTGGTTTGTCATGTCGCTAGCAGAGGGACTGCTAAGGAGATGCGAGATGCCTTGGCTACATTATATCAGGGATCTTCCGAGCAGCAGTAGATGTACTTGGAGCAGAAGTTGATATCTGCTCAGATACAGAAGGGGGAGCGTGTGGATCCATTCCTCACGAAGCTTAAGGAGACCCGTGATGAGTTGTTTGTTGCGGGGCATACACCTCAAGATTCAGAGTTGATCAAACTGGACCTCAACTCTGTCTCAAATGAGTGGCAAGTCTTTGTCCAGAGTATGCATTGCCAAATTGGGATGAGATGTGGGCAGCTCTAAACAAGGGGAGCTGAGGAGAGACTTCATCAAGGTCAAACTTGTTGGAAGCAACAGCAGTAGTGGATCAAAGCCCAAGGAGGAGGAGGATAATGCAGCCCTTGCAACGAAGGGATAGCAGAAGCAACGGAGACGTAAGAAGGACGTCTCGAAGATCAAGTGTTTCAGGTGTGGTGAGATGGATCACTACACAACACATGGTCCTCTCAGGAAGAAGGACAAGGATGAGAAACACAATCCGAAGGCTGCACCCGCAAAGATCGAAGAGGAGGAGTTCGCCATGACAACCGAGATACCTCTAGGAGGGAGGTGGGCTGATTTGGAGTTGTAGTTCGAAAGAGCTACAAATGGGCAAGATCCTTGAGGAGCCCACCTCTTGGATCAATTCCTTGCTACGGGAGCCCAAATCAGAGGTAGCAGGATGGACTAGTGTCAAATGGTGTCGAGGAGTGTCGGAGAGACAATTGTAGTGGCTAGGAGCGCCAGAGACTGAACAGCGCAGAGTAGAGTTGGCAGCAGTGCAGATGGCACAGAGCAGAGGTCAACAGCAGTGCAGTAGATTCAGAGGGTCAGCGCAAAGACTAGCAACAATCAGGCTTTAGCATTCACGTGGTATCATACTGAACACAGTTAGTTCAGTAATTTTGGATGTTTTTCCATTGTTGATAGAGTAGCAGCAACAGTTTGCAGTGCAATGGCAATTGGCAGTGGCAGTGCTAGCAACAGCACTTGAGAGGGAGTTGTAGTACGGATGCAGTGTTGACAGTGGCAGGGTCAGCAGCAATACAAATGCAGCATTTGAGCAGTAGTTGGTGGACAGCATGTCAGACATCAACAGCGCAGAGGACGATGCTTCAGAGTCAGAGTAGTATGCAGCAGCGTATATTGCTAGAGCACATTCCTCGCTAAGAGGGAGTGTTGATTTGGGGTAGCATCGGATGTGCTCTAGGCCTCAAATTTTGCAGGGAGGCTTGGGCACATGTATTCCAAAGAACCCAGAAAGCGTTTTGGGAAATTCCACCCAGAGACAATTTTATTAAAATAATTAATATTTTTTAATGGGACCCTAAGTCTAAACTTAGGAAATTAAAAATATTAATGGGTATTAATCTAATTGTGGGTGTAACTTCTAGAAGAAGACAAGGATCAAGCTAAAATGATCTTAGCCATTGATTAGCTTTTAATTTGGGTCGTTGAATGTCAACAAGAAGATTATTTAAGAGAGATTGAAGGTCATTTGGAAAACACACCAAGAGATCAAGGGATCGAATTTCTGAAGTGAGAAGTTCTCATGAAGAAATTCCGATTGAGGATATTTCTTGCAGTTGAGGGGCAGGGATAGCATCCGGAGAGAGAGAGAGAGATTTTCTCAGTGAGAGAATCATCAGCAGAGAGAGGCAGAGAGTGATCCAGCAGCTCTCACGTAGGGCCAAGCAGAGGTAACGTAGAGGGTGAGAGAGAGTCTAAAATTTTGCAACAGAGTCAGTTTCAGAAGCCGAGAGTCGGGGTGTGAGACCGGGAGGTTGAGAGCAGTGACTTCGGGCAGCAAATCGATCAGTTGGTTGGATGACGCAATGCCTAGAGGGGTTGACACAGGGACTGCGCAGAGGCAACACAGGGCCTACCAGAGGCACTTCATCCAGTGTCTGGATCAGCCGAGATTTTTCTCAGTGATTGTGTGAGGTAATCTCACAAATCTTCCTGCCAATATTTCTCTCTCTGTAACTGAATAACCCGAGAGGTATTCAGAGATGTATTCAGAATTTGTTGCTGCTTAATAATAATAAAGTTATAAACCCTCAGATCTGTTGCATTGGTTTTCCCACATTGGGTTTTTCCGGGTACATTTGTCGAAAAATAACGGTGTCATTTGTGTTGTATTTTCTTTCTTGCTCAATTCTTGTTTCCGCATATAATTGAATTAAGTGAAGGTTGCAGTGTATGTATTACGATATTTGTCGTAGGAAACTGCAAGTAATTTGTTTAAAGGAATTTAACAAATAGGAGTAATATCATCAGTTGCTGCAGTAGGGATTGCGGTTGAGGAATTTTCACACTGTGTGCTACGACAAATATTGAATTAAATACACTGCAGCATACACAAATAAAAATTGCGGAAGCTAAATATAGTAAAGGCTACATAGTTATTTTTGGACAAATGTCCCCGGAAAAACCCAGTGTGGGAAAACCAGTGCAGCGGATGTGAGTTTGTATTATTAAGCAGTAGTAAATGTGAGTACAATTCGTTGGATGCCCAACTAGCTATCCAATACAGAGAGAAATTGGACAAAAAGAGTAGTGAGATGATCTCACCCCGTCACTGGAAGAACCGACACTGATCTACACTGGAGATGAGCCTTTGCGCTGCCTCTCTGCAGCCTCTGCGCAGTTCTGTATCACCCCACGTAGTCACTGCGTCACTACAACTGGAACTGCGCTGCACCTCCTTCTGATCCTCAGTTGGCTAGAAACTTCAGCTCTCAAACCTCACGGTCTCACACCCCGGCCCCGGCACTAGATCCTGACTGTTCCTCAACAAAATTTTGATCTCCCTCTGAAGCTCTGCACTTCCACAACGTGGCCCAGCGTCAGCCTCTCTAGACATCTCTCTACCCTCTCTTCCTTGTACTCTCAGGTCCAGGAAAACTTCCCTCCGGATACTATCCCTATTCCTCACTGCAAGAAATCACTTCGAATCTCTCTCTGGCAACTGCTACGTTGCTCTCTTCAAAAATTCAATCTCTGATCTCTTACTCGATGTGTTTTCCAAATGCCCATCAAGCCTCCTCTTATAATCTCCTCATTGAAAACCAATGGCCCAGATTAGATTCTAATCAATGGCTCAGATACAGTTGGATTAATACCCTTTAATTATTTTAATTTCCTAAATTTAAACTTAGGCACCCATTAAAAATAATTAATTATTTTAATAAAACTGTCTCCAGGTGGAATTTCCCAAAATGATTTCTGAGTATTCTGGAATACATGTGTCCAAGCCTCCTTGCAAATTTTGAGGCTTAAATGTAATGTTCATAAACAGGAATATAAGTGATATACAAAGCATGCAAACAATCCAGCAATTAGAAAAACAAAATATACATTAAGCACCCATGGAAACACTGGAAATAGAGAACTGTTGAGCCATTTTATTACTTCTTCAAGAGCAAATACAATAGTAAATTAGATTGGTGCACCTAGGCTTGTCTCAATGGACAAGCATGACAAAACCCGGGTGAGAAAATACAGAACTGAAGGCTGCTACAACTGTTGCACCAAACTAAATTGCGTTGCCCCAAAAAATTGTTATGTCTATTGACTTCGAAGGGCTGGAATCACTGCTTCGCGTGCTTAGAAAATTATGAGATTTCAGCTCCTTGCTCCTTGGCCCAAACCAATGTTTTAAAACTCCGACTCCGGTTCAAAAACAGCTGAGGGTCGGCTCCGACTCCGACTCTGACTCAGTATCAACTCGGCCGGTTTGATTTCAATTACTCGATCGTTGTAAAAAATACATTAAAAAAAAAATTATTATAAAAAACATAATTTTAAAGATTTTCATTAATGTTTCCAAACTCAAAGCTTTAGAATATAGAGAGAAGACAACATATGATCAAAGTAGGCTCATGAATATATCCATTATATCAAAATGGCACCCAGTGCACTGTCCAATACAAAGTTCATACTTAGCCACCAATGCCAAGATTCTTTTTTGCCTCAGCCTAAGGACAATCACTAGACTACAACAACAATAATACCAATTCTCTGCCCCTAATGAAGTCTCAAAACCCTTGATTTAATTATGGTCAAGCTCCAGAACAATTAGAGGTAAATATGTATTTATTAGTCCATTGCCAGAACGTTTGCCTTTTTAAAAACATTGTATGGCTCAATGCATTGTTTCAGTTTTCTAATTCATGCCACTAGGATAACCATACTTCGGCCTTGTAATTTTCAAAACTTTCTCACAGTGATAGATTACTTTAGGGCTATAAATATGCAATAAACAACAACCCAACCATTGATATGTAGGAGGCGGAACAACTTTTGACAAATGTGCTTCAGGATTTTTGTCAAAGAGCCGAGTCAGCCGAGTTGTTACCGAGCCGGCCGAGTCATTCAAGTTGTTACTGAGTCGACCGAGTCAATGACTGGCTCGGTAACAACCCGGCCAGCCGTTCCGTTTCGGCCACCGAGCCGACCCAGCCAAGCATTGGCTCGATCTAACTCAGCCAAGTCGGAGTCAACTCAGTCGTTTTTTAAAACAATGGCCTAAACCCAGAAAAACCCACGAAGCAATTGGCCAAGTGTTGACCTCGAAATTTTGGCCCACATTCCCCTTAGCTCCTCTAGTTGCTGGCTCAGTTGGGACCCCTGTTTGACCCCTTAGATCTGCCCATAAAATTCTATAAAATTAGGAGTGTGATCCTTGCCCAAAACCCAGAAAACCCCAGAAAGGAATTTGGCTGGTTTAGACTTATGAAATTCGACCCCCTTGGAAACCAGCTTCAGCTGCAACTGCGAAACTCGGCCTACCGGAATTTTCCTGTAAATCCTCCTGGAAATGGACCCAAAGTGTTGGGCTGACCTCCGTTATCAATCCCCTGACTTCCTAGATGGGCTTCTGGCCTATGGCACCTGCTCCTTAGATCCACGAAATTGCTGGATTGGCCCTCTACGCTGTCCCCAAGCCCAATAATCCGAACTGCTAGGACGCTGGCTCTGAAACTCACAAGAAAGGTTGGCCCTTTGCTACTCTCCCAATCCACTAACTCTCCCGGCAAATGCTTGATCACTAATAGCTCCAAACTCCCCATGCGTATCCTCCAGGTAGCCAGAAATACACACTCCCTGTTGTAGCTGAATGGTAGTGTTGTAACACACTCCCAGAACTCCTGAAATACTTATGGAACTACCTCTCTAGGGCGGGCACGGATGGTCCCCCGAAGTAGAAGTTGAATCTCTCGCTTTAGAGATTCGTGGCTAAATAGTCAGTTGACTCAGCTAAACAGCAGAGCGAACAATCAAGTAATTTTGATTGTAAGGTGTAAGAATGAATCCAGAATGAGACTTGCTCCCTCCTTATAACTCCTTGGGCCTCCCTAGCCTCATGTGGTCCCCTCCATCCACCTATTCGACTTTCCCTCCAAGCTATTCGAATGGGCCAATTCGAACTCCGATTTGGGTGGCCCCCACGTTCCACTAGCAACCAAATAAATTCGAATTACCTCCTAAGTCCCTAAGTCGAAAATGATGGGTTCTCTTCCTTAGACAAAATTGTGCAAAATTGTGTAGCATCACCCTGCTACAAATGTATTTCAAAAGGGACATGATATTAGAGCACATCCGATGCTACCAGAAATCAACACTTCCTCTTAGCGAGGAATATGCTCTAGTAATGCAACTCGCTGAAGCATCACCCTTCTCTATAACATCTCCCTTTGTGTTGTTGATGTCTGACATCGCTGCCCACCAACTACTGCACAAATGTTGCATATGTACTGTTGTTGACACTGCCACTGCCAACACTGCATTTGTACTGCAACCCTCATAATTTTTACATTTGTGCTGTTGCTGGCACTGCCACTGCCAACACTGCATCTGCATTGCAACCTTCTCCAACTGCTGCTGCTACTGCATCAGCAGCGGAAAAGCATCCAAAATTACTGAACAGGTATTGATCCGAGAGGTGGACTCCTTAAGGATCCCGCCCATCTGTAGTTCTTTCAAACTACAGCTCTAGATCACTCCACCTCTCCCCTGGAGGCATCTGGGCAACCATCGCAAATTCCTCCTCCGCGATCTTTGCAAATGCAGCCTTCGAATCATGCTTCTCGTCCTTGTCCTTCTTCTTGAGAGGACACTGTGTAGCGTAGTGACCAAGTTCACCACACCGGAAGCACTTGATCTTCAAAACATCTTTCTTTTTCTTCCACTGCTCCTGCTGCCCCTTAGATGCAAGGGTTGCATTCTCTTCCTCCTCCTTTGGCTTCGTCCCACTGCTGTTGCTGCTACTATCAAGTTTGCACTTGACTAAGTCTCTCCTCATCTCTTCTTGCTGAAGAGCGACCCACATTCCTTCCCAATCCGACAATCTCTCTCTGCCCAGGATACTCTAGACAAACACTTGCCATTCTTATAAAACAGAATTCAGGGCCAGCCTCACCATCTCGGTAGGCTGAGGTGTTGACCCCACAACTTCCAACGAATCCCGAATCTCTTGAAGGTTCGTTAGGAACGAATCAATGTGTTCCCCCTTCTACATCTGCGTGGATCTCATCTTTTGCTCCAAGTACATCTTTCGCTGCTCAAAAGATCCTTCGTATAGCGTGGCCAAAGCTTCCCACATCTGTCGAGCAATATCCTTGCCGGCAATGTGACACACTACATGATCCCTCACTCCGTCGAGGATCAACCTCTTGGCCTTCGCCATCTCGGCCTTGTACTTCTTGAGCGGATCTGGATCTGCGGGTACAGCTACCACACTATCGACATAGGTTTTGAGATCGTGCTCATCCAAAAGGCATGAGATCCTTGCCTTCCAAATCACGTAGTTGGATGCACCCTCCAACCGATCCTGATCTTGCAACCCATGAGCTGCCATTTCTGCTAGTGAAGTGTCGAACTACCTCCTCTCTCCTATGCGCTACTACTAGGCTGGCCTACGCAATCCCTGCTGGAGTTAGTAGATTTGTCGCTCCCTGTTGCTGCTCAACAAATGAGAATTCAGACTTCTTGGCTTGAAGTCCTCTAAGGAAGAATTCCCTCAAGAGTGTCTTCTTCTCTCCCACTGACACTATTCTGCCAGCAACTGCTGCAAAATATCTGTGTCCCAACTAAAGATCTGCTCTGTAAGGAAAAGTACGTTGCTCACTTATGCCTCTGGAAAGCTTCGATCTAGAGATTGAATTTCTCTGTCGACTCACTCAGAGAAATCGAATTCTCCTCAAAACTTCGACCTCCTTGGCCCACAAACTACGCTACCTCTGGGGTTTTGAATTGCTGCCTCTGCAGTAATTTCGAACTCCTCTTCCTTTCTGCTTCTGAGCTCTTTTGCTCACGATTAGTGCTCTAATACCTTGTGAAAATTCGGTTACCCGATTCCTACTATAGCAACTAACGTTAATTCTTCTAATTGTTAATTCAATTAAACAATTTACTCCTTGTGCTACGACAAATATTGAATTAAATACACATCAGCCTACACAAATAAAAACTGCAGAAACTAAATACAGTACAGGAGAGAAACAATCATCACACACATCTACAAAGTTATTTTTGGACAAATGTCCCCGGAAAAACCCTGTGTGGGAAAACCTGTGCAACAGCTGAGGGTTTGTATTATTAAGCAGTAGTATATCTGAGTACAACTCATTGGATGACAAACTAGTTATCCGATACAGAGAGAAACTGAACAAAAAGTGTAGTGAGATGATCTCATCCAGTCACTGGAAGAACCAACATTGATCTGCAATGGAGATGAGCCTCTGCGTTGCCTCTATGCAGTTCTGCATTACTCCCACGCAATCACTGCGTCACTGCAGCTGGGACTGTGCTGCACCTTCTTCTAATCCTCTATTGGCTGGAAACTTCAGCTCTCAAGCCTCTCGGTCTCACACCTCGGCCCTGACACTAGATATTGACTGTTCCTCAGCAGAATTTCAATCTCCCTCTGAAGCTCTACGCTGCCACAGCATAGCTCTGTGTGGCCCAGCGTCAGCCTCTCTGGACATCTCTCTGCCCTCTCTGCCTTGTACTCTCTGGTCCAGGAAAACTTCCCTCTGGATACTATCCCTGCCCCTCACTGCAAGAAATCACTTCGAATCTCTCTCTGGCAACTGTTGCGTTGCTCTCTTCAGAAATTCGATCTCTGATCTCTTACTCGATGTGTTTTCCAAATGCCCATCAAGCCTCCTCTTATAATCTTCTCGTTGAGAACCAACAACCCAGATTAGATTCTAATCAATGGCTCAAATCATTTTGGCTTTATCCTCGTCTTCTTCTAGAAGTTTCACCCACAGTTTGATTAATACCCTTTAATTATTTTAATTTCCTATGTTTAGACTTAGGCACCCATTAAAAATAATTAATTATTTAAATAAAATTGCCTTTGGGTGGAATTTCTCAAAATGATTTCTGGATATTGTAGAATACATGTGTCCAAGCCTCCTTGCAAATTTTGAGGCTTAGAGCACATCTGATACTACCAAAAATCAACACGTAGCAGATGTTATAGAATAGATCAAGGTGATTTCCTGCAGTGAGGAGCAGGGATAGTTCTGGTTGGAGAGTTTCCTGATCTGAGAATACATCGCAAAGGAGGCAGAGAGAGATCCAGAAGAGGCAGTGTAGGGCCACGCAGAAACAGCGCAGAGCCCGAGAGGAGATCCATATTTTGCTGGAGAAGTCGAGTTCTGGAGCCAGAAGTCGGGGTGTGAGACCGGGAGGGCAGAAGTCGAAGTTCCAGAAGCAAAATGATCAGCCAGAAGGAGTGACGCAGGCCCCAGAAGCAGTGACGCAGAACAACGCAGTGATTGCGCAGAAACTGCGTAGAGGCTGCTAGGGGCTAGCCATTCAGTGGCTGGATCAGTCTTGGATCGCCAGTGATAGTGTGAGGTATTTCTCACTAATCTTTTGTCAGTCAGATTCTCTGTATTGGATAGCCAGCAAGGCATCCAAAGATTGTATTCATAAAACTATTGCTTAATAATACAAACCCTCAGTTGTTGCACCTGTTTTCCCACATTGCGTTTTCCTGGGACATTTGTCCAAAAATAATGGTGTCATGTGTTGTGTATTTCCTTCTTGCTCAGTTTCTTGTTTCCGCATATTATTTAAAGTTGTGAAAGCTGCAATTGTATTTACTTCGATATTTACAATAGAACACAGTAAATAACTTGCATAGATTAAAAAGTAGGAGAAGTAATATCAGTTTGCTGCAGTAGTGATTCGGGGATTCTCAAATTTTCACAGACAATAGATTCATGAGGGGATGATTTTGGCAAGAGTTGCTCAGGTTGGTTGGAACAAAGTTAATGTCGAGTACTAGTTACCACTCGCAGATTGACGAGCATACTGAGATAGTCAACAAATGGCTGAAGGGCTATCTAAGAAACTATGTGTCGAGCCAACAGAAAGCTTGGATAAAGTGGTTGCAGTTGGGAGAGAATTGTTATAACACCAATTATCACATGTTGATTGGGATGACTCCCTTCAGAGCCCTGTATAAGTATGATGCACCAACATTTATAGATCGGGTGTTTGGAGGCAGTAGGGCGCCTATAGCTAAGGATTAGATTTAGGAGAATCAGGACATACCGCGACTCCTCAAAGATAATTTGCAGATGGCTCAGAATCAACAGAAGACTTATGTATATAAGCATCAAGTGGAGCATAGTTTCGAGGTTGGGGACCTGGTATATCTTTGTCTACAAGCCTATTGGAAATCATCACTCAAAAGGAAGGGGCAAAGAAATTGAAACCCAGATTTTGTGGACCCTACAGGATTGTGAGGCGCATAGGAGAGGTGGCATATGTGATGAAGCTTCCAAAAGGGTGTAAGATACAAAATGTCTTTCGTTTTTCATGCCTCAAGAAGACCCTAGGGCAACACATTGTCACTTTTACTGAGCTCCCACCATTGGATGAAGTGGGGGAGTTGATTTGGTCCTGAAGTGAATTTTGGAGGTATGGGAGCATAAGCTAAGAAACAGGACCATTTAAGAATACCTGGTCAAATGGAAAGATTTGTCTGTCGAAGACACCACTTGGGAAGGAGAACAAGTAATCCAACATCCCGGATTGATGTTGCTTGAGGACAAGCAATCTTGGGCCAGGAGGACTGTAATGTCCCCATCCACTTGGGCGATATAAGGTAATGACTCTGCTAACCTAATTAAATTCTCATAGGCTAGGACGGAAAAATTAATCAAGGGAACACAATTTGCCTAGGAGAAAACCTTATGAAAAAGCTAAAGGAGAAAAAAGGGGACATGGGTTCTAGGCTAACGAAGAGTCAGTTTTAATTTATAAAGTAAAAAAACCCACTAAAGTGACTTTATTAAAATGAAAAGGTAAAAAGGCAGCAAAAGAGTCAAATGAGTTATAAAAAGGGAAAAATGAGGAGTCTCTCCTCATTCTTGCATTCACTCACTTGAAAAATAGAATTTTGGAAAGCGCTTGAGAAAGAGTCTAGGGTTTTTGGAAACCCTCATTTTGGTTGTTGGTATCAGTGTTGAAACTATACACACTAGCTACTATTGGATCATAATCACTCAAATTTCGACATTGGGCTTCATTGTTGACGGAAAAGAAGACAATGGCAGAAATAGAGTAAGTTTTAAAGGTGCTATCAGTTGATTTTATCTTCTAACTTTTGGTATTTCATATTATCTATACAGACTGAATATTGAGACACATTGGGAGCAAAACTACATCTTTCAAGGGGCCGAGTTTCTCCTTCATATCAGACTGTCACCAAATCGACCAGTAGCCTTGGTATTTTAAAAATTAAAATGGGAACTGAATATTGAAAGGGGCTGAGTTCTGTACCCTTAAGGGACCGAGATTTGCATCTTTTATGTGTTGGCCAAGTTCTGCTAAGAGGCCGAGTCTACTCCATAAGAGCTGGGTTATATTGCTAAACGAAAACCTCCTCACACAAGCTAAGAACAGCATAAAGAAAGCGGTGTTGAGTCTGTCATATACCAAGGGCCGAGTCACTGTTATTTCAGAGGTCGAGTTGTGTCATAAAAGAGGCCGAGTTCCTATTCTGGGTATCTATACGAGCTGCTGAAGATATCAGTCACTGTTTGCAGGTGACTTGTTGGGAAGGCTGCATATATCCTCCATTATCAGACCAGTATATCTCTGTGGACTGAGTTTATCAGTGTATCTTCTGAGTGGACATCTTACAACCTCACTGTTTGTGCAAACATGCTGATATTTCTTGTTATATTTGTCCCAATATTGCTGTAGCAGACTCCTGTCAGTGGTATGTAACATTTCCGAGTACAATATAAATTATATATTGCTGTCTGAAAGTATTTTCATGGTGTTATTCGGTACTGTGTATTTTTTACTAAAATAAAATACAAAAGAAAGCACCTACAGCCATATGTACATAAACTGTTTGACGAAATACCATAGAGACAAATTCAAACAAAACTCAGAAATTTAGAGGGGATTTTCAGATATTCTAGGTATCTTACAAAATTTTGAACTTATGCTACTAGTCTGGTTTTATAAATGGCAAACCAGTAGCAAGTGATAATTGTATGTATGAGTCCTTTTGAAAGTAATATGAATGGTCTAACTTTAGGAAAAAAAAACTAATAGATTGAAATTGTAAATTCCAAAGATAGAAAGATACACTTAGCTTTTCAAATATGGAAAGGAAATCTCGAGTTTACTTATGGACCAATATGCATTCCCACATGCCTACTTGTCTAAGGATCTAATTGAGCAATGGGCCAGCTATGACACTGAGCATGCATCCGTTGAGCCACCTCGTCTGCCATAATTATAGTAACATGCAAAGCTTTGTGATTTTTTAGATTGTTTGCACTATTTTTGCTTCATATTATTTTAAGTTACAAATTTAATTATAAATAGGAGAATCGACCTCTTAGAAATGGTATTTTAGCTCTAGAACAGTAGAAGAGAATTGGAGCAGAGGATTCATTCAAAGCTTATACAAAAACTCCTCTTGGAGTCAAGACAATTTTAGTTTGTTGAATTCTTCTGCATCTTTTTCTATATCATGGAATGATGTACAACTGAGTAAATGTCATGGGCGTCCAGCAAGAATTCCATTAACTGTAATACGGTTGAATGTATTGCTAGATACTTTCGATGAATTGTTATTTTCTTTCTTAATTATTTTATGTTTTTCAATTATTTATGCATGAGATGTTTCTAGAATTAATTCTTGATATTTTTATTAACATAATTTTTATTTCTTTCAATTTTATCTCATTTTATCTTTTTCTACTTTGAAGGCAGCATTCTGGAAGAACTGTGGATTACAAATACCTCGAATTGACTTCAACAAAAATCTAAGTTGTGCTGGCTGTAGAAAGAAAAGAACTTTGGGGGGTTGGAAAGCATTTTATGATTTTCAAAATAGGTGTAGAGAGGCAGAGTTATGGGACTAGAAAACCACTCAAACTCTTTTTGGGCTTCTAGTGATTCTGGTGATTCTCTATGGTTGTGAACTGTGGGCCAGCAGTACATCCGACATGCAGTGGAAACAAATTGAGAAAATTCAGAAGCGTTTGATTACAAGCAAATTCAAAATTAAAAGTGCAGTTCCTTATGCTATCTTGCTAAGTGAAACAAAGGCTGCTCCTATTGAAACAATTGTTATGGTGCGAGTCATAAGGTATTTAAAAAAAATGAGCAAATGGAAAAGGGCAGATGGCCTAAGGTTGTCTTTAATGACATATTGTGCAAAAGAAAAAAGACTTGGATGTAGCAAAATAACAAATGGTTTAGTACATGCGGTATTTACTTGAACGCGTGTCCCATATGTTGAAGGAAGTGTAACTAGGTTTGGTCTTCATAAATGTACTTTTGATATTTGTACTTATTCAAGAAAAGAAATATTATTTTTATGATATATGACAATGAGTTTCTTGCTCATTGTAGTAGGTCTAGCACATGTCAAAGTGCTATAGGTGAGTCAAATAGTCAAGAAAAAATATTGAAGGCCTTAAGGGCATGTTACACTATGTATAAATATATATTAAAATCAAAGGAAAACCTCCAAGCAAAGTCAAGTCTACTCCTAGGCAATGGCACCTTCAACAAGCTCCTTCAAGCATGCTACAACACCATGGAATCAATCCAAAGTATGCTCAACAAGTCAACCACCAAACTATTGTTGATTTGGGGTAGCATCGGATGTGCTCCAGCCACAAAAATTAGTGGAGAGGCTAAGGCACATGAGATCTCCAATACCCAGAAAGGGTTTGGGCAAATTCTAAACAGTTTGAGAGATATTAAAATAATTAATATTTTTAATGGAGTCCCTAAGTCTAAACTTAGGGAAAATAAAATATTAATGTGAATTAATATAAAACTGTGTTAGAATGGTCCAAAAGTCATGGATCAAGGCAGATCTAATCTTAGCCGTTGATTAGGGACTTAATCTTGGTTGTTGATTTGTCAACGAGAAAAATATAAGAGGAGGCTTGAGGGTCACTTGGAGGATACACCAAGAGATCAAAATTTCGACTTTTTGGGGTTGGGTTTGCTGAGAAAGTTGAGAGAGTGATTAGAGTTGCAGCTGAGGGGTAGTGAATACAGAAGCAAAGAGGCAGAGATAGCACCGGGAGGATCAGTGCAGTAGCCGAAGAGAGGGATGCAGAAGCAGCCAAGGGTTCACGCAGAGCCAGTCAGGGCTCACGTAGAGCCAGCCAGGAGTTGCGCAGTGCCTCAGAGGGCCAGCGTGGGTGACACAGAGGGCCAGAGGACTGACGCAGTGCCTCCAAAGGCTGACGCAGGCCAAGCTAGAGTGACATTGGGCTAATGCTGGGCCAGAGAGAGGCTGACGCTGGGGTTTCGTGGGGCAGATTGGAGCTGTGGAGCTGCCGAAGTGTTTATCCGGGGTTTCAGTCGGAATATCTACTTTCGAGTAGAGAGGTACTACTGCCAAGATTTTTTCTCTATTGGGTGAGTCGGACTTGGCACCCAGATTATATTCTAAAACTGCTTAATAAATCAAACGCTCAAAAACAACGGTGTCACTTGTGTGTTTGTTTCTGTTTCCTTCAGTTGATGATCTGTAATGTATTGAGCATGCATTTGTATTTATTTCCATTATTTACATGGTAAATAACTTGTTAATTAACAGAACATGTAGGTAGGAATAAATCAGTGAAGTGCATGAAGGGTTTCTAACAGTTAGGCTTAGAAACTTCAACATGGTATCAGAACGTGGTTGCAAATCACAGGAGAACTAAGGACATCAGCCGAGCAGAGCAGCAGTAGAAAAAACTAGCTGTCCCGAGTGACAAAAGTTGTTCCTAGCAGAGTAGCAGCAAGGAAGGGGTGACACAGTGCCTGGATCATCAAGATCGAGCCAAAAAGAGGCAGTGCAGAGGCTGATGGAGGCAAAGACAGGCTCACGCAAAGCCACGCAGAGGCCAGGAGGGCTGACACAGTTGGTTGAGAAGGTTGATTTTCCGGTGCCGGGATTGCGCAAAGCCTAGGAGCTCTAACCTTCAGTTTGTTGGGGTTTAGGAGGCTATGGGTAAGTTGCAGAGTGGAGCTAGTGGGGTATTGTAGTCAGAACAGTACCTAACAGGGCAAGACCAAGGAGGAGGGAGTTGCTATCGAGGGTTTCTAGCCAAGAAATCTGGATCAGTGGTGCAGCGGCACTAAGGATCGGAGTGGGGGCATCTCGACATTGGCAAAAGGATTTCCAGGAGGGAAATCGAGGCTTAGAGGGAGTCACACCGAGAACTTCTAGGAGGGAAGTAGAGGAGCAGCGAGATGGCAGTGAACGGGGTAAGAGACCAGGACAGACTAAACGAAGCCTCAAAATTTGTAATCTGGAAGGCTAGAATCCTATCCATTCTAGACAGGAATCGTGTCAAGCACTTCGCCTTGAGGACGATAGCTATCCCAGTTGACCCAGATAATAACGACAAGTACGAGGAGGCAATGGCGAGGGCCAAGAGCATCATCCTTGACGAGGTCAAGGACCATGTAGTACCACATATTGTCGAAAACGAAACAGCAAATGAGAGGTGGGAGGCCCTAAAGAAATTGTACCAGCATACTTCTATGCAAAGAAGGATGTTACTAGAAAATTAGCTACGATCATACCAGATGCAGAAGGGAGAACAGATCGACCCCTTCCTCAGTTGATTGCAGGAGATCTGGGATCAGCTGACTTCCATAGGGGCCACGCCGAATCAAGAATTGATGGTGAGAACAACCCTGAACGCAGTCTCAGAAGACTAGGAGATGTTTGTCCAGAGCATACTGGGCAAGGCAACCCTTCCAGATTGGGAGGAAATGTGGGTTGCTCTTCGCCAAGAAGAGATCAGAAGGCTGAGCAAGGCGGGAAGCAGCGACAAGGGGATCATAATCAAGAAGGAGGTGGAGGAGGTGGAGGAGGTGGATGCTACCCTAGTATCTGAGGGAAAGCAAGAGAAACGGAAGAAGAAGGACCTCTCCAAGGTCAAATGCTTCCATTGTGGGGAGCTGGATCATTATGCAACCCAGTGTGCAAGGAAGAAGAGCAAGGGAGAGGCCTCCGAAACCAAGGCTGCGCCAGCAAGGGTAGAGAAAGAAGTGGAGACAGGCGATGACTGTGCCATGAGTGCACACACACCACTTGAGCGGAAGTGGGGAGACATTGAGCTGTAGTTAGACGGACTATAAGCGATGAGGGGCAGGATCCTCGAGGTACCCAGCCTCTTGGATTAGACCTTCCTATGGGAGCCCCGAAGAGGAGTAGCAGTATTGGCGGATGTTAGTAGAGACAAATACGGATGGAGCGACAGAGGGAGCTACAGTGCAAGATTCCCAGGACAGCGTGAGGTAGCAGGAGTGTGAGAAGCACGGGAGTGTTGTACCAGCGCAAGATGGCACAGAGAGGTGTGCAATGGTGCGAGATGCATGGATTTGTTGCAGCAGCGCAAAGGTCAGAGAGGGAGCACTTGTCAATGACAGAGGGAGTTTCAGCATCGAGGGTGTCTCTAGCCTGACATAGATGTCAGAGTTGGGAGGTCAGTTACTTACTTCTTAGTAACTGAGTTGCAGTGCAGTAGTTAGCAATGGTAGTGCTATGGGCAGCACGATGCAGCGTGATGAGAGGAGTTGCAGTGCTGATGCATCAGTGGCAGTGGCAGGGCCATGGGCAGCAGCACGGATGCACAGGGAGTTGCAGTACGGATGCAGCAGTGGCAATGGCAAGGCCATGGGTAGCAGTACAGGATGCAGCAGTGCAAATGATGAGCAGCAGGCCTAGCATCAGCACAGGAACCGATACCGAATGATCAGGGTGATACTCAGTGAGGAGTATTGCTAGAGCACAGTCCTCGCTAAGAGGGAGTGTTGATTTGGGGTAGCATCGGATGTGATCTAGCCATGAAAATTGGTGGAGAGGCTAAGGCACATGAGATCTCCAATACCCAGAAAGGGTTTGGGTAGATTCTAAACAATTTGAGAGATATTAAAATAATTAATATTTTTAATGGAGTCCCTAAGTCTAAACTTAGGGAAAATAAACTATTAATGTGAATTAATATAAAACTGTGTTAGAATGGTCCAAAAGTCATGGATCAAGCCAGATCTAATCTTAGTCGTTGATTAGGGACTTAATCTCGGCCATTGATTTGTCAACGAGAAAAGTATAAGAGGAGGCTTGAAGGTCACTTAGAGGATACACCAAGAGATCAAGATTTCGACTTTCTGGGGCTGGGTTTGCTGAGAAAGTTGAGAGAGTGATCAGAGTTACAACTGAGGGGCAATGAATACAGAAGCAGAGAGGCAGAGATAGCACCAAGAGGATCAACACAGTAGCCGGAGAGAGGGACGCAAAAGCAGCCAAGGGTTCATGCAGAGCCAGCCAAGGGTCACGTAGAGCCAACCAAGAGCTGTGCAATGCCTCAGAGGGCTAGCGTAGGTGACGCAGAGGCCAGAGGACTAACGCAGTGCCTCCAGAGGCTGACCAAGGCCAAGCCAGAGTGATGTTGGCTAACGTTGGGCCAGAGAGAGGCTAATGTTGGGGTTTCGTGGGAAAGATTGGAGCTGTGGAGCTACCGAAGTGTTTATCCGGGGTTTCAGTCGAATATCTGCTTCCGAGTAGAGAGGTACTACTGTCGAGATTTATTCTCTGTTGGGTGAACCAGACTTGGCGCCCAGATTGTATTCTGAAACTGCTTAATAAATCAAACCCTCAGGTAGCTGCACCGGTTTTCCCGCATTGAGTTTTTCCAGGGACATTAGTCCAAAAACAACGGTGTCACTTATGTGTTTGTTTCTGTCTCCTTTAGTTGATGATCTGTAATGTGTTGAGCATGCACTTGTATTTATTTCCAGTATTTACATGGTAAATAACTTGTTAATTAACAGAACAAGTAGGTAGGAATAAATCAGTGAAGTGCATGAACGGTTTCTAGCAGTTAGGCTTCGAAACTTCAACAACTGCCCTCAAAGTTGACCTACATTTACGAAGACAAGTCGGCCTAAATGCAGTCAGTCAAGTCGGCTAAAATGGAGGGACAGTCCTCTATTTATAGAGGTTGTCCACTCCAAAGACAACGCATCAATTGTGCTCTAAAATGCGCCAGAGAAAGAGATCAAGAAGGTCGAAGGAAGCCAAGGTAAAAGGGGCTACTAGGGCAGCGAAGAGAAGAGGAAGAACAGCGAAGAGTAAGGGATTGTTTCTAGGGTATATACAGTCACACGTGTGAGGGAATGAAGGACAGTCTGCAACCATAACAATAGTAAGATCACAATTGGATATTTCTATTTGTTTGGGGCTAAAACTAGGCCCATAAAGGCCTCCTACTCCAGCGTGGAAGAAGGACATCAAGCGAAGTAAGAAAGAAGGAGATCGAAGTATAAAGGACTGTTTCTAGGGCTAGAAACAGTCACACATGCGAGGTGCAGTAAGGGTATGTCTGAGCCATAATAGCAGCTAGCGAACAGTTCATTGTTTGGATGAGAGATCAAGCCTACAAGGACTCTCAAGCCAAGCGAAGGAGCCTATCTCTCTAAGGTAAAAAAACTCTAACTAGAAGACGAAGTGCTAGAAGAGAAAGTGTCAGAAGAAGTGTGAGATATATGGTGCAGAAAGGAGTAAAGACTTGACTTGTGCTTGGAGGATCTCTTGTCACGGGTCTAGGGTTTGGCATTGATCAATAGAAGCTTTAATAAGAGAAATTCACAAAAGGGGTTTCCTCTCAAGAGAAGAGAGGTTTTGGCCCCGGCAAAGAGCCAACATCTTGTGTTCTTGTTTTTATGTTTTGGTAGCAGTTTGATAGAGTAATAAGAAGAAGAAGAATAAGCTAACAAGAAAAGTAAAAAGACTCCACAATATTTTATCAAGTAATGAAGAATCACACTACACTACTTTGCCCTAGATTCTTCAACACCATAAAGAGTAAAGAGATAAAATAATTTGTTATGGATAAGTTCCACAAGTGTACTTGGGATAAAGAGCTAGGGAGAAAGAAAAAATTCTATCTTGAAGTGTTTAATCCCACTCATAAACATCAACAAAAAGAGTACATAGAGGCCAATATTTCTTGGAGAGTCAAAATTCTTATTGCTCAGTTAAAGACTAATTCTCATCAACTCCGTTGTGAAACACAACACTGGAAAAGGCCAAAAGAAGTGTGGGAGGAAAGAGTGTGTATTTTTTGTTCTTCTGGAAAAGTGGAAACGGAAAAGCATTTCATTTTAGAATGCAAGACCTTCAAAGACAACAGGGAAAGTTATGCAGATATTCTGGCAACTAGCTCTTGGGATACTCTATTTAGCGAGGGGTTTGTTGAGAAGCTGGGATCGTTTATTGTGAGGCTAATTTCCAAGAGAGGTGAAAACTGTTGGTTGTTTCAGTGATTGTTCCTGCAAGTTACTCCATAGAACAAATTCCTTCAAATCCATTAGGTTAATTTATTTTCTATAGTAAAACACTAAAAAAAGAATGGAATAAATTTTCAAAAATTATTTGTAAATCCACTAAAAGGTTGCCAAACCATTAATCTAAAAGATTATTCCACATCAAATAGGGAAAAGTTTAAAAGTTTAATTGAGCTTCGTCCTTGAGTTTAATCCCTATTGTTCATAATTGGGAATTTCAACACAATTTGAATCTCTTTTGCTCTTATTTTAAAAAACAAATTAATTATTAATTAATTAAAATTAAAAATTATATTGATAAAGAAAATGAGAAAATCTAGGAAACCCTCTTGAGCAAAAACTATTTTCCATGGTGATGAATTACATACTAAGGTTTCGGCATGAAATAATTCATCAAGAAAGTTGTCGAGTGTGGATTTAGGGGACTCATGGTAGTGAATTACATAAGGTTTCGACATGAAATAATAGATAAAGAAAGCTGTCGAATGCAGATTTTGGGGGAGTGAGAAGACTCGTGGCTTAGTAATGGATTACTTTAGTAATGTAAAATTTGCGGTTTAGAAACAGATTATGATATATAAAATAGGCTTAGTGAGTTAGTTTAATTAGTCCATTGAGCTTATTGTTAGGTTGAAATTCTAATGAGTTGTCTGACCTTTGACTGACCATCAACCAAACTTGATTCTTTCCTAAAAAGATATATATAAAGAGAAGTGTAGAATGTAAATTTAGGGGTTTAGTAAGACTTTTGGCTTTGGTATATAGTCTATAAGAGGTCTTCGAGATGACTCACGTGAAATCTATATCACACTAATAGGCCTGTGCCCTTTCACAATCCAAGGACAACTCCGCACAGTTTGGGGCCACTTAGTTGGTACGCAGGGTTGCTGCTGAAGATTGATTTAAGTGAAATATCTTAATCTGATTCGGACTCTTACTGCAATGCAGGTACTGAAATTTTTAGGAATAACCGAATTCAGCAACCGAGTCACCTAGCTATCAATGAAGGTATTCCACCAGACATTGGCCTCGATCGGCTTCGTCCACTGGGCTAAAGCAAAAATGAAAAAAATACTCTGTGAATTGCACGCAGCGACATGCCTAAGTTTATTTAGCAAATAATAGATATTGATATTATATCATATGAACTTAAAGTGACTCAAAGAAGATGATCCCTCTGTGAGATTGAATTCCAGGAACAAAATCAAACACCTATCCCATTTTGTAAGATTAAAACTGTGGCTGCTGAGATGTTAATGACTAAATATTATGGAAAAGCAGTTGAACTGACTGAATAAATAAGTACCTGTTGTTGATGTTGTTGCATACAGTAAACGGAAATCTTGTGTCGGATGACTGGGACTTTTGGGTATCTGTGGTGGTCCCGAAGACGAGAATGGAAGAAAATCGCTCCGCGAAAATCGGTCGCCTGAGTCCCCAACCATCTCTGTCCTCCGAGAGGAGACACCGGCATGTTGTTTGTTTTGTGATCTACCGATATTATCTTTATCTTCTGTTGCTCATATTCTCTGATTATAGTTCTCTCCACCGTGGGTGTACAGTATACAAAGTTCCAACTGATAGTTCCAACTGATATTATAATTTTGAGGGCGGAAGTGTTTTGGTATCTCACACAACTTAAATAAAACGAATTTTTTTCAACTTCAATCGTTTTATTTAATCAAAGGCTTATATATAAATTAATTATCTATCATTATTATTTATCATTATTGCTTCGAGAGTATCATTATATTATTTGTTTGCAGAGTGTCCTTATATTATGAGGCTGATGTTTATAGTCAATGTTTAGCGTGAAGTTTACATGTATGGTTTTTCTTAACTAAGGTGAGGCAGGTTGATTGGCCATTGTTGTGTGAGTGAGGATTTTGGTCTTAGGGTTTAAATTAAAATATAAATGTTTTATTAACTTAAAAAAATATGTTTTTTTAATATTTAATTGATTTATGTCAAGTTTTATTAGTACAATCAGTTGAGGATAGCTTCAACTTCGTAAAGTGATTCGGGATCAAATCTCACAAGGGAGTAGTTGTGCCTTGTGTTAGGGGAGGAAACAGGCTAAAAAATCTAGTCAAGACTTTGACGAATTAGATGCCTCTTGGCTCGCAGCTCCTCAAGCCATAGGTTTCCTGTGTTAGGGGAGAAAACATGCTAAAAATCCAGTCAAAATTTTGACGAATTAGATGCCTCTTGGCTCACAGCTCCTCAACCCACAGGTTAAATCTGGTGAATCACACACACAAACAAACAAAATTATTTATTTGATTTATATAATATTATTTTTATTTTTAAATTATTTTATATTAAATATAAATGGTATATAATTTTTAAAAGTGTTTTTTAAATATTTATAAATTTTAAAATTTAATAATATAATTGAAAATTATATTAATTAAAATTTAATCATTTATTTGCACATTTTATAAAAGATTTTATATATATATATATATATATATATATAATTTAATAAACATAAAATTAAAATAAAATAATTTAATTTAATTAATAATTTTAAAATAAATTAAAAATATAAACTTATTACTAAAAAGGTAAAATATTTAGTTTAATGGGCATAGAGTAGATAGTGATAGGGTGTTAGTTAAGGCACTCTATGGTGAAAAGGTCATCAGTTGGAAATTTCGTGGGCAAAAATTCAGTTATGCTAAGGGTTGGTGTGACCTAAGCAAGGTGTGATCCCCAAGTGATTTTGACAACTTCGATGCCCCTGGGTCGGGGCTACTCAAGCCAAACGTTAAGGGTGTTAATCATCTCAGGACTCATATTGTCTAGCAAAAAAAAGTGGAACATTAATATTTTATATTTTATATAATTATAAATTAGATATGATTATGTAATATTCATGTAAAGTGATAATAAGATCACATAATTTAATTTTTACATTCCAAAAGAAGATTTACACATTAAGGAATTTGATCCTTCTCGACACACTATAGATCCGAAGTTACATCAATTTAGACTAATCTATATACAAATCAAATCACTTTCAATTTTTAGTTTTTAAATATCACATTATCTTATTAAAATTTCAAATGAAAATTATCTTTATATAAATATTAATTTTAGTTTTTATTAATAAAATTTAAAATTTGGGCCCAAGGTGGGTGCTCTGCACAGTAGCGAAATTTGCCTATGGATCTCTAGGAGAATTGGCAAAATTACACTTTGGCTCTCAACACTGCTCACGTCTGCATCAATGAGGATGAGGATGATTCACTTTGTTGGATCCATTCCTCCTGGGGGAGATATACTCCAAAAGATGGGTATGTTTATATCAACATATTTAGACAGTCGGAAGTGCAGGTTTGGTGGTGGAACTGTTTGTGGAAGCTGAAACACCCCTCTAAATCTCATATATTCATGTGGTGTTTTTTGGAAAAAAAAATTCCAAAATGGGATCACCTCTTAAAGTGAGACTTGCATGATCGGGCAGGTGTGCTCTGTGTAAGAGTGCTCTGGAATCAAAACTGCACATGTTCATTGAATGTCCTTTTGCAATGGCAGTTTGGAATTTGATCAAAGGACAATTAGGTGGAGCCATAAATTAGGTCAGGGATACAGTTTAGGAAGCATCATAGGTATGGTGGGATCATATCACCCCAAAGCATCTCAGAAACCTAGCTCCTCTGGTTTGTTGGGGAATTTGGATAGCAAGAAATAGAGAAATATTCAAAAATCAAACATTTGCTCCTAAGAATGTGGCGACTGATGTATGTTTGATCTATGAACTCCTCCCTGTGGAAGAAAATTCACATGTTCCTCAAAATATTGTCACTGAAGAGATAGACCATTCCTTCATGTGGGCATACTTTGATGGAGCTGCATCAGAAAATGGTTTCTGTGGTAGTTCTTTACATACATGAAAACCATCTTTATAAGCTCCAAAGTGGTTTGGGAAGAGGCACAAATAACTGTAATATCCCAAATGGGATATTTTGCTAATTATGCATAAATTTATCTCAACCAAAATTTCACCATAAAATTATTATTCAATTCACAGAAGACTGCCATGTAAAATATAATAAGTAGAGTGCATGCAATTCAATAAGACAATGGGCATAAATAATCTCATCTTTCATTATAATAAATAACTGAAAGAGTGTACATGACGATATAACTGAAATAGCTAAGATAGAAAATCTCGTCTCCAAAACTAATATGCTCCAATGTTGAAAACGGCCCTCCCAAAACTGAATTGAAATCAATCACTACACCTATGAATTTTGGTTAAATCCACCAAGGAGATGAGGTGGGTTTTCGTCCACTCTCACCAAAATCACCTGAGGGTTTTCATCTTGGTGTCACTGCTGAAGTAGAGAACCGAGTTCTCAAACCTCTCCACAAGAAGAAAACGCAAATCCAAGATGTCTGTTAATGGCCTCCTCCTCCTCTTTTATAGATTTGATGGACCCCTCTAGAACCCTCCATTTTATCATTATTTTAATAATTGAGCACTTTTCCCTCTTTTTATTTCAATTAACATATTTTTTAATGTGGGTCAAGTGTAAATTGACCACCACGCCTCCTCAGGTCACTGAAAAACACTTATAACCATTCCATTTTGTAGATCTTCTCATTTCGGTTCCAACGAGCTATTGCACTAAGGTGTTATGCCAAGCATTCCTCTCGGAATGTCACCTTAAGCATTAACTAAGTTAGGCCCAATAATAACCCTGTTTTTCAAAAGTTGTCGGAATGCGACGGAACAAAAGACAAGTTGTGCAGATGATGGAATAGACCAAGCAAATGTCATCAGATCCCATAGAAACTCCTCAAAACCCCATGAAATATCTCCAAAAACCCTTGGGCCCACTAATAAAGTAAACCTCCACCTATGACATGTTTACCTCCAACCCTGAAAGTCCATCCTAACGATGCCATGAGGAACACCAGAAAAAGGAATATCACAATAACTATGTGGAACTTCTCAACCTAAAACTTCTGCTACTCTTTACCATTGAAAAAGATATTCATGCTTTGCAAATATTTGGTGATTCAATGATCATTGTTAACTGGTTCAATGGTTCGCAACGTTGTCACATACACGCTTTGTTACCTATTCTTGAGGAGGTTTTTTTGCTCAAACAACATTTTAATTAAATTTCTTGTCGACATATTTACAGGGAGTGGAACACAAAAATAGACTCTCTCTCTAAGGTAGGTTTTGTTCAGCTATAAGAGTATGGAAAATCAGTGAAAAACTAGATGGTACATTTACACTTCAATAATATTAATTTTTCCTCACCGCTTCTTCTTTAAATTTCCTAATTAAATATCTAAAAGTATTGTTTTGCATTATCTATAATCATGGTCTCCATAAAAATACCTCAATCATGAATATACATGTGTATCTATAAAAATACCTCAATCATGAACATACATGTGTGTATCTTTGTAACGTAAATATATTGACGTTAGCACTTTATACATTTTAACCTCTTGTGAAATTAAACACAATGCTCTATTTTACGTTGCGCATTAAAGCATTAAAAAAATATTCATTAGGGATTTCACCTGATTTTATTATGAATTTTAATTACAAGTAATAGAGCGTTGTTGTTAGTACTTGTCTTTTATGTAAAAAGTAATTGATAATAGAAGTTATTGTAACTAAGTAGAAAAGTACTAATTTATTATGGATGTCACAAGAGTTTATTATAAATTTTAATTACAAGTATTATATGTAGCGTTGTTGTTAGTTCTCGTCTCTTATGAAAAAATAATTGATAGCAAAAGTTATTGACTAAGATAGAAAACTATTAGTGCTGATCGCTGGGATTTTAACCCACTAATGCATATTAGTACCATGCTCATTTGTGCATTAATATAAACATAATTACTACATAAGTTTTCTCAATTTAAGCACATTATGGAAAAAACACTCTACTAGAATTTGCCTAGATTTTTTAGTTATAGTGAAAATCAGTAAAACCTTCAATACCAATGGTAAGTTTTTTTTAGATCATTTTGTCCAATCTTATAACGGTAGAAATATTTACAAAAACCTCTCCTAGAATGTTAAAAGGTAAATAAGTGAGATTGAAATTGACAAAATAGAGAACATAACAATAATTATCACCTACAACACTTGCACTTAATAACCATGACTTTCTGTGAAGGCCAACTATCTTGATACAACTTTAATTCAAACATGTTTAACCATAATGATTTCTCCAGAGTAAAGTCCTCTTAACTTGTTATTCTATTTGCAAAAAGTTGATAAGTATTGTGTCTTGTTATGCCTAGACAACAAAGACATTTCATAAATAACTCCTCCATACTATAAAAATAAGTAACTTTAATAACATACGTGGTAAACCGATAAACATCATAAATTAGTATAATTAATGTTTATAGAAAATGAATTTTTTCATTTATTTTAAATATTTTAAAATTATTTTAAATAAATGCATGTGCCTATCTATGTAAACAAAATTCTCATTTATTTTAGATTTATTATTATTTTCATCTTATTTTAAGGTCATGGCAAACACCAAATTGGTGTATGAGACTCCCTTGTTTGTGGGACAAGGGACCTAAGACCCCCTAGTTTGTGGGACAAGGGACCCACCTCCGCACAACAATTTGACTGCTAAGTCTACAAAGACATACATACTCTACTCCCTTTGGTTTTCAACCTATGACCTCTTAGGAAGAAACACATGCTCTTAACCATTAGGCCCACTCAAGTTGTATATGATTGTTAACCCTCAAATTTTTAAGAATATTTGGTCATTCCAAACTCTCATTCTAATATTCCCTATTGAAATGTATGCCACATATGCTATGGCAAACTAATAATACTAAGGTTTGGTAAGCAATAGTAAAGATTTGGGTTAATTCATGGAGGGTATTAGTAGCAATTAGACAAGTAAAATGTTGTATTCCATATTCATGTGGCATGAGGTTCATTGCTCTTTATAAATTAAAAACTATTTGTTATTTTTTTAAAGGGATTAATATTTTTAACTACACATTACTTTTTGATGTGTAAGAGATTAGTGAAATTGTCTAAGTTAGAGACATCTTGAATTGAATAAATAATTAAATAAAATAAGCATTATACATAACATTACTATAAATTGCAATGAAATAATTAAATCACTAACACGTCTAACATGTAAAAGTGATGAAATTATATATAAAAATTAAATTATTAAAACCCCAAATGCATTTTTGATAATTTATATTTAAATATTTTAGTTTATTAATATAGTTTGTTTATGATTAAGATTATATTTGTTTATGATTAAGATTATATATATATAAACAAGATATATTTTGTTTATAATCTCTTTCTTTTTATATAATTGAGAAAAATCTCATCTCAATCATAAACAAAAATATATTTTGTTTATGATTAAAATTAAAATTATATATATAAATTATCAAATATATAATTTAACAAGTGTTACTTAGTAGCTAGTACCCGCTGCTTAATTTAAATATAGCTAATTGGAATATGAATTGCTGTGAGATGATCAATTAAGGCCCTCACAAAAAAATAGAAATGAAAGTGAAAATGTTGTTTTTTAGTGAGCGTCCTACCTCATTAGTTGTAATGAAGCTTTATAACTTTATCTCTTTGGCAGTGTTTGGTTCAAACTAATATGGAGAAACTTAGTTTCAACTCACTGAGATGTCAATACTTGTTTTGCACAACCAATTTTCTCGTACAAAGTTCATGTAAATTGTACATGATCGATATAGAGCAATGTTTTAAAACTCCGACTCCGGTTCGGAAACAGCCGAGGGTCGACTTTGACTCCGACTCTGACTCGATATTGACTCGGACGGTTTGATTTGAATGACTTGGTCATTGTAAAAAATACATTAAATATTTATTTTTTTATAAAAAACATAATTTTAAATATTTTCATTCATGTTTCCAAACACAAAGCTTTAGAATATAGAGAGAAGACAACATATGATCAAAGTATGCTCATGAATATATCCATTATATCAAAATGGCACCCAGTGCACTGTCCAATACAAAGTTCATACTTAGCCACCAATGCCAGGATTCTTTTCTGCCTCAGCCTACGGACAATCACTAGACTACAATAACAATAATAGCAATTCTTTGGCCCTAATGAAGTCTCAAAACCCTTGATTTAATTCTGGTCAAGCTCCAGAATAATCAGAGGTAAATATGTATTTATTAGTCCATTGTCAGAACATTTGTCTTTTTAAAAATATTGTATGGCTCAATGCATTGTTTCAGTTTTCTAATTCATGCCACTAGGATAACCATACTTAGGCCTTGTAATTTTCAAAACTTTCTCACATTGATAGATTACTTTAGGGTTATAAATATGCAATAAACAACAACCCAACCATTGAAATGTAGGAGGCAGAACAACTTTTGACAAATGTGCTTCAAGATTTTTGTCAAAGAGCCGAGCAGGCCGAGTTGTTACCAAGTCGGCTGAGTCGTTACCAAGTCGTTCGAGTTGTTACCGAGTCGACCAAGTCAATGAATGGCTCGGTAACAACCCGGCCAGCCGTTTCGTTTCGGCCACCGAGCTGGCCCGGCTAGGCATTGGCTCGATCTGACTCGGTCGAGTCGGAGTCGACTCGATCGTTTTTTAAAACAATGATATAGAGTTGAATGCAATTGTGTTTGTGGTAGTGAAGGCGTGAGAATATAGAACAAAACTTTTAATGTTATCTCGCAAATGACGTCCCGTTTTAAACAAGATTTATTTCTTTTGTAGAGCAAAATGGAGTTGGGATGATCTATTAAATTAATTTTTAAAATAAATTGTAAAGACAAGCTTATTAATATTTATGAATAATTTGTAATAACGATTGTTTTACTATTAATTTAACAACTAAATTATGACTAGCACATTTATATAAATGAAATCACTAGTAACTATAGATGGATATTAGAACACTTAGTTTATAATCAAAATACTTAGTTCCTAAAACATTTGGTATCGTGAACAAAAAAAAACAACAACAACAACAACATTTAAAAAAATCTAATTATTAAAATAAATAAAATATATCATTAACCATTTTCAAATATTTTTTAAATATTATACTTTTGTCTATGCTTTGTGATTTAGTATTAAAATGGATGAATTTGAGACAATCACTTTGAATAAAACCAGGATTAAAGTTGCAATAGATTAAATTGCTTTAACAAAATTTACACATTAACTTTTTGCATGGTGAGAAATTGAAGGCTAATCTCTCAATAAATGACTAGCAATCTCCAATGACTTGAAGCAGAATATGGAACTTCAAAGTGGGATAATAATTGGCCGGGTTTCAAATCCTTTTTGACCTGCCAGAATAACAAACATTAATTACAAACCAAAGGATAAAACAAAAAACAAAAAAAACAAAAACCTTCTTGAATTCTTGAATTCAATTTTTTGTTATAAGATCATTTCTTGAATTCTTGATATACTTGGAAGCAAAGCTTAAATAAAATTCAACAAAGTTAGGGAAAAAATGCTCACAAGATCCTAACAATTAATAATTACACATCAATAAAACTTTCTTAACAAAATTAGGAAAGAAATGCTTACGACATTCTAAAAACTAATAACTAATTATCATAATAGTTATTAATTATAAAAGCTATGTGTAAACAAGAAAAAAAATATGATTAATGTAATTGGAATTGAAAATAGACAAAAAAAAATAGAAAAAGACAAAAAAAATATAAGTAAAATTAAAAAGTAATAAAACTTAAATTAAATATATATATATATATATATATTGGATAAGATTTTTTATTATTTTTTCTTCTTTAAAATTTTTCATCTTAAAAAAAAACCATAGAAAAAAAGATAAAAAAATAAATAAAAATGAAATAAAACTAAAAACAAAAAATTAGTAACTAACAAAAATGTAAGTTACTAAAGAGTCCATAATAAGACCTCAACCAATCACTTACAAATAAATCAATTTAAATAATAATAAAAATTAACAAAAAATGAATTCCAAAATTAAACTATAGATAAGAGGCATAAATTTTTAGTCAACGAAAAACTTATAGACACTCAAAAACAGAACTAAATGCATTATAAATTAATTAATTAATTAAAAAAAAACAAATAAACACATTTCATAAATAAAATAGAGGAGATCATAACCAATTTACATCATTTTTACCTCTTTATGCCAGAAAAAAAGTGCTTTAATCTCAACATGATCTCCTCATAAAAATTGAAACATTGAATCTTGCACCCTTTATGACCGCAAATTGTTTGACCATGGAAAATTTCATGGGTGACCTAAAATTTACACAACTTATATATATCATGCAACAAATATATATACTAGCATTTGCACCAAAAAGGTGCAAAGACATGCGGATAGTGCTTTCGTCTAACTATTACTACATTCATTCAAATAATTTTTATAGACATTTTGGAGCATACAAAATTTTATGTTTATAATGATTGAGAGTTGTAACATATTATACATGTCATGGTAACCATTTACATAAATAAAATTATAAAATGAAGAATATCTTATTTGGCGACTCAATTGGTATGTTTTGTCAGCTTAGTTTCCGTTGGGGTTGTCTCACTGAATTCACTTCCCAGCCAACTAGGAATGACTTCCTAGCCCAAGGAACTTCCACAAGTTTCCTAGCCCTCTGAGCCCAAGTCCAACCAGTCGTAGTGTGTCCAGGTTAGATCTAGATCTAGCCCTCTCCAAGAAATCAAATAAATCGAATAAATAGTTGTTTCTTTAAGTACTCTGTGGTATGTCCCTTTCCTCGTTAAAAAAAATAAAAATAAATAAATAAATTTTCAATTCAAACTTAACTTTTGAAAGACAGTAACCACTTGAATTTTGAACCCTTGTGACCATATACAAATAATATTACATAAAAATAAACAACAATAAAACAATGTGAAAATATTAACGTTGTATTTATATTCACTTGCTAGTGCAAAAAGTCAATTATGGGGTGTTATTATCTTATAGAGATTTGTTTTTAAAGATATTTCTATATATGGACATTAATAACTTGATATCATTACATTTTTTGTTAAGACTTATGAATTTGTATTCCAATGTTTAACTGAAATTAGTTTTTAATTTTTTTTAGTAGAAAATAAACAAAAGCAACAATAAAAATTTGATAATTTATTAGACGAATGCATGAGTCCATTATTGGTTGAACTTCCCAATTTGTATCCCAATGTTTACATGAAATTAGTTTTAAAGTTTTTAATATTAACAAAAAAAATGATTACTTACATGAAATTAAATAATAATAAAATAATTTCTTTTATAAATATGGTTGTATTTATAATTTACCATATATTTGAAATTTTATTTTTTTCTCAATCAATATAACATTTTTCCCGAATAAATACGTAAATTTCATACTTCAAACCTCACTTTCTATTTATATCTTAATGCTCACCAAAATGTTATTTCCATGCCGCCATGTAGTTTTATTTTCTAATTTTCCTTGGTAATGAACCTATCTTATTTTGAGATAATGCTTTGTAGTTTTATTTTCTAGTTTTCCTTGGTAATTAACCTATCTTATTTTGAGATAATGTTTTGAAAGGCAAAAGACCATTGTAACTTCTAGTTTTATTTTCTAGCTTTCCATGGTAATTAACATATCATATTTTGAGATAATGTTTTGAAAGGCATAAGACAAGGTTTGTGTTTCCATAGGTTTTCTCATTATTGTTGTTTTATTTTGATAAAAGTAAAACTACTCTAGTATTTTTGGGAAAATTGATATTTCACATTTTCCTTCAATAAATTAAAAAAAAACTTTATTTTCAAAATGTGCTTGAAATTTAATATTTATATAGAAAACAAAATGGAATATTTATATAGAAAACAAAAAAGTATGAAACCCTCTCGTATCAGGAGATAATGTTTTGAAAGAGAGAAGACAATTGTTAGTGGTTTGTGTTTCCATAAGTTTCCTCATTATTGTTATTTATTTTGATTAAAAAAAAACTATTCTCGTATTTTTGGAAAATTTTCTTTTTCACATTTGCTTCGGAATAAATTAAAGAAAAACTTTATTTTCAAAATGTACTTGAAATTTAATATTTATATAGAAAACACCACGGTAAGAAACGTGGGTCCTCGCATAAGGGCCACGTGCCTCATGCCTGAACCTTGCTTTCACCGTGACAAACTATATGCTCATATAAAAATGGTACCTTAAACATTTACCCTCTCATTTGTTTGCCCTTAACCTGCCTTTTCTGCAACTTCGGTTCGAGGGGGAAGCATGAGTTTTGTCGAAGAGGGTTGAGTCAATTTTGAGTTTTATTTATTCATGTTACTGCTGCCAGTTGCAATCCTTTACCTCTCCTCTTTGGATGCATATTCATAAATGTTGTAGGGTTGTGTTTGTTATCACTCAGGTTGTTCCCAAAGTTGTAAGAAAGGGAATACGGCCAAGGTAACCACAGACCAATCTTTTAGATACAAAATCTAGCCAATCTGTATCCAGAGAGGGCTCTCTCTTTATGATTTAGCTTTGTTTTTTGAAGGTATTAGGCTAGTTATGAAGTTCAAGGGTTTTGTTTTGAGTTTGGGTGGTGAGATTCAATAGAACGGAGAGGTAAAACTGAAGAGTTCAGTCCATTGGGCATGATGGAGTCAAAGAAGGTGGCTTCCTGGATTTGGTTTCTAACAAAGGATGGCATCACAGAGCAAGGTAGTCAAACATGGAACAATTAAAAGGCTGGAATGGACTCAAATGGGTGAAGGGCAGTTAAGAATCCTTCAACATATTGAAAGAGAGAAAACGGATGATTACTGATAAGGAGCAGTTAAGAATTCCTTAGCAAATAAACAGCATGAAAGAATTAGGAAAACAGGAGAAATTAAGAATTCATTGTTTATACTAATTTTGAAGAAAACACAAAGAATAATAAAGACTGAAAACAAATTGCAGTTAAGCAAATTCAGAATCGACCTTTTTCTTTATCATTCAGATTATGAAACACAGGAGATATAATAAACATGAAAACTGTAAAACACAAGATATAAGGGACTTATTGATCCGAAGGTTGATTCAAGAATTATGTGACAAGTCCTCTGCTTCAATTCTTCATCCAGTAGGGCAGACAAGATTTTGATTCCAACAGCTCTTTATTCCAAAGTTCAATATTACAACAGAGTCTAAGAAATCCACACACACCCAACCTCTCCAAAACTCTAATGAAGGGGGTATTTATACAACAAAATATGTACAAACAATATCTCATAACAGTTGTGAGGTAATATCTAGTTTTTAACCTAAAATAGTTTACAAGAAAAATAGAAGCGGCTAACTTATGTTGTGCTGGAGGCAGGCCTTTAGGGTTCGGCTTGCAACTGTCCTGTAGTAGCTCTGTGCATTTGATACTCTTTAATGCTGCTCTACCCATTTTTAATGCTGATCTGCTTTTGCCTTTAATTCTCTGATACACTTTGACTTGTGATCTGATACACTTTAACGCTTGAACTGATACTCTTTTAATTCTGATCTGACCCTTGCTCACCGCTGTTTTGATAAAACGCCCAAAATTTCCCTTTTCCCGAGGGTAACAGCACAGCTATGGACAAACACCTGTTTTTTGGGATGGTGGAGGTTGTTCTGCACCTTTTGTTTCACTTCCTTTAGATCTTTCTGTGGCAGCGGAGATTGCTGAGAAATCCTGGCAATTGATGCGCTAATAGCCATGTATTGAGAAAGTTTACAGGTACCTGTGTCAAAGAGAAGGAAACCGTACACTGGAGGGTCGGTTGACAGGCGCAGAGCTCGTCGATGGAGCCTTTAATGATCCAGAGGCGGTCGAGGATGAACTGCGAACTCGGTAGATATTGTGCCCGGAGCGCTATTTGCAGTGAAATATATCAAAAAATGACCTTTTTCCTTTTTTAATTGGCAAAAAGAATTTTTGGCGGAAACTCATGATTTGACGGACGGGTGATGTCAACGGAAGATGATGTGGCAGGTGATGTCAGCGAAGGGTGATGCCAACGGATGATGTCAGCAAGGTGACGGTGGATGGTGGTAAGTGGTTTTTCCCATACCACTTTTGGGGCTGGGCGTTTCGGGCGAGGAGGGAGCGAGCATGGCGACGGAGTGACGCGTGGCAGAGGTACGGGGGTAATACCGCCAATTCCCCGGGAGTTAAAGTTCAGCAGTGGAGGGGGTCGCGAAATGGCTATCAACCGTTGGATGGTGGAACGGAGATCGGACAGTGGGCGCTCACATCATATGGCGGAAGTTTAATGCGCGGGCCCAATCAAATAAACAATGTTTTATAATGGTATCGGGGCTATTTCTATTGGTTCGGGAGGTGGTTAGGTTATTAATTAACCTGGGCGACTAATTAATCCCTTGCTAGCACGGGAAGGGTTATTAATAAGTTTCAGATAAACCTATTAATTCCCAAAAATTCGCTTATACAGTGATATGGTCATATTTCGACTGGGGGGGGAATATTAAAATGCGGGGTTTTGTTATATTTATATAGTACGGGAGTGGGGTAAAAAAGTAGGATTTACATATAATAATACAAGTTAAAATTAATATGATTTATGAAATGGGAAGCGCTAAGTGATAAACTTAGGCTTAGGGTGAAAAAGGGTTTTTACAAGGAGTTTTTGCCAATTTCCTAAGTAAAAAGGGTTTTACTTAGGCGATGTTTATGAAATGAGAGGAGTGATTCATGGATATTAAGCATATATTAATACCTTTGGGGGAGTTAGTGAATGATTAGGGGAAAATATGAAGGAGAATTAGTTATGAAAACCTTGCCTCGCTTGAGCTGCAACAAAAATATCTGCCTTGCACTTGTGACAGAAGTGTAAGTTAACACATTTTTTAGAGACAAAACCTATCACAAGTCTCATTCTGCAACAACAATCTACCTACCCTGCCTATTTTGCCTAGCATTTTTTCTTCTCTTTACTTGGGTGCACTTGGACTAGCAAACCCTCATCGACTTTTCTTTTCTTTTCATGGTAAGCCTACCTAAGTCTGCACTTATTACATCCAAGGGCTCACATTCAACTGTTGAGCTCCCTTGCTTCTCTACCTATCTACATATCTACCAAGATTAAACAGTTTGGACAGATTTTTATTCTCTATCTCTAAAACATGAAATTCAAAACATGAACTAGCGAATATTGAGCTGTTTGGCCATTCATCAATTGTGGCATAAAGTTAACAAGCTGCACACAATGCTTTATTTACAGAAAATGAAATAGTAGTGGCATTTGGACTTGCACACTTTCCTGGTCTTTCTTTATTTGGGGTTCATTTCTTCTCATTTTTTCTTTTGACCATTTTATTCTTTTTACCCTTTGATTTTTCTTTTAGGGCATACCCTCTTTACATTTTTTAATAATATGGAAACCTTTATAGCAAGGAAAGGGTGAACATATTACAGAGCTCAATCAGTCAATCATGAAATATGACACCTATTGCTATAGGAGTATAACAGTGGCTCCACTTGGGGATGGCTTTCCCTGGTGGAAAGTCAAGAACAACAGGTCAGATGGCCTTATGGATAACTTTTACTGTGCTCTGAAATCTTCCTTTGCTGGTTGCTTTATTGTACATATGACAGCACACTTGTGAAGCTTAGGGCCTTCTCTTCGGGCTTCAACTGCGGCAAGTTACTTATCCAATCTAAACTGTGACATTATCAAGCATATAGTATGTACATGTTAGAGTAAAAAATCCATCAAAAAACTGGATCAAAGTAATGTTTCAACATTCGACCATTCACTGGTCCTTCTTCTGTTTCTGTACCATCCAGGCTCTTCAAAAAGTAAGTATTGTTCCATTGCAATGCATGGATGACAAATGGTCCTTCCCATGTTTTCCTTTGTCTTCTCTTCTGGAATCCCACTTCAAAACTTTGTCTCCAATGTAGAAATCTTCTGCTTTGGTCCTTTTATCAAATATTTTCTTGAGTTTTTCTTGTAACATTTGGGATTTTTGGTGCACTTCTTCTCTGGTCTGCTGCAAATGGATGGTCTGATTTATTCTCCTTTGAATGTCATTTGGTTCCTCCTGAGCTTCTTGCAGTAATTTCATTACAGGAACTCCCAGAGATGAAGGAAACACAGCCTCCATGCCATAAACTAGCTCATAAGGGCTAGTTCCAATAAATCTCTTTGTAGTAAGTCTGTCTGCCCATAGTGCATTTGTAAGCTTCTTGTGCCAGTTTTTCTTGTTCTCTTCCAACAATTTCTTAATAATATTGATCAGCTTTTATTGGAGGATTCAGCTAGACCATTACCTTGAGGGTAATAGGCTGTGGAATGGCCTAAAGTGATATGATATTTGCTGCAGAAATTTATCAGTTTCTTGGATTTGAAGGCAGCAACATTGTCGGTTATGATCTTTTTAGGACAACCAAACCTAGACAAGATATTGGTTTCTAGGAATCCTATAATCACTGTATCATTGGCTTATCTAGAAGGAATGGCTTCTATCCATTTGGTGAAATAGTCTGTGGCAGTGAGAATCCATTTATGTTGGCCAGAAGAGGGAGGGTGTATTTCTCCAATGAAGTCCAAACCCCATTGTTGAAAAGGTTTTTCAGTGGAAATTGGTCTCAAGGGAAAGGGTAACAGCTTCCTTTTGCCTTTAAAAATTTGGCATTTGTGGCAAGCAGTGACAAACTTCTTTACATCAACAAACAAGGTTGGCCAGTAAAATCCAGCCCTCAGGATTTTGTCTGCAGTTGACTTCCAGTAAAGGTGTCCGCCGCAGTCCCCTGCATGAAATTCTTTGAGAACTTTGTCAGCTTCTTCCTTTACTAAACAATTCAATAAAATACATTCATGATTCTTCCAAAAAAGGGCACCATCTAAAATACAAAATTTTGAAGCTTTCAACTTTAAAAATCTTTTCTTTGTTCTGAATAACCCTGTAGGAGCTTGCAGGTTTACTAATACATGAATTATGTCAGTGTACCAAGGTGATTCTAAGAAGGCCTCGCTGATTTGTGGAGTCGCCATCTCCTGTTCGTTATCCAGTTCATTAATATCTAGGGCTTGAAAGTTTGTTTCAGTCATGAGTTTAGCCAATCCCTGTCCTTTTATCAGCTTTGTAGGTTTTATTTCAATGTCATACTCCAATATTTTAGCTATCCATTTACCTCGTTTGCCTTCAATTCCATCCTGAGTCAGGATGTCTTTGACAACAACATTTGGCACATAAGCTATTACATGGGAGTACAGTATGTAGACTCTGAAGTCTTGAATAGCTTTCACAAGAGCATAATCATGTTTTTCCATGGTTTTGTAATTCAGGGGTGCATCTCTAAGTGCTTTACTGAAAAAGGCTATGGGTTTTTCACATCCTTGATCATCTTTTTGTAGTAAAACAGCTGCTATAGTGTGTTCTGATGCAAATGAGAAAATTATGAAGTCTCTGTCGAACTTTGGACTTGTAAGGATTGGTGTTCTGGTCAAAGCCATTTTAATTTATTCAAATGCTTGTTTGGCTTCTACTGTCCATTTAACCTTGGAATTCTTTTTTAACATATTGTTCAACAATCTGATTAATTCAGCCAAATTGGATATGAATATTCTCAAAAAATTAATCTTCCCTAGGAAATCTTGAAGTTCTTTGACATTCTGGGGTGGGGTATTTGCAGAATAGCTTTTATTCTAGCAGGATCAATTCTGATGCCATCTTTGGAGATGATATGGCTTAACAGTTTGCCTTCTTCTAGACCAAATAGAGATTTTTTAGGATTTAATGAAATACCATATTTTCTGCATTTTAGGAACACTTGTCTCAGATGATCTAAATGTTGCTGATCTGTTTTGGAAAACACAGTGAGGTCATCTAGATATACAACCAGAAAATCTTGAATTTCTTTTGCATAAGCTATGTCCATTGCTCTTTGAAAGGTTGCCCTTGCATTCTTAAGTCCGAATGGCATTTTAACATATTTGAATGTACCCCATGGTGTTGTAAATGCAATCTTTTCTTGGTCATCAGGGTGAACCAGAATCTGATTAAAACCTAAAAACCCATCCAAAAGTGAGATCCTAAAAGCACCTACTACTCTTTGTAAGATATGATCCTTCTTGGGTAAAGGGTGGTTGTCCTTCAAAGAAACCTTGTTTACATTCCTTAAGTCAACACATAATCTGATTTCTCATGTTTTCTTCCTTGTGGGCACTAAATTAGATACCCACTCTGAAAATCTGATTGGAGCAATTATCCTTGCATCATGCATTCGTCTGATTTCTTTTTCTATTAAAGGCAACAGTACAGGGTTGATTCTTCTGAGCTTTTGTTTGAATGGTTTTTGATTTTCCTTGAGGGGTATTGTATGCTGAATTACAGAGGTGTCGTAAGACTTCAGGTCTTCATAGCTCCAGGCAAAAACATCCTGGAATTCTTTGATCAATTCAACATACTTAAGTTTTTCATCAGGGGGCAAAGTTTTGGACAATTTTACCATTTTTGGGTTCTGTTCAGTTCCTATGTTGTAGTCTTCAATGTCTGCTTTTGGAGGTTCCATCTGAGGTTTCTTTGGAATGTCGTTGAAATCAAAGAGATCTTCCAAAGGAGTTAATCCTTTTGGCAAGTGATTGTCTTTCAGTTCGATGATTTCAGATTCTCCTTCAATAAACTCATGAACATCTGTTTCTTTAAGATCTTGTATTTCCTCTTTGGTAAATTTCGTTGGATGAAGCATTTGAGTTGAACTTTCTGCTGAAATGTCTGTTTCTAACTGATTTGCTGGATCAAACTCAGTAACCGTATCTTCATCTACATTAGTGCTGGAAAATTCTTCTTCTAGAGTTAAAAAATTGTTGATCTGTTTATCACTGTTAACTTGCCAGTTTTTTACATTATCAGGTATGGCTGGCCTGTGTCTAATTTCTGTTGTGAATTGATGGTTTGGTTCGAATAACAATTTACAGGTGCTGGCAAACATTGCTAGGCTATGAGTTTGCAAGTTATGTTTTCTTGGGATTTTGGCAAGTTGAGTTTCCAGAAATGTGTTAAGGATCTCTATGGTTGTCCCTCTGTATTCTCTTAATCTGGGATCATTTGTCAAGAACTTCCCTTTTATCTGTTGAATTATTAAATTAGAATCTCCTAGGACTGACATTCTAGTTGCTCCCAATTTTTTGACTAGTTTAAGACCTAGCAACAAAGCTTCATATTCAGCCATATTATTAGTGCATCTAAAGCTCAATATGTAGGCATGGCCTTCAGCATGATTGTTTTCCAGATTGTGCACCCAAACCCCTGCTCCTGCTCCTAATTTGTTCACAGAACCATCAAATTCTAAGTACCAAAGGATTTCCTGCTTATAATTAGTATCTGGAGTTTCAAGGTTCTGTTCAATAAGGAGATCTAGTTTTTCAGTGTCTTCTGATTTATCTGATGTTTCATGTTTTTTAGAAATTTCTTGGATTCAGGCACCAGACTTTTCATTTGCAATTTTTCCTGTTTTATCTGTAAAACCTCTCATTTCATGTGGGGGATCAATTTCAGCATTGTAAAGGATAAAAGAATCCATGTCTGAATGTATTGAGTAGATAGGGAAATTTTGAGGTTTCTCTTGGCTACTTACTACATACTTCATAAGGGTTTCTCTGTATAGTCTCTTGGGTTGACCAAACACTGAAATAGTAGCGTAAGACATGTCTAACTGTAGAGATCCTTGAAGCTTTGCACCCCAAGATCTAGATAACAACATACCATACTTTGGAGGAATATCAGCTACTACTATGTCCATTAAGATGGTTTTGGCAAGATATTGGACTAGTGACACACATAAATATTTGATTAAACCCAAACATTTGACCTGACTTGAATCAAAAGAGAAAAGGTCTTTATATGGCCTGGTGATGTCAAGGTCAAGTTTCTCCATTACAGATTTAGGCATTAAGTTGTGGGAAACACCAGAATCAAACATGGCATTATGGAGTATTTTATCATGTATGTTTAAACCCACATAGAAAGGAGGAACTTCTCCCTTTGTTGTTTTTCCATTTACTTCAGGGCCAAATATCAGTTCCGGCTGGTCATCAAAAATGTTTATTGAATCTTCGTTCCCAGAAATTTTGAGTGATCTGTTGATTTGACTTTGTAGACCTCATGTTTAGCTAATTCCAATAATGGAACAACTATCTTTAGTTTGCCTACTTCTGTCTCAAAATTGAAATGTTTTTCGGTCTGAGTTCTTGTGTTTTGGACAACTAAATTTTTTGCGTTCTTCTCCTCTTCTGGAGTGGATTTATGGGCTGAGTTTGTTTCCAAATCAAGTTTTAGAGGCTCTTCTTTTGCTTTAGCAGAAGTAGCAGCGGAAGGTTTTCTGTTAGGTGTTTGATTGTCTGATATATCTTCCACGATTGGATTATTAGGGTTAGGATATGTTCTAGAAAAAATATGTACAGGGGGGGACTGATCTTACCTTTGTTAGGCTGCTTGGTATCTTTCTGTTTGCTGATTTCAGGGACATCTATTCTTCTGCTTCTCAGATTGTATTGTTTGTGAACTTCATAAATGGTTGTATCATATCCCTCCCTAAAGTCAAATGATTCACCTGACTGAGTTTGGAATTGTTTCACAATGTAAGCTTCTTGGTCGTCTTGGGTCAAGAAAACTTGTTGTTCATTATTGAGTCCCATCAAATTAATTTAAGTGCCTTCTGTTGGTTCATCAAAAGTTGAGGCTTCAGCATAATTTTCTTGAAATGGGGGCCTAATATTTTGGTCAGGCCCTGTCTTTCCGGTGTTAGGATTTTGGTTCTTCCTGAAATTTGGATTTCTCCCAGTATTGCTTGGTTGACCATCCCAAGGGGATTTTCTCTCGATTGTTTCCATTATGTCTCCAAGTCTATCCATTCCTTTAATGATAGCATATAATTTCTGTTCAAAAGTAGAAGGTTCTTCTTTGAAAGGTGTCCTCCTTTCAGCTCTGGCTCTAGATCGCTTAGATATCAGGTTGGCCTCAACACTGACAACTATACTCTACACCTCTTCTAAATTTCGAGGAGCTCTTTCCCTAAGTTGGTATGCCATATCAGAATCAAATGCATCAGGGAATTTAATCAAGGCCAAATCTGGAGGAGGTCTGAGATTTTGTGGAATAGCATTGTAGACATTATTGAATCTGGCACAGTAATCTTGGACAGTTTCTTGTGTGCCTCTTCTCAGGTTCTCATACTCTGATAAAATGTGGAGAGGATCTTTCTTTTTTTCCCATCTGTTCAAGAAGGTCTGATAAAGAGCTTGTGGGTCATTGATACTGTTTGCAGGGAGGGCTCTAAACCAGGTTCTAACATCTCCAGTTAAACTTTGAACAAAAACTTTTATTCTCACATCATCATCATCAATCTCATAACTTTCAAAATAGCTGGTTATTTTATTGGTATGTTGTTGAGCTGTCTAAGTGCCAGTGCCGTCAAAAGAAGGGATTTTACTTTGATAGTCTTGAGGCATGGCCCCTAGATTTGCAGGCAAGTTTAGGGGAGTATATTGGTTTTCCATGGCTGCAAAAATAAGTGTGACAACTGGAAGAGTAGGGACAACAGTAGGAACGTGTGTTGAAGATGGAGGAGTGGAAAGGATAGTTTGAGGTGCTAATGGTGAACTTGAAGAAACTGTAGTAATCGCAGAAAGGCTCGGTGTTCTTTCAGAGGTAAGCTCAGATTGAATGGAGTTCTGCAAATATTTGTCAAGGTGTGAACTAGCAGAATTTTCTTGGCTTTCTTGGCTTCTAACAATCCTAGAAATTAGATTAGGATTTTCAAACACAGGTGGGGGATTAGGATCAGGATTTGATCTCGTGTAACGAATCCTTTCTGAAGCCAGTTTCTAGGTATGTTTTAGGTTTTTTCTTGGTATAGTTTTGACAATACTACTTTGACAGTCTCTTCTAGGAGGTTCTGGATGTGGGAGTTTTGAACTTTCCTGAAGATTTTTTTGAAAAGAGGAACTGATTAAGTATTTGGAACCAACTGTTCAAAACATAAACTAGATCGGAGATAGACTGAAGCAACATTTATTTACTTCTGCAATTGCAAAGCAAAAGCAGTTTCAAAGGCTACCTGGCTAACTTCAGGCTCCATCTGTAGCTTATGAAATAAACAATAGTAACAGATAATTATTTAGTCCCCAGTGGGGTCGCCAATGATGTTATCACTTAGGTTTTTCCCAAAAGTTGTAAGAAAGGGAATACGACCAAGGTAACCATAGACCAATCTTTTAGATACAGAATCTAGCCAATCTGTATCCAGAGAGGGCTCTCTCTTTATGATTTAGCTTTGTTTTTTGAAGGTATTAGGCTAGTTATGAAGTTCAAGGGTTTTGTTTTGAGTTTGGGTGGTGAGATTCAATAGAACAGAGAGGTAAAACTGAAGAGTTCAGTCCATTGGGCATGATGGAGTCAAAGAAGATGGTTTCCTGGATTTGGTTTCTAACAAAGGATGGCATCACAGAGCAAGGTAGTCAAACATGGAACAATTAAAAGGCTGAAATCAGATGGAATGGACTCAAATGGGTGAAGGGCAGTTAAGAATCCTTCAACATATTGAAAGAGGGAAAACAGATGATTACTGATAAGGAGCAGTTAAGAATTCCTTAGCGAATAAACAACATGAAAGAATTAGGAAAACAGGAGCAATTAAGAGTTCACTGTTTATACTAATTCTAAAGAAAACACAGAGAATAATAAAGACTGAAAACAGAGTGTAGTTAAGCAAATTCTGAATTAACCTTTTTCTTTATCATTCAGATTATGAAACACAGGTGATATAATAAACATGAAAACTGTAAAACACAAGGTATAAGGGACTTATTGATCCGAAGGTTGATTCAAGAATTCTGTGACAAATCCTCTGCTTCAATTCTTCATCCAATAGGCCAGACAAGATTTTGATTCCAACAGCTCTTTATTCCAAAGTTCAATATTACAACAGAGTCTAAGAAATCCACACACACCCAACCTCTCCAAAACTCTAATGAAGGGGGTATTTATACAATAAAATATGTACAAACAATATCTCATAATAGTTGTGAGGTAATATCTAGTTTTTAACCTAAAATAGTTTACAAGAAAAATAGAAGCGACTAACTTATGTTGTGCTGGAGGCAGGCCTTTAGGGTTCGGCTTGCATCTGTCCTGTAGTAGCTCTGTGCATTTGATACTCTTTAATGCTGCTCTGCCCATTTTTAATGCTGATATGCTTTTGTCTTTAATTCTCTGATACACTTTGACTTGTGATTTGATACACTTTAATGCTTGAACTGATACTCTTTTAATTATGATCTTACCCTTGCTCACCGCTGTTTGAAAAAACGCCCAAAATTTCCCTTTTCCCGAGGGTAATAACGCAACTATGGACAAACACTTATTTGTTGGGATGGTGGAGGTTGTTCTGCGCCTTTTGTTTCACTTCCTTTAGATCTTTCTGTGGCAGCGGAGATTGCTGAGAAATCTTGGCAATTGATGCGCTAATAGCCATGTATTGAGAAAATTTACAGGTACCTGTGTTAAACAGGAGGAAACCGTAGACTAGAGGGTCGGTTGACAGGCAGCGGAGCTCATCGATGGAGCCTTTAATGATCCAGAGGCAGTCGAGGATGAACTGCGAACTCGGTAGATATTGTGCCCAGAGCGTTGTTTGTAGCGAAATATATCAAAAAATGACCTTTTTCCTTTTTTAATTGGAAAAAAGAATTTTTGGTGGAAACTCATGATTTGACGGACGGGTGACATCAGTGGAAGTATGGGGTAGATGATGTGGCAGGTGATGTCAGCGGAGGGTGACGCCAACGGATGGCGTCAGCAAGGGGACGGTGGATGGTGGTAAGTGGTTTTGCTCGTACCACTTTTGGGGCTGGGCAGTTTCGGGCGAGGAGGGAGCGAGCATGGCGACGGAGTGACGCGTGGTAGAGGTATGGGGGTAATACCGCCGGTTCCCTGGGAGTTAAAGTTCGGAAGTTGATTGAGGGAATTACTCCCCTAGGGTTTTTTGGGTTGAAACCCTAGCAGACTGAAAGTTATCTATTCAAAGAAACATACATTCATACAGCCATTATGCTATAGTAAGCAAATTCTATGATAAGGGTACATACCTTTGGTCCTACGTTTGAGAAGGCCTTTAGGGTCCAAACCCTTCTTGGAGTTCCGTTCTTCTCTTTTGTCCTGCAAAACAACCAATTCAAAGAACACAGCAGTACATGGACAAAACCTATAAAGAAACCATCTTCATGTTATAAAGAAAGGTAGTTAGTTATGAAATCCAAACAACCATTTACATATGAATTCTAAACATGACTATCATTAACATAAAGAAGATTCATTTCGGGAACCAAGACATGTGTTTCTTTTATTATAGACAAATAAAGTACATAAAAAGGAATATGTTCACCTGAATCACCTTCAGCAGGCTCCAAGCAAAGCTTCCTTTCGGATCTGTTCCAGCCTCAAGCCTCTAACAAAACTCCTTCCATGCCTCTCTCCATGATGTCATAAATGGTGGATGAACATCAACACACAAGGAAACAAAGGTTTCTTGTACAAAATGGGGGAAGTGCAGAAGGCACAAGGGACTTCAGACCTGGTCAAGGGAAAAATCTCAGCATAATAACCTTTCTCTCTATTCTCTCCTCCCTTAGGCCTTCCCTTTGAGGTCTTTTTATACCATCTCCAAAGTAGTTTTTTAGTTAGGAGTTGGTTGGGAACAGTTGGGCCACAGGCACTAACAGGTGATCAGCAGGTAAAACCCGCGATCTCCGCCCGAAAATGAGGAGTTTTATATTTTTTTAAGTGTTTTAATACATACACGCGGGTTGGCTATACACATACCCGCGTATACACGCGTTTAACTCAGGGCAATGTCGCGTATAAGGGATAAAACACTGTTTTTTAAATTTTAGGACCAGGTCTGGAAAGAGGGGTTGCCCTAGGCCATGAGTACAGCATCACAAACCATAAGAGTGAGATTTGGAGCTATAACAGAAGTGGAGGGGGTCGCGAAATGGCTATCAACCGTTGGATGGTGGAATGGAGATCGGACAGTGGGTGCTCACAGCATATGGCGAAAGTTTAATGCGCGGGCCCAATCAAATAAACAATGTTTTATAATGGTATCGGGGCTATTTCTATTGGTTCGGGAGGTGGTTAGGTTATTAATTAACCCGGGAGGCTAATTAATCCCTTGCTAGCATGGGAAGGGTTATTAATAGGCTTCAGATGAACCTATTAATTCCCAAAAATTCGCTTATACAGTGATATGGTTGTATTTCGACCCGGGGGGGGATATTAAAAATGCGGGGTTTTGTTATATTTACATAGTACGGGAGTGGGGTAAAAAAACAGGATTTACATATAACAATACAAGTTAAAAATTAATATGATTTATGAAATGGGAAGCGCTAAGTGATAAACTTAGGCTTAGGGTCAAAAAGGGTTTTTACAAGGAGTTTTTTTCCAATTTCATAAGTAAAAAGGGTTTTACTTAGGGGATGTTTATGAAATGAGAGGAGTGATTGATGGATATTAAGCAGCTCTTAATACCTTTGGGGGAGTTAGTGAATGATTAGGGGAAAACATGAAGGGGAATTAGTTATGAAAACCTTGCCTCGCTTGAGCTGCAACAAAAATATCTTCCTTGCACTTGTGACAAAAGTGTAAGTTAACACATTTTTTAGAGACAAAACCTATCACAAGTCTCATTCTGCAACAGTGATCTACCTACCCTGCCTATTTTGCCTAGCATTTTTTCTTCTTTTACTTGGGTGCACTTGGACTAGCAAACCCTCATAAACTTTTCTTTTCTTTTCATGGTAAGCATACCTAAGTCTACACTTATTACATCCAAGGGCTCAGATTAAACTGTTGAGCTCCCTTGCTTCTCTACCTATCTACATATCTGCCAAGATTAAACAGTTTGGACATATTTTTATTCTCTATCTCTAAAACATGAAATTCAAAACATGAACTAGCCAAGATTGAGTTGTTTGGCCATTCATCAATTGTGGCATAAAGTTAACAAGTTGCACACAATGCTTTATTTACAGAAAATGAAATAATAGTGGCATTTGGACTTGCACACTTTCCTGGTCTTTCTTTATTTGGGGTTCATTTCTTCTCATTTTTTCTTTTGACCATTTTATTCTTTTTACCCTTTGATTTTTCTTTTAGGGCATACCCTCTTTACATTTTTTAATTTTTAATTTTTATTTTTGATAATATAGAAACCTTTACAGCAAGGAAAGGATGAACATATTACAGAGCTCAATCAGTCAATCATGAAATATGACACCTATTGCTATAGGAGTATAACAGTGTTCATGAAGCACAATCATATTGAAGAGGAGACATTTTTTAGGTGTGCTTCATTCCTCAATTTGTCTTTAACTACAACCAGGGTTTCATTGCTACTAGGGTGACAAGAAATTAGGAAGAGGTCAGCAAGTAAGTCCATCCTCAACAAGTTTATCCACGAGCTCGAAGCAGGTATGGCATGAAAACAATCCCTGAGAGAGCAAAATTTGCAATGACTCCTAGAATTTTAGGTTATGTACCATGTTACCATTAAGTCAACGACATGGTGGCCAAGAAAATAAGCCATGCTCTCCAATAAATGGAGGGATACATTTATGTTTGTTGTCAAATTAGCTTTCTCTGCCTCAACACCAAGTTAACTGTAAAGGTTAAGAAAATAGGGGTCTATGAAGCCAAAGAAACCCTCCAGAATGAACCTCTTTTTTCTTTTTTTTTTTCTTGTGCTTGAGGTGGTGTTAAATTTTGAATTGGTTGTTCAATGTCTACTTCAAAAGTAGAGCATCTTATTTTTAGTTGTGTGAGACCATCCTCTAATTTTCCTTTCTCAAGCTTCATTGCAGACACATTTTCTTCTTGCTTTCTTCTCTGATATTCTTTCTTATGTCTTATATGTGATCCCTGAATTGTGTTGTGCTATCTGAAGACTATATTCTTCGCCTCCTCTTGAAGAAATTGTTGAATTGTTGCTGTAAAAAAAATCCACAATACATTTGAACAATGGATCCTCCCCTGCACTAAAATCTAAACTTTCGCTTCTACCATATTGTGCACTAAAATCCAAACTTTCGCTTCTACCATCTTGACGCCCTTTCAAGACCATATCTCTTTCAAAATCCTGGTTGTTTTACTAGATTGGTTTAGGGAATCATAGCTTGGACCTTCACATCTCCCACCCCTATTCTCCCTGGTTCCATTTTTAAATCTAGATATGGATCCCAAAATATTTCCTTCATTTTCCGGACAACATTTTGAAATCCAACCACTCTCGTCCATTTACACAACAACTTGAACTGATTCTTCCACTAGTTGCTTGGTGGAAAGAACAGAAAATGCATTGCGGCCATTATATTTTAATGCAGGTGTTTATTTAAAGAAGATGCAAACCAAAAGAACATAAAATGCATTGCGACCATTATATTTAATGCAGGTTTTTATTTAAAGAAGCTGTAGACCAATCTCTCAAAGCTTACCAGACTGCTTCAATCACAAGAACTACAGATCTGGAACCTTCCCACCCAATCAAGCATGGGTTGGCATTGAACTTCTTGGTTTTCTACTATGAAATTTTCAACTCGCCTGAGAGGGCTTGCCACTTGGCCAAACAAGCATTTGATGAAACAATTGTGGAGCTTGACACTCTCAATGAAGAGTACTACAAGGATAACACATTAATCATGCAAATATTAAGGGAAAATCTTACTCCCTGGACTTCATATTTACAAGAAAAAGGAGATGAAGAGGATAAGATAGAATAAATTGAGCACTAGTTTTGGAAGGGCGGTGTAATGATGAATTTCAGCATTACAACTACCATGGAAGTTGTATGTTGGAGGGAAAATTATAATTGTTGTGTTTCTTAATTCCTTCGTGCTTTTCCTGAGGCGCTCTGCATAGGACTAAACAATTGTATGATGATTTCTATTTCCAGTTTTTTGTTTTGATGAAGTGGGTTTAAGTTAGGTTGGGATGTTGAAGTACAATAGTGTTTTGCCCTTCACATCCTAAGTTGGAGGTCTTTTGAATTTTTAGTTTCTCATGCATGGAATATTAATGTAGGATTTTCTCTTTCATCACTATTAAGTTGATAGGGAGTTTTAATTTGTAAGCAACGAGTTGGATGAATGGGCTCAAATTTTCTACTTGTCTGTTTTTTTATTGAGCAGAAAATGTGGATGTGTCTCTAAATGTAAGAGTTAAATGTATTTGATACTAGACCGTGTGGATGATGCAAATTACCAAAAACCTTGCATTATGGAAGATGTTACCTATAAAATGTGGTTTGGTTGTTGGTTTTGCTAGCTATTTTACTGTCTTGACGTAATATGATTGAATTAGTACATGTTTTTATGATTTAAAAAAAAGGTGTTTATTTTGAATAGACATCTCTTAAAAAAACTTTCCCCTTTTTATTTTGGTCCAGATGGAGTAAGAAGAATATTATCTTTCTTGAAATCTTGTTATTTTGTATCGTTTTCCTATTTTTGAGAGATCGTCCTCAAAACAAATCGAATCATACTTGATATTTGAGAAATGATGGAGCTTCGTTGATATGCTGCTAAGACAAACTCTCATAATTTCACCATTGAGATGAGTATATGCAGATACTTCAAGCTTTGGTTTTATTATGAACTAAATAATTGTAGTATTTTTCCATTTATTTAAGTACATGATAACTAGTTGCTTTTAGCTATCAAAATTTAGTTGACTGTATATCCAACTCCTTTTCCAGGAAAGGATTCCTTGTTGTTACATCAATGGGAGGACTATTGGATGCACAGGTGACTGCAATAGGTAGAAAAGTGTTTGAACAAGTCAACGGAGCTTTTTTTTAAAGCCGCTTCCTCTTCTCTCCCACATTTTTCTAAGTTTATTGAAAGGTAGTTTATGAATTTTGGGTTATTTTAGGCTACTAAGGGTTGTTCTATTAAGGGCATCTAACGTTGTTATTGTGATTTATTGGAGAATAATTCCATCGGAAGCAAGGAGGTATTAGAGAATTCTACTCACAAAGAACTGCCAGATTCTAGGAGGCTTGCTCAAGATGCCAAGCTAAAGGAGTTGGCGGCTCAGTATTGGCCTCAGAACTTCAGAACTTGAGTATTAGCGCTTTAGTTGAGTGTTATGAAACCAGCTCAAGAAAAGATAGAAAATATAGATCAACGCCTTAAAATTCAGCCTCTTCGAGGGGGCAACCTCCTTTTTTTTTTCCAAGGAAAAAAAATCGAACTTTTTTATAAGAAATAAAAAAGTTACAAAGCATATGAGTAAACATTCTGCAAAAAATTGCATGAGAAGGAGCATATACTCCTCTGTGTAGGAACAGCAGCATACCTACAAACTCTGCTATGACTCCTATACCCGGCCTAAACAGCCACGCCATAAAACAGTAATCCAAACAAGTCTCAAGAACATGGGTCTCCTTTTATAAGGAAAACAACCCATAGCATATACAAAATAAACCACAGGTCACTAAAACCGCTCTATCAAAACAGAGCAAAACGTAAAAAGAGAGACACAGTTTTCATATGCCACCAGTATCATATAAAACCACTGATAAACTAGTGCATATATATATAGACAAAAAAGTTAAGAGTATGGGGGGAGATCCGACACGCGGATTTGGTCCTGGTCCTGTTCAGTTATTCTCCATGTGCCCACAGCTTGCTGCAAACCTTCTTTAGAAAGCCGGTCTGCCTCTTCATTCTTGTCCCTGTAGATGTGATCAATGGAAAAAACATCAAACTGTAACTTTAAATTTTGGATTTCTTCTAATAACGGCAACAACACATAATGCTGACATCTATATTTCCCGGTGACCCAGTTAACAACATTCAGCGAGTCTCCAAAAATCTGAACTGCAAGGATATTTTTGTGAATGAGCCAGCAAAGGAGTAATTTCAAGGCTGAGAGTTCTGCAAAATTGTTTGTACCCAAACCGAGACCCACTGAGGCTTTAAGCAAACGAGATGGGCTAATGTGTATAATAATCCCGGCACCAGTGGAATTATTTTGGGCTGCTCCGTCAAAAAATGCCCAAGGGATCCCATCTCTAATCTGAATCTCCTTCTGGAGGTCAGATTTTGAGGGACCATCCGGCTCCGGAATGCTGGCAAGGATGGCTGAGCTTTGAATTGCAATAGTTGCCGCGGGGGTGGATTTTTCTCTAAAAATACTTCGATTCTTGGCAAGCCAAATGCCCTAGCAAATGATGGGGGGAAGATTCCTCAGATTTTTCACATGAAAATGATTCCACCAGTACTCCCAGGCATTGGACAATACTTCCCCCTCCCACCTTACTTTGACGTTTAACAGCTTTTCCACTTCATTCCAGACTTGCCTTGTAAAGGGACAAGCGAGAAACAGGTGCGGAATGGATTCTGAGTCTTTGAAACAAAGAGGGCATCTGCCAGGGCCCTGTTTAAAACGAGCTTGAAGAATCTCCCATGAAGGGATCCTATTTTTTAAAGCGCACCAGAAGAAAATCCTAGCTTTTTTGGGACATTTCAATTTAAATAAAGGCTTTGCCCACCAAACAGGGGGATCCCATCCCTTTTCCTTCATCAAAAAGTTATACCCAGCTTTAGGAGAGTAAAACCCTGTCTCAGAATGAGCCCAAACCAGGGAATCCGGACTGTCCTTTAGTCTAACATTTGATCTTCTAAGCTCCTGAAGAAAGAGCTGCCAATCATTCCTCCATATGGGATCTAATCCTAGATCATCTTCGGATTTCCAAGCCTGCCCCCATATTGATGACTGCTCCATATTAGCTATCTGGTTTAAGCTTTTGATACCTTTATCATCAAGGTGAAAGAGCAAATCAAGAGATAGAGCGAAACCTTCGCTACACCCTACCCACGGATCCCTGCCAATCCTCAAGCTTTCACCATTCCCTACCCGCCAAGCCAGACCTTGTTCAATTACTTTAAAAGCCTCTGTAGTGGCTTTCCAAATAACTGAACAATTCCTTCCTTTTTTGTTAGGGCTCCTAATCCACTCTTCAAGAGGAACAGGGTCAATATACTTTCTCTTGACAACCCTAGTCCAGAGATTCTCCGAGGTTATAATTCTCCATCCTGATTTTGCTGCAAAAGATTTACTGAAATCAAAAGGGATTTTTAGGCCCCAACCACCCCAATCTTTCGGCCTAGCAATTTTATCCCAAGCCACCCAAGGAAGAACTGAGTCCTCCTTAGACCCCGACCACAGAAACCTGCTACAAATCTGTTTGATTTTATGAAGAATCCCTTTGGGAATCCAAGTCAATGCCACCCAAAAAACCGGAATTGCCTGAAGAAAAAAATTTACCAGAGTAAGTCTACCTGCCCGCGATAACCACTTGAAACTCCAGTGAGAGATTTTTTGTTTGATTTTTGCCACCAACCAATTCCAATCCTGCTTTCTATAAGAGGATGGTTTTAGCCAGAAACCAAGATATTTGAATGGCTGCTCCATATTACAGATTCCGAAAGGCAGATAAGAGGCAATCAGAATCTCCTCTTATCTTCTGAAACCTTCGCAAATTAGCTGGGACTTTCTATCATTTATTTGAAGCCCTGTAGCTTTTAGGAACAAATCAAGGATATATTTAATCTCTTTAATTTCATTTATGTTCCCATTTGTGAATAATAGAATATCATCGACAAAAAGAAGATGAGTTATGAATAAATTAACAACAACTTCCAAACCTTTGACCAAACCTGATCTCTTTGCATTTAAAATCAACCTACTTAGTCCTTCTGCTGCTAGAAGAAAAAGCAGTGGAGAAAGAGGGCAGCCTTGGCGCAACCCTCTTTGGCTTTTAAAAAATTGAGAGGCAGCCCCATTGATCAGAACAGCAAAGTTTACACTTGATATGCATCCCATGATCCAGTTTATGAACTCCACCTTAAAGCCTAAATGCGTCAAAAGCATCCTTAGATATGTCCAGCTGATCCTGTCATAGGCTTTACGGGGGCAACCTCCTTTACATTACATAAATGAACAATTCTTTGATGATTCAAATGACAAAACCTCCTTTCTATATATAGGAGTCTAAGGAGTCACAATATAACCCAGCCGACCTAACAATAATAATATAAAGCCACAAAAATAACAATAGAGGGATTATATGGGGCACAGTAATAACAATATGGGGGCAATAGGGGCACAACAATATTAATAAGGGGTACAACTACAATAGTAATGGGGTAATCACTAGTATTATAGGGACCCAACATGCCCCTCTCCTTCAAAAAAGTGTTGTCCTCAACGCTTGAGTAGTTCTGGATACTTTTGTATAAAATTCTCATCCCCCCATGTGGAATCCTCAGTGGATAAGTTCTTCCACTTGATAAGATACTCCGAAATTGATCGATTTCGTAGCTGTCGAGTTCTTGTTTCTGTGACTGCTTCCGGTTCCAATATAATTTTTCCTTCCTCGTCAAGTTCTGGCAATATTGTTTGAACTGGGAGCTTGTCGCCTATAACCTTCTTTAAACATGAAACATGGAAAACTGGGTGCAATCGAGAAGCTGCAGGAAGCTCCAATTTGTATGCCATAGTACCAATCTTTTGCAACACCTTGTATGGACCATAATACTTTGGTGATAATTTATTATCCTTCTTAGATTGCTTGAGGGACATTTGCTTATATGGTTGTAGCTGTAGGAATACCCAATCACCTACATCAAAACTTCTTTCGCTGCGATGTTGATCTGCCTGTTGTTTCATTCTATTTTGTGCCAACATGAGGTTATCCTTTAAGAGTTGGAGGACTTGTTGTTGATGTTCGATGTGATGGTCCACTGCCTGAACCTTAGAATTTTCTCTTAAATATGATGTGATGGATGGTGGTTGATACCCATAAAGTGCCATAAATGGGGTCATTTTTGTTGCTGTATGGAAGGAAGTGTTATACCACCATTCAGCCAGAGGCAACCATTTGACCCATTGTGTCTGTTTATCAGATACAAAGCAACGAAGATATCCTTCCAAACATTTGTTTACTATCTCAGTTTGCCCATCAGATTGAGGATGATAAGATGAGCTATGAGCTAACTGAGTACCAAGACAAGAAAATAATTTTGTCCAAAAATTTCCAGTGAAAATGGGATCTCTGTCACTTACAATAATCTTTGGGTTTCCATGTAGCTTTTGAATTGTTTCCATAAATGCAGTAGAAACTGTACTGGCTTTAAATGGATGTGATAATGCACAAAAGTGTGCATACTTGGTAAGTCTGTCAACTACCACCATGATGACACTCTTTCCCTCAGACTTGGGTAAACCTGTGATAAAATCCATTGAAACCTCCTCCCAACGTTGGCTTGGAATGGATAAAGGTTGTAATAGACCCGGTGTCTTAATTGTTTCAACTTTATTTTGTTGGCAAACCAAACATTTCGCCACAAACTTTTGAATATCTGATTTAAGGCCATCCCAAAAAAATCCCTTCTTAACCCTGTGGTAAGTTTTTAAAAATCCTGAGTGCCCTCCTAAGGGAGAAGTGTGCAATTCCATAAGAATCTTTTGTTTTAGCTGGGAATTCTTACAGAGGTATAAGCGATCTTTGTACCATAACGAATCATTTTGCCAGCTAAATGTATCAGACGTACTGGAATCTTGTTGTAACTTTCGAATAAGTGCCCACACTTCTTCGTCATTCTTCCATTCCTCCCTTGCTTCGTTTATCCAATCTGGTTGGATAATAGAAATGGTGAACAACAATGCTTCCACATCCTCATCCTTTCTTGAGAGTGCATCTGCCACCACATTTTGCTTCTCTTTTTTGTAGATGATTTCAAAGTCATAACCCAACATCTTTGTGACCCACTTTTGTTGCTCTTCAGAGGATAATCTTTGTTCTAAAAAGTATTTAAGGCTATCATGATCCGTTTTTACCTTGAAGTGTCTTCCCATTAGGTAGGGTCGCCATTTCTTAAGTGCATGGAGTATTGCCAACATTTCCTTCTCATAAATAGCTTTGTGTAAAAACTTTCCCTTGATTGGACGACTTTCAAAAGCAATGGGTCTTTCATCTTGCATTAGAACAACACCAATTCCATTTCCTGAAGCATCACATTCCACAATAAAGGTTTTTGTGAAGTATGGTGTAGCTAAGACCGGTGCTTGGCACATTGCCTCTTTAAGATGTTCAAAGGCCTTTGTTGCTTCCGGAGTCCATGAAAATGCATCTTTCTTCAATAATGTTGTTAGAGGTGCTGCTATTCTCCCATAATTCTTAACAAACTTGCGATAATACCCTGTCAACCCGAGAAATCCTCGCAGATGCTTTATGGATGTGGGGATTTTCCATTCCTTAATGGCTTTAATTTTGCTAGGGTCTACCTTAACTCCTTCATGAGATACAATATGACCCAGATATTCCACCTCCTGGACTCCAAAGAAACATTTGGATCTTTTTGCATATAATTGTTTCTCCTCCAATAGTTGTAGCACCCTGTCAACATGTTCAACATGATCCTTCCAAGACTTGCTGTAGATTAGTATATCATCAAAAAATACTAACAAATTTTTCTAAGGAATGGTTTGAAAATTGAATTCATCAAACCTTGAAATGTTGAAGGTGCATTGGTAAGGCCAAAAGGCATGACCAAAAATTCATAATGACCCTCATGAGTTCTAAATGCTGTTTTCGGAATGTCTTCAGTCTTCATTCTGATTTGATGATATCCTGAACGAAGATCCAACTTGGTGAAGTAAATTGATCCATGCAATTCATCCAGTAATTCATCAATGACAGGAATGGGAAACTTATCTTTAATAGTGAGCTTGTTGAGCTCCCTATAATCCGAACACATGCACCATGATCCATCCTTCTTGTGCACCAATACTACTGGAGCAGAGAAAGAACTTTGACTCGGTTGAATTATACCAGCCTCTAGCATTTCTGCAACCATACGTTCAATTTCACTCTTTTGGACATAGGGATATCTGTACGGCCTGATGTTTGGAGGAACACTTCCTGGAATCAGATGAATAGCATGATCATGATCACGCATAGGTGGGAGACCTTTGGGAGTCTCAAATACCTTGGAATGATTGTCCAGGAATTTTTGGAGATCTAGAGAAATAGATGATTCTGATGTGGAAACATCTAGCGAACATAATTGTGCAATTACACCTCTTTGTTCCTTTTTTAGAAGCTTTGTCATACCATTAGAGCTGATTATCTTTCCTGGTTTCCCTGCAATACCCCTTAATTCAACTTCCTTTCCTTCCATAGAAATTTTGATGAAAAGTTCTTGAAAATTAAAAGCTATTGTACCCAAGGATTGTAGCCATTGGACTCCTAGTACAACATCAACACCTCCCATTGGAATGGAAAGCATTGGGCTAGTCAATACATATTCTCCCATGGATAGCTTGATATTATGGCACTTTCCAGAGCAATTTATTGTTCCTCCATTTGCAATCATCACTTGACACTCTGGTGCTGGATATAGGAAGCAATTCAATTCTTTTGCTACCTTACAATGAATAAAATTGTGGGTGCTTCCTGAATCAATCAACACTATTACCTTTTTCTTCTTGATTTGTCCTTCTATCTTGATGGTTTGAGGAGTGGTAATTCCTACCAATGCATTAAAAGATATGGTCGGATTCATTTGTTCTTCATCTAGGCTTTGTTCCTGGAGTATATCCTCTTCTTTTGACCTTTCTTGCTCCTTTTCTTCTTCCTCTTCACAATCTATGTAGAATAATTTCTTCTCAGCACACTTATGACCTTTAGTGTATTTTCTATCACAACTGTAACAAAGCCCTTTTGCTCTTTTTTCTTCCAATTGTTGTGGTGTCAACCTTATAGGTTGTGGAAGACTAGGGGCAACAACACTTCCGTCTTTATAGTTGTGAGTGGTATGCTTCTTGGTTGCCATAATTTTGCTTTCCATTTTTCTTGCTAACCTGAATGCCTTCTCTAATGAATCAGGTTCCCAAAGGCGAACATCATGTTGGATATTATCCTTTAAAGACCCTATGAACACATCAATCCTATGCTCCTCTAGAATATCTTTTACCCTTATGTTCAATTTTTGGAACTCCTCAATGTGCTCCATTATTGAACCCTTTTGTTTGAGACTTATCAATTGGCTAAAAAAAGTGTTGCTTTTTGTTTCCTCATAATGTGCTATCAATTCTTCTGTAAAAATTGCCCAAGTGATAAATTGTTTACGAGAGCAAAGCCATTGATACCATACAAACTGATTTGGTACCAAATATAAAGTTTCCATACATACCTTTTGTGTGTTTTGCACATTATTGAGATCGAAAAATTGCTCCATCTGTAATATCCATGTTGCAGGATCCTTGCCATCAAACTTCCTCATATCATTTTTTGGAATATGGTGGGTCTTCGATCCAACATTAGAGTCTGGGATATTGTCCTACCTTCAACCTTTTGATGATAAATTGGATCCACTTCCACTTCATGGACGAAGGGGACCTTCTCATAATCCTACACCGTGCTTTAGTCATTAGCAGAGGTTTCTTATGGTTGCAAAAATGGAAAATAGGGTTTAACTATATGATGGTAAAACCCGCTTCTCACTACGAGTGGGTAAAACTATTTGGCTTCTCCCTCGAGCTTTGGACGTGACAAATTATAACAAAGGTAGCTAATTGTATCAGGAGGTTCATCTTCTTCGAGGAGAAGTCCTTGGTTTCTTTTTACAAGAAAATCTTATGGGTGTTAGTGGAAATGGACCTTCAAAAGGGATTTCCATAAAAAATGAAAATAACTTTAGTAAATGTCTCATTCACCCAATGGTTGGACAACTAGAAAGTCTCATTCCTATGCTCATTTGTCCACCATACAAGACATCTAAAGGCAACTTGTAGCAATAGGATTTCAAAGGGAAATCCAAACCCTAGTTAGGGCGATAAGCTTCCACACACATCTTAGAATTATGTTGATATTTTAGGTGAAATTATTCTAGGCGGAGACACCAATAAGTTTAAGCATGCATGCTCCAAATGGACTCCCTTAGGTTGAAAAACTAGGATGGAAAACCTATCTCGTGATGAAGGCGGGAACTGCGGGGACACATTGGAAAGTCTGACCAATGAAGGGGCTTCTCCTACAGTAACTCTACCTGAAGTGATGGAGGCTGCCTCATATTCTCCCTATTTGGTGCTTAGAGCGAATGGAAATCCTTCCTTAAGATAGTCTACTTTCTCATCACTCCCTTCCTCTTCGATGACGACCTCATTGAATTTATTAAATGTTATTTCGGGTAAACTCTTACAAACCCTTTCAACAGATGATGTAATATTATTGGATAATATTGCAAATATGTCTAAGATATATGTAGTTCATAATACCGACTCTGACACACTTCCTCCCTCTTTACTATAACACCTAGTTTTAAATGATCGAAAATGCAACCCTTTCCATCTCGTGACCTTTCCCAACTCCCTCTCTCCTATCCCACCTCTATCTTTCCGGTCTAGCCTTATCCTTTATTCTGTTGGCATCCCTAGAATAACCTTATATTCTCCCAGCCTATCAAAATCCCTTCCCCCACTCATTAAGCCCCCATTAGATGCTTGGAAATCCTCCTTGAACCATATGCCCTAATATGCACCCATGGAGGACTCACAACAGGAGGCTACAGGTCTCCTCGTCCCCCTTTCTCTTCAGCCCTAATTCTTATAGCCACCCCCTCCTTTTCCTCCCCGCAGCCTAGCATTCCTATGAAAGATAATGTCATCTTTTCCTTCAATAATGTCATTGTTTGAAAGAAGCGTCTGAATAAAAAAGAACTTTCTCGTGAATCCATTTCTCGTGGCAATTCTTATGCATAATCCATGAATACCTCTAAATATGATAGGGCCCTTAGAGCAATGCAACCCTTTACTTATTTAACTTGATGATTATGATGTCTTCGAACGTCACAAGAGTCAGGAGACCTCCCAAAATCTTGTAACACTCTCCCCCACATCTATCCAAGCAACCATTCAGTCGGGGTAAACATGTGACGAGAGGCCACTATGATATGATTCGACCTCCTAAGTCACGTTAAGGAAGTGGAACCGACGAAAACACACCATACAAACGTTCAACACCAGCTTTAGGACCCTAGGGAACCAATCCAACACTTCAGACAACTTTCCCTCGGGTCTCATTGAACTTTTAGATAACTCAAGCCTTAGTCACTCTCATGATATTGTCATGACAATGTCCATAAACCCAGAGTCACTCTCATAGGCTTTCCTACCAGCATCCAAAGACTCATTTAGTCAGTGTTATGCCACTTTTTTAGGCCCAGAGCCCAGGTCACTGCCCAAAATTGAACCATCTTTTAAGAACAGTAAAATAACATGGAAATGACAGTACTAAAGCAAATACTTGTTTAAGACCTTGACTGAACCCCTACTAGCCATGACAGGAATTTCGTCAAACATATCACGAATATGTAAACTACAGGTGTAAATAACAGTTCTAAGCATAGGGGTCTCATACTTAGCTGAGAATCGCTAAGAACCATTGATGCCTTAACACATCAACTTCCATTCCATCTATTAGTTCATAGATACCTTGATCATTCAATTACAAGTAAAAACATGATGAAATCCATACATGGATGTTGTCATAAAACACATACATAACCAACATAATAGCAGTAGAAATAATCATTAAAGTACAACCATATAGACCACATATAATCCATCAAAATGCTCGTAGAAATACAAGGGGAAAAACCTTTCATTAATGATGCAGAATCCAAACCTAGGATGGGACGTCCACGTTCCACCCAACCATAGAATGGCTGAGTCAAATCTCTCTTCATCCATTCACCCCCATGCCATATTCCAAGCACGAATGTGGGATCTCATAGAACACATCAATCAAAACTCATCCGGGGATTTCAGAGGTCATCCACCTCAACCCATAAAATAGTGATTCCACCTCACAGTCGGACATCACAAAAACATCATCAGGCTGGTCTCCATCCTAGCCTTTGAAGGCTTCCAAAGTGTTTGTTCCAACCAATGCTTCGAGGACTAGTAACTCAACCCACAACTTATACAGGGTTTCCAGAGTGTTTGTCCAACCAGGGCATCCAGGACTAGTAACTCAACTTACCAAGGGCTTCTAGAGAGTTTTTCCAACCAAGGCTTCCAAGACTAGTAACTCAACCCAAGCTATTACAGGGCTTCCGAAGTTTTTGTCCAACCAGGGCTTCCATGAACTAATAACTCAACCCAAAACATTTTCTGAGTTTCCAGAGCCTTTTTCTAACGAGGGTTTCCAGGAACTAATAACTCAACCCAAGCTAAGGAAACACGAGAACCAACCAAAAACAAACAATGAAAGTAAACCCACAATCATCATGGCTATCTAGGAAACGAAAAGGCTAGGAAATCCATTATCAATCTAGGCAATCCTCCATGGAAATGATAGATCATGACCAAGAGTCCACATGCATATGCCATGCATGCTAAAAATAGTGAAGAAAACATACATGCAACTCAATACCTACAAGAAAATATGATGTAGTTGTTGATCTCGATGCCCTCTTCCACTTTCTTGCTCTTCCTTTGCCTTCTTTCTCCAAGAATCCAAGTATGCCACAGCCACGAAGAGTGCTTCAAGAAAACTCTAAGTCTCCAAGAGTATGAGAGAGAGAGAGAATAATGAGAGAGCTCCAAAACTCATCTGACAAAAGGTTGAGCCAAGAACTTGCCAACTGATCCTCGGAAACCTTTTTATGAATGAGTCCTCTATTTTGTTCATTTTCCTCCTCACATGCAACGTGTGACCTTTCACCTCCTTTTTCTCCTAATTTCCTTTATTTCCATAAATAAATATGCCAAAATTCCTTTTTGCCTTTCCAAATCCTTAGCCATTGCCTTCGGCTATTTCCTTAGCCATAATAAACAGAATCAACACCCACTAGGATGTTTCTCCCACCATTCAGCTTGGAATACGTGTCCCATGGACCGTGGCCTTATATATTTTTTACATGGAATTTTCACCAGGGCTATTACAGAACCCTCCCCCTTGGGGGAACACCGTCCTTGGTGTTCAATGACACCTATAACCAACAAGACTACTAAAAACAAAACATATTTCCCATGGAGATTTATAACACAACTCGTTGCAATATTTACAATGACCACTACTGAAACATGACAAACATATCGTTTATTGTAGCTTTATAACACATATCATTACGGTATTTACAATAACCACATATACACATACACATTTGGTTCAACCAGCAAATAACCATACTGTATATGGAGCTTTATAAATCTAGCTCGATACAATATTTACAATAACAGACACATATACACATATGCACATTTGCGCAACCAAAAAATAAAAGGATATGATGCCTGCAGCTGCAATAAGGGAATCAAAAGGCTCACACCTCCACCCTCAAAGTAATACTAGGATTCACCTCCTTCCTAGGAAGTCCAGAATCCATTGCAAAGTCAAATCTGCATCCAATGTCCAGCGTTATGATCTAGCACTGCTTGTCCTCTCAATAAACAATTATCGACTCATTGTTCCAGGGCGCACTCCCAATTTTCATCTGATTCCATCTGGAAATGCTAATGACAAAAAAAAATCCATCCTCGGTCTTCCCTTCTCTGCTACACAATCCCTCCAACAATCTTGCCAACCCCTTCCGTGCAGTCACTCACCTTCCAAGTTCCGCTGGCATCCCCATCTCAGGAAATCCATCCCTTGGCAAGGCTTCCTCGCAACGGAAGATACAAAACCAAGGCATATACCTGCCTTAAAACCATCATACCGATCATAACATGCTCATGGCAATCAATGGACACTATTGGGTACCAGTGTCCCACAATGGCCTTGCTCCTGAAGTGCTCTACCGGCATACTATTGCATGTTCCAATTTATTTCACTTATGCTGCTAATTCTTGTAGTTAATTTCAACTACTCAACTAGGCATGTACATGCATTTCTGTTCCAAGCACATAATTTCCATTAGATTCAAAATAAATTGAAATAACTTCAAATAATACCTCATTGGTGGCTCGTCAATAAGGTACACTTGCAATCTTGTTTACTTCTTGTCACAATCATTCAAACTAGCATCTTTGACCAAATCATCATGTATAAACATATCACATCATGTTAGGTCAAACACAACCATCATAGATCAAAATCATAAATCATATGTAGCCATCATAAACCAGAATCATAGATCACATGTAGTCATTATAGACCAGAATCATAAATCATATGCATAATAAAACTGAAATAAAATATTGATACTTATCCTTTAATCAATCCTTGGCTTCCACCTTTGTCCTTATTTCATACACACTCTGGATTGGTTGTCACACTCAACAAACACCCAGTGCCTTCTCCTCAACCATGTGCACACACACATAGTGTACATCCCACAAATACAACCACACACGACATACCACACCATGCAATACATGCATCTACACTTGACATACAACACATACACCTACACCCAATGTAAAACACAACAAAATACATACACTTGCACCTGGTGTACAACACAACACGTATACATACATAATGTACATCACAAGACATACATCCTCCCACAATGTGGGACACCAAAAATGCATACACATACACCCGATATACAACACAAATCATACATCTATACCTGATGTACAATGCCACACAATACATGTACCTACACCTGGCATACAACACAACAAAATACATGCACTGCACATAGTACAGCACAATGAGTATGCATGTCATGATACCACAACTACACAATACACATACATATAACTGCATGTACACAACACAACATGTACGACACACATACAATACCACATGTACACCAATACCATATGTACAACACGTACACAGTACCACCTGTACAAAGCACCACCTTCACAATGTGTGCTCATCATCACATGTACACGAAACCACCTGCACAACATGTATACAACACCACATGTACATCGAACCACATGTACAACGTGTAGTCAATATGACATGTAGACGACACCACATGTACCAAAACGCCACATGCATAACATGTACACAACACCACCAGCACACAAAACCACTTATATCACATGCTCACAACACCACTTGTATAATCATGCACACAACACCATATGTACATAACATCATACACATCACTGCATACCCAACATGCACACAACACCATATGCACACAACACCGCATATCCATCATGTACATAGCATCGTCTATACCCAACACTACATATGCAACATTCACGCAACACTATTTGTACCATCATGTACATAACATTGCCTAAACAACAGTACACACACTATATATACATAACACTGCATGCACACAACATCACAGATGCAACATGTATAACATATGCAAAACATTAGTACCACACATCCAAAACCACATTGTCTTTACCAAGCAGCTTTGCTTACAATGTCTTATCCATGCTTGTCCCAGCATGTCGTACACCACATTTCTTTCATTTTGTTGATGTATCCCTCAGCATAGCCTATCCATAACATAAACATAATATAATCACATAATATCAACTCATAACCACATGATACTGACATCATATATTTTTCATGACTATTCTTCCCACTTGATTCCCCATAAACCAGGAACCTCATCATGAGGTTCACCTACATAATCAAACATTCCTCTGCAATAACGATTCCTGACAACCCTATCAAACAATGACATAGATACATATATACATACATATATAATAATTATCACAATACAATCGTCATTCTATCATACAATGGCATACATACATACATACTTATATAAACATCAGTGTAATCATGATCGTAACATAATTACTAGATATCATAAGCTCTGGGTTAAGAGAAATTCCTTATTTCTACGCAACATGCATAACATTGAGAAAAAAATTTCCCAACATAGCCAAGGCATCCGACACCCCAGACCCATTTACTTTACCTTTTTTGGTTACCCTTCTCATGTATGTACTACCACCATCCATTTACCACAATGGACCTAACTAGTCCTATCGACTATCATAGTCTTACCTTCCACTGCGCTTACTCATGCACTGAGCTTCATCTGAATCTTACATTACCTTTTGGGTACCACACATCTCTCCCCAAGCTCCATTAAGTTTCCTCTTTCTCAACCAATTCCCAAGACTCAAAACTTAAAATGAAAGCACAATAAATAAACAATAAGAAAATCATGAAAACCAATAACAACACGACTCCGCAAGCAAAGTGGTATGGCCATACACTAGACATAAACAAAGCCGCCAATCAAGCACAACAAATCACGAAAGACAAAAAGCATAAGACTAAAAATAAACACCATGACTCAATCCCCATGGTTCCCAGTGCTCCCTAAGTAAAGCTCAACCAAAGCCTTCTTCAAGATTTCATGGCAACCTCTCTTGCCATGCAACTCCCTACATCATACTGCCATAAACACATAACTATCAGTGCATAATTAAACATAATAATACACCAGTTACCTTACTGTGTTGTGCCAAGCACGGTGGGTGCAACTGAACACATCCATGCCAAATTTCAAGGGACTCCAATTCCCTTGACAGATCCACTTGTCACTAGAGAGTAGCTAATATACCTGTCAAGTACATGTTCATGAATCTAACACATATCCACATAATCTAAAACAATATTAAGGTTAAGAAGGCTTCCTATATGCAAAGCATTCATTCATTTGGAGTTAGGGTTTACAAACATAGCCAAAGGAATTCTTGTCCAATTCCTTTCTTTTACCCTCTTTACTTTGTTGCAATTGAGTCTTACTATGCACTGTCATGTCACCCAACTATTAGTTATATAAACATATCAACTATTACCTTGTCACTCTAATACCAAACATGTTACTTGCAGCTACTCACACATGTCAACCACATGTTCCAAATATCAAGACAAACATATCTATCAATTTGAAATCAACCTTTACCAAGACCAACAATCATGTCATAGTCCCTAGAAAACTCATAGTATTTAGACATAATGCTACAATTGTCAACCACATTCAAGTACATATCAAATGTCTCAACACATATGTATTAGTACAATCATCTTAAAACAAGACGATTTGAACATATACTCATTTTAAGCAATTCATCAAACATTCAACCAACTTGCAACCATACCATGTTAAATAAATCAACTAGATGAAGTAATAGACACCAAACACTCAAACACCCAATAGAAGACATAATCATACAATTAAGCACCAAGTATATGACATAAGCGAACTCATACCTTAAAGTATCTCAGGGGAGGTGAACTTGTTTGCACAATCAATCCAGATTAGCACGATATAACTTCACATCATATCAATTCAAACATAATAAGGTCATGATATCCATAATAGTCACTAGCTAGCATGTTCACATCATAAACTCATAAACGATTGTCATTCATGCATAACAATCACATATATACGATCAGTCCATATTAGTACAACACAATGTCACAACAAGTTGACTCATACTTGAATGTCGTAATCCTAACCATATGCATAGGCCAGTGCAATTTAGCATGATACATATAACATCAAGATCTTAATGTAATAACCATAATCATCAAGTTACTAACATATAACAACAACAACTTAACCCATAACACACTCATCAACAACATATAACATGATCATCAAGTCAACTAACATAAAGCAACAACAAAAATGCATATAAACACAGGTTATTATCATTCATGACTATCTAACACATGTGCATATAACTATACTAATCAACTAACATCCATCATACATGTAACCATAACATCAATAGACATGTACATGAACCTAATGTATATAACAATCCATTAACTTACATACCTGCATGCCAAACAATACCTGTATGATGATCTGCTCTTACCCCAAGTCTAATGTTGCAACCTCATTATGATGATCTGCATCTGTTGTTGTATCTCAGCGAACACATTAGCATCATAACAACCAATATCATCATGATAACCTAAAATGCATACCATGAAGCTAGCCAGGAAGCCTTGGAAAAGATCTTGTTCTACAATTGCTGAGTAGATAAATGCTACTTTAGTCAATCTCTGGTATAGTTTGTAATTATGGAAAATCTGTTACGCTCTTTCTCGTCTCTTGATCGTAAAGTTATAACTGAAGTCTCTTCTCGAATTGTTGAATCTGACCTTGCATCTACTGAAAACTCCGAAGCAATCGAGAATCCCGAGAGCTGGAATCCTCCTACTCTCCATGCTAGTGATGTCTATAAATTGCTTATGTCGTTTGTTTTTAAGAGAAAATCTTTCCTAAAAGAAGTTGAAGTCACTATAAAAATCTCTGGCCCGGCTGTCCAAATAGTTGCTTTAAATTTGTTTTCTAATGATGAGATCAAAAAATTTCGACAATATGTTAAGGATCAGAGGTATTCCTATCTTCATTTTGGTGGTATTAGAATTGGTCTTGCTCCTTGTTCCGACATGGATTAAATACTCCCTGTATTGCTGAAATTTTTGATACCCGTCACCAGACTTATGACCATGCAAGAATAGGAACAATTTTGGGAAATCTGTCTACAGGATGTCAATATGGTACAATCTTTCCTGATTATTTAATCAGTTTAGCAGATGCCCATCTCAAAGATTGTTGGAAACTCTTGGTAGGAGTTCAAGGTCTTCAAATGATAGAAGATAGTGAGTATCTTTCTACACTGGTTCAAGCTTCTTTTCAGTTAACTAACACAACTCACCCTAAACTCAAACAACCCGTTTTAAAAGACTGTGTTACTGTTGGTCTTTCAAATGCTCAAGTTGAAGGTGTTCTGTATGATCAAACTGAATTGCCAAGCAATTGGTATTTTCAATATAAATCGATTGCAAATGATCGCAAGCCTGAGTCAAAACTCAAAAGAATCTCGATTAATAATGGTCAAGTAAAGCTTATTCCTGCAAAAACACAGATTCCTAGACTTATCGTCAGGCCACGTCGTTATGTAATCCCTGTACCTTCTATTGAAGCCTCTTTCCAAGACCTGTAGATCTTCCTCCAGTTGAAGAAGTCAGCCTTTTTGAATCATTGTTGTCATCAACTGAACTGTATATACTTGAATCTAAACCTTTCTTAGCTGTAAATAAAATGCATCGTATTTCTCATACCCAGTTTCCTCCTGTTGAAGAATGGAAATACGCAAATCATCGTTTTGTAAAGGGTGGGAAATGGCCTCCTAAGACAAAATTTTGCACCACCTCTTCTGTGTCAAAACAGTCGCCGACTTGAGCTGACTATGCTCCCTTGATAGAGCATAATGCATTAAAAACCACTGATCTAGATCAGACCTATCAGATTGGTAATTACCTTACCACATGGTGTGCACATGTAGAGGAAGTTCTGGATGATTTAGGATCCCAGTTTGAGCTAATTCTAGCTAATCTTAAGCTTCTCCATGATGAACAGCAAGAAGAAAAAGCAAGAAGAGAAGCAAAAGAGAAAAAGAAAAAAGAAAAGAAAAGGAGAGAATCAAAGGTTCCCAAATTTTCTATCTCCATGGATACTCCTAACTATTGGGATATAGATGAAAAGCAAGAAGGCAGTGAAGCTGAATCCAGTGCCCAAGCTGAACATAGACTAGAGCCAGCAAAATCACTAAATCTTCACAAATCAAAAAGTGAGATAGCCACTTTAGAAAATTCTGCCTCTAAATTCCCTTCCTTCATTTTGCCATCTCTCCAAAAAGCCAATGTACTTCGTGAAGTACATAAGTAACCAAGGGTTGAAGAAGACTTGTTTGCAGCCAATGCCATTGGATATGTTTTAGACTTAGACAAATCTACAAATCCAGCTGAATCCATCAGAGTTTGGATTGGTGCCCTATATCAAATGCAAATTGTCTCTAAATTAGATAATATATCTATTTTTGCCTTAGCAGAAAAACGAATGGCCAGAATTGTATATGACTGGTGGATGGGACCATCAGAAGAAGAACGGATGCATGTAGCTGCTGCAGGATTAGCTACATTAGAATTTCTACTCAAAACCCAATTTGTCCCCGAACCGGCAGATGAAAAGAAACAGATTATAACAGATCTAGCAAGAATGGAATTGAAGGATTTAAAGTTTTTAGATCAGTTTGGTAATGATTATATGGCCAAGATCTATAAAGCTAATCTTACCAATGATTCTACTCAAAAGATTTCATTCCTATCAAAATTTCCTAGTAATCTAGGTGATATGATAATGAAAGATCTGGACATTCAAGGGAAAAAGATTGAACAAACTTATTGGATAGATCTCTTATTTCGGTGTCAAGAAAAAGTTAAATATCTTTGTTGGCAGAAGAAAGCTCAAGAATTTTCTCCTGGTCTTGATGTTTGTTGTTCTATATTACCATGGACACCATTCAAAAAGAGAAAATCCAGAAGATATGGAAAATTCAGGCCCAAGAGAGTAGCCAATCCCAGAAAGCCATTCCGCAAGTTCAAATATTTAAAAAAGCACAGGCAACCAAAAAGAGACAATGCATGTTTTATATGCAAACAAGAAGGTCACTTCGCCAGAAAATGTCCCAAAAGCTCTTCCAACAAGTTGAAAGCATGTATAGAGATTGATGATTTTGTAGATAATTAGTCAATTGTTGATTCCCAAGATGAAGTATCAGATGTATATATTTTAATTGATGCTTCCTTGTCAGATACTGAGTCAGTTCCCGACACATGCCAGAAAATGAATATTTTCTATGATTGTTCTGAATCTGAGAATGAACTGACTTGCATTTTAGTGATGAGAATAGCTCCGATGACTACACTATTGAGACATCTGAATCCATTTCAGATGATGCTATCTCTACTAGTTCCCTCTCTATCTACCGATCGAGATACTAAGAATTCACACTCCGTTTTAAATTGTCTGCCTCCACAATCCACGTTGAATTCTTTTTGTCCTTACCCAAAGACAGTTTCTCAGTCATCTTCATCTTTGCCCGTTCCCACATCTGTTAATCTCGATGAAAGTTCTTTTCTCAAAAAGATTGTTAAAACTAACAATCTTCTCTATATTCCTGTTGAAGTTCAAGTTAAAGGTGAATGGATCACTATGGATGCATTCATTGATACAGGTGGCTCCAATAATTTAGCTCGCCCATATTTATTCAAAGGTTTATGGAAGCCTTTACAAAATATTCTGATTTCTGAGACCATTGGTGGCTCCGTCAATCTCACCCACTATGTTGACAATATTTCTTTAAAAGTTGGGGGGAGTATTGTAAAAATTTCTGCAATTCAACACTATGATGCCTCTGCAAGTTTGTTTCTTGGAATGTCGTTTATTAATTCTATGTTGCCAGTTAAAATTAGTGATGACAAAGTTATTCTGAATATAAAAAGGAAGGCAATCTCAGTTCCAAGATTGACTTTGGCTAATTCAGAAGCCAAAAAATAACATAGCCAAAAGAAGGCCGGCATGAAAAAATCCCAGAATACTTCTCATAATTGGCAAGAAGTATTGCAGATTTATGAAGAAAGGAGTCAAACAAAATAAAAAAAAGGCAAACAAAAATCCTGATTGGTCTCCTGAACAAATGACTATTTATGATGAATTGTTGAAATGTTGTTCTAAAAATCCTCAAGCATTCTGGAATAAAGAAAGTCCTCAGCAAGAAATAATTACTCTGCATGACAACGGGGTTACAGGGAAGCTTATACCATGTACTCCATTAGCTGAAAATGAAATCAAAAAGCAGATTGAAGAACTCTTAATCTCAAGTTAACCGAACCTAGTTCTTCTCATTATTCCTGTACTGCTTTCCTACTAAGAAATCACTCGGAAATAGTTAGAGGAAAAGATCGAATGGTTATTAATTATAAGCCATTAAATGCAATCACGAAGGGCTTTAATTATCCTCTGCCCCGCCAGGAAACAATTATGCAAAAATTCCAGAACAGCAAGATCTTCAGTAAGTTCGACATGAAATCTGGTTATTACCAGATACAAATCAAAGAAGAAGATCGTCATAAAACTGCTTTTACATGCCCCGCAAGATTTTACCAATGGAGGGTAGTCCCATTTGGTCTGAAGAATGCTCCAGTTTTCTTTCAAAGGTGAATGGACTATATTTTCGGTAAATATGATTTTATTGTTGTCTATATTGATGACATTTTGATTCATAGTGAGAATCTTGAATCACATATGAAGCATTTACAAATATTTCTTGAAGAAGCAAAGCAGCATGGTATTGTTTTGTCAGAAAAGAAAATGCTTCTGTTTCAAGATAATATTGAATTTTTGGGTATCCATGTTATCAATGGCAAAATTTAGATGCAAGCCCATGTTTTAACAAAATTATTTGAATTTCCCGATCAGTTACATGATACTAAAATGATTCAGCGATTTCTATGAATACTCAACTATGTGCATAAATACATTCCTAGATTGTCAGAAAAAGCTGCTCCAATCAAAATACTTTTGCATTCTGGATGGTCACTAGAGGCCATAGCAGCAGTTCAATTGTTAAAAGCTGAATGCAAAAATCTCCCAGAGCTCAAACCGCCACGTAATGGCTTTCTCATCCTTCAGACTGATGCGTCCAATCATTTTTGGGCAGCCATCCTTTTTGAAAGAAAGGAAGAAACGAGAGAAGAAATTTTATGTGCATATGCATCTGGAGAATTCCTAATTCACCAAAAAAAATATTTTCCAGCAAAAAACGAAACTCTTGCCATTTTTAATGGCATACAAAAATTCGAATTATATTTGGCCCCTGCCAAGTTCCTGATAAAAACAGACTCAATGAATTTCAAGTATTTCTTATCAGCCACGATATCAAAACAGCTCGCAAGAGGTAGACTTTTGGCATGGCAGATATGGTTTCAAATGTATGATTTTGATGTTGAATGGGTGCCAGGTATTTCCAATTATTTAGCTGACTCTCTTACCAGAGAAATGAACAAGGCCCATGTTCATAACCAAAGAACTGATATTTTTGTTATTCCTGGTAAGACCCCTGCAGATGATAGCTTTGAAACTTTTGTAAAAAGATTTCAGATTCTTGAATTAATTCTTGGTGATGTGGTCGAAGAAATTAAAAAGGTTATTGGACTGAGAATGAGAAGAAATCAATGGATACACAGATGTCAAGCTTGGCAGTCCAAAAATGTTGGTGTTTTGTTGGGTCTAGATGAAGAATTGGTAAAGGTATATCCTCTGCCAAATATGAAGGTAAAACTTTATTTCAAGACTCTTGATGATTACTGGACTAAAGAATATACTGAATCCATGATCAAGGTTTTGCAAACTTTGAATTATTATCAGATCATTGGAGGTATAGATTTCTCTTTTGTTGTTTATACTTCTACTAAAATGCTGGATTTGGATGAAATAAATATGACCGAAAGGGTAGGAAGGTTTCTAAAGTCGTTAAGAATTCCTGATCTTTTTGAAGAACTTGATGCTGCATTTCTTCAAAGAAATGATGAAAATTTTGCAGGAACAGATTCATTTCCCTAGTATGAAATCTTTGAACCATTTGCAGATTGGGAAATAAAAATGGCCATTGTCAAAAGAAGCCATAGACAAGAGCTTCTCAATGTGTTGAAAGGACATTGCAATATCTGCGAACATTCTTGACACCTTGGGATTATCAAAGTTTGGAGTTCAGAAATCCTATTATCCCAAATCATTTTGCACAATTATATGCCCCTGAACGAGTTGTTGCCTATGTGATAGCCAACAATAATGAAGAAATTACGAAAATCACTCTTTGGCTTAAAGAATTTCACAGCCTCAAGTTACCTGAAAAATTGTCTATGATCAAAACTTTGGAAACACTTCAAGGAAGATTTGGAGTAATCAAATTACTGATTGATTCAAAGGCATTAATTACTATTAGTGTTATGGTAGGACATTGGAGTGATGATGTAGTTTGTTTGATAAATTTATTATTGTCAACCAAGGTTTGTTCATCTATGATTTTTTAATTAGGTTGGAAGCAGCAAGAGAATATCAATCATAACTGCAAGCTATGGCTCCAATGTGCCATAGAAAGCTCTGTTAGCATGTTTCAAATTTTCAAATGGGAATTATTAGATGGAGTCGAATTGTCAGTTCAAACAATGCCTGAATTCCGTAAAAGCAAAAAGGATTCCTTCCTTGACATTGAGATAGAGCCAATGGCTTATGTAAATTGGTGGACGAATGAGGAAAATATATATCTCTTTCCACAAAAGAATCTCTATGTTACGACTGACACGATAAAGTTTGATACAGGACAATCATCCAAGGAACCACTAAAAGGAGAATCTTCTATAGTCTCGACAAAAGAAAAAGCAGCTACAGCAAAATGAAAAGAGAAGGTATCTGACGAAAAAGAAACTATTTTCGTGGATTTGTACCAAGATGCTCAAGAGCAATATGACCACACATGGGAGACAGAATATTTGGAGTGGTTAAATCAATCATGGTTAAAGCAAAAGATTCCCTCATCTTCATCAGAAGCACATGATCCTGATTCCGATTATGATAGTGATCGAAGTCCGATGGGACCTTGGTAGTGCGTTTTCTTTTAATTATTGTACTCGAGAATATTGAACAGACACCGTCTGGACTAAGCAATGTCTAATAGGACCTTCAATAATTCTCATATGTTTCTAAACTTATAAGTATGAGTCTTGTGTATGTAGATAAACACGTCTGTGTTGTGAGTGAATAAGTGAGTGTGTGAAAGAGTGTTTGTATTCTGTGCTTTAAGAGATCAGAGACCAGAAAGCTCTACTCTGAGGCATAACTTGGTATGTAACATTTTTATTTGAATTAATTCTGAAGCCTGCTGGGCCGCCTGTCTGAGGACAGTTTGTTCCAAGATCACCTTAATTCAGGATTGTAAAGCGAGTTGAAGACCGAAGGAGTCGCGTGTCCTCGTATTTCTCGAGCCTGTGGTGGATGGTGTGAGGAATTTCAGCATACTCTTTAGAGGTTCAAGTAAGTTACAAGGTCCATCATCTTAATTCTTCTGGATTTTCTCTTTTTGAATGGTGTCCATGGTAATACATAATGATAAACATTAAGACTAGGAAAAAATTCTTGAGCTTTCTTCTGCCAACAAACATATTTAACTTTTTCTTGACACCGAAATAAGAGATCTATCCAATAAGTCTGTTCTATCTTTTTCCCTTGAACGTCCAGATCTTTCATTATCATGTCACCTAGATTACTAGGCAATTTTGACAGGAATGAAATCTTTTGAGTAGAATCATTGGTAAGATTAACTTTATAGATCTTGGCCATATAATCATTACCAAATTGATCTAAAAACTTTAAATACTTCAATTCCATTTTTGCTAGATCTGTTATAATCTGTTTCTTTTCATCTGCCAGTTCCAAGACAAATAGGGTTTTGAGTAGCAATTCTAATGTAGCTAATCATGCAACAGCTACGTGCATCCGTTCTTCTTCTGATGGTCCCATCCACCAGTCATATACAATTTTGGCCATTCATTTTTCTGCTAAGGAAAAAATAGATAGATTATCTAATTTAGAGACAATTTGCATTTGATATAGGGCACCAATCCAAACTCTGATGGATTCAACTGGATTTGTAGATTTGTCTAAGTCTAGAACATATCCAGTGGCATTGGCTGCAAACAAGTCTTCTTCAACCCTTGGGTACTTATGTACTTCACGAAGTACATTGGATTTTTGGAGAGATGGCAAAATGAAGGAAGGGAATTTAGAGGCAGCATTTTCTAAAGTGGCTATCTCACTTTTTGATTTGTGAAGATTTAGTGATTTTGCTGGCTCTAGTCTATGTTCAGCTTGGGCGCTAGATTCATCTTCCCTGCCTTCTTGCTTTTCATCTATATCCCAATAGTTAGGAGTATCCTTGGAGATAGAAAATTTGGGAACCTCTGATTCTCTCCTTTTCTTTTCTTTTTTCTTTTTCTCTTTTGCTTCTCTTCTTGCTTTTTCTTCTTACTGTTCATCATGGAGAAGCTTAAGATTAGCTAGAATTAGCTCAGACTGGGATCCTAAATCATCCAGAACTTCCTCTGCATGTGCACACCATGTGGTAAGGTAATTACGAATCTGATAGGTCTGATCTAGGTCAGTGGTGTTTAATGCATTATGCTCTATCAAGGGAGCACAGTCAGCTCGGGTCGGCGGCTATTTTGACACAGAAGAGGTGGTGCAAAATTTTGTCTTAGGAGGCCATTTCCCACCCTTTACAAAACGATGATTTGCGTATTGCCATTCTGCAACAGGAGGAAACTAGGTATGGGAAATATGATGCATTTTATTTACATCTAAGAAAGGTTTAGATTCAGGTATATACAGTTCAGTTGATGACAACTGTGGTTCAGAAAGACTGACTTCTTCAACTGGAGGAAGATCTACGGGTCTTGAAGAAGAGCTTCAGTAGAATGTACAGGGATTACATAACGACGTGGCCTGACGATATGTTGAGGAATCTATGTTTTTGCAGGAATAAGCTTTACTTGACCATTATTAATCGAGATTCTTTTGAGTTTTGACTCAGGCTTGCGATCATTTGCAATCGATCTATATTGAAAATACCAATTGCTTGGCAATTCAGTTTGATCATACAAAACACCTTCAACTTGAGCATTTGAAAGACCAACAGTAACACAGTCTTTTAAAACAGGTTGTTTGAGTTTAGGGTGAGCTGTGTTAGTTAACTGAAAAGAAGCTTGAACCAGTGTAGAAAGATACTCACTATCTTCTATCATTTGAAGACCTTGAACTCCTACCAAGTGTTTCCAACAATCTTTGAGATGGGCATCTGCTAAACTGATTGAATAATCAGGAAAGATTGTACCATATTGACATCCTATAGACAGATTTCCCAAAATTGTTCCTATTCTTGCATGGTCATAAGTTTGGTGACGGGTATCAAAGATTTCAGCAATACAGGGAGTATTTAATCCATGTCGGAACAAGGGAGCAAGACCAATTCTAATACCACCAAAATGAAGATAGGAATACTTATGATCCTTAACATACTGTCGAAATTTTTTGATCTCATCATCAGAAAACAAATTTAAAGCAACTATTTGGATAGCCGGACCAGAGATTTTTATAGTGACTTCAAATTCTTTCAGGAAAGATTTTCTCTTAAAAACAAACGACATAGGAAATTTATAGACATCAGTAGCATGGAGAGCAAGAGGATTCCAGCTCTCAGGATTCTCGATTGCTTCAGAGTTTTCAGTAGATGCAAGGTCAGATTCAACAGTTCGAGAAGAGACTTCAGTTATAACTTTACGATCAATAGATGAGAAAGAGCATAACAGATTTGACATAATTACAAACTATACCAGAGATTGACTAAAGTAGCGTTTATCTACTCAGCAATTGTAGAACAAGAGCTTTTCGAAGGCTTCCTGGCTAGCTTTAGACTCTATCTGTAGTTTATAACTTAGGACCAGAACAGGGCTCTGATACCAATTAAGATGATGGACTTTGTAACTTACTTGAACCTCTAAAGAGTATGCTGAAATTCCTCACACCATCCACCACGGGCTCAAGAAATACGAGGACACACGACTCCTTCGGTCTTCAACTCGCTTTACAATCTCGACTTAAGGCGATCTTGGAACAAACTGTCCTCAGACAGGCGGCCCAGCAGGCTTCAGAATTAATTCAAATAAAAATGTTACATATCAAGTTATGCCTCAGAGTAGAGCTTTCTGGTCTCTGATCTCTTAAAGCACATAAAACAAACACTCTTTCACACACTCACTTATTCACTCACAACACAAACGTGTTTATCTACATACACAAGACTCATACTTATAAGTTTAGAAACATATGAGAATTATTGAAGGTCATGTCAGACATTGCTTAGTCCAGACAGTGTCTGTTCAATATTCTCGAGTACAATAATTAAAAGAAAACGCACTACCAAGGTCCCATCGGACTTCGATCACTATCATAATCGGAATCAGGATCGTGTTGTTCTGATGAAGATGAGGGAATCTTTTGCTTTAACCATGATTGATTTAACCACTCCAAATATTCTGTCTCCCATGTGTGGTCCTGTTGCCCTTGAGAATCTTGGTACAAATCCACAAAAACAGTTTCTTTTTCGTCGGATACCTTCTCTTTTCCTTTTGCTGTAGCTGCTTTTTCTTTTGTCGAGACTGTAGAAGATTCTCCTTTTAGCAGTTCCTTGGATGATTTTCCTGTATCAAACTTTATCGTGTCAGTCGTAACATAGAGATTCTTTTGTGGAAAGAGTTATTTATTGTCCTCTTTCGTCCACTGATTTACATAAGCCATTGGATCTATCTCAATGTCAAGGAAGGAATCCTTTTTGCTTTTGCGAAATTCAGGCATTGTTTGAACTGACAATTCGACTCCATCTAATAATTCCCATTTGAAAATTTGAAACATGCTGACAGAGCGTTCTATGGCACATTGGACCCATAGCTTGCAGTTATGATTGATATTCTCTTGCTGCTGCCAACCTAATTCAAAAATCATAGATGAACAAACCTTGGTTGACAATAATAAATTTATCAAACAAACTACATCATCACTCCAATTTCCTGCCATAACACTAATAGTAATTAATGCCTTTGAATTAATCAGTAATTTGATTACTCCAAATCTTCCTTGAAGTGTTTCCAAAGTTTTGATCATAGACAATTTTTCAGGTAACTTGAGGCTATGAAATTCTTTAAGCCAGAGAGTGATTTTCTTAATTTCTTCATTATTGTTGGCTATCACAGAGGCAACAACTCGTTCAGGGCCATATAATTGTGCAAAAGGATTTGGGATAATAGGATTTCTGAACTCTAAACTTTGATAATCCCAAGGTGTCGAGAATGTTCGCAGATATTGCAATGTCCTTTCAACACATTGAGAAGCTCTTGTCTGTGGCTTCTTTTGACAATGGCCATTTTTTATTTCCCAATCTGCAAATGGTTCAAAGAGTTCATACTGGGGAAATGAATCTGTTCCTGCAAAATTTTCATCATTTCTTTGAAGAAATGCAGCATCAAGTTCTTCAAAAAGATCAGGAATTCTTAACGACTTTAGAAACCTTCCTACCCTTTCGGTCATATTTATTTCATCCAAATCCAACATTTTAGCAGAAGTATAAACAGCAAAAGAGAAATCTATACCTCCAATGATCTGATAATAATTCAAAGTTTGCAAAACCTTGATCATGGATTCAGTATATTCTTTAGTCCAGTAATCATCAAGAGTCTTGAAATAAAGTTTTACCTTCATATTTGGCAGAGGATATACCTTTACCAATTCTTCATCTAGACCCAACAAAACACCAACATTTTTGGACTGCCAAGCTTGACATCTGTGTATCCATTGATTTCTTCTCATTCTCAGTCCAATAACCTTTTTAATTTCTTCAACCACATCACCAAGAATTAATTCAAGAATTTGAAATCTTTTTACAAAAGTTTCAAAGCTATCATCTGCAAGGGTCTTATGAGGAATAACAAAAATATCAGTTCTTTGGTTATGAACATGGGCCTTGTTCATTTCTCTAGTAAAAGAGTCGGCTAAATAATTGGAAATACATGGCACCCATTCAACATCAAAATCATACATTTGAAACCATATCTGCCATGCCAAAAGTCTATCTCTTGCGATCTGTTTTGATATCTTGGATGATAAGAAATACTTGAAATTCATTGAGTCTGTTCTTATGAGGAACTTGGTAGGGGCCAAATATAATTCAAATTTTTGTATGCCATTAAAAATGGCAAGAGTTTCTTTTTCTGCTGGAAAATACTTTTTTTGGTGAATTAGGAATTCTCCAGATGCATATGCACATAAAATTTCTTCTCCCGTTTCTTCCTTTCTTTCAAAAAGGATGGTTGCCCAAAAATTATCGGACGCATCAGCCTGAAGGATGAGAAATCCATTGCCTGGCGGTTTGAGCTCTGGGAGATTTTTGCATTCAGCTTTTAACAATTGAACTGCTGCTATGGCCTCTAGTGACCATCCAGAATGCAAAAGTATTTTGATTGGAGCAGTTTTTTCTGACAATCTAGGAATGTATTTATGCACATAGTTGAGTATTCATAGAAATCGCTAAATCATTTTAGTATCCTGTAACTGATCGGGAAATTCAGATAATTTTGTTAAAACATGGGGTTGCATCTAAATTTTGCCATTGATAACATGGATACCCAAAAAATCAATATTATCTTGAAATAGAAGCATTTTCTTTTCTGACAAAACAATACCATGCTGCTTTGTTTCTTCAAGAAATATTTGTAAATGCTTCATATGTGATTCAAGATTTTGACTGTGAATCAAAATGTCATCAATATAGACAAAAATAAAATCATATTTACCGAAAATATAGTCCATTCGCTGTTGAAAGAAATCTGGAGCATTCTTCAAACCAAATGGGACTACCCTCCATTGGTAAAATCCTGCGGGACATGTAAAAGCAGTTTTATGACGATCTTCTTCTTTGATTTGTATATGGTAATAACCGGATTTCATGTCGAACTTACTGAAGATCTTGCTGTTCTGGATTTTTTGCATAATTGTTTCCTGGCGGGGCAGAGGATAATTAAAGCCCTTCGTGATTTCATTTAATGGCTTATAATTAATAACCATTCGATCTTTTCCTCTAACTATTTCCGAGTGATTTCTTAGTAGGAAAGCAGAACAAGAATAATGAGAAGAACTAGGTTTGATTAACTTGAGATTTAAGAGTTCTTCAATTTGATTTTTGATTTCTTTTTCATCTAATGGAGTACAGGGTATAAGCTTTCCTGTAACCCTGTTGTCATGCAGAGTAATTGTTTCTTGTTGAGGACTTTCTTTATTCCAGAATGCTTGAGGAGTTTCAGAACAACATTTCAACAATTCATCATAAATAGTCATTTGTTCAAGAGACCAATCAGGATTTCTGTTTGCCTTTTGTTTTGATTTTGTTTGAATCCTTTCTTCATAAATATGCAATACTTCTTGCCAATTATGAGAAGTATTCTGGGATCTTTTCATGTCGGCCTTCTTTTGGCTATGTTCTTTTCTGGCTTCTGAATTAGCCAAAGTAAATCTTGGAACTGAGATTGCCTTCCTTTTTATATTCAGAATAACTTTGTCATCACTAATTGTAACTGGAAACACAGAATTAATAAACAACATTCCAAGAAACAAACTTGCAGAGGCATCATAGTGCTGAATTGCAAGAATTTTTACAATACTCCCCCCAACTTTTAAAGAAATATTGTGAACATAGTGGGTGAGATTGACGGAGCCACCAATGGTCTCAGAAATCAGAATATTTTGTAAAGGCTTCCATAAACCTTTGAATAAAGATGGGCGAGCTAAATTATTGGAGCCACCTGTATCAATGAATGCATCCACAGTGATCCCTTCACCTTTAACTTGAACTTCAATAGGAATATAGAGAAGATTGTTAGTTTTAACAATCTTTTTGAGAAAAGAACTTTCATCGAGATTAACAGATGTGGGAACGGGCAAAGATGAAGATGACTGAGAAACTGTCTTTGGGTAAGGACAAAAAGAATTCAACGTGGATTGTGGAGGCAGACAATTTAAAACGGAGTGTGAATTCTTAGTATCTCGATCGGTAGATAGAGAGGGAACAATAGAGAAAGCATCATCTGAAATGGATTCAGATGTCTCAATAGTGTAGTCATCGGAGCTATTCTCATCACTAAAATGCAAGTCAATTTCATTCTCAGATTCAGAACAATCATAGCAAATATTCATTTTCTGGCATGTGTCGGGAACTAACTCAGTATTTGACAAGGAAGCATCAGTTAAAATATATACATCTGATACTTCATCCTGGGAATCAACAACTGACCAATTATCTACAATATCATCAATCTCTATACATGCTTTCAACTTGTTGGAAGAGCTTTTGGGACATTTTCTAGCGATGTGACCTTCTTGTTTGCATATAAAACATGCATTATCTCTTTTTGGTTGCCTGCGCTTTTTTAAATATTTGAACTTGCGGAATGGATTTCTGGGATTGGCTACTCTCTTGGGCCTGAATTTTCCTGGTATCAGAGCCCTGTTCTGGTCCTAAGTTATAAACTATAGACAGAGTCTAAAGCTAGCTAGGAAGCCTTCAAAAAGCTCTTGTTCTACAATTGCTGAGTAGATAAACGCTACTTTATGTTATCGAGAAATCGAGTGTCCACTCAGAGTTGCTAGTCCCACTAAGACTGGTAGCTATCTTAGAAACAAACAAACTAAAGCTACTTTCGTTTTCCTTTATGAGAAGTAGATAAGAGGGGATCTAAGGACACCAACCTCAGTCTTGCGCTTGGTTCCTTGCTCGGTTCCTCTCCCTTCTGACAGATCCTTTCCGCTTCTCCTTCATCTACCCAGCTTCAAAGAGCACCTGTGGAATCAAAGCAGCATGATACTATCGAAGAACATAGATCTACAATCATAAACAATATAGGACCATATATATATTGATCACACAAATGCATATATCATCAAACATACAAGAATGTGGAGGAAAACTTGAATAGCTTTATTAATATCAAGAATAGCAAAGAGGATTACAACCAATTGTTCTGACCCAGCGTCATCCTCCAGCATGAAAGCCCTTCTTTCACCTAATGAAAAGCTTAGATCACCAACACTATGATATTCCACCAAGAAACCAACAGCGCTTCCTTACAAGATACAAAATTCCAGCGTCTGGATCTTTGGGATGAGGGATCCATATATAGATGATTGCAGGGGGGTGAGTCAGCTTCTGGGATTTTGATTAGTGTCCTCTCTCTGATAGTTCTTGATTCCACTTGGAGATTGATGATCTCCTACTCATCCCTGGGTGAATTCAGAGAGGCAAGTGTCATAGGAGAAGTTTCTGGAAGATTATATGATCATCCACCTCGCAAACTATCTCTGCCATTTGTCCACTCTCGCCCATCGCACCCTACAGAAGGGCTTTTCAGTATGCATCGCACCCTTAGCATTGAGCAACCTGTATGGTCCAGTTTTGACCAGTTCTAAGCAGTTTCCTGTGGAGAACTTCTAGGAGATGATGTAATCAGCTGACCTTGTTCTTTTAGGGTATGGAACAACACTTTTAGGGACTTAGGAGCCCTTGGTTTATGGACATGTATGATTGGGGTTGGAGTGCCCAAAAATGTCTATAACAGTTGCCCCCTAAAGCATCAGGTCGTTAATCTTTTGATGTCGGGTGAAATGCTTTATCATGAGGATCTGAAGTTTTTCCGAGCTGGAAGGCGACCTGTAATAAGATACAATACAATACATTATCTTCATAGTATTTTTGATGATCTAGCTGAGGCGGGCATTCCCATGCTCAACTTTATAAATTCATTTTCATGTACATAAGACAGACAACCGTCTGTGCGGCAGACTTATGATTCTGACAACAATGTACATTTGATGTCTTTATTTTCCTGAATATATCGCAACCCAGATGGATGAAACTAGATTTGGGGTCTTCAAACTCATCCAATCTTCACTCAGACTACAAGTCAATCCATGTGAAAGATGTTCTGGAGTCGAACATGGAAAGACATTGCCTAATTACTAGCCAATGATGTAAGCTGTTAACAAGCGCGAGAGGAGTCACCGATGATGATGACCCTCAAGGTACTATAGTACAATTCGCGTGGTGTGAAAAAGGACTTGGGGTTGAACACCACGCAAAATATTTCGGTCGAAGGCCATTGATGTAAACCTGTCGCTGAGAGTGAGAAACTTGCCATTGAGGCATGCAAGCTTCAAATTACTAAAAGGGTTGTTCCTAAGTTGACTTCTTGGATAATGAGATGATGTCGACAAGAAGTGACCCATCATAGGAAGGCATTAATGATTCCCACATCTACGACACGGAACAGAGTAAATGATTTTTGGAGGCGAAACGATTTGCTGATACAGGGTTCAGGGTGGCGGTCATGAAAGAATGGAGCGTGAATGTATTGCAGTGGATGAGACACAGGTGAATTCTCTGAGCAACTTCTCTTGAACATACCAGCAACACTGACATGGATTGGTAGCGTTAACCCCAAATATGGATGGTGTGATGGACCAATGGTGATATGACCAGTGAATGGAATAACCCAACCTGACTCGGACGTGGAGCGAAAGTGTCATGTCCAAGAGCGACTTGCCACCAATAAAGTTTCTTCAAGTTTTCTTCCCATTTTTTCCCCAGTCATTGCTGACCAGTACCTCTTTATTTTTTTCAAGCTTGAGGAGGATAAAATATGCTTGTTCTGTAATTTTCCCTTCGGGCAAACCCGTCGCTATGTTTTAACGAGCCTAGCGACAGTGAAACTCGTTCTTGTCTGTATCGACAAGTTTGTCGCTATTCAGTTTTAACGAGTTTAACGACAAAGATAACTCGGTCCTTTTCAATGTTAGAGAGTCTGAAAGGGACGTAAAGGAAACTCCAATAATCCTTTTTCGTCATATAATCCCTTAAGTCCAAAAAAGTATAAAATAATATTTTCGATAATTTTAACGAGCTGAACAAAACAAGCGCTCGATCTTTTTGTGTAATAATCCCTCAGGTCCAAAAAGATTAAAATCTAGAGGAGGGATATCACTTCCGGTAGCTTTAACGAGCTGGAGAGGCCAATTGCTCGGTAATCTTTTCATATTTTACAAGTCAAATGAGTAGAGCTTAAAGGAGACTCGTTTTTTGAGGAACGAGTGATAATTTTAGGTAGCAGCTGATTCCATGTAAGGTTTGGAATTTTCCAATCATGGTAGTGTCACAAGGATGGCTAACAGGATCACTCTTCGTAGCTGTTCCTCAAAAGGGGTAAACAATCAAATGGAGGTGAATGATCGGCTAAAACAGAGTGGAGGTGATGGTAAAAACACGACCAGGGCTCAAAAGCTAATCATAATGCATTCACAATGGTTATTTACTGGAAATTGGTTCATTTTTTAATGAGCTTAAACTCTGGGGGAACGCTTGCTCATTGCTAAGGTTTAATTTTTAACGAGCTTGAACTTCGCATAAAAACTTCTCGTGATAATGGTCATCGATTTAATTTCACCGCTAACCACTTTGTTCCTTCAAAGGCTGTACTTCCTGTTCAATTGCTTCATCAAACCGATTAGAAATGAACAATATATGTTTTAAAAATTGAGCTAAAACACTAATATTTTACTCGAATTACATGAAAAGTAATTTAAAAGTTGTTTTTACCCCTCATTTTACGATTTCATTTGAAATTTGGTTTGTTGGAGCTCTGGAGGTGCTTTTCCCCCTTGATTTTCATCAGCTGATTCCGAGAGATTCTGTGGACGATTCTTGGCACCGTCTGGACCAGGTAGGAGCTAAACCTAAGCTCTTCAGTTGCATTCCTTCCTTTTTGAATTCTGTGCATGTTTCCCTGTTTTTCTGAGCCTCTGGGGTTTGAAAAATTCACCCTGGCTCCATCGCACCCTTCCTATATCGAAAGGTGCGATGCATATTGGCTTGGCTATTGGCCAATCAATATGCATCTCACCTAGTACACTGCTGGGGGTGTGATGGGCGCGAGAAGGGAAATTTTTGCACTGTTTTCTCATGGAATTTTTGCCTGTTTTTTGCCAAATCAGGACCCTAACTCTTCTCTTGCTTGTTTTGCAGAGATTCATCAGAGAAAAATGGTTGTTACATGGCGAGAACACGAGCATGAAGAAGAGGACATGCTTTCTTTACATGATCCGGTTATGGTAACTGCACTGCGGAACTGTGGCCTGTTCAAGTTTTTCCGCATCTCTAGCATGAGGCAAAAAATCAACTTGTTGCAATATCTTCTCGATGCATGGGATCCTACCAACCAGGTGTTTCAGATCAGAGGCAAATCTATCCCCTTGACTGTTGTGGACATCTATTTTTTGACCAGTTTATCGAGGTGTGGTGCCCCTCTTTCATTATCAGGTTCCACTCGTGGGGGCGAATCCGTGAGAGATTATATTCGTCGGTATTGCAGAGAGGGATCTCAGCCAAGTAGGGACGGCAAGATCAACATCCGAGATGTCAATGATCGGTCCTTGAGGACCATTCTGTTCACTTTTGCTAGACTGGCTGGTAGTGTGGCTCTTCACGTGGCTAACAGGTCTTATATGCAGTACGCCTTGGAATGTCTTGAACCAAAGGTGTTCAACTGGTGTGACGCAGTACTCCCTGTGATGAAAGAACAACTAACTAAGGTAAAAAGCATAAAATCCAAGAACTTCGGCTATGGTTCTATTTTGACCGCTTTTGCCTTGGAAAAGATCCCGTTGATGCAGTCGCAGTACATTTCACTTGGCTTACCTCCACCGATTGAGCCACGGATGCAGAGATGGGTCGACCTTATGGCCCAACATGCTGGTCAGTCCCAGGTTTCCTTTTCTGATACCTTCTTCGAGTGGTTCAACCGCTAGGAGATGGTTTTTTCTGAGTATGCATATGCTGGTATGGATTTTCGGGGTGACTCGGATTTGGTGTTGCCGGCTGGTGAGCAGTGGGGTGCTATCGGTAAATTCTCTGACCATATCTTTGTTTATCATTTCTTTTTATAATGTTCTTGTGCTTTCTTCTATCAGGACTAATCAAAACTCATGTGCTCATGTAGATATTGGACCAGTTCGGCCAGCAGTACGTCTGAGAGTACCAGCTGCCGCTCCAGTAGGAGAGGCTGTGGGGAGGGCTATCCTTCGCGACCTTGATGTGGCTGAGACTCTTTCAGCATTGCAGGATCAGATCGAAGGCCTCACTCTCGGTATTCCGGACGTGAGGACCGACGAGCTGCCTCTGAGGTTGCAGCGACATACCACTGGCGTGCCGAGTCAATGGACTAGGCTTTTATGCATGATTGCACAGGCAGTGACTTGTTATCACCAACATCATTAGACTAGGGTTCCCCCCAGCATTTTGAGTTTTGGGTAATTTGACCGGTTTTGTCCTGGTTACAGAACATTACTTATGAACCATAAATAGTTATATATATATATATATTTTTGATTTTCGGAGCTTTATTTTGGTTGAGTTACGTGATATTGATGCAAATATTTGATGAAATGCTTTGTTATAAATGTTGCAAATGTCTATCTAACACATAATTTGCCAATGAGTCTATTAATGTGTTTAAGTTTCTGGAAATATGCTGATATTGAATAGAATCAAACTGCCTTTCCAAAATCTTGACCCTTAGGAACATGTGATAGATAGCTGGATTCCGTATGGAGTAGATACCAGTGAGTTGTAGGATGACGAGTTGTGAGTCTAGCCTGACGACGAGTCGACGTATGCCACATGTAATGGCATCAGAGAGGAGCTCTATTAACGCGCTGTATTCAGCAATATTGTTCGTTGACCGACCAATACATACCCCTCTGAAACTCACTAACTCGCCGCTTGGATCGAAGATGGCCCAGGCCGCAGAAGATAGGTTTCGCGAACTACGACTCGCTCCGTCGGCATATCCAACAAATGATTCCAATAGGTCCGACATCTGCAACAAACGTAAAAGTGGATCACTTAACCAAAACAATTACCCTTAGCAAAAACAAAAATGTAACAAAAGCATAGGGGTCACTATCTTGAGTCAAGCATAGTAACACTTAAGGTACAACCCGTTATGAGGTTGCGCTAGTGGAATCCCATCATAATCTACTAACTCGTAGGCTCCTTTTGCTAATACATGTTTAACAATATAGGGGCCCATCCATAAGGACTTGAACTTACCTGCTCCCAATTTATCGGATTCCTGGTCGTAAAGTAAGACCAGGTCACCTTCTGAGAAGACACGGGGTTTGACATTCTTGTCAAACTGCGCCTTGACTCATTTCTTATGGGCTTCGTTAGCCAAAGCGGCATCACGATGGGTTTCATCCAATTGTATTAGTTCCAAGAAATGAGCCTCCTCTTCTGAAGTTCCGGGGAGAAGGTCGACCGCGAGTTTGAGGGACAAGATTTCACACTGAACTGGTAAGATTGCCTCTAGGCCATACACCAGTTGAAAGGGTGTAAACCCAGTTTCATTCCTCACCGATGTCCGATATGCCCACAAGGATGAGTACAGGATCAGGTGCCAACTCCTTTTATGGACTCCAATCATCCTTTGCAGCATCCGCTTCAGGACCTTGTTGATTGCCTCAACTTGTCTGTTGGCCTGCGGATAATATGGAGTAGAGCTGTCGTGGGACAACCCTAATTTGGCAGCCAATTCAACCATCATGTGATTGCGAAAATGCGATCCATGATCTGTGACTATGGCCTGTGGAATGCCGAATCTGGAGACTACATGATTGAAGAAGAAGAGGGTAGCTGTTTCGCCGCTGTTGTTTAATGTAGGCATCGCCTCGGCCCATTTGGTAAAATAGTCTACTGCGACTATGATATACCCATGCCCCCTGGCCAAGGTGGGGTTACATGTCATGAAATCTATGCCCCATTTGGAAAATGGCCCAACAAGAACTACTGGTTGCAGAGATGCGGGTGGTATTCTGGTTTTTCCATCAAAGATTTGACATGCATGGCAACTTCTGACTGCAGTTATGCAATCTTTGAACATTGTTGGCTAGAAGTATCCTGCTCGTAAAATCTTTCACACCGTAGCGTAACCAGATTGATGCCCCCAACACGCTCCTGAATGGCAATCATTCAGGACTTTTTCGGCTCCTCGTGGGTGAGGCACCTCCTCAGAACTGTATCGACACCACGATGGTAAAGTGTATCACCGACGATCATGTATTCTTTTGTTTGGTATCGAATGCGTCGTTGTTCCGAGAGGGAGGTATTAGACCTATATGTTTGGATTGGAGATAGATTATTATGTCTCCATACCATGGATTGCTTGAAGATATCAGAAACAAAGATTCGTCCACTATTGCTTCTTATGGTGTTGCATCGTTGAACGACGATGGGAGATCGCATAGTAACTCCGCGAAAACCAGGGATTTCTTCGATTTGGATTTTATAAATTCCAGATCAAATTCTTGTAGAATTTCTATCCATTTTGAATATTTCCCCCCAGCAACTGTCACCACAATATATAAGTCATGGGGTTGCAATCTGATAGAATGGTAGTTTTTCAAAAGAGGACATAGTGTTGAAATCTCTGTATCGCTTGAACAGCTGCGAGAGCTAGCTTTTCAACGTAGGAATACTTGCTTTCTGTATCATTTAAGTTTCTACTCAAATAATATATAGGATGTTCAATTCCATTGTTTGCTTGAACTAAAACCATTGTGATGGTCGTATTCGCTGCAGCCAGATACATGTTAAAGTCTTTTTGATAATTAGGAGCGTACATTAATGATGCTTTTATTAGGGATTCCTTTAAAGCATCAAAGGAAGCTTGCACAACCTGATCCCAGACGAAGGGTACTTCTTTTTTCAATAGACGAGTATAACCTTTAGCAAGTTCGGCGTAATTTGGAATGAACCTCCTCATAAAGTTTGCTTTCCCTTGGAGTTTCTGAATCTGAAGCAAATTTGAAGGTGGAGGCAAATTAATGATTGCATGAACCTTACATGGGTCGAGACGAATCCTGTCCTTTGAGAGCAAAAAGCCAAGTAAACGACCAAAACTGACACAGAACACACATTTGTGTGGATTGAGTCGTATCTTGTAGTGTCGGCAATGTAGAAATATCGCTCTCAAATGCTGCGGATGATTGATCCGCTTTCGCGAATGAGCCAGAAGATTGTCGAGATATGGTTGAACGATGTTTTTGATGTCATGGAAGGCATAATTCATTGCCCTTTGAAATGTTGCCCCTGCGTTATTTAAACCAAAGGGTATCTTGCGATATGCAAATGTGCCCCACGGACAAATAAATGTAGTCTTTGACTGGTCCTGTGGGCGGATATTTATTTGATTATACCCGGAAAATCCATCCATAAATGAAAAGATTTCACATCCGGCGCATTCATTAATTATCTGGTCAATGAAGGGTGTAGGGTAGTTTTCTTTCAGACAAGCTTGATTTACATCCCTATAATCGATGCACACTCTAATCGTTCCTTGTTTTTTCATTACAGGAACAATATTCGATACCCAATCGGTTAGAGGAACCGGGTAAATAAAACCAGCATGGAGAAGTTTTTCAACTTCTGCCTTGATGGCAGCGGCTTTCTTGGGGTGCACCTGCCGTAGCCATTGTCGTACTGATTTGACATTTGGATACATCTTTATTTCGTGTTCAACTATGCTCGAGTCAATGCTTGGAATTTCATCATATGACCAAGCAATGGACATCTCTGAATTCGTGAAAAAGAGCGTGATATATTTCCAGATTCTGAAGGGGAACAAGATTTTCTGACATGAATATTCTCTACAACATCTGTTTTGGTCGAGATATTTATGGCGATAGTCTCTTCAGTATTGGACAAGTTTTGCTTGGAATCCACCGTGTTTACAGTGTTTGATAGAAAATCAAAAATCGAGGGATGATGATGGTCACCAGGAGTATCTTCTTTGTAATCCAGAAGATCGGAACGATGGTGGTAATCTTCCCATGGTGCCCCGTCAATCATCATTGACTGAACAATTCCTTCGTCTATATAATGTACTTGCGACCAAGGATCTGAAGGGGTACCATATTCTTTAGACCTATCTATCCAAACGCTTGATGAGCGTTGATTTGGGTTCGCCTCCCATGCCGAAAACATTGATTGCTACAATATTTCCATTGGGATTGGAGGCAATACCTGCAGATGATCCATGTTAATATCGTTTTCAGAGATCTTTTGAATAGAAGATATCATATTGCAGGTTCCCATCGTTGCCACTTCCGCCAGATTGATTGGAGGCGGTAGGGCAAAAGTCCCCATTAATATAGGGTCTTTTAGTAGGCCCACTCCGATATTTTGAAGCGAATGAGGGCTTCCGTGGATCATTGGAATGCTTCCCGTAACTTGTGAACTGTTGGGGAGAAATGTCTGTTGGTCGATGATTGTAATTCCTCCTTGAAAGGGAAATGCAATCTTCCTGAAGTAGGTTGACACAATGGCTACCATAGCATATATCCAGGGCCTTCCCAGTAGGATGTTGTAATCGAGGTTTCCGTCAATTACTTCAACATCTATTTCTACTGTTTTGCCCCCTAGTTTGACTTGCAAGTTACTTAAAATCCCATATGGGGTGTATGTTCGTCCATCAAATGCTTTTAATGTTGTCGAAGATTGCGACAAGGGTGGAGATCCTAAAGTTTTCTAGCAACTCATCGACATAATACATGTAGATGCCCCCTCATCAATAATTGTTCGATGAACAGTTTTGTTGAGGGCTTTCACTTGAATAAGGAAAGCTAGTTGAGCTGGTAACTGAGGGTCATATCCTTTGTGATTAAAGGACACAAGATTGGAATCCGTTGGGTCAATCCCACCTATCGCTGATAATAAAGCCTGCTTTTGAGAGGGGCAATTTTGCAGTACCTCAAGTGTCGACATAGCGGATGGCAATTGGGCCAGATCCTCCACTATATTATAATGTTGTGCTACTCTGGCACGAGGATTAAATGTCGATTTGTGTACTACTCCCTTTGGCGGCTTTATCGTTAGTTCAGGAATGATGGGTGGCACAACTTCGGTCAAAGTTGTTGTCGAACTACTGGGTTGATCATTGGCCTTGTTGTCCGACAGCTGTGGATTCCCGTAATATTTATTCCTTGTCGATATCAAAGCATCATTTTGCTGCTTCGAAACCAACAACATTAGCACTTGGGACAGGGAAGCATTGTCACTAGCAACCATATTTGTTCCTGGATTTGGAAACAGATAGGTACTGTCGAGGTTTTTGAATTCTTGAAGAATTTTCTAAGCTCAGCTTTATACAAACACTCTCTTGTCCAATGATCCTCATCACATATAAGGCATGGACGATTTGGTTTCCTATCTCTAGAAGGGTTTGCAGAAGATTTTTCAGGGGACGACTCCTCCTGTTTCTTCTTCTTCCCTTTCTTTTTCTTCTTGCCTCCTGGTTGCTTGGTTTCTTTGCCTTTGTCAGTCAATACGAAATTTACTTCTGAGGTGAGAAGTTCTTCATTTGCATTTTGACCTAAAACCGTACGCGCCTTCTTTGACTTAGCTTTTACAGTTTTTGTGCTGGTCGTTCCTATCACGCCGTCCCCGGCATGAGAGTCTTTGTTTGATTTAGGAGAGGGAGGAATGGAAAATTCCGGTCTAGGAGCATCAGGGATTTTATCGTAGAGCGTGCCAGACTGAGTATAGATCAAGTCTAAATATTGCGCATGAGCAATTACTTGCTCTTCAGTGACGATTCCTCCCTTTGCCACATCTTCCGTAATAGAAGGTAACAACGACTTAATAAACCATTCAGCCAACAGCTGATCAGGAACATATGCTTTTACCATTCTACGACGATGTCACCACTCATGAATATGATCGGATATGTGAGTGGCCGTCGTTTGCTTGAAATTGGTAAGAAGCTCTGTTCCCGTTTCGTACCTTATGGGTAACTGAAAATGGGTTAAAAAGGTTGTGGCTAGGGTACTGAAGTTATCAAACAAAGCTCTAAGCAATTCGATATACCATTTTGCTGCCAGACCAATTAGCGTTTGCTGAAAAAGGCAAAACCTGATCGAATCATCGTTTAGAGTGTTAGATGAAAACCATAGATGAAAGGTCATCACATGATTCGACGGATCTTCACCTGGATTTCCATTAAATTTAGGAATATTTGATGGAAGTTTATGAGGAATCGCTGGCCACCAAGGGGCGTAAGCGATTGGATCGTTTGTTAGCCGGTTTAGATCTGGTAACTCTAAAGTTTCCACGAAGGGCAACTGTTGATTCAGGTTCGGCGAAGCATACCCAGGATAAGATGGGATTGCCTGAGCAGTGGGTCTTTGCATACCAGCATAGTGCATTTGATGCTGATAACTTTGATAAGGTTGATGGGCATAACCATTATGAAATGGTTGATGTTGTCCATTTTGAATATATGGCTGCCCATTACTTGCAAAGACTTGGTGCTCAGATCCTTGGTAAACTTGTTGGAATTGTGGTTGTTGATATTGCACCAACCATGGTTGTGAGACCATGTGTTGTTGTCCAATACTGGCTGTTTGACCGAGATGAGGGGTAATGGTACCCATTTGAGCTTGGGTCACTCCAGTTAAGGAGCCACTAACCGATGATTGTGGTGGCGTCACAGGGACAAGGGGCTGTTGGATTGCGACCTGAGAGACTTGAGGTTGGCATACAACAGGTAATGCTTGTACTTGCGACACCGTCACAATAGCCAGTGTAGTCGGGATATTTGACATAAGCATACTTTGTTGCATTGAGTATACAACTCTTGGTCCACTCAGAAATCTAGTGTCCACTCGGAGCTGCTAGTCCCACTAAGACTAGTAGCTATCTTAGAAACAAACAAACTAAAACTACTTACATTTTCCTTTATGAGATGTAGATAAGAGGGGAATGAAGGACACCAACCTCAGTATTGCACTTGGTTCCTTGCTCGGTTCCTCTCCCTTCTGACAGATCCTTGCCACTTCTCCTTCATCTACCCAACGTCAAAGAGCACCTGTGGAATCAAAGCAGCATAATACTATCGAAGAACAGAGATCTACAATCATAAACAATATAGGACCAGATATATATTGATAACACAAATGCATATATCATCAAACATACAAGAATGTGGAGGAAAACTTGAATAGCTTTATTAATATCAAGAATAGCAAAGAGGATTACAACCAATTTTTCTGACCTAGCGTCATCCTCCAGCATGAAAGCCCTTCTTTCACCTCATGAAAAGCTTAGATCACCAACACTATGATATTCCACCAAGAAACCAACAACACTTCCTTACAAGATACAAAATTCTAGCCTCTGTATCTCTGGGATGAGGGATCCATATATAGATGATTGCAGGGGGGTGAGTCAGCTTCTGGGATTTTGATTAGTGTCTTCTCTCTGATAGTTCTTGATTCCACTTGGAGATTGATGATCTCGTACTCATCCTTGGGCAAATTCAAAGAGGCAAGTGTCATAGGAGAAGTTTCTAGAAGATTCTATGATCATCCACCTCGCAAAATGTCTCTGCCATTTGTCCACTCTCGCCCATCACACCCCACAGAAGGGCTTTTTGATATGCATCGCACCCTTTACACTGGGCAGGTGGGATGCATCGCACCCTTAGCATTGAGCAACCTGTATGGTCCAGTTTTGACCAGTTCTGAGTAGTTTCCTGTGGAGAACTTCTGGGAGATGATGTAATCAGCTGACCTTGTTCTTTTAGGGCATGGAACAAAACTTTTAGGGACTTAGGAGCCCTTGGTTTATGGACATGTATGATTGGGGTTGCAATGCCCAAAAATGTCTATAACGCTTTAGTCAATCTCTGGTATAGTTTGTAATTATGGCAAATCTGTTACGCTCTTTCTCGTCTATTGATCGTAAAGTTATAACTGAAGCCTCTTCTCGAACTGTTGAATCTGACCTTGCATCTACTGAAAACTCCGAAGCAATCGAGAACCCTGAGAGCTGGAATCCTCCTTCTCTCCATGCTACTGATGTCTATAAATTGCTTATGTCGGTTGTTTTTAAGAGAAAATCTTTCCTGAAAGAAGTTGAAGTCACTATAAAAATCTCTAATCCGACTGTCCAAATAGTTGCTTTAAATTTGTTTTCTGATGATGAGATCAAAAAATTTTGACAGTATGTTAAGGATTAGAAGTATTCCTATCTTCATTTTGGTGGTATTAGAATTGGTCTTGCTCCCTTGTTCCGACATGGATTAAATACTCCCTGTATTGTTGAAATCTTTGATACCCGTCACTAGACTTATGACCATGCAAGAATAGGAACAATTTTGGGAAATATGTCTATAGGATGTCAATATGTTACAATATTTCCTGATTATTCAATCAGTTTAGCAGATGCCCATCTCAAAGATTGTTGGAAACTCTTGGTAGGAGTTCAAGGTCTTCAAATGATAGAAGATAGTGAGTATCTTTCTACACTAGTTCAAGCTTCTTTTCAGTTAACTAACACAGCTCACCCTAAACTCAAACAACCCGTTTTAAAACACTGTGTTATTGTTGGTCTTTCAAATTCTCAAGTTGAAGGTGTTTTGTATGATCAAACTAAATTTCCAAGCAATTGGTATTTTCAATATAAATCGATTGTAGATGATCAAAAGCCTGAGTCAAAACTCAAAAGAATCTCGATTAATAATGGTCAAGTAAAGCTTATTCCTTCAAAAACTCAGATTCCTCGACCTATCGTCAGGCCACGTCGTTATGTAATCCTTGTACCTTCTACTGAAGCCTCTTCTTCAAGACGCGTAGATCTTCCTCCAGTTGAAGAAGTCAGTCTTTCTGAACCACAATTGTCATCAACTGAACTGTATATACCTGAATCTAAACCTTTCTTAGCTGTAAATAAAATGCATCTTATTTCTCATACCCAATTTCCTCCTGTTGAAGAATGGCAATACGCAAATCATCGTTTTGTAAAGGGTGGGAAATGGCCTCCTAAGACAAAATTTTGCACCACCTCTTCTGTGTCAAAATAGCCGCCAACCCGAGCTGACTGTGCTCCCTTGATAGAGCATAATGCATTAAACACCACTGACCTAGATCAGACCTATCAGATTGGTAATTACCTTACCACATGGTGTGCACATGCAGAGGAAGTTCTGGATGATTTAGGATCCCAGTCTGAGCTAATTCTAGCTAATCTTAAGCTTCTCCATGATGAACAGCAAGAAGAAAAAGCAAGAAGAGAAGCAAAAGAGAAAAAGAAAAAAGAAAAGAAAAGGAGAGAATCAAAGGTTCCCAAATTTTCTATCTCCATGGATACTCCTAACTATTGGGATATAGATGAAAAGCAAGAGGGCAGTGAAGCTGAATCCAGCGCCCAAGCTGAACATAGACTAGAGCCAGCAAAATCACTAAATCTTCACAAATCAAAAAGTGAGATAGCCACTTTAGAAAATGCTGCCTCTAAATTCCCTTCCTTCATTTTGCCATCTCTCCAAAAATCCAATGTACTTCGTGAAGTACATAAGTACCCAAGGGTTGAAGAAGACTTGTTTGCAGCCAATGCCACTGGATATGTTTTATACTCAGACAAATCTACAAATCCAGCTGAATCCATCAGAGTTTGGATTGGTGCCCTATATCAAATGCAAATTGTCTCTAAATTAGATAATCTATCTATTTTTTCCTTAGCAGAAAAACAAATGGCCAGAATTGTATATGACTGGTGGATGGGACCATTAGAAGAAGAACAGATGCATGTAGTTGCTGCAGGATTAGCTACATTAGAATTTCTACTCAAAACCTAATTTGTCCCCGAACTGGTAGATGAAAAGAAACAGATTATAACAGATCTAGCAAGAATGGAATTGAAGGATTTAAAGTTTTTAGATCAGTTTGGTAATGATTATATGGCCAAGATCTATAAAGCTAATCTTACCAATGATTCTACTCAAAATATTTCATTCCTATCAAAATTTCCTGGTAATCTAGGTGACATGATAATGAAAGATTTGGACGTTCAAGGAAAAAAGATTGAACAGACTTATTGGATAGATCTCTTATTTCAGTGTCAAGAAAAAGTTAAATATCTTTGTTGGCAAAAGAAAGCTCAAGAATTTTCTCATGTTCTTGATGTTTGTCGTTATGTATTACCATGGACACCATTCAAAAAGTGAAAATCCAGAAGATATGGAAAATTCAGGCCCAAGAGAGTAGCCAATCCCAGAAATCCATTTCGCAAGTTCAAATATTTAAAAAAGCGCAGGCAACCAAAAAGAGACAATGCATGTTTTATATGCAAACAAGAAGGTCACTTCGCCAGAAAATGTCCCAAAAGCTCTTCCAACAAGTTGAAAGCATGTATAGAGATTGATGATTTTGTAGATAATTGGTCAATTGTTGATTCCCAAGATGAAGTATCAGATGTATATATTTTAACTGATGCTTCCTTGTCAGATACTGAGTCAGTTCCCGACACATGCCAGAAAATGAATATTTTCTATGATTGTTCTGAATCTGAGAATGAAACTGACTTGCATTTTAGTGATGAGTATAGCTCCGATGACTACACTGATGAGACATCTGAATCCATTTCAGATGATGCTATCTCTACTGTTCCCTCTCTATCTACCGATCGAGATACTAAGAATTCACACTCCGTTTTAAATTCTCTGCCTCCACAATCCACGTTGAATTCTTTTTGTCCTTACCCAAAGACAGTTTCTCAGTCATCTTCATCTTTGCCCGTTCCCACATCTGTTAATCTCGATGAAAGTTCTTTTCTCAAAAAGATTGTTAAAACTAACAATCTTCTCTATATTCCTGTTGAAGTCCAAGTTAAAGGTGAATGGATCACTGTGGATGCATTCATTGATACAGGTGGCTCCAATAATTTAGCTCGCCCATCTTTATTCAAAGGTTTATGGAAGCCTTTACAGAATATTCTGATTTCTGAGACCATTGGTGGCTCCGTCAATCTCACCCACTATGTTGACAATATTTCTTTAAAAGTTGGGGGGAGTATTGTAAAAATTTCTGCAATTCAGCACTATGATGCCTCTGCAAGTTTGTTTCTTGGAATGCCGTTTATTAATTCTGTGTTGCTAGTTACAATTAGTGATGAAAAAGTTATTCTGAATATAAAAAAGAAGGCAATCTCAGTTCCAAGATTGACTTTGGCTAATTCAGAAGCCAGAAAAGAACATAGCCAAAAGAAGGCCGACATGAAAAAATCCCAGAATACTTCTCATAATTGGTAAGAAGTATTGCAGATTTATGAAGAAAGGAGTCAAACAAAATCAAAACAAAAGGCAAACAGAAATCCTGATTGGTCTCCTGAACAAATGACTATTTATGATGAATTGTTGAAATGTTGTTTTGAAAATCCTCAAGCATTCTGGAATAAAGAAAGTCCTTAGCAAGAAATAATTACTCTGCATGACAATGGGGTTACAGGAAAGCTTATACCCTGTACTCCAATAGATGAAAAAGAAATCAAAAAGCAGATTGAAGAACTCTTAAATCTCAAGTTAATCGAACCTAGTTCTTCTCATTATTACAGTTCTGCTTTCCTGGTAAGAAATCACTCGGAAATAGTTAGAGGAAAAGATCGAATGGTTATTAATTATAATCCATTAAATGCAATCATGAAGGGCTTTAATTATCCTCTGCCCCACCAGGAAAAAATTATGCAAAAAATCCAGAATAGCAAGATCTTCAGTAAGTTCGACATGAAATCCGATTATTACTAGATACAAATCAAAGAAGAAGATCGTCATAAAACTGCATTTACGTGTCCCGCAGGATTTTACCAATGGAGGGTAGTCCCATTTGGTCTGAAGAATGCTCTAGCTTTCTTTCAACGGTGAATGGACTATATTTTCGGTAAATATGATTTTATTGTTGTCTATATTGATGACATTTTGATTCACAGTCAGAATCTTGAATCACATATGAAGCATTTACAGATATTTCTTGAAGAAGCAAAGCAGCATGGTATTGTTTTGTCAGAAAATAAAATGCTTCTGTTTCAAGATAATATTGATTTTTTGGGTATCCATGTTATCAATGGAAAAATTCAGATGCAACCCCATGTTTTAACAAAATTATATGAATTTCCCGATCAGTTATAGGATACTAAAATGATACAACGATTTCTAGGAATACTCAACTATGTGCATAAATACATTCCTAGATTGTCAGAAAAAACTTCTCCAATCAGAAGACATTTGCATTCTAGATGGTCACTAGAAGCCACAACAGGAGTTCAATTGTTAAAATCTGAATTCAAAAATCTCCCAGAGCTCAAACCGCCAGGTAATGGATTTCTCATCCTTCAGACTGATGCGTCCGATAATTTTTGGGCAGCCATCCTTTTTGAAAGAAAGGAAGAAACGGGAGAAGAAATTTTATGTGCATATGCATTTGGAGAATTCCTAATTCACCAGAAAAATTATTTTCCAGCAGAAAAAGAAACTCTTGCCATTTTTAATGGCATACAAAAATTCGAATTATATTTGGTCCCTGCCAAGCTCCTGATAAGAACAGACTCAATGAATTTCAAGTATTTCTTATCAGCCAAGATATCAAAACAGCTTGCAAGAGGTAGACTTTTGGCATGGCAGATATGGTTTCAAATGTATGATTTTGATGTTGAATGGGTGCCAGGTATTTCCAATTATTTAGCTGACTCTCTTACCAGAGAAATGAATAAGGCCCATGTTCATAACCAAAGAACTGATATTTTTGTTATTCCTGGTAAGACCCCTGCAGATGATAGCTTTGAAACTTTTGTAAAAATATTTCAGATTCTTGAATTAATTCTTGGTGATGTGGTCGAAGAAATTAAAAAGGTTATTGGACTGAGAATGAGAAGAAATCAATGGATACACAGATGTCAAGCTTGGCAATCCAAAAATGTTGGTGTTTTGTTGGGTCTAGATGAAGAATTGGTAAAGGTATATCCTCTGCCAAATATGAAGGTAAAACTTTATTTCAAGACTCTTGATGATTACTGGACTAAAGAATATACTGAATCCATGATCAAGGTTTTGCAAACTTTGAATTATTATCAGATCATTGGAGGTATAGATTTCTCTTTTGCTATTTATACTTCTGCTAAAATGCTGGATTTGGATGAAATAAATATGACTGAAAGGGTAGGAAGGTTTCTAAAGTCATTAAGAATTCCTGATCCTTTTGAAGAACTTGATGCTGCATTTCTTCAAAGAAATGATGAAAATTTTGTAGGAACAAATTCATTTTCCCAGTATGAACTCTTTGAACCATTTGCATATTGGGAAATAAAAAATGGCCATTGTCAAAAGAAGCCACAGACAAGAGCTTCTCAATGTGTTGAAAGGACATTGCAATATTTGCGAACATTCTCGACACCTTGGGATTATCAAAGTTTAGAGTTCAAAAATCCTATTATCCCAAATCCTTTTGCACAATTATATGGCCCTGAACGAGTTGCTGCCTCTGTGATAGCCAACAATAATGAAGAAATTAAGAAAATCACTCTCTATCTTAAAGAATTTCACAGCCTCAAGTTACTTGAAAAATTGTCTATGATCAGAACTTTGGAAACACTTCAAGGAAGATTTGGAGTAATCAAATTACTGATTAATTCAAAGGCATTAATTACTATTAGTGTTTTGGTAGGAAATTGGAGTGATGATGTAGTTTGTTTCATAAATTTATTATTGTCAACCAAGGTTTGTTCGTCTATGATTTTTGAATTAGGTTGGTAGCATCAAGAGAATATCAATCATAACTGCAAGCTATGGGTCCAATGTGCCATAGAACTCTCTGTCAGCATGTTTCAAATTTTCAAATGGGAATTATTAGATGGAGTCGAATTGTCAGTTCAAACAATGCCTGAATTCTGTAAAAGAAAAAAGGATTCCTTCCTTGACATTGAGATAGATCCAATGGCTTATGTAAATCGGTGGACGAAAGAGGACAATAAATATCTCTTTCCACAAAAGAATCTCTATGTTACGACTGACACGATAAAGTTTGATACAGGACAATCATCCAAGGCACCACTAAAAGGAGAATCTTCTACAGTCTCGACAAAAGAAAAAGCAGCTACGACAAAAGGAAAAGAGAAGGTATTCGACGAAAAAGAAACTATTTTCGTTGATTTGTACCAAGATGCTCAAGGGCAACAGGACCATACATGGGAGACAAAATATTTGGAGTGGTTAAATCAATCATGGTTAAAGCAAAAGCTTCCCTCATCTTCATCAGAAGCACATGATCCTAATTCCGATTATGATAGTGATCGAAGTTCGATGGGACCTTGGTAGTGCGTTTTCTTTTAATTATTGTACTCGAGAATATTGAAGAGACACCGTCTGGACTAAAAAATGTCTGACAGGACCTTCAATGATTTTCATATGTTTCTAAACTTATAAGTATGAGTCTTGTGTATGTAGATAAACACGTATGTGTTGTGAGTGAATAAGTGAGTGTGTGAAAGAGTGTTTGTTTTCTGTGCTTTAAGAGATCAGAGACCAGAAAGCTCTACTTTGAGGCATAACTTGGTATGTAACATTTTTATTTGAATTAATTCTGAAGCCTGCTGGGCCGCCTGTCTCAGGACAATTTGTTCCAAGATCGCCTTAAGTCAAGATTGTAAAGCGAGTTGAAGACCGAAGGAGTCATGTGTCTCGAGCCCGTGGTGGATGGTGTGAGGAATTTCAGCATACTCTTTAGAGGTTCAAGTAAGTTACAAAGTCCATCAATGTTTGACCTACATTTCATGCATAACTATAACCAAGACCATGCATGCATAACAATAACCAAGACCATTCATGCATAACAACTGCATATAGACATATAACACATGAGTACAAAACCGTATACACATCATTCTAGCTAGGGTTTAGTCATCAATGCATGGCCTTAACAAAAAAACACACCATGACCACATGCATGACAACAACCACTACATCATTGTACACTTGACCACATGCAAACATGAGCATGCATAAGTAATATGTAACCAACTACACATATGCATAAGCATATATGATCAAGCATGAATGAACAATAATTGAACCAAACCTACAGGAATTATACGTGCAACCAAGAATACAAGGATGTAACCAAACATACTACAACAATGCATGTAAGCAACATAAGTCGACATGTAACCCGTCATACACTCACGACGTTGCATTCCACAACAACAACCTCAAGTTCCACATGACAACATCACTACCACCATGATCAATATCATCCAAATGCAACAAGCACATGGAATGCAAGTGTGAGAGACACACATGCAACTGACATGCATTCATGACCAACACACACTGCCCATCCAGTCTGAGGGGTGAGCCGTGCTCTGATACCACTCTGTAACACTCTCCACCCACATATACCCAAGTAGTCGGTTAGCCAGAGTAAACATGCGATGAGAGGTCACTATGATATGATTCGACCTCCTAAGTCACATTAAGGAAGTGGAACTGATGGAAACACACCATACAAACATCCAACATCAGCTTCAGGACCCTTAGGAACCAATCCAACACTTTAGACAACTTGCCCTTGGGTCCCACTAAACTTTTGGACAACTTAAGCCTTAGATGATCTCATGCTATAGGCATGACAATGTCTAGAAACCTAGTGTCGCTCTCAGAAGCTTGCCTGCCAACATCCAGAGACACATTTAGTCAGTGTTATGCAAGCATCCCTAGGATTTGAGCAACTTTTTCAGGCCCAGAGCACAGGTCACTGCCCAGAATTGAACCATCTCTTAAGAATAGTAAAATAACATGGAAATGACAGTACTACAACCAATACTTGTTTAAGACCTTGATTGGACCCCTAGTAGCCATGATAGACATTTCGTCAAACATATCACGAATATGTAAACTATAGGTGTAAATAACAGTTCTGAGCATAGGTGTCTCATACTTAGCTGAGAATCACTAAGAACCATTGATGCCTCAACACATCAACTGCCATTCCATCCATTAGGTCATAGATACATTGATCATTCAATTACAAGTAAAAACATGATGAAATCCATACATGGTTGTTGTCATAAAACACATACATAACCAACATAATAGCAACATAAATACTCATGAAAGTACAACCATATAGACCACATATAATCCATCAAAATTCTCATAGAAATACAAGGAGAAATAACATTTCATTAATGATGCAAAATCCAAACCGGGATGGGACTTCCACGTTCCACCCAACCATAGAATGGCTAAGCCAAATCTCTCTTCGGCCATTCACCCTCGTGCCATATTCCAAGAACGAATGTGGGATCTCATAGAACAAATCAATAAAAACTCATCTAGGGCTTCCATAGGTCATCCACCTCAACCCATCAAATAGTGATTCCACCTCACGGTCAGACATCACAAAACCATCATCAGATTGGTCTCCATCCTAGCCTTCGAAGGCTTATAGAGCATTTCTTCCAACCTAGGCTTCCAATACTAGTAACTCAACCCACAACTTATACAGGGCTTCCATAGTGTTTGTCCAACAAGGGCTTCCAGGACTAGTAACTCAACCCACCAAGGGCTTCCAGAGCATTTTCCCAACCAAGGTTTCTACGACTAGTAACTCAACCAAAGTTGTTATAGGGCTTCCAGAGTATTTGTCTAACTACGGCTTCCAAGAACTAATAAATCAACCCAATCTAAGAAAACATGAGAACCAACCAAAAACAAACAATGAAAGTAAACCCACAATCACCATGGCTATCCAGGAAATGGAAAGGCTAGGCAATCACTCTCAATCCAGGCAATCCTCCATGCCAACGACAGATCATGATCAAAAATCCACATGCATGCCAAAACTAGTGAAGAAATCATACATGCAACTCGGTACCTGCAAGCAAAACTGATGTAGCTACTGATCCCAATACCCTCTTACACTTTCCTGCTCTTCCTTTGCCTTTTTGCTCCAAGAATCCATGTATGCCACACCCACCAAGAGTGCTCCAAGACAACTATAAGTCTCCAAGAGTATGAAAGAGAGAGAGAATAATGAGAGAGCTCCAAAACTGAACTGAAAAAATGTTAAGCCAAGAACTTGCCAACTGACCCTCAAATTTTTTTCATGAATGAGGCCTCTATTTTCTTCATTTTCCTCCTCACATGCAACCTATGACCTTTCACCTCATTTTTCTCTTAATTTCCTTTATTTTCATAAATAAATGTGCCAAAATGCCTTTTTGCCTTTCCAAAGCCTTAGCCATTGCCTTTTCCAACTTCCTTAGCCATAATAAACTGAATCAACACCCACTAGGATGTTTCTCCCACCATTCATCTTGGAATATGTGTCCCATCGACCGTGGCCTTATATATTTTTACATGGAATTTTCACGAGGGATTTTACAAATCTAATCCCTACAAAGATTAGTTTCCATTCATCATCCTTCCATAATTTTCTTTCAAGAAATAATGGTTTCTATGGACAAAGCCAGAGAAGTCCTTCACAAATTCTACTCAGAATGGTTTAACTGTTTGGTGGATGTTGCAGGATGATCTCCGGGATCAAGGGTATTTCTTCTCTCTGGAATCAAAGAGATGTCGTCTTCAACCCTTTCTCATCCATGAAAGGCATTATATTGAACGACCATATCAAGGGCCTGGATGATCCAATTTTATTAGTCAACTGTTATGGCCCATACATGGATGGAGAATCCTTTTGAACCAACTAGCCAATAGCAGGCTTTTAAGGGAGCAGTCCTTAATTCCTAGAAATAAATTTGAAATTTACTGCCTCTGTTAAGGAGATTTGGGGCAAGAATGTTTGTGTTGACCCATTTTCTCCAGTCATATACCAGATAATCTGTGAATCTCACCTAATCGACATATGCTCGTCCCCTATTGGACCTATGTGGAAAAATGGTAGAACTAGGACAAAGGGAGTGGAAAAAGCACCTAGACATGTTCTTGATAGCTGACTCTCTAACATTAACACTGGGAAAATATCAGTCTTAGATATGTTAAGAGCCTATATCTGATCATTTTCCCATTTGCATGTAATTGGATTTCAAAAGATCCCCTGCAAATTTCCCTTTCAAATTTAAAAAAGGTTACCTCAATGAGACCTCCTTTAAAACCCTTGTTCATGATTGTTAGTCATATTTTTAGGTGGATCCCTCTCTATTTGTAATGGAGTCTTGGACCACCAAAATGAAAATTCTAAAATATCATGCTAAACTATGGGCTTGAAACCATATCCGTGAGCAACAAAGAGTACTCGAGGTGATTGAATTTGAAATATATTCATGTAAAAAATCCATTACACTCACAACGTTTCATGAAGATATGAAAGAAAGGATGGGTTTCCTAGATGAAAGGAAAGCATACTTACTCAAAATTGAAGAAGAACGTTGGAGACTCCAAAGCAGGGCGATCTGGGTAAAAGAGGGTGATCATAATACAAAATTCTTTTACGAATTTTCATCTTATAGGAGGAATTAGAACATTTTATGGGACATAATGGATGTTGAAGGAAAACCACATGTTTCTCAACAGGAACTGGAGAAGCTAGTAAGGGTTCATTTCTCTAATTAGTATAGGGAATGAGGTGATACTTAGTACAACATCAATTACATGTCTTACAATTTTTTCCTAGGATATTTACGGAGGTGGAATTTAATAAAATGGGCCAACTGGTATCCCTAATTGAAATAAAAGAAGACTTGAACTCTTTTGCCAAGGATAAAAGTCCAGGGCCGATGGCTATACTGTTGAGTTTTACTTGGCTTTCTTTGACTTGTTTGGAGAAGACATTTTAACGTAGTTGAGGAGGCAAGGTTGCCAAGGAAGGTGTTTGGAGCAATCAACTCAACCTTCCTATCTCTAATCCATAAATCATCCAAGCCCTAGACCTTTAATGACTATCGACTGATATCCCTCTCTAATCTCATTTACAAGGTGATAGCTAAGGTTTTGGCCTCCAGGATGAAATATGTCCTCTCTTCTTGCCTTTCAAAGGAACAATTTGGCTTCCTCTAAGATCGATCAATGCATGATGCTATAGGCTCATCCGAAGAGGCTCTTCATTCAATTAAACTATAGAATCGATGTGCTCTCATCCTCAAGATGAACCTTATCAAGGCATATGATAGAGTGAACATGAATTTTCTTCACTTTATTCTTCTCCACATAGGGTTGGACCTTTTGATGACTAACTGGATAGGGATTTATTTTGTCTACCAATTTTATAGTGCTCATTAATGGGGTCCCATATTCCTTCTTCAAAACTTCAAGGGGTTTAAGGCGAGGATGTTCCTTGTCCCCGCTCTTATTCCTCTTAGTAATTGAAGAACTAAGTAGAATGATTATTGAAGCAAAAAAAGGAGGATGCCTTAAAGGTTTCAAGGTGAAAAAATTGATATATATCACTCATATTTTGTTTGTTGATGACATCCTCATTATAAGTGATGGCCTTGAATCTGAATGGAACGTCATTAACAACATTTTTTCTATCTTCTACTCAGCCTTTAGGATGCAGATCCATCATAAAAAATATGCTTTCTTCCACAATAATGTCCCTGCACAAAGAATTTCACACATTTAATCTCTGCTTCCATATAAGATGTCTGTTATGGATGAAGATTTTCTATACTTAGGTTATTTTCTAAAGCCTAACTATTATCATGTGGAATATTGGCATTGGTTACTAAAGATAATAAAAGGCAGAATGAAAAATTTGTGTTGTGGATGGCTCTTAATACGAGGTAAATTAACTCATAATGTTAGTCCTGGAAAGGATCCTTGTATATTGGTTATCTCTTAGCTATTTCGGGAATCGACCTTGCCCCCTCGGTTGTCCGAGGGGCCACTATTCAAGGCGGGGGGGGGGGGAGAGCTGCACAGCCTCCCCCCCTCCCCCCACCCTAGTTGGCAACCCCTCGGGCAACCGATGATCTAAACTCATGCAGGAATGAAATATAGATATAAACATAAACACAAAGATTCATAAAAAATAAATCTTCATTTCATTGATATCAAAGAATTGAAATATGCTTACATACATAATGGAAATAAACTAGCTCGGGAGATGGTAGCTTATCTCTAAGAAGAGATGTGGCAGCTATATGCCTCTAAACTGTGTTACAATGAGGTTTAAGGGAGTTTTTATTATTGAACAAATAAGGGAAACCCTAAACCAAAAACATAACCCTAGGAAATGGAACGCCAAGAATTTGTGGGCCTCGTTGGGGTTAGTTGGTCAGCCAACTTCCCGGGGTCGTAACTTGGTCATATTATCTTCTTTTGGTGCATACGATACCTTGTTAGAAAGGTCTCTCAACGTACTACAATATTTGTGATAGATCCTTGCATATTGCTAAGGTCCTACTACAAACCTAAAAAATAACCGTCGTTTAGGAGGTCAAAACAACTTTGGAACTTCATGACCCAAAAAACTGTGAAAAATAGTAAATTTTGTTACAATCAAGGAAATTGATGAAACTAGCTAGAGCTCCTGGTGGAATAGGTGGGTGGAAACCACTATACACATGGAAAAATCCTCCTCCCTTATGAAGCAATGGTCTCCATTGCATGCAAATCCTCCATGAGGTGAGGAAATTTTTGTTGAACCTAGTCCCTGGTGAGCCACTTACCCTACTGAAGGAGTTGACCTGCTTTGACAATTCGATATAGCTGGATCCTCTACTAGCGAGTGTTATTTATTTGTGTGTCCATGATCCCATGATTCATGAAATGTTTGATACAACTTGGGTTGAACTCTGTGGGTGTCATCTACTGAGCAATGTCTTATGTGTCCAACAATGGGGGAAAGTATGGCCACAAGCGATCCACATTGAATACTGGGTGCAGGCCAAGGAACGATGGAAGGCTGATCTCAAAAGAAATATCTCATATAGCCTTAGTGATGGTGTAAGGCCCATATCTAAGTGGGTGAAGCTTACAATGGCCCCCATCGAGGTGCTCCTTTTGCAAATGTAACCATACTTTGTCGCCCACCTAGAACTTATGTGCCACCCAATGTTGATTATGAAGTTGTTTGTACTTAGAATTTTATATGTCCACTATGTCATGGATCTACTAGCGAATGTGTTGAATGTGTTGAATGAATTTGGTAGCTCTGTCATCTTCAGAATGGACATGATTCGAATTTTCCTGAGTAGTTGCAAGTGGTATGGAAATATCAATGGGACATAGTGGTTGGAATCCCAACCCTACTTGAAGGGGGCTGTGGCCAGTTGAGTTGTGGAGAGATCTGTTGTAGCTATGATGGACATAGGGGATGCTTTCATTCCATGTGCATAAATTCTTCCAGTTGTACATGCGCATGATGTGCACGATAATCCTGTTGACGACCTCTGTTTGGTCATCAGTTTGGGGGTGGAAGGTCGTGGACTTAGTGAGCTTGGTATCCAACAATGACTAGAGGCTTCACCATAATATACTTAGGAACATGTTGTACCGATTTGAGATAATGGATTGTGGGATCCCAAAGTGTACCCATACTCATTCAAAGAAGATTTTGGTAGTGGCTTCTGCTATGATACTCTTCTTGCACACCACCATAATGGCCATCTTAGAGAATCTGTCGAGGACCATGAAAAACATGGTCATTTCCATGCTTGGTAGAAGGAAGGCCTGACATGTAATCCATGGATATGGATTCCCAGGTTCAGTTAGGAGTATGAAGAGGAGTATACATGCCTTGCTTCTTTATTGTGGGTTTGGCAATGGCACAGGCAGTACAAGGTCTGATGTACTTCCCAACATCTTGTCAAAGGTTTGGCAAGTAAAAATACTTTTGCAACACTGCCACTATTTTTTCTACCCCAAAATGTCCAGCGACTCGACTGTAGTGAACCTCTCAAATCATCTTGGATTACTTGTTTGAAGGAACAAAAAGGTGTCCCGGGTGGCATACTAGTGTTTCCTATAGGTGAAAGTTTCAAACTTGCTTGCCTTTTAGGAGCATCTGGTATGTCGTGTCAAATTCTAGATCACTCATGGAAAGATGTGGTCATCATGAAGTCTTGTTTCCATAAGAGTCGAGCACATTGACCAGTGCCATAACTAGCGGTTGGCTAAGGCAATATGCAACATTATTAGTGTTTCCCTTCTTGTAATTAATGTTCAAATGGAACTTTTACAGATATCTAGACTATTTCTGGTGGAAATTTTTTTGTAACTTTCCTTGTGTCTGTGTGAACTGGAGGGGTCGATGGTCTCCGTGGATGACCGTTTCCTTGCCCAGAATGTAATGCTTCCATTATCGGTAGGGCTGCATAATGGAATACATCTCTTCTTCATAGGTGGGATCATTTTAGACTGTATCTGAAAGTGTCTCATTGTGATAGGTCACTGAATGCCCTTGCTGGGTAAGAACTACACCAATAGCATAGTCAGAGGCATATGTCTTAATTTCAAATGGTTACTACGGGTTTGGTAATGTGAGCACTGATGTAGAGTAGAGGCGATGCTTCAACTCGAAAAACGCCTTATGTTGGGATTCAGGCAAAAATAACTTTGCTTTCGGTCTGCCCTTTGTGACTTGACTCAAAGGCCAAGTGGTATGAGAGAAACCCAACGTGAACCTACGATAGAAATTGACAAGACCTAGAAAGATGTGGAACTCTATTAGAGTGGTTGGGGTTGTTTAATCCCGAATAAATTGTACCTTGGCTAGGTCCACATACACACCCTGCTCATCAACGATGTACCCCAGATATTGAACCTAGGTCATACCAAAAGTGAATTTCTCCAAATTGGAACACAATAGGTTTGGAGGACCTTTCGAATATGGTGTAGGTTCTCTTCCCAACTCTAGTTGAAGATCACGATGTCGTCCAAATACACTACCACGAATGAGTTGGTGAAGGGTTGTAAGATGTTGTCCATCAACCTCATGAAGGTTGCAAGGGAATTTTTCAACCCGAAATGGATGACCAACCATTCGAAAAGACCCTCCTTGCATTTGAAGGCAATCTTCCACACATCAGAGGGTTTGATTAGTACCTGGTGATAACTAGACTTCAAGTCAATCTTGTTGAAATATTACCCACCCACTTGCACAAAATACCCACATGCCTCATTCGTAGAGGGCTTGGGGCATTGAATACATTAGCATAGCTATAACATTCTAGGATTTGAGGGCTTCTTGGTAGATTATAGGTTGAGTGATTATGAGGCTAGGGTTTGTGTTTTAGATATGATATGAACTACTCTCTTTCCATTATTGGATTTTGATAGGCTTGCAATGCATGTGCTTGAATCTATCAACATTTAATGAGATTTTTTTCACTTCATGATTTGGTTCCCATGCATATTAATAACATCTGCAATGGATATCCAATGCTTTTGTTGTTTATGCATCTGTATTTACATATTGGTTACATGTTAATGAACTAATTTGTTGCATGAAACTTGTATGTTTACTTTGAATCTCTACTCTTTCATTCCATGCAATGTTAGTAATTAATTGTGAACTTTGCAATTGGTTTCTAATACTTTCTTGCTTGTGTATGTCTTAGTTATTTTAGACTATATGATTCTCTCATAAGGCATACTCTTCCTCATTATTTGTTGTTACTTTCTTGTATTATGTTTTGCAAGCCATCAATGGATATTTGATCTTGTCCTCATTCTTTTAGCATATTACACTTGGTATCACACTTATTTCTCTACAGTTGAAATCCAAGAGTAACACACACACACATATGATGGTGGAAGTTGGGCCCACAAAATGGATGGGGATCCTATCCCAAACACTATAAGATCTAATTGGAACTTCACACCAAAGATACCGCCTACTATTGGTGGAACATTGAGGATGGTCAATAGAATGGTTCATGACACTCGAACTTTGCTGATCTTTTTCAAGACCTTTATTAGTCTCCTTTTTTTCTTCCCAATCTCTTGATCTCCCCTTTGATCAGTCCTTTGTGTTAGAATCCCCACATTCTATAAATGTACCAAGCTTATTGGTCAAGGACACCATGAGAAGGATCACATTAGGTTATTCACAGATTCATCAACCATGAATAGGGTTTTGTGACTTTTCTTTTAACTGATTTGGATCCCCTACATAATATACCCAAAGAAACCTACTTCAATACCAATATGATTAGTAAACTACCATGGATATTCCACTAGATATTTCATCACAATAGATATACTAAACTTGATAGCCCACTAGTGGTTAAGTCTCAAACCTTCAACTCTTAACTAGGGTTATGAAATTGACTCTTCTAGAGTCCTCTTCATCATGATCATGTGGCTATAACATTTTCCTTGATGAATGGGAGTTGACATAGAATCCTCTCAAATTATGGTTGTCAAAAGAGGAAGGTTAACTTCTGAGTGGCATAATATTTTCATATGGACACTACATTGAGGTCGTTCTTGCATCCTTGGAAAGGTATCTATGTGTAGAATAAGACTTAAAGTTCTAGCACTAAAGTGGCAAAGTTGTACCCCAGAAAAATTCATTTAATGCCTCAAAAATCCCAGAAGGTTCTAGACCCCAATTTTCCAAACTAGTTATTTCTCTTAAAAATGTTTATGTGAGTTGAGTCCTCCACTATTTCCACTCTAAAATAATAGATATGGATGAAAAAAATATAATGATCCAAATCAAATCATTAGGAGGTACCAAATGAATCACACTACTTCTTGACTTGTAGATTCAATTGATGTTATTCACTGGTGCAAAACAAATTTAAGCCATGAATTCAACACAAGGATGGTTCATGTGCAAGGATAAGTGTGGATGGTGTTGAAGTTTATAGTTAATTAAATATAGAGGTGTTTTTACATAGCAACAAAAATATTTGTGAAACTTGTTGTCCACAAATACCTTTATCTAAAGTAGATTATTTTGTGATGGGCAAGGTTGATAAAACAAATGTAATTATGTCAAAGTACCTAGAACAATGAATTTACACTATGTTACGAGTGAGAAAATGGAAAATGTGTGCTAAATTGAGGAATTAAAGTACTCTTGCTTTTGTATTGCTTATATTGATAATGTAGAGTCCACTTGTGTCTCACAACCAATGTACAAACTTAAAAACCATGGAAACATGAAGGATTGAGGCCATTACCATTATTTGAAAATGTGGTTGATGCAAAGATGGATAATGAAAAAGTTGTGATTATGATGGATTATGATAGTTTTATAATGTGGTTAGAAAATGTGATGTCTTTCTTTTCCTTGTAGTAGAAAATAATTTAGAAGGAGGTGCTCTACTATTTAATGTAATGCACTAGGTCAAAAACTATATTGATGCAAGAGTCTAAATATCCTTCAAGTTATGAAAATACAATTAGTTCAATGGTTTTAATGGAACACTTTTTTTAATAAATTAATAAATTCAATTACCACAATTTTTTTCAAGACTACCAACCAAATTTTACGTCTACCTAGTATAGTCATCTAGTCATAACAACTTGGTTTCAATTGAAACACCTCAAAATTGGGAAAAAGTTCAAGAGGAAATAAAGGGAATTTTCAATAGAATATCATGAAATCATTCATGAGAATTTGCCACTAACACATTTCATATGAATGAAAACAATTTCTTTATTTGGGGTTTGGATATAGTTGTTATATTGGACATTATAACATTAGGTTATATTTAAGCCATTTCAATGAATGTTGGCTTGAATATCTATGAATTACTATGTATTATGCTATTGTCAAATTATTATTAGCTTCTTCTTACTTAGAATACATGTGTTACATGCTCTTGAAGCTATTGTTATCTTTATCTTAACCAAGGTAGCTATAATTGTAATTTTTCTATTTCCTTTTATGTTAGTTAATGAAGAAAATAATATCCAATGATTGACATTTATTGGGTGTATTATTCTTATTATTTGTTTCATTGTCTTAATAGGCAATAACAACATCTTATTAGCTTAATTTTTCTCATTTGTTTTGTTTGAGTAGTTTCTCCTAGATACAATACTATTATATTCATAATCTATGACATGCATCCCATTCCATCCTTGTGTGACATTATGGTACTCCACTCAACAAACACAAATCATCATTTGACCATTTTTTATGGCTTATCCCTCTTTTTCCATCTCATGTGCATAGGAAACCCCTAAATTTGATGTGTTGCTTTATAAATGTAAAAATAGTTAACTAACAACTCATTAATGAACTTGTTTAGTCTCCTTAATGCACCCCTACATGTTTAAGCAACCTTGTGAGTGTGTGGGGGACCTTATCAAACCCCCGTTTCATTAATAACATCAATATAGTCTCCCATAATGCCCATTAAGCTTATGGGTCCTTATCAACACATTAAGACAATTCACATAGAAGTTATATTGAAAAATGGGTTTCACTATCCACCTATAAATGAAGGCCTTGTGGTTGCATTTAATAATACACAACAAAATTTAGGTTATGTTATTGTAATTACTTAATAGAAGATTGAAACCATTGTTAGTGTCCCTCTACTATTGGGAGTTCCATCATTGTCCACGAACTCTTGGATTTAGAGCATGCAATGTGACAAAGGACCCTCGTGGAGAGATGATTTGGAGCCCACCTTGCTAAAAGTTATCTCTCCTAGTGATGTTTGTAATCACATGCTTTTCCATTGGATTATTTTTGTATCATGTCTTATGCTTTGAATCTTAGATGTTGGTAATAGATCCATCATTTGTTACTTGCTCTTTTTTATTCACAAGACAAGATTTAATATAATATTTGCATGCATACTTTTTTTTTTTCTTACATTTTTTTTTCATTTTCATTATTGTTTATGCCTAATTTCATAACTAACTAGGATAGGTATTTTCGTGCACGCACTTAAAATACCACAAACAAATTCAACCTAATTTTTCTCTAATATGAAATTTGAGTATTTTCATATGGATACATCACTATTTTAGTCATAATATACATCACACAACCCATTCCATCATGATATGACCTTGTGGTATTCCATGAATCCAATCAACTCATCACTTGACTAATTTCTATGGCATGCTAACTATCCCTCATTTTCAATGTGCAGCACATAGGTGTAGTGTATGTAGGGACTACACCTATAATGTTATTTACCCACATATTTTTTTTTAAATTATATTATCTGCATACAACATGGGAAAATAGAACGACAATCCTAAGATACTATATTACTAGTAATGAGACAAATTAAAAAAAAATAAAAATAAATAAATAAATAAAATTGACATTCATTTATCCACGAACAATAACTATAAGTGAATCACATAATAAACCATGCAACAATATGCAATACACATAACAATTCAAGGCCAATTCATCCATAATTCAATTATACAATTTAATGCAATATAATAAACATATAGTGGAAATTTATATAACCCAAAGTATCGTTCACTGAAGGGATGGAAACTCGACTAGACTCTTTTTATTATTGTGCTCTCTTGTGGTTGTCCACATATGGTTGTGAAAGGTGTAACATCACTCATCGAATGTTGATGACTCACTATTTGACCTCCTAACCTACTCCCTAGGTACTCTTATTCCCCATTGACCCTCGTGATGCAATGGGGTTGTAAGATAGTGGAGAAGTGCTAGCCAGTGGAGGAGAGAACTCTTTTCTCAAGAGTTCCCCCTCTCAAAATAAAAAATCCACTATACCAAACCCACTATAGTCATATTCACTCTCAAATTAAAATTTTCTCATTCATCCAATAATACAGCAAAAAGATGCCCTCTCCCGTAGCTTGCCCCTTCTTTTATAGGAGGCCTCATAGGTGACACTTGGCACTTCATGCATAACTTAATCCAGGATTTTGCTTATTCACCCACCCATCTGTCACCCTCTCACCAAGGCTTTCCAAAATTATTTACTTCAATTTTAATTCAAAATAATATTTTTCCTTCCCCCAACACGACTCCCTATTTCTTATCCTAATTGCCTCTTGATCCCCCTTTTCTACTCCTTAATTTGTATTCATTACGTTTTTAAACTAACAAGTCTTATATTTGATCCTCCAACTACCTCACAATTTAACTCAATTTGCCTCTTAGATGGAGATTCTTGTGTTTACTTTTCCACATGGAGGTTTTCTAAATTTTCTCAAATTTAATTTATTAATATTTATTTTTATTCACCACCCACTTTTCTTAATGAGGTTAAACTACTTAAGGATTAATCATTCTAATTAAATATATGCCTCTCTTCCCCCCTTCTTCCTATTAAAAAAATTATTCACATTATCTACCTAAAATTTTCTAAAGATGGTAGGGTAGAGTTCTCAAGTGGTCCAATATTTTATTTCTTCCTATTCTCCCTTTACCCCAAGGTTTATTCTTAATTGGATAACTTGTTTTTAAAACTTTATTTAACACAAAATGTGAATTATTATGTTTATCATATCTTAATTATATTTCAATATTTTCTTCATGATGCCTAGTGTGCCAAGTCAGTCGTTCCCTTCAAGAACTTCCCTTTGTAGTTCCAAGGGTTCCATGCCACTTCACCTTCAAGCATCTAGTGACTACAGGGGGGAAAATTAGGTGTGACTATGGGTATCGTTATCCTCTCCAATGTCACTGGCTATAGTGAGACTAATGGTGTTGGGGATCAAGGAATCTGCCTTGATGCGCACCCCCAGTAAAATCCTCATGAGCAGCCCAATTAGGGGTTTGCACCCATGACATCATGATATTCAAGGTGAAGGTATCCCAATACCTTCCAGCCCAAGTCATGGCAGGAGTGCTAGTGGGTGAAATCAGGGACATTGTCCCACCCCTCCCATGAAGTTCCATCTATCTATACAGCCCCATCACCCATGTGTGAGTTGTTCGGCCAAGAAACTAAGTTGTGCCTACAACCATGATCATGTCATTAGAACTCACAACATACTTTTGAATTGAACTTTAAAAATTTCTTAAGACAATAGTATGTAATTAAAACCAACCAGAGGTTGTCGATTCATCACATGCAAGTGCATCTGGGTGGTATCCTACCACACTATAATATTTGATTCATATTATTAGTCAATAATATATTTTTATCTGCTAAATCATCAGCATAACATAATTACCAAGATATTTGTAGCTGAGAGCAAGAGCTAATGTAAAGAGACACATAATGAATATGTCATATGGTTAGACATAGTCATAAAACATGTCCATCACAACTATTATCATCATAACATCAAACTGGAAAAATAATTATAATCACATACACTCATAGTAAGAGTCAAATATTTGGATCCTCAATGTGAGGTCTCCAAAGAATAATGTATCAAGGATAATGTCATATCAGGGTCAGACAACTATAGTGTGCACTACATAAACCCCCACTTAACAATGGACTTCATCCTAAAGTCCTCAGAATAGAAAAGGAAAATAGTGATGCATCTCCTCGGCGTCCTCCCAAGTGGTGGAATTGGGATTATAATTATCTGACTGGACATTAACTTGGTCCACTAATCGTTGTATAAGTTGTAGAGTTCATTGGTCCAGTATGTGAATTGGTTTTACCATCACCATGCCATCGTACAAGACCTGCAAATGACCCAAGTAAATAACATGCAAGGGATTTTAAATATAATGTTGTAATACAAAAACATGGTGTTATGTGCTAGTGATGAAGGTAAAGCAAACCCATATATCACTGGCTCTTTCCATTTTATGATTTCAAAAGGTCCCACAAACCATGGGGATAATTTTTCTCCCTTTCCAAACCTTATGGAGCTATTTTGGGGTCTTACACTAAAAAACACCCTATCTCCAACTTCATAACTTTGATCAATTTTGTGAGCATCAACGTAGCTCTTATATCCGTCATATGCTTCTTTAAGCGTCCCCTTAATCATGGTCATTTGATCTTCCATATCTTGTACTACATATGGTTCAATTAATACTCAATCCTTTAACCAATCCCAACTTAGAGGCATTCTACAAGGCCTTCCATACAAGAACTCAAATTGTGCCATCTTGATGGAACTATGATAACTGTTATTAACAAAAATTCCACTAGTGGTAAAAATTCCTCCCATTGTTTTTGTCAATCCAACACATACATTCATAGCATATCCTCAAGGATTTTATTAGTTCTCTATGTTTGACCATATGTATCAGGGTGATAAGCAGTGCTAAAGTTTAGCTAGGTTGGCAGGGCTTCTTGGAAACTAGTCCAAAATATTCCTGTAAATATTTCTCCCCTATATGATATGATCTTCCTTGGAACTCCACGTAATCTCACAATATCATCAATAAAAAATTTAGCTATATCAGGTGCCTTATATGTAGTCTTGACTGGTACAAAATGGGCACTCTTGGTTACAGTTTCAACCAAAACAAATATGGCATCATGTCTTCTTGTGGTCCTAAGTAGTTCCACGATGAAATCCATTGATATAACTTCCCATATAAACTTTGGTATCTCACTCGAGGCTGTAATAAACCTATTGGATGTTTGTGTTCAAATTTTACTTGATAACCATCTAAATATATAGATACAAAGTTTACAATGACCTTCTCCATTCCCTTCCAAATGAAGAGTGGTTTCAAGTCCAAACTCATCTTTTTAACACCAGGCTGTGCCGTGTATACCATTTGATGTGCTTCGCTCAAGATTAATTGGCGTATATATTCACTCGATAGCACATATATCCTCCCATGGAATTGTAGTAATACAACACCAACTAGGGATTACCCTTCATACTTCGAGATCATCATTTCATCCTCCCTCAAACTCTTGCTAACATCCTTGTACCAGGTATCCTCCACTCGTAATTGGAACAACATCTCCCTCGGGTTTTTATATAAGGGAATCACTAAAAATATTCGAGGTCTCCTACCTAAAGCATATTCCACCCTATATTTTGTTCCCTTTATGTAAGTAAATATCAAAATATTATTAACTTATTAATTCTACTCATTGTTATTGTATGGCATTTAAATGGTATTGGGTGAAAATTTATTATAACCTACAATGATCAATCCTTAGTTCAAACTTCCTTCCTAGAAGATAGTTTCTCCAAATCTTTAGGGCGTAAACAATATTTTTTATCTCTAGATCATGTGTTGCATAGTTCTCATCATGGGTTCTAAGTTTTCTTGATGCATATGTTATTTCTCTCCCTTCTTGCATCAATATGTAGCCCAATCCTTCCTGGGAGGCATCAGTGCAAACCAAAAATTATTGTTCCATATTTCGTACTTTCAGAATTGGCGCCTTGGTTAATAATACTTTTAACCTTTAAAATGCCTCTTCACATTTTTCAATCCCAACAAACTTTTTGTTCTTTCTTTGGAGTTTAGTAATGGGGTTTACTATCTTCGAAAACCCTTTGAAAAATCTATGGTAATATCCATCCATGCCCATGAAACTACATTTTTCATGAACATTGGTTGGTGCCAGCCATTTGATGATGGCATCAATATTTGTCATGTCTATTGCAATCCCATCCCCATAGATAATGTGCCCAAGATAGTGGATCTTGGATTTGTAAAACACTTTGACAGCTTCCCATATAGTTGGTTCTCTCTAAGACACTGTAAAACTATCCTCAAGTGTTCGTCATGTTCCTCCAAGGTATTTGAGTAGATCAAAACATCATCAATAAAGACGTACAAATTTGTCTAGGTATTCCTGGAATATCCCGTTCATCAAACTTGTGAAAGCACCTAGGGATTTTTTTATACCAAAAGGGTAAACTACAATTTCATAATGCCCAAATATTGCCTTAAAGGTTGTCTTTGGAGGACCTTCCTCCTGATTCTGAACTGATGGTATCAAAATATTAGGTCTATAATTGAAAACACAATAGCTCCCCTAATTTGATCTAACAAGTCATTTATCCTAGGTAGAGGATATTGATTTTTTATTGTCACCTTGTTCAACTAGCAATAGTCAATGCACAATTTCCAAGACCCATCTTTCTTCTTAACAAAAATTACATGGGCTCCTCATAAGGATATTCTAGGTCATATGAAACCCAATTCTAATAAGTCCTTTAATTGGATTTTCAACTCCTTTAACTATGAAGCTGACATGTGATAAGGTGCCTTTGTAATAGATTTCATGCCTATTTTAAGGTCAATGGTGAAATTTATTTCCCTTTTTAGGGGTATATAAGGCAATTCTTCGAGAAATACATCCTTGAATTTGACAAGAATTGGATTCTTATCAAGATTTTTGGAGTCACCCTTATCATTTAGATCTACCACCGTGAACATTTGACATCACCTTCATCTATATTTCATCAGTTGCATTGGTGAGATTAACCTTAGGGACACCCCTTGGTTCTTTCCCCTCAAGGACTTTCTTAGTTCATCATCATCTATGAAATTTAATAGTGTGTCCTTATAGTCTAGAACTACCTCATGTTTCTCCAATTCCTATGACTACATCATAGGATCCTAAGAGTGTAGAGTACAAGGACACCTTGGTTTTACATACTCCCAAATCCACTACAAAGTCCCTTACCATCTTTCCTACATTTCTTTTGTTACTGCATGCCATCTTTACATGCCTAAAATCATGTTGTACAATTGCTTCATGTTTAATTTTTCATAATACATTCAAAGAAATAAAAGAATTTGTAGATCATGGATCTATTATAATGACAAACTTGTACCATCAATATTATTTGATGTCTTGAACACAGTGGGTTGGTGTTCAGCTTTGTGATTGTTCACCACCACACGAATGTGGTGAGCCTTTCCCAGATCTCCCATTGTGGTTTAGGTTCAGGTTGAATTGGTATTACATATCTTTTAAGGGCAATCCCTCGCATAGTGTGGTCCTCCACAACTCCAACACCCCCTCTTAGGAGCTTGGCTCCTACTACCAATTGAACTGGGAGTTGCTCTGGGACCCTGATGGTAAGAGCTAGACTGTTGTGATCGATATTGTGTTGGCATGGCACGGTGCTACTACATAGGGCGACATTGTGGTGTATGATGATTCAATTGAGATACCATGCGTGATTGTTGAGATGGGTGCCTATATGGTGTTCTTTGTTTTTTTGTTGACCAGTTTTGATGATTGTGCACTAGTCCCCTTTGGAATTTTTTATGACTCGTAATGCTTCCATTTGACACTCTTGATTGTTGACACCTAATCATTGGGATTGGGTGAACACTTGTAAATAATGTAAATAGTAAATAATGGAAAATGAAGAGTCATCGGGAGGTGAAGCCCAAGAGTCACGCCCTCATGTATATAACCATGAGTAATCTTAATGAATAAACATAATTCATTTGAGGAGTTACCTCCTGGCCTGACATGGTATTAGATCCAACTCCATTTTTAGCTTTCCTGACCTTGTAACTCCCTTTTTCCATTTCTGTAGTCTGCCATATTCTTTGTCTTGCATTAGTGTTGAATTCATATTCCACTCTCGTTCCTATGCGTTATGGACATGAGCCCTGTGCATTGAGATGTCCTATGTATCATGACAAATAAGTATTGAGGCTTGCTCTGTGTTAATACCATAGTCGATTTTGAACGCCCCTCGACACAGCACTACCATTACTCTCTCTTGGTCTTTATTCTCCACTCTACAGTCCATACAGTCCCGATTTTGATACATTATACACTGCCCCCATTACGATTGCTTTCAGTCCTCTCCTTGGTTGGTTCTCCTATGCACCTCGTGAGTTCAATTGTGCTCCTCATAGTCCCTCGACTATGCTCTCAGGCACCCTCGGCATCCTCGCAGTCGATGGTTGCATTATCATACAACACCACTCCCAATTGATACTAATTCTCCAATTCAATACTGCCTCAACACGTTGATCCTCTTGGGTTATTATGTTTTAGAATTTTCAGAGGTAGTTGTTAAGAAACACGGGGCTTTTGCAGTGGTTCTGTCTGGAGGAGCTTCTGTCATCGATGCGCAGAGTCTTGTTTGACTGTCACGTGAGGTATCACAATACATTTCATTTTTTTTTTTTAACGTTGCCACCGCGTTGGTTACACTCTTGTACTTCCTGATCCTACCACCACTCTAATTATAACAACGATGCCCACCAATCCTATACCACAAGTCCCAAGGTCAATACCTCTATGCAGTAAGGTTTCCATTGTAGAAAGCCGATTTTAATAACTGCATTGTGGCCCTCGTTGTCACTATCATACCTCCACTCTGTATGCACCCTCTCCATATCTCCCATACCCCACATAATACCCTCCCCATATCCACCTTCCCCAAGTAACCACTCCCCTAAGTATTACCTTTGTCCTACATATCAGAGTGATTTTTTCTTTTATTTTACACCAGAATTGATTTTTTATCCCTAGGAATGCAAATTTTATATATTGGCAGCAAAGTATATTTTTTTACAATACACAGATTTTAAAATTCATTCAATGATATCTATTGTGGGAGTGGTTCTCACCGATAATAAGAACTATCATGAGTGGTCTTGGAAGATCAAACGCACTCTCATTTTCAATGAGTTGTGGAAAGGAGTTTGTGTAGGAGAAGGAGATAATGAACCTGCAAAGCCTACCTCAGACAAGGAATTCGCCATTTGGGAAAACAAGTAAAGGAGGGCCTATGCCTTGATTGTAGCATCTATAAATGAAGAGGTGAGTCACCATATTTCACCATTTTCAAATTCTTTTGAAGCCTTACAGAAGTTGAAGGAACTCTATGACTCACACTTTGCGCTTGAAGTTGTCCAATTGATGATTAAATTGTTCAGTCTTGAATTACAAAATGATGATCCTCTTGCTCTAGCATGAAAAGTGAAATCTATTATGCATGATATCAAAGTCACTAATGTTGAACTAGACATTCCTCTGATAGCTTTTATAAAGGCACTTTATCCCACTTATTCAAATTATATTGAGTCATTGCAAGCAAATGGAAACTTCAAAGAGATTACCTTTGACTCCCTTGTGAATAAATTTGTTGAGAGTGAGAAAGATTTTGGAAAGAAGACAACTCCTTAGTCTTCTGAAGAAGTTGTGTGTCTTGCACATAGAGAGAAGAATCATGCTCAAGATTCTTCTAGAGGAATAGGTGCTTGGAGAGGAAGAGGAAGAAGAAATTTCATAGGTAGGGGGGGCAGACACTCTCAAGGAGAAAAGTCTGATCTTCATTGCATATGTTGCAATAGAGATGGATCGCATGATGCATTCCCATGCAAGTTTCCTTGAGACAAAATTGAGCAGGAAATAAATCAAGCCAAAGGTAAAACCAATGACAAAGAGAAAGGTAAAGCACTTGAATCCACTCACTATGTTGTGGCACATTGTAATATTGGAGTAACTGAAGACATGTTTAATGCTTCACTTGCTTCTTGTAAAAATGATTGGTTTCTTGCAACTTGCCACATGACTTTTAGAAGAATTTTTTTTGAATAATTTACTGACATTGTTGATGGAGCGGTATAATTCATAGACAAATCAAAACTCAAGCCATCGGGGTTTGGCACAATCAAGCTCAAATTTCCTAGTCTTCCATACTTTCTTATGCATGATGTTTTATATATCCCACAACTGAGGAGAAACTTCTTGTCCTTGGTCCACATCCACCAGCAAGGACACTCCATTCATATGTTTGATGGCAAGGTTGAGGTGAGAAAAGCATGAAATAACTCACTTGTCATGATGGGGATAGAATAAGAAATAATTCTCAAGCTGCAAGCTACCTCTGCTCGTGAACAAAATTTCTCATACATTTCTCACTATGATGAAGGTACATTTCCATCAATTCTATTATGGCATGCTAGATTTGGACACTTGAACTATGATAGCCTTCGCTTGTTGAAGAAAAATGGTGTTACTGGTTTGCCTACAATTCCTAAGAAACTTAAACAATGTGATGCTTGCATTCTAGGAAAGCGTAGAAAACAGTGTTTTCATGATTCACATTCCAGAGCACATAGAAAACTTGAACTCATTCATTCATATTTATGCGGTTCAATCCCTGTTCCTTTTGCAAATGGAAATAAATATATGATGACATTTATTGATGACTACACTAGAATGTGTTGGGTTTATTTATTGAAGAACAAACCTGATGCTTTTCAAACATTCAAGAACTTTCATACATGGATTAAAAATGATGCACAATCTCATATTGGCTCTATTCGCACTGTTAATGGAAAATAATACACTTCAAATGAATTTGAAAGCTATCTTCGCCAGCATGGGATCAAAAATCAAACAAATGTGCCTTGTAATGCCTAATAGAACGAAGTAGTTACAAGAATGAATAGGACAATCTTAAATATGGTATGTTCCATGATGTTTTGTTTTGGGTTGATGCAGTTCTATGTGTTGTATATGTGAATAATAGATGTCCATCTAATGCTATTAGAAACAAGACTCCTTATGAAATGTGTGGCCACATTCCTTCGATAAAGCATTTCAGGGTCTTTGGTTCCACATGTTATGCCTTGGTACCAAAGGTACATAGAAACAAACTTGGTGCAAGGAGACGTAAGTGTATCTTCTTGGGATATTCAAATACCTCCAAAGCATATTGTCTCTATGATGAAGTTAATAAAATGTTTGTTGTATCTAGACATGTAATATTTCTTGAATCTTCTAAAGCTTACAATGTTGTTGAGTGGTAACTTGATCGCTTGGATAGATTCGGATATGCAAAATCATTTCAAGAATTTGATAATCATATTCCACATCTTGAAGGGGGGATTCCTATACTAGATCAATATGTGGAATCTTCTTCTAAAGCACTCTCTCCCCCACATGAAACTCCAACCACTGATGATACTTTGAGTGATGTGATTTACAGAATTGGGAGACTTAATCTTGATTCAGTCCCAACTTAGTCAACTGAGCATCCTGGACCATCTCAGAAAGGTACCCCAAAGTGGCTGACAAAGACACTTTATAGTGTTCATCCTGATGAGGTTGGAAAGACAGGAACAAGAAATTCAGCCAAGCAAAATGGAGGTGATGTATATGATTTTGATTCACATGTTGATATGGATGTTTCTTATTATTGTGAATTGAATTTGTGTACAGATTTTGAACCAACTTCCTTCAAAGAAGTTGCTTCTCATGATAAATGGAAAGAAGCGATGCAAAAGGAGTACGATGCCTTGATAAAGAATGGCACTTGGAAGCTGGTTGATCCTCCATTAGGAACCAAACCAATTGGCTGCAAGTGGGTCTACAAGAACAAGTATAAAGCTGGTGGCTCACTTGACAAGCACAAATCCAGGCTTGTGGCAAAAGATTTTGCACAGAAGGAAGGGGTTGATTATGAGGATACTTTTTCCTCCACAACAAAATGGGATACCATTCAGACACTCTTTGCCTTAGTAGCTCAAAACAGTTGGAAAGTCCATCAAATGGATGTAAAATTTCTTTCTTGAATGGAGATATGAAATAGAATGTTTTTCCCAGCCTGAAGGATTTTTTGTGAAGGGACATGAACATAAAGTATGCAAACTTGTGAAATCGTTTTATGGCATCAAGCAAGAACCGCGAACCTGGTATGAAAAGTTAACTAAGCATCTTTTGAAACTCAACTTCAAACATTATGATCTTGATGATGCAACTTTGTTTGTCAAGAAAGTTGGCAAAACAGTTGTATATCTTGTGGTATATGTAGATGATCTTTTGATGACAGGGAACAATGAGAGCTACATTGCATCCATAAAGAAGGAATTGAGGAAAGGTTTTGAAATGACTGACTTGGGCTATGTTCACTACTATCTTGGTATTGAAGTAACTCAACATCCAAAGTCTATATTCCTCTCTCAAAAGAAGTACATTGGAGATCTATTGAATAGGTTTGGCATGGTTGAGTGCAATCCTCTGACTACTCCAATGGAACAAAACTTAAAGCTCACATCCATTGAAGGAAAATAATTTGAGGATGCAACAAAGTATAGATAGCTTGTAGGAAGTCTCAATTACCTGACTACTACCAGACCATACATTTCGTTTGATGTTGGAATTCTCTCCATGTTTATGCAAAAGCCTTGTGAGGGACATTGGTCTGCTGCAAAAAGAGTTCTAAAGTACTTTAAGGGAACCCAAGACTTTGGACTCAAGTATACACAGGTGGGCGACTTTAGCTTGATTGGATACTTTGATTCAGACTTCGATGGAGACAAGGAAACTAGGGTATCTACATCAGGTTATGCTATGAGTCTTGGATCGGGAGTTGTCTCCTGGAGATCACGCAAACAATCAGTTCCAGTAGATTCCACAACAGAGGCAGAATATGCGGCAGCAACTGAGGCAACAAAAGAAAATTTGTGGCTCAGGAAAATTCTGGAAGATTTGCAGGTAAAACAAGTACATTCAACTCCACTTATGATTGACAACACCTCTGCAATAAAGTTGGCCAAGAACCCAAAGTTACATGATTGAACGAAGCACATCAATACAAAATACCATCCGATTTGACATCATGTTGAGGCCAAGACAATCCATCTACACAATTGTTCCACTAATGAGCAGATTGCAGACATCTTCACCAAAGCGCTTGGAAGAGAAAAATTTGAAAGATTCAGAGCGATGCTTGGACTCACCAACATCCCTTCAAATTAAGGGGGGGAATGTTGACACCTAATAATTGGGATTCGGTGAACACTTGTAAATAATGTAAATAGTAAATAATGGAAAATGAAGAGTTATCGGGAGGTGAAGCCCAAGAGACACTCCCTCATGTATATAAGCATGAGTAATATTAATAAATAAATAGAATTCATTTCAAGAGTTACCTCCTGGCCTGACATTGATCTTGCAAGTTCAGGCAGCTTACTTGTTCCATTGTTTAAGATCTCCTCCTCTGTGATATTCTCCCTATAAAATAACTCATGCAGGGTGTGAGGCATTAAGATCCTAACCATAACCCGAATGTTAAAATTTAGTCCATACACAATTTTTTTCACTTTGAGTTTTTTTTGTGTTTAAGTGAGGGGCATAACGGAGTATCTCCGTGAAGCAAGCCTTATACTAAGGCACTGAGTGACTTCACTTCTTTAGTGCATTGAATTCTTTCAATTGTCTTTTTATGAACTCTTCTGACAAGTAGCATTCCCTAAAATTTTCTTCAAATAACTCCCAAGTTACCTTTGAGATATCCATCCCAAATTGGGGCAATAATGTCTTTCACCAAAGTAATGCATTTCCCTTCAACTGGAATACACCCATCTTGGCATTGAGATTTGAAGTGTAGTCCCTCAAGCTAAAGCACATAGCCATGTTTTCTAGCCAAGCCTCTTTTGTTTGACCATTTGTGGACCCCCAAAATTTTGGAAATTTTATCTTATCTAAATCTTAACACTCATCATTTCTTGCGACATTTTTGGGTACTTCATTTGCATGATGGGTTCTCTTGGCTCCCGTTCCAAATGATTTACTAATTCCTCTGACATATGTTGGAATGACCTTATTAAGTTCAAAAATTCTCCGTAAATTTTTTGTTTTGGTGTCGCTATGTGTTCTTCATCATTGGGTTGGGTGACAAGAGGTGGACAAGAGTTGGCTTCTATGTTGGTGCCATGTTGTGCCTTCTAGCCACCCCATTCCTTCATGTACCTCTTCTAGCCATGGTACCTGTTCCAAAAATTCTCAGTATACATTAGTCCAAAGGGAGCGATACATATCAATGTGGGTGAGGACAAGTACCAACGTACCCAATAGTTATTGTTTAGGAGTGTGAAGTGTATTCAAGTGTGTATTGGTTTAAGAGTATTCAGGTGTATCTGTTATTAACAACATTACATTAATTTTACTATTTCATAAATCTTATTAAGATGTTCATGTATCATCACTAATCATGGTGATCATACCATGTGGAATGGTCACTATTTTATAGTGCAATGGAGTACCAGTGTTGATATATTCATCCCTTATTTTTATATGTTTTCTTTTGTAGCCTCAAATTCATATTTATTGTATTTGTTACTCATCTTCCATAAATACATATAGTTTTTTAGTACTAATTTTTTTTTTGTGTTTTGTATATCCCCTCCCATTGAGTCTTGTGACTAAGGTAGTAAAATTATTAATTTATCAACTATATGAATATAAACATTACAAAATTAAAACAATAGATTTAATGAAATATAAAATCTACCGAAACATATGTAATTTGATTTAAAAAAAAACGAAATATCAAATCGTGTTTTGTATATCCCCCCATTGAGTCTTGTGACTAAGGTAGTAAAATTCTTAATTTATCAACTATACGAATATAAACATTACAAATTAAAACGATAAATTTAATGAAACATAAAATATACCATAACTTATGTAATTTGATGAAAAAGACAAAATATCAAATCTGAGAGGTATCTTCTAGTTAGAAAGTTGGGAAAAACCATGAATATAATGAAATACTAAATATTTTCTATTAAAAGCTTACATGGCAAATTATTACAAAGTAATTATATAATACTAATACTTAACCGTTACATTTTTCAATTCTAATAAGTATATTAGTGAATATTCAATAAAGTTTAATTCTTCACATGTAAGATATACAAAACATCCATTCATATTTATAACTATGGCCCATAAATGAAATTCAGCCATCTCTATATATTTATGACACTAAAGGTGCGACCATCAGTACTGATTTGCTTCGTTGTTTAAAAAAAAAGTGACAGAATATTCAATATCAAAATCATTAAACAGGAATAGTAACCATCGTTGAAGTTGATCTCTTCGAGATAAGATGAGCAGCTGGCCGAGGAAGTTGATCCATAAATGAAAAAGGTATTTGGTTGGTAACTGGTCAGTTACACCATGTATTGAAATTATTGACAAATGGGAAGAATGGCCCGTGTAATCTGAGTTTCTCTCATTGTCTGATAGTGACGAATTATAAACCTATACTACTGTAGCTCCATCCCAGTCACATTTCAAAGACTTCGACATGAGATTAATCTATAATGTCAAAAACTTAAGTGGCCTGCATAACTAACCATTGTAGTAGATTGGATTTTCCAAATATGACCAAAAAAAATGTTTAAACTAATTTACGTCTAAACCTACAATTCCAAACAAATACATCTAAAACATAAGCTGCAGAATGCTTTGGATATGATATGCAAACAATACGTTGGAGATAACATATAAACAAAGCAATACAACACACAATGCATTGAAATGATATTGCAATGCATTGGAGAATAGATATTGCAGTACGTCCAGAGGAGAGATAAAAAAAAAATGCCCTGCAACAGTTTACAAATTGTTATTGGGAAAACTAGTGTCTATTCAGAGCTCCTAGTCCCACTAAGACGGGTAGGTATCTTAGAAACAAACAGATTAAAGTTACTTGTGTTTTCCTTTATGAGAGATAGATGAGAGAGAAGTAGAGAGCACCAACCTTAGTCTTTCGCTAGTCTCCTTGCTTGTTTCCTCTCTCCTTTGATAAAGCTTTCGCCACTCATTTCCCGCTTGTCTTGCTTTAAAGAACACCTGTAGAGTCAAGGCAGAAAATACCATCAAAGCATAGAGATCTATAACCATAAATAATGTAGGATCAGATGTACATTAACCATATAAATGCATACACAAACAAGATTAAGAGATATACAAACATATGGAGGAAAACTCAAATAGCTTTACTGATAGAAGTAGTAGAAGATAGGATTACAACCAGGTTGTCTGATCCAGCATCATCCTCCCAGCATGAAAGCCCTCTTCACCTCATACAAAGCGATCACCCAACAATGTCTTCAAAGAGAAACCAACAACACTTCCTTGCAAATTACAAAATTCCACCCTTTGGATCTCTAGGATGAGGGATCCATATATAGATGTTTGCAGGTGGGTGAGTCAGCTTTTGGGATTTTGATTAGTGTCCTCTCTCTAATAGCTCTTGGTTCCACTTGGAGATTCACGATCTCTTACTCATCCCTGGGTGAATTCAGAGAGACAAGTGTCAAATGGGTAGTTTCTAGAAGATTCTCTGGGTTTCCACCTAGCCAACTGCCTCTGCCATTTGTCTGTTCTCGCTCATCGCACCCTACAGAAGGGATTTTCAGTATACATCACACTTTTTGCATGTGGCAAGTGAGATGCATCGCACCCTTAGCACTGAATAGTCTGTATGGTCCAGTTTTGACTAGTTCTGAGTAGTTTTTCAGGGAGAACTTCTGAGAGATGATGTAATCAGCTGACCTTATTCCTTTAGGGTATGATACAACACTTTTAGGGACTTAGAAGCCCTTGGTTTATGGACATATGTGATTGGGGTTGCAGTGCCCAAATATGTCTATAACAGTTGCCCCCTAAAGCATGAGGTCGTAAATCTTCAGATGTCAGGTGAAATGCTTTACCATGAGGATCTGAGGTTTTTCGAACTGGAAGGTGACCTGTAATAAGATACAATACAATACATTATTTTCATAATATTTTCACAATCTAGATGAGGCGGGCATTCCCATGCTTAGCTTTATAAATTCATTCTCATGTACATAGGACAAACAACTGTCTGTGTGGCAGACTGATGATTCTGGTAGAGTCATCATCCTTTGGCTTGGATGATTATCTGTGCAGCAATGATGTACATTTGATGTTTTTATTTTCCTAAATATATCGCAGCCCGGATGGATGAAACTAGATCTGGGGTCTTCAAAACTCGTTCAATCTTCGCCCGAAGTACAAGCCAATCCATGTGAAAATATGTTCTGGCGTCGAACATAGAAAGACATCGCCTGATTACCAACCAATGATGTAAGCTGTTAACAGGCGCGAGAGGAATCACCGATAATGATAATGACCCTCAAGGTACTGTAGTACAATTCACGTGGTGTGAATAAATGAGTCGATGTCGAACACCACGCAAAATATTTTGGTCGAAGGCCATTAATGTAAACTTGTCGCTGGAAGTGAGAAACTTGCCATTGAGGCATGCAAGCTTCAAAGTACTGAAAGGGTTGTTCCTAGGTCGACTTCTTGGATAATGAGCTGATGTCGACAAGAAGTAACCCGTCGTAGGAGGGTATTAATGAATCCTACATCTACGACATGGAACTGAGCAAATGATTTTGTGGAGGTGAAAACGATATGATGATACAGGGTTTAGGGTGGCAGTCATGAATGAATGAAGTATAAAGGTATTGCAGCGGATGAGACACAAGCTGGGTCGGTGAATTCTCTGAGCGACTTCTCTTGAACATATCGGCGACACTGAAATGGATTGGTAGCGTTAACCCCAAAAAATGGATGGTATGGTGGACCAATGGTAATATGACTGGTGAACGGAATAACCCAACCCAACTCAATCATGGTGATGGAGTGAAAGTGTCATGTTCAAGAGCGACCTGCTACCAATAAAGTTTCTTCAAGTTTTCTTCCCAATTTTTCCCCAGTCATTTCTGACTAGTACCTCTTTATTTTTGTCAAGCTTGAGGAGGATAACATATGCTTGTTCTATAATTTTCCCTTCGGGCAAACTCGTCGCTATGTTTTAACGAGCCTAGCGACAGTGAAACTCACCCTTGCCTACATGGACAAGTTTGTCGCTATTGTTTTAACAAGTTTAACGACAAAGATAACTTGGTCCTTTTCATTTTTAGAGAGTCTGAAAAAGGACAGAAAGGAAACTCTAGTATTCCTTTTTCGTAATGTAATCCCTTAAGTCCGAAAAAGTATAAAATAATACGAAAGGGATGAATTTTCGATAGCTTTAACGAGCCGAACAAGACAAGCACTCGATCTTTTTGTGTAATGATCCCTCAGGTCCAAAAAGATTAAAATCTAGAGGAGGGATAGCACTTATGATCGCTTTAATGCGCTGGAGAGGCCAATTGCTCGGCAATCTTTTCATATTTTACAAGTCAGATGAAAAGAGCTTAAAGGAGACTCGTTTTTTGAGGAACGAGTGATGTTTTCGGATAGCAACTGGTTCCAAGTAAGGTTTGGAACTTTTTCAATCACGGCAGTGTAAAGAAGGTGGCTAATAGGATCACTCATCGCAGTTGTTCCTCAAAAGGGGTAAACAATCAAATGGAGGCATATGATCGGCTAAAAAAAGAGTGGAGGTGATGGTAAGAACACGACCAAGGCTCAAAAGCTGATAATAATGCGATCGCAATGGTTATTTACTAGAGGTGGGTTCATTTTTTAATGAGCTTAAACTCTGGTGGAACATATGCTCATTGCTAGGTTTATTTTTTAACGAGCTTGAACTTCGCGTAAAACTGCTCATGCCAGTCGTATAATAAGGATGTCTCATCAATAGGTTCATTTTTTAGGGAGCTTGCCCCATTCGAAACTTTTCTCCGGAGCCTTTTGTATGCAAGCTAGGAACGGCCAACTACTATCCTAGGGATTAAAGAACTACTAAGGTTAGGTAGGATAGCTTCTCGGTGGGAAACATCTCCTTTACTTTGCCATTTCCGTTGGTCCCGGCAAAGGTGAATGGTTGATCAGACCAATCACCTAACTCAAGCAATCAAATTTAGTCAAAACTGTGGGGGTTAGAGTTACGTTGATCGCTTTTCACTTGCATGCAAAAGGTTTGCATGCCCCCAAGTATAACGAAGTACAATTTCCCAGGTTACCATTCAATTTGCAGACAAAACACTTCCATGGCTCTGTCGGGAAAGGCATACCTTCTCAAGGAGGAATCTTATTCCAGTCTAATCCCATTTTCCTAAACGGACGGGTGTGTTAGACTAGTCATATATCCTCTACGGAAACCTACCCTATACCTAAGGTTTTCCTGCCGAAGCAGACCAGGGCGCATGCCCCCTAGGTTTCAGTCACAATCACCGAATCACTCGCGCTCATCAGGTGGATGGACTGGAGATTGATGAGACATTCCTTGCACAAAAAGACCAGTTAGGGATGGAATTTGACTATTAGCTATGTGTGAGCCGAGGAATGAAAGCTGGTCTATGAGCTAGACCACTCTGCCTTCATGCGGAAAACACATCACTCAAAAGAGTGAGGAAACAATAGCTCCCATGCTATAAATGTAGTCATGCCCAAGGAGTAGATTGTAATCTAAAGGTCCTTGGACTACCATTATGTTTAGGTAGATAGTTTTCCTTCTCAAAGTTATAGGCAAACTTGGAAGGATCCCTAATGGTCGACTGGTTCCTTTGTCGAAGCCTGTCAGATTTCACATCTCAGGCAAAAGCAATGGCGAACCAAGCGTTTTCCAAGCAGTTGAGGAAAGGATACTCACAGAAGCCCCTTCATCTATGATAGTACCAACCATGATCATTTTGTAAGCTTGTACTATGATTAAGAATGGTACATTAGATGGTAGACGGGGTCTGCCTAATAGATTCCAATCGAAAGAAACGACTAGATTGCTTGGAGGTGGGACCGAATAAATGGCCGGATAAATCTCTGACGAACTTCCTTCCTACGGTAAAGGAATGAGTAGATTGCCCCCATGTTCATTGGAGTATGTGTTTACGAAAAGAATTTGAACGGTGTCGTTCTCATTCTCTTGGGTGACGGTATCATCTGAAAGCGGATCCTCTGAAGACAAGATTGGGTCGACTGCCGTCTCGACTTGTTGAATTTGGTCTGGGGTGGACTCAAAGGGTTTACCTTCAATGGCAAGTGCTTCGACCAACAACAAATGTGTGTCAATCAGATTTTCAACAAGTGATGGACTCAGCAAGAGTTTCTTATATCCAAGAGGAAGCCGTAGCAGTGAAGCAGGACGGTTATCCAAGACTCTTTTAGCTTCATCTAGGAAGGGACAATGATGGATTGCATGATCACCTTCGCACAGTCTACAAGGAATTTTAGATCTTCCTTTTTGTCCAGTGACTTCATTTTCACTAGTTAACGGTGTACTTCCAACATGATCGTCAGAGGTCGAGGACACCGGATTGTGCAAGCGGGGAGACCAGTCCCTTAATATTCGTGGGATGCAAGGACAATCTCAATGATAGTGGTCCCCTTTGCAAATGACACATGGAGATTTAGGTTTGGACGGTGCAGTGTGTGGATTTTCACTAGACGATGCTTGGTTGCCCCCTTTAGCCCTTAGCTTCTTCTTCTTCTTCTTCTTCTCAGTTACTTGGTTTTTAGTTTTACCAACTTCACCAAGCGAAGAGGAAGAAGGAGAGGGAGAAACAAACGAAGTAAAAGGTTGGGGGGTAGCTCTGGTATCATCCAGTTGCTGATTTGAGTGCTTAGGAATCACGGTGCTTTGAACGATAGAGGTTGAGAAGAGCCATACTAGCAAGCCAATTGTCAGTCTTGGAAGGGACAATGTGGCCATATGAGGTGCACCAACATCTCCCCAAGAGGAGAAAGGACTAGGATTTCCCCCAAGGGGAAATCCTTGGTTGGTGGACTCCATTTTCTCAACCTAAGATCAACGAGGGAACATGGATGTTATTCCGATTAAAATAAATTTTATGACACTTTGACACAACTTGCTTTTTCAATTTTTAAGAGTTGAGAAAAAGCTAAAGATGACTCTAGTCGCCTTCGATTTTTAATGAGCCTGAAGTGACAAGTGCTCAAATGGATCTTTTCCTTTAAGGAGTCTAAAAAGGAATGAAAGAGACTACTCTGGAAATCTAGACAGAAGAATTACCAAACCAATCGCAAAACTGCAGAATACTTTTTATAGTACGACAGTCAATCTTCCCGAATGTTGTGTTTAGTGCATTGCGATTGATAGGGAGACAGACACGGCTTCCTAAGGATAAAGGATATAGCCTATTGTGGTCTCCCAATATATACTGGATAGTACATGGGAGTACAAGTCCGTACTGGTACTTGTCATCTCAAAAAGGAGGAATCACCCAACCTACAATGAAAGTGATAGTTACCAGGCTTTACCACACCGAAATACGTCTCTAGCCTAGACTTCTAAATGTTGCGCGTTAGGTTCCAAAGCGTTTTTATGTTCATTGAGGTTTATTTTACAGTTGATCTTTCTTAATAAGTTTGCCTTTAAGGTTCACCGCGTGATGTAGATATACAATTCCTAAATATGCAATCTAAGATGATAAACAGTCGTTTATTTTCTTTTTGCAATGAAAATCATAGCTACTAAGGAAAGAGAAATGAAATTCTTTCAACATAGAGCAGAGAGCACACACTAGATGCACTTTTCCTAAATCAACTTCAGCATGCAGTCTTAATGCAAATGCACATGCATGTATTTTTTTTCAGTTTCCTTAATGTGAAAATGAAAAAAAGAAAATAAAGTATAGATCTGAACTATCTTCTTTCAAAGCGACAGTACTAACAATTTTCTTTTCAAAAAACAAAAGTAAAGCCAAGACGATACTTTGTGATTTCGAATTCAAACTTGCTTTCGACACTTGAAATACTAGTGATTCAAATCAAATACATTGGCAAAAGTGTAATCGATTGTCTAAAAGAGGAATGCTTTGTAATACTCTTTTTCTTGACTGAAAACGACACTTGCAACACTTTCAAATCAAAAGACGACAGTTCGATTAAGCTACTATTTGCACAAGAGAACTGTAAATGACGAAAAATACATAAAAAAACATTCACAATTCTTTATCGATGGAGGCTGAATAATGCAAAGGAAGATGGTTTCAACAAATATATACTGATCACGAATAGCAAAACTACTGAATAAAGTTGAAGACAATGAAGGAAAAACCAAAATCTGGAGGCAGAAACAGTCTCATCTGATCATCGCACCTGTAACATAGGGAAATAGGGATGCATCTCACCTACAGCACATGGGAGGTGTGATGCATCCAAACTACCAAGAAGAGACAGTGCGATGGTCCAGGGACGAGACTGAGATTTGTTTTTGCTCACATTTTGTAGCTAAGTTCAGGGATTTAGGTTGAGCTAATGATTGTCAGTAAACACAAATTATAGGGGCTGATCTAATGAGGTTATTTGAGCTACCACCAGGGCACTTAGGATGTTTGCAAGCTAGATGTTCAGTTCATAAACCAACTCGGAGATTGACTAAAGCAGCGTTGATCTACTTTGCAATTGCATAGCAAAAGCAGTTCGAAGGCTAGCTAGCTTAACTTCAGGCTCCATCTATGGTTTATAAAGCAAACAATAGCAACAAAACAAACAAACTATTCGCTCCCCAATGGAGTCGCCATTTTGTTATCGGGAAAACTAGTGTCCATTCAGAGCTGCTAGTCCCACTAAGACGGGTAGCTATCTTAGAAACAAACAGATTAAAGTTACTTGTGTTTTCCTTTATGAGAGATAGATGAGAGAGAAGCAGAGAGCACCAACCTCAGTCTTTCACTAGTCTCCTTGCTTGTTTCCTCTCTCCTTTGATAAAGTTTTTGCCACTCCTTTCCCACTTGTCCCGCTTTAAAGAACACCTATAGAGTCAAGGCAGCAAAATACCATCAAAGCATAGAGATCTATAACCATAAATAATGTAGGATCAGATGTACATTAACCATATAAATGCATACACAATCAAGATTCAGAAATACACAAGCATATGGAGGAAAACTCAAATAGCTTTATTGATAGAAGTAATAGAAGAGAGGATTACAACCAGGTTGTCTGATCCAGCATCATCCTCCCAGCATGAAAGCCCTCTTCACCTCATACAAAGAAAGATCACCCAACAATGTCTTCAAAGAGAAACCAATAGAACTTCCTTGCAAATTACAAAATTCCAGCCTTTGGATCTCTAGGATGAGGGATCTGTTAGACTCCGTCTTGTCAAGTCAAATGTGAGATTGATTCTTGTTCAAAACCCTGTTTTGAAGAAGAAATCATTAATATGTAATTTGTCATGATGTTCCAAAGCTCTACAGTTCTTCAAATGACAGTGTTTTTGATGTGGATGATGAGACAATCCCTGCAAAAGTTAGAAATGGATTTACATTCTCCGCAGCTGATGAACAAGGACTAGACCATGCATTACTATAGAAAGAAGCCAAATTGGTGGCTAGAACTTGTTAAGAAGGCGATGACAATAGGTTTTAGCTGGGATTCTTCTGCTACTCAGTATGAAGAGCTTTATGAACAGGCTCTGGCAAGAGCAAGAGCCCAACAAGCCCGCATTTCTAGCTCCACTCAACAATCTGCTTCAAATTCATTTATGTTTTGATAATATAACAATTTGAAGAAAACAAACATGCTGGTGCAAGTTCAGCAGCTGGACAAAATCAGAGTTCTCTGTCTTTATCGTATGAGGCAGCCATAGATGTAATTTCATCTAACAGCACCAATATAGCCAATGAATTTCTTATCATGTTTGAATATTTGAAGATGCTAGAGTTAGAGGATTCTTTATCGCAGCTCAAGGTTATCCATGTTGCTGGAACTAAAGGAAAGATTCGAAATATCTCAGGAAAAGTTTCTGGCAAACTTTTGGTGGTGTTTGGACCGGTTGAAGGATAATTGAACGGAGGATGTGCCTATGCCTAATTATTTCCGCCTCCCTACTCTAGTAGCATTCAAGATATTTACATAAGAGAAAGTGGAAATGGTTGAAATGACACTTATTGTTAAGGCTGATGTGCAGGGTACTGTTCAAGCTGTAACAGATACATTGAAAAGCCTGAATAGTTCTCAGGTGCTTGTTAATGTTGTTCATACAGGAGTTGGGGCAATCTCTCAAGCTGATGTTGATTTAGCCCAAGCATGTGGGGCTGTCATTGTGGGTTTCAATATATGCAACATGTCAAGTTCTGTAGATGCAACAACTTGTCAAGCAAAGATAAATATAAGGTTCCACCGTGTAATCTATCATCTACTAGAAGATATAGGAAACTTGATTGTGAGCATGGCACTCGGCATATGTGAAACTAAAATTGCTGGTGATTAAATGTTTTTGAGCTCAAAGGAAGGAGGTTTTGCAAAACTCCATAAGAGGGAGGTGGAATGGCGATGACTATGTTCAATGTTGATGAGTCTGTTCGATCCTTTACTCAGTTCTCAATGCAACAAAAAGCAACTCCAGGAATTTATTGCTGCTCTTCATGAATGCCGGTGTATGATCCAAGCTTGTCTGTCTTTCAATGACAGTATGGATGAGATAAAATTCAGTTTGTTATGGCATATTTTAACTCCAGGTAAAGGTCTCCCTGATGCGAGGTCAATTATTAAGCATTTTGAAAATGCTTTTGATTGGTCAGAAGCAAAAAAAAAAAAAAAGACTGGCCGTATTCTGCCTTGTGAAGGTGTGGATAAGGGCTATGATGCGGCTAATAGAACTGTGAGAGAAATTGAAATAGAGCTAAAAATAAAACACTTGGAAAGGCAGCAGAGGCTGTACATCGTGCATATGAACGCTTATTATCTAGTGGAGCGATCTTGCCATCACCAGCACTTCGGCTGCGACTTCTTCGATCAGTATTAACAGTTCTTCGTGAGTGGACACTTTCAGCCCTTGCACAGAGAATGGGCACAAGTGCCACTGGTGCTTCTCTTATTCTCGGAGGGGTGTTAACGTCTGAGCAAACTGCTTCTATTAATCAAGGAATAAAAGACAAGATCATAAGTGCAGCAACCAGGTATATGACAAAGGTTCGTAGATTGGCATTGTCACAGGGGCATACTGAACCTGTATATCGTGACTTCAAAGAGCTAGAAGATATGCTGCTAGGGTCATCCACTTTCTAGTTTGTGCCTATGTTCTAATATGGCCCGGGGGATACACAAGTGAGATCTTGCTGTAATAGGTGACTTTAGAGATTCTTGAAAATGCCTCCACAAGCTTATTGTTTGGTGGATGCACTGATCTGACATTCTCCACGCGCAAAAGCACTTCAGCTGAGATGCTATGACTGGGAGTATTTATTCCACGAAATTCACTCAGGGCTTGTACATGTTCCCATCTACACGGAGCAACCTGCTTATGTCAACAGGACGAGCAACAAAGAGCGAAAGGTTTGGGAAAATATCCAAAAAGGATTTGTCAACTAGAAAAATTTGGCGCACGTCCTTGACACCAATGCCCGAGTCTTACCAGAACAAGAAGATCTGGATTTTACGCAATGATCGTAATGCAACTTCTGCAATACCATTTCACATTGTCGCACAAAAGTGCTTGAATTGCAATTCGTATAACACCCGGCAGACCAGAGGATGTCACACCACAGACACTTGTCGACAATAAGTGCTGCCTTTGTGATGTTTAACTGAAGGTTTTGATGACCAATCCTATACCAGCGGCAGTGATTTGGGTAGCAACAACTGGCTCATGAGCGCTATTCAAACGGAGCCAAAATAGGATTCGATCTTCTACTAAGGGCTTTAGTTAATGATTCAATGGGATCTGCGCTCCATGTGTCGGCCATCAGAGGATTTTTAGGGAGCCACTATTTTATTTTAGAATAGAGGAAACGCTCTTTGCCATTTTTATAATTGCAGGTGAAACGACGCCCCTGTTTTGGGGTCGATTTGTTTTTCCTTAGCAGATTTTTATTTAATGTATTTAAAAATCATTTGTAAAAAGGAGGAGAGAGAGTTCTGAGAGCTGGTGGAGAACAGAGAGCTTTTATTGTACAGTCTTTGACAGAGATTTTAATCAAAAAATGCAGCTCTGACCCCTGAGATTCCTGTGGTATGACAATTTAGCATAAGTTTTTCTTCTGTTTCATATGTAACCTGTTATGTTTTCATTTCACTTCATGATCATTTCTAATTGAACAAATGAAGTGTTAAGGTAGAATTCATCATTTGTATGCTCTGCCTTTAAGTTTGTTCAATATTTAATGTTTTCTTCTGTTTGACAAGGATTCATCTTCTATGCCCTTGTCAGCTCCTCACCAGTCTTGCCATTCCATTTAATCTCAATTTGGTGTTAAATTTCTTGCCTACCTTGCCTCAGGAGATAACCTGTGTTTTGATTATATTTCTCTGTTCAAGCTGTTTCTTTGCCCCAGGCAGCCCAGAAAAACCCCATCATTTTATTAAAAACCCATTTTTATCAATTTACTAGCCTAAAATCAGTGTTACCCTATTGGTTATCTTGCCCATTGAAGATCTTTATCGAGATAGACCGGAGAGAGCCCTCTCCCGCCCCGTAGGGCTAGCTACGAGGCTAAGTGGTTTGATGTTGCCTTGAGGTTTACCTTTCTCAGCCTGAGGTGAAATTTCAAGCGCTAACATATTGGCGACCATACTGGGGAGAACATTCAATTTGTTGATTGTCTTGTCCCAGTACATGCAATCAAGGTGCAGATCTGATGCTGATGGTGGAAAACAGTCAGACACTTATGCAGGCTGAACCATTCACCTGGCGACTCCAACTAGATCCAGACATTCCAGTGCTCGTTGATTCACTCATGCAATGGTAGGGTATGTGGCAAACCCTGCCCTGTGTGAAGCTCTAAACGAATTTAGAGAATGGTTAGTGGATATTGAAATTAATGAAGAATTTTTCAGTATCTTCCTTCGTTTGTTGAAATCTCGAAAGTTCCCTTGGTTTAAAACTAGTGTCTGTGAGTTAGTTGTTGATAGAATCGAAAAGGAGATTCAATGTTTAAATGAGCAAATTCAGTCATATGATTTCCAAGACCCTAAAAAGTTCTTGGAAATCCTTCCTCCTTCGCAACAAGAAACAACAAACTTGCCTACAGATGTATACATTGACAATGTGCAGCTGGAAGTATGCATTGCAGAGTTGGGACAGCCAACAGAGTCCGGCTTCCGCGATCCAATGGCAACATATATGGACATGTTTTTCGCTTTAATTGATAGATCAGACTGTCTTGTACGTGACCAGGCTCAGTACGTGCATGAAGGGTTGCCAGCAATTACATCGGTGTCCTGGTGGAAGCATTCTCAAGCGGCGCCATCATTCTCAGGTTTACTTGAATGGTTAATCTAGCATTTTAGTATTACCTGATCTATTGTTTGTACAACAGATTAGAGTAGATTTTGTAAATAAATAAGCAGCCATAAGGGCAGCATCTTGTTTTAGTTTGCTTGAAGATTGTTTGAGTTCAGTTTCAGTTTGAAAATTAAGTCAAGAGTTGTGTCGATGATGACTCCATTGCCCAATAGATCAAGGCACTGTCTGCTCTCCCAAAGTTCTACGATTCTTGGCACCTCCAAAAAGCGGCAGCTGCCATCCCAAGTGGAGCTGATGTTAGACTCCGTCTTGTCAAGTCAAATGTGAGATTGATTCTTCTTCAAAACCCTGTTTTGAAGAAGAAATCATTAATATGTAATTTGTCATGATGTTCCAAAGCTCTACAGTTCTTCAAATGATAGTGTTTTTGATGTGGATGATGAGACAATCCCTGCAAAAGTTAGAAATGGATTTACATTCTCCGCAGCTGATGAACAAGGACTAGACCATGCATTACTATAGAAAGAAGCCAAATTGGTGGCTAGAACTTTTAAGAAGGCGATGACAATAGGTTTTAGCTGGGATTCTTCTGCTACTCAGTATGAAGAGCTTTATGAACAGGCTCTGGCAAGAGCAAGAGCCCAACAAGCCCGCATTTCTAGCTCCACTCAACAATCTGCTTCAAATTCATTTATGTTTTGATAATATAACAGTTTGAAGAAAACAAACATGCTGGTGCAGGTTCAGCAGCTGGACAAAATCAGAGTTCTCTGTCTTTATCGTATGAGGCAGCCATAGATGTAATTTCATCTAACAACACCAATATAGCCAATGAATTTCTTATCATGTTTGAATATTTGAAGATGCTAGAGTTAGAGGATTCTTTATCGCAGCTCAAGGTTATCCATGTTGCTGGAACTAAAGGAAAGATTCGAAATATCTCAGGAAAAGTTTCTGGCAAACTTTTGGTGGTGTTAGGACTGGTTGAAGGATAATTGAACGGAGGATGTGCCTATGCCTAATTATTTCCGCCTCCCTACTCTAGTAGCATTCAAGATATTTACATCAGAGAAAGTGGAAATGGTTGAAATGACACTTATTGTTAAGGCTGATGTGCAGGGTACTGTTCAAGCTGTAATAGATACATTGAAAAGCCTGAATAGTTCTCAGGTGCTTGTTAATGTTGTTCATACAGGAGTTGGGGCAATCTCTCAAGCTGATGTTGATTTAGCCCAAGCATGTGGGGCTGTCATTGTGGGTTTCAATATATGCAACATGTCAAGTTCTGTAGATGCAACAGCTTGTCAAGCAAAGATAAATATAAGGCTCCACCGTGTAATCTATCATCTACTAGAAGATATAGGAAACTTGATTGTGAGCATGGCACCCGGCATATGTGAAACTCAAATTGCTGGTGATTAAATGTTTTTGAGCTCAAAGGAAGGAGGTTTTGCAAAACTCCATAAGAGGGAGGTGGAATGGCGATGACTATGTTCAATGTTGATGAGTCTGTTCGATCCTTTGCTCAGTCCTCAACGCAACAAAAAGCAACTCCAGGAATTTATTGCTGCTCTTCATGAATGCTGGTGTATGATCCAAGCTTGTCTGTCTTTCAATGACAGTATGGATGAGATAAAATTCAGTTTTTTATGGCATATTTTAACTCCAGGTAAAGGTCTCCCTGATGCGAGGTCAACTATTAAGCATTTTGAAAATGCTTTTGATTGGTCAGAAGCAAAAAAAAAAAAAAAAGACTGGCCATATTCTGCCTTGTGAAGGTGTGGATAAGGGCTATGATGCGGCTAATAGAACTGTGAGAGAAATTGAAATAGAGCTAAAAAAAAAACACTTGGAAAGGCAGCAGAGGCTGTACATCGTGCATATGAACGCTTATTATCTAGTGGAGTGATCTTGCCATCACCAGCACTTCGGCTGCGACTTCTTCGATCTGTATTAACAGTTCTTCGTGAGTGGACACTTTCAGCCCTTGCACAGAGAATGGGCACAAGTGCCACTGGTGCTTCTCTTATTCTCGGAGGGGTGTTAACGTCTGAGCAAACTGCTTCTATTAATCAAGGAATAAAAGACAAGATCATAAGTGCAACAACCAGGTATATGACAGAGGTTCGTAGATTGGCACTGTCACAGGGGCATACTGAACCTGTATATCGTGACTTCAAAGAGCTAGAAGATATGCTGCTAGGGTCATCCACTTTCTAGTTTGTGCCTATGTTCTAATATGGCCCCGGGGATACACAAGTGAGATCTTGCTGTAATAGGTGACTTTAGAGATTCTTGAAAATGCCTCCACAAGCTTATTGTTTGGTGGATGCACTGATTTGAAATTCTCCACGCGCAAAAGCACTTCAGCTGAGATGCTATGACTGGGAGTATTTATTCCACGAAATTCACTCAGGGCTTGTACATGTTCCCATCTACACGGAGCAACCTGCTTATGTCAACAGGACGAGCAACAAAGAGCGAAAGGTTTGGGAAAATATCCAAAAAGGATTTGTCAACTAGAAAAATTTGGCGCACGTCCTTGACACCAATGCCCGAGTCTTACCAGAACAAGAAGATCTGGATTTTACGCAATGATCGTAATGCAACTTCTGCAATACCATTTCACATTGTCGCACAAAAGTGCCTGAACTGCAATTCGTATAACACCCGGCAGACCAGAGGATGTCACACCACAAACACTTGTCGACAATAAGTGTTGCCTTTGTGATGTTTAACTGAAGGTTTTGATGAGCAATCCTATACCAGCGGCAGTGATTTGGGTAGCACAGCTGGCTCATGAGCGCTACTCAAACGGAGCCAAAATAGGATTCGATCTTCTACTAAGGGCTTTAGTTAATGATTTAATGGGATCTGCGCTCCATGTGTCGGCCATCAGAGGATTTTTAGGGAGCCACTGTTTTATTTTAGAATAGAGGAAACGCTCTTTGCCATTTTTATAATTGCAGGTGAAACAACGCCCCTGTTTTGGGGTCGATTTGTTTTTCCTTAGCATATTTTTATTTAATGTATTTAAAAATCATTTGTAAAAAGGAGGAGAGAGAGTTCTGAGAGCTGGTGGAGAACAGAGAGCTTTTATTGTACAGTCTTTGACAGAGATTTTAATAAAAAATGCAGCTCTGACCCCTGAGATTCCTGTGGTATGACAATTTAGCATAAGTTTTTCTTCTGTTTCATATGTAACCTGTTATGTTTTCATTTCACTTCATGATCATTTCTAATTGAACAAATGAAGTGTTAAGGTAGAATTCATCATTTGTATGCTCTGCCTTTAAGTTTGTTCAATATTTAATGTTTTCTTCTGTTTGACAAGGATTCATCTTCTATGCCCTTGTCAGCTCCTCACCAGTCTTGCCATTCCATTTAATCTCAATTTGGTGTTAAATTTCTTGCCTACCTTGCCTCAGGAGATAACCTGTGTTTTGATTATATTTCTCTGTTCAAGCTGTTTCTTTGCCCCAGGCAGCCCAGAAAAACCCCATCATTTTATTAAAAACCCATTTTTATCAATTTACTAGCCTAAAATCAGTGTTACCCTATTGGTTACTCGCCCATTGAAGATATTTATCGAGATAGACCGGAGAGAGCCCTCTCTCGCCCCATAGGGCTAGCTACGAGGCTAAGTGGTTTGATGTTGCCTTGAGGTTTACCTTTCTCAGCCTGAGGTGAAATTTCAAGCGCTAACAGGATCCATATATAGATGTTTGCAGGTGGGTGAGTCAGTTTCTGGGATTTTGATTAGTGTCCTCTCTCTGATAGTTCTTGGTTTCACTTCGAGATTCATGATCTCTTACTCATCCCTGGGGGAATTCAGAGAGGCAAGTGTCAAATGGGAAGTTTCTAGAAGACTCTCTGGGTTTCCACCTAGCCAAATACCTCTGCCATTTGTCTGCTCTTACTCATCGCACCCTACAGAAGGGCTTTTCAGTATGCATCACACTTTTTGCATGTGGCAGATGAGATGCATCGCTCCCTTAGCACTAAGCAGTCTGTATGGTCTAGTTTTGACTAGTTTTTCACATAGAACCTCTGGGAGATGATGTAATCAGCTGACCTTGCTTCTTTAGGGTAATGAAACAACACTTTTAGGGACTTAGAAGCCCTTGGTTTATGGACATATGTGATTGGGGTTGCAATGCCCAAATATGTCTATAACACAAATACAATTTGTTGTGATAATATATACCTGCGTTGAGGAATATATATTAAAATGCTATGCATTGCAAAGGTGATAGAAGTAGGGATAATGAAAACAATACGTTGAAGAGACATTGCATGGAGTTGAAAACCATACAAAGGTAGCAAATAAAAGGTTTGATAAATGATGCAAAGGTTTTTATTATTCGTTGCCAAAAGAGATATAGCAAATCCATTGAGGGAATACTATATTTGAGGTGCGTTAAAATAACATATTAAAATTTTGATCATGAAAGGATAATAAATTAAAGTATTTTATTGAAAGGATAATAAACTAAAGATTGTATCACATGTGGTAAAGGAAACGCTTTAAGGCTATAGCATACGAAATAATAGAATATAAGAAAAAAAATGTGATATGTTATGTAATCTAGATATTGCCTAGTTTGGATTTGTTTGTAGCGGAATTTAGTATCCAAATGGGAAAATATATATTCTAAAATATTGTGGTTCCTAAAGATGTGTTGTATATAAATCATTTTCTATGTGTATGGATATTGGCTCAAGGGGAATGATGTGTGGTGTAAACAAAGTGCTTGCTTGATGTGGTTGGACAACACTTCCCATTGTTTCCTTGGTGTCCTTTTTGTCATGCACAGACACAACATCAAACACCATAAGAGAATGGTGTGAAACCAGAGCTCTCCCACATTCACTACATGTGATGAGATGGTTTACCCCTTTCTGGTTACAGGCCACATGGACTTCCTTGACCACAGTCATTGCATATTCTTCCAAACTGTAAGAAACAAACATATCAGAGCAAGAAGACTTGGTACCTTCATAATCAATACCAAGCCCTCCTCCAATGTCAATGATGTTAGTGCCTAGCTTAACCAACTCACAATATATATACATCACTTCGCTCACACCATCATTAAGAACTTCAATGCATGGGATCTAAGACACAATATGGAAATGAAGAAGCTGGAGACAATCCAACATCCCCAATTTCTGCAATTTCCAAACAATGCCGACAATTTCCAAACTCATGAACCCAAATTTTCCCTTCTCACTAGATGTGGCGCCAAAATGGCCACCATGTTTGGTCCTCAACTTGGTTCAAACCCCAATAACAGGCCTCATAGTTCATAGAAGAAAAAAGTTAAAATTCTGTGCAATTTTGCTTCTTTATTGGCATTTCTCTTCAACTTTGCACAATTGAGCTACAATAGTTAGGAAAGATGGTAGTTAGAGGAATCCCATCAATATCTGATTTTTTATAAGTATTTTCACTGATAATGTAAATCTGTAGATATTCTTGAAATATTATTATAACTTTGAATGGTGCTTAACATTTGACTCATCTCAATATAACAGGTATATATCAAGAACCAAGAATTTTCTCTAGATTATCAGAAAGCTTCTTGACTTATTCCAGGTTGGAAAAGTTTTTTGACAGAAAAACACATATTCACTAGGTTCTCTTCTTCCTAAGCAACTCTGGAATGTTTATTGCTTTTCCATCTTTTGACCTCCTTTCTCGTCTATACTATGTTGATGGTAGAAAGAGTAGGTGGTTGTTGTTATGAATAGCAGTAGTAGGCTGGCCTCTAACAATTTTTTTACAATTTTTTTTTCTACTTCCATTTTATTTTCAGAAAGGAATTTCACATACACCACTTAGTTGGAAACTCGTTATGTCATATGTTGTGATTGGCTTGTTCAGTGCTATTGAAAACCTAATGTATGTGTCGGCTTATTCATTTTTGTTTGCATAAACTTCTTCTCTTCTTGCTTCATCATCACTCACTCTTACTGAAATATTTTCTTATTCCATTGTGGGAAAGAAGTTGAATGCTTCCACTTTGAATTCAATAGTGATTATAACTGCAACAGTTGTGATTATAGGCATAGATTCAAACTTTGATAAGCCAACTGGTGTAAGCCATCGCCAATATGTTGTTGGCTTCATATGGGACATTTTAGGCTATGCATTGCATGGCCTAATTTTTGCATTATCAGAGCTTATGTTCATTAAGATATTAGGAAGGGAATCTTTTCATGTTGTCCTAGAATAACAGGTTATGATTTCATTGTTTGGTTGCATTTTTACGACAATTGGTGTAATTATAAATAAGGATTTCATAGCTATGAAGTTAGAGGCACCTGCATTTAAACATGGGGCAGTTTTGTACTATATGGTACTTTTGTGGGGGGCTTTAACTTTCCAGCTTGGAATACTAGGAAGTGTAGCAATGCTTTACCTGACATCGACGCTGATGGTTGGAGTGCTTAATGTAGTACGAGTCCCTGTGACTAGTATTGCAGCAGTTGTATGTTTCCATGACCCTATGGGTGGCTTCAAAGTTCTTTCTGTCCTGCTTATGATTTGGGGGTTTGGTTCATACATTTATGGTACTGCCACAGAAGCCAAAGCTGAGCAACAACTAACTAACAAGATTTTTTTTTAAGAAACATGTACAGTGTGAAGCCTGCCATTTGAATTTTTTACAAGAATTCCCTTTCCCTTCCATATAGATATTTGTTTGTAGTATTGAAGGGTTTGTAATAAGTTATAAGTTGGTCATTTTCTCCACTTTACCTCGCTTCTTCTCAAGTCCTTTCCTAATGTTTGTATGCTCTAAGAATGAACCAGGATAAGAAATATCATTAGCAAGAACAATAGAAACTTTTGTATTGGCATGAGTTGATTCATGTCTGTGATGTTTCAAATCTGATAGATTTGATTCCTCAAGCTCTGGTTGTTGTCGCTGACAAGTAACAAAGGGTAATGAGGATATGGGATGTTTCCCATCTGGATTTCATTATGATCACCCTCACTGCCCACCTGCAAAGCTTGTTGGAAAGAATCTTGCTTGATTGTTTGTCTCCTCTCTTAGCATTGAACAAACTCGGTCCCTAGAGAAATTTGCAGATCTAGAGATATTCTTGAAATATTATTATAACTTGTCCATTGCTTATCCTCTGGCAACTCATTATGACAGTTGAAGTTCTCAAACTCTTTTGAAACTTTTTTCAAGTATTTTTTGAAGTTCTCAAGCATTCATAGATAAGGCAACATTTAATTAGATTAATTTAATGAGTGATACATTATCTATGTCTGTCTTTGCAGGAATTCAATTAAATGGCCTGCGTAGATGCCTATTCACAAAATGGTAAGCCAAATACCTACTTTGTATTAAATCTTTCACGCATAAATAATTGGGATTAACTAATAGTTAAGATAGAATGGGGTAACTAAAAATGGCATGTCTATTGAATGAAACTGCAAAAGCGATTAAAATTTATATAGGAATGTAATCATATGCTTGAAAGAGGTATAAACATGCTATACTTGTCATTGATCTTAAATAACCCTAGAACAACACATAGCTCAACCTACCTCAAGGAAAGCTCAATTTAGAACATTCCCATGATAAGCTCGATGAACTATTAAGAGCTTTGTATGTGAAACCAGACATCAATAAAAGCAAAAAGTTTTGGTAGTACCAACATGAATTCTACTTTTATTTCTACTTAACTTTTCACTCGGTGCTCTCGGGAGATAAAATGCCCTAAAATAAAATTTATTACCTAGAGAGATTCATTATATGATTATTTTCTCTATATGTCCTTGACTAGGATGGTAAGTTACACAAAGAGTGAAGTTGAAATCAGAAAAGAGTAGAATAGATTTCTTTCAAGTATGGCTCTTACAAACATTGAGAATCTACAAGTAAAATGAATTAGCAACCAACTCCATAGGTACCTATCTCCCAAAAGAAAACATTTTTTTTAATGGGGCCAACTAGACTTGACTTGAAATATAGCCTCCTTGTCCCCTTTTCATAAGTGATAAACATAGGAATGTGAGCCTCTTCAGTTTTTCTTTCGTGTTCTCTTTGTTGCCCAAAAGGTCCAGCTTCCTCTTGAGATTCTGCAAACATTTGAGGCCCCTTGAAAATCTCATGGGCAATGAAGGTTTCCCATGGCACTCCCAACTGATTCAGCTGATGCATGACAACAATTTTGATGAAAGAAAAGTGATAAATGCTATTGAGCTGTTGTGGGTATGGTTTCCTCTTTGCAATTACAGTCATCCTCTCTATGTTTTTGCAAATGAAGTATGTTATGCTCATCATTCTAACTCTAGTAAAATGCATAAGCAACCTGATATGATAAGCATAGAGTCTTGAGAACCTTCCTTCACATGTGAAGTACTTAATGATAAGTTTCATTAATGGCACATACCAGTCCTCCAAAAACTTGAAAGGAAACACCCTACCCAATTGACTATGATATTTGGCTTTAATGTAGGGTTCATAGTTCTGTTTGCTAATATTTTGTCTTTTGTTCCATCTTTCCCCCACATCTGGAATCCTAGTTGCTTCTGCGATAATGGCTGGTGAAAGAGTGAAGTTAATGCCAGTAAGTTGTACCATATTGTCCTCCATGTTGATGACAAATTGTCTAGCCAATTCATGATGATACTTAACCCTCTCAACTAGCTCACAAAACTCAAAGCAAGATTGGTATCTGAAACAAGTGGTGGCAAGAGGACAAGCAAGAAGTTCAACAATGCTAATAGGCTCCTCTCTGATGATCTTCCCACCCTTGTGATGTATCCTAGGCTGTACATTTCTGTCTCCTGAACTGTCACTTTGTGTTTCTTCCTCATAGCTTGAGCCACTGTTTTTGCTCTTAATCATGTATTTTTCACTCTTTATATTTTTTGAATTGCATCTTGAGCCAAGACTTGATTTTCAAACTCTATAATGAGTATGAGGGAGATGTTGCCACTTAAATTTACATATATAAGTAATAAATAAATAGTTATACATTAAAAAAATAAAATATAATAGTAATAAAAAAAATTAATATCGACCATACATAAAATACTTCAATTACCATTTTAATTTTATATCAACTTTAAAGTAAATAATAATAATAATAATAATATTAATATTAATAATATATTTTTTAGAATGAGGGAGATATAATTTATTTACTATTTGATATGGAGTTTATAGATGAAATTTAAAATTAAGATTATTGATATTACATTATGTATAATTCATTATATAATCAGTTGACATGTAATATTTAAAAAAAATAAAAATAAAATAAAATAAATAAAATAAAATAAATAAATAAATATAAATAAATAATAGATAATAAAAAAAAAATAATGTCAATCATAAATAAAGTATTTCAATGTCCATATTAAATAACATAATTTATATTTAAATAAATGATTTTCATTTCCAAGGGTTTAATTTATTTTATTTTAATACGGAATTGATATATAACAACTAAAAAACTATTAATAACAAAAATATATATATTTCAATGCCTTGAATAAAATATTTTAACATCTCACACACATATAAAGAGTATGTGTCTTGAATAAAATATTTTAACATCACATATAGAGAGTGTTTTATTAGTATATTTAAATAAAAGAAAATTACTTTTCGAAAGAAATATGTAATTTAGTTCATTTTTAATATAGGCTTGATATAACATTTAAAAAGTATTAACAACAAAAAAAATTTAATATTTCAATCTCTTTCAATAATATATATTATATAGAGGGGTTGATTTGTAATTCAAAGTATGACATAGATCTGTAATGCCTTTAATATTAAAGATGAAGTTTATACATAATATTTTAAAAAATATTAAATATATATATGTGTGTGTGCGTTTTCTACTTTTAAATATAGGGGTATGTATTAAAAATTCAATGTGGAAAATGTGAATCATAAATAAGATGTTTTAATGTCAAAATATATATACACTGATTTGGATCTTTCTTAAGTCAGGATCCACCAAGGGTTGAGGGGGACGAAATCTCTTTTCACTCTAAAAAAGGTTTGCATCTTAAGAAATTTGATCCTTCTAGTAGCTTGGTGGATCCAGAATTAAAATAAATCTATGACGGTATAATTACTTTCTTCTTTTGAAAGATGCTTTAGATTCGCTATTTCATTTTATATATATTTTTTTGATAAGTCCCATTTTCCAAATCAATTATATAAACGAAAATATATTTATAAATTTAGATGAAATACTAATTTCACATTTTCAAATCATTATACATTTTTTAAAGCTTTTTTCACATTCTTTTTGACACTCGATTCAATTTGAAATTTCTTCTAGGGTGGATGTCTTTTGTATTATAGAGTTTTATTACTTAGAAATTATTTTAAGGGAAGGCTTTAAAATAATTTGCAATTTCTTTGAAGGTTAGATGTCTTTGAGCTATAAAGTTTTGCAATTTTTTTTTGATTGAGACTCGTTTTGGTTATGGTAAAAAATGAATTGCCAAAATAAATAAGGTTATAATTAAGGTTATAATTGGAATGATGCTCTATAATGAAAAGCATAATATTATGAAAATGTTTGAAAAATAAAAATATAAGGGATGATTATCTTAAAATTAATGAAAATGAGATTGGAGGTCCAATTGAATAATAAGAAATTAAATCAAGTGTATGTGTATATTTAAATGTTGTTTAAAATTTAATAATTTTTATAATAATAATTAGATGATTTGATTATGAGTCTCGTCCATATTACTCTAATAAATTAACAATTCATCATAATTAAAAAATTATTATATCTAAATTAGTTAGAATTTCAAAAATTCTATTTTGTAGGGTAACATTGATAAAAATAATGAAAACCCAAATGAAAAGAAATTGAACCAAGCATGGATATGTATATAATATATACACCATGAAACTGATATTTAAGATTTAATATGATAGGTTCATAATGGATTTTCTAGGTTTTTCTATTTTTTAATTTTTAATAAGTACAATTCAATAAGTTTTTGTTTATAATTAAAATTTAGTTATTTAGGGTGACTAAGAGATTTATTTTAAGTTGTTTAGGTTTACAATTTAGTAAATGTGATCTAAATTTTGCTATGCTTTTAATTTAGAAAATTTGATGGGTTTAAATTAAATTAAAATTTGAAACTAGAGGGTGTTTTCAATTTAGTAAATTTTATGTGTTTAAATTAAATTGAAATTAGAGGGGTGAAAAATATTGGTAATGAAATTTTGTCCATAGGTCTTGTATAGACGGTGATTGAGTGCTCTGTTAAGGCATTTCTTGATGTGAAGTCACCCATTCAATTATCCGTCTTGTTCAAGGTGATATATTATACATGATGGAGATGCAGTTCTGCCAAGCTTACAAAAAAAATGGTAATGAAATTTTAAATGACATCGATATCAATAAATTCAAGCCTAAAAAAATTACCATATTTTTTAATGAAAAAATTGAATTAATGGCAACACAAGCTCAAATTTGAAAGATTTAATTAAGTCCAAAAAGTTAAAGTAAGTCGTCTCATTAATGGTAGTGAAAAAACAACAAATTGTACAAAGATGAAGCAAAATCTAAAAAAATTAGCATAATAGAAACTTTGGGAAGATATGATCACATGATTTCAACACTACATAAAGTAATTTTAACAATGATTTTTTCATCAACTATTACAAAAAAAAGTTTAGAAACAAAAATTGAAAAAATATTAGGAACCATGCAAAACTATTGTATAAGTATAATGAATTTGATTGAAATTATATGTATATGAAGAACTTGCTTGTTAGATGATTATTTATTGGCTATGGTGCATAATCATTGCGTGACAAATTTTCATGTTTCATTAGGTGCGAGGGATATTATGTGATAATGAATATCAATATATTAACATGAAGCCCATGTGAAACATAAATCAAATATACTGGTTGTTCAATACATTTAAAAAGGAACACAATTAAATTAATATCCTAATAAACATATTTTTGAAACATAACACATGGTATGTTAGACTTATCACTATCCATGACATGTGTTGATGTTATTATCATATAGAATTTTATTTGATTTATATTATGTTTGGTCAATTTTACATCCTCTTTCCATAATGAATGCTTCCATATTCTAAATTTTATTTGAAAGAGAAGATTATAAGTTAGTTTACTAAAAAATGTGTTGGTGGAAAGAAATGTGATCATGATGGAAATTTAGCTTCATTCTATTTCAAGTACCTTATTTATATGAATGTTCAATAATTGTCAAATTCAACAATCAATTGAAAGATATACAAGTGTGTCCCTCTCAATGTTGTGTATAAGTTGTTTATTCAAATGTCCTTTTTATAAAGGTTTACTTGCGAAAATATAAAATCAATGTGACATATTTTTGGAAAAGAAATTGAAAATGAGATTTATAAATACAACATGTATTCACATAGATCCAAATGGAAAGACCTATAATTTAAACAATATTGAGAATATTTTCAAATAGTGATAGTTTTTTTAGTGGTTGATTTTATAGAGGATTACGCATTTAATGAACAAAGGATATTTCAAGTGAACAATATCATTCTGATCAAATCTGTAATTGTTCATGTTTTATAGAGACATGCTTAATGCAATGTTGATAATACAAAAAGCACCAATTATAATCATCATGTGATCAAAGAATACAATTTCTAGATTAATAATGATCATATACATGATACACATTTTGCTCAACATTTTTTTGGCATAAGTTGTGATTCATTGAAACAACATGGTGTTAAATTCAACAAACATTAGATAAATTTAGATCAATTTATTTGTGATCATTCATTTAGCTATGTATGCTTCAAAATAAATCAAACATTAAACGTTTTTGTAATTTTTTTGAAACTAGTCATGCAAAAGAAGCCTCTTTCTACAAATTTGTATTAATCTATCAAGTTGTTCATAGTAAATTAAATTAGGCCACAAAAAAAATTAATAATTAGATAATACATGAAATGTGTATATATTTTGAATGCTAATTTTTAATTGAAATATTTTATTTTATTATTTATAGTGATCATTGGAATATCAACTTATTTTTAAAATATTTTGATCCTTTAAAATTATTTTTTAAACCATGGTCTCTTTTGGAACACTAGAATTGAAGACATAGACAAATCAATTCTATATGACTAGGAGAGAGTTGCACTCAAATGAAAAAAAAGGAAGTTTCACTCAATTAAAAAAAAGGCATTTCAAAATGTGTTTGAAGTTGAGAAAAAAGGAATCATATATGTGAAAATATAATTGTCGAATACCTTGGAAACATATAAAGAGTAATAAAAAAGGGAAAATACCACTGCTAACATTGAACAAGTTGGAATGCGGGGACATTATGGTATCTATTAATAGTGATAGAGTTTCTTATCTTATTTAATAAAAGTAATATTTTTCTCACATATAATGGAAAAAATACATTTTATATATAATAATAATAATGAAATTCTTTTTTTTTTTTCTATATTTTTTAACGATATAGGAAATTTTATTAATATATATATATATAAAATTAATTTTACCACATGGTCTTGTATGCATGTGACTTTTCATTATGGTTACATATTGAACAATAAAGAGTAATTAAAATATTATTTGATATGATGCATATAGAGAAAAATTAAATTAATGAAAGATAGTGTTGATAGAAGTTTTATATATGAAAGAGGATAAATCATATTACAATAATTGAGTGTTATTTTCATTTTCAATACTTTCAACTAAATGTTATAAGCTCCCAACATAGTCATTTGGTATGCATTGCTTTGATAAATTAATAAAAGTTAAAGCAAAAAAAATGGAAAATGGCCAAGGAAGATCATGAATGATTAATTGAAGATGTCATTCAATTACAATGTTGATTCTAAATTATATTCGAATACGAGATATTCACGTTAGATTAAACTTGATAAGTTATGTGAAACTTTGATAGATACCTTAATTATATGATTTTTGATGATTAAAACTCATGATGTTTCTAAGAATATATTTTAAAGTTTGGCTATATGACAATTCCCATTATTTATGTCAAAGAGTTCAAGAAATTCTTGAAAAGATAATTGAACTAATGTTTCTTTCTAATCATGTCATCATATCATTCCACGTGACATGTCATATTATTTATTGCTAGACTTAGAAGTTCATGAACCAAAAAAGTTGTCAATAATGGCTCAAATAGTGTGTTTGCATTATACTTTTAAACATTTTATTTGCTTAAGTTGTAAGCCAACTCTAACTGACAACGTTTAATAATTTTTCATTCACTTAGAAGTTTATAAAGTTGTCATTAAGGGCCCAGATAGGCCCTCACATCTCTTTATGTCTCCCCATGCATCACCTTTTCTTCATTGAACATTTTATTTACTACTTGTTTGATCAATCTTTCATTGAACATTTTATTTACTACTTGTTTGAACGATTGATCAGTGTAGGATGTTTAACTGAATTTTATATTTTATTAAAATTATATATATATATATATAGATAGATAGATAGATAGATAGATAGGTCTTTGTTTTTTCAAAACTATTTTATTTGCTAAAATTTAACTAGTTCTCATTGTCATTAATTAAAATACAAATAGCTTATACTACAAGGTCTCAATAATAGTGGGAAAAAACATATTAGCTTCTTACTATGATTTTCATAACCAACAACATGCATAACTTCTTAATGTTATTCCACAAACATAACAAAAACGTTCTTCTCAACATTCTTAAATACCATGTTAGGCACGCTAAATTTTTAATTGTAAAGAGAATAACAATCTTATCTTCCAAAGTAATATAACTCTTCCTTTAAATTGGACTTTAGAAATTTGTTTTTAAATCATATTTAAGGGAGCCCATTACCAAATAAGTTAATATTTTAGGGGCAAAATGTTTCTTAGCCAAGTTTATACAACTATGTTAGTTTTTTACAAAGTTAAAGAACTGGTAATTTATGTGATTAGCATATGTTACATGAACCAATATACAAATAAACTAAAATTGGAAAATCCTATCACTAATTACATTAGATCATTAATGTCCAAATGATATAATTATTGCCTCATTATTCATTATAAGAGAGTATCATATTCATATTAGTGATAGATTTTGCGTCTTTAGTCATTTCATATCTAGTTTACAAGACCTTCTACCATTCAATCTTCCAAGTAATCAATTACAATGTCAATATGGTGGAGATGAAAATAACTTCCAACAAGCACTAAATACTCTTATTAGTAAATCCATTCCATCACCCATATGCAAATTATAAACGTGGAAACATAATTATTTTGAGTTCCAAAACTATCATTGTCACATTTGGAGTTCAATTCAAATTTTCATCATATTCACACATATATTCCCATGAAACTATTAACTCCTAAACCCACATCTAAGTCAATAATCAATTATGGATATGATAAAAAAATCCAATTAATAATTGAAGTTTGTTATGGCAATTCACATCTTTACCAACTCTCAATTTAATCCATGGATAACACTATAATGAATGCATCTTTCATATGAACAACTCAAAATCACAAATGAAATTTCACTCATTAAAGTGATAAAGAAATATGGGTTACTTTTCTAAGTAGTGCTCTTTGATTTTTTATGGATAGTAAGTATGTATGGAATATATGGAGGGAATGGAATCAATTTCTTCCACATTTATTGAATTAAATCCCCAACGACAAAATAATGCAAACAAATAAATTTTTGTTGGAGACATTTTCATAGACAATGGGCACCAAATAAGGTGAATATTAGAAAAAATTGATGAAGCACCATTCCAAATGCATTTCCCATCACACAAGTGTCATTTCAACTTGGAGCGAGGACATACTTTAACATACAACACCATTCTTTTTAAAAATGCAAGTAAACTATACTTGAATATGTTCAACACCATTCACTAAAAATGAATGTACTTAACCTAAAATTGAGCATATAACACTACTCGTAAATAATTCAAGTAACCTATACTTAAGCATACAATGTACTATTCATAAAAAAATGCATGGTAATCTTGTTGAACCCTTTAAATCTATACATATATGCCATAAACCTTCTCTTTTGTACATGATCACCAATGGTAAAGAGATAGCACTATCTCCGAGTTGAATGATGCCAACCAGTAACATTTGTTGAACCATACACTTATTCTCACACTTTTTTGCATTTGGGTACCTATAAGGTCTAATGTTCGCTAGTATATTCATGACTGCAAATGGATATCATGGTCATGATCTCAAGTAGTTGCAAGACCTTTAGGCATATCTCCAAATACATTGGGATGATTGTTGATAACTTTTTGGAGATCGATAGAAATTAAGATTCTAGATGTTTGAACATCTAGTGAGCATAATTTTTCAATTTCAACATGGTGTCCCATTTTTAGCAATTTTTTTATGTTGCTGGAATTTATAATTTTAGAGAATTTCCCTTGATACCTTTAAGTTCAATTTTATTCCTAAAAATTAAGAGTAATTATTCCCAATGGTTGTAACAATTGTACCCCTAATACAATATCAACACCGCCCATTTGTATTGCAATTATTGGACTATCCAATAAATACTCCTCCATAGTGAGCTTAATATTATGGCACTCCTTTTAACAATTTATGGCACCTACATTTTCAATCATTACTTGAAACTCAAGTTCTAGGTATATAAAGCAATTGAGAAGTTATCACTACTACTAGAATCATTAACACTGTTACCCTTTCCGTTTTTCTATATCCTTTTATATTGAAAGTTTGAGGAGTGATGATTATAATTAATGTGTGAGAAGATATGGTTGGAATAGTCTCTTCAAGTTTTATAACTTATGATGGTTCTAGTTCTATATCTTCTTCATTTCACAATCTATGTAGAATAATTTTCTCTCACCATATTTATGCCCCTTACTATGATTTCTATCACAATTAAAACATAGTCCCTTTGTGTAATGTCCCTTTCCAATCCATAGAAACAGAAAAAAGTGAAGTCATAGCGTACCATTATCCCCATGTTTTTTTTCCACGATCTTGGGTCTAGGACAGAATCTTAGAAACTTTGATGCTACAAAACCAAGAATCACAATGATACTACTTTGCACAATGTAATATAAACAATAGTAACTATACCAGTCCACAAAATATGGAAAACTTTTTACAATTTTCAACCCAACTTCGTTATATTAATCAACATATAATACAACAGTCTAGGGCTCTCGTACCAGGGATAATGGCCCTCATACATCCACTGATACAAGACACAAAACTAGGACTTGGTTTCAGTCCATCGACAACCAATCTACCCACACAATATACATTGATCATCTGGCTGATGTAGCGCGCTCCCTCATCTCCTCTTTGTCGTACATTGTACCTTACCGATCTATAACTCCTTCCTCTATTAATGCTCCATGTCCATCTAACCATTGAATCTCGGTTATTCAATCTGCTCACTAGTTGTGCCTTAGTCCATCAAGCGCACAACGCATTGACACTCCTGTCGAGTTGTTCACAACATTGTTTGTGAACAAATCTCAATCTGCTCACTGCTTCTCCTTAGCTACTAAGGGGCTTTAGCCCACTATGATCTTCCTGCACTGCTCCGATGAAGACCAACATAGGGCATGGATGGTATCCACCTTTCACTACAATATGTCCATCTCTCACAATGAACATGGGCTTGGAGGACTGCCCATCATCTGTTTTATAATTCCTTCTCTACATGCAAGTCTAGGGCTAATCAAACAGCTCCTAGTTGATCAGACCCTTGAGCTCAACAACTGCCACTGCAACTACTTTTGTCCATCAAAATGTTGCACACCAGGCTCCAACTTGGGTACTATCACGCTATCCTCTAAAACACCATAAATTCCCAATCCACATCCACACTTGGTCCACTCTCACGCTGCACTCCAATAGACCACGAGTGACCAATACTCGTTGTATCATATGCTCCTAGTCAGGGCATCCAACACCTAGGAAACCCCTCCACATGGTTGTTAACAGACTTCTCCATGTGTCTAATACACCGATGAAAAATCACTGTAGAAACTACCACTGGTTAGGGAATCTAACCACCAAGTCTGCCCCTCCACTTTGGCTATTATATGCTGCAAACAAATCCCATTCAAACTGATCCAAAACACATATCCAACACCTACAAGAATGTAATGAAATAATTACCTTAAGTTCATTGTTTGAGGTCTACTTCATTACTCCAATCTAGGTATGGTTAGGCGCACAAACACAGTCCCCTAACAGCTTTAAATTCTGCACATAATTTCTCTTTAGGAGTGTGGTTTCCCTTCCTTGAGGGGATTAGACACCTTTCTGTAATGTTGGGATATTCTAGCCCTTACAGTTGTTAGGGCCTAAATCTACCTCAGGCTAAGAAAGGCAGGTCTAGGGTAACATCAAACCACGCTTAACCTGGTAGCTAGCCCTACCAGGTCGGGAGAGGGCTCTCTCCTTGTCAATCTCAATGAAAATTTGGCAAGTAAGGCTTGAGATGATTCATATAAAAACTAATTTTAGGCTAGGTATTCTTGCTCAGAGGAATTTGATTGATTTTAATGGTTGGGTTGCTGGATCAGATAAGGAAGGCAGCTTTGGGTCCGAGAAATGAACACAGATTTGCAGAGCTTTCTGTGGGGCGAGGTAGGCAAGTGTATTAGCACTTTGAAATGAGTGTAATGGTGAGTCTAAAGACTGGTGAGGAGCTGGAGAGGGCATGTAAGTGTCATGAGTCCTCTTCAAACAGTAGAAAACATATAGAACTAAATAAACCCCGAGGCAGAGCACTGAAACACCAATGGATTATACCTTTCAAACTTGATTCATTTAGTTATGCAGAAAGAGAGATATGATGGCACACATAAACATAAATCAACTGAAATTATAGAGAAGAACACAATGCTAATTCACATTACCACAAGAATCCCACAAAATGCTGCAAAACCCTGGTTTATTTCCTTGCCAAACTGCAGAAGTGATGTACAAAGTAGCTCAATGCATCCAAAAGAGTCAAACCTTGACAAATGACTAAGAAAGTACAAGATATAGGCCTCAAACCACCCATGCTAGCCATTAGGGGTCGAATCCATGAGTCTAGGAGCTGTTTCAACAAGATCTAAACTAGGAACTGAAAAATAGGCACTGGAACAGCTTGCCTCTAAAACTATGGAAACTGATTCATTCAGTTCAAAACCACCTATACATGATGTATCTACCTCCTTGAGTCAATTTTCATCATTTTTACATGAAAGTACATCAATTTACATCATGAATTTGACCATGAGAGAGAAAAAGTCAAACTGAGAAAAACCTAGGCGAAAATTTTGAGTTTTGAGCAAAATTGAGCAAATTGTGTCTGATGCGCAGTGCCACTTGCCTGATGTGCAACGCCTTTTCCCAGCTGAATTTGGAGGCCTTCCCCTTCACCAAATTTGCTCCAAGATGGATTGTTGGAAATTTTTGTCTGTCTACTTTCTAGGACAAGTGGAATTTTTGAATTTGGTGTCCATTTGCCCCTCCAAAAATCAGTTCTCCCAACACTGCTTCCTGTGGGTCCAAAAAGTGGCAGAAAGGGCATTTTTGAGGTGTTTTTTGCCCTTTAGGTGACCCAAATCTCCTCCAAAATTCATGAAATTTTCTAGGTTTTCATATTTTTTCATGAGGAATCCAAAAATGTAAGCCATTCCTCAAAATTCCTTACCAACTCAATGCGCAGCGCTAGTGGCGCTGCGCATCAGAGGAAATTTCCTATGTATTGTAATTAAAAATTTGAAAATGACAAAAAGTTCTCCAAACTTCTTCAAAATCGGCAAGAATCAAGCTTATCAACTACTTTTTTGGGCCAAGGAAGCTTTAGCCAAGATTCTAAGTTTATCTTGATCCTTTTTGGCCTTTAAGGCTCTCCCTAGCTTGGTTTTTAGGCTTCTTATTCTCGTCTTACAAATTTTGTTCCAGGCCAAATAGTTATAAGCCATGTGTCACAACATGGTCTTCTCCTTATTAGCCTTGTCAAGAAGCTTCTCAAGGTGGACATTCACTCTTTCCAACCATGATTCTCAATCAGCCTCTATTTCTTACTCTAGTGAAGTCAGCTTGATTTTCCTCCTTTTTTCCATTTGCCGTTTTCCCTGATGATTTGCAGCTCCATGATTGTTTGTTTGTCCTCCAATTACTTGTTTTGTTGCTCAAGGTAATTAATGACCCATTTAGCCCTCTCAAGGTCAAGTGATAGGCTTTGGATCTCAACTTCTTTCTCCTTGATGATCTCATCCTTGAGTCTTGAGCTTTGGGAGCCCAAATCAGTGTCCTCTTCCTCAATCAAAATGAAATCCATGTCTTAGCCTTCAGAAGGCCCTTCATCATGCAATGGTTTCTTTCCTCTGTCCTGTACCTTCTTTGCTGAAGAAGAAGGCAAAGCCCCTTTCACCCCAGGTGAAGATAACATTTTCCTATTGTTCGTGAAGAGAACGAGACCCCTTCCACCCCTAGTGGAGATAATACTCGTTTGGCAGCTGAAAATGGCCTCTTTGTCCCCTTTTCATAAGTGATAAACATAGGAATGTGAGCCTTTTCAGTTTTTCTTTCATGTTCTCTTTGTTGCCCAGAATGTCTAGCTTCCTCTTGAGGTTCTACAAACATTTGAGGCCCCTTGAAAATCTCATGGGCAATGAAGGTTTCCCATGGCACTCCCAACTGATTCAGTTGATGCATGACAACAATTTTGATGACAACGAAGTGATAAATGCTATTGAGCTGCTATGGGTATGGTTTCCTCTTTGCAATTACAATCATCCTCTCTATCTTTTTGCAAATGAAATATGTTATGCTCATCATTCTAACCCTAGTAAAATGCATAAGCAACCTGATATGATAAGCATAGAGTCGTAAGAACCTTCCTTCACATGTGAAGTATTTAATGATAAGTTTCATTAATGGCACATACCGGTCCTCCAAAAACTTGAAAGGAAACACCCTACCCAATTGACTATGATATTTGGCTTTAATGTAGGGTTCATAATTCTGTTTGCTAATATTTTGTCTTTTGTTCCATCTTTCCCCCACATCTGGAATCCTAGTTGCTTCTGCAATAATGGTTGGTGAAAGAGTGAAGTTAATGCCAGCAAGTTGTACCATATTGTCCTCCATGTTGATGACAAATTGTCTAGCCAATTCATGATGATACTTAACCCTCTCAAATAGCTCACAAAACTCAAAGCAAGACTGGTATCTGAAACAAGTGGTGGCAAGAGGACAAGCAAGAAGTTCAGAAATGCTAATAGGCTCCTCTCTGATGATCTTCCCACCCTTGTGAGGTCTCCTAGGTTGTACATTTCTGTCTCTTGAACTATCACTTTGTGTTTCTTCCTCATAGCTTGAGTCACTGTTTCTTACTCTTAGGAAATGAAGTTGGGGAATGAAGGGAATGATTTTGGGAAATTAGGGTTTAGTGAGGGATTTATGGTTTGGTGAGGGAAATATTTGCTTTAGGGGAGTGGGAAATGGGAAAATGGGATGAACGAAGTGTATTAGGGTAAATAAAGAGTGAAAATGGGTTTGATGAAGTTTTTGTGAAGATGGGATGAAAATTGCACAATTGGATGTCAAACAATGAAGAGAAACTAAGGTTTCAATTTTCACATGCAAGACTTATGAAAAACACCAATGTGACTTCAAATTCAACCTTATTAGGATGATTACTTACTTGTAGAGGGAAAATGTGGCAAATTTGAGGGTTATGGCATGATTTGGGATGATTTAGATCTAACTGGACTGATGCATAGCACACTGGGCCCAATGCGCAACACCAGTTCAAATTTACACTGCAGTTCTGCCTCTGATGCACAGCGCCTGCCTGATGCACAGCGCACTGCCTCTAATGCACAGTGTCAGGCCAAGTTGCCTTGAAAAACAGGGTTTTGCCTCTTTGACTCCCAAATCACGATTTTTGTTCTCCAAGAGGAAATTTGCACAATGAATGACCAAAAGGACATTTTTCACTTTAAATATGAAGGACTTTAATTTTTCACTCATCTCAAACCCACTTTTCTAATGTTAAAGTCACTTTTGGTTTTGAACTCTGTTTTTCCATTGAAATTGATTTTTCTTAATCATTTGACAAACTGATGCATTGATGCTTGTGTTTTTTGCTTGCAGTGGCTGGAGTTGGCAAGGTGACCAAGGGTAGTAGCTCTAAGCTTATTACATATAGGAAAATTAAAATTACAAGAAATTTTTATACATAGAAAATAAAAACTTTGTTTTTCCTCAAAACAGGGTTTTGAGGAAATAAATCACTTATTAAGTATATCATCATTTGAAATTTTGATCTTGAGACCTTATTAGACCTCCTCATGTGCCTGCTGACTGTTATTGAGCTTTTACATGACTATGGTGGAAAACCCTAGACCTAATGAGACCTAAAACCCTAAAAATGGCTTTTGCAAATGTAATGACAAAAGATAGCTGTAAATGACCTAAACTTGTGAAAATAGGCCAGCAGGTAAAGACCATGAGGGAAATTTGATAATGAACCACTACCATCAAATGATCCATGACATAATGGTATGCAGTTGATCGAATGGGACACCTAAAATGCATGCAAAAAGAGAATTTTTATCACTAATGGAGGGATGAAGATACCAACACTAACAACAGCCTCCTCAGCCTGCCCTTCATTCCCAGTGGCATGCTACAACAACCCTCCACAGGCCTGTGAAAGCCTTGTTAAGGGTCTTCCCACCCTCAAACGACCCTCAAACAATCCCTAAATTCAATCCTCGTGCCTCATCCCTCTATCTCTTCAATTCGGTCACCAAAATAGGCTCAAAAGAACCTTCCCTTCAACACTGGTCACTTTCATTTTGTTGCAGCCTAGACAATGTCTCCTTCTCTCCTCAATGAGATATCTTCTTGTGATGTGTTTCTCACTTCGATGTGTTCAAATTATCCTTACTCACCTCATATTTATATGCAAACATGAGGGCTACATGTGGTGTCAACAAGTCTAGTTTGGACACAAGTTGACCTGCTCTTTTCTTCAACAACCACATATATTAACTTCAAAAATTAATAACTCCTTTTCTACAACTCAAAATTGGATGATCTTCATTGCGTTGGATTCATGTCGATGAGAGCTATCATCCTCATCCATCACATGTCAAAATGTGCTCATGGTTTTGTCCCAAATCACGATGGGTGCAAAACCCCAAGCTTGGGTTTCAAGCCCACAAGGCCACTTGTGGATCTCCTTCCTCCAAACCCTAGATCCACAAGGCTTGGAGTACCTCTCAAGCTACAAAAATCAACACTCCCTATTAGCGAGGGAGGTACTTCCAAGACTAGGAGGTAACCATCATCATCTCTGGCAACATTATCCCATCTGGCATCCATCGCTGCAACATACGATGTAGAATGAACCTAACAATCTCGGTAGTGCCTCTGCATCATCACATCTAAACCTGAAGATCCCAAACCTCCATAGGGCTACTCCCTTTGATCCTACATTACCTCCATTGGCTCAATCCTGTAAGCACGCATTCTCCTGGATCAAATACCAATCGTGCAAATCCCTCCAATCTTGGATATGTAATATCATGATCCGCTGAAGACTATAGCATGCCAATCTGTAGTCCATCACATGAATCCATCTCAATCAACCTGATCTTTTCCATACAAAATAAATCCTCGAGTTGTCCCAACCATCCATGACAAATCATCGAAATTCCATGATCAGCAATTTGCCCTACAACAAACTATTCTTCACCAAGCTCACCACCAATCTACCAGAACTCCCAACCAATCTCGTTGCCAAGCCAGTCAAGACCACATCTACATGTCTTCAACTGAACCCTTTGCTCCATGATCTAGACAACCACAACTCCATCTAAGTTGATTCGCTAAGCACACTTTGTTTCATTGTCCCTCAAAGTAGCTCAGATACGCTATGATACCATGTTGTTTTTCCATGATCTTGGGTCTAGTATAGAATCTTAGAATCTTTGATGTTACCAAACAAATAATAACAATGATACTACTTTGTACAGCAAAATATAAACAACAATAAATCTACTAGTGCATAAAATATGGAAATTTTTTTTACAATTTTCAACCCAACTTCGTTATATTAATCAACATATAATACAATAGTCTAATACTAGGAATAATATCCCTCATACATCCACTGATACAAGACACAAAGCTAGGGCTTGGTGTAAGTCCATTGACAACCAATTTTCCCATAAAAGAGACATTGACCATCTGGCTGATGTAGCATGCTCCCTCGTCTCCTCTCGATCGTACTATACCTTCCCGGTACTTCGGCTTTCGATCTGCAACTCTTGCCTCTATCAATTCTCCAAGTCCAACTAGCCACTAAATCTCAACTATCCAATAAGCTCACTAGTTGTGTCTTAGTTCATCAAGGGAACAACACATCAAGACTCCTATCAAGTTGTTCACAACTTACTCTCAATCTGCCCACTATTTCTCCTCATCTACTTAGGGATTTCAGCCCACTATGGTCTTCCTGCGCTGCTCTAATGAAGACCAACATAGGGCACGTAGGACTACCACCTATCACTGCAAGATGTCCATCTCTAAAAATGAACACGGGTTCAAAGGACTACCCATCATCTTCTATAGATGTTCTTCTCCACATACAAGTCTAGGGCTACTCAAAATGCTCTTGGTTGATCAGACCCTCGAGCTCAACAATTGCCACTCTAGAAAATACTTTTGTCCATCAAAGCGTTGCACACAAGGCTCCAACTTGGGCACTATCACGTTATCCTTCAGTAGACCATAAACGCCCAATCTACATCCACACTTGGTACACTCTCATGATGCCCTCTAACATACAAAGAGTGACCAATCCTCATAGTAGCATATGCTCCTAGTTAGGGCATCCAACACCTAGGAAACCCCTCCACATGGATGCTATCAGACTTCTCCAAGTGTCTAATACATCGATGAACAAGCAAAGTAGAAACTTCCATTGGTTAGGGCATATAACCACCAAGTATGCCCCTCCACTTTGGCTACTACAATGATCCGGATTTAAACAGGAACGCAAAAAATTACAGAGATAACCATAGACACAAAGATGCAGCGGAAATAATACTTCATTTCATTAATGGAAAATACTGAAATATGCTTACAACCAGAAATGGAAATAAACCAGCTAGGGCGATGGTAGCTTATCTCTGAGAAGAGATGTGGTGGCTACATGCCTCTGAACTGTGTTACACTGAGGCTCAAAGGCCTATTTATTGTTGAGAAACAATGGAAAACCCTTCACATTCCAAAACCTAACCCTAGGAGATGAAACGCCAAACTGTGGGCCCCGTTTGGGTAAATTGGTACATCAACTTCCCGGGGTCGTAACTTTGGCATACGATCTTCGTTTGATGCGTACAATAGCTCGTTAGAAAGATCTATCCGAGCACTACCACTTTGGAAAGGGCAACATCGGTCCATGGACCCATGTTGCCCCCATATTTCCCAAAAAACGTCGTTTAGGGCCTCAAAACGGCTCCAGAAGTTCAGGACCCGAAAAACTGCTAAAAATAGTAAGTTGTGCTACAATTAAGGAAACTGAAAATGCTGAGAGAAACAATGGTGGGGGTCCAGGTGGACTTGGCAGGTGGCCACCAATGTCCACCTGGATCATTCCTCCCCCCTTAGGAAGCAATGGTCCCCATTGCGTTGAGTTCCTCCATGAGATGAGGAAACTTTTGCTGAACTTGTTCCCTGGTGAGCCACTTGCCCTGCTGAAGGAGTTGGCCTGCTTTGACAACTTGATACAGTTGGATATTCTGTTGGCGAGTGTTCTTGATCTGTGTGTCCATGATCCGATCAGTTGCAGCTTATTCCATGAAATCTGGATTTAATTCTGGGGGTTTGAGCTGTTTTGCAATGTCGGATGTGTCTAGCAATGGTGGAAAGTATGGCCGAAGGCAGTCCACATTGAACACTGGGTGCAGGCCAAGGAAAGGGGGAATGCTGAGCTCAAATGCATTGTCTCCCATAGCCTTAGTAATGGTGTAAGGACCATATCGGAGTGGTCTCAATTTCCGATAGGCTCCAGTAAGGCGTTCCTTTTGCAAATGAAACCAGACTTTGTCGCCCACCTGAAACTTGTGTGGCACCCGATGTTGATCATGTCGCTGCTTGTACTTGGCATTTGATTTCTCAAGAATTTCATGGACTTGCTGGCGAATATGTTGGATGCGCTCAATGAAGCTGGTGGCCTTATCTGTTTCGGACTGGACATGAGATGAATTTATGTAAGTAGCTGCAAGTGGCATGGCCACATCAATGGGGCATAGTGGCTGGAATCCCAAACCCACCTGAAAAGGGCTATGGCCAGTGGAGCTGTGAAGAGCTCGGTTGTAGCTATGCTGAACATAGGGGAGGCTCTCGTCCCATGTGTGTGGATGCTTTGAGTTATACATGCGCAGAATGTGCACAATCATCCAATTGACAACCTCTGTCTGGCCATCAGTTTGAGGATGGAAGGCTGTGGACTTCGTGAGTTTGGTGTCCAGCATTGACCAGAGACTGGACCAAAATGTGCTGAGAAACCGATTGTCCCGATATGAGATGATAGACTGTGGGATCCCAAAGTGCACCCACACTCGTTCAAAGAAGAGTTTAGCAGTGGCTTCTGCTGTGATATTCTTCTTGCAGGCTGCCATAATGGACATCTTTGAGAACCTGTCGACGACCACAAAAACACAGTCATTTCCATGCTTAGTGAAAGGAAGGCCTGACATGTAATCCATGGAGATGGATTCCCAAGGTCGACTAGGGGTAGGCAACGGGGTATAGAGGCCGTGCTTCTTAATGGTCGGTTTGGCAATGGCACAGGCAGTACATGATCTGATGTACTTCCCAACATCCTGTCGAAGATTCGGCCAATAGAAATAATTTTGCAGTACTGCCACTGTTTTCTCGATCCCGAAATGCCCAGCAGCCCGACTGTAGTGTGCTTCCCAAATCATCTTGGCACGCTCGCTTGAAGGAACACAAGGTGACCCAGGTGGCATAACAGGGCATCCTGGAGGTGAAAATCTGGAACATGCTGACCCTCCAAGAGTGTCTGGTATGTGTGGCCGAATTCTGGGTCGCTTTTGTAGAGAAGTGGCCAATCAGAAGTCTCGTGCCCACAAGAGTTGAGCACGGTGGTTAACGCCATGATCGGTGGTCGACTGAGGCAATCTGCAACATTATTGGTGCGGCCCTTCTTATACTTGATATTCAAGTGGAACTATTGCAGGTATGTAGACCACTTCTGATGGCGATCATTCTGCAATTTCCCTTGGGTCTGTATGAACTGTAGGGGTCGGTGGTCTGTGTGGATGACCGTTTCCTTCCCCAAAATGTAATGCTTCCATTGTCGGCAGGCCTGTACAATGGAATACATCTCTTTATCATAAGTGGGATACTTCCGGACTGTGTCTGAAAGTGTTTCACTGTGATATGCCACTGGATGTCCATGTTGAGTAAGGACTGCCCCAATAGCATAGTCAGAGGCATCTGTCTCGACCTCAAATGGTTGTTGTAAATCTGGTAACGCGAGCACTGGTGCCGTGCAGAAGCGATCCTTCAACTCCATGAATGCCTTCTATTGAGATTCATACCAAAAATTTTGCTTTCGCCCCTCCCTTGGTGACTTGACTTAAGGGCCAAGTAATATGAGAAAACCCCAACACGAACCTGCGGTAGAAGTTGGCAAGACCTAGAAAGCTGCGGAGCTCTGTTAGAGTGGTTGGAGATGGCCAATCTCGAATGACTTGGATCTTGGCTGGATTGACATACACCCCCTGTTCATCAATGATGTATCCCAGATACTGAACCTGGGTCATGCCAAAAGTGCATTTCTTCAGATTGGCACATAGCTTGTGTTGCCGCAGTGTTTGGAGAACCTGTCGGATGTGGTGGAGGTGCTCTTCCCAACTCTGGCTGAAGATCAAAATGTCATCCAAGTATACTACTACAAAGGAGTTAGTGAATGGCCGCAAGATGTCATCCATTAGCCTCATGAAGGTTGCAGGAGCATTCGTCAATCCGAAAGGCATAACTAACCATTCGAAAAGACCCTCCTTGAATTTGAAGGCAATCTTCCACACATCAGAGGGTTCGATTGGTACCTGGTGATATCCTGACTTCAGATCGATCTTGCTGAAATATTTCGCCCCCTTTAGTTGGTCCAGGAGGTCATCAATCTGTGGGATCGGGTACCTATTACGGACAGTGATCTTGTGCAGTGCCCGATAGTCAATACAGAGTCTCCACGTCCCATCCATCTTCTGTACCAACACGATCGGGCTCCCACAAGGCGATGAACTCGGACGGATGTGACCTTTTTGCAGGAGCTCCTGAATCTGCCTCTTGATTTCATACATAAGAAGTCAAATTGGAGGTTGAATCAGTAGTCTGGGAGAAACTCGATCTATCTACTCAAAAAGGCCAAATTTCAAGTTACAAAAGGGTTGAATTACGTATTTTATAGAGGGTCGAATTTTTAGTGTTGTTGGGCTGAGTTTCTATTGTGTTGCAGGGGCTAAGTTTTTGCTACAAATTGGAGGTTCAATTAATACCTTTATGGGTCGAAATGATATTTTGAAGGAGGATGAAATTTATTGTTGTAGGAGGGTCGAATTGCCTATCTTATGGCAGATTGGATTGATTTGTTGGTTCTCAAAGATCAAATTGCAAGAGGTCGATTTGCTAGTGGAGACAAAATTGAATTAACTAGAAGGGTCAAAATCATTATCTCTCAGAGGACCGAGGTAGAAATTATATTGCTCAGGAGGGTTGACTTGCTATGCTTGATTGCATTTTCTAAAAGGGTTGTATACCCATTGGAGGACAAGTTGTACAGTGAAGGAGTCAAACTCGGGTTTTTTTGAAACATCCCCATCAAGTTTCCTTCCAGATTAATTTATGTAATTTCCTTCCAATTTATTTTCTCTACAATTTTTGGAATGTCGTTTGCAATTTATTGTTGAATATTCTCACAAAAAATTATTGTGAATTTCTTGAATTTAAATTTTTGGAAATTAAGTCCATTACAATAATATTAGAGTTATGCATCCTTCCATCCTAAAGGGTTCCCTTAGTTAATGACCCTTGAAGATAGAGAATTTGTGACTTATAGAAGGAAAAAGAAGGGAGGAGAAATCCCTTATCAAAGATTAGAGGAAGAAGAAAGAGAAATAGCAGATCATGAGGATCAACCTTAGGAAAGTATAAGGTATGTTATGAATTATTTGGCTAGAGGACAACAAGAGATGATCCAGACAATGATCGGCTCTCACTCAATCTATAGCCATCATACAAGGACATTAACTTCACAATGGTGCAAGAGGTTCACACATGATATTACTTGGAGGATCAATAGTCATCATGCTAAAGTTAGCAATACACCTAATCCAATTCCCCTACTAGTAAACAAAAGCACAACTAGATCATTTATAGTAATGCAATATCTTGAGGTTTTTTCTATGTATATGGTACAAGGATTATGCCAAAATTTTGCCATTTATGCTGAATTTTTTTGGAGAAAAAGTTGGAAACTAGCAAGGGTGAGATGAATATTGCTCATATTATCTAAGGGAATATGAAGCACTAGGGGAAAATTTCCATGCATCCATGTCTCTCTAGGGTTATTGCACCATAAAATATTATAACAAAACCAAAGATCACAATTGATGGTGGCAGAATAATGATGTTTCCAAGAAGGTGAGTAAGATAAATATTATTACTTTCAATGGAGCATCCAATGGTACAACTTGATCTTGAGTCCAAAATTAGACACATTATTTTAGCTTAACCCCATGAGATAGTTCAAGGCTATCCATGGCCCCGCCATGCATTTGGGAGGTGAGGCATGAATGGTGGCACTACAGATTGACCACCCTAGGGAACTCTAATATCACCTCCTCCTTGGATTTCATAGAGAGACTAATTCAAAGGTTTGATAAGAAAAACCCAGAGCTACATTTCATGGGTCCAACACATCTTTGACAAATAGGAACTCTAGATAGCTATATCATTAAATCCAAAGATTAGCAGTAATGGTGAATGATATATCCCAGGATCAGTTGGTGATGTTATTCTTGGAATGGATAATTGAACCATTGCGTGGTTGGGTCAAAGCCTTTAAGCCCATTACACTTTAGGATGCTATCTCCAGGACGATGGATATGTAAGATGCAATGATGAAGAGAATACCTACCAAATTCATCCCTCCCCAAAATAACAACAAAAAGAAGGCATGACAAGAAAAGGACAAGATAGAAGAAACAAGGGCTGAGTTAAGGATAAAGAAAAAAAAATCAGCTACAAGGAACCATGGGTTCCTGGGCAAGTGAAAAGTACACCTCATTGAAGTAATTTTAGATAGTGAAGCAGAGGAAGAACTGTAAGAAACTCGCAAAGAAGAGCATAGTAGAAACACCGAAGAGCTCCATGGATGGAGACAAAGGGGGCCACTCTATCCAAGCTCTCTTGTGTTCCTAGATACAATACCTTCTGAGTTCGAGGAGTTTTGCAAGGTCAATGAGTTATCATCCTCATTGATGGTATATCTACCCATAATTTCAAAGATGCAACATTGGTAGCTAGAAGGCGCTTGCCTACTGATATATAGGTAGTTGGAGGACGTAGAATTACATGTTTAAGAAGAGTTCCTTAGACATTGATGAATTCTATGTGGTTGAAATAGCCGATACCAACATGGTGTTAGTAGTCTAGTGGCTCATTTCAGTAGGAAGGCATTGGAAAAACTACCACACTATGGAGATGGAGTTTGTTGCACCAAACGGACGGTGGGTATTGTTGAGAGGAACGACCAACAATGCTCCAAGAGTGGTCACGACAAAAAATATGGAGGGTATAATCAATCATGCAAACATAGCATGGGTTGTGTAGTGTATGGTGACAAGCAAAATCTTCCAGATGAGGGGAAGAAATACGTGGCAGATATTAAAGCATTATTATTCAAGCATCAAAAGGTTTTCAGATAGATCCCACTAGGGAGGTTGTTAGACAGGGTATTCAAGAATACAATATATTGGAATAATGGGCTAAGGTGATTATCACAACTCCTTACATCCATCCCAAATAGTACGAGGAAATAAAAAATACCATTAAGGGGCTGTTGGATATGGGTCATATAAGATCAAGATATAACCCATTTACATCCTCTGTAGTACTAGTTAAGAAAAAGGATGGAACGTTGAGGATGTGCATTGATTATAGGGCCCTAAATAATAAGACCATCAAGAATTGATAACCAATACCTAGGATTGATGAGCTTTTGGATGAGTAACATGGAGCAGTCTATTTCTCCAAAATTTATTTACGGTCAGGGTACCATCAAGTCAGGGTGTGTGTGTAGGATATAGACAAAATCGCCTTTAGATGCTACCACGGGAACTTTGAGTTCCTTTCCATGCCTTTTGGGCTTACCAACACCCTCGCTACCTTATAATTGTGTAGCAATCATATTTTTAGGAAGCAGTTGTGAAGATTTTTATTGGTATTTTTCGATAATCTTCTCATTTATAACAAGACATGGGAAGAGAATATGGATCATTTGGAGGAGGTGTTGCACATACTGGAGAAGCATTATATTTTTGCAAAAGAATCCAAATGTGAGTTTTGGATGACTAATATCCTTTACTTGGGGAACATTATCAACACAAAGGGGGTACAAGTACACCAAGAAAAGATACAAACTATTCTTGATTAACTAACACCCAAGAACGGTCTTAAAGAGTTGCATGGATTCATGGACATATTTAATTTCTATAGTTGCTTTGCCATGAGATACTAATATATAGTGGAACCTTTAACATACCTGACCAAAAATGGGGCATTCAGATGGTTGGAGGAAGCACAACAAACCTTTGAGAAGTGTAAAGAGGTAATGAGTACTTGTCCCATCTTGGCTCTTCCAAATTTCTCAAAACCTTTTGTGCTGGAGTGTGATGTATTAGGTGAAGGAATAAGGGTTGTGTTGACACAAGATAAACACTTTATAGCTTTTGAAAGTAGGAATTTGAGATAGTAAGAGAAATTATACTTTATCTATGATAAGGAAATGTTGGCAATTATGCATGCGCTAGTGCATTTTAGGCAATACTTGGTAGGAGGGACGTTTGTGATCAAGATAGATCAAAACAACTTGAGACATTTTGTAGAAAAAACGGAGTTGAATGAAAGGAAACATAAATGGGTAAAAAAAACTCAAGCATATGATTTCGACATAAAACGTGTCCAAGGGAAGAAGAACATGGTAGCCAATTCTCTCTCTAGGAAACTAGTGGTCTATTCACTCATGGAGATTAATAGTGATTAGAAGGCACTCCTACTAGTGGAGTATTCAAAGAATTAATTTGCATGTGAGCTGATGGATTGATTGATACATGGTGAAAGGTATAAGGTCATCAATGATGTTATGTTTTACAAAGGATGCATTTTCTTGGTCCTCGAGTCACAACTCAAGGATAGAATTGTGAAGGTCATTCATAACTCACCCTTTGTAGGCCACTAGGGATTATTCAAGACCTACAGGAAAGCAAGAGTGATTCACATGGAAAGGCCTCAAGGAGGACATTTGGATACATGTTGCATAATGTGCTTCTTGTCAGCAAATTAAGGTAGAACAAACCCATGTAGTAGGACTTCTTTAGTCGTTGCCTATCCTAGAGCAGAAATTGGAAAGCATTTTGATGGATTTTATTACAAGGCTTCTGAAGGTGCAAGGGAGAAACTTTATCTTTGCGGTGGTGGATAGGCTAACCAAATTTTCACACTTCATGACAACATCTTCTGACTACATAGAAACATAGGCAGTAGAGACATTTTTTTGGGGGGTCTTTAGATTGAATGGGGTTCCCAAACATATTTTCAATTACCGAGATAGTAGATTCCTCGATGTGTTTTGGCAGGAGCTATTTAGATTGGTTGATACAGAATTAGCCTCAAGTACTAGTTACTATTATAATATTGATTCATTTGGAAATATTATAGCTATCAGTATTATTGTTAAGTTGTTATTCTAAGTAAGAGATATACAAAGAGATTTGTGGAGAAAATGTTGGAGTGAATGATGAGAGATTATAGAAGATAATAGATTCCCAAAACATCTCGTCTCATGTATAAACATATCTCTTTGGTAATGAAATATTTTGAGTTGGGTGTGCATTATTATTGAATGTTTTTTTCTCTACTTTCGCTGATGTATTTATTCATTTGGTATAAGATCCATTGCAAAATATTTTGATAAAATTGTGAACTTGAAACATGTGTGAACACTAGAGAATGAATGTTGTAATATGTGTGAGCAGCTGGGCAGATTGGTGTGTGAACAACCGTAGTAGGCAAAGTCTTTGTAGCGTGGAGCATACTAGCCTTGAAAGTGTGCATTGAAATCTATGTGGAGCACATCAGATTTGAATAATGTGCTTTGAAATCTACGTGGAGTAGACCTGCATTGGAGGGAGGTTGAATTGAAGTCTACGTGGACCACATCTTCGTTGGAGAAAAGTTGTGTTGAAATTTGTGTGGAGTAGACCAGCGTTGAAAGTTGCGTGGATTGTAGTGCATGGAGTGGAATGCTTGAAGTTTTAAAATATTAAATGTGGTATGCATGAAGTTTTTTTTTTCACGAGTGAAAGGTTAATGGCAAAATATAAAATAAGAGTGGAGTGAACCTAAAATCTGAAAAGAGAGTGGAGTGGTTTTACGTGGATTTAAATTTCATCCTTTTTTATAATGTGATAGTACTTTAATGCAAGATTTATGAGTTTTAGAGAGTGGGGAATATGATTTTGGCATGAGAGAGAATTAGTGGAGGAATTTTCTTAAATTGGAATATTGTTATGCAACCAAGTACAAAATAGAAAAAAAATAGATGAATGACTTGAGAAATAGTCTCTTCGAGGGGGAAACTTCCTTTACATTACATAAATGACAATTTTTGGATGATACAAATGATAATACCTCATTGGTATATATAAGAGTTTAAGGGGTCACAATATAACTAGAGCCTACATAAAAATAATAATATAAGGGAACAATAATAACAATAAGGGCTACACTAACAATAACAATAATGGGAATGCACTAGTAGTATAAGTACCTAACATACCCCTCTCCTTAAAAAAGGTGTTGTACTCAACACTTGAGTAGTTTCGAATGCTTTTGTATAAAATTATCATCCTCCCATGTGGAATCTTCAGCTGGTAGGTTCTTCCACTTAATGAGATACTCTAGAATTAATCAATACTATAGTTCTCGGTTTCTTGTTTCTGTGACTGCTTTAGGCTCAAATATGATTTTTCCTTCTTCGTCAAGTTCTGGCAACATTGTTTGAATTGAGAGCTTGTCACCGATAACTTTTTTCAAGCATGAAACATGGAATATTGGGTGTACTAGGGGAAGATGCAGGAAGCTCCAATTTGTATGCCATAGTACTAATATTTTGCAACACATTGTAAGGATCATAGTACTTGGGTGATAATTTATTATACGTCTTAGCTTGCTTGAGGGACATTTGTTTGTATGGTTGTAGCTGTAAAAATACCCAGTTGCCTACATCAAAACTTCTTTCACTACGATGTTGATATACCTATTGTTTCATTCAATTATGCACCAGTGTGAGGTTATCCTTTAAGTGTTGCATAACTTGTTGTTGATGCTCGATGTGATCTTACACTGCTTGAACCATATAATTTTCTCTTAAATATGATGTGATGGATGGTGGATGATATCCATAAAGTGCCATAAATGGAGTCATTTTTGTTGCAGTATGGAAGGAAGTGTTATACCACCGTTTAAGTAGAGGTAACCACTTGACCCATTATGTTTGTTTATCTAATACAAAGCAACAAAGATATCCTTCCAAACATTTGTTCACTGTCTCAATTTTCCCGTCAAATTGAGGATAATAAGATGATCTATGATATAATTGAGTACCAAGGCAAGAAAATAATTCCATCCAAAACTTTCTAGTGAAAATAGGATCTCTGTCACTTACAATAATATTTGGGTTTCCATCTAGCTTTTGAATTGTTTCCATAAATGCAGTAGCAACTGAACTAGCTTTAAAAGGATGAGATAATGCACAAAAGCGTGCATATTTGGTAAGTCTATCAACTACCACCATGATGACACTCTTTCCTTCATACTAGGGTACCTGTGATAAAATCCATTGGGACTTCCTCCCAACACTAACTTGGAATGGCTAAAGGTTGTAACAGACCCGAGCTCTTAATTGTCTCAACTTTATTTTGTTGGAAAACCAAACATTCTGCCACAAACTTATGAATATCACATTTAAATCCATCCCAAAAAAATTCCTTCTTGACCCCATGGTAAGTTTTTAAAAATCCTAAGTGCCCTCATAAGGGGGAGGTGTGCAATTCCAAAAGAATATTTTGCTTGAGTTGGAAATTCTTACAAAGATATAAGTGAATTTGTACCTAACGAATCATTTTTCCAACTAAATGTATGATATGTACTAGGATCTTGTTGCAACGTTTGAATGAGTGTCCACACCTCTTTGTCATTCTTCCATTCATCCCTTGCTTCTCTTATCTAATCAAGTTGGATAATAAAAATAGCACAAATAAATTCTTCCACATCCTCGTCCTTTCTTGAGAGTGCATTTTCAACGTCATTTTGCTTCCTTTTTTTGTAGATGATTTCAAAGTCATAACCCAACATCTTTGTGACCCATTTATGCTGCTCTTTTGAAGATATTCTTTGTTCCAAAAATTATTTAAGACTATCATGATATATTTTTATCTCGAAGTGTCTTCCCATTCGGCAAGGTCATCATTTCTTTAGTGCATGTAGTATTTCCAACATTTCCTTCTCATAAATAGGTTTGTGTAAAACTTTCCTTTGATTGGACAAATTTCAAAAGCAATGGGTCTTCCTTCTTGCATTAAAACAACACCAATTCCATTTCGTGAGGCATCACATTCCATAATAAATGTTTTTGTGAAGTATGCCGTAGCTAAGGCTGGTGCTTGGCACATTGCCTCTTTAAGATGTTCAAAGGCCTTAGTTTCTTTTGGAGTCCAAGAAAATGCATCTTTCTTCAGTAATGTTGTTATAGGTGTTACTATTCTCTCACAATTCTTAACAAACTTGCGATAATACCCTGTCAACCCGAGAAATCCTCGAAGATGCTTTATGGTTGTGGCGATTTTCCATTCATTAATGGCTTTAATTTTGTTAGGGTCTACCTTAACACCCTCATGAGATACAATATGAACCAAATATATCACTCATGTACTCCAAATAAAAATTTGGAGTTTTTTTCATAAAATTGTTTATCCTCCAATAGTTTGAGCACCATGTCAACATGTTGAACACGATCCTTCCAAGACTTGTTGTAGATTAGTATGTTATCAAAAAATACTAACACAAATTTTCTAAGGGTGGGTTTGAAAATGGAATTCATCAAACCTTGAAATGTGGAAGGTGCATTAGTAAGGCCAAAAGGCATGACCAAAAATTCATAATGACCCTCATGATTTATGAATGTTGTTTACAAAATATCTTCAGCCTTCATTCTAGTTTGATTATATCCTGAAAGAAGATCCATCTTGGTGAAGTAAATTTCTCCATGTAATTCATCCAACAATTCATTAGTGACAGGAATAGGAAATTTATCTTTAATAGTGAGTTTGTTGACCTCCCTATAATCTAGACACATATGCCATGATCCATCATTCTTGTGCACCAATACTACTAGAGCAGAGAAAGAACTTTGACTAGGTTGAATTATACCAGACTTAGCATTTTTGCAATCATATGTTCAATTTTACTCTTTTGGGCATAGGGATATTTGTGAGGTCTGATGTTTGGAGGAACACTTCCTGGAATCAAATAATAGCATGATCATGATCATTAATAGGTGGGACGAATTTGGGGGTCTCAAATACTTTGGCATGATTGTCCAAGTCATTTTGGAGATATGGAGAAATAGTTGATTTCGATGTTTGAACCTCTAGTGAGAATAATTGTGCAATTACGCCTCGTTGTTATTTCTTCAAAAGATTTCTTATGCCATTAGAACTGATTATATGTCATGGTTTCTTTGCGATACCCCTTAATTCAACATCCTTTCCTTCCCAAAAAAAATTCAAGAAGATTTCTTGAAAATTAAAAGCTACCGTCCCCAAAGATTGTAACCATTGGACTCCTAGTACAACATTAGCACCACCCATTGAAATGGAAAGCATTGGATTATTCAATACATATTCCCCCATGGTTAGTTTGATATTATGACACTTTCTAGACTAATTTATAGTTCCTCCAATGGCAACCATCACTTGACACTCTAGTGTTGGATATAGGAGGAAATTCAATTCCTTGGCTATCTTACAATGAATAAAATTATGGATACTACCCAAATCAATCAACAATATTACCTTTTTCTTCTTAATATATCCTTCTATCTTGAGAGTTTGAGGAGTGGTAATTCTTGCCAATGCATTACAAGATATGTTCAGATTCATTTTTTTTTTCTTTGGGGTTGGTTCGTAGTGTATATCTACCTCCTTTGATGTTTCTTGTTCCTTTTATTCCCCCTCTTCACAATCTATGTAGAATAATTTCTTCTCAACACACTTATGACCTTTAGTGTACTTTATATCACAATTGTAACAAATCCCTTTTGCTCTTTTTTCCTCTAATTGTTGTGGCATCAACCTTGTAGTTTGTGGAAGACTAGGAGCGGCAACACTTCCATCTTTATAGTTGTGAGTGGTAGACTTCCTTGTTGCCATAATTTTGCTTTCAACTTTTCTTGTCAGCTTGAATGCCTTGTCCAATGAATTATGTTCCCAATGGCAAAACTCAAGTTGGATGTTATCCTTCAAAGTCCCTGTGAAGACATCAATCATATGCTCCTCTGGAATATTATTTACCCTGATATTCAATTTTTGGAAGTCCTCAATGTGCTCCACCATTGAACCCTTTTGTTTGAGATTTATCAATTGGCTAAAGAAGGTGTTGCTCTTTGTATCATCATAATGTGATATTATTTCCTCCATAAAAATTGACCAAGTGACAAGTGGTTTATGAGAACAAATCCATCGATACCATACAAATTTATTGGGTTCTAAATATAAAGATGCAGTGTGTACCTTTTGTGTGTGTTACACATCATGGATATCAAATATTAATCCATTTGTAGTATCCATGTTACCAGATCCTTGCCATCAAAATTCCTCATATCAATCTTTGGAATGTGGCTTTTCTTAAACCCAACATTGGAGTCTCTAAAATCACAATTCATATTCCTTTTGTCCTCACCACGAGTTTCATGGAATACCTTTTCACCATTAGGAAGCATTTCTTGTAGCAACTTTGTCAAACCTTCCTTCAAACCTTCCATGTTTGCTTTTAATCCATCCTTCAAACCTTCCATATATGATTTTAAACCATTCTTCAAACCATCCATATTAGCTTCCTTTTCAGCATTCGAAGAACCAATGCATGAATAGGAGGAAGATATTACCTTTTCTCTCTCATTAACATATATTGTATTGACTGATAAAATGTATTAATTGAGAATGTATTAGAGGAGTCTCGTTTAATCTTTGATAGAATTGAGCATCTTATATCTTCATTATACTCAAATATTAATAAAAAATATAAATTTTGTGGTCGTGGTTGAGTCCCAATTTGTGGGACATTGGTTCTTTTCATGGGACAAAGTGGGACACATTGTGTTCATTTTTTACATTTTCTCTCTTTGTGTATCTCTTATTCTCCAATGGCGACAAGCACTACTATGTTGCCTAAATTTGTTGGTAGATGTTTTTTTATTGGAGCAAACATATGCAACCTTTATTCATTACTAAATATTTATGGGAAATTGTAACTAATGGATATACTATGCCTTCATCTGATGAATTCAAAGTATTGAGTGATGATGATAAGAAATCTCCAAAAGAACTTATTAAGAAAGATAATGAAGCACTTTCACTTATATGGAGTGTTGTTGAAGAATCTATATTTCCAAGAATTAGTGTAGTATCATCCAAGCAAGCATGGGATATCTTAAACAACACATATGAAGGTGTGGTTGTAGCTAAATTGAAAACAGTAAGGAAGAATTTTGAAAATGCCAATATGCAAAGTAATGAATCCATTCATGATTACATTACAAAAATGCAAGAGCTTGTTAATAAAGTAAGGTCATTAGGTGAAGATGTTCCAGAAAAAAAGGCTAATTGATAAGATTTTAAGAAGTGTTATGCCCAAGTTTCAAATGGCCACCACCAGTGTTATAGTCTCCAAAGATTTAAATAAAATGAAAACTTATTAATTGAATGGATTCTTCTTAACTATTGAATAAAATCAACCATTTGAGGAAGTGGAACATGCTTTTTCTGCAAGGCATAGAGGAAGAGGAAGAAGCAGGGGTCAATATAAAAATCAAAATCAAAATAGAAATCCACAACAATCATGGAATTATCAAGGGAATACACCCCTTTAAGAGGAAGAGGCAGAAATCTAAATTAGTTTAGAGGATGAAGCAGAGAAGGATTTTGTTGAAGAGGAAGAGGAAGAGATGGATCTAGATATAGAAAAGAACCACACTTTCATTATTGTCATAAGTTTGGTCATCTTGAAAGATATTGTTGTGAAAAAATGTGAGATATGGAACATAAGGTTGCCAATACAGTTATTAGAGAAACTAGGAATGATAAGTTATTCATCTCAATTTTGATGGCACATAATGAAGAAAGTGAAGCATGGTATATTGATTCAAGATGTTAAACTCATATGACATCTCAAGGTGAGTTATTTACAATAATTAATGAAGATTATTCTAGCAAAGACATATTTGGTGATGATAGTGTTTCTAAAGTGAAAGGGAAAGGCATAGTTTCAACACCAACATTGCATGGAAAGAAGAAGCTAAATGATGATACTTTCTTAACACTAGCATTGAAGAAGAACCTACTTTTTATAGGATATATTATGGAGAAAAACTACAAGTTAGTGTTTGATAATAAAGAGTGCTTAAACATGGATTAGTTGAATCAAAATGTAGTTATATCACGAGGGGAAATGAATGAATATAGAATTTTCAAGATCTCCTTTGATTTGAGTAATTCACAGAGTTTGAATGCAACATAGGAAGAAAATAGTAAGCTTTGGCATTTAAGGATAGGACATTTGAATTTCTAGAGTTTGGTATTTGTTAAGGAAGTAGAACATGGTGAATGGTCTTCCTTATATCAAGTTGGATGATGATGTGAAGGGTTTATTTTTGAGAACAGGGAAAGTTTCTCAAATAGAACATGGAAGACTAGAGAACATCTAGCATTGGTGCATTTAGATTTGTGTGGTCCAATGGAGACTGTGTCTTTTAGAAAGGCACATTATTTTCTCACCTTCATTGATGATTATTCCAAGAAGGCTTGGGCATATTTTTTGCAGGAGAAGTATAAAATGTTTTCTCATTTTCTTGAGTTTAAGGCTTTAGTTGAAAACCAGCATGGTTTGAAAATTATCACCCTAAGAACAAATAATGGGGGAGAATACAAGTCAAATGAGTTCTTTAATTATTGTAGGAAGAAAGTAATAAAGCACGAGTTTACCAATTCATACACTTCTCAACAAAATGGAGTGATGGAGAGGAAAAAAGGACCATAGTTGAAATGTCTCATAGCATGTTAAAAACTATGTCTCTTGGAAATGAGTTTTGGGCCTAAGCAATACACACAACATTATACACGCTTAAACTATGTTTTACAAGGCAGTGTTGAATTTGACTCCAGAAGAAGCATGGTCATGACAAACCAAGTTTTGCACATATGATTTTTTTTTTGTTGTACAACAGATGCACATGTTCCTAAGGAAAAGAGGAGAAAATTGGATGATCAAAGTGTGAAGTGTATATTTATTGGATACATTATTGAAACAAGAAGCTACATGTTGTTTGATCGTCATGCAAAGAAGGTGACAATAAACAGATATGTTGTGTTTGATGAGCAGGGAATTTATCAACCAAAACGTGTACGGTTTGAATTGAGAAAAGATATAGTGGGTATTGGTGATGAATCAAATTCCAAGTCAGCAAAGATAGATGAAGTTAAGAAGAAGCCTAAGTGGCTTGAAAGGGGTCATTTAGAAAGAAATATATTTGATAGAAATTTTTAAAGAATGATTACTAGATCTCAAATTTCTCTAGTGAATTATGCACTTGTGGCACCGACAATGAAAATGCATGAACCACAAAATTATGCAGAAGCATCAAGAAAGAAAGAAAGGATGGAATGATGTTGTGGAAGCGGAATTGAATGCCTTGGTGAGAATGATACATGGGACTTAGTCAAATTACCAAAAGGAAAATATGTAATTGACATTAAATGGGTTTATAAAACCAAGTATAAATCACATGGAACAATTAATAAGTACAAGGCTCGTTTAGTTGAAAAGGGCTATGCAGAGAGCGAAGGCATTGATTATACTGAGACATTTTCTCCATTGAAAATATTGGATACAATCAGGATGGCTCTTACATTAGTTACATAGTACAAATGGAAAAAAAATAGATGGATGTTAAATCAACTTTTTTGAATGGTTATGTGGATGAAGAAATTTATGTGGAGGATCCAAAGGGTTTTGAAGTGTCGGGAAAATAATATTGTGTTTATAGGTTGAAGAAGGCCTTGTATGGTATTAAAAAAGCACCAAGGGCATGGTATTCAATAATTGATAAGTATTTTCAAGATCATGGCTTAGTTAAATGTTTATTTGAGCCCAATATCTATATCCTTGAGTCGAGACGAAACATTCTAATAGTTTCCTTATATGTTTATGACTTGATATACACAAGGAGTAGTGTTGAACTATTTTAAAGATTTAAGTCACATATTATTTTTTATTTTGAGATGGCAGACCTTGGTGAATTGCATTATTTTTTTGGTATTGAAGTTTGGCAGAAGGAAGATGGTGTTTTCCTGTCACAAGCCAAGTATACTTGGGATATTATGAAGAATTTTAGAATGATGACTTGAAAGCTAGCAATAACTCCTTTGGAAGTTGGGTTGAAGTTATATGGACATGATGACTCTAATTCATTTGATGTTACTTTTTATCATTAGTTGGTTGAAATTTTGATATACTTAACTACAACTCAACTAGATGTTTCCTTTGCAGTCAGTATGGTATCAAGATTCATGGAAAAACCCAATGAATTGCTTTGGAAATTAGCTAAGAGGATTTTAAAATATCTGTGTGGTATAGTTGGTTATGGTTTGGTATACAAATCTATAGAATATTTTAGGATGATTGGTTATATAGATTCAGATTGGGTTGGATGTATGGATGGCAGGAAATGGACTTCAAGGTATTTATTCAACATGGTTTCAACAACAATTTCTTGGCATACTAACAAGCAATCCATAGTTTCTCTTTCCATAATAGAAGAAAAGTATAAAGTCGTAGCAACAACAACATGTGAAGCAGTTTGGTTGAGACAAATTATAGAAGATCTACATGAGCAACAAGAGAAACCCCCTTAGTTGATATATGATAATCACAGTGTTATTCAAATCACTAAGAATCTAGTTTTTCATAAGAAGACCAAGCATATTGATATTCAGTATCATTTTGTTCGAGATTTGGTTCAACAAGGATTGATCAAGATAAAATACTACAAAACAGATGAACAGGTGGTTGATATATTCACCAAAGCACTATCTAAGGAAAAGTTCTAAAAATTCAAAAATGATCTTGGAATATTTCCAAATGATCATTAAGGTGGGTAAACGTTGGAATAATGACACATTTGGAAATATTCTAGCTATTAGTATTATTGTGAAGTTGTTATTTTGACTGAGAGAAATCTAGAGATATTTGTGGAGAAGATGTTGGAGTGTTTGATGAGAGATTATGGGAGAGAATAGATTCCTGAGACATGTCCTCTCATGTATAAATATATGTCTTTGATAATGAAACATTTTGAGCTAGGCGTGAATTATTGTTCAATGTTTTTGATTTGGTTTTTTGGTGTATTTATTTAGTTACCATCCACACACAAATAACTAGACAAAGATCGTCAACAAATGGGTGGAAGGTTATTTGAGGAACTATGTGGTCAGTCAACAGAGGACATGTATTAGGTGGTTGCACTTGGGAGATTGTTTCTATGACACTACTTATCATATGTCCACTGGCGTGACTCCATTCAAGGCACTGTATGTATATAATGCTCCCTCAATTATTGAGATGGAATTGGGTGACAAAAGCATACCAAAGGAAAGGGATTGGTTAAAAGAGAGTAAGTATTTTCTTGGAATCCTTAAATATAACTTTTTGATGGCCCTAAATTAGCAAAATATATATCCATATTGTCACAAGGTGGAGCATAATTTCCAGGAGGGAGACCTTGTCTTCTTGGGGCTTTAGTTGTATAAGCAATCCTCCTTGAAAAAGAGTGGATTTGAGAAATTAAAGCCTCAATTTTATGGGCCTTACACGGTGATGTGGAAAATTATGGAAGTGGCTTATGAACTGAAGGTGCCAAAAGAAAGAAATATTCATAATTTCTTCGATGTATGTTGCCTCAAAAAGGTACTTGGGTAGTAGGTTAAGGTGACAACAGAACTTCCACCATTAGATGAGGAGGGGCAATTGGTCCTCATTCCAAAATAGGTCATGGATACAAGAGAAAGGAAGTTAAGGAGTTGAATTATCAAGGAGTACTTAACCCATTGGAAGGGTCTAGCGATAAAACATGTCACATGTGAAGGTGAACAACTAATACAACATCTTAGCTTACATTGCTTGAAGACAAGAAAATTTAGGAAGGGAGGATTGTAATGTCCATTTCCAATCCATAGAAACATAGAAAAGTGAAGTCATAGACTACCATGATCCTCGTAGGTTATTGGCAAGAAAAATGGGGTTAAAAGATCAATTAGTAGATATCATCTTAACAATTTAATAAAAGGTGGTAAAGTCACTTTAGAAAAAAAAGTGACCCATGGTATTATTTTTCCACCCATGGTATTTTGGAGAAGGAAAAAATATAAAGAAGAGGATACTTGTGGAAAAGGGAATGTGAGATTTTATTAGTGAATTGACAAAAAGATTGAGTAGCTTGTGATAGGGACATCCTTCAAGTATTCTCAGTTTTGGTGTTGAAATATACCCTAGCTAGTGGCGATTGGTTTCGGTGGTTGTTGGGCCACCCTAGATAATCAATAAAATTATCATCTACAAAAGAGGTTGAAATGGAGGAAATTTTTTATGAAACCAACTCACAAAAAGATAGAAAAGATACATCAACGCCTTAGAATTCAGCCTCTTCGAGGGGGCAACCTCCTTTACATTACACAAATGAATTATTCTTTGATGATACAAATAAAAACACCTCCTTTCTATATATAGGAGTCTAAGAGGTCATAATATAATCAGAACCGACATAACAATAATAATGTAAGGGCACAATAATAACAATAGTGGGCTTCTATGGGGCACAATAGTAACAATATGGGCACTACATGGGTACATCAATATAATAAGGGGGTTGTACTAATAACAATAAGGGGTTACACTAGTAGTATAGGGGCCTAACATGCCCCTCTCCTTCTAAAAGTGTTTTCCTCAACGCTTGAGTAGTTCTTGATACTTCTGTATAAAATTGTTGTCCTCCCATGTGGAATCTTCAGCGGGTAAGTTCTTCCACTTGATGAGATACTCTGAAATTGATCAATTTCGTAGCTATCGGGTTCTTGTTTCTGTGATTGCTCCAGGTTCCAATATGATTTTTCCTTCCTCTTCAATTTATGGCAATATTGTTTGAATTGGGATCTTTTGCAACTTTTGAATAAGTGGCCATACTTCTTCATCCTTCTTCCATTCATCCCTTGCTTCGTTTATCCAATCTGGTTAGATAATAGAAATAGCACAAAACAATGCTTCCACATCCTCATCCTTTCTTGAGAGTGCATCTGTAACTAAATTTTTCTTCCATTTTCTATAGATGATGTCAAAGTCATAACCCAACATATTTGTGACACATTTTTTATGTTCTTCTAAAGATAATAGTTGTTCTAAAAAGTATTTAAGACTATCATGATCCATTTTTACCTCGAAGTGTCTTCCCATTCGGTAAGGTCACCATTTCTTAAGTGCATGTAATATTGCCAACATTTCCTTCTCACAAATAGCTTGCTTGAGATGTAGCAGCAAAAATAAATCACCTACATCAAAACATTTTTCACTACGATGTTGATCTACCTGTTGCTTCATTTGATTTTGCACCAAAGCGGCGTTATCCTTTAAAAGTTGGAGAACTTGTTGTTGATGCTCGATGTGATTTTTAACTGCTTGAACCTTTTTCTTCTTGATATGTCCTTCTATCTTTAGATTTGAGGAGTGGTAATTTCTTCCAATCCTTTACAAGATATGGTCGGATTCATTTCTTGATGCTCGATGTGATCTTTCACTTCTTGAACATTTTTCTTCTTGATATGTCCTTCTATCTTGATAGTTTGAGGAGTGGTAATTCCGAACAATGAATTACAAGATATGATTGGATTCATTTCTTCTTTCTCGATGTGATTTTTCACTTCTTGCACCTTTTTCTTCTTGATATTTCCTTCTATCTTGAGAGTTTAAGGAGTGGTAATTCTTTCCAATGCTTTACAAGATATGGTCTGATTCATTTCTTCTTTCTCTAGGTTTGAGTCCTGGCGTATATCCTCTTCTTTTGATGTTTCTTGATCCTTTTCTTCCTCCTCTTCATACTCTATGTAAAATAATTTCTTCTCAGCACAGTTATGGTCTTTAGTGCATTTGCTATCACAATTGTAACAAAGCCCTTTTTCTCTTTTTTCTTCCAATTGTTGTGGTGTAACCCTTGTAGGTTGTGGAAGGTTTGGAGAAACAACACTTCCATCTTTATAGTTGTGAGGGGTAGACTTCCTTGTTGCCATAATTTTACTTTCCACTATATAACAAAGCCCTTTTACTCTTTCTAATTGTTGTGGTGTTGCTCTAAAGAAGGTGTTGTGCTTTGTATCCTCATAATGTGCTATCATTTCCTCCGTGAAAATTGACCACGTAACAAGTTGTTTACGAGAACAAATCCATTTATACCATAAAAATTGATTCGGTTCTAAATATGAAGATGCAATACATACCTTTTGTAACAGTGGTACACCATGTAGATCAAAATATTGATCCATCTGAAGTATCCAATTTACCGGATCCTTGCCATCAAACTTCCTCATCTTGCTTTTTCTTGATTTTAGGAGCTCGATCTTGAAACGACTGTAACTCTGTACTTTCGGATCTTTAAGTTCTGAAATTGTGACCTGCAATAGCCCTCTGCATCCTCTTTCCAATGCCACCAGTGTGATCTAAATTGGATTCTCCAAGGAATAGTTATGCCAAATCTCCCACAGTGACCTGATTATAGACTAGTTCAATAGAGCGAACTTGTACGGCGCACCACGTGTCACTATTTTGACCTTTGGCTCTGAAAAATATATACAAGAAACTAAAGTCCGTCCTCTTTCTTTACCTTCTTACGAAATTTCAATCTGATGCTCAGAGAGAAAGTTAGGACGATTTTCCCCAGGTCACCTGTTTGGAATGTAATTCAGGAGTCTGCAAAAATACCAACTTCCTCAGATCATATCTCTGTAAATATAGCGTGAAAAGCTCTGAAATTTGGACCTAAGGTTCCATGCGATTTCATCTCAAATGGGTTTTTCTTATCGCTTCGAAAACGTCACAGAAAAAAAGTTATAGTGAAAATTCCACGATGACCTATTTGGAGTAGCGAAACCCTAGAATCCAAAGTTCTGATTCCAAATGTTATGAAACCAGCTCACAAAAAGATAGAAAAGATAGATCAACGCCTTAGAATTCAGCCTCTTCGAGGGGGCAACCTCCTTTACATTACACAAATGAATGATTCTTTGATGATACAAATGAAAATACCTCCTTTCTATATATAGGAGTTTAAGGGGTCATAATATAATCAGAGCCGACATAACAATAATAATGTAAGGGCACAATAATAACAATAGTGGGCTTCTATGGGGCACAATAGTAACAATATGGGCACTACATGGGTACATCAATATAATAAGGTGGTTGTACTAATAGCAATAAGGGGTTACACTAGTAGTATAGGAGCCTAACAAAAAATCAATAATCCAGGAGAAGATCAGTCTATCTAGCCAGAAAGATCAAATTTATAGTTGTGCAAGGATCGAATTGCACATTTACAAAGAGTTGAATTTGTGGAGTTGCTGGGTTCAGTTTCTCTTTGAGTTAAAGGTTGAATTTTTGGTGTTGTTGGGCTGAGTTTCTCTTCTGTTACAAGGGCTAAATTTCTGGTATTGTTGGGAAAAATTTCTCTTATGATGCACGAGCCAAGCTTTTGATAGAATTTGGAGGATGAATTAATAACAAAGTTACCAATCAAACAATAACTATTACCTTAAAATGAGAACTCTACCAAAAATCCCCCAAAAGAATGAAAAAATAGCCCGAAAACAAAAAGTGATGATGTTGCATCACCACTTTTTTTCCAGAGTAAATTTTCAACTTTTTTTAAAAATGACAGTAAAATCCAATAAAAGCCAATTTTTTTGGTGCAAAAAACACCCTGAAAACAAAAAGTGTTGATGCTGAAATAGCATCTTCTTTGTTTCGAGGTAAATTTTCAACATTTTTTAGAAATGGCATTAAAGGTAAAATATCATGACTTCGAAAAACCTTAATATTCCAACAATTTTCAGGCATGACATTAATGATAAAATATCATGTCTCTGGTCAAGTCCCACTAGTGTAACTGGTTGAGGATTGGCCTCGTCAGCAATGCGACCCAGGATCAAACCTCACAGGGGGTGGTAGTGCCCCTTGCTAGGGGGAGGAGACATGCTAAAAATCCAGTTAGCTAAGGATTGGTATGGCCCAGGCTAAGTGCGATGCCCAGGTGACTTTGATAGCTTAGATGCCCCTGGGTCGCAGCTCCTCAAGCCACAGGTCAAGCCTAGAGAATCATAGACGAGTTGACAAACAAAAAAACAAAAAATATCATGTCTCTGAAAAGCCTTAAAATTCCAATAATTCCAGCCATGACATTAAAGATAAAATACTTATAATTGTTTTCAATTATAACATTAAAGATAAAATATCGTGACTTAGAAAAACCTTAAAAATTTGACTTTTCAATCATGGAATTAAAACCAAATATCACGACTACAAAAAACCTTAAGTTTTAAATATATTTCAACTATTATGTTATAGAAAAATTATATGGCTAAAAAAACTTTAAAAATGAACACCTGAATGAAAGTATAGCTATTTTTTAAATGTTAAAAGTATAGCTATTTTAAAATATTAGCCAAAGACAACTTGACACATTGAAACAAAAATTTAAAACTCCACCATCAAATTGACACGCAGTGTAGGCAAATTTGACCTATTGCAATGAAATCTTAAAAATCAACCATGAAATTGACACACTGTAGGGGCATAATTCATCCATTATAACGAAAACTTTAAACCAACTATCAAATTAAAACATAATGGGGTCGAGTTTCTAGTCAAGAATCAACACGGACCTTGCCAAAAAAAAATTAATAATAATAATAATAAATACAAATGAAAAATACAAAACAAAACAACAATTAAACGATTAAAAAAGCCCACGAGGCTTTGGATTGATGGTGAATGGGTGCATTGTTAAGGCACTCCTTGCAATAGGTCATTGGTTCAAATCCCCCGTGAGAGCTTACCTACCCAAAAATAAAACGATTAAAAAAAATAACTAATAAATAAATTAAACCATAAAAATAAATAAATAAATCAAATCAAATCAAATCAAACATAAAAAAACATATACAAAATATCTTCAAAGCAATCACCAAGTAGTTTTCATGTTCTAACCACTCACTGTGGTTAATCATTGGAGATTAAAAAAATTAAAAATAACATGCACACACACAAAATATATAACAAACACACAAAAAGATTAAAGCATAAAAATTGTTAAAAAAAACGACATTAACTCATAATATATAAAAACAAAAAACATAATTTATGGAAAAAAATTAACACAAAAAAACAAATAAATAAAAGCATATTGGATAATTGAAAAATAAACCAATAAAAACAAAAACAAAAAAGTAAAATACAAATTAAAAAAATAAATACATATATATATATATATAAACTTAAAAATGAGTAAATAAAATTTAAAAATATATATTAAAAAAATTAAATTAAATTAAACAAAAACACTTATAACAAATAAAAATAAAATAAAATAGTCCGCATGGGGTAGCTCAAGTGGCAATGGCCGTGGAAATGAAGGCTCACCGAATCGGAGATCTTGGGTTCGATTCTTGTGCTACCCTCCCCAGAAATGGGGGGAATAACGGACATGTAAAAACTCGAAAATGAAAGGGTCCTACCAAACGTTTATATATATATATATATATATATAGATATTAAAAAATAAAAAATCTTAAAAAAAAATATTAAAAATATATATATATATATATATATATATATATATATATATATAAACACAATTTAAAAAAATTAAAATAATTAAAATTTAAAATAAATTAATTAAAACAAAAAAATGCCCTGTGCCATCGCTTGGAATCAACGCTTGAATTTTTTTAAGTGTGTGCGTGTTTTTTTAAATTGTTTATAATTTTTTTATTTTTATTTATTTTTATTATTTAATTTTTTTATTTTTTTGCTCAATTCATTTATTTTAATTTTTGTAAGAAGAATTTTTTTTTTTTTTTTTAATCATTTTTTTGGCCAAAAAAATTAATAAAAACTTTAAATGTCATCATCTTTGGATATAAAATTCATAAAAAATTGCCCTCGGCCATGGTTTGGAATCGGCCCTTGAATTTTTTAAGTGTTTTTTTTTTTTAAATTGTTTATCATTTTTTTTTTATTTTTTTTAATGTTATTCAATTTTTTTTAATGTTTTTTCTTCAATTTATTTATTTTAATTTTTCTAAGAAGAATTGTTTTTTCTTTGTTTTTAATTTTGTTTTTTATCATTTTTTGGGGAAAAAAAACAAAAACAAAACAAAAAAAAAAACAAAACAAAACTTCAAATATCATCATCTTTGGATATAAAATTCATAAAAGTTGTTATTTTTCCAACTTTTTTTGTTCAACTTTTTCATAAAAGTCTTTTATTTAACATGTCATTTTTATCGAAAATGTCCTAAAATACGTATTTTTAATTATTTCTATATGTAAAATGTGTAATTTTTTGTCAATGTGTAAAATTATTATTTTTAGTGACAACTATTCTATGTATTGAAGTATTAATTAATAATATATATAAATTTATAAAAATCTTAACCTCAAAATATTAATGTTATTGTGTTTTTTAAACTTAGCAAAACAAAACAAAACAAAAAAAATCATTATTAAAAAACATTGCAAAGAAAAACAAAAAATATGTGTTTGGAAAACCCTTAAAAAACAAATATCTTAGGATGAAAAACAAGAAGAGGAATAAGACAACTTAAAAAATGGTTAAATAATAAACATTAAAAAAAAAAATTGTGCATACTTAGGACATCAGAAAATTTAAAATGTCAAAAATATGCTTTAAAGAAAAAATGTTGATGCTTTTCAAAATCATCATGAAAATCACCAACATTTTAAAAAAATTATCCACACTTAATACATTAGAAAATTTAAACTATAAAATATAAACCCTCTAAAAAAAGGGGTTGATGTTGCATCAACACTTTTCAAAATCAGCATGAAAATCACTAATATTTAAAAAAAATGTTCATACTTGATAAATAGAAAATTTGCAATGACAAAAATATGCTCCAAGAAAAAAAAGTGTATTCTAAATCAATATTTTTCAAAATCGGATGATTTTTTTGCTATCTCAAAAAAAGGGGTAATCGGTAAAGTTCTTGTTTGATTGGTAACTATGTTTAATACCTTTATGCGCCAAAATGAGATTATGGAGGAGGATGAAATCTATTGTTGTACGAGGTTTAAGTTTCTTATCTTGTATAAGATCAATTTTTTTATTCTTTAGGATTCAATTGTAAGGGGCTAAATTGCCAATGGAGCCAAAATCGAATTGACCAGAAGGGACAATGATCCGAAATTGATCTAAGACAAGCAATAAGGTATTACAAACTCATGTGCATGGATGTGTCTATGTTATTTTATGCAACGGATCGATAAGATTGTGAAATACATAAACACTGAAGTAGTTAAAGAAAACACAACAGGCAAACATATAAACACAACAAGTTTAATAAGGAGTTCACCCAATACTCATGGGCTACGTCTCCTGGTCCAGCCTTCAATGGTGGCCTCTCTATTATGTTTTCAAAGCAGAGTTTTTACAATAGTGAGCTCAATTTGAGCCTCACTCAACAGATATAAATCAGACAGACTATACTTGGATCCCCCAAGTCTCTGGAGTACACAGACTCTCCTTACTGAATCTCGACCTCTATTGGTCACAATGGTATGAGTCCAATCTGAGACTCAATACCTGACAGGCATATACAGAGGAGTTCACTTGAATCTCTCAAGCCCTTTCTGGAGTACACAAACTCTCTGACTCTCTATGTCTCTGTCTCGATGCTGCCTTTGCTTCTACAGGTCAGCTCGACTTCCTCTCTCTGTTCTCTGCTCTTAGTTTTATTAACTCGCTTACTACTTTATTGCTTGCTTCGCTCTTTATCAGTTCGTGGCTTTAAAGCCAGTTTGCTTTCTGACTGTTCGTTTCCGCTTCCCAGCTTTCCAGTTCCCCTGCCTCTATCCGTTTGAATTCCTCTATTTTGCGTAATCATCACTGTATAACGCTTCATAGGGAGGTGGCCACCTATTTCATAATGAAATGAGTTTCAGTTCTCTTGGACATGGCCGTTTATTCCATTACTCCAAGAATGTTCGCAAAACACGACCTTTTGGCAATGCATCATCCATATTGGACTTCAAATCCTATACAACTCTGTCTATTTACCTCGTCAGGTCCGGTCATCCATCAGAATGCATCTCCGCCGTTGATCTGGGGCCCCCAGATCTTACGGTCATCGTCCATATCGGGCGAGTAAGTAACATGATGTTTACCCGTCTGATGTAAACAGTTTTCTCTTTCTTCCACCGGACGCGTGGCACCATTGTTTGGCATCAGGCGGGACTTGGTTGAAACCGCTTACCACTCGAAGCCCTTCCGATATTCTGCCGGTTTTTGTGGGACCCCGCTTCTGACGGAATCGGAATGATATTTTTCCACAATTTACAATTATTTCAGGTCCAGGCGCTCGGGGCTTTTCCTTCTTTGAGGGGTTTGCCTTGTCGCTAATCACATATCAGAAACTACCCCGTTTCTTGAATTGACTCCTTGTTTTGTTAATTTGTGGCAGCGCACGTTATCATGGGCCGACGGTCTGCACGCTTGACCGAGGGTCCTCATTGCTCCGCGCTGATCACAAATTGCAATTGTTACGAGGATATCTCTGATAAGCTTGATCTTTATAAGACTTTGAAACTTTGGCATGAATTTTACAGAGTTCATGAAAACTTAGAGAGTGTTTTAGGATCCAATTTGGATCACGGCCTTCCCATTGAAAAAGCTTTTGGACCACCAAAAGTTGGTTTTTAAGCATCGATCAAGTGAGGGTACGACTTCCTCACTTGCCCAATTTCTATCCATTTCGCACTACTTGGTTTTGAACCTTTGAGTCCAATCCTGAGGTACTCAACATCCCCTCTGCGAGTAGTTCTCACCTTCCTATCCAGAACTATATCTTCCTGTAATCCATTGAGATATTCAGGTAACAGATCATCAATAGAAGGCAATTGACTCTGCTCTTCAAGATCTTCAATCAATGAAGGTCCAAATAGTCTCAAGCTTTCTGTATTAACTACCGAATAGATGTGCATGTAAGCTGGCAAATCAAGGCGAAAAGCATTCTCACCAATTTTTTCTAGTATCTTGAAAGGTCCCTATCTTATTGGCTTCAGCTTCTTACCTTCACCTTGCATTCTATCTTTATTGATATATAGCCAGACTTGATCACCAACTTGGAAACTATGCTCAATCCGATGCTTATCATGTCTTGCCTTGTACTTGGCTTGGCTCTTTTCCAGTTGTTCCTGTACTGCCTGGTGAATTTCTTGGATTTGTTTGATGAACTTGGTTTCCTTGTCCACATCACTGTGTCCATCAACTGCTATGTCTTTACCAAAGACAAAATCCAAGGGAGACCTTGGTGTGAAACCAAAACAGGTATCAAAAGGAGATATCTGTGTAGAAGAATGTTTAGCACGGTTGTAAACATGTTGTACATAACATAAATGTTCATCCCAAATTTTGGGATGCTTGCTGCAATATCCTCTAAGCAACTGGATCATTGTCCTGTTGACCACTTTTGTTTGGCCATCTGTTTGCGGGTGAAAGGTTGTGCTCTTCTTTAGTTTGGTGTCCATCAATTCCCACAGACTCGACCAAAACTTCCCAACAAATCGGGAATCTCGATCGGATATAATGGAAGTGGGTAATCCAAAATGAACCCATACATGCTAAAAGAACAACTTTGTTGTTTGTTCAGCTGTAATCTATTTTTTACAAGGTATTAAAATACACATTTTGCTGAACCTATCCACAACAACATATAAATAGTCATGACCTTTTCTAGATTTAGTCAGTCCCCCAACAAAGTCCATGGAAACACTTTCCTAAGGATGAGAAGGAACTGGTAGTGGAGTGTACAAGCCTAGTTTTCTATTGTTGGGCTTGCTTTTAGCACACATGGTACACCCTCTTACATATCTAGAAACTGTCTCATTCATTTTTGGCCAATAACAAAATCTTTGCAGCTATGCAACTGTTTTACTTACACCAAAGTGACTTGATATTAGAGAAGTGTGTGCTTCTCAAATTATCTTTACTCTTTCAGTTTTTGGAATGCATAAATTTCCAAAATGATACAATAATTGGTCCTTAACATGATAATCCAATTCTTCTACTTGTTTGCCACAACTTAAAGTTTCATATACATCTTTAAAATCTATATCTTGAGCATATTGTTCAATGTAGCTTTCATGCAATACTGAATTATGCTTAAGTATAGTAGATGCATTTATGATTGGTCTGGACAACATATCTGCAACTTTATTGTGTATACCATTTTTATATCTAATGACAAGATGAAACAGTTGTATAAAACTCATCCACTTATAGTGTCTTGATTGCTGCAACTTAATTTGTGAGTGTAAATATTGAAGTGGTTGGTGATCAGTATGTATAACTGTCTCTTTGCCCATTAAATAATGTTTCCACTTTTTTACACTCTGTACTAATGCATACAATTCCTTATCATATGTGAGATAATTAACTATTGTAGAATTAAATGTCTCATAATGATAACATATGGGTTTATCGTGTTGCATCAACATTTCTCCCATGGCATAGTCACTGGCATCTGTTTCAATCTCAAATGGTCTTTGAAGATCGGGCAATGCTAGTACTGGTGTTGTACTAATCTTTTCTTTTAAGGTGTCGAAGGCTTTCGCTGTTTGCCTCCCCACTAAAACACCTTGTTCAATCATGTTAAAGCATGTAAGGGAGCTGCAATCAAGGAAAAGTTAGCAATGAACTTTATCCAATACTGTGTTGCTCCTAGGAAGCTTCTAACTTTTGTAGCAGATTTGGGTTTATGCCAGTTTATAATGACTGCAACCTTAGAGGGATCTATCTTCAATTTACCACCCCCTACGATATGACCCAAATAATTCAAAGATGTTTTGCCAAATTCACAATTTGATAGCTTAACATAGAGATTTTATCTTTTCAAAACATCTAGTGTCTGCTTGACATGCTTCAAATGTTCTTCCCATGTTTTACTAAATATAAGAATGTCATCTAAATATACAATGACAAAATCATCAATAAAAGGTCTGAGTACATCATTCATTACTCTCATGAAAGTAGCAGGAGCATTAGTTAAGCCAAAAGGCATAACTAACCACTCATACAATCCGTGCTTTGTTTTGAAAGAAGTCTTCCATGCATCTTGTTCTGCAACTTTGACCTGATGGTAGCCACTATGCAAGTCCAACTTGGAAAAGTAAACAACTTCTTTCAACCGATCTAGTAGATCATCTATGCGAGGAAGGGGATAACGATTTTTTATCATTATCTTATTCAGTGCTTGGCAACCAATGCACATTCTCCATGAGCCATCTTTCTTTCTCACCAAGACAATTGGAGACCCACATGGCGATGTGCTAGGTTTTATGAACCCTTTCTCGAGCAGCTCTTGTACTTGATTCTTGATTTCTGCATTCTCTAAAGCAGACAACCTATACATTCTGATGTTAGGCAATGGAGCATCTTGCTGCAAATTAATATCATGTACTATTTCCTTTTGGGGTGGCAGACTTTTAGGTTCTTGAAATAGTATATCATATTCTGAAACAACTTTTTCTAAATCAGCTTTCTGTTTAGTATTACAGCCCTCAAATATATTGGTTTTATCAGGTTTCTTTTCCTTTACAACCATCTGCAAAAATTGTTTACATGAATCTACAATTCTTTTCATCTGCTCTGAGTTTATGAGAGTATAATTATTCTTGAGTTTATGAGCTCTTACAATATATTCAATTCCATCTTTAATGAGTTGATGCTTTTTTTCAGGTTTGTAGAAAATGGCTTTCCTATCATACAAGTAAGGACTTCCTAAAACAATTCCACATAAATCCAAAGGAACTATATCTAACTCAACCTCATCTACAAATGTTGACCCAAAAGAAAACCTAAGTTTACATTGTCCAGTCACTTGTAGCTTTGCTTTATCACATAACCAACCTAATGGATATGGCTTCTTGTGAGGTGTGGTTAGTAATCCTAGCTTCTTTACAATTGCTTCAGAAATTAAATTTACTTGTGAGCCACTATCAAACAAAGTATCAACCTTTTGATGCTTGAAAATAACTCGAATATGAAAAATCTCATGTCTTTTCCTCTCATTTTCTTCATTATCAATAGATTGTGCAGAATTACTAGTAGATGCTTCAGAATTTTTACCTTTTATACTTGTGGCTGCAATTGTTGTTTCATCCCCTGAGTCTGACCCCAAATCTTTTTGAATAGCTGCGGCAGTCTTCTTCTTTTTGCCATCAAACTTCTTAGGTCTCAGCTCCGGATGCAGAATCCAGAAGTGTTCATCATCATTCCCATCCTTCTTGCAGTAAGTGCACGAAGGCTTGGTCTTTTGTACAGCATTTGTCTTCCTCTCTTTCCATTTCTTCTTTCTCTTTTCCTTGTTCTTGCTTGCAGTGGGTTTTCATGATCCCCCAACTTCTAGGTTCACATTCTTGCCTCTTGCCTCTAGATGTGTAGCTTGAACAGATACCTCATCTATGCTAGTGGGATTAAACATGAGAATGGTGTGCTTTAAATAGCTGTGTAGACCACCTATATACTTCAATAGAGTTTCAGGTGAGTCTAAATAAATTCCTAGAATCAAAGCTCTTTTTCTAAATTCTTGAGTGTAGCCTTGTACACTTTTCCCTTTTAATTGACGAAGAGTTTGCCAGCTCATCATAGCTTGTGCATATAAGCTAGTGGATAGAATTGTTTTTTAATTGCACAAACAAATTCACTCCAGACAGAAAGAATTTTACTATGCTTCTTCATGTCAGCTTGTGTCCTGCCTTCCCACCATACCAAGGCAGTACCTCTAAGGCGTAGGCTAGCCAACTGAATCTTTCTTTTGTCTGAATCAATGTTCTGCACCTGCAATACACATCGATCTGTCTAATCCAACTATCCAGCTTCTCTGCATTCAACTCTCCATCATATATCGGCAAATCAAATTTAACATCTAATTTAATCAAAGATGTTTTCTTTTTATTTTCAGGGCTATTAGGATGTGTGGGAAGCTTTTCTTCTTTCCCTTTGCCTTTAGAATGGTCATGGAGGAGAGATTCTTCTACTCCTTTATCTTGTTTGGAGTTTGATGAATCTTCATCTCTACCTTTCTTAAATTCTCTATACATTTCCTCTACCATCGCCCTCATGGTCATGAAACTATCCATGAACTGGGAGTTCGATTCCAAGGGACTTTCTTCTGCCATTGTCCTCTTAGGGTAGACTCTTTCAATTTCTAGGTTAGCTTCAACCAATTCTCCTTCTCCTAATTTGAGCTTTGTCCTAGCTAGCATTCAACAACAAAATCCAGCACAAACTTGTCTAACCTTAGCAACCTAGAGCTTTGATACCACTTGAACTGAAATTGATCTAAGACAAACAATAAGGTATTACAGACTCATGTGCATGTATGTGTTTATGTTATTTTATGCAACGAATCGATAACATTGTGAAATACATAAACACTGAAGCAGTTAAAGAAAACACAACAGGCAAACATATAAACACAACAAGTTTAATAAGGAGTTCACCCAATACTCCTGGGCTACATCTCCTGGTCCAGCCTTCAGTAAATGGCCTCTCTATTATGTTTTCAAAGCAGAGTTTTTACAACAGTGAGCTCAATTTGAGCCTCACTCAACATATATAAATCAGCAAGGCTATACTTGGATCCCCCAAGTCTCTGGAGTACACAGACTCTCCTTACTGAATCTCAACCTCTATTGGTCACAATGGTATGAGTCCAATCTGAGACTCAATACCTGACAGGCATATACAGAGGATTTCACTTGAATCTCTTAAGCCCTTTCTAGAGTACACAGACTCTCTGACTCTCTTTGTCTCTGTCTTGATGCTGCCTTTGCTTCTGCAGGTCATCTCGACTTCCTCTCTCTGTTCTCTGCTCTTAGTTTTCTTAACTCGCTTATTGCTTTACTGCTTGCTTCTCTCTCTGTCAGTTTGTGGCTTTAAAGCCAGTCTGCTTTCTGACTATTCGTTTCTGCTTCCCAGCTTTTCGGTTCCCCTACCTCTATCCATTCGAATTCCTCTGTTCTGCAAATCATCACTGTATAACGCTTCACAGGGAGGTGGCCACCTATTTCATAACGAACTGAGTGTTAGTTCTCTTGGACATGGTCGTTTATTCCGTTACTCCAAGAATGCCCGCGAAACACGACCTTCTGCCAACGCATCTTCCATATTGGACTTCAAATCCTATACAACTCTGTCTGTTTACCTCGTCAGGTTTGGTCATCCATCGAAACGCATCTCTGCCATTGATCTGGGGGCCCCAGATCCTACGGTCATCGTCCATATCGGGCGGGTAAGTAACATCATGTTTACCCATCCGATGTGAATGATTTTCTCTCTCTTCTGTAGGACACGTGGCACCCATTGTGTGGCATCAGGCAAGACTTGGTTGAAACCGCTTACCGCTCGAAGCCCTTCCGATATTCTATCGGTTTTTGTGGGACCCCGCTTCTGACGGAATCGAAATGATATTTTTCCGCAATTTACAATTATTTCAGGTCTGGGCGCTCGAGGCTTTTCCTTCTTTGAGGGGTTTGCCCTGCGATAATCACATATCAAAAACTACCCCCATTTCTTGAATTGACTCCTGGTTTTTCTAATTTGTGGCAGCACGCGTTACCATGGGCCGAAAGTCTACGCGCTCGACCGAGGGTTCTCGTTGCTTCGCACCGATCACAAATTGCAACTGTTACGAGGATATCTCTGATAAGCTTGAACTTTATAAGACTTTGAAACTTTGGCATGAATTTTACAGAGTTTTTGAAAACTTAGAGAGTGTTTTAGGACCCAATTTGGATCAGACAAAATCACTCTCTTGGAGGGTCGAAATTATATTGTTCAAGAGGGTCAAATTGCTAGGTTCATTTGCATTTTCCAGGAGGGTTGAATACCTAATTGAGGATGAGTTGTAGAGCTAAGGAGTCAAACATATGTTTTTTTGAAATATCCCCATCGGGTTTCCTTCCAAATTAATTGATGTAATTTGCTTCCAATTTATAAATAAAATAGTTGGAGCTTGTAGTGATTTCTCTACAATTTTTGAAACAATGTTTGCAAATTATTGTTGAATCTTCTAGAAAAAAAATTATAGTGAACTTCTTGAATTTAAATTTTTGGAAATTAAGTCCATTATATAAGTGGTATATTACACTTTTCTCTTCCTTCATCCATTTGATTAGGATTCAACATTTTAGGTTGAGTGCGGTTAGGAGAGGGAACATCACACTCTCTATATTTTTTAGTGACTGCCCTTCTAGTAGACATATTTGTACTCTCACATTTCCTTGACATACAGAAACATACTACAAGCATTTAGCTTCCAAGAAACACACCTTGTGTTAAATGCTCTCCTTTAAGGTGCCTGTAAATAAATCTAATAAATTATCCTTTGGAATTTTCTTTACTTTGAGACATTTTGAAAGCGTTGAATGTGCTTTGTAATTGGAACTCTTTCCAAATGTTTATCAATTGACTAAAGGATGCACTGCTCTTAATATCCCCATAAAATGTCATTGATTCATTTGTAAAAATTGACGAGGAGATAATATAATCCATTTTTTGTTCACAAATCCATTAGGATTAAACAAATTGATTAGGTTCTAAATACAAGGATGCAAGACCTACCTTTTGTAAAGTTGGCACTTGGTGTAGCTTGAAGAATTTTTACATATGGTATATCCATGTTATATGACATTTACCATAAAATTTCCTCACAATGATCTTGGGAATCAAGTAGTTCCTTGGTCCTAAGTTGAGCCCCAAATGATGAGGATCTTGGAGTGATGAATGAGTATGATGCTAAGAATCAATATTTGTGTTCTCCAAATCAGTTAAAATCTTCTCTATATGTGACCGAGGTTCAATAAAAAATCTCCTTATTTTCATGATTTCCTTGGGGTCATGGTATTGTTTTTATATGACCTCTCATCTAGGTTATGTAATAATATGGGTATTTTATAATCCTTTCCTTTTATGATCTACCAACTTTTTCATTTTATCTTCAACTTCCATATTTTGATTTGTATACTTTTCCATCTTTTGGTCCATCAACTTTCCATTTTATTTTCAAGTTCCATTTTTAAAGACTTCTTGAAAACATGCCAAATAAACCTTCTTCAACATATTATTACCCATGTCATTAAATTGGTTCCTCAATTGGGATACTTGGTTTTCTAAGTCTTCACATTCTAGGATTCATGGATGAGTTCTCTAGAGGTTTAGCAAGTGTATAACATTTTCCACCACTTCTCTCTATGTGAGCAAAAAATGAGGTCCAATTATATTTATTATCTATTTTCTCTTTACAACTCCTTTTGAATTATCTCAAATAGATATCCCAATAAAATATTATGCAATTTCTAATTTAACATACCCTTTCAAAACCCTAATTTGGAGACAATTCAATAGGCCAACCTTATACTTATATAACTCTAAAATTTTTGTATCTCTTAGTCTAAAATTTTGATTTGTAGTAGTCTAATATATATTCTCTACAATTCCATAGCTTTAAATAAATTCTAAAGTGCCAAGAATAAGTTATGGTAACTTTCTCAAAGCTTGTTTATTTTGGCCCTTTTAGGTGAGTGAACTTGTACAAACTATTGTGTCAAATTTTTACAATCCTAATTATGAAAATTTGGCCTAAAATATTATGGAATATATTCTGTTTAATATAATACTTGACACTTCCAAATCAAATCATAAACTGTCAAACTAGGCTATTCTTGTTCAGAAATAAAATGCATTCAAACCATACTTAAGCCACCACAAAGACTGATTTTGAAATTAATTTAAATCGATCTATTGCTGCTTAAAGGAAAACGAAATGATCTGAATTTATAAACGAAATTGAATTGTTGTCAAATTGCTATGAAATCAATCTCTGTGATATTGTACTTGGAATGGAAATCAAACTTATCCTATCATGCTGAAATAAAACTAAATTATCCTGTGATATCTCAATGACTCAAATCAATGCTAAGAATTAAATGCTTTGAATTAAATCACATTGCTTGAATTAAATCATAATGCTTGAAATCACACGACTTGAATTAAACAATCATAATGCTTGAAATAAATCACCCACTTCAAATTGTGAAAATCAAGAACACAACACCTATCATTACCAAGCACAAATTCGTATGCAATTACAATCAAGACCTTTCAAACCATAAATCATTCAATCGAATACACATGAAATATTCATATTCAAACCCACACCATACATCAAAACTCAGAAATCGTTATGTTCCTATATCTTGAATGCTCCAATTACGAATATGAATATGCTCGGCTCTAATACAGGAAACAAAGTATGAATCTATATTTAAATATGAGCGCGGACTATATAATGAATTGGAAATCTTCAAACTCAGGAAAACATTTCTTCGATCATTCGATTTATAATGCAATGGTAACTAAATACTGGAAAATCGAACCACGCATATTACAAAATCACACAAGGAAAGTCTACAAATGTTAACCTCATGAAATCTTACACTATAAAATCGCACACCTAATTATCCTATTGATTAATCAAGATTATTTCTAGAGGTGGTGGGCCCTCCCACACGTCGAGTAAGCTAACTTACTGCAATGAAAGAAATATTTAGAACATTAAAAACATGACTCACAATCAACCACGCTGGCAAACGTTCTAGTTCACAACTTGGAAATAGCCATATGCATAAAACTTCATAATAGAGTCTTGAAAACAAATTACATAGATCACTGTATCTTGCTAGCACACTAGCACTGTATTCTATTACATTGGCCTTTATAGGCAACTGATTAAATGTAAAACTAACAATGAATCTAACTAGAACTAATTTAAGCATATTTGCTTTGCTTCAAATCAGCTTTGCCTTGCTTGGAACAAACTGTTTCCCTTCGAGATAACTAACTGCTAACATTAGAGTAGTCTACTTCAATTTCGATCTAGAAGATCTTCAACTTGAAAGCATCGAGCTCAGCGTAACAAAATCTTCTTAAGCTGTGTACATTGATCTTCAAGAAGTCAAAAAGGAATGTAGAAGAAGTCCACCTGGCCACTACCATCTTGAGTACAGATCAAGGACCATTTGTTTGAGTATGAAAATGAGAATGATGTTGATGACAAGGCATCCTTTCCATCCTTGTGCTGACCTGCCAATCCTGCCACTAATCTTCATAGCTAAACCCGTAAATAGATAGTTAGCATATTAAGAATATGACTCAAAATCCACTTAAACTTAATCATAAATAGAAAAACAATGCCAGTTAGATGCATTTACCTCTGGTCATATATGAGCAAGGTTTAGGTAGTAATGTAGGTGGTAGGGTAGGTGGAAGGAGTACTTTTTAGACAAAAGATGGTGAAAATAGGGGTGAAAAGCAGAAAATTTGGGGACAAAAATGGGCGCCAACATCCCCCCCATGCTGATTTGAATGCATGTCCTCATGCATATTGCCATAGTATGCCAAAATAGTGATGATGCTATAACAAAAGGAACCCTGGTCAAAGACCAGCGGCCTTAACCAAGACTTCTAACCTAGGAATGGAACACTTTTTGAATTGTAAAGCAAGTTCTTGAGCACTTATCTTCTTGGTGGGTTTAAGTCTGGAGGCTTTCCAACGTATCAACTGCTTATTCTTTTGCTTCAACTCATCATTTTGAGAAAAAACCATAGATTAGTATCCCTGATTTGATTGTTGACTTCCGTGACATAATGAAATAAGACTTTGTATTTATTTTCTTGCTCGCAGAGCTTACCAATCCTTTTCTGCAACTTTACTAATCAAATCTTTAGATTTTCTTCTTCAACCAGAACTGGGGTTTTCATGGGTGTCGTGGACTGTTGAGAGGCACTGCCTCCTAGTGCTTTGTTGTTACCTTTCCTCCATGAGGAAGCTTGTTGGACCTCTCTACTGAAATTTCTACTAGGATCCTTGCTTGGCAAGGGTTGAACAGGTGACAATGTCTCTAAGTCTTATGCAATATCAAAAGGAACCTTTGTTGCAGATGTTGGTTCATGTGTTTTCTGGGGGGGAATGTAACTCTTTATCATCTGAATCAGGAGAAGAAAGAACATCAATGTGCTCAGAGTTCACAACTTTAGGTGCAGGATGCTTAAGTTTGTTCATGCTTTGAGTTCTGTGACGACCCTGGGATGATGTCTCTGCCATAGGAATTGATGGTACTCAGGCTAGAAAGAGGGATCTCTTTCGCTTAAGCTTTGATTCTACCCTGGCATGAGCTTCAGGGGTTTTAGACGCAGGCTCTTCACCTTTTGTCTCCATAGTGTCACCTGGCTCAGGTTGGTCTTCATCATCCTTGCTCTGCTTGTTTTGTTGCTTCTTCTTTTTCCATGCCTTCAAAGACATCCCTTCCTCCACAGCGTTAGAACAAGGCGCTAATTCTTGAGGGGTTTCGGGATAGGAGAGGTAGGGTTGACTGTAGGAGTAGGTGTCATCTGGGAATTTTGTGACAGAGCCTCCTCTTTATGTTTGAGTGACTGGCCCACCAAGCATTGTTGACCCTTAAATTAGGTTTCTTCTCCAGGAAAGTTCTCAACCAAGAAGTCTTCCCACGACTTCCACGCTTCTTAAGCTCAGCGATGACCATCATTTTAATGAGGCTATGGTGATATAGGGTCGTTTCAAGATTTTTTCTCTCTGACTGCACCCCTCGAGACATCTTATGCAAACTTAATCTCAGAAAATGCGGAATATTAACTTTACTATCCTCAGCAAAATATGATAGCAAGCGAATGTGATAGAGAAACACCATAGCATACCTCCCTTCGCAAGTAATAAACCATTGCAACATAGTAATCAAAGGATGCCACTTCTCCTCTACACAGAGAACGCCTTTCACCCAACTAATCAATTGATAAGTCGGCTTGAGAAATGTGGCACAGTTTGGAATGCTCAATTGTCCTCCCTTGAAAAATGCTTCACCCGAGGAGGGAAACCCTATAGCCTAGCTAAGCGACTCTTCTGTGACTTTAAAACTCAAATTCCCTATCTTGACATGTTCTCCATCAAAATTCTATGTGAACACCAGGGCCACCTTGTCGTTGTGTCCTTGGAATTTTTGTAAGAATGGAAACCATCCTTGTTCTTCCAAAATTCCCTTACATTGCTGATATTCAGGACTACGGGAGAATTGGCCAAATGTAGGTTCATGGCGGTCGGCCCCCATGTCTGTATGAAACCACAATCCTCAAATTCAATGCTCTGCTTGCAGCAATGAATAAGAGTATGACTTCCCTGTAATTGATAACCAAAAATGGTAGCCCTAATCCTTATGAGAATTGCCCCAACATTTCAATGATTTGGCCCAAATCGTGCCTTCAGGTTGTTAGGTTCCTATACCAATAGGAGGCATAATTTTGAATGACTAATGTTAAGCCTTGTAATATTGTACATACCTTTGCTTTCTGCAAATATTTTCCATATTAAAAAATTAAAAAATGTAAATAGGGTATGTCCTAAAAGAATAATCAAAGGAAAAATAAAATGAAAAGGTCAAAAGAAAAAAATGAAAATAAATGAACCCAAAAAAAAAAGAGACCATGAAAGTGTGCAAGTCAAAATGCCACTACTATTTACTTTTTATGCATAATAAATGATTTTGTTCAGCTTGTTACTTATGCCACAATCCATGATAGTCAAAATGTTTAAGCTTGGCTATTTCATACTTTTAATTTTATGTTTATAAGTAGTGAATAAATCTGACCAAATAGTGTAATCTTGGCAGATCATTAGATAGGTAGAGTGAATAAAAGGAGCTCATCAGTTTAATCTGAGCCCTTGGATGATATAAGGTTAGAATTATATAGTTTATTTTGTAAAGAAAAATAAAAAGATTGATAAGGGTTTGCTAGCCTAAATGCACCCAAATAAAGTGAAGAAAAAATGGTAGGATGAGTAAGTGGGTAAGTAGTAGAAAGGTTGTAGAAATATCATGTCATTTGATACAAAAAGCACTTATGTCATTGTTCCAAATGCATCATTTAAATATGCATAAGTGGTAAACAAAACAAAATCAATGGTTCACAATTTGGTTTACTTAACATCCCCTCATTCATTTTAACCCCTATGACACTCACTAACTTCCCTTTCATAATAAAAATATTAATACCTATAGTTTTTTAAGTCAAAAAGGCTCAGAGCATTTCTCTAACTTCTGGTGGGACCGGACCCTTGGCTTGATGACTTAAGAAGGAAAGGTGTTAAATTCCCTTATAATTCATTCATCCCCCTCACAAAACCCCTTTTCCTAAGGTTAAGTTCTCTTGCCTAGGAAAACCCCTTTATAAACATGTTTTATGTACAAAACCCACCAAACATATTTATCCTAAATACTAAGTATATGGAAAGCATACCACATTTCATATACCTAAGTGCAATACCCCTTCCGTTCATTTCACCACATAATTATTTAAAATTTCCGGAAAATCCATTGTCCCGTATATATATAAGTCCTTTATATAAATTAACCCCACCCCTTAGTTTATTTATAAACTATATTACTACCCCATATCCCACAAATATTTTAAATCTCACCCTCAGTCCTTAATCCCGTGTTAAAGAGTCCCCGATGAGATTAAGCTCCAAGTTAATCTCATACTGCCAATGATTAGACCCATGGGCCCCCCGAAAAACTTTATGGGTAAATCACCGCGCAGCTTCACCTCCCGATCACCGTATGATCTCCCTCCCCCTCATCCAATAGCTCGCATCCATATCGGGCCGACCCGATGTCCGCCTTTTACCCGCCTGATAAGGTGGTTTTCCTCCCGGCCCCCAATGCTACGTGGAAAACGCTGAATGGAATCAGGCGACCCCTCCCAAATACCGCCCGCACCATAAAAGCGGTGCGATAAACCTCCCAAACCACTTCCCCCTTTCAGCCAAAAACTATCATTGTTCATCAATCAATGAACCTGCCAAAAATTAACCGTTTTTGCTATAAAATCCTGTTTACCCCTCTTTTCACTCTTTTTACGCAATTGTTATTGAAAATTCAGAAAAGCCATTGTGACCCTTGCAAACAGCGAAATTGCTCACTGACCTCCGCCATTACTCCGGAGACGCTGCAAATAGCCCAGCTCATCCATCAGTTCATACCAGAACGTACAAACCTCTGCAACCACCATCAACCACCATTTTCAATCAATTCCACCCAATTCCAGGTATTTAACCGTGGAATTCCAACTCCATTGTCAAATTCAAAGTCAATTCACCCTCATAACACTGTTAGTTAAGTAAAAAAGATCAAATTTACTTAAATTTTAACACTGTGATTCATAAACAACTGCAAAACCTCCATTGCCCTAAAAACTCTGAATCACCCCCCACACTCAAATCCATAAGAACTGAGTATGGCTGCCCCAATTGCAATGGATGTAAGGCCCATCACTACACCTCATTTAGACCTAGACCACCTTCCTTTAGCGGATAAAGATTTCCAAATAAAAGATACCACTGCCCTAGAACCCCTGCTCAAAGTACATTTCCAAAGTAGGGACAGGTTCCTAAACCACGCTGATGAGATTGGCCTTTGGGAGTCAAATTTACCCAAATACCAGTTCCCCCAAGTCCACATTTTCCCAGAGATTTTCCATTACTGTCATGCCAATTACATTCCCAGTCAGAGAGCAGTCATGTCCCCAAACCAAACCATACTTTTCACCATCACTGTTGAGTCCATAAACGAAATGTTGCAGCTCCAACCAGGGCCAAACCTGACTCCCCTCTCAATTGGAGACTTGTTGGACTTGTATCCCAAACTTATCTCTGCAAAATTGGCCCAACTGTTCCAAACCTTCATCAGAGAAGAGAAACACATCCCTAAGGACTCCCCTCCATATGTATCAGTCATTTTCTCTCCATGGGGCCAGAATATTGTGGCCATGATATCTTGTGTTTTGGGTTACTCCACCAGTGAGTATATTGATGAAATAATCCTTGCCTTCATGTCCATCTACACTATAGGGCAGCCTCCTGCTATCATTTATGACTATGCCCAATTTATAGCTAATAGGATGCATGAGAAATTCCTTAGAATGAACAATGAAAGAGTTTTCAAATACTCCTATGTTTTATACCATCTTTTCCTGTATTATCAATCAGAGAAGTTCCCATTCACCCTTCAAAAGCTTGACACCAAGGGTCAGCCCAGGTTAGTCATTTTTTGGACCCCATTGATCCACCAATACTAGTCTCCATACTCTTACTCTGATTTCATTGATTTATTTGTACATCCAGTCATGGAAATGTTGACTGGAAGCCCTCCTCCTAGAATTAGTCCAGAAATAAAGAGAGTCCTTCAATTGTCTAAGCAGACCAAAGTTGGTGACTGGTACCTTTACCAGAACCATACAAAAATCAGGATATATGGTTGCATGCTTGCACCATATAAGTTGCCAAGATACCTCCCCATGAGGTTGTTTGCCCTAGAATATTATAGACAAATCATCAATGCAGATGAAGTCAACTTCGTCAATGCCAAGAAGAAGGCTTATTTCAAGATAAAATACCAACTAGGCCCCTTCATATGCAACTCTAGAGAGGCTGGCAAAGAGGCAGATTTGATATTACAGAATATGAAGTTCCAAAGAAGTTTTGTTTGGAGATATGATCCTTTGGAATTCATCACAAAGAAGAGACAAAAGGTCAAGCTAGGACCTTTCATTCACCATCCCATACCTGAAATAGAAGCATATGCAAATCAAACAGAATGGGTGGAAGGTACCCTAGTAGACCAAGACAGCACCAGAGTAGACATAGAGAATGCTCTAATTGATTTAGAAAAGCAGCTTGATGACAACTCTTTTCTGCAAGTACCAGAAGAACCAGAAAGAACCATGAGTACCCCTCCAGTCATGTAGACTCCTCAGAATGAGGAGAAGATCCCAAAAAGAAACAGAGAAGGGGCTTCCACTTCAGGAATGGCCACCTCCGATTTGCAGCAGGAATCAAACAAGAGGCAAAGGCTAAATCCAGCCTTTAAGCAGGAATATACTGAAGGCTCAAATGAGGTCACAAATATAGAAGCAGAAAGAAGTAGGCCTACCACTCCATCTAGAGGCATGCAAGAGCCTTCCACATCACAAACTCAGATGTTGGAAAGGCAACTTAGTGTTGAAGTATCTTCCTTTAGAATGCCTACTGACAAAGACCAAGATATCAAGGAAAGATATAAAGAAATCAAAGCCAGAAATGAGAGGCTTAAGGCCCAAACATATGCACAATACCTAAAGCTGACTCCCACCAATCAAACAAGGCTAATGTTAGCCTTTGACATTAAAGAGGGAAAGCTGCAAATGACCTTTGTTAAGCCTACAACCTAGCAGCCAAAGACAACATCAGATTTCAAAAGGGTATATTTTGAAGTGTTGGCAAGGGATATTCATCCCATAGACCAGATTGAACTACACAAACAGGCTGGAGAGATGATATACTCCACCCTAACAGGTAAAGCCATAGCTGCCCATCAGCTACAAAACTCTCTAAACAACATCTCAGCACAATTCCAGTTAGAGAAGGCCTCCTCACAGGCCAAGGATACAAGGATCAAGTCCTTAGAGGACTTAGTGATTGAATTGGGACACGATCCCAAGGATATAAAAGCTACAGAGAAGCTTATTAAGAAGAAAAATGATGATATTACTGCACTTAAGAGGCAATTGAAAATACCCCAGCTGCAACATCCTCAAACTCTAGAAGTCATAAAGAATCAAACCAGACATGAGGAGTTGATGGACTTGATCTTGAAGCTGAATGATCAACTAAATGAGACAGAAAAGGAGTTGAACACTTTAATTCAACTGAAGTAACGCAACATGGCCACAAATTCCAAAGAGTTCATCCCTACAGTATCCACAGTAGTTCCTTCTACACTGGCAAGCATCACTGGCACCCACTGCTCCACCTGCCACAACATTTCCAGTCACAACAGAACCTACAACAACAACAGGTGCACAAGGAGAGAAAGTAGCAGAATTGGTTAAATCCATGGAAGAGATGTCTATCCAGGCTACAGAGATGAAAAGACTAAAGGAAAAGGTGGCAAGTTTGGAAACTGACTGCAAACTTGCCCAACTCAAGCAAAAAGAAGAAATACAAAAGGCCCAAAGAATGGGTGAGAGGATCAAAATCTTAGAAAAGGACTTAACGCTGGAGAAACCACTTGGACAGACCAAAGAAATGTTGTGGGCCAATATCATTGACTCTATCAATGATATTTGGCCATCAATCCAAGTTATTTTTGAACAAACAGAGTTAGTAAAGGTAGCTACAGAAGCTATCTAGAAAGTAAAGGAGGAACTGGGAGATAAGCCTGAGGATGCAAATAGACTCATCCACTTCCTCAACAGCAAGAACAGATACGAGCTCCATGAGCTAAATATAGAAGATAGAACTGCCACCATTTTGGAAATAAGGAAGGTCCTTTCCAAAAGGAACCTTATGCTTAACTTAGAAGAAAAATGCCACAATATGCAGGTAGCCATTGATAGGTTCATGGCTAAATTCCAGATTTTGAGGGAAAAAGGTCTGCCCAGTCCTATGGTTATAAATGAAAAACTCATGACACAGTTGGACTACGGTAATAGACTCAGACAGTTGGCTAAGGAACAAGCCAGCTCTTCATCCATAAAAGCCCTGCCAACAGGCAAAGTGTTATATGACACATTTGAAAACTTGTTTTTTCTGGAACATGAGGTCAAACATTTATTCCTCACCAAGCCCAATTTTGCCAAATATATTGAAGCTGATGAGATCTATAGGAGGATGATGAATGTGAAATTACCAGATGCAGAATGGTGGGAGACTGACTAATTTATTGTGAAGAATTTACAGCTAAAAGTTACCACACAGTAAAAATGAAGGCAGCCAGGTAAACAGGTAAAAACAGGGCAGCAGGGTCAAAGAGTAGCAGGGTCAAAGAGTATCAAGTGAAAGATCAAAGTAAAGAAGACTCCAACATGAAACACTACAACAACAAGCCAGCATAAAAGGCTACACTTCAGCAATAAAGGCCAGCACAACCATAATAAAAGGGACAACATGAAACAATGCATTAGCTATCTCTATCTTCTTGCAAGAAGATATTTGTATTTCCAAGATTAAATCTCAAGTTGTTTTGAGATATTTTGTAATAATTTTTTGTATAAATACTTCATAATTCGAAGTATGTAGGGTGGGATTCCAAACATTTCTATAGACTTCTTGTTCTTGAGTCTAACATTCTATTATATCAATGACTAGATCAGCTGGCTGGAGCAAGGAATAAAGATCAAATATTTCACTGGATTCTTGTGTAAAGCAAAGTTCAAATAAGTATTCTCTCTTGTTCAATATTATTTTTCTTTAAGTTTTTCCACAGCCTTACTTGTATCTCTAAAAATCTGAATGCTAAAACATGGAATTATATCTCAAAAATCTCCTAGCTACACTCTATTTTGACTATTATGCATATTTAATGTTTTCTTCACTAGTTTAAGTTAAGGAATTCTTGATTGCTCCTTAGTTTAGGTAGTTCCTTGTGATCTATAGCAAAGGATTCTTAATTGCCTTTGTTCATGATTATCCTCTATTCTTCATCTTAACCCCGGTATGAGGATTCTTAAGTGCTCTCTCACCCTGGTTAGGATCATTTCACCCATTTGACCTAAAGATTTGCACTTTACTTTGCTAGCCTGCCCTGTGAACATTCCCTTTAATGAATTGATCCATTTTGCTATCCATTTGTTGACTCCATATCCCAATGGCTTAAAGACCTTGCTCTATCCATCTGTTCCAAGAATTCCACAACCCAACCTTCAATTCAAAACCAAAACCCCAATGAACGTTAAGAACTAGCCTAAAATCCCAGTAAAACAAAGCTAAATTTCATAGAGAGAGCCCTCTCTGAGTCATAGGTTGGCTAGAGCCTATACTTAAAAGATTGGTTTATGGTTACCTCAGTTTATTCCTTCTTCTGATAACTTCTAAGGAAAATTTTGAGTGATAACACAGGGGAATGATCACCACAATGGTGGGGAAGTTCGAAGCTTAAGGTGTGATGATGGCCTTGACTTGGATGTGATTTGAGTGGAGTGCTTGGTAATTATTTAGGACAAAGGGGAGGTTTACACGAACCAAATAGGATTAGCAGGGGTCTTTAGTAAATGATGATAGGAAGAGGAGTATAAGGACTAAGGTTATGAATTAGAGGAAAGGAATAGTTAGGAAAACACAGAGGGTGCATGTCACTTAGCATATATTTTAACCATTCATAATCAAATCTAAGTAAATCATAAGCACATACCTTTACTAACTTATAATGATATAGGGTGTTGGGCTTGAAAGATTATCCAGCTCTGTTTGATAGTAGCAGCAGGATACTGATCATAAAATAATGCTTGTGGGAATGAAGCTTAGACACCAAGTATGCTCTGCAAATGTTGTTCTTGAAATACACTTGTAATGGTAGAACTTGATTTTACACAGTAAAGTACAGAAAGTTGTTAGGTACAGAAAATTTAGAGTACAGAATCTGGAAATTTCTCTTTGCATAATGTCATGTAGTTTGTTGAATGTTTCCTCCAAATCATAAGTAAACCTGCTCACCATCCCATGGATTTTTAACCAAGTTGGGGATGATAACTGCCTGAGGCATTTCATATTTAGAGAGCTTGAAATGGCCAGAAAGAAAGCTCTAAGGGGGTTTCTTTTCCATACATATTTTGTTGAGCCTGGAAAAGAATACTTACGTGCTCAAAAAATCCCTAACTACTACCACTCTATAGTTTTAACGAGCCTAAAGTAGCCACTGCTCGAGGTATTCATATTTAGAGAGTCTGAACCACCCAAAGGAGACTCTAAGGGGCTTCTTTTTCATAAGTATTTCATGAGCCCGACAAAGAATAAATTTGTACTCGAGGAATCCATAGGCTACCACTAGTCCATGTAGTTATTACAAGCCTAGATCAGTTACTGCTCGAGAGTTTCAATTTTTGAGAGTCTGAAAACATCCAAAGAAGACTCTAAAAGGCTCCTTTTCCATAATTAATCTGTCAAGTCTGGCTAAAGGAATAAACCTACCCAAGACAGATTTCTCCTTTATTCTACATGGGCTGTGGGGAGAAACACCTAAAGATATGAAAAAAATGACAACCCATTGATTATATATATGTATATATATATATAAAATAAATCAACTAGATGAACCAGCAAGAGGTTGGTCATTTTCATGGACCAGCTCCATCTTTGGATCTCTTCTTACCTCCTGCAGAAATTGTTGTCGAGAGAGCGGTTGGTGATAAATCTTGAGTCAGTGGCCATTTACTACAAAAGAGGTATGATTGTCATCAATAGTTTTAATGCAAACTGAGCCATTGTCAAAAACTTCATCCACCTCATAGGTACCTAACCATCTAGTGGATAATTTACCTTTGAACTGTTTGAACTTACTACCATAAAGAAAGGCCCAATCTCCTGGATAGAAAATCTTTTTTTTAATAAACGTATCATGCCAACGATCTCTTTGATCTTGCACCAACATGGTTCGATGGAATTCATCCTGTCTAATCTAGTCAAGCTCATTTAGTTGCATTTACCTTTGTTCTTGGGCTTCATCAAGATTCATCCCAATTTCACTGGAAATCTGAAATGTTTGCACTTGGAATTCAAAGGTAGCAGCACCTGTTTACCATAAACTAGCTCATACAGGGTGTGCCATGTCACATTCCTCCAAGTTATACGGTGAGCCCATAATGCATCCAATAACTTGTCAACCCAATCCCTATGATGTAACTGAATGGTCTTGGTAAAGATGGATTATAATACTTTGTTTGTGGATTCCACCTACCCATTGGCTTGGGGGTGGTAAGGAGTAGATTTTCGATGTTTGATTCGATACTGTTCAGTGAGACCCTTGACCAATTTTGATGTGAGTTGTGTACCCTGGTCAGTAAAAATCTCTCAAGGTACTCTAAATCTAGTGAAAATGTCTTCAAAAAGGAATTCCACTACTCCCTTTTCAGTTTCAGCATGCAAAGCCTTAGCTTCCACCCACTTTGTAACGTAGTCGGTGCAAAATAAAATGTACTTTTTCTTCTTTGACATGGGGGAGATAGGTCCCATGAAATCTAATGCCCAATTATCAAAAGTTTCTATTGATATCTGTGTCTAAAGGGGCAGCTCATCAGAAGGAACTAGCCTACTCATCATCTGACAAGCATCACAACTGGATACAAAATTTTTGGCATCTTTGAAAAGCGAGGGCCAATAATACCCGATACGAAGGACTTTGTATGTGGTCCTTTTGTCTGCAAAGTGCCCCCCACAAGGCTCACTGTGGCAGGCCTTCAACACATCAAATATCTCATTTTCTCACACACATCTCCTCATGATCAAGTCGGTTCCGGTGTAGAACAAGTCTCCATCAATCCAAGAGTAGTTGGCACTACGCTGTATAATGTTATGTTTTTCCCTGGTAGACAGATTCTGAGGCAACTTTCCTGACACTAGGTAGTTGGCAACATATGCAAACCAGGGAGAAATGGTATATATAGCAAACAATTCTTCATCTGGGAAATCATCTAGTACAGGTGTTGGTACATTCCCCTAAACAACATTCATTTGAGATAGGAAGTAAGCTGCCAAATTATCTCGCCTAGGCCTATCAATCACAGTTATGTTAAATTCTTGCAACAGCAACAACCATCTAGTAATCCTACCATTAATGATAGGTTTGTTCATAAAAAATCTAATGGAAGAATGATCGGTATGGACAAAAGTCTCATAACCCCTTACGTAATGTCTAAATTTTCTAATGGCATGAAAAACTACTAACAAATACTTTTCAATAACTGTATAGTTCAATTTAGCAGGGGAAAGCTTATTGCTAACAAAATAAATAGCATAAGGAGAATGATCTTCCCTTTGTCCTAAGATTGCTCCAAGTGTGGTATATGAAGAATCCATGCAAATGTGGAATGGTAAGGACCAATTTGGTCCCCTCAATACTGGAGCAATGGACAACCTGTCCTTTAATACCTGAAAATCATGTTGACAATCATCATTCCAAACAAAATCAACATCCTTGGTCAATAATTTAAATAAAGGTGTTGCAATCCTTGTAAAGTTTTCAATAAATCGATGATAGTAACCCGCATGTCCCAAAAATCTTCTTACCTCTTTTTGTGTACTAGGAATTGAAATATGTGAGATTACCTCAATCTTGGCTGGATCGACCTTGATTCCTTCAAATGAAACGTGATGGCCCAAGACTATCCCCTTAGTTTGCATCATTTTACATTTACTACTGCTAAGGGCTAGGTGGGCTTCTTGACATCAGATCAACACTTTTTCTAGATTTTCCAGAGCTTGGGAAAAATCATCTCCATATACTGTGAAGTCGTCCATATAAACTTCTACATAGTCATGGATCAAGTCAGAAAAGATGGCTAGGACAGCTCGTTGAAATGTAGTTGGGGTGTTATAGAGGCCAAAAGGATCTTGAACGCAATAGGAATAGGTACCCTAAGGGCAAGTGAAAGTGGTATTCTCTTGGTCTTCCTCAACTATTTGAATTTGGTTATACCCATTGTACCCATCTAGAAAAGAGAAATACTTCTTACTAGAGAGTGTGTCAAGTACATAATCAATAAACAGTAGCTGAAATTAATCTCGTAAGGTAGCTTTTTTTAACTCCATGTAATCAACACATATGCGCCACTTACCGTTCTTATTCGGAACCACCACCAAAGGTGACACCCATCTGTTGTCTGAAATAGGATAGATAAACTCTGCAGCTAATAAATTTTGCAATTCATCTTTGACAATTTCCTTCAAGGCTAAGTTCATACGTCTCTGCGGCTGCTGGATCGATCTCATGTCCTCATTGGTATATATGTGGTGGATGCATGTATCTGGGTGTATACCTTTCATGTCCAAATAGTCCCAGGCAAAAGCTCTGGATTGTTCTTGAACCATGCTAAACAATTTCTGCTTTTGTTCTTCATTTAGTTCATTACCAATATACAAAATTTATCCTTCACCTATTTCGACCGGTTCCATAGTGGGTTCATTGTTGTCCTCTATTGTTGTGAATGAGCCAAATATAGCTATATGACAATATTCTTGAAACTCATTACTGAAAACATGTTGATAACCATTAAAAGAAATAGGGTAATCAATACAAGAACTATCACATAAAAATTGCTGCAAAATATGATCTTTTGATTGTTCCTGGAGTCCTCTAGATTGTTTAAATGATAATAAAGGAAACAATCCTCATCTCCATAAGGATTCTCTAACTATAAGGGCACTTCAACAATAGTTTGAGAAGGGGGGGAAATTTGACAAGGTTTGATTATATGAACCATTGGAAATGACCATTTCTCCATTGTGACACCCTATCATAGCATCAGTAGTAGCTAACCAAGGGCGTCCTAGGACTACAGGGTATCCTTGTTTTTTAGGAGAAATGACAATGAAATTGACAACATACAGCCAGGAAGCAATTGTGACCACTATGTCTTCTAGATCTCCCATGGGTTTAATAATGGATTTATCTGCCAATTCTAAAATAATAGGTATAGGTTTGAAGTCATAGAATTAATTACTGCTCCTAAGTCTACAAGGGTGTTTGGCAAGAGTACTCCATTGATTTCAATGGTCACTATGGGATTACCTAGGTCACTATATTTTAATGGTAAATCTGAGATCATCTTGGACATTTCACTCATGATTTTCACGTTTTGGTTCTTATATCCTTTTCTACCCGGTTTCTTAATATATATATCTTTAATTATTTTAGTATAGATAGGAATGTCCCTAATGGCTTGTAATAGTGGAATTTTAACACAAACATTCCTTAATTCTGATTCTAAATCATATTTGATTGGGATCTCCTCCTTCTTAACAAGTAATATTTCTGGGTAAGGAGGTTCATTTGGTTCTTCTTTTTGTTTTTTTTCTTGTTGATGGTGATTTTCAGTTTGTTCTTGAGGGGCCTCTTCCTGAATAATGACAGTTGATTTTTCCTTATTGATTGTTTTCCCAGATCGTAGTTGAATCTCATTCATTGGGACAACAGTGATCATATAGGTAGGAAAAGGTTGTACTTCCACATTTTGTACAAGATGAGGTTGTTTATTATGGTTGGGATTAGCTATGGGTTGTGCAGGCAACAAAGTAGGACGAGGCAGGTTAAATGATGGTGGTGCCTGCAAGGATGATGGGTTGGACGGTGCAGGTAAAAGTTGGTGTGAAGGAGGAGGAGGCAACGAGGGTTGTTGATAATGATTTGGATTGTACCCCTACTGATAAGGTTGAATGTTCAGATTGTAGGACGTACTCGGCACGTTTGAGTATGGAGGATAGGATTGGTTTTGGGGCTGAAAGGTGTTTCCATAGGGATTTGCCCTCCAATAGTGATTCCAAGGAGTGTTTTGTGATTGAGGAGTAAACCAAGGAGGGTAAGATGGCTGGAAACTCCAAGGTTGATTTTGACCATAGCCTTGGAAACTAGGATCTTGAAACATGTTTTGATTTGGGCTTCTCTAAGAGGGTTTCTTGTTTGCTTGTGAAAAATCATTTGTTTCAGCATTGACCTTACAGATAGCCTGTAAACCGAGAAGAGATTGACACTTATCAGTTGCATGTTCTAAAGCAAAAATCCCACAAACCTCAATAACATTGATGGGACACTCCCTCTCAACAAGCTTATTTCTACATTTAGGACAAAAGATTCCCATGGAAACCCTCTCATCTTCTTGTTTCTTTTTTAGTTTTATTGTGTCAAGCTGGTCACCAATAGTGTTTAGGATATCCGTTTTGAATTTTTCCAATAAGTTTCCTAATTCCACTCTAGTGACAGCGTTGGGTACAGATTTCTGATTTATTGGCACATAATCTCAGGAATTGTCACGAAGCTTCTTTCCTACTTTAGCCTGACGTTGTGATTAAGTGCGACATATTTCAGCCACTTCAGCAAAAGGCTTCTTATAAACATCCCCACCACTTATAATATTTAAGGTTTCGATACATTCATCCCTCAGCCCCTTCAAAAAGATGGTTCTGACAGTCGTCTCATCTAGATGTGCCCCTCGAGATTTATGGAAATTATAAAAGAAACGTTCAATATATTCTTCTAAGTTTTCGTCTTCCAATTGTTGCATCCTAAGAATATCGTTCACATCCCTACTTTTGCATAAGTCTTGGTATTTCTTAAGAAAGACAGACTTCATATCATCCCAGGAATAGATGGTGTGTTCACCTAGGCTCATAAACCATCAAAGAGCTGCATCTTTCAGGGTGGCTAGGAATTGCTTGAGATTATGTGCATCCTCATAATAATTATAACTCCTACATAAAATGTAAAATTCAAACAAGAAGGCATGTGGGTCCTCGGAGGACTTACCATAGAAGAGAGGAAGATATGCCATTGGTATGTTTTTCATGGTGATATTCTTGGTTACATCAAGAATAGGAAAACCAAAAGTGGTTTCTTATTCTTGTTCTTCTTCCGGTCCTCCCCTCAGTCCATCATGGTTCCCTCCGAATAGGTTGCGATGTGGGTCTTCTCCTTCCCCCTAACATTCCTCATTGTTTCGTCCAAATATGTTATGACGTTGGCCTTCTCCTTCTCGATTGGCCATGTCTACTATAGGTTCTTAAAGAGGTTTGTTAATGATTAATGTTGTGTGTGGAGCATGATTGTTCAGAGGTCTTTGTTTCAGCCGGATGTATACCCCAGGAAGTTTGTACACCCCTCCACGTGGGGGGGTGCAGGGGGGACTTGTCCCCCCCGCGGGGGTCCAGGGGGGCGATCCCCCCCGGTTGGGGGGTCCGGGGGCCAGCGGTCCCCCGGCGGGGGCTCGGGGGCAGCGCCCCCGAAGCTAAAAACAAATGTAAAATTGCCTTGTAAAAGTATAGTAATTTCTAGTCAATCTGGACCGTTCATTAGGCAAATGATTTGACGGTAGAACTTATGTTTAGTTTAGGGTTTTTTTCCCTAGAAGGCAACCCCTCTCTTTGTATGAGGGTATTGTATTGGAGGCTGAGATATAGATGTGTATTCTGTGAGCGAGAAACAGAGAGGTGAGACTGTGAGAGAAAACAGAGGATATTACAGCGGATTTGCTGTAGGTTGTGTCTCTTCATTTTGCTGGATAATATAAAGGAAGGACTGGCTGTTCGGGGTGGACGTAGCCCAAACTGGGTGAACCACGTATATCTGTGTCTCTCTTGTTTTGTGCGTTTTCTGTGTTTATATTTCTGCAATATTTTATGTGTTCCATTGCTCCGCAATATATAATTTTCTAACAACTGGTATCAGAGCCGAAGGTCTATTTGGCTGATAAACTCGCAGGAAAGAAGGGTTCCTGGTTCGAGTGGGAGCAATGGCGGAAGATGGTAAGTTTAGGGCCGAGAAATTTAACGGCCAAAACTTCTCACTGTGGAAGATGCAGATGGAAGATTATCTGTATCAGAAAGATCTATACATACCATTGGGTGGAAAAACAAAGATGCCGACGGGTATGAAAGACGAAGAATGGAACCTTCTTGATAGAAAGCCACTCGGAACAATACGGTTGTGCCTTGCTACGTCAGTCGCCTTCAACATTTCGAAGGAAACCACGAAAGAGGGTTTGATGCAGACGTTGTCGAAACTATATGAAAAACCCTCGGCCTCAAACAAGGTATTTCTTATGAAACAGTTATTTAATATGAATATGTCGGAAGGTGGATCTGTTGCAAACCATTTAAATGATTTTAATACAGTTACAAGTCAATTAAGTTCTGTAGGGGTAAACTTTGATGATGAAGTTAGAGCTCTGTTATTCTTGTGCTCATTACCAGAAAGTTGGAATGGTTTGGTAATGGCCATTAGTAACTCCGTTTCTGGATCTAGTACTTTAAAGTTTGATGATGTTGTCGGTGCTATCCTTAGCGAGAAAATGCGACGGAAAAGCTCCGGTGAGACATCGGGAAATTCTTTGAGTGCAGAGTCTAGAGGAAGAAAAATGGAAAGAGGAAAGAGCTCAGGATATCGCAGTAAATCAAGGAAAGGCAGATCCAAGTCCAGATCGGGGATAGTGTGCTAGAAATGTGGAAAGAAAGGACACCTAAAGAAAGACTGTAGATCTCGAAAGGGAAAAGAAGGAGATGCACAGCATGAAAACAATCATGAAGCAAATGTGACAGGTGAGGTGTTACAAGATGCTTTGATTCTTTCTTTCAAAAATATTACTGACTCTTGGGTGGTAGATTCAGGGGCTTCATTCCAAGCCACGCCTGATAAGAAATACTTTCATGACTATGTTCAAGGATATTTTGGACAAGTTCGTCTGGGTGATGATAAACCCTGTAAAATCATTGGAATGGGTAAGGTTCTTGTAAAACAGCAGAATGGAAACCAATGGCTATTAAAGGAGGTAAGGCATGTTCCAGATCTAAAGAAAAATTTGATTTCAACAGGGCAGTTAGGTGGTGAAGGTTGCGTGACAAATTTCACAGATAAAGCTTGGAAGGTCACCAAAGGAGCCCTGGTAATAGAAAAAGGCAAAAAGGTTGGTACATTGTATTTATGCAATGGTATTTCTAACTCTGTTAATGCTTTAACTTCCAAAGGAGCAGATGCAGCATTATGGCATCATAGGCTCGGACACATGAGTGAAAAGGGGATGAAGATTCTTCACACAAGGAATTTGTTGCCAGGTTTGAAGAATGTTGATTTGGACTTCTGTGAGAATTGCATTTATGGAAAACATAAGAGAGTCAGATTTCTCAGAGTTGGGAAAGAAAAGAAGAATGAAAAATTAGAGCTTGTGCATACAGATGTATGGGGACCTGCTCAGGTATCATCTCTCGATGGCTCTCGTTATTATGTTACTTTTATTGATGATGCAACTACAAAAACTTGGATTTATTGTATTAAGAATAAATCTGATGTATTTGATACTTTCAAGAAATGGAAAGCTTTGTTTGAGATTGAGATAGGAAAGAAATTGAAGTGTCTTAGATCAGACAATGGAGGTGAATATTGCAGCAAAGAGTTTGATAGGTACTGTTCAGAGCATGGAATTCGCAGAGAGAAGACAGTTCCAAGAACACCACAAGAAAATGGTGTGTCAGAAAGGATGAACAGAACAATCATGGAGCGTGCAAGGTGCATGAGATTTCATGCAGGATTGCCTTTACAATTTTGGGCAGATGCTGTAGATACTGTTGTTTATCTAATAAATAGAGGGCCTTCAAGTTCCTTGGATGGTGGTGTTCCAGAGGAAGCATGGACAGGTAAAAAGGTAAACTACTCTTTTTTAAAGCCTTTTGGTTGTGAGGCCTTTGTCCATATTGATAAAGAAAATAGAACAAAGCTTGAGGCAAAGTCAAAGAAATGTACCTTTATTGGATATGGTGTTAATGATTTTGGTTATCGCTTATATGATTACGAAAATCACAAAATCATTAGGAGCAGAGATGTAATATTCAAGGAAAAGGTCTTGTATAAGAATCAGTTGCAGGAAAAGAAACAGGAAAAAGAAAACAAGGAATACGCAGTTCTTGATGAAATCAGTGAAAAGGTAAAGGTGCCTGAAAATAATAATAATCAACAACAGCAACCACCACAACAGCAACAGGAACCCCAAACACCTGAAAGTGGTGTTAGAAGATCTACCAGGATAAGTAGACCCCCTGAACGATACTCTCCTTCATTATATTATTTATTGTTGACTGATTCTAGTGAACCCGAATGTTATGAAGAAGCAATGCAGGTTGAAAGCAGGAAGAAGTGGGAGGTAGCCATGGAAGAAGAGATGAACTCCTTAATGCATAACCAGACTTGGGATTTAGTCAGGTTGCCTGCAGGAAAAACTACATTGAAGAATAAATGAGTTGACAGGCTGAAGGAAGAAGATGGAGGAAAACAGAGGTACAAAGCTAGACTTGTGGTGAAGGGGTTTGCACAGAATAAAGGTATTGATTTTGATGAAATATTTTCTCATGTTGTTAAAATGACTTCAATCAGAACTATTTTAAGTCTTGCAGCAGCTGAAGATTTGCATCTTGAGCAGTTAGATGTAAAGACAAACTTTCTCCATGGGGATTTGGAGGAAGAGATCTATATGCAGCAGCCACAAGGATATGAGGTGAAAGGGAAGGAGAAACTAGTGTGCAGGTTGAAGAAGAGCTTGTATGGCTTAAAACAGGCTCCAAGGCAATGGTATCTAAAATTTGACAAGTTTATGTCTGAACAAGGTTATACTAGATGTCACTCTGATCATTGTGTTTATTTGAAAAAGCAAAATGATGGCAGATATATTATATTGTTATTGTATGTAGATGACATGCTTGTTGCAGGATCTAACATGCAGGAAATAAATGTGCTCAAAAGAAAATTGGCAAATTCATTTGCAATGAAGGATTTGGGAGCTGCAAAAAATATCCTTGGTATGAGAATAACTAGAGACAGGAAAAATCGTAAATTAACATTGTCTCAGAATGAGTACATACAAAAGGTGTTGAAAAGATTTAACATGCACAATGCAAAACCAGTTAGTACACCTTTTGCTAGCCATTTCAAACTTAGCAAGGAAATGTGCCCAAAGACCCAAGAAGACATGGATTATATGTCTAAAGTTCCATATGCATCAGCAGTTGGAAGCTTAATGTATGCAATGGTCTGCACAAGGCCTGATATTGCACATGTAGTGGGAGTTGTAAGCAAGTACATGAGAAATCCAGGAAAGGAACATTGGATGGCAGTGAAATGGATTCTCAGATATTTGAAAGGTACCACAAATCAAGCATTATGCTTTGGTGGTGCAAACATTTCTCTACAGGGATACGTTGATGCAGATATGGCAGGTGACAGAGATAACAGGAGGAGCACTACAGGATATGTATTTATTGTTAGAGGAAAAGCTGTCAGTTGGGTTTCAAAAATCCAAAGTGTTGTTGCACTTTCAACAACAGAAGCAGAGTATGTTGCTGCTACAGAGGCTAGTAAAGAAATGATTTGGTTACAAAGGTTTATGGGTGAATTGGGTAAGGAGCATGATAAGGGCACGTTATACAGTGATAGCCAAAGTGCCATTCATCTTGCAAAGAACTCATCATTTCATTCCAGGACTAAACACATACAGCTCAAGTACCATTTCATACGATCAGTGTTGGAAGATGGAGAGTTGAAGCTGGAAAAGATACACACTAGCCAGAATCCTACAGATATGCTAACAAAAGTTGTAACCAGGGAGAAACTGGGAATATGCTCAGTTTCAATTGGTCTTCAAGGATGACGATGAAGATGAGGAACAGCTAGGTCCAAAGAGGAGTCATTGTCCAGCAAATGACGCAGCGGTGGAGTTTCTACAATAATTCTCCAAGTGGGAGATTGTTGTGTGTGGAGCATGATTGTTCAGAGGTCTTTGTTTCAGTCGGATGTATACCCCAGGAAGTTTGTACACCCCTCCATGTGGGGGGGTGCGGGGGGGACTTGTCCCCCCCGCGGGGGTCCAGGGGAGCCGATCCCCCCCCGGCTGGGGGGTCCGGGGGCCAGCGGTCCCCCGGCGAGGGCTCGGGGGCAGCGCCCCTGAAGCTAAAAACAAATGTAAAATTGCCTTGTAAAAGTATAGTAATTTCTAGTCAATCTGGACCGTTCATTAGGCAGATGATCTGACGGTAGAACTTATGTTTAGTTTAGGGTTTTGTGCCCTAGAAGGCAACCCCTCTCTTTGTATGAGGGTATTGTATTGGAGGCTGAGATATAGATGTGTATTCTGTGAGCGAGAAACAGAGAGGTGAGACTGTGAGAGAAAACAGAGGATATTACAGCGGATTTGCTGTAGGTTGTGTCTCTTCATTTTGTTGGATAATATAAAGGAAGGACTGGCTGTTCGGGTTGGACGTAGCCCAAACTGGGTGAACCACGTATATCTGTGTCTCTCTTGTTTTGTGCGTTTTCTGTGTGTATATTTCTGCAATATTTTATGTGTTCCATTGCTCCGTAATATATAATTTTCTAACAATTACTCGGTCAACAAGATGTACTGAAGGGTGTTCCTTGATGTTATTTGATTCTAGATCTATGTGGTCTTGCAACTCAACTGGTTCTTCCAATGCAATTCCTTCTATACTCCAAAAAATAATGTGTTCAATTGTTTCCTCGTCTTGATTCAGAATCTCCCTCTCCAAAGCCACTTTGTTGTCAACGCCTCCTTTTTCTTGTTTTATTCCTGCATACCGATTAATAGGATTAGTGATTGGTGTGGTTGTCGGACCAAAAGTTGTAGGAAATTTTGAACTAGAAATAAATCTACCTTTACTGTCTCTAGGCCTACTTCTACTTATACGCATAAAGGAAAGGAAATAAAAGTTCAAAGATAAGCAAAAATGATCAGACTTTGGAGAAACCCCACTATAGTGGATGCGTGGCTCTTCACTCATGTCTTACCATACTCTCTCCGCCCTCTGACTGTCCTGCAATTGGAACTTTGTAATAATAATCTTACTTGAACCAAAGTACGACTCCCTAGCAATGATGCCAAAATGTTGAGAGTCTTAATTAGCGATTAAACCTCCTAATATTTAATTGTCAACCAGGACTTGTAAACATGAGTTGTACTGCGTTTTTGGCTCAAGGTTAAGTTCAGAGTATGTAATTTTCCTTGATAATGATCATTAAGTATAGAATGATAAAAACACTCTTCTATCAATTAAGTAAACTAGCACTCATCTCACTCTCATAAAATAATTCTTCACTTTAACATAAGAAATCTAAAGGAAATCAATTTAACTCAATACATTTTTGTTTCTTATTCTAAATTTCTGCAATCAAAAGACAGACCCACTGAAACAAAAGGCTTAATGAAATTCAATCTAAGCACAATTCTTGAAGTAAAACCTTTTTCAAAGAAGGAAGTTCAAACTCCAATTATTCAAAAAGCAGAGGAAAGCAATCTTGAAAACCTAATCTCTAAGAAATCAAAACGCAATGCTACAACTTGAAAAGAAAACCAAAATCAAATCCTAAATTGCCAAACTAGGTTAGTCTTGTTCATAAATAAAATGCATTCAACCCATACTTAAGCCGATACAAAGACTGATTTTGAAATTAATTTAAATCGATCTATTGTTGCTTAAAGAAAAATGAAATCTCAACGAAATGATCTGAGTTTATAAACGAAATTGAATTGTTGTCACACTACTATGAAATCAATCTCTATGCTACTGTACTTGGAATGGAAATCAAACTTATCCTATCATGATGAAATAAAACTAAATTATCCTGTGATATCTCAATGACTCAAATCGATGCTCTGAATTAAATGCTTTGAATTAAATCACGCTGCATGAATTAAATCATAATGCTTGAAATCATAGGACTTGAATTAAAGAATCATAATGCTTGAAATAAATCACACAATTCAAATTGCAAAAATGAAGAACACAACACCTATCATTACCAAGCACAAATTCGTTTGCAATTACAATCAAGACCTTTCAAACCATAAATCATTCACTCGAATACACACAAAAGATTCATATTCAAACCCACACCATACATCAAAACTCAAAAATCGTTATGTTCCTATATCGTGAATGCTCCAATTACAAATATGAATATGCTCAGCTCTAATACAAGAAACAAAGTATGACTCTGTATTAAAATATGAGCGCGGACTATATAATAAATTGGAAATCTTCAAACTCAAGAAAATGATTCTTCGATTATTCGATTTATAATGCAATGGTATCTAAAGACTGGAAAATCAAACCACGCATATTACAAAATCACACAAGGAATATCTACAACTGTTAACTCAATGAAAGCTTACACTATAAAATCGCACACCTACTTATCCTATTGATTAATCAAGCTTATTTCCAGAGGTGGTGGTCCCTCCCACACCTGGAATAAGATAACTTACTGCAATGAAAGAAATATTTAGAACATTAAAAACATGAATCACAATCAACCACGTTGGCAAACGTTCTGGTTCACAACTTGGAAATAGCCATATGCATAAAACCTCAGAATAGAGTCTTGAAAACAAATTACATAGATCATTGTATCTTGCTAGCACACTAGCACTGTATTTTATTACATCGACCTTTATAGGCAACTGATTAAATGTAAAACTAACAGGGAATCTAACTATGGAAATCTTCAGCAATTAGAACTAATTTAAGCATATTTGATTTGCTTCAAATCGGCTTTGCCTTGCTTGGAACAAACTATTTCCCTTCAATATAACTAATTGCTAACATTAGAGTAGTCTGCTTCAATTTCAATCTAGAAGATCTTCATCTTTGAAAGCATCGAGCTCACCGTAACAAAATATTCTTAAGCTGTTTACATCGATCTTTAGAAGTCAAAAAGGAATGTAGAAGAAGTCCACCTAGCCACTACCATCTTGAGCACAGATCAAGGACCGTCTATTTGAGTATGAAAACGAGAATGATGTTGATGACAAGACATCCTTTCCATCCTTGTGCTGACCTGCCAATCCTACCACTAATCTTCACAGCTAAACCCATAAATAGATAGTTAGCATATTAAGAATTTGAATCAAAAATCCACTTAAACTTAATCATAAATAGCAAAACAATACCAGTTAGATGCTTTTACCTCTGGTCATATATGAGCAAGGTTTAGGTAGCAATGTAGGTGGTAGGGTAGGTGGAAGGAGTACTTTTTAGAAAAAAGATGGTGAAAATAAGGGTGAAAAGCAGAAAATCTGGGGACAAAAATGGGCGACAACACCACCCATATTGATAATATGATAACTTCACATCTCATAGAGTCTAATTCCCTGTCTAATTTATAAATATCTACATTATGGGAACTAACTTTTTCTCTATGTTAACAATTCAAACCAACACCAATCCCCACTAATGCTAACTATAAACCATTAGCTATGGTAACCATTTCCTTTCGATTGACATGAGAGATAGCCTACATATTTTAGCATAAAATTACCAACCTAGGTAGGTGAGACATTAAGGGAGGTGGAGGAAAGGGCAAAGTAGGATCTTGTAAGGTACCTCTTTGATTATTTGTATGAACTTTTCCATTACCATAGTATTTTAAGGGAAGGCATATACAATCATGTTTCATGTTATAAAAAACTTTGCATAAATGAACCTTGCAAAATAATGTGGTACTTTGTATATCATGGGACCCTTGCATATGTCGCAAGGAATTAATCATAAATATGACCAGTGATGTGAGGGTGTTTGAAATATTGAAACTTCACCATCACTCATTTTGGTTCTTCTTTAAAATTAAACATATATGTTACATGTTGTTTCATTTCTTTTTCCTCTTGATTTCTTCTTTACATTAAATCAATAAACCCATTTGTGGTTATCTCAAACATTTTATAAAAATCAATAAATGTTTTCAAAGAGTGCAAATCTATCTCCAAAATATGTTGACTCTCAACAAGAAGGTTCAACAGGGCTTCAATTTGCATAGTGGGATGTGAAATGTTGAAGAGTTAATGATTGAACATGATCTTCCCAAGGAATATCCTTAGGTATATTAGAGGGGTGGGTAGTTATGGGAACATACTCATCCTCTTGATGAGCATGGACTTTGGGTTGACCTTTTCTCTCTGCTTGAGCATTACCAATGGGATTACTATGACCTGCAGAATGAGCACATGCCTTGAAATGAGCATGAACCTACATCCAAAATCTTAGCACCTGTATGTACAAATAAGAAATTATAAAGATGATAATATGTTTATTTGTGTGTACGTACAAAGCGAGAGAGAGAGAGAGACCTTTATAATCTATGTATAATATGCAATCAAATTTTAAGGAATTTACCTAATGTAAATGGTGGTTGTGGTGGAAGAAATGCATTTGTTGACATGGGAGATTTTTCATGTTTGGATCATAATCCCTATGCCATGAATAGGAATAAGATGAGCAATGAGACAACTGATCATATGATGGTTCACATTCAACCCACCTACAAATGGATGCACATTTTTATGGGATTATCCACTTAGAAATGCAACTAGAAAAGGGACAAGTATGAACTTAGAGAACTCTTGTGTGACTACAAAGTTCACTATGCATGTAGGCATAATTTTACCTTTGTATAAATGTACATACCATGAAATATATATAATACACACGCACATAAATGCACATACCATGAACTCTATATAATACACAAGACTCTATGGATGAATCTAACCATCTTCTATTATTATTTGATGGGGGTGTTTTATTAGATATTTCATGTATTCAACAAGATGTCCCTTTATCATTAGACTTCCTAGAGCACTTATACCTTGAATAATGAGGCAACAACTTGTTGGGTGTGGAGCCTGATTATCTTCTGTATTCAAAGGTTTCAGCCGGATGTATACCCCAGGAAGACTGTACACCCCTCCACGCGGGGGGGACTAATCCCCCCTGCGGGGGTCTGAGGGGGGCTAATCCCCCCAGTTGGGGGGTCTGGGGACCAGCAGGGGCTCAGGGGCAGCGCCCACGAAGCTAAAAATAGATGTGAAATTTCCTTTTTAAAAGTCTAGTAATTTCTAGTCAATCTGGGCCGTTCATTAGGCAAATGATTTGACAATAGAAGTTATGTTTAATTTAGGGTCTTTTGCCCTAGAAGGCAACCCCCTCACTATATATGAGGGAATTGTATTGCGTCTATGCATATCTGTATTCTGAGTGAGGAAGAGAGAGGAGATTGAGAGAGAAGAGGGAGTTACAACAGATCTGCTGTAGGTTGTATCTCTTCAGTTTGCTGGATAATATAATAAAAGAAGGACTGGCTGTTTCTCCGTGGACATAGCCCAAACTGGGTGAACCACGTATATCTGTGTCTCTCTTGTTTTATGTGTTTATATTTGAGCAATATTTTATGTGTTCCATTGCTCTGTAATATATAATTTCCTAACAACTGGTATCAGAGTCGAAGGTCTATTTGGCTGATAAACTCGCAGGAGAGAAGGGTTCCTGGTTCGAGTGGGAGCAATGGCGAAAGATGGTATGTTTAGGGTTGAAAAATTCAACGGCAAAAACTACCAGCTGTGGAAGATGCAGATGGAAGATTATCTGTATCAGAGAGATCTGTACCTACCATTGAGTGGAAAGACAAAGAAGCTGACAAGTATAACAGACACAAAATGGGATATTCTCGACAGAAAGGCACTTGGAATAATACGGTTGTGCCTAGCGGCATCGGTAGCGTTTAATATTTCAAAGGAAACGACAACACAGGGTTTAATGTCGGCACTAGCCAAACTATATGAAAACCCTCAACCTCAAATAAGGTATTTCTTATGAAGCATTTATTTAATATGAATATGTCAGAAGGTGGATCTGTTGCAGACCATTTAAATGATTTTAATACAGTTACAAGTTAGTTAAGCTCTGTAGGGGTAAATTTTGATGATGAAGTTAGGGCTCTGTTATTTCTATGCTCATTGCCAGAAAGTTGGAATGGCTTAGTTATGGCCATTAGTAACTCTATCTCTGGATCTAGTACTTTAAAGTTTGATGACGTTGTCGGTGCAATCCTTAGAGAGGAAATGCGACGAAAAAGCTTTGGTGAGACATCAGGTAATGCTTTGACTGCAAAGACTAGGGGAAGAAAAATGGAAAGAGGAAAGAGCTCAGGATATCGCAGTAAGTCAAGAAAAGGCAGATCCAAGTCTAGATCGAAGATATTGTGCTGGAAATGCGGGGAGAAAGGACACCTGAAGAAAGACTGCAAGTCTCGGAAGGGAAAAGAAGGAGACGGGCAGCAAGAAAACAATCATGAAGCAAATGTAACAGGTGATGTGTTGCAAGATGCTTTGATTCTTTCAGTAGAAAACATTATTGATGCCTGGGTGGTAGATTCAGGGGCCTCATTCCATGCCACACCTGATAAGAAACATTTTCATGATTATGTTCAAGGAAATTTTGGACAAGTTCGATTGGGTGATGATAAACCCTGTAAAATCGTTGGAATGGGTACAATTTTCATAAAACAGCAAAATGGAAATCAGTGGCTATTGAAGGAGGTAAGGCATGTTCCAGATCTGAAGAAAGATCTGATTTCAACAAGGGAGTTGGTAGTTGAAGGTTGTGTAACTACTTTCACAGATAAAAACTAGAAGGTCACTAAAGGATACATGGTAATAGCGAAAGGAGAAAAGGTTGGTACATTGTATTTATGCAATGGTATTTCTAATTCTGTTAATGCTTTAACCTCTACATGAGAAAATACGGCATTGTGGCATCATAGGCTCTGGAAAATGAGTGAGAAGGGGATGTAGATTCTTCACTCAAGAAATTTGTTGTCAGGTTTGAAGCATGTTGATTTAAAATTCTATGAAAATTGTGTTTATGAAAACAGAAGAGAGTCAGATTCCTTAGAGTTGGGAAAGAAAAGAAGAGCAAAAAATTAGAGCTTGTGCATACTGATGTATGGGGACCTGCTCAGGTATCATCTCTTGGTGGCTCTCATTATTATGTTACTTTTATTGATGATGCAACCAGAAAAACCTGGATTTATTGTATTCAAAATAAATCTGATGTATTTGATACTTTCAAGAAATGGAAAGCTTTGGTTGAAAATGAGACAGGAAAAAGGTTGAAGTGTCTCAGATCAGATAATGGAGTTGAATATTGTAGCAAAGAGTTTGATAGGTACTGTTTAGAAAATGGAATTCGTAGAGAGAATACAGTTCCAAGAACACCACAAGAAAATGGCGTGTCAGAAAGGATAAACAGGAAAATCATGGAGCGTGCAAGGTGCATGAGATTGCATGCAAGATTGCCTTTACAATTTTGGGCAGATGCTGTAGATATTGTTGTTTATCTAATAAACAGAGGGCCTTCAAGTTCCTTGGATGGTGGTATTCTAGAGGAGGCATGGACAGGTAAACTACTCTTTTTTAAAGACTTTTGGTTGTGAAGCCTTTTCCACATTAACAAAGAAAATAGAACAAAGCTTGAGGCAAAATCAAAGAAATGTACCTTTATTGGATATGGTGTTAATGATTTTTTTTATCGCTTGTATGATTATAAAAATCACAAAATCATTAGGAGCAGAGATGTAATATTCAATGAAAAGGTCTTGTATAAGAATCAGTTTCAGGAAAAGAAACAGGAAAAAGAAAACAGAGAATACACAGTGCTTGACGATATCACAGGAAAAGTAATGGTGCCTGAAAATCATAATGATCAACAGCCAGAACAACAACCACAACAACAACAAGCACTTCAAACACCTGAAAGTGGTGTTAGAAGATCTACCAGGATAAGTAGACCCCCTGAACGATACTCTCCTTCATTAGATTATGTATTGTTGACTGATTCTGGTGAACCAGAATGTTATGAAGAAGCAGTGCAGGTAGAAACCAGAAAGAAGTGGGAGCAAGCCATGAAATAAGAGATGGACTCCTTAGCACATAACCAGACTTGGGACTTAATCAGGTTTCTTGCAGGTAAAACAACATTGCAGAATAAATGGGTTTACAAGTTGAAGGAAGAAGATGGAGGTAGGAAAAGGTATAAAGCTAGACTTGTGGTGAAAGGGTTTGCACAGAAAAATGGTATAGACTTTGATGAGATATTTTCTCCTATTTTGAAAATGACTTCAATCAAAACTATTCTAAGTCTAGTAGTAGCTGAAGATTTGCATCTTGAGCAGTTAGATGTAAAGACAACCTTTCTCCATGGGGATTTGGAGGAAGAGATATATATGCAGCAGCCACAAGGATATGAGGTAAAAGGAAAGGAGAAACTAGTGTGCAGGTTGAATAAGAGCTTATATGGCTTAAAACAGGCTCCAAGGCAGTGGTATCTAAAATTTGACAAGTTTATGTCTGAACAAGGTTATACTAGGTGTCACTCTGATCATTGTGTTTATCTCAAAAGGAAAAATGATGGCAGCTATATTATATTGTTATTGTATGTAGATGACATGCTTTTTGTAGGTTCTAACATGCAGGAAATAAATGTGCTCAAAAGGAAATTGGCAAACTGATTTACAATGAAGGATTTGGGTGCTGCAAAACAAATCCTTGGTATGAGAATAACTAGAGACAGGAAGAATTGCAAATTAACATTGTCTCAAAGTGAGTACATAGAAAAGGTGTTGAAAAGGTTTAATATGCAGGATGCAAAACCAGTTAGTATACCTTTGGCTAGCCATTTCAAATTAATTAAGGAGGCATGTCCCAAGACTCAGGAAGAAATGGCTCATATGTCTAAAGTTCCATATGCATAAGCAGTTGGAAGCTTAATGTATGCAATGGTTTGCACAAGGCCTGATATTTCACATGCAGTGGGAGTTGTAAGCAGGTACATGAACAATCCAGGAAAAGAACATTGGATGGCGGTGAAGTGGATTCTCAGGTATTTTAGAGGTACCGCAAATCAAGCATTATGCTTTGGTGGTTCAAACATTGCTCTACAGGGATATGTTGATTTAGATATGGTAGGTGACAGAGATAACAGCAGGAGCACTACAGGATATGTATTTACTGTAGGTGGAACAGTTGCCAGTTGGGTTTCAAAAATCCAAAATGTTGTTGCACTTTAAAAAAAAGAAGCAGAGTATGTTGCTGCTACAGAGGCTAGTAAAGAAATGATTTGGTTACAAAGGTTTCTAGATGAATTGGGTAAGAAGCAGGAGTTGGGCATGTTATACAGTGACAGCCAGAGTGCCATACATCTTGCAAAGAACTCTGCATTTCATTCCAAGACTAAACATATACAGCTCAAGTACCATTTCGTACGGTCAGCATTGGAAGATGGACGGTTGAAGCTGGAAAAGATACACACTAGCCAGAATCCTGCAGATATGTTAACAAAAGTTGTAACCAGGGAGAAACTGAGAATCTGCTCAGTTTAAATTGGTCTTCAAGTATGATGAAGAAGACTAGAAACAACCAGGTCCAAAGTGAAGTCATTGTCTATCAAATGAATCAGTGGTGGAGTTGCTATAATCAGTCTCCAAGTGGGAGATTGTTGGGTGTGGAGCCTGATTATCTTCTGTATTCAAAGGTTTCAGCCGGATGTATACCCCAGGAAGACTGTACACCCCTCCACGCAGGGGGGACTTGTCCCCCCCGTGAGGGTCCAGGGACGCTAATCCCCCCCGGCTGGGGGGTCTGAGGGCCAGCGGTCCTCTGGCGAGGGCTCAGGGGCAATGCCCCCAAAGCTAAAAATAGATGTAAAATTACCTTGTAAAAGTCTAGTAATTTCTAGTCAATATGGGTCATTCATTAGGTGAATGATCTGACGGTAGAAGTTATGTTTAATTTAGGGTTTTTTGCCCTAGAAGGAAACCCCCTCACTATATATGAGGGAATTGTATTGCGTCTATGCATATCTGTATTCTTAGTGAGGAAGAGAGAGGAGATTGAGAGAGAATAGGGAGTTACAGCGGATCTGTTGTAGGTTGTATCTCTTTAGTTTGCTGGATAATATAATAAAATAAGGACTGACTGTTTCTCCATGGACGTAGCCCAAACTGGGTGAACCACGTATATCTGTGTCTCTCTTGTTTTATGCGTTTTCTGTGTTTATATTTCAGCAATATTTTATGTGTTCCATTGCTCTGTAATATATAATTTCCTAACACAACTCCACTCTATACTTATATATAAATATTTTTGACAAACAACAATTCAAAGATATCACAAAATAATAACGTGACTATAGAGGAAAAATCATATACATAATTTATGAATGATCTCATAAATATGGATAAAAAGGAAACTAAATAATTTATAGAAAGTGATTCTTACTAGTTCATTCAGTTAACTAGTTACTCAAATTAATACCTTTATTACATTGTTTTTGCAATTCCTAGTGATTAGTTGAGTCACTCATGGAAAAAATAAAATGGGATTTGTATCCTCTCAATTAGGCACTCTTATATTCCATACATAGAATATATCAATATTGTTTCTTATGTGTGGACTAGTAAATTGAAGAAATTGTATAAAGGTTGTTCAAGAAGAATAAATAAATTTAGGAAATCTCTAGAATCAATATTATATATACAAGGATAATTTTAGGGGCGAATGTTCGCCCTTTGGGGGAATTAAGGGGTTTTAAATTTTTAGTGGGCGAATATTTTGTATCATAGTACATTTTTACAAATCACCTCAAATAGCCCACCTTATTTTAAGGGAGAGGGTAAAAAAGGTAAATTTAGCCCTTGAAATTAGGACTTACAACCTTCCATTCGCCCATTTTCAAGAATAGGTTTTATTTAAGTGAATCCTATGGGCCAAATACCATATTTATAAAAGAGGTATGGTAAATTAATAAAAATATAAATAAATGAGAGGTATGGTAAATAAATATAACATTTTTTATATTTACTCCATAAGTCACCTTATATACATGTAAGGGTGTAAACAAATAAAAATATAAGTAAAGTGGAGGTATGGTAAATAAATAAAACGTCTTTTTATACTTACTCAAAAGGCATGGTAAATAAATAAAAATATAAATAAACTAGACGTATCGTAAATAAATAAAACCTCTTTTTATATTTAGTCCATAACCCTCGTTCTATTTATGAAGGCTCAAGAAAGATGTTTTATTTAAGTGAATCCTATGGGCCAAATACCATATTTGTAAAAGAGGTATGGTAAATTAATAAAAATATAAATAAACGAGAGGTATGGTAAACAAATAAAACATTTTTTTATATTTACTCCATAAGTCACCTTATATTTACGAACACTCAAAAAATGGGTTATATTTAGGTGAAACCTATGGCCAAAATACTATGGAACAAATACCATGGAACAAATACCATGGACTAGATTGTTATTAATACCATGCAAAAAACCATTATTAACCCTAATATTAGAATTAATAAATAAAAATGGCACATGGTATTGACCCATGGTATTCACTTGGAATGTAGCCTATTTAAATGGGGGAATTAAACCAGCATGTAGCCTATGCTAAGATTCACTAGGACTTTACAAAGTTTTATTATTTAGTGAAAGACTCGCCAAGATCTTACAAGATTTTATAATTGAGTAAAATATTCGCCATGCCTAGTGAGAGATTCGCCAAAAACTATATATACATATTATATTATTGATAAAATCGCCTTCCATTTTTCCTATATACCATGGAGATTCGCCCATTTATTATATTTATAAATTTAGGGGGGGTTCTTAAAATTTTCCCTGTATATATATTTTATGTGTTGAAGTTAACATGACTAAGGTCCTTTCATGATTTGTAATTTTTCATGGATATTCCACTCCACAGTCGTCACAATAGATTTGATAAAATAAATAGAAATCTATACAATGAATTTTAGATTTCTTTAGATTCTATATTTTTTAATTACTGATTTTTTGCTTATGCTTGAAATAAATAAATGTAGAAATTATAGAACAACAAATACAATCACACTCCAACCACATTAACACAAATATTTTCTCTGGGAAACCCTTATAGGAGGAAAGCCAGTTGGAAGGTGAGGTTGTTATGCTCTCATTTCTCTAGAATGGACATAATGCAAGTACAATGGAGAAGGTTCTCTCTATGGATTTTCGTGAGATTTGTGGCCTATTGGGCTGCTATAAAACTTACTCCATTTATTATTCTCTCTATCTCCTACTCCAAGTGTATATTCTCTAATATGGAATAAGATACAATTGAATAGAATGCAACATCTTCTCCTCATAGTGGCTCAATTTTAACATAGCATGATAACCAATTATGTGTTACTTGACTCCTTTAACTCTCAACTAGAGTAACAAATTTGACCCTTTTATAGTCTTATTCATAGTCCACATGTGGCTAGCCCCTTTTGGATGATTAATGGAGCAAATGTGGATCCTCTTGAAACACGGTGGTCAAACTAGAAGGTCAACTTCTAGGAGTATAACTTTTCGATACAAACTCCTATTGACATATTTCTTGCAACATTGAAATGGTACCTCAGTGTAGAATAATTTCATGGGGCATGGTGGTTAAGAAAGAGATAAATGACCCCAAAAAACATCATTTAATTCTTCAAAATGGTCGTGGAAGGTTTTAGACCCCAATTTTTCAATCTAGGATACATTGGTAAAAATTACCTTGCAAGTTGATTCATCCAATCTTTCCGCTTTGAAATCATTGAGATATATGATAAAGAATATAATGAACCAATATGGATCATTTCAAAATCATTTTTAAGAAAGTACCTCAATTCATGTGTCATTCTCTTTTTTAATTTTGGAAAGTTATCATTATGGCCCTTGTGGTATTTTTAAAAAAGCGCAACTGATGGTTTCTTTGGTAAGAGAATATTATACTACTAATATAATACATTGTTTTAAAATTAGTAATTACGCCGTAAGGCGTTCCCTCTGAGAAAGACATCCCTAAAATGTGACGTGGGCGATCCTGAGCCATTGATTATGTGTGTTAGATGATTGGAGTGTTTTCTGCCGTTCGTTTAATCTATTTTTTCATAGAAAAATGGTTTTTTTCCCATAATAATGGGCCATGAAAGGCCAAGACTGCCCTGCTGGCGATGAGACTCTTCACAGAGACTACCTGCTGGTGATGAGACTCTTCGCAGAGACTCTTCATGTCTTTCTTCCCACGGTCTTGCTAATCGTAAATAATGAAAAATAAACAAGAAGAGCTTAAAATGGTACACATGTGCCGCACCAATGGAAATTTTATTCGAAACATGTAACACCAGCTTCAACGTGTAACTGACGCGTGATATTATATTGCACAAATAATTATGAATAATGAAAAATAAAGAGGGCAATAGATTTCAACAACCTTAAAATAGTAAACCACATTAAAATAGTAAACCAGACTGGCCTGTGCGTTTCCAATGAAAATCTCATTCAAGATATTTCTTCAAAACGACAGTCTCTTCGGTGAGCAGTTTCGATTGATATAGATCTCTTAGTAGGCAACTACATGCATAAAAGCCGGCTGCATTTTTCCTGATTGCACAGAAAGAAAAAACCAGGGATTTTTTATTGCACAGAAAGAAAAAACCAGGGAGCCAAGGAACGCATGAGACGCTGTCATGGCAAAGAAAGTAAGCGGAGTTGGCAAAGAAAGTAAGCGGAGTTGTTGTTATCCTTTTCATCACTCTCCTGGTGATGCCTTCTGATTCATTGTCTCCATGCTCAGATTCAAGTGGGTTTTAATGTTTCGATTTTCTTTGTGATTAATTATGTGTTCTTATATGCTTTTGATTATTCCAGTTTTGAGTAGATCTAATGATTAATAACACAAATTAGATGTTTATAAATCCAGAAGTATATATATATATATATATATATATATCAGAAATGATTATATATCAGAAATGATTATGGTATCGAGAATTAATGGAGAATTAATGGTATTGGTTGATGGTATTAATGTGAAATATAAAGTCTTTAAATGAATATAAATTGAATGATGATACAGATGATGAGGGATTAACGGATTTCTGGGGACGAAAAGTCACGACTCATTAGTATAAGCAGCAGCCGAGGAACAGCGATCTGGGGGAATTCACAGAGCCATTAGACACTCCACTATCAAGGAGAAGCGATCTGGGGGAATTCACAAAGCCGTTAGACACTGCACTGCCGAAGAGAAGCGATCCGGGGGAATTCACAGAGCCGTTAGACACTGCACTGCCGAGGATAAGTGTTCTGGGGGCATTCACAGAGGCGTCAACCGTAGTTCCGAGGAGAAATGATCTCAGGGGATTCAGAGAGGAGTTAGCCACCGCACTACCGAGGAGAAGCTATCTAGGGAATTCACGGAGGAGTTAGCCACCGCATTGGCGAGAAGAAGCGATCTGAGGGGGTTCACAGAGGAGTTACCCACCGCACGGCCGAGGAGGAGGCCGCCGTTGACGCGACCGACGCCCAAAGCTGACGGCAACTTTCCGAGCCCTGATCCACCACCGTCCGAAGAAATATAGTACTGGAAATACCGTGCAACAATATCACTTGATCACTTGATCTTCTGGGAGTTCCGTTCATCTGAACTGTTTTCTTCATTTCGCATTAATATATCAATATAACATAGGATATTGGTAAAGTGGGCACATAATATAGGATTAGCTTTTTTTATCCCTGCCCCGCAGCGAATATAGTTGTGGTTTTCGCGGCTTTTGTTAATCCCTTTCTAGTGGCCAGGAGGATGGAATTTGAAGCTTTGTTATGATGGAATTTGAAGCTTTGTTATGGGGTGATTTGTTTGTTAAATATATTTAAAAATTTGTAAAAGTGTCATAGATTTTTTTTTGAAAGTGTGAAAACTAGTTAAAGAGTTGTGAAAATATAGATTTATTTTGAATCATTTTGGGAACAAATGGGGAATAGTTTCTGCAAAGAAAGGTGAGATACAATCCTCGAAACATTCTCGCTCCAGGGCAAAGTATTCTTGATAGAAACAGAACATGGCTTCTAAATATTTAAGGATGTTTTCTCTTCAACTTCTACTTTAGCATATGATATTCTTACAAGCAGATGCACATTTGAATTTATCTTTGTGTTGAATCAATTAGATCAAACATGGTTAAATTTCTTAGATGTTACACATTTAGGTTTTTCTACTGTATGCCTGGTCCCAACCTCTATAAGTTGTGTGGTGAATTTTGGTAAAATTGATACGTACATATCACACTTTTGTCTTTTATCCGAGATAGTGCACGCCCAAATTTCAGTTATGTTTGATGGTATGTTTTTTGTGCATGAGATTTATTTGAACATGTTTTATTAGTCTTTATTTAGTTAAGGATTATAGTATTAGTGTATCGAAGTGGATTGACTTCACGTTATTTTGCAGTGTTTTTATAATTTTAATCAAAGTTTTAAGAAAATGTTGAATATTCTTATTTTCTCGTAAATTCAAAATATTTTTTTAATTTTCTGAAAATTTTATTTTTTGTTTTTTGTTGGCTAAGTGGGCTAATGGGACATAATTTTCTTGGTGGTGGGACATAATTATCCTGGCTAAAAGTGTCATAATTATCGTGGTGGAAAGTGTTTTATTTTAGATATTTTTTAGAGTCTAACAATTCCTTCTAAGATAAAAAGAAGGATAATTTGTGAGTGGTCATTCCGTTGGTGAGTATTATGATGCTGCTATGCCCAATGACTAGTTGCAGGTCCTTTACATAGGAAATGGGGGGCTGATCAAATCTCCATAAAGTTGTTGCATTGTGTTAGGTGCCAAGAAGAAAAAGCTTTCACGAAGCAATGTGGAACTTTCCTTGTGCCTAGGAAGCTTATATTTGTTTTAATTTAAAGAAGTTCATTGTGTGGAGCCTTTAATGAAAGCTTTCATTGTAAGAGATATCTTCTTCCACATAATCAAAATTTTCATTAAAAAACTATAAACCTAAAAATCATAATTACGTCGTAAGGCGTTTCCCTTTGAAATGAATTGCCCCAGCTGACGCCGTGTCCTATTGTTGACCGTGGATTTGTAGTGTTAGACGATTAAATGAAATTTGATCGTTGATCCCGACCATCGACAAATACCAATTTAATTTGAATCGGTTTCGAAAATATTTGGATTGTCTGTTGGGATCTCTACCTGCAGCGACTTGGGATCTCTACCTGCAACAGCTTCTCTGAGGCTTCGATCAGATCAAGAGGCGTAGCAGCCAGATGAAAAGTTCTTGTTCGCAATGGACGATTTCTTGACATTGGCAGCAAGCCTGCAGACAGCGTGGTGTCATGGATACCCATCACCCCTCCTATGTAATTTTTTTAATTTTGTCGATGGCTGCAACTCTGCAACCACATCCAATCATTCTAGTTTTTTGGTTCCTATTCTAAAGACCGCATTCTACAGTTCTAATTAGTTCTATTCATCCAAATGATGGTTAGTTTTGAGGTTTGGTCCTATCTAACAAGAGGAAGCACAAAATGACTGAAAGACAGCGACATAAAGACATGAATTCTCTCATTTCGATTCTCAAATATTTGCTCCCAGTTGAAAATCTTCACGTATGTATTTATTTGACCGATCACAAGGGTTTTCTCCATTAGAGACGTCAACAGTACTCTCTTGGGTTTTATTTTCATGAGGGTATGCATCCTGTGAGTTGATTTTGGTAAAATGAAGTCATTGAAATACCGCTCTAGTTGCCCAATTCCCACGGTATTTCTCCATTGAAACGTTTATTCGATAGATCAACCTAAATAAGACTGTCCCTGCTCATTGCAAGTTGTTTTGGTATAGCGCCTTCAAACATATTAGTGGTAAGGTAGAGGTGTGCGAAGATCTGTAGCCTGCCTAAACTTGCTGATAGTTTTCCATTCAGTTGATTGTGATGGAGATACAAATTTGAGAGGCGACGACAATTTGTTATGGAAGCGGGTATTGTCTCTGATACATGAAAAATGGTGCGGTGCCTTGAATTGAATATAAAACAATCTGGGTTGGTTCTACAGTTCCGAAAAATCAGAGCAGGCATTTTTATTACTATTCAATTCAAGAAGAAATGACTAGATATTGAAAACCCTTGTTTTTAATTTATGGGCTCTGATTGATGTTTGGAGTGTCATGTTCTCTGATTTTGCCCCTTGTAGATCATGCAGAAATGCTTTTGCTATTTTTTCGTTTGACGAGCATTTTAAATAATTAGGCTTCCTCTTATGCTGAGGGAGTATCAGCCACCCACAAGTTCAGTCATCATGTCGTTTTATCAGAAATCAAAATTTGGTACAAATTGACGAAATATGTAGCCTGGATCATGGTCTGCACAAGAACCAGAATGACTGCATACCACTGGCTGTGTTGTATGCTGAGCATCACTAGACTCTACAACGTGATGACTATCCCTACTCATTGCAAGTTGCTTTGGTATAGCGCCTTCAAACATATTAGTGGTAAGGTAAAGGTGTGCCAAGCTCTGTAGCCTGCCTAAACTTGCTGGCAGTTTTCCATTCAGTTGATTGTGATGGAGATACAAATTTGAGAGGTGACGACAATTTGTTATGGAAGCGGGTATTGTCTCTGATACATGAAAAATGGTGTGGTGCCTTGAATTGAATATAAAACATTCTGGGTTGGTTCTACAGTTTCGAAAAATCAGAGCAGGCGTTTTTATTACTATTCAATTCAAGAAGAAATGACTAGATATTGAAAACCCTTGTTTTTAATTTATGGGCTCTGATTGATGTTTGGAGTGTCATGTTCTCTGATTTTGCCCCTTGTAGATCATGGAGAAATTCTTTTGCTATCTTTTCGTTTGACGGGTATTTTAAATAATTAGGCTTCCTCTTATGCTGAGGGATTATCAGCCACCCACAAGTTCAGTCATCATGTCATTTTATCAGAAATCAAAATTTGGTACAAATTGACGAAATATGTAGCCTGGATCATGGTCTGCAGAGGAACCAGAATGACCGCATCCCACTGGCTGTGTTGTATGATGAGCATCACTAGACTCTACAGCGTGATGATCTGAAATTTGTAAGTGGTTGGGTCCAAAGACATGGTGAGAATGTATGTGCCTAAAATAAACATAGTATTATGTTTAAGCCCTCAGGGCAAAATCATAATCAAATGAAAAGAAAATAGCACTCATTCCTATGAGGTCATCCCTCTTAGTATTGCTCTAGGATGACTGTGCGTAGCCATGGAATTTCATAATGATTTATTTAAACGATGAAACTTCTTTAGAACCACTATGTCTATTTAGAGCTAGGTAACTAGTTCTTACCATATAAAGGCCATAGGAAATCTTTTTTTTCCAATGAGTTGAATTGCCTCAATTGAAAATTCCTCCAAGAAGACGCGGAGGAGGTAATATGATCACAGCATGGTCCTCTGCGACAGAATGGAAACTAAGTGGGGCCTATTCCTCTCTACAGATTGGGTCTCCAAATACAGGTTTACTTCTGGGTAATTTATTGTGAAAGGGCAATGTCTAGCGGTTCTACGACTATTGTCATGAATATCAGTGTAATATCTGTAGTAGCAGCGGCCATGCAATCATCGTTCATTGTAGGGAATAAAAAAATAATATATGCAGTTTTCATTGTACTCAAGAGAGTTTTCAAGGTGACCACCTATTTGAGGAGCAAATTGAAACATCTCCAATCGAAGTATTTGTAAAACATGGATGGAAACTCCCTCAAGTCCTTGGAAGGGAAATCATATTGCGTCCTGATATAATAGATTGAGCACTTAAAAGAGATAAAATTATCTTCAGTCTCTGCCTTCCATAAGGGTCAAAAGCTTACATACCTATTCCTCACAAGAAATGTGATGGACAGTCTTTGCTTTCTGATTTTGAGAACATGCCCTGATGTTGAGGATCATCGAGATGAACTATATGGCTAGCATGAATTTGAACGGTCTTCTCGAAGTGTGAAGTCACCATAAGACCAAGAAGCCTAAAATGGGCAACCTAAAAATTAGAATGGAGCTTTTTAGATATCATTCCTGATAATGACATCTTCGGGGGGTGAAGAGAACGGGGAGGTTGAAGATGAGAGAATATGCAACCACATTTAGTTCCCCTGCCTCTTTTGAACGGATGTGAGATATTCCAATCGCGATTAATCAGAGTAGTTGCGATTAAGATTACAAAGGGATTATCGTCACTGTTATAGATAACATTCAATCCAAAAATACGAAAAGAGGGAGAAGATAGTAGACAATGTTTTTGAATATTATGTTCATTGGTCAATGGGAATTTCTAATTGCAAATGTCTATTCTTAAAGGGGAGGGGTGAAGGAAGGCATGGTTATGTCAGCTCACTGTTGAGGTCAGCTGGTGAACTTGTTCACGTCAATCAGGTAGAGATAAAACCTCTCGTTTTTTAGGATAGTGTTCCTCCATCATCTGGTCCACCAAATGAGGGAATTGCTTTTGAGACTTGAGTTGGTCTTCGAGAAACCACTTGCTAGTTCAATGGAGTTGTCCTTGTCTTCAAATCTAGTGTATTTATTGCATGTTGTTCTTGTTTCATTCTCCCTGACTTGTAGAATGGTGTCTTTCTCGAAAGGTTGATACATCTAACATTGATGGTTAAAAACAATTAGTTTATCCACACTGAACAAAATGGAAGAATGACTATGTATTGTGATAGATCCAATTTGAAGGCATTTTTACCACTTTGCTTCAGAATTTGAAATAGTCCATATTAGTTTGTTTTCAATTTAAAATTCTATCCCTTCATCCATTCTTTTCATTTGGCTTAATATTGTGGTTGACTCGTTGCTTATCAAGAGATTCCTTATACTTCTGAGTCTTCTGCAATGCCCACTTCCACCCATCGATGCATTTCGTTGATATGCTTGATGAAATTTTCAACTTGTCATTGAGTAACTTTCTTTTGTTGTTTCTACCATCTAGCCAAGGTACTTTATACTCTGGAATCTCATGCATGCCTCAAAGCTGAAAGGACAATTTATTAATGGAGTGATGGATCAGTCTATTCTATGCTAAAAATATAAGAATTGATCATCTTCTATCGTCAAATGTTGATGGCCGTACATTCTTATCAATCACACTACAGTCGTATAAGGTCCTATTGGCCACTTATATTTTTTCATGTGTTGGAATTTAGAAGATGAAGGCTCTACCCATTTTCAAATTGGTGTTTATTAATGTCCGTAATGCATTTCCAAAGATGTCATAGAATTTTGTTGTTTCTGTCACATTCATTGGGTGTTAGTAGTTTGAAATTCACTCAAACATGCTTGAAAAATAGGTGTGCAGTTTGTCGCCTTAGTATGGTCTTCGTACATTGCCAAAGTGTAGTTGTTTTTCTTCCAGGCATTTGGCCCGATGATATAGTGTTATTGACATGGGATTACATACATGTCTACTAATATAATAGCTCTTTTTGTAATTTCCTCCTTTTAAACTTGATTAGAAATTTTTAACATTACCATGAAATGACTCACTATGTTTGAGAGTGTTTCCAACCTCATTAGACTTCATATGGAGAAAATAGAATTTCATAACCCATTCAAAATTTAGCAGACTTAACAGTTTTTCTGGATTTCAGGATCAACGGGATTGTGGCATTTCATTAGATTATATCATGTATGAGGATAGGTGATTGGAATTTAATCAAGAGCACCAAGCCCTATATGTATCCCAGTGTTTGGTGTTGATTGTTTAACCCCTTTGCCATGGCCTTAGCAAAAGTGTACCCTTCACTCAAGTCAAAATCATTGATCACACATGTTTTGCTTTCTCTACCATATTATAAGGCTTGGATTAAGACGTTTGATCAAAATTGGGCAGTGTTGACTAATATCCCTAGAGAATTGAACTAGAGGCAAAAACTAGACAAGAGGAGAGGAATCTAGATTTTAGATGGTTGATTCTTAAATAATTAATCATTGATGTACAATGGATGCCATATTTATCTTGATAGATGTCCTGTTGTTGTTAATGAAGTCTTCATGCCTTCAAAAAACTTTGTGCATTTACGGAACTTCCTGGTAATCCATATCCCAGAGCTCCCATAATTTCCCTAATGGAGTATACATGGAAAACATCCAAAAGGAATCCCTTGAGAAAAAAAATATAAAAGGATAAGTCAAAGTTTTCCAGGCTTGAGTAAGAGACAAGCCCAGAGTTCTCTAATTGCCATACCGAGTACCACTCTAAGGAAAGCCAGAATTGCCAAAAAAACACCTTCAAAATCCAAAGTTGAGAATGCAAAACAGCCCACAGAAGCAGACTAACAAAAGTCAAAAGGATGTGATACCCAAACTCCCATCTACAAGCCTAAACATAAAGATATGATAGGTCACTAGGTTAGACTTAGGAATATACAGTATTAAATAATTATTTTTCTGGCTGATGTGTTCTAACTTTTTCTCCATGATAATGCAGAACAAATTATAAGGAACCACGAGGTTCCTATAATGTGGTCACCAAATAGAATTGCAGGTTTTAACTTTTATGGCACTGCTGGAGTTTGCACAGCAATAAAGAGTGAGAGATCTTTGTTTTCATGTGGCATACCAAATTCTGATAGTGTACTAAATCCCCATGGATATGTACTACCTTTCAATGAAGGTTATATAAAGGCAATATCTTTGAGTGTACCAGATGCCCCTGTGTACTTTCCACAAGCTTTCAGTTTTCATACATACCCAGCACATACATTGAAGCAGGGACTTATTAGTCAAAGGAATTGGGACTACATGGTGCCACCAAGAAGCAGTCTTCAGAATGTACCTTTTAAACTGCAACCTCAAGGGAATGCCCCGGAACTGCAACTACCTGTCAAACTGCATCCTCAAGGGAATACCTAGGAACTTCAACTCCAAGATTTTGAGTACTTCGTTGTGATTGATTTTGAGGCAACTTGCGACGTGGGTACACGTCTTAGTCCACAAGAGATAGTGTTTTTTTATTCATCTCATATCTGGTTCTTATTTGTGGCGATTTCCTTTCCATTTATGCAAATTATGAACAATGGAAAAGAGGGGTCGCGCCCTCCATTTCCGTCCACTTCTTTTCATGATCATTCCAAGATGGAGAAAAAGGAATGTTTTGATAATTGCAAGATCCATTACCGTTTCGTCTCAAATGATCTTCAGACATTCTTAATGTAAGAGAATACTTATCATTATACTTGAATAAGTGTATTGAATGACCACTGACCCAGGACCGACGAGGATATGACAAAGATGAAATGTAGGTGTTATATATAATGTTCTAAGAGGGAACTACCGAAGATGAAATATAAGTGTTATATATAATATGCTAAAAGGGAGCTACCGTTGTTAAATCGCTTTCATTATATAGAATATATGTTTATCCATCTCGATTTGCAGTTTTCTAAATCGTCAACATTTAAAATTTCATCCTTTTGTGCTTATCACTTCAAATCCTGATTCTGGCTTGGAATTCATCCATGGTTCTCAGCTAAGACCAATCAAATCATCAAGGAAATTAATCCTGTAATCTTACAATAATAGAGATCAAGTTTTGTTACTTTTACAAGGTTCCCTAAAGATTTGTTGCAAATGCTGGTCATAATAGGGCTCGCATAGTGTTGGTATTCTAGCCTTTTGAATTCTTATTGTACATCGTAGATGTATTTCATGTCAAATATAATAAATCTCATAAGCCACTAACTACTGACAGACATTCATTTTGAATTAATAATGTTACTGTTATGAAATATCTTCTTAAAGTTCCTCCAAAATTTTGTGTCATGCGTACTTCTTGCAATAAACAGTTGGGAAATCCCATGAAGATGAGACAACTTAGGTAGCAATATGCGTGCTTGGAAACAAAAGAAATAAATTTAAAACGCAGTTGGGAGAGCTCAAGAAACTATGTTATCACAAATAGGTTAATACCCATACTATAAAAGGAGACTGAAATTAAATGCAGGGTGCACATCGAATATTAAATGATAGTATCATGTTTAGATCATCTTCTGTATTTTTGCATTTTTTGAACAGATTCAAATGGACATGAAGTTTGTCGGGGTAAAAATCCCAAAAAAGTGGCCCAAAATCTAGTGATAAGGAGGGGAAGCAATGTAGGTAATTTCCACCTGCAACTTGATTCCATATTTTTACAAGTTCTTAACATAAATGGTAATTTTTTATTAAATGGTTGTTCATAAGTCAACATCTCTTTCTACCTGTTGTAGAGCTTCTTTAACTTTAATTGACCTGTTATTATAGTTAGAAGGTTATCTGTCAAATTTCATATCATAGCTATTTTAGTCTTGTCACAACCTATTGCTTATTTCCCATTTCATATCTATGATATCTTTGTCTTATTGCCACCTTATTATATGTAATGGTTTTTTCTTCAACGAAAATGGGCACAAAGGTTCTTTAGCCAAAATTTAAGTTTCTTTCACACGCCACGCCCTCATTATTTGAGTATCCTCATCCTACAACACCTCCAAAAACAACTTCTACAGTAAAAATGCCAATTGTTTTTTTGTGTCTATTAGCAAATGCTAAAGTGAGAACAAAGAAAGAAACAAATCAGAAAATTGCTATGGATGAGGGAAAGATTTTTGGTGAAGAAGAACCAATGAAATGCCCAAAATCTAGTGATAAGGAGGGGGAAGCAATGCAGGTAATTTCCACCTACAACTTGATTCCATACTTTTACAAGTTCTTAACGTAAATAGGATATTTTTATTAAATGGAAGTTCATAAGTCAACATCTATTTCTAGATTTTGTAGAACTCCTTTTCCATTCATTGAACTGTTATTATAGTTAGAAGTTTATTTGTCAAATTTAATATCATAGCTATTTCAGTCTTGTCGCCAATTATTGGTTATTTCCCATTTCATATCTATCATATCTTTGTCTTATTGTCACCTTATTATATGTAATGGTTTTTTCTTTAGTGAAAATGAGCACAAAGGTTTTGTATATAATATTATAGTTGAGATCTAGGAATGGAGTGTATCACACCATTTTTGTTTATGGTCATGGTTGTATTCAGAAAATCAGGGTCAATTTAACATTGTTATTTGAAGTTTATTTCTCCTTCATTTTATGATCTTGGGCTTCTTCTCAATTTTTCCATCTACATAACCCACTCTTCCTCTATGCTTATTCAAGTTAATTTAATTTTTGCAAGTGGATATTGCATCTTCAGTAGCCATTTTGTGAAATTATCTCAAATGTACCTTCAACATTATTATTTGTGTCCTCATAGGGTGATCAAAAGCCTATTTTCCAGGCCTTTATATTGCTATTTTTCATGGTAATAAATGTTGACTAAACGATCTTGAACATTGTAAATATATCATTTTGAAACATTATAATGTTGTGCAGAGATTGCATTGATTTTACAAGACACTTCAAGCTACTAGTTCATTTTCTATTGGCTTGCCTTAAGGCGTTTTCTTTGCAACATCAGGTGCAAATGCTAGTATATAGAAATTTACTCTTTTCAGTTCATTCATCTAAATAATTGTTTAAATTGATATCATTGTTAAAATGTTATTGCAATTCATAATGATAGAATAAGTCACTCATGAAAAGAGAAAAGGAAATAGGGATCATAGGAAATGAAACAAGAAAGACGGTAAATAAAATAAATAAATGATTATTATGTTATAAATTATTTATTTTTTAAAGGTTGTAATTATTCAACTAATTTTCATTGAATGGAATTGTAAGTGAGCATTTAATCCATCTTAAAGAAGGAAAACAACAATATTTAAGCTATACAATTATATGTGTTTGTGTCGAGAGTACATATCCCCAAGAAACCTATTAGGTACTTCCCCTCATTTTGAGGATGACACTTATTCGATTTGTCAGAGGCTTGAGGCTTTGCAACATAGGGATTAAGGCCATTACAACAACATACTTGTTAAGGGGTGGACATGTCACTTGCGAGAATAGGACCTTGGTGGGGAGGATAAAAAGCATTCCTTATAACTACCTGAGCTAAACCCAATTGACAATATATGGGTTATTATTGTAAAAATAAAGACACAATTTAAATGAACTTTTATTCATTATAAATAGGGATGGTTTAATATTACATATTAGTAATGTTGCAAATAAAATGAAGAGAAACTCTCACATTAGAAATGAGATATGAGAAGTGAAAAGGGTCAAAAAAAAATTTGTGGATAGAATTTATAAACTAGAATGGAAAAGGTTTACATTAAAAAAATATATATTTACTATCAATAGGTGAAAAGCATAATATCATTACTATGTTGAAAGAGAAAATGTGGAGTGTATGTGGAGTGTATGTGGAGTGTAGAGACACCTAGAAGTAGTCTTAGGCATGTATTATTTATCAATAGTACAAAAATATTTTAAAGGATAAAATACCCCATTAATTAGGTGAGGTGTTGTATGATAATACAATGCCATGGGGTTTCCTTGTGGGATGACCAAGTGGTTGGCACAATAGGATGTTATCCCCTCCACCCAGTTTCAAATCCCACTGTGAGACCTTGTTGGCCCATTTTGATAAGGCTCAAGGAGTAGGCTTCCCCACCCTCATTGAGTCTTAGATCTCTTTTTTTTTTGTAAGTAAGAAAGTGTCTATTAATTTAAAAGATGGTATTTACAATCAGAGTGGGGTGGCTCGAACAAGATGCTCATACACTAGTTCCAAACTTTCCTTTTACAATAGTTACAAAAAAACCCCTCTTACACCAGTTCCAGACTTTTCTTTTACAATAGTTACCAAAAAGCCCCTACTTCTGGGCTGAAAGGAGAGATGGAGGTTTTTCTTGCCAATTCTACAAAATTTCCCATTAACCTGAGAGGGCGAGAATTGTTAGTATCTGGGGGAACCAAACCGCAGAGAGTAGCATTACTGTCGAGAGTGCCATAGATATGAGGATAGTTCCAAAGAACTACAGAAAGCATCATACACATTTTCATTAAGCAATGTTCTTTGAGGGATCGTCTTCCAACCTGGTGGGCTTCTCCGTAGAACTACCAGCAGGGGCATCTGTCGTAGCTTAGTGACTAGTGGAGGCGCCGACTATCTCTTTCTTGATGCTTGGAGAGCAACCGATGTTAGCCTACATGGTATCTATATGACTCTTGAGCAGAGCGTAATGTGGTGAGTCCCTCGTGATGAAGTGTTGGTGGTGGACAAATTCCACATAGACAGTGAATTTATCATTCAGCATGTCTAACTTTTCATCCACGACTTTAGTATTTTCTGATTGTTCTTGCAATGTGAGTCCAAGAATGTCTTGAGCTTCCATGAGAGCTCAATAGTGCGACTCTATAAATTCTCCCTGGCACGGGTGAGGCTCGGTTCGGGTATCCATTCAAATTGAGCATCTACTGCTTCCGTGGTCACTCGATGTCTTATGTTCCACGCCTGGAGCTCTAGATTATGAATGTGGTCTTGGGTTTTAGGGTTAATAGAGAAAGCGTAATTGAGGGCTTCTCTTCTCACTAATGTCTTAGAACTTGTGTGGGGTTGCATGTTTGGGTTGTCCCACCTTGTGTTGTTGTGGTCACGACCTTGGCGGGGGACAAGGACAGAGTTATGACGAGAGGCCATGATGCAGAAGGAAGGGGAATCAAGAGGTAAATCCAAGGAAAAGGCAATGAAAGTGAAGGCTCGAGGGAGAAAATTGTAGTGGGGAAGAGTGAGCGGATCAGGGTATTCATAAGAGGAGCGGACGGCTGAGGTGGGAAAGAAAAATGTAGGCATGAAAGAGCCATTGATTGCAGCCAGTAAGAGGTACATTGCAGTCATGAGAGAGCACGAATCATTACTAGTTTAGGGATCAGTTTGGTAGTGGCTCTCAAGGATCATTGTAATCTGGTAACTTCCTACCTCATGTGAAGAGTTAGAATGGTTGTTGTCTAAGGAATTCATTATGAGTGGATGCGGGGATTGTACCATTCATGTTCTAGAGATTGAAAAACGTTCTCATTATTGAGAGAAATCATACTACTTTATCAATTCTATTTAATGCCTCACAATCCCAACGAAGAGGTCCATCCTCCAAGTCCCTCCATGCAAGGGAGTGGATTCTTGTTCTGCCAATTGTTCCTTCATTTTCCAACCTGTCAACTAGGTTGTTAGCTTCTATCTGATGACCTAGAAGTGTATCCCACTCAGCTCTCCAATGTGTTAGCTGAGTCGATTCAAGTTCTTATTGAGTCTCCAGTTGTTTTCTACCTTGGTGACAGTCATGCCTTGTTGAAGCTTCTGACAGGCCTGGGTGGCGAGAGTTGAATCTCCTTCCACGATGAGCAACTAGAATCCCTAGACTTTTGAAATATCCAGGTCGTGTTACAAAGCTTGGAGTTTAGTAGCATTGTTGGTAGTTATGCCCACGTTGCCCGTGTATAGTCATATTATCTCTCCTTAGGAGTTTATGAAGACTCCACCAAAACCTGTAGCTCCAGGATTGCCATTGGCAGCTCCATTGTAATTCAATTTGAGGATGTCTTTATCCAGAGGGTTCCAATGACAGGGAAATTCCTGGTTTTCCATTGTTGGAGTTAAATTATTCTGAGAGGGAGGGTGCAACTCAAGGAGTTGTAGGATACTCAGATCAACAAGACCTAGGGGGTCACTGAATATCATTAATTTAGAGATGGCTACAGATTCCCAATTTATTTGTTTAATTAATGTGAGGATATTCTCTTCTGGCCTTTTTTCTTCTCTATTTCCCTCTTTCCATACTACCCAGCTTATGGTACCCGGGATAATGTTCCAAGCCCTATCAACCATTGGATGTGAGGAGAAAGAAGTTCTCCAATTGTTAAGAGTGTTGAGGATGGAAGCCTTGTCCCTGTCAGAAGATATGAAAACAACCTCAACCCACTCCCAAAGTTTGTTGGAATATTCACAGTCATCCAGGAGACGGTTTATTATTTCTTCGCACTCTTCACAGAGAGGGCATATCGAGGGTTCATTGAATCCTCTTCTACATAAACTGTCCCATGTTAGAATATTTTTCTGCATGATTAGCCAAAGAAAAAGGGTGATTTTGGGCCATGGTTTGCCATAAAGCCATAAGCTTCTTTAAGATTGAAATGCCCTACTAAGTTTTTACCCCATATGATCTTATCATTGCCTTTGTTGAATTGGACTTGTCTTTCTTGAATGGTATTAGAAAAAGTGCTCTAATCAAATCCAATGGGCAGAGTTTCCCAATCTTTGACTTGCAACCATTCTCGCCATTTTTCTATTCCGTTGTTGGGCTTACAATAATGGGTCACCCTGTGCTTGCCTTTTTCTTTCATAGAAGTGCGAATTTGGGTGAACTAATCCCTATTTAGGTTGGGTAGTTGTTGCCAGGCATCTTTCAAAAAAAGAATTTTTTCTCCATTACCAATCTCCAAGAAGTTGTGCTTTTGAATGATAACATTATTCTCCCATGCTTGATTCCAAATCGTTGAACCTTTGATGTCACCTGTGAGCCTGATGAGATTGTCAGTTGAGTGAGTTGGCACATATTTTTCCCTCCATATGAGGCCCCAAGGTGTTTGTGGGTTGTCTAGCCAACGCCACCAGGTCTTGGCCCCTAGGGCTTTTCCAAGAATATCTAGATCCCTTAAACCCAACCCTCCAACATTTTTTGGTTTGCATACCTTCTCCCAAGCTACAAGAGCCCATTTTTTCTTAGTGTCTGAGCCCCTCCATAAAAAGTTCCTTTGGATGCATCTGATGGTATTGGTGATTGATTTGGGGGTGGCTAGAGCAGAAAACATATACAAAGGCATGGCCTACAACACTTATTTAACCAGGACCAGTCTTCCCACCAAATTAAGGGAGCGAAAAGTCCAATTGGCAAGTATTTTGCTAAGTTTGTTGAGAAGGTCCTCCCAGTTATATTTTTTGAAATATTTGTCGGTTAGAGGGACTCCCAGATATCTAGAGGGGAGAGAACATATTTGAAAGCCCAACGTTCTAGTGATATTTCTTTGAATGGCAATGGGAGTATTGAAGAAGAATAATTTGGATTTTTCAAGGTTGATAGAAGTTCTCGAGGCATCCGAAAAACATTTGAGAATTTCTTTGAAAGAGAGATCTTCCTTAACAGTGGGGATGACCACTAACAAGGTATCATCTACAAATTTTTTATCGGTTGACGAGGAGGCATTATCATTAAGCTTAAGGCCAATGAGGGAGTTGTTAAGATTGGCAGTCTTTAGGGATTTGCTTAGACCTTCGACCATGATAACAAAGAGGAAGGGAGACAGGGTGTCTCCCTCTCTAATGCCTCTGGAGGGGTATAAAGGCTTGGAGGGGGTTCCATTAAGTAGAATGGAGAATAAGGAATAAGGCTCTAGAAACCATGGTCATAATCCAATTAATACTGTCTTGATTGAATCCAAAAGCCTTTAGGACTTCCTTCATGTAATCCTAACTTATTTTATCAAAGGCCTTAGACATGTCGAGTTGCATCATCATGCTAGGTTTCTTTTGAACTTTAAGTGAGTGAATCAGTTCATGAGATAGAATAATGTTGTCCATTATTTGTCTTCCCTCCACATAGCCCGATTGGTTTGAGGATATAAGGAGGGGAAGGACAGACTTGATCCTGTTGGCAAGGACCTTTGAGATGATTTTGTAGATTACATTGCAGAGGGCTATAGGATGGAACCAATCCAAAGAATTGACACCTTCTTCTTTAGGAATGAGAGTGAGGAAGGTAGCATTGAGGGCTTTTAGAACAGTTTTGTTGATTATGGAGTCTTCCACCAGAGCATGAACATCCTCTTTTAAGAAAGGCCAATAGGATTTATAGAAGTCAATTGTGAAACCATCAGGTCCAGGGGCTTTCCCATTGGGCATGGACATTACAGCCTCCTCTACTTCTTGCATATTTACTTCCCTTAGAAGCATTTTGTTATGGTCCTAATTGAGGATTGCAGGGATGTTGTGAGTGATTTCCCTTATTTCTTTGGATCTGTCTACCCTGGGCTCCTCTAAGATATTGTTGAAGTACTCATTTAGTTCGTTCATTATATCCTCATGGATATGCACTGTACTTCCTTCTTTGGATTTAAGGCCAAGGATGTTGTTGTGTCTCCTATGATGAATCGTGGAGCGATGGAAGAAGGAAGAATTACGTTCACCACACTTAAGCCATTTGATTTGATACTTTTGTTGCCAAAGTTTCTCCTCGTGTATAAGCTCTTTCTAAGTCATAAATCATTGGTATATTTGGCTTACAATTTGTTGGATATACTATTTGTGTTATAGTGGCAACCACTAGGTTTGATCTTGGGCCTCGCCCAGATTACTCCAACGAATTATTGATTCACCATAATAATAATAATAATAATAAATGTCATGGGGCTATTTTGATGGGGTTTTCTATGGTTCCAATTCTATCAATAACATGGGGGGTATTTTGTACATGTAGAAAATCAATATATATAATTCAAATCCAACTTAGGACAATGCACAAACAATTATAGAGAGTTTATATCATTAAAATAATTGATAATTATTGCTTTGGAAAATGAATGCCAACATCTATAAGTGTTTACGACTTGATAATGGTGATTAATTAGATGAAGAATTAATTACAGATACAGAATGTCACTCTTCTTTCTCTTGCAAAAGAGATGAACGAAACACTCTACCTCTTACAAAGATACCTTTCACCTATAATATTGTGAAGTTAACACTACAATTGATTCTTTAACTAAAGTTAGACTATTAATACCTAAGATATGGTTTCACTTATAGAAGTCATTGGATGGCTCTAATCATGTAACCAAGTTTAGTTTATTGATCAAAAAACAAAATATATGTGCTATATTGATTACAAAATTTAGAAATCTTTATTAATAATGGATGGTTGTGATTTGTCTCTATGTGGACCTATGAGCTCCATGAGGAGAACTAAACAAAATAGACCACGGTTAAACCATGATTATAATTTGACCTTATGTGGTTTATTGATTAGAAAACAACATATATGTGTTATATTGATTACAAAAATTAGAAATTTGTATTAAGAATGGATGGTTTCAATTTGTCTTTATGTCGACTTATAACCTCCATGAGGAGAACTAATCAAAATAGACCATGATTATAATTTGACCTTATGTGAAGTTCATGAGAAAAAAAGTAAGCTTATTCATGGAATAATTGGTTATTTCTTTAGTTTTTTTTTTAACTAATAGATGATAGACAATTCCACTTAAATGTAATGTGCCAAGGGCACTTAAAAATGCATTTTTTCAAAAAGAAAAAGATGCAAGCAATAATTACACTATGATCCACATCCATTTGTCCACATGCAACAAACAAACTTGAACTAGATTAGGTAATCACCAATCAAATTCTAAATATAATGAATGATATACTATCCATTTCACATTTATTAGTCAGGACCAAGTATGGTTGTAGTAAATGGTTTTGGAAATAATTTTTATGTTACACAGGTTTGCAAAATAATGTTTTGTATACTTTTTTCAATTATAGAATAAAAATAATATTAATTTGAATTACTAAAATATTAAAAATAGTTATAGTTAGTTATATATATATATATATATATATATATATATATATATATATATATATGCTTTCAGTGAAAATTGTAGAGATAGTAAAACTAACATACTTTTTCCTTGCTGTAATTTCTTAGAAGAGTCGAGTTTAGAAAAAACTAGTTGAGCCAACACCCAAAGGGTCGAGCCAAGACTAAAAAGCCAAATGAATGAATAGAGTTGATCTAACACCAAAAGAGAAAACTCAGTCAAATAAACACTAGTTGAGCTAACACCAATGAATCAAAACAAGATGATAAAGTCGAGCCATCAAAATCAAGAAAATAGAGCTAAGCTAACACCAAAATAAAAAAAGAAGTTCAACAAACTATTAATTTTGGAAGCTCAGGGACAAATTCGCTCCTTTGGAAAATATTCCTCATCAAGGAAGACCCCTACTAGCTCTTGGAAGAATTTAAATTTGGTTAAGGAGAAATATATTTTAATATGGAAACCCACATGTGCACAAAAAGGAAATTGGACACCCTTGGATGGCTATAAACACAAGTCAAGTGACCCTCATTTGGAGATCATCAATCATTCTTCTATCTTTGGTTTGGAATGCACATGTATGAAGTTGGTTTGCGGGAAATTGGTTTGCTCAGGTCTAAAATTGCAGGGTTCAAGCTCGTACGCGTGTGTTGTGGAGGTTAATCCCCTCTGCGGACAGAGGTGATCCCTACTAGCCCAAATGGGGTCTAGCAACAATAAAACAACGCTAACACGCAGGTTCCTAATTGCAAATCAAAGACTGATGATGAGGGCCTACCTGGATTCCAACGCTAATATTTGTAGAAGAGTCGTCGCTCCCGTTCCTTTGCTCCGGCCAGTCACAATCCCCACGATCCTCGTGAACGGACACCTGCACATGCAAAGAACGACACAAACACAAGCATAAAATCCAATAGATGCAACTATATATCAGTCAGAAAGGATATAACTCAATCATCATTACAAAGACAATAAGAGTGGAACCATAATGATAGTCGTCTATTATTGATAAACAACAAAGAAGAATACAACCATAGTTCTGACGTCAAATCCTCCTTTGGCTGGGTGATCAGCAACACGTGCCTTGCAAAGCTTGTTAGGAATGGGGAACAAGCCTCTCTCTCCTTGGTTACTTGGACAAGAATCTCCTCACTTTAGATTTAGCCTCATGGGAATGAATAAGGCTCCTTGTAGCATGAACTTGGCAATTCTCAGACTTTGAGACTTAGAATTTGGAACTTGGAGACTCTATCACTATCACTAGCTTGTCAAAGGCAAAAGGACAAGCTTTTATAGATGGAGGGGAAGGAGATAAGATCAACCACAACATCCATGGGATTGGCTTTATCACTAAGAAGCTTCCATGAGAGGTGGAGAACTACTTCCCTTCTATGGAGATTCGAAGCCAAACTGACCCAACTCAATATAGATCCAGTTCATGAGTGGGTTAGGAAGAACCTTCGCAAGTTGGTTTGTTAAAAACTTTACCCAACTGGGTTGGCGCGAGTGCGACTCTGAGATAGAGCGCCAGCTGGCGCGCCCTCTTTGGAGGATTTCCCCCATTGGTGCGAGTGATACACAGTGGAACCACGCCAATGGAAAAAGGGCTATTTTTATGGGTATTTTGCAGAAGGTGTCTTTAGGGCATATGAAGTACATACTCAAGAGGATATAATGCAAGTGTTTTTAGGTTATGTCACTTCTCACAGGTCCCGGAATAAGTCCTCCATTGTGCGGGGAAAGGGGTAAAAGGGACGGTGACAAATTATTGCGTAACAGATGCCCCCTAAAGCATGAAGCCCGAGAGAGAGAGGGGTGAAATGCTTTACAAGAACATGGCCAACTGAAAACACTACCGTCGGAGAACCTGCATGGAAAAGTACAACTGATATCTCAAGTACATGATTTATGTGGTATGGGCGCAGCCATCCATAGTCGAGTACAAAAAAATCCAGATCCAAGGTATGGGCGAAGCCATCCAGTAAGGATCGATAAGTAGACTCAGGCATGGTCGCAGCCATCCAGTGAATGAGTCATGTAATGATCATAAAAATCCACAAAATCGCAACCTGGATCTCAACAGACAAAATCCAGGGTCTTGCACTCCATATCGACCCGAACAAAGTACAAGTTCAAGCATGTGAATATAGGAGTCAAAGTCGAACATGCAAGAACATTGTCTGATTACCAGTCAATGATGAAAAATGTTAACAGACGCGAGAGGTACCACCAATAATGACAATGGTCCTCAAGGTACTATAGGTACAATCTACGGCGTGCGAATCAGTGAGCTGGCGTCGAACACCCGCAGAATCATTCAATCGGAGGCCAATGATGAAAACCTCGCATCGAACACGAAGAACCTGCCATTGAGGCATGCAGGCTCCAAGGCACCTGAAGGGAGTCTCTGGGTCAACTTCCTGGATAATGAGCTGAAGTCGACAGGAAGTGGCCTTGATCGAAGGTGGGCCATAATGTTTCCCACATCATCGACACGAGACAGAGAAGGATAAGATATTTTGTGTGAGGTATCAGAGGGAGGTTGAGTATTCTTGCAGAGGTCAACTTCTCTTGAACATATCGACGGCACAACAGTGGACTTGGCAGTATTTGACATTAAATGATCAGGGGTCATGGTGACAAGGCAATGAGCAGATGAGAGGTCAAACAGGATAACCCAAACCCATGGAGGCAAGCATGAGAAAACAAGATGAGATATCCCCACCCAGACACGAATGTAGACAAGTGCCATGTTCAAGAGCGACATACTGCCGACACGACAATGATTGCAGTTCCATTTCCCCACCATTACTGGCGAGTACCCCGGTTATTTTTTGATGACAAGCTTGACGGGGATAGCATATGGTTGAAAAGCGTCATCCGATGTCATTAATTTTTAACGAGTCTGACAAAGGAAGAACTCGACATCTTTTCCTGTTTAGAGAGTCTGAAAAGACAGCAAAAAAGTGAACTCCAGGGGGGTCCTTTTTCGTAAAGTTGTGTCTCTCGAGCCCGAAAAAGTATAAAACGATGCTCAAAAGAACCGCCCGACCAGTATGATCGAGGAGTACTTTTCGTAAGTAGTGACTTCGACCCGAAAAAGTAAAAAAGCGGTCAGAAGCACATCGTTTTGTAGCCAATAACGAGTTCGAAACGACAAAACTCAGCGATCTTTTTAAGTTTAAACGGTCGAAAAAAGAGCTTAAAGGCAACCGCCTCTCGCTTCTTTTAACGAGTTGAGAGGGAGACTCGGCTATCTTTTCTTGTTTCACGTCGAAAAAGAGCTTAAAGACGATGTTTCGGGACCAAGTGCGTATAGAACTGTCGTAATTCCACCAGCTGAGATCCTGCACAAGGAACACTGCACACGTGAACCTGTTCGAGATAATATAAACAATGTGCATAAAAACATAGTAAAAACTATATCGGAACCAAGCATATAGTAAAAACCATCATAAAAACCCATATTTATGGAAAATAATATTTAATTTTTTAAAAATTACCATAAATAGGGGGGGGTAAACAAATTTTTTACCATTGTTACCATTGAAGCTTTGTGGAGCGACTTGGAGCATTGAGGTTGGCGAGCAAAATTCGACCCCGTACGTGCATCATCCATCCTGAAATCAGTTCCAGGTAGATACATCTTGCCTTACGCTCTGTTTTGAAGTCTTTTTTCTGCATTTTAACGGTGGGAAGTGGTTGTTTGAGCGGATTTTTTGAAACGCATTCCGCTCTCGGTCAGCGCAGATTTCCCTATCGGGTCCGCGCTGACCGATAAAAACTTCCACAGGCCACTCCCGGATCAGCGCGGAAGAGTGATGTACTTCCGCGCTGACCCGGAAAAAATAACAAAGGCGCCCATTATCAGCGCGACTGTTTTAAAAACAGTCGCGCTGACGCCGCGCAACAAGTTTTTTAATAAAATCAACGTATGAAACTTTGCAAGCAGGGCCCTAATGAAATTTTTTGATTATGCAGGGTATAATGGCGTTCGTTTGGCAGGAACGCGCTCACGATAACGATGACATAGCGGCTTTTGCTGATGCCGGGTGCCGAAATGCATTGCGGGGGTGCGGGTTGCTTAAATTTTTCTTAACTCCACGCTTGCGGGCACAGCCTGACCTTCTGGAACTCTTGATCAGGGCCTGGAATCCCACTGATGGGAAGTTCGTTATCCGAGGCCGAGACATTGAGTTTGATTACACAGACATCTATTTTTTGACCGGTGTTATAGACATTTTTGTGCCTTACAGCATGAAGCATGAAATGTCCATAATCTAAGGGATCCAAAGTCCCTAAACATGTTGTTCCTACCCCTAGAGGAACAAGGCCAGCAAACCACAGCACTCAACAAAAGTTCTCCACCTGAAAACACTCAAAAGCAAGGCAATTATGGATCATGTCAACTGCTCCACTGAGCATCTGCGCTGAATGTCCACTGCTCCACTGTCTGCCTGCATTGAATGTCAACTCCAAAGAAGGCTACCTGCGCTGGGCGAGTTTGGACATGTGGCAGAGTCATTCCTCAAGGTGTCAACACCCAGGAAGCTTCCAAAATGACACTTGGATCAGGGAATTCGACTGGTGATGAGTAAGAGGTTCCAAATCTCCAAGTGGAAGCAAGAACCTCCAAGTGGACTTAAGAACTGAAGTGGGAGAGGACACTAGTCAGCTTCATGCCAGCCTCAAGCTGACTCATCCTTTCTCCAAAACTCCTATATATAGATCTCTCTCATGAGGTCTAGGGGAGGCTGGAATCTGGTGAATGTAAGGAATTGCTGTTGGTTTGAGTTTAGAACTATTGGGTGATTTGCTTTGAAGGAGGTGAAGAGGAGATTTCTTTCTGCTGGGAAGGTGATGCTGGATTGGGCCTCTTATGGTTGTATCACTTCCTGAATCTTACTTCTTCCATTAATAAAGCATTCGAGGTTCTTCTATATGCATGTGTTTCAATGGCGTATTGTTATACTTGTGTATTTGATTTATTCTAATCCTTGAATCAATTATGATTGTATGCTTCTTGTAGTTTCCCTCTCTTGCCATTTTGCAGGATCTTGGTGTAGCTGGGCCAGTGAAAGGGCAAGGAGCTGGGGGCAAGCAGCAAGGAGAGAAGATTGGATCAATCATTAGCGAAAGACATCGGTTAGTGGATCTCTTTCTCCCCTCTTTTACATCTCATAAAGAAGTAATCTTAGATAGCTTTGCTTTGATTGTTGCTAAGGAACTATCACCCTTAGAGTGGGATAGGGTCATTCTGTATTGGATACTTTTCCCAACAACAAATTGGCGACTCCGCTGGGGATCGTATCTTGTTGGTTGTTTGTGTTTTTGCTATTCATTTACTGAATCGAACTGCATTTGGATCTTTCAAATGCAAAGTAGAGGGCAGCTACTCTAGCTCAGTTTCTGGGCATGTTTATGATTTGAAGAGCTGATCCACAAGGACTCTGAACAGCTCTTAGTGATAGCTTTTCATCCTCCTTTGAATCATCCTTTAGTGTGTACTTGATTGGTAGCTTTGATTTGGCCAAAAACTGTTGATTTTTTAGCAATCTGTGACCCAGAACCTAGAGAAACGAGAGTTTCTCCTTCATTGCAGGCACTGTGAAGGCAGTCTGCATTTCAACGCAGGTCCCGAAGGGGCTACCTGCGCTGAATGTCAAACTGACAGTGTTCTACCTGCGCTGAACCAGTTAGGCCTTGTGCAACTGGGGTTCTCTGCTTTCTGTTGCCCTGTTTTCATCCCTGTTTTTGCAGCCTGTTATCAGTCAATGTACCTATCTGAAACCACCTTTCTTTGCCACTATTCTGCCTCGGTTGTATAAAGAAACTGTATTTGTTCTTTTTGTATTTCTTACATCATTTGCAGTTTCCCATAACGAAAGTGAACTAGTCTTGCTGTGGCCTCTTAGATCTAGACCTGTGATAAGTGTCGTTCTGATCTTAAGAGTTAGTTTGTTTGTTTTTCATAGCCGATTGAGATTTTGCTTTCGTCATATGGTTTGAATTTATGTATTTCTAGTGTTGAAACAAGTAAATCTTAAGGTGTCTTTTGATTTTGGACAAAAAGCTTGTTTGCTTTCACTTGAAATTGAATTCAAAGTTATACAACAGCTTTCTTTTTGTAGTACATCAACATTAAGAAAGAGAAAAGAAATACCTGCATTGTGCATGTGCATTTTGACAGTTTGCATGTTGATTTAGGAAAAAGTGCATTAGTGTGTGCTCTATGATCTGTGTGAAAAGATGATGTCTTTCTTTTCCCTCAGTAGTTAAGATTTTCATAAGTTGAAAAGATTGAAAAAGCTTGCTTCTCATCTTTAAACTGCATTTAGGAGTTGTACCATACATCTCGTGGTGATCCATAAAGGCAAACTGCTAAACAAGATCAACCTAAAATAAATTGAATTTACATAAAAACGCTTTGAAACATAATGCAAACACATAGAGGTCTAAGCTAGAGACGTGTTCCGGTGTCGTTAAACATGATATCTTAGCGTTGAGTGGTTGGGTGATTCCTCCACGGTGAAGCGATAAGTATCAATACGGACTTGTCCTCCCACGTACCGTCGCGTATATATTGGGAGACCCCTATAGGAACAAAGCCTTTATCCATAGGAAGCCGTGTCGGCCGCCCTACTGATCGCAATGCAGTGAACACAGCATTCACGAAGATCGACCACCCGTACCATAAAACGTATTCTGTGGTTTTGCGAAAAGTTTGGCACACCCTCTGCCTAGAACTCCAGAGTAGTTTCTTTTGGCCTTTTTCAAACTCTATAACTGAAAAAGTCCATTTGAGCATTTGTCACTTCGGGCTCGTTAAAACATCGAAGGAGACTAGAGTCATCTTTAGCTTTTTCTCGACTCTTAAAAAGTGAAAAAGCAAGTTGTGTCTAAAGCGTCGTTATAAAATTTATTTTAAAACGGAACATAATCACCTCCTATTCCTGCATTGATCTGTAGGTTGAGAACATGGAACACACCAACCAAGGAATTCCCCATGATGGAAATCCTAGTCCTTTCTCCTCTTGGGGAGAAGTTGGTGCGCCCCACATGGCCACATTGTCGCTTCCAAGACTGACAATTGGCCTGCCAATCTGGCTATTCTCAACCAATGTAGTTCAGAACACCATGGTTCCTGAACAGTCGAGTCAACAGTTAGATCAGTCTAGAGCTACCCACCAGCCTTCTACTTCCTATAACTCTTCCTCCAATCCTTCATCTTCGCAAGGTAGAGCCGGCAAAAGCCAAGCTGCCATGGAGAAGAAGGAGAAAAAGGAGAGAGAGAGAAGAAGAAGAAGGAGCCTAAGGCGACTGGGGGCAAGCAAAAGACATCTGACAAAAATCCACACATAGCACAGACCGGGCCTAAATCGCCATGTGTCATATGTAGAGGAGACCACTTCCATAGAGATTGTCCCTGTATTCCCCGGATACTAAGGGACTGGTCCCCTCGTTTGCACAATTCGGGAGCATCAACCTTTGATAGCCATGTTGAATGCTTACCGTCAACCAGCGAAAGTGAAGGTTCAAGACAAAGAGGGGGAGCAAGATCCCCCTGCAGACTGTGTGAAGGAGAAGCGAAGAGAGTTTTGGAAGATCGTCCGGTTTCACCGTTGAGACTTCCTCCTGGATACAAAAACTTGTGCCAAGTCCTTCGTTGGTTGAGAATACAGCTGGCCCACTCAAGTGGTCAGCTGAAGCGTCAGTCATTGAAAATGAACCTACTGAATCTAGACCGGACGAAAGTCCGAAGGTCGAAACGGCAGTTGACCCGGTTCTCCCTTCAGAAGCTTCATCTTCAAATGACACCGTCACTGAAGATTCATCTTCAAATGACACCCTCACTGAAGAGAATAAGGATGACACCATCCAGATTCTTTTCATCAACACAGACTCTGACGAGCATCAGGGCAATGCGCCCATTCCTTTATCGCAGGAAGGAACATCGTCAGGGTCATATCCGGCCGTGTATTCGGTCCCACCACCAAGCAACCTGGTTGTGTCCTTTGATTGGAACCAACTAGGCAGACCCCGGTTGCCAGCCAGTATACCATTCAGAATTATAGTCCAAATATACAGAATGGTAATGGCTGGCACTATCATTGATGAAGGGGCATCTGTGAGTATCCTTTCCTCTATTGCTTGGAAAGCACTGGGTTCCCCGGCGCTTTTACCTGAGATAAGAAATCTCTCGGGTTTCGATAAAGGAACCAGTCAACCATTAGGGATCCTCCCCAATGTGCCCATTACGTTGAAAGGGAAGGCCGTTCAAATGAACGTGATGGTCGTTCAAGGACCCTTGGATTATAACCTACTCCTTGGACGAGACTATATATATTGCATGGGAGCAATAGTCTCCTCACTCTTTAGAGTAATGTGTTTTCCACACGAAGGAAGAATGGTCAAGCTCGTAGACCAACTTTCATTTCCGGGATCACGCATCGCAAATAGTCACATACCAACCCTGAATGGTCTATTCAATCAAGAAATGTCTCCACCCCCAGTCCTTCTTCCCGATGAGTGCGAGTGATTCGGAAAGATGGGACTGGAACCCAGGGGGCATGCATCCTGGTCTGCATTGGGCAGAGAGAACTTTGGGTATAAGGTAGAATTTCCGCGAGAGAATATGACTAGTCCGTACCCCGTCCGTGGATGGAAGAGGGGTTGTTCTAGAATAAGATTCTTTTGTCAAAGTTACGTGTTTGACAAAGGTCATTCACCCTTGTCTATTTCGGTAGACATTGCCGAGGAAGTGTTTTGTTGAAAGAATAACAAGACAATCTTTGGGTAACCAGAAAGAGGTAAGCCTCCCTCAGTAACACAAATGTTTTGTCTTTGAGTAGTGTTCTTCTCTTGTCGCAAGTAGCTGCTCTCTTGTCGCAAGTAGCTGTTCTCTTGCGATCTTGCAAAAAATCTGTTAAAAGTTGGGCTGACGAGAAGACAAGTATCGTATAGACCCGTTAAAATTAACGAGAAGACAAGTATCGTTAAAATTGGACTAGCAAGACGACAAGTAGCTGTGAACACCCAAAGAAAAGCAGAGGTGAGAAGGAGGAGGGGCAACCTTGAAATTGTATTTTATACCTGGGGGCATGCAACCCTTTGGAGTGCAAGCAAAGAGCGGTTATTTATCTGTTTTTTGGATTAGCCGTTTCCGAACTTGCATAAAGAAAGGAGCGGAGCAAAGCTTAGTGAGATGAAGCTCCATAAAAAATAGAATCTTGAGGGGACATTTCTTATCTTATGACTGGTATATCGAGCAGTTTTAGCATAAAGTTCATGCTCGTTAAAAAATAAACGCAAGATCCGAGCAGTTTTAACGCGGTCTTCATGCTCGTTAAAAAATAAATATAAGCAGTGAGCAATGTTCCCTCCAGAGTTTAAGCTCATTTTTAAATAAAAAATGAACCTATCCCGGTAAATAACCACTGTGATCGTAAATTTTATCAGCCATAAAAATCCTTGGTCGTGTTTGCACCTGCCACCTCCACTTTCATTTGGCCGATCGTTCACCTCCATATGATTGTTTACCCATTTTGAGGAACAGCTGCGAAGAGTGATTTCACCTAGCCATCCTTGTGACACTGCCGTGATTGGAAAATTCCAACCTGTACCTGGAATCAGTTGCTATCCATGTTTATCACTCGTTCCTCAAAAGACGAGTCTTCTTTAAGCTCTTTTCAACTGACTCGTAAAATATGAAAAGATTGCCGAGTTTTGGCCTTCCAGCTCGTTAAAGGACCAGAAGAGCTATCCCTCCTCTAGATTTTAATATTTTTGGACCTGAGGGATTATTGCACAAAAAGATCGAGTGCTTGTTTTGTTCGGCTCGTTAAAGATATCGAAAACTCATCCCTTTTGTATTGTTTTATACTTTTTCGGACTTAAGGGATTAGATGACGAAAAAGGAATTTTGGAGTTGACTTTATGTACCTTTTCAGACTCTCTAAAAATGAAAAGGACCGAGTTTTCCTTGTCGTTAGACTCGTTAAAATGATTAAATAGCGGCAAACTTGTCTTTAGACGAGAACGAGTTTCCCTATCGCTAGGCTCGTTAAAACATAGCGATGGGCTTGCCCGAAGGGCAGGTTATAGAACAAGCATATGTTATCCTCCTCAAGCTTGACAAAAATAAAGAGGTACTGGTCAGAAATGACTGGGGAAAAATTGGGAGAACCTCAAAGCTTTAATGGTAGCAAGTCGCTCTTGAACATGACACTTTTCCTCCGTACCACATCGGGTTGGGTTGTTTCATTCACCGGTCTCATCACCATGGTCTCGCGAAACCATCCACATTTGGGGTAATGCTACCAATCCATCGCATCAGTGTCGTTATATGTTCAAGAGATGTTGTTCAGAAAGAGTCAACCGTGTCCCATCCACTACCATACATCATCTTTCATCCTTTCATGACCGCCACCCTGAATCATATTTCACAGATCATTTTCACCTTCATCACAATCATTAGCTCCGTTCCGTGTCACTGATGTGGGATTCATTAAGGCCCTCCTTTGACGGATCGCTTCTTGTCGACTTCAGCTCATTATCCAAGAAGTTGATCTAGGAACAACCCCCTCAGTACTTTGAAGCTTTCATGCCTCAATGGCAAGTTTCTCACTTCCGGCGACAGGTATACATCAATGACCTTCGACCGAAAGATTCTGCGTGGTGTTCGACGCCAAGTCCTTTATTCACACCACGTGGATTGTAGTGCCGTACCTTGAGGGTCATCATCATTATCGGTGATTCCTCTCGCGCTTGTTAACAGTTTACATCATTGACTGGTAATCAAGCGATGTCTTTCCATGTTCGACTCCAAGAAATCCTCACATGGATCGACTTGTACTTAGAGTGAAGATCGGATGAGTTTGAAGACCCCGGATCTAGTTTCATCCATCCGGGCTGCGATATATATTCAGGAAATAAAAACATTAACATGTGCAGCAGATGATCATCCTACTCAAAGGATGATAATTTCCACAGAGAATTATCAGTCTACCATCAGACGATTGTCTGTTCTATGTACAGAAAAATGTATTTATAAAGCTGAGCATGGGAATGCCCGCCTCAGCTAGATCATGAAAGCAGTATGAAAAATAATGTATTGTATTGTATCTTATTACAGGTCACCTCTCAGCGATTGAATGAACTTCGGATCCTCCTGATAAAGCATTTCACCCGATAAACGACCTCATACTTTAGGGGGCAACTGTTATAGACATTTTTGTGCCTTACAGCATGAAGCATGAAATGTCCATAATCTAAGGGATCCAAAGTCCCTAAACATGTTGTTCCTACCCCTAGAGGAACAAGGCCAGCAAACCACAGCACTCAACAAAAGTTCTCCACCTGAAAACACTCAAAAACAAGGCAATTCTGGATCATGTCAACTGCTCCACTGAGCATCTGCGCTGAATGTCAACTGCTCCACTGTCTGCCTGCGTTGAATGTCAACTCCAAAGAAGGCTACCTACGCTGGGCGAGTTTGGACATGTGGCAGAGTCATTCCTCAAGGTGTCAACGCCCAGGAAGCTTCCAAAATGACACTTGGATCAGGGAATTCGACTGGTGATGAGTAAGAGGTTCCAAATCTCCAAGTGGAAGCAAGAACCTCGAAGTGGACTTAAGAACTGAAGTGGGAGAGGACACTAGTCAGCTTCATGCCAGCCTCAAGCTGACTCATCCTTTCTCCAAAACTCCTATATATAGATCTCTCTCATGAGGTCTAGGGGAGGCTGGAATCTGGTGAATGTAAGGAATTGCTGTTGGTTTGAGTTTAGAACTATTGGGTGATTTGCTTTGAAGGAGGTGAAGAGGAGATTTCTTTTTGCTGCGAAGGTGATGCTGGATTGGGCCTCTTATGGTTGTATCACTTCCTGAATCTTACTTCTTCCATTAATAAAGCATTTGAGGTTCTTCTATATGCATGTGTTTCAATGGTGTATTGTTATACTTGTGTATTTGATTTATTCTAATCCTTGAATCAATTATGAATGTATGCTTCTTGTAGTTTCCCTCTCTTGCCATTTTGCAGGATCTTGGTGTAGCTGGGCCAGTGAAAGGGCAAGGAGCTGGGGGCAAGCAGCAAGGAGAGAAGATTGGATCAATCATTAGCGAAAGACATCGGTTAGTGGATCTCTTTCTCCCCTCTTTTACATCTCATAAAGAAGTAATCTTAGATAGCTTTGCTTTGATTGTTGCTAAGGAACTATCACCCTTAGAGTGGGATAGGGTCATTCCGTATTGGATACTTTTCCCAACAACAATCGGGTTGTCACATCGAGGTGAGAGGCCTATTCTGGAGGGGCAGCGACCCGGTGGTGATACTTTAGATATGCTGATGGCTCAGGTGTGCCCACGGGCACGCAAGTCGCGGAGCGGAAAGTTAGCAATTCCTATGGTGGAGGACATCATCCTTCGAGCTATGCTCTTCACGGTGACACGGGCAGCGGGCTCCCAGGCCCAGCACGAGGCCTCGAAGACCCATCTCCGACTGGCTCTCAAATGCTTGAATCCTACCATATTTAACTGGGCAGAGGCAGTAGCGGCAAACATGAAGAGACAACTGACCAACTGTCATCGCAGAGAGACGAAACAGTTTGGCTATGGATCGATCTTACTCTCGCTCATGCTGGAGCGGGTGCCGACATTGCAACTGCAGGATATGGTCTTGGACCCACCTAGGCCACGCGAGACGAGGGCCACACGATGGGCCCATGTCATGCCACGAGGAGGTGGCGGCCGACCGGTGGCATGGGGGGTATACTTCCGAGAGTGGTTGGAGCGTCAGACTATCTTTGTGGAGGACTGGCCATATGCCAGCCTAGACTTCCGTGGAGACCCTGACATGCCGCTGCCCGCTGGAGAGCAGTGGGATGACGGTGGTAAGACACTTGATCTCATTTTTTGATTTTTGATTTTTATGATGTTTTTTATTTTTCTATGTACATGTCCTAATGATGAACGCTATGGTATGCAGATGTAGGACCGGCGAGACCTCTCGGCCTGGCTCTAGAGGCGCGGAGGGACGCGTAGGGCATTGGAGCTCTGGCCTTGGCTCCCCCGGGAGATGACACGATGGATACCGTGATACAAAACCTTGAGGGCTTGCTGACAGGGATTCCAGATTACCTGGGGATAGAGGAGGTCCCCATAGCGTCCCAGATCCATACAGTGGGAGTAGAACCTAGGATGCACCGCCTTTTGAGGCGGGTGGCACGAGCGGCTGTGCAGTATAGGGAGCACAACCCGCCATAGTAGATATCTAGGTCTTTATTTCCTACTGGTGATTTTTTGAGAGACATGTGTCTCAGATGTACAGAGAACACGACACATGTACACTTATTTTTGAGCGCCTTGGTGCGCCACACGATATATATGTATATATACCCATTTTGGATGGATCTTTTACATGTGATGATGTTTTTATATGCTATGCAAATGTCTAACACAAATGTAATCTAATGTATCAGTTGCATAACACACGACCCACATATTTTATTTTTACGCAAGCTTAAAAGCACACATGACAACACATATGCAAACTATGCTTGGAAATGGATTTTATTTTATGCAAACTAAAAATCACACACACACAACACACCTGTTAAAAGCACACGTACGTACAAAAATAGAGTGCACACATGATATTTGTTCAAGTCAAGAACATTTCGGGACTTACCCTTTTGCATCGGTGTGTGACCGGCCTAGATAGTGTAGGCGTTGTCTCGTCCTGTTTTGTAAAAGGACCGACGGCACTGATGATCTGCCCATGCCCCCCGCCGAGCGAGGGTTACCGGCTAGATAATCAATGCCCCCCTGGGCAAAGGGGTCGAGGGTAGCGACAGTGTGCAATGGGGAATCAGAACGAGTGGAAATCAAACCGATCGAGGCAAGATTCAGAGGTGGGAGTGACAAGACACCCATGAGGGCAGGGCCTTTAAAGAGCCCAGCTCCCACATTCTCTACGGGAATGGAGGTATGCTCCACAAAAGGCACGTTACCTTCAGAAGAGGAAGCGAAGAAGGAGAGCTGGTCTACCGTGACGATTGTCCCCTGATGAGGGAAACGAATGACACGAAAGAGGGACGAAGCCACGACACGCATGGCATATGTCCAGCTCTGGCCCAAGAGGAGGTTGTGGAGCCTGAGGTCCCCTCAAGTGCTCCTCCGTCCAGTTCTGGTCCGCTCCATATTGAGAGACCTAGCACTGAGACGCCTATTCGACCCCATCCTAAAGGTGTACTCCAGAGATCAGGGGAAAATCGTCACGGTAGACCAGCTCTCCTTCTTCGCTTCCTCTTCTGAAGGTAACGTGCCTTTTGTGGAGCATACCTCCATTCCCGTAGAGAATGTGGGAGCCGGGCTCTTTAAAGACCCTTCCCTCATGGGTGTCTTCTCACTCCCACCTCCGAATCTTGCCTCGATCGGTTTCATTTCCACTCATTTTGATTCCCCATTGCACACTGTCGCTACCCTCGACCCCTTTGCCCAGGGGGCATTGACTATCTAGCCGGTAACCCTCGCTCGGCCGAGGGGCATGGGCAGATCATCAGTGTCGTCGATCATTTTACAAAACAGGATGAGACGACGCCTACACTATCTAGGCTGGTCACACAGCGATGCAAAAGGGTAAGTCCCGAAATGGGCTTGACTTGAACAAATATCATGTGTGCACTCTATTTTTGTACGTACGTGTTCTTTTAACAGGTGTGTTGTGTGTGTGTGATTTTTAGTTTGCATAAAATAAAATCCATTTCCAAGCATAGTTTGCATATGTGTTGTCATGTGTGCTTTTAAGCTTGCGTAAAAATAAAATATGTGGGTCGTGTGTTATGCAACTGATACATTAGATTACATTTGTGTTAGACATTTGCATAGCATATAAAAACATCATCACATGTAAAAGATCCATCCAAAATGGGTATATATACATATATATCGTGTGGCGCACCAAGGCGCTCAAAAATAAGTGTACATGTCTAAATAGGGCCTGTGTTCTCTGTACATCTGAGACACATGTCTCTCAAAAAATCACCAGTAGGAAATAAAGACCTAGATATCTACTGTGGCGGGTTGTGCTCCCTATACTGCACAGTCGCTCGTGCCACCCGCCTCAAAAGGCGGTGCATCCTAGGTTCTACTCCCACTGTATGGATCTGGGATGCTATGGGGACCTCCTCTATCCCCAGGTAATCTAGAATCCCTGTCAGCAAGCCCTCAAGGTTCTGTATCACGGTCTCCATCGTGTCATCTCCTGGGGGAGCCAGGGCTAGAGCTCCAATGCCCTGCGCGTCCCTCCGCGCCTCTGGAGCCAGGCCGAGAGGTCTCGCCGGTCCAACATCTGCATACACAAACACAAGCATAAAATCTAATAGATGCAACTATATATCAGTTAGAAAGGATATAACTCAATCATCGTTACAAAGATAATACGAGTGGAACCATAATGATAGTCGTCTATTATTGATAAACAACAAAGAAGAATACAACCATAGTTCTGACGTCAAATCCTCCTTTGGTTGGGTGATCAGCAACACGTGCCTTGCAAAGCTTGTTGGGAATGGGGAACAAGCCTCTCTCTCCTTGGTTACTTGGACAAGAATCTCCTCACTTTAGATTTAGCCTCATGGGAATGAATAAGGCTCCTTGTAGCATGAACTTGGCAATTCTCAGACTTTGAGACTTAGAATTTGGAACTTGGAGACTCTATCACTATCACTAGCTTGTCAAAGGCAAAAGGAAAAGCTTTTATATATGGAGGGGAAGGAGATAAGATCAACCACAACATCCATGGGATTGGCTTTTTCACTAAGAAGCTTCCATGAGAGGTGGAGAACTACTTCCCTTCTATGGAGATTCAAAGCCAAACTGACCCAACTCAATATAGATCCAGTTCATGAGTGGGTTAGGAAGAACCTTCGCAAGTTGGTTTGTTAAAAACTTTACCCAAATGGGTTGGCGCGAGTGCAACTCTGAGACAGAGCGCCAGCTGGCGCGCCCTCTTTGGAGGATTTCCCCCATTGGCGCGAGTGATACACAGTGGAACCGCGCCAATGGAAAAAGGGCTATTTTTATGGGTATTTTGCAGAAGGTGTCTTCAAGGCATATGAAGTACATACTCAAGGGGATACAATGCAAGTGTTTTCAGGTTATGTCACTTCTCACGGGTCCCGGAATAAGTCCTCCATTGTGCGGGGAAAGGGGTAACAAGGACGGTGACAAATTACTGTGTAACAGCGTGAACTAGGGTTTTTGGTTTCCAACAACAAGGTTGACACAAAAAAATTGTGTCTGTAACTGCACGTATATAAGCCTATCTGTGCGACTAGAAATCTCCCTCCGCACGCATGACTCTTCCTTCATGTGGTTGGGACCTAGTGTGTCATTTCGTTAGTTGACCGCATGCTTCTAAACATGATTTTGTCTAGTATTATTGTTAGTTTCATCTCTGGGATATGGTTTGGTTATTCTTGCTGGATATTTTTGTGTATGAAGTAGTGTATTATTGTACTCTATCCTTTCTGAACATTTTATGACAATCTTATAAGAAAAATAGTTTGAAAGGATTTTCCCCCTTGTGGGGTTTTTCCCTGGTCTCTGACCAATCTTGGTGTCTCTATGTATGAATGTTTTTCTTCTATTGTTCCTTTATGTTATGTTGCATTGATGATATTATTCTTTCTACATAATTTCATATGATGTAGTGATGTTATAATATTGTGGGGTGAATTAAATGTGTAACTGATGAAATGAAATTATCTAAAGAAAAGAACAATATAGCCATAAGGAAAAGTTAACACAGTATCAGAGGTAGGTTGAAGAAAATTCGTTGAGATCATCCCTGAGAAGACACCATTAATGGAAGCAAGAGAAGATGAAGGAGACCTAAAACAATGTTAGGGTTTGAAGGAAACCCTAGGAAATTTTGTTATTATGGTTTGATGGATTACATGAGGTTAGGGTTTTAAACCCTAGAATATGATAAAGGCTTAAATTTTAATCAATGAGGAGTCATTCTAGCCCTTGTGACAGATTCAATATAACCCTATATGGGCTAGTTTCAACTAGGCCTAGTTGCTGATGAAGTTGATTGAAATATTTGAAGGCAACGTTGTTATATGGATAATGGACAATAATGACTCTTTAAGGTTGGTTCAAGAGGCATATGATTACCTCTCGTTAAAGATAAGTACCTTTTACATTTATGTTATTTCTTTGTGAAACTATTCTCGTTTTGATTATTGCTTATAATTCCTACATGAATACTTGAGTATGTGTGTAATATTCCTAAGAGGAAATTAACAGTGATAATCAAAATAATAACATCACATGTAACAAAAAATTTCACACATGCAATTACACACCCTAAAAATTCACCAAAATTGCACTAAGTTGAGGCATTTTATTATAAATCAAGGAGAGTACAATATGAGCATGGAGTAGATGCACCTAGGCTTGCAAAAGCAATCCAGCCAAGTCCTAGGTGTGAAATTATTATGTATGGATGCTAGAAATGACTTCTTCTTCAACTTACACGTTAGCCCTCCAATTCTGTTGTTGCTGGCTGGAAAGGGAATGGGGTCTCACCCCTCTATAGTGCTCAGGATATTCTGCAAAATTAATTGTGGGCTCTCCTCACTAAACCCACAAAACCCCGAAAAGGAATGGGCCTCATTCCAACCTCAATAAAATGACCCCAAATAGTGTGAACTCCTCCTCTAGCTAGGTATTTGCACCACCTATAACTCTACTACCAAATGAGCCCCCAAATGTTGATAAACGTTCCCCAAAAATCTCCTTATGCCTCCTAGAAAATCTCAGCCCAAAATTCTTGGTCAATCCTCCCCCAACTAGATCACTCCACAAGGGACTACATAGGCCCAATGAAACTACCTTTGGGTATGCCCTGGAAGAATAATTTTGGCTTGAGGAATAACCACTAACTCATCCCACCAATATCCCACAAAATGGCTACAAAATGCCAATGAAGTGTGCCCCGAAAGGCCTTGTGCCAACACTGTTCTGAATCTCCCTCTCCCAAAGAATGTGTATTCCCTCTACACCCAGTTTTCTCCAACAATAGCTCAAAAACACCTGTAGAATTCTCCCAGATCAACTCTCAAGTGTAGCAATAGCTCCCATAGGGTGGCACTTGTGGTCCACCAAAGATGGAAGTGAGATGCCCCTTAAATTCGAATTCCAAATGGTCAAAAGCCCCTAAATGATGCATGATCCTCCTATTTATCATTGATCTCCCCCTTTTCCCATATGGGTCCCATGCATCAACCTCCTTTTGTCTTCCTCCCTCCAAAAGTGCAAGTTTCTCTATGGGGTGTGTATTTCCCCCTTAGGTGGCCCCACTTTCCCACTAGAAATTTAATTTTCTCCTTTTTCTAATGTTTAGCTATGTTGCCTTCCACCAAAATGAGGTAATCATTTATGTTTCCACCCACTTATCCTAAGTTGGCCAAAATTAATTAAACTTGGACAAAATTGCAAAATTGGTATAGTTATTGGGTGAACTTAAGTAGAGGGAATATCACAATGTGAATACTTCTAATCTTTATATGACATGTGATATGCATATCCTTCTTGAGGATCATCTAAGGTGTTGGAAAAGAGAGCTAGTACAGGAAGAGAAGAGTTGGTGCTAGAAACGGAAAGAAGTACCTAAGGAAAGTTTTCAAAGTAGCATCCAAGAATTACAATATGCAAGTACTACAGCTACTAATGACAAATAAGTGTTACAAGTTTCACAGGTATATGAATACTACAAGGTATGTATAGTATATTGATTTAGCTACAAGATTGGATGGAAAGTTAAGCCCTAAGGTATGTTGAGAATATTACCTTCATAAATGACTCATGCATGCATATGAAAGTAAGTTTGATTTCTGGCACATGTGATATATTGGTGCTCTTGATATTTGGCAAGTATTTTACATTTTAGACATGATGGATTTCCTGAAGCAAGCTAGATACATTGATTTTGATATATGGAAACTTGATACTATTGATAATTCTTGTGATAAGCATGGTAACCTTGATGATAAAAGTGTAACAATAAGATTGATATTTAGGATCTTCTTGTTGACCTTGGTTAGGTTTTGATAAGCTTAGTAATTTTGACAAGTGGTAAAATTGGATGCCCTGACTTAATGGTTGAATAATATGACAAAGAAGTGATGTTGTGATTATAATCCTTTGAAGTGTGAAGATACACTTATATGACACTAAACTTTGATGAATATTCGATGTCATGTCCATATGTGACAATGAAGCAGTTGATGATGATTTGTTATTACTATGATAAATATATGTTTTAGAACCTAATATAGTTTGACTCCATGATCTAACAGCTTCGTTGATGTATCAAAATATTATGATAGACAGGTTGATGCCTTGATTAATTTTAATTGAAATGGCTTCCCATACAGAGAGATAAATTGTCCATAAGATCCCAACACCTATTATTATTTGTGGTGACTCTTGATTGTTGAAGGAAGGATTCTAAACATGAATAACCATCTTATGTTGTTCAAGAAGTTTTGACAAGTTCTGATCTGAGAAGAGAAGGTTTCTCCTAGTTCAAGCCCCAACCGCTAGGAGAAAGGCTTAAGAGTGTGGTTATAGGCCTTCTAACTACACAGAAGAAGGCCTATGGGTGCAACTGAGCCTGTAGGATACAAAAACTAAAACCTATGCATGAAAATCAGAAGCGCTATAGGAGGATGATGGATCTATAGACATGAATCAGATGATAGAGAATTCTATGAGCAAGGAAATTTTAAGGAAATTTTAAATCTACATGATTTTTGACTTGTTGCGGAGAAAGTGACTGTCTTGACGCATGCGTTTGTAGGAGTTTGTAGTATGCATTCCACTATGTTATTTGTCTTGATTTGATCATTGAAGCTAATATATGGTAATATTTGGTAAAAGGTGCAAGGGTTGGAAAAATAATTGGCTTATTGGCTTGACTTAATATATGTGAGGAATATTGGAATTTTGGCAGGTTCATATATATTTTTTGGCTTATGGATTGATTGAATTCATAGTGATAACAAGTTAGGGTTTTGATAATAATTTGCAATCGTGATTTTAATTGATGTGGCATGATAGTATGGGCATTTTAACTCTCGGTGATTTATATTAGTATTCAATGTTGATTCTATATTGGAATCATTAGAATTGGCACATTGGTTGAAGTGTAAAAAGTTGTGATTCAGTATGCAGTGATATCACAATGAATGGATGGAATTTATACGACTTATCCTTGGTGTATGCATTTTACATCTAGGGACAGAAAATATTCGATGACTTGATAAATCTTGGCTTGATATTTCTTGGTAAATGATGGTTGTTGACATGACAATAGATAAGGTTGTAACCTGGTATTTTGGTGTGACCTATACCTGGTACCTAGTCTGAAGAGTTTGACAGTTATATTAGTAGAAACTTGTATGACTTTGATTTGACATTTAATTTTATTTCACAATATTGATTTGTTTGAGGCTGAGTTTATTGGTTTGTTCAATATTATGTTTACAGAAAGCATTGTATGAAGCAATCTTCTCGAGCTTGGTATGTCTGTATTAACAGTTACCTAGTAAAGATTATAAGATGCGTCGATCTGAACCTCTACTTCAAAGTGGTCCAAGGTATGCCTTTAATTTTGGTTTTAGATATTGACGATATATTCTTAGAAGGTAATGAACCTCTGATGATCAAAGTAAGAGGGAGTTGGCCTCTAAGATCGAGATAGAATACCTTGGCATAATAAACTACTTTCTGGGTTTGGAAGTTTGGAAAAGGAAAATATATCGTGAAGTTATTTGGAATGATGGAATGGAAATCCTTGGACACCTTGATGGAATTGAATTTCAAGAAGTTATGCAAAGATATTGTTGAACCTGACTTAACAACCGATAATTGGTTGAAGCATTGATGTTCCTTGTGAACACCCATTTAGATATATTTTTTGTAGATAACAACTTGATTCAATTCATGATTGAGCCACTTCATACACATTGTGTTGCCACCAAGAACATTTGCATGGGATTATAAATCTTGGTCTGAGATACACTTCTAGAGATGTATGATTGCATGTATACACTAATGATGGAAAGCACATATGGGTGCTATTTTAACTTGGGATCTGCCATGATATTTTGGATGATATAGAATTCCATAGCTTTAAGCATGACTGAGGTTGAGTAAATTGTTTCTAGAATGGCTAGTTGTGGGACAATTTGGTTGTGAAATCTCTTTAGAGAGTTGTTTGAGGAAATTATGAACACAAAAGTGACACATTGTAGAGTGGGATCCGATTGGTATAAAATATTGTATATTATCGGAACTAAGATATCTTCATGCATTGAGATAGTACTAATATATGAGACAAGCATAGGCTTGTGGTTTCTACCTCCATGAGAGGGAGAAAGGAAGAATAAGGTATCATTTTATGTCATGCATTTGTTCTAACATAATATTTGATTTGATGTCCTGCACGAATAAGAGAACAGAGGATTGTTGCTCTTGGTGATGCATGAGGCAATATGATTGAACTTATTAGTGCATTGTTTAAGCAAGTATCATATATGAGCACGGTTATATGTTTATCGTCTACAAAGAGTTGTTTAATCGAAGGCACTGAGCTAGCTCTTCCCCCCGTTTTGAGCTCCAGAGGTGAGGAATTGAGCCATAGAGATCTTGGGGTTGAGGGATCTTTCGACATTAGGGAATCATCCCTATTCTCCCCTACTGTCCCCTTAAAAGAATTTAATTTCATTAAGGAAAAATATATTAATATGGAAACTCACATGTGCAAAAAAAGGATAAGTCGGCCCAAAAGGAAATTGGACACCCTTGGATGGCTATAAATACAAGTCAAGTGACCCTCATTTGGAGATCATCAATCATTATTCTATCTTTGGTTTGGCTTTCATAGGTTTGAAGTTAGTTTGCAAGCAATTAGTTCTTATAGGTCTGAAATTGCAGGGTCTGAGCTCACACGTGTGAATTAGGGTTTTTGGTTTCCAGCCGCAGGGTTGACAAAAGATGTTTTTGGCTAGAACCTCAGGAATACAAGCCTATTCATGCAACCAGAAAGCTTCAACTGCATGCATGACTCTTCTTCCATGTGGCTGGGACCTAGGGTTTCATTTCATTAGTTAACTGCAAAATTTTCCAATTGACCGCAAATTTTGACAATTGACTACAAGCTTCTGAATCGTGATTTTGTCAAGTATTATTGTTGGGTTCATCTTCAGGATATGGTTTGGTTATTCTTGTTGGATAGTATTGTGTATGAATAAATAGATTATTGTACTCTCTCTTTGCTAAACATTTTATGACATTGTAATAATAAGAATAATTTGAAACGGTTTTCCCACTTGTGGGGTTTTTCCATGGTCTCCGAGCAATCCTAGTGTCTTTATTTATGAATGATTTTCTTTTATTGTTCGTTTATGTTCTGTTGCATTGTTGATGATATTATTCTTTCTACATAATTACATATGATGGAATGATGTTATAATGTTGTGGGATGAATTAAATGTTTAAATGATGAAATGCAATTGTCTAAAGCAAAGAACAATATATCCCTAAGAAAAAATAACACAAACACCAACAGAGCCAAGCAAATAGAGTTGAGAAAACATTAGTAAAGCCAACATTAGAAGAGAAAAGAAAAAAAATGAAAGAAATGAATCAATAGAGCTAAGTAATAAAGATAATCCAACCACCTGGATGCGGGTGACACGTTCAGGCATTAATGTTTTTACTGAAGAATGGCAGTAAGGGGACGAGCCACTTGTTTGATGGCACTCCTCCCCATATCACCCAAAAACGCCTTCATTACTATCTGCAGGCAGCATTCAATACAGGTCTGGATCGGCAAAAAGCTATTCACTATTGGGTTATGGAGATACCTCATTTCAATCCTTCACCGTCTCCCCTGCTCTGCAACATCTGTCCGCCTCAGGCCTTTGAGCCCAGCCTTCGCACTGTAACTGGCCATCGCTACTGGATTGTTTGCTGTGCGGATTTTGATAATGGCTTTCATCATTCGCATTCGGCTCTCTGTTTTCTAATCTCTGCCCAGATCAGTCCTGTTTCGCCTCTTATTCCCACTGCTAGTGCTCCCTCTGCCTTCGTCCCTCTGGTCTCTGCTCCCTTTGAGTGCCCAGCCAACGAATTCAATATGGTAAGGCACCGTATGCGAAGTCATAGGGGAGGAACCAGGGGAGGAAGCTCTCGTCCTCCGGTGGAGCGCTCCACCTCCTCTCCTTCCCCTGAATTGCATCATCCTCAATCTTTTGGGGAGGGTAGACACCATAATACCAGGCATGGGAGAGGTCGGGCTCGTTCTTCCGGTGTTCCTCTTGACGAATTTGCTGTCCATTCTAACAATTCTCCTCCGCCCCTTCAACCCGCTCCTCACTCTACCCATTTCAGGTTCTGTAGCTCCCTGAAAAGGCCCGTCATTACCGCTTCTATCTCCATCTCTTTCTCAGAAGAAATCGCTTATTCAACCTCTCAAGTTGACATCTCCAACTTGCCGGAGGAAGGTACACTCGGACGCAACAATTGCAGGGATTATGGTAAAAATGCAATGGTTGACAGTCTCTTCACCTCCCTTGGAAGTAACTTTGGTGGAATTCTGCATGGTGAAGGGGGCAGCTCTGATGCCACGCGCCCCTCTGGTGGTTCATGTCATGATGGTTCAGCTATGCAGGATGCTTCTAGTGACGGGGGAGAGCCTCACGGCGGTGGTGGAGAGCCACACGGAAAAGCCTCCATGGACGTGGCGGATGAGTGGGCTTGCCCAATCATCGAGGAACCCATCCCGGATGACTACAGCTAAGATGACGTGGCCTCCAGGTAGCAGAAGGTGGCAGACAGAGAGTCGGCAGAGGCTGCCTGAGGTTAGAACTTGGCCGGCTATGGCTGCCTTGGTGTCTTCTATCTGGTTTTTTTTGGTTTTTGATAATCTTTGTGTGGATGCTGGTATCCTTTCTGGACCAAATGTTAGGGTATTATCTTACTGTCTTTTTGTGGAGTCTGGTCTCAAAATTGCTACCATTTTTGAAGGTTATGCTCTCGCTGGACTGGTTTCCCCAATGTTGGGGCAGTCCAGATTTTGTTGATACTACGATAAACTTGGGCAAGCCTCTGTCCTCTTTGTATATTTTCTGTATATATTAATAGACTACTTTTACTTAGAAATAAATAAATAAAGATAATCCAACCCAAGCCATGACATGTTGAATCAAGTTGCACCACATCATAGTGATCAATCCAATTAGCAACATAACATTAAGGATTGGTCCAACAATTTAATTAATAACATAACATCATGAAACAATAAAATAATTTCAAATATATTGATTCATTCACGACTAATTATCTTTCTTTCTTTCTTTCTTTTTTCTATTTTTTCTATGTGGTTCACGATCCTCATAGATTGGTAACTCACTACATCCACATAATATTGATCCGGGTAGATCCACCTAAAGGGATCACTTTGTGCCATATAAAACATGGATCCTGACCCCAAGAGTGTCAAAATAATTTGAACCCGTGACCTCTCAATAGAAAAAGTGCTTAACTACGGTGACCCGACCAATTGGGCCAACCCTTGGGGCTTAATTCACAATTACACACATACACATATGCACATTTTTTTTGTCGAACAATATTTTCATCAAAATCTTTTTTTTTCGATTGAAAAATATTTTCCAACAATGTGTAATGGAATCCAGTGGGAAGTCTTTTTCTATGCCAAGACAAGGCTCTCTATTAATTTTAACATTTAGTTGAATTATATTTTTGGTCAAAATGTAGTGACCATTATTTAATGAAAAAAATATTTTATTTAGCCAAAATGTCACAAAATCCCAATTTCACTTGTACGATTCTCATGAATTGCTAACTTAATGTCAGGTTTTCACTCAATAATCTTACATCAATAACACATAGTATAATAACTTGATTTAATTATACTCTAAAATAGGTTTTAAATGGACATTAGTAGAATAATCGTAAGAAAAAATAGGAATCCATGACATATGGAGCCCGATGACATAAGGTATATAACACATAATTATGGATTAAATTTATAGATGGAGTATGTAGGAATATCAAATGTATATTAAAAGACTTTTATTGGTATGAGAAAAGTTAAAATGGTTCAAATTGAGAAAGCATCTAAGCATGGTTCTTTTTTTTTATTATTGCAAAAAATGCACTAACTTGCATTTTTTCATAGTAGACAAATAAGAAGGAGAGAGGCTGATAAACACAAACATGTCAATGATTCAAAAGAAAAGGAGTGAGATGCACAAAGCTACCAATAATTTAACACTATTTTGAAAGTTAAGCCTTGTAATTCAACCTTACCCATATCCTTGGTTTCCTTGGATATTGTTAAGCCTCGGGATTTTTCAAGGCCCATTCCATCTTAAGCATGATTTGTTTCTTGTTACCTTGGATATTGTTAAGCCTCGGGATTTGTCAAGGTTCATGCCTTCTTAAGCATGATTTGTTTCTTTTTACCATGCTTTATGGGTGAGATTAGTTTCGGATGAAAGATACATGAAAATATATTTTATTCTTCTAAATAACGTCTAATCCAAATATGATATTGTGCCTAAATATAACTTAACAAGAGAAAATAAGAAAATAAAATAGTGAATATGAGTACATGGAGGTGTTGATTCTACATTGGACCACACATTGCAATAAACCATCGAACATCTACTTTACCTTAACACTATGGTCTAGGACATATACTATACTTCACTAAAGCCTATTGGGAGGAAAAGCTTAGAGATACACAAACAATACTTTGGTTTGCATTACAAGTTTTTTTATGTCAAAGGAATAAATAATTTTTTAAGTAAAAATAACTTTCAAATGTAGCAAAATATGTACCTAGCATGGCCCAAGCATGGCCAAAGGGACATTGTTGGCATAAATTATCAAGATATGAACATTTCAAAGATAATGTTTCAAATGCACAAGATTGGGACCTTGGATCTTAAAATGAAGCTCATGAAATGTTGAAGTATGTATTGTGAAAGTGGATTTAACTTAGTATTGCGGGGTTATTAATGTTTTTAGAGAAGAAGTATTCTCATTTGCAACAAAGCCTGTCTCCTTGAACAAATTAATAATCATCTTGGATTCATTTGATCCATGTTTCTTACAAAGATAAGAACACATATAAAAAAATTTGAGCACCAAAAACATTGTTGAGCATTTCATGACAATGAACTTGACAATGTCCTCCTTTTTGTTTTTGCTCCAATCTTGAATCAATATGCCATAGCTAAAAGAATTGACGACAATGCCATTTTCATTCATTTCCATGAATGTCCGATAGTCATTGTTCAACTTGATTGAATTAAAAAAATCTTTCTAAGATGTCCATGTAAAATTAAATGATGACTTGAGGTATATTTCCTTTATCCATTTCACCAAATAAATTCATAGCCTCTTGTTGTTATGCCCCTATACTACTAGTGTAACCCCTTATTGTTATTAGTACTACCCCCTTATTATATTGTTGTACCCATGTAGTCCCCATATTGTTATTATTGTGCCCCATAGAAGCCCACTATTGTTATTATTGTGCCCTTACTTTATTATTGTTATGTCAGCTCTGATTATATTATGACCCCTTAGACTCCTATATATAGAAAGGAGGTCTTTTCATTTGTATCATCCAAGAATTGTTCATTTGTGTAATGTAATGGAGGTTTCCCCCTCGAAGAGGCTAAATCCTAAGGCGTTCATCTATCTTTTCTACCTTTTTCTGAGCTGGTTTCATAACATTTGGTATCAGAGCTTTGGATTCTAGGGTTTTACTGCTCCAAACAGGTCATCGTGGCATTTTCACTATAACGTTTTTTTCTGTGACGTTTCAGAAGCTAAAAAAAAAAACCCATTTGAGAATACATCTTGCTGAACCTCGGCTCCAAATTTCAGAGCTTGTCTCACTATAGTTTCGGAGATATGATCTGAGGAAGTTAGGGTTTTTGAAAGCTCTAGAATTTCAACTAAAACAGGTCATCATGGGATTTTCGCTATAACTATTTTGGTATGAATTTTCAGAAGCTAAACCAGAAACCCATTTGAGAAGAAATCAGTCTAAACCTTGGCTCCAAATTTCAGATCCTGTCTCACTATCATTTCGGATATATAGTCTAAGGAAGTTAGGGTTTTTGTAGACCCCTGAATTACATTCCAAACTAGTGACCCGGGGAAAATCGTCATAACTGTCTCTATGAGCATCAGATTGACATTTCATAAGAAGTTACAAAAAGAGGACTTCCTTTAGTTTTTTGTATATCAGTTTCGGGTACTAAGGTTGAAACAGTGAGACATGGCACATCGTACAAGTTCACTCTATTGAACTAGTCTATAATCAGGTCACCATGGGAGATTTGGCATAACTCTTTCTTGGATAATCAAATTCTAATCAGACTTGTGGGGTTAGAAAGAGAACTCAAGGAGCTACCACAGGAAGAAATTTCTGAACTTAGAGATCTGAAATTACAAAGTTACAGTCGTTTCAAGATCGAGCTCCTAAAATCAAGAAAAATCGAGATGAGGAATTTTGATGGCAAGGATCCAGTAAATTGGATACTACAGATGGAGAAATATTTTGATCTACATGGTGTACCACTGTTACAAAAAGTATGTATCGCATCTTCATATTTAGAACCGGATCAATTTTTATGGTATAAAGGGCTTTGTTCTCGTAAACAACTTGTTACGTGGTCATTTTTCACGGAGCAAATGATAGCACATTATGAGGATACAAAGAGCAACACCTTCTTTAGAGAAACACCACAACAATTGGAAAAAAAAAGAGAAAAAAGGCTTTGTTACAAAGTGGAAAGAAAAATTATGGAAACAAGGAAGTCTACCCCTCACAACTATAAATATGGAAGTGTTGTTTCTCCTAGCCTTCCACAACCTACAAGAGTTACACCACAAAAATTGGAAGAAAAAAGAGAAAAAGGGATTTGTTACAATTGTGATAAAAAATACATTGAAGGTCATAAGTGTGTTGAGAAGAAATTATTTTACATTGATTGTGGAGAGGAGGAAGAAAAGGATCAAGAAATGCCAAAAGAAGAGTATATACACCAGGAACCAACCCAAGAGAAAGAAGAAATGAATCCGACCATATCTTGTAAAGCATTGGAAAGAATTACCACTCGTAAAACTCTCAAGATAGATGGACATATCAAGAAGAAAAAGGTTCAAGAAGTGAAAGATCACATCGAGAAAGAAGAAATGAATCCGACCATATCTTGTAATGCATTGGACGGAATTACCACTCCTCAAACTATCAATATAGAAGGACATATCAAGAAGAAAAATGTTAAAGAATTGAAAGATCACATCGAGTCTCAAGAAATCAATCCGACCATATCTTGTAATGCATTGGAAGAAATTGCCACTCCTCAAACTATCAAGATAGAAGGACATATCAAGAAGAAAAAGGTAAGAGTGTTGATTGATTCGGGCAGTACCCATAATTTTATTGATTGTAAGATAGCCAAGGAATTGAATTGCTTCCTATATCCAACACCGGAGTGTCAGGTGATGGTTGCAAGTGGAGGAACCATAAATTGCTCTGGAAAGTGCCATAAGATCAAGCTATCCATGGGAGAATATGTATTGAATAGCCCAATGCTTTCCATTCAAATGGGTGGTGCTAATGTTTTACTAAGAGTCCAATGGCTACAATCTATGGGTACGATAGCTTTTAATTTCAAGAACTTTTCTTCAAATTTTTTTGGGAAGGAAAGGAAGTTGAATTGAGGGGTATCGAAGGAAAACCTGGAAATATAATCAACTCTAACAGCATGACAAAGCTTCTAAATAAAGAACAACGAGGTGTAATTGCACAATTATGTTCACTAGAGGATCCCACATCGAAATCATGTATTTCTCTAGATCCCCAAAACGTTTTGGACAATCATTCCAATGTATTTGAGACTCCCAAAGGCCTCCCACCTATTCCTGATCATGATCATGCTATTCATTTGATTCCACAAATTGTTCCTCCAAACATCAGGCCTTACATGTATCCATATGCCCAAAGGAGTGGGAACTCATTCAAAAGTTGCAAAAGATCCTCGTTCAAACAGTATTGCAAGAACTTAACAAGGAAGGAAAAATCATATTGGAACCTAAAGTAGTCACAGAACCGAGAAATTGAATGCTACGAAATAGATCAATTTCAGAGTATCTCATCAAGTGGAAGAACTTACCTGCTGAAGATTCCCCATGGGAGGAAAAGAATTTTATACAGAAACATCAAGAACTACTCAAGTGTTGAGGACAACACTTTTTGAAGGGGAGGGCATGTTAGGCCCCTATACTACTAGTGTAACCCCTTATTGTTATTAGTACAACCCCCTTATTATATTGTTGTACCCATGTAGTCTCCATATTGTTACTATTGTGCCCCATAGAAGCCCACTATTGTTATTATTGTGCCATTACATTATTATTGTTATGTCGGCTCTGATTATATTATGACCCCTCAGACTCCTATATATAGAAAGGAGGTCTTGTCATTTGTATCATCCAAGAATTGTTAATTTGTGTAATGTAATGGAGGTTGCCCCCTCGAAGAGGCTGAATTCTAAAGTGTTCATCTATCTTTTCTATCTCTTTGTGAGCTGGTTTCATAACACTTGCACTAAGGCATCCTCATTGAATAATGTTTCTCTTAGACTATTAAAAGAGACTATTTGATCCCAAAGTTTTCTAATATTTTGCAATATTTTTCTAAATAATTGAAAATAAACACTTATATTAAAACCTTGTATGTGATACCACCTAAGTTAATACTCTGTCATTTTTTAAAAGCAATAAAAAAATGTAAATGTAGATCATTGCATTTATGATTTTTAAAATTAAAAAGCATATGTGTACATGAAGTTTCAAGGTAAAGTATGTATTTATGCATAATAAAAGATATACAGACAACCAATATATAATTCTTACCTTTCAAGTAAATACCTTTCAAATGTAATTCTTACCACAAGTATGAACACTTTGCAAATAGCTTCACAAGAATCCAAGAAATTTATCCCCCTTCAAATTAATCTCTAACTTTTAAAGATAATAATGAGTGGGAACCCTTCAAATGGGTTTCTAATGTTGGATACCTAATCCTTGGGATTATGGTATTTTTTAAATATTTATTTAGGTAAATATGAACTATTAGGTAAATTTAAAGAGTCATCAGAACTCTTGGAAGATGAAACTAAAGGTGACTTCAGGTTGTATTTATATATACTCATTTTAATGGAATTTTTTTTAATGTGAGGATTTATTTATCTTTTACCTGACAGTGGTATCAAATCATAGTTAGTATTTTTTCTAACCCCATAATGTTTTTCATATAGATAGGAATCTGTGTAGCCTAAATGTATAGCTATGGATTTCTATGCCCTCCTTGAATAGCCAGGAATATTTATAGCATGCTCATACAACCTGTTGAGTAGTTTTGAATATCCCTAGCTTGTTGGACTTTAAACCATTAGGATCATTGTTGACTGAGGTAAGAATTGGGAGCTTCAATTCAATCAAGTTGTGTGGCATTCCAGGTGTTTCTCTTCATGATATGAAAGCCACATGCCTAAACGAAGGAAAATTTAGAGCTCTTAAACCTACTCATTTTTTCATTGGTCACTACAATACTGGCATAATCAAAGATTTGTTCAAAACTTAATTTACTTCCTTGAGAGATGCTTGATTGCTTTACACTAGTGCTACTTGTGACACAACTCTTCTGTAATGACCCATATTATTATTAAATAATAATAATAAAAGAATAAATAATAAATTGAATAAAAGACCATAGTAAATAAATTAAAGAAACTATTTTAATAAAAGTAAAAGAGTAGAAATAAGTAAATACGATTTTAACTAAAAAATTTACATGATTTCAAGTGGATTATGTGCACAAAGTTTTTCCTTCCAGTTTTGGAACAAATGAGCTATATTTAATAAATAGGAGAAGGATGTAAGGCATTTTTTGTTGGGTGTGGAGCCTGATTATCTTCTTTATTCAGAGGTATTTGTTTCAACCGGATGTATACCCCAGGAAGACTACACACCCTTTCACGTAGGGGGGACTTGTCCCCCCTGCGAGGTTTTAGGGGGGCCCATTCCCCTCAGCTACCCCCGAAGCTAAAAAATAGATGTGAAATTGTCTTGCAAAATGTTGTAATTTCGTAGTCAATCTGAGTTGTTCATTAGGCGGATGATCTGATGGTAGAAGTTATGTTTAATTTAGGGTTTTTTCCCTAGAAGGAAACCCTTCGCTATATATGAGGGAATTGTATTGTGGTTGTATATATGTGTATTCTAAGTGAGAAAGAGAGAGGAGGTTGTGTGAGAGCGAAGAGGAAATTATAGTGGATCTGTTGTAGGTTTTATCTCTTCATTTTACTGGATAATATAAAAGAAACGACTAGTTGTTTCTCCGTGGATGTAGCCCAAATTGGGTGAACCACGTATATCTGTGTCTCTCTTGTTTAATGCATTTTATGTGTTTGTGTTTCTGCAATATTTTATGTCTTCCATTTCTTTGTAATATATAATTTTCTAATGACTGGTATCAGAGCCGAATGTCTATTTGGTTGATAAACTCACAGGAGAGAAGGGTTCTTGGTTTGAGTGAGAGCAATGGTCGAAGATGGTAGGCTTAGGGTTGAAAAAATTAACGGCGAAAAATACCAACTGTGGAAGATGCAGATGCAAGATTATCTGTATCAGAAAGATCTGTACCTACAATTGAGCAGAAAGACAAAGAATTCGACGAGTATGACAGACACGGAATGGGATATTCTTGACAGAAATGCACTTGGAACAATACGGTTGTGCCTAGCGGCGTTGGTAGCCTTTAATATTTCAAAGGAAACAACAACGCGGGGTTTAATGTCAACATTGGCCAAACTATATGAAAAACCATTGGCCTCAAATAAGGTATTTATTATGAAACATTATTTAATATGAAGACGTCAGAAGGTGGATCTGTTGCTGTTGTTTAAATGAATTTAATATGGTTACCATCCAATTAAGTTTTGTAGGGGTAAATTTTGATGATGAAGTTAGGGCTTTGTTATTTCTATGCTCATTGCTAGAAAGTTGGAATGGTTTAGTTATGGCCATTAGTAACTTTTTCTCTGGATCTAGTACTTTAAAGTTTGATGATGGTCTCGGTGCAATTCTTAGTGAGGAAATGCGAGAGAAAAGCTCCAGTGAGACATCAAGTAATGCTTTGACTGCAAATACTAGGGGAATAAAAATGGAAAGAGGAAAGAGCCTAGGGTATTGCAATAAGTCAAGGAAAGGTAGATCCAAGTCCATATCGGGGATAGTGTGTTGGAAATGTGGCAAGAAAGGACACTTGAAGAAAGACTATAAGTCTCATAAGGGAAAAGAAGGAGATGTGCAACAAGAAAACAATCATGAAGCGAATGTGACAAGTGATGTGTTGCAAGATGCTTTGATTCTTTCATTAGAAAATATTATTGTTGCATGGGTGGTAGATTCAGGGGCCTCATTCCATGCCATACTTGATAAGAAACATTTTCATGATTATGTTCAAGGAGATTTTGGACAGGTACACTTGGGTGATGATAAACCTTGTAAAATCATTGGAATGGGTAAAGTTTTCATAAAACAGTAGAATGGAAACCAATTTCTATTGAAGAAGGTAAAGCATGTTCTAGATCTGAAGAAAAATCTAATTTCAACAGGGCAATTGCGAGGTGAAGGCTATGTAACTACTTTTACATATAAAACTAGGAAGGTCACTAAAGGAGCCCTGGTAATAGCAAAAGGAGAAAAGGTTGGTACATTGTATTTATGCAATGGTATTTCTAATTTTGTTAATGCTTTAACCTCTACAGGAGCATATACAATAGTGTGGCATCATAGGCTCAGGCACTAAGTGAGAAGGGGATGAATATTCTTCACTCACGAAATTTGTTTTCAAGTTTGAAGCATGTTGATTTGTAATTCTATGAGAACTTTGTTTATGGAAAATAGAAGAGAGTCGAATTCCTTGGAGTTGGGAAAGAAAAGAAGAGTGGAAAATTAGAGCTTATGCATACATATGTATGGGGACCTGCTCAGGTATCATCTCTCAGTGGCTCTCGTTATTATGTTACTTTTATTGATTATGCAACCACAAAAACCTGGATTTATTGTATTCAAAATAAATATGATCTATTTGATACTTCCAAGAAATGGAAAGCTTTGGTTGAAAATGAAACAGGAAAAAGGTTGAAGTGTCTCAAATCAGACAATGGAGGTGAATATTACAACAAAGAGTTTGATAAGTATTGTTCAGAGCATGGAATTCAAAGAGAGAAGACAGTTCCAGGAACACCACAAGAAAATGGTGTGTCAGAAAGGATGAGCAAGACAACCATGGAGGGTGCAAGGCGCATGAGATTGCATGCGGAATTTCCTTTACAATTTTGGGAAGATGTTGTAGATGTTATTGTTTATCTAATAAGAAGAGGGCCTTCAATTTCCTTGGATGGAGGTATTTGTTAGGTCCCTATAATACTAGTTATTCCCCCATTACTATTGTCATTGTAGCCCTTATTGTTATTTTTGTGCCCATATTGTCCCCATATTGTTATTATTGTGCCCCATAAAAGCCCACTATTGTGATTATTGTGCCCTTATATTATTATTGTTATGTCAGTCTTGATTATATTGTGACACCTTAGACTCTTATATATAGAAAGGAGGTTTTGTCATTTGAATCATCCAAGAATTGTTCATTTCTGTGATGTAAAGGAGGCTCCCCCCTGGAAGAGGCTAATTTTGAAGTCGTTTATCTATCTCTTCTATCTTTTTGTGAGCTAGTTTCTTAACATTTGGTATCAGAGCTTTGGATTCTGGGGTTTCACTGCTCCAAACTGGTCATCACGGAATTTTCTCTATAACTTTTTTTCTACAACGTTTCAGACTCTGAAATTAAAACACATTTGAGCCAAAATCTTGATGAACCTCGGGTCCGAATTTTAGATCTTTTATCGCTACATTTTCAGATATATGATCCAAGGAAGTTAGCATTTTTGCAGGCTCCCGAATTACATCCCAAACATGTGACCTTGGGAAAATAATCATAACTTTCTCTCTGAGCATAAGATTGAAATTTTATAAGACGTTACAAAAATAGGACGGAATTTAATTTTATGTGCATCGTTTTCAAATCTAAAGGTCAAAATAGTGACACATGGCACTTCGTACAAGTTCGCTTTACTGAAAAAGTATATAATCAGGTCATCTTGGGATATTGGGAATACTTGTTTCTTGGAGAGTCCAATTTCAATCAAACTTGTGGCATTGGAAAGAGGACTCAGAGGGCTATGGCAGGATGAAATTTCAGATCTTGGAGATCCGTAATTACAAAGATACAACATATTCAATATCGAGCTCCTACAAAGTGAAAAAGGGTGTGCAGTATTTTTAAAAATTTTCATAAGTTTGGGTTGAAAAATTAGTTTGAAGTGATTCAAAGGGCATAGTGAAGCATAATTATCATTAATTGATGCCCCGAAGAAAGAAAATGGAAACACCTAGTAAGCAACCTAAAATCTCTAACATGACTCATGAATAGGAGGAAGAAATGCAACATGATAGATCAAAATTACAAGACCAAGTGCAACAAATTTCACTCTCACAAAACGTAACAGAAGCTAAGATGGATGGTTTAAATAAAGGTGTGGCAACTAAGATGAATGGCGTGGAAGTTAATATGGATGGCATGGAAGTTAAGATGGATGGCATGGAAGCTAAGATGAATAGCGTGGATGCTAAGATGGATGGTATAGAAGAAAAACTAAAAGGAAGTGGAAGATTTGAAGATAGATTTGGCAAAGTTGCTACAAGAAATGATTACTAATGGAAAAAGGGTAGTAAAGGAAACTCATAATGAGAACAAAAGAAATGTTAATCATGATTTCATAGGCTCTAATGTTGGATTGAAGACCCACCATGTTCCAAAAATCGATATGAGGAATTTTGATGGCAAGGATCCCGTAACATGGATACTACAGATGGAGCAATATTTCGATATCCATAATGTGCAAAACACACAAAAGGTACACATTGCAACTTTATATTTGGAACCAAATCAGTTTGTATGGTATCGATGTCTTTTCTCTCATAAACAAATTGTCACTTAGGCAATTTTTACGAAAGAAATGATAGCACATTATGAGGATACAAAAAGAAACACCTTTTTTAGCCAATTGATAAATCTCAAACAAAAGGGTTCAATGATGGAGCACATTGAGGACTTCCAAAAATTGAATATAAGGGTAAAAGATATTCTAGAGGAGCATAGGATTGATGTGTTCATAGGGACTTTAAAGGATAACATCCAACATGAGGTTCGTCTTTGGGAACCTGATTCATTGGAGAAGGCATTCAGCTTGGCAAGAAAAATGGAAAGGAAAAATATGGAAACAAGGAAGCATACCACTCACAACTATAAATATGGAAGTGTTGTTGCCCCTAGCATTCCAAAACCTACAAGGTTGACACCACAAAAATTGGAAGCAAAAAGAGAAAAAGGGCTTTGTTACAGTTGTGATAGAAAATACACTAAAGGTCATAAGTGTGCTAAGAAGATATTATTTTACCTAGATTGTGAAGAGGAGAAAGAAAAGGAACATGAAACATCAAAAGAAGAGGATATACACCAGGAACAAACCCTAGAGAAAGAAGAAATGAATCCGACCATATCTTGTAATGCTTTGGCCGGAATTACCACTCCTCAAAATATCAAGATAGAAGGACATATCAAGAAGAAAAAGGTAATAGTGTTGATTGATTCGGGTAGTACCCATAATTTTATTCATTGTAAGATACCCAAGGAATTGTATTGCTTCCTATATCCAACACCAAAGTGTCAAGTGATGGTTGCAAGTGGAGGAACCATAAATTTCTCTAGAAAGTGCCATAATATCAAGTTATCCATGGGAGAATATGTATTGAATAGCCCAGTTCTTTCCATTAAAATGGGTGGTGTTGATGTTGTACTAGGAGTTCAATGGCTACAATCTTTGGGTACGATAACTTTTAGTTTTCAAGAACTTTTCTTAAAAACAAAATTGGAAGGAAAGGAAGTTGACTTAAGGGGTATCGTAGGGAAATCATGAAAGATAATTAGCTCTAATGAAATGACAAATCTTCTAAAGAAAGAACAACATGGCGTAATTGCATAATTATGTTCGCTAGAGGTTCCCACATCTAAATCATCTATTTCTCCAGATCTCCAAAATGCCTTGGACAATCATTCCAAGGTATTTGAGACTCCCAAAGGCCTCCCACCTATTCATGATCATGATCATGTTATTCATTTGATTCCAAGAAGTGTTTTTCCAAACATCAGGCCTTACAAATATCCCTATGCCCAAAAGAGTGAAATTGAACGTATGGTTCTAGAAATGATAGAGGTTGGTATAATTCAACCTAGTCAAAGTTCTTTCTTTGCTCCAGTAGTATTGGTGCACAATAAGGATGGATCATGGCACATGTGTCTAGATTATAGGGAGCTCAACAAGATCACTATTAAATATAAATTTCCCATTCCTATCATTGATGAATTATTGGATGAATTGCATGGATCAATTTACTTCACCAAGTTGGATCTTTGTTCAGGATATCATCAAATTGGAATGAAGACTGAAGACATTCTGAAAACAGCATTTAGAACTCATGAGGGTCATTATGAATTTTTGGTCATGCCTTTTGGCCTTACCAATGCACCTTCTACATTTAAAGGTTTGATGAATTCCATTTTCAAACCCTTCCTTAGAAAATTTGTGTTAGTATTTTTTGATGATATACTAATGTACAACAAGTCTTGGAAGGGTCATGTTCAACATGTTGACAGGGTGCTAAAACTATTGGAGGAGAAACAATTATATGCAAAAAGCTCCAAATGTTTCTTTGGAGTAAGAAAGGTGGACTATCTAGGTCATATTGTATCTCATGAAGGTGTTAAGGTAGACCCTAGCAAAATTACAGCCATTAAGGAATGGAAAATCCCCACTTCCATAAAGCATCTGCAAGGATTTCTCGGGTTGATAGGGTATTATCGCAAGTTTGTTAAGAATTATGGGAGAATAACATCACCTCTGACAACATTATTGAAGAAAGATGCATTTTCATGGACTCCAGAAGCAACTAAGGCCTTTGAACATCTTAAAGAGGCAATGTGCCAAGCACAGGTCTTAGCTACATCGGACTTCACAAAAACCTTTATTGTGGAATGTGATGCCTCGGGAAATGGAATTGGTGCTCTTTTAATGCAAGAAGAAAGACCCATTGCTTTCAAAAGTCATCCAATCAAAGGAAAGTATTTACACAAAGATATTTATGAGAAGGAAATGTTGGTAATACTACATGCATTTAAGAAATGGTGACCCTACCTAATGGGAAGAAACTTCAAGGTAGAAACGGATCATGATAGTCTTAAATACTTTTTAGAACAAAGATGATCTTCAGAATAGTAGCAAAAATGGGTCACAACAATGTTGGGTTATGAATTTGAAATCATCTAGAAAAAAGGGAAGAAAAATGGTGTGGCAGATGCACTCTCAAGAAAGGATGAGGATGTGGAAGCATGGCTTTGCGCCATTTCTATTATCCAACCAGATTGGATAAATGAAGCAAGGGATGAATGGAAGAATGATGAAGAATTGTGGGAACTCATTCAAAAGTTACAACAAGATCCCAATACATCTGATACATTTATCTGGAAAAATGATTCGTTATGGTACAAATATCACTTATACCTATGTAAGAATTTCCAACTCAAACAAAAGATTCTTATGGAATTACACACCTCTCCCTTAGGAGGGCACTCAGGATTTTTAAAAACTTACCACAGGGTTAAGAAGGAATTTTTTTGGGATGGCCTTAAATCTGATATTCAAAAGTTTGTGGCAGAATGTTTGGTTTGCCAACAAAATAAAGTTTAAACAATTAAGACCCCGGGTCTATTACAACCTTTATCCATTCCAAGTCAACGTTGGGAGGAGGTTTCAATGGATTTTATCCCAGGTTCACTTAAGTCCAAAGGAAAGAGTGCCATCATGGTGGTAGTTGACAGACTTAACAAGTATGCACACTTTTTTGCATATCTCATCCATTTAAAGCCGGTATAGTTTCTACAACATTTATGGAAACAATTCAAAAGCTACTTGGAAACCCAAAGATTATTGTAAGCGACAGAGATCCCATTTTCACTGGAAATTTTTGGACATAATTATTTTTTTGTCTTGGTACTCAGTTAGCTCATAGCTCATCTTATCATCCTCAATCTGATGGGAAATCTATGATAGTAAACAAATGTTTGGAAGGATACCTTCGTTGCTTTGTATCTGATAAACAGAATGGTGGTATAACAATTCCTTCCATACTGCAGCGAAAATGACCCCATTTATGACACTTTATGGATATCATCTGTCGTCCATCACATCATATTTAAGATAAAATTCTAAGGTTCAAGAAGTGGAAGATCACATCAAGCATCAACAACAAGTTCTCCAACTCTTAAAGGGTAACCTCAACATAGAATAGAATGAAACAACAAACAGATCAACATCGCAGCGAAAGAAGTTTTGATGTAGGTGACTATGTATTTCTACAGCTACAACCATATAAACAAATGTCCCTCAAGCAAGCTAAGAAGGATAATAAATTATCACCAAAGTATTATGGTCCATACAAGGTGTTGCAAAAGAATTGTACTATGGCATACAAATTGGAGCTTCCTGAGTGCACCTGGTTTTCCATGTTTCATGCTTAAAGAAGGTTATAGGTGACAAGCTCCCAGTTCAAACAATATTTCCAGAACTTGACAAGGAAGGAAAAATCATATTGGAACGTGAAGTAGTTATAGAAACAAGAAATCGACAACTACGAAATCGATCAATTTCAGAGTATCTCATGAAGTAGAAGAACTTACCGCTGAAGATTCCACATGGGAGGATGAGAATTTTATACAGAAGCATCCAAAACTACTCAAGCGTTGAGGAAAAAACTTTTTTTGAAGGAGAGGGGCATGTTAGGTCCCTATAATACTAGTGATTCCCCGCTTACTATTGTCATTGTAGCCCGTATTGTTATTGTTGTGCCCCTATCATCCTCACATTGTTATTATTACGCCCCATAAAAGCCCACTATTGTTATTATCGTGCCCTTATATTATTATTGTTATGTCGGCTTTGATTATATTGTGACACCTTAGACTCCTATATATAAAAAGAAGGTTTTTTCATTTGTGTTATCCAAGAATTTTTCATTTGTGTAATGTAGAGGAGGTTTCCCCCTCGAAGAGGCTGATTTTGAAGTCGTGGATCTATCTCTTCTATCTTTTTGGGAGCTGGTTTCTTAACAATATTCCAGAGGAGGCATGGACAAGAAAAAAGGTAACTTACTCATTTTTAAAGACTTTTGGTTGTGAAGCCTTTGTCCACATCAATAAATAAAATAGAACAAAGCTTGAGTCAAATAAATGTACCTTTATTGGATATGGTGTTAATGATTTTGGTTATCGCTTATATGATTATGAAAATCACAAAATCATTAGGAGTGAAGATATCGTATTCAATGAAAATGTTTTGTATAAGTATCAGATGCAGGAAAAGAAACAGGAAAAAGAAAATAGAGAATACACAGTGCTTGATGAGATCACAAAAAAATAAAGGTGCCTAAAAATCATAATGATCAACAATCGGAACAACAACAACAACCACAACAGCAACAAACACCTCAAACACCTAAAAGTGGCGTTAGAAGATCTACTAGGATAAGTATACCCCCTAAAAGATACTCTCCTTCATTATATTATGTATTGTTGACTGATTTTGGTGAAATAGAATGTTATGAAGAAGCAGTGAAAGTAGAAACCAGGAAGAAGTGGCAGCTAGCCATGAAAGAAGAGATGGACTTCTTGGTACATAGTCAAACTTGGGACTCAGTCAGGTTTCCTGCAGGTCAAACAAAATTGTTGAATAAATGAGTTTACATGTTGAAGGAAGAATATGGAGGTAGAAAAAGGTATAAAGCTAGACTTGTGGTGAAGGGATTTGAACAGAAAAAAGGTATAGACTTTGATGAGATGTTTTCTCCTGTTGTTAAAATGACTTCAATCAGAACTATTTTAAGTCTAGTAGCAGTGGAAGATTTACATCTTGAGCAGTTATATGCAAAGACGACCTTTCTCCATGGGGATTGGGAGAAAGAGATATATATATGCAACATCCACAAGGATATGAGGTCAAAGAGGAGGAGAAACTAGTGTGCAGGTTGAGGAAGAGCTTGTATGGCTTAAAATAGGCTCCAAGGCAGTGGTATCTAAAATTTGAAATGTTTATGTCTGAACAAGGTTATATTAGATGTCACTCTGATCATTGTGTTTATCTCAAAAGGAAAAATGATGGAAGCTATATTATATTGTTATTGTATGTAGATGATATGCTTATTGCAAGTTCTAACATGCAAGAAATAAATGTGCTCAAAAGAAAATTGGCAAATTCATTTGTGATGAAGGATTTGGATGCTACAAAACAAATCCTTGGTATGAGAATAAGTATAGACAGGAAAAATCACAAATTAACATTGTCTCAAAGTGAGTACATACAAAAGGTGTCGAAAAGATTTAATATGCATAATGAAAAACCAGTTAGTACACCTTTAGCTAGCCATTTCAAACTAAGTAAGGAAATGTGTCCCAAGACTCAAGAAGAGATGGATTATAAGTCTAAAGTTCCAGATGCATCAGCAATTAGAAGATTAATGTATGCAATGGTCTTCACAAGGCTTGATATTGCACATGTTGTGGGAGTTGTAAGTAGGTACATGAACGATCTAGGAAAAGAACATTGGATAGCAGTCAAGTGGATTCTCAGGTATTTGAGAGGTACCACATATCAAGCATTATGCTTTGGTGGTTCAAACATTGCTCTATAGGGATATGTTGATGAAAATATGGCAGGTGACAGAGATAATAGGAGAAGCAACACAGGGTATGTGTTTACTGTAGGTGGAACAACTGCCAGTTGGGTTATAAAATTGCAGAGTGTTGCTGCACTCTCAACGATGGAAGTAGAGTATGTTGCTTCTACAGAGGCTAGTAAAGAAATGATTTGGTTACAAAGCTTTTTGGATGAATTGGGTAAGAAGAAGGAGTTGGGAAGCAGGAGTTGGGCAGGTTATACAGTGACAGCCAAAGTACCATTCATCTTGAAAAGAACTCATCATTTCATTCCAAGACTAAACATATACATCTCAACTACCACTTCATACTATCGGTGTTGGAAGATGGGCAGTTGAAGCTGGAAAAGATACACACTAGCCAGAATCCTGTACATATGTTAACAAAAGTTGTGACTAGGGATAAACTAAGATTTTTCTCGATTTCAATTGGTCTTCAAGTATGATGATGAAGATGAGAAACAACCAGCTCCAAAGTGGAGTCATTGTCTAGCAAATAAAGCAACGGTGGAGTTGCTATAATCAGTCTCCAAGTGGGAGATTGTTGGGTGTGGAGCTTAATTATCTTCTTTATTCAGAGGTCTTTGTTTCAACCAGATGTATACCCCAGGAATATTTTACACCCCTTCACGCGGGGGGGTGCGGGGGGGGACCATCCCCCCCGGCTACCCCCAAAGCTAAAAAAACGATGTAAAATTGCCTTGTAAAATGTTGTAATTTCGTAGTCAATCTGAGCCATTCAGGATGATCCGACAATAGAAGTTATGTTTAATTTAGAGTTTTTTTTTTCCCTAGAAGGCAACCCCTCTCTATATATGAGGGAATTGTATTACGGTTGTATATAGTGTATTATGAGCAAGAAAGAGATAGGAGATTGTGTGAGAGCGAAGACCAAATTACAGTGAATCTGTTGTAGGTTGTATCTCTTCATTTTGCTAGATAATATAAAAGGAAGGATTGGTTGTTTCTCTGTGGATGTATTCCAAATTAGGTGAACCACATATATCTCTGTCTCTCTTGTTTTATGCATTTTCTGTGTTTTTGTTTCTGCAATATTTTATGTGTTCCATTACTCTGTAATATATAATTTTCTAACATTTTTTTCTCGAGACTTAGGGGGAAACAAGGATTAGTCACTAGAAGAGGTAACCAATTGAAGGCTTGGGGAAGGCCAACTGTAAAATTATATGCTACAACTAATACTATGGATGGGTGGAGAGTCATCCCACACACAATGGTTGGAGTTAGCTATATCAAAGTAGCACAAAAAATTGAAAACAAAAAGTGAGCTAGTTTCTTCATTCTACAGGTAAGTTTCTCACCACTTATAACTCTTATGGATTATCTACCTATTAATGAAATCTTATTTATGTTTTTCAATTAATGGTCATGAATATTTGTATGTACTTTTGTATAATTATGTTTGAAGTTTGGGAAATTACACTTCGGATAAAAAAATTTGAGGAATAAGCCTAGAAGAATCGACACCATTAGGCTCGAATTGCTTGGATTCCTAGACTTTCTTTTGCATAATGTCCACTATCTTCTTGAGTTGTGAAGGAAAATGTTTTCTCTGGTGCACATTTGTCAACAAGACCATTCCATTCACATGTTTGATCGAAAATTTTAAATAACGAGGTCTTCTGACAACATGGTTGTCATGAAAAGATGGGAAGTTGAAAAATTACTAAAATTGAAAGGCATATTTTCACAGGAAAAAAATTCTCAATACCTCTATCACCATGATAAAGGTACATAATCATCTAATCAATTGTGGCATGATATATTTGGGCACAACAATTATGATAGTCTTCATGAGTTAAAGAAAAATATTGTTTCCATTTTTTAACCATTTGAAAGAACTCGAAACAATGTGAGGCTTTTATCCCTGGAATATATATATGTGTGTGTGTGTGTGTGTGTGTGTGTGTACACACACACACACACACACACATATATATATATGTGTGTGTGTGTATATACATATATATATATATATATATATATATATATATATATATATATATATATATATATATATATATATATATATATATATATATATATATATCTGTGTGTGTGTGTGTGTGTGTGTGTGTGTGTACCATGATGTGTTGATTTTATTTGTTGAAAGAGAAATCTCAAGCTTTTGAAACATTAAAAAATTTTCATCAATGAATTGAAAACAAAGCTCAATATTGTATTAGCATTCCTTGCACTGATAATGGAGGAGATTATACTTCTAATGAGCTTGACATTTATCTTCGCCAACATGGGATCAAACTTCAATTCGCTATTCCATGTAATCCTCAGCAGAATGGTGTAATAGAAATAATGAACATGACACTCTTAAACATGGTATGTTTAATGTTATTCCTTAAGAATTTTGAAGTTGATATTTTTTTGTTGATGTAGTTCTATGTGTAATACTTGTGAAAAAAATGTGTTCTTCTCATGATCTTGGGAAAAAAACTCATGACATGTGGTATCAGCACATTTATTTAGTGGGGCATCCTAGGTTCTTTGGTTCCACCTACTATGCCTTAATTCCCAAGAAGAAAATAAACAAGCTAGGCACAAGGAGTCAAAAGTGAATCTTCTTAGGGTACTCAATTACCACCAAGGCATATTGTCTTTATGGTTAGGTAACAAGAACATCATTTTCCAAAGATGTGATTTTTCTTGAATCCACCAATAATAACAAATTTTTTGAGTGACAACTTGATGATCTAGATAGATTCACCCATAAAAACACATACCATTAGTGAAATGTTTCCGGGAAAACTAGTGTCTTTTCGATCTGCTAGCCCCACTAGGATTGGCAGCTATCCTAGAAACAAACAATCAGAGCAATTTGCGATTTCCTCTATGTATGATAGATAAGAGAGAGGCAAAGGAACCAACTTGAGTCTTCCACTTAACTCCTTGCTAGATTTCTCTCTCCCTTGATAGATCTCGCAACTCCTCTTCGTACTTATCCTGCTTAGAGAGTACCTATAGAAACATAGTAACAAATAACTATCAAAGCATCTCAATCTAGTATATCATAAGCATTGCAGAATCAGAAATACAATGAACATACAATGGCATTCATAAACAACAACATTCACACATACACGATTGTATGGAGGAAAACTCAAAGAACTTTATTAAAATAAAAGGGAGAATTACAACCCAGCTGTCTGATCCAGCATCATCCTCCCAGCATCAAAGCCTCTTCACCTCATGAAAAGAAAGATCACCCAACAATACAATGCTCCTTCTCAAAGACAAACTATCAGCACTTCCTTACAAATTACAAAATCCTAGTCTCTAGATCTCTCAGATGAGGGATCCATTTATAGATGTTTGCAAAGGTGTGAGTCATCTCTGGGTTTTTGATTAGTTTCATTCCACTTGTTGTTCTTGGTTCCACTTGGATATTTCTTGGATCTCTTACTCATCCTTGGGCGAATTCAGAGAGGCAAGTGTCATAAGATAAGTTTCTAGAATATTCCATGAGCATCCACTTAGCAAATTGTCTCAGACATTTGTCCATTCTCGCTCATCACACCCCACAGAAGGCCTCTTCAGTATGCATCGCACCTGGCTAGTGTAGGAGTCAGTATGCATTGCACCCTAACAGTGGAGCAATCAGTATGGTCCAGTTTTGGCCAATTCTGAGTGGTTTTTCAGGTGGAACTTTTGAGGAATGATGTAATCAGTTGACCATGATCCTTTAGGGTATGAAACAACACTTTTAGGGGTTAAAGAGCCCTTGTTTTATCGACATATAATATTGGGATTGCAGTGCCCAAATATGTCTATAACAGTTGCCCCATAAAGCATGAAGTCGTAAATCTTTTAATGTCGAGTGAAATGCTTTATCATGAGGATCTGAGGTATTCGAACTGGAAGGTGACCTGTATAAGATACAATACAATACATCATCATCATATTATTTTCATGATCCAGCTGAGGCAGGCATTCCCATGCTCAACTTTATAAATTCATTTTCATGTACATAGAATAGTTGCAGACTGGTGATTCTTTATATGTAGAGTTATCATCCCTTAGCTCGGATGATCATCTGTGTGGCTTCTGTGTACATTTGATGTCTTTATATTCCTGAATATATCGCAGCCCGGATGGATGAAACTAGATCCGGGGTCTTCAATCTCGTTCAATCTTTGCCTGATGTACAAGTCGATCCATGTGAAAAGATGTCCTGAAGTCGAACATGGATAGACATCGCCTGATTACCAGCCAATAATGTAATTTGTTAACAGATGCAAGAGGAATCACCGATAATGATAATGACCCTCAAGGTACTACAATATAATTCACGTGGTGTGAATATATGATTCGATGTTGAACACCACACAAAATCTTTCAGTCGAAGGCCATTGATGTCAACCTATCGCTAGAAGTGAGAAACTTGCCATTGAGGCATGCAAGCTTCAAAGTACTAAAAGGGTTGTTTCTAAGTCAACTTCTTGGATAATGAGCTGATGTCGACAAGAAGTGACCCGTTGTAGGAGGGCCTTAATGTATCCCACATCTACGACATGAAACGAAGAAAATGATTTTCTGGAGGTGAAAACGATCTGATGATACAAGGTTCAGGAATGGCGGTCATGAAAAATGGGGGGTGAAGCTATTGCAGTGGATGAGGCATTAACTGGATGGTGAATTCTCTAAATGACTTCTCTTGAACATATCGACGACACTGAGATGGATTGGTAGCGTTAACCCCAAAAATGGATGGTATGGAAGACCAATGGTGATATGACTGGTGAACGGAATAACCCAACCCGACTCAATCATGGCGATGGAGTGAAAGTGTCATGTTCAAGAGCGACCTGCTACCAATAAAATTCTTCAAGTTTTCTTCCTTTTTTCCCCAGTCATTGCTAACTAGTGCCTCTTTATTTTTTTCAAGCTTGAGGAGGATAACATATGCTTGTTCTATAATTTTCCCTTCAAGAAAACCTGTTTCTATGTTTAAGTGAGCCTAGCGACAATGAAACTCGTTCTTGTATGGGTGGACAAGTTTGTCGCTATTGTTTTAACGAGCTTAATAACAAGGATAACTCGGTCCTTTTCATGTTTAGAGAGTTTGAAAAGGGACGAAAAGGAAACTCCAGTTGTTCTTTTTTGTAGCATAATCCCTTAAGTCTGAAAAAGGATAAAATAATACGAAAGGGATGATTTTTCGATAACTTTAGCGAGCCGAAAAGACAAGCGCTCGAACCTTTTCATGAAATAATCCCTCAGGTCCAAAAATTTTAAAATATACAGGAGGGATGGCACTTCCAATCACTTTAGCGAGGTGGAGAGGCCTACAGCTCGACAATCTTTTCATATTTAGTGAGTCTAAAAAGGGTTTAAAGGAGACTCGTTTTTTAGGAACGAGTGGTGTTTAGGGTAGCGATTGGTTCCAGGTAATCTTGGAACTTCTCAAAACATGGTGATGTGAAGAGGGTGGCTAATAGGACCACTCATCACAGTTGTTCCTCAAAAAGGTAAACTATCAAGTGGAAGCGTATGATCGGCCAAAAGAATGGAGGTGATGGCAAGAACACAACCAAGGTTCAAAAGGCTGATAGAATGGAAATCACAAAGGTTATTTACTGAAGGTGGGTTCATTTTTTAACGAGCTTGAACTCTGGGGGAACATATGCTCAGTGGCAGGTTTACTTTTTAACAAGCTTGAACTTTGTAGAAACATTGCTCATAACAGTAGTCAAAGATGTTCAATTCACCATTGAACACTTTAGATTCTTTCATCGGTCGTTCAACTTGCTCAATCTGCTAGTCCCACTAGGATTGGAAGCTATCCTAGAAACAAACAATCAAAGTAATTTGCGATTTCCTCTATGTACGATAGATAAGAAAGAAGTAAAGGAACCAACTTGGATCTTCCACTTGACTCCTTGCTTGATTTCTCTCCCCCTTGATAGAGCTTGAAACTCCTCTCCTACTCGTCCCACTTAGAGAATATCTGTAGAAACAAAGCAAGAAAACACCATCAAAGCATCTCAATCTATTATATCATAAACAATGTAGAATCAGAAATACATTGAACATACAATTGCATTCACAATAACAAGATTCACAAGTACACGATTGCATGGAGGAAAACTCAAAGAACTTTATTAAAGTAGAATGGAGAATTACAACCCAGCTGTCTGATCCAGCATCATCCTCCCAGCATCAAAGCCCTCTTCACCTCATTAAAAGCAAGATCACCTCAACAATACAATGCTCTTTCTCAAAGACAAACTATCAGCACTTCCTTACAAATTACAAAATTCTAGCCTCTAGATCTCTCAGATGAGGGATCCATTTATAGATGTTTGCAAAGGTGTGAGTCATCTCTGGGTTTTTTATTAGCGTCATTCCACTTGTTGTTCTTGGTTCCATTTGGAGCTTTCTTGGATCTCTTACTCATCCCTAGGCGAATTCAGAGAGGCAAGTGTCATAGGAGAAGTTTCTAGAAGATTCCATGAGCATTCACTTAGTAAACTGTCTCGGACATTTGTCCATTCTGCTCATCGCACCCCACAGAAGGCCTCTTCAATATACATGGCACCTAGCTAGTGTAGGTGTCAGTATGCATCGCACCATGACAGTGGAGCAGTCAGTATGGTCCATTTTTGACCAATTTTGAGTGGTTTTTCAGGTGGAACTTTTGGGGAATGATGTAATCAGTTGACCATGATCCTTTAGGGTATGAAACAACACTTTTAGGGGTTAAATAGCCCTTGGTTCATCGACATATAAGATTAGGATTGCAGTGCCCAAATATGTCTATAACATGAAATGATGACATTCCACATCCTGAAGGAGGAATCCTTGTCTTAGGTCAAATACCCTCCCCCTCATGAAGAAGATACAATCACCTCATTAGAACATGAGGTTAAATTGGAAGATGTGAATGGGAGGATTAAAAGGAAAAACCTTGATGAAAACTAAACACCATATTTATTAGTTGAGAAACCTGGAACATGATATAAATGTCCTAAGTAGATCATAATGACATTTGAAAGTGTTCATTTTGAAGAGGCTGGAAAAATAAAAAATAGAAGTTCCACCAGACAAAATGGAAGTGACGTAGATATTCAAATTCAAGTGATGTAAATGATATGAATTTTTCATATGATTATGAATTGACTTTTTCTACTAACATTAAACCAACTTCCTTTAAGAATTTGCTTCTCATGGTGAGTGGAATGAATCCATGTAGAAGGAGTATGATTCTCTTATCAAGAATGGAATGTGGAAGTTGGTGGATCCTACACTTGCAACTAAACCAATTGGTTGTAGGTGGATATAAGAAAACAAGTAAAAATTAGTTGGTTGAATTGACAAGTATAAAGCGAGGATTGTGGTCAAAGGATTTGCATATAAAGAAGGCATAGACTACAAGGAGACATTCCCCCCCACAACAAAATGGGATACAATTTGTCATTATTGGCTTTAGTAGCACATAATAGGTGGATGATTCATCACATGGATGTAAATACATCCTTCTTGAGTGGAGACTTGAAAAAGAATGTCAACATACCTCGAAAAACAAGATTTGTTGTGAAGCGTAAGAAAATAAAAGGTATGCAACCTAATTATATCTTTGTATGGTCCACAACAAGCACCTTGCACATGGTACAAAAATATATTTGGGAATGTTTTGAAGATCAATTTTAAGCATTTTAATCTTGATGACACAACTTTGTTTGTCAAGAATGTTGACAAAAATGTTGTATATCTTGTGGTGTATATATAAAATATTTTGATAATGGGGAAAAATGGAGCATATATTTCATCCATAAAGAAAGAATTGAAGAATGGTTTTGAGATGGAAAACATGGGACATATTCACTAATACTCAATTATTGAAGTAACTTGAAATTCAAAGCATATATCCATTTCCCAAAAGAAGTAAATTAGAGAATTGTTCAACAAATTTTGCATGGTGGATTGCAATCCTCTATCTAATTTAGTGGAACAATATTTGAAGAGTACATCAAAACAAGGGGATGAATTTCAAGATGTAACTAAGTATATAAAACATATGGGAAGTCTTATCTAAATTATCATTACCAAACCAGATATTTCTTTGTAGTTTTAATTCCTTCTATGTTCATTTCCATGTTTTGTTTCAAAAAAGGATTCACCAAATTCCAGTTTTTCAAAAAATGATTTTCACAAACTCTATATAATAAAATTATTTTATCTGCAAAATAGCTAAAATTTTATGGAGACTATATAAACCTATAGATTTTTTGCTAGCAAAAATGTTATTAAATATTTTATAGTTGTGTTTCAAGGCTAAATAATATTTTCCAAAAGTTTCCCCACTTTAAGATTAGTATGGATCCTTAAAATTTTCCTTATTGCAAAGAGAGTTCTAAGGTACTTAAAGGAAACTCCAAACTTTGGGTTCAAATACTCTAAGGTGGATGATTTCAAACTAGTTGGGCATTAAGATATAGACATTGATGGGGATAATGAGAATAAAGTGGATGATTTCTAACTAGTTGGGCATTCATATATATACATTGATGGGGATAAGGAGAATAGAGTATTTGCTTCAGGATACTTCATGAGTCTTGGATCAACAACTATCTCTTGGAGATCACACAAACAATTTGTTCGAGCAGGTTCCACTATAGAGGTAGAATATATGGTTGTTGTAGAGGAAATAAAAGAGATTGTGTAGCTTAGGAGGATACAAGATAATTTGCAATAAAAACATGTGAATTCTATTCCACTTCTAATTAATAACACTTCTACGATAAACTTGACCAATAATCCCAGATTTCATGATCAAATCAAGAAAATAAACATGAAGTACCATTTGAGTTGACACCATGTAGAGGGAAATACCATTCAATTGATACATTGGGTAAAATACAAACATCTTCACCAAAGTGTTTGGAAGGAAAAAGTTTGAAAAGTTCATAAACATGCTTGGACTTATGAACAACCCTTCATATTAATCGAGGAATATTGGATAACTAATACTTGGGATTATGGTACTTTGGAAATGTTAATTTAGGATAAATATGAAGAGTCATTGGACCTCTTGGAAGATGGAAGCAAATGCCACTTCACATTATATTTATATATGAATCATTTTAAAAAATGTTTTTCAGTGTGTGGTGTTATTCATCTATGACTTGACATCTAAAAGGCATAAAAAGCAATATCCCAATAGGCCATAGATTTCCAAAAGACCATAGACTGCCTATCCAACCCCTTTAGTGACATATTTTAAGCTATTAAAGATACAAATGATGTAAAAGAAGAAAGGGTTGAGGGAGATCCATCGAAGACTCATTTAGATCCTAAATTTGGATCTTCTCTCGATATTGAAGTGGAACAAGATAATATAATACCAAATAAAACATAAAGGAGTCCATTCATGGTAAGAATGGAAACTCCACTGAAAAAGGAATCAGGATCATAAGAGGAGGGGTCAAATGAAGAAAAGGAGGAAGAACATGAGCATGATGATCAAGACTCTAGAAGAGTTCATATTGTAACTATAGTTAAGAGTTTAATGAGTCAAAATTACCTACTAGTAATCTATCTGGGTATTTTATAATCGGAACAATAGGAGGAAAAGGGGTTCCATTCTATTTGAGTGCATTTTGTTCCATGTATGACAAAAATAGTTGGGAGTGGATAGGGAGAGACACAGTAGAGAGGTTTTGTGCACTATAACAACTCATGGACCACAACAGGGAAAATTTTAATAAACCCTCAAAATTTATATGTATAATAATTGGGCGAATCCCCATGGTACATAGGAAAATGTATAGGCTATTTTATCAATAATATAATATGTATATATAATTTTTTGGTGAATATTTTACTAAATTATAAAATATTATAAAATCTTGTTGAATCTTTCACTAAATTATAAAACATTGTAAACTCTTGGAGAATCCTTCAATAATGTATAAAACCATATATAATAATCGGAAAAAGTTTCATTAAACTATAATATATCTATTTTCCATGTTTTCGAAGGAAACATGGATTGAACTTGTTGGGATTCTTTCCATACACTCTTGCAAATCCCTGTATATAATTTTATCATTTTTAATACAAAGGTCATATTACATCTCAAAGGAAAACCAGTTGGAGAGGCATCAAAGATGTGTGATGTTGAAATGCAGAGGTTATTTTTCTCAAACTAGGGCTTGACTCATCAAGATAGCTCATTCATGTTCTATGTAATTTATATTATAGAATCTTCACACAAAAATAAGGTCTAAGAATAGCCAAATTAAAATGATGAATATTTACATCAAATTATTTTGTTTTCTTATATATTGCTTCTCTAATAACTAGATAATTTTCCAATTCCTTGGATTCAGATAAACCAACAACTTTATGATTTGGTGCTTCATCACCATATGTAGGTATTTCACCTCCTTCTATACCCATAACTATTGTAGTAGTTATTGCACTTTATTCTACAATTCAAAACTCTAATAATGGTGGATTAGCACATATTTCCTTGATATTGAAAAAAATACGAATGAGATTGACTATAAGATAAATGTACAGTGAAGCTTAATTTCCTACATGATGAACAAAAAATAATAACACATACCATTAAAAATGCATACTTGGTGAGTTCAAAAATATAACATATAAATCTCAACAATAGTCTCTACGTGTTCATTACTTAGTAGAACATGTCTAAAACAAGCATTAGAAAGGGTTTTTGCACTTTAAGAATGATAGTGCATTAAACACTCTCATCCTACACTGATTACATATGGTTCTCTTTTATTATTGGCATCAAAAGTATAATCACATTAGAGAAATATTAATCTCATGATAATAGGTCTCATATGATGAACACATAGAAACCTAGTGCATAGACCATTTTTCTTTTCACTTAGCTAAGCAGAGCTCATTACATTTTCTTAATAACTAATAAGTATTTTCAAATAAACATAGTAGATTCTAAAAGGTGAAGATTCTTAATTCATTCCACAAAGTGAAAAGAAGAAGAAGTAATTATTATGGAAAAAACATTTAATGGCCAAAGAATAATTAATCAAAGCCATATATTAAGCCTAATGCCAAATGCTTCTCAAATAAAACTAACAAAGGGGTGAACATAAGGCTTATTTACTCAACAAAGGTATTTAAATTTAATCCAAACCATTGGATCAATAAAAATTAGATGAAACCAATTGTGAAAACCCCAACTAAGGTTCTCTTATAAAACACATTGTAAACATGTTTCCATAAATAGAATTTAAAGGGGGACTAAGTCAAGGGACAAAGGTTCCAGAGCTAAGAGCGGGGTTGCTTGCTTGGGATGTCAATGGGTTTCTTGTGAAAAAATAAGAATTGTTTTGGGACAATCATTAAAGGGTTGGTTGGTGAGCCTTAATGGATTGGTAAGGAAATAAATTTGGGCTACAAGGAAGTATGCAGGCCATGTTACCTTGAGAAACACTTACAAGGCAAGGAGAACCAAATTAATGAAGTTGATTGTGCTAGAAGCAAGGACAGAAATCAATCCTAGCGTAAAAGAGAAGACAATAGCAAAAAGAGGGGGAGCTCACTATGAGGGACACAGGAGAGACATACTACTCACTCACTCATTCAACCATATAGGATTCAACAATTAGAAAGAAGAGAGAAGAAGGATACTGAACGACTTCAGTTGGAAATATTGGTAGATATGATGTTTCTCCTTGGTGAGGAGAAATGCCTCTTGAGTCCCTGTAAAGCCAAAGGGTGGAGATGGTTTTGTCTGGATTCCCTCACTAGTGTGGGTGGAGGATTGTGTCCTTGGAATCTTGGAGGGAGATCCTATGAGACCTTCTTGTTATGGAATTACAGTGGGTTCTGGATTCCTCTATGTGGGTGGAACCATTGTGTGTTGGTTAAGGGTGGAGAGGTTACTCTCTAGATTCCCTTGATATCTTCGGGTGGAGGCAGCTGGCCTCTGGACTCCCTACACTTCATTTGATTGTTGAGTTATTGGTGGGTGGAGGAGGGAGGCCCTCTGGAGTTCCTATTCCAGTTGGAAATTGTTGTTTTCCCCTTAAAAGCAAGCTCTCAGCCTTTGGAATCTGGCTCGGTGGTGACAATTGAAAGTGAGCTTGGTTGCAACTGTCTATTGTTGGGTGGAGAGTACTTGTCTTAGAATCCATTACCCAAACACTATAAGAAAAGTTCTCTTATGCTTGAAATGTTATTAAGCATGTGTTTGCATTCTTGGACTGAATGGTGCTCATGGTGTGTTGAATAGAATGTGATGTTTCTCTGGTTATTATTATTATTCTTATGATATATCTAACTATGTTATTGATATTCATATTAAATAACAATAAGCAGTGGTAGAGAACTAGAAATGGTTCCAAGAACCAGATTTAATCATTACAACCCTTCGCATAAGGATTATTTTATTATAGAAGAAGAGTTACAATGAAGGCAACTTGTTTACAGGGCATGTGCATACATATATTATTGAATATACATCCATACTAGTTACAAGCATGTAAATTAGTTTATGAGGCTTGTGTTGATGTCAAGGATGAATTCCCTTTTAAACTATTACAACCCATGATCTTGCAGTAGAGGCTCTCGCAGCCTTGCATTTTCAGTAGTCCTGCAGGTCATCGACAAGCTTCATAGTGTTGTTGGTTATGGTATCGCAAGAATAAGGGTATGTCTTGGTCTGCAGATCAATGAGAGACTGATCTCCTCAAAATCCTTTTGATATCCAACAACCCCTATATATTTTAGAGGATTTTTTCAGTGGTAAGCTCAGGAGGGTAGCACCCGTAAGGGATAGTAGTTCATAAAGGCCATGTAGGGATGTTGGCCTAAATCATGTTGATTGCAAAAGCTCTATAACCAAATCCAAAAGGATCCCATGCTTAATGGCAGTGTAATAAAGTTGCATGAAGACCTAACTCATAACCAAATCAAAGACACCAATACCATTAGCCCGAAGGAAGACCTAAATGTGGCAGGCCTCGATTGGCTCACACATATCATGCCTTATCGTGGTTGGGAACAGGGAGGGCGATTTGACTAGGTTATTATCTCAGACTATCTCCCCTAGACCAATTATATGTTAAGAGGGAAAAGGAAGGCACACCAAAACCACGTTGTGACGCCCCTTCCCCACGATATCATCGGAAAAGGTGGTGGGGAGGCGCAGTTCTCCTAAACCGTCAGATCTGGAAAAGGAGATGTGGACCGCTAGAAGTGAGGCCATAACCATGATTCGTAACTCTAAATACATCGGTCCCATCCTAGGTTATCGAACTTGAAAGTGACAAGAGAGGAGTGTCGTTAGATTGACGAATGTGTAACTAGCCATGTGTGTGTGTGTAGATATATATATATATATATATAGATAATAAATATGCTTAATCATAAATAAGCCTAATTAAATTTAATTAAGATTAACCCTAACTATTACTTAAATGTTGGTAGACAATGTTTAGATGGAAATAGTGTGTGTATATATATATATATATAGCGAGAGAGAGAGAGAGAGAGAGAGATAATTATAATATAACTAATACCCCATTCCTCCAGCAGAACTAGAGGAGTCGGATTTTCAGTTACAACCTGTCCCATTGGACCTACGACAGGATGGGGTTGTCACAGGTGGTTTCAAATCATCTGAGTTCAAAACTTGGACTGGATGGGCTTCATCCTGGTAAAATGATGATTTTTGTAATTTCCTAAGCCAAAACATTCAGGTGTTAAAAGTCGGTCTAAATAAATCAATAGCAGTTCTAATGGGACACTATTCACTCTGAGACTTGTTGGAATAGCAGGAAGTTTGGAAATAGGCATGACTAAAAAAAATTATAGTCGTAGTGACTTATGAGTTTTGGCAGGTATGCAGACCTCAGATGATAAATTTCTATAGTTATTTTCTAATATGGTTATTATGTTGCAAGGAGATTGTTATAGTAGCTCTGTAAGGGTAGAACCCTGTGACTAATTGGTTGTTTATTTTAATGATTATGCACTAAAAACTTAGATTACTTGAATTGTAATTGATGTACATGAGATATTGAACATTATGAGTATGCTAATGTGGTTGTCTTATTACATCATGGATCACCATAGAATTCCATGAGTGTGAAATTCATGGCCATAATTGTGTCTATTTATTCATCAATCTACATTATCTAATAGTGTGTGTGATTGACAACACATCACAAGCAACATAATATAGATCCAAAGCGGAAATGAAGATTGAAATGGTGCAGTATAGTTCTAACCAGTCTCAACGTGGAAGTGAAGAAGTCAGGGCCAATGAAGAGGAAAGATCGGTGGACCAAGGGGGAGGAGTCACTCTCTAGATTGGATGGATACCCAGAGAAGCCTAAGGGCTAAGGTTAGGAGCTTCAAGATAAATAATGAGAGGCTGGTAAGGTCCCAAGAGAGGCAAGCTAAGATAAATGCAATTATTCTGCAAAGTCTTTCATATTTGCAAAGGTATAGGCAATCTAAGATGAGGGCTAGTCATAGAGACAGGAGGAGTCCTTAGGTATCAGAGGAGTATACCAATGGGGTAGATGGTAGCAGGTCAAGAAAGAGGCATAGTCCTGAAAGTGAGGACATTGTGAAGGGAGATGCGCCATTGAGCACCCCAAGAGAAGGAACCAACATTGAGGTGCATCATTCTGGCAGGCCATCCAGTTCTACTACTAGGAGGCATTATCATTACTCCCATAATCACCATCATCATCATCCAGGAAGGAAGGAAAACGATTACATGTCTTACGATTTTAAGGAAGCCAAACCACCCACATTTGATGGGGCTATGAAGAAGGAAGAGGATGCAAAAGCTTGGCTATTGGACATAAAGAAGTTTTTCAAAATACATAAGTATTCTAAATATGAAATCTGCCTACAACTTGAAGAGAAAATAATATATATGGTGGGAAGATTTGAAGAATGATAGGGGGATTGTTGAGAGGGAGTTAACTTGGACAAAATTTGAAAATCTCTTCAAAGATAAATATTCGTCTGAATGATATTATGATGGCAAAGAAAGGAGTTCTAGGAACTCAAGATGGGGCCATTATCAGATGAGGAATATGTCACCAAGTTCCTAGGGTTATTCAATTATGTACCGTATTTCAAGGATGAGAAAGCCAAGATTCAAAGGTTCATCAATGGGTTGCCTATGGAATTTAGAGAAAAATTTAATTTTTTGGAACCACCAACTCTAAAAGATGCCATAAAAAAATTTGAAGCATTGTTATGAGAAAGAAAATTGTAGGCTAGAGACCAAGGGAAATTGGCAGGAAAAGAACTGTGTTGGAAATAAGAGGAATTGGCACAAAAGAAACTGAGAAACTAGGGATGGTAAGAAACCAACCCTTGTAAACCAATTCCAGTAGAAATCTAGTTCTTCTATTAAGAAAAATGTGCAACAACCAACAGCAGATCATACTAAGTTTGAGGTGCGAGAGCCACTAAAATGTTGGGTTTGTGATGAAAACCATGGGAAAGGGGATTGTCCACATCAACAGAATGTTGGACCACATACCTATAGTGATCAAGAAGCTCGCACAATAGGTGATGTAGCTCAGAACGTGCCGATAATTTATGCAACAATGGAAAACCACCTGAGCAGATCACCAAGAATCCATCATTGGGATGGAATTTAAGTTGCATGATCAAGTTATTTCCATTTTAATTTATTTGAATTATAATTATAGTTATGTTAGCCTGGAGCTTGTTGATAAATGCAATATACTCAGGGAATTGCATGAGGAACCGTAGTTGGTTCATTTAGCAATCAGAGAAAAAAGGAAAATCACTAATTGGGTAACACCATGTGTATTCAAGCTTAATGCCATGCCTACGAAAGCTCACCTGAATGTATTTCCATTGGTTTCATATGGAATACTATTGGGAATGGACTAGTTGTATTTACATCGAACCAAGGTGGATTTTTTTAACAAATAAATTGAATGCTTAGATGAACAATGAGAGAGTAGAGTTATACGGGGTAAAAGAAAGCCTACAACAGTAAGACTAATCAATACTATGCAAGAAAATGCAACAGCAGAAAAGGATGTACATTGTTTGTAGTGCATATTTGTAGCAATGATAAAGCTAACAGAAATAGAGAAAATGAGGAAAAGGAACTGCTAAAGAAGTACCTTGTTTTGCAGTAGTATGTAAATATATTTCTAGGGGAGGTTCCTGGATTACCTCCTCACAGAGAGATAGATTTATCTATCGATTCTGTCACCTGGAGCAACACTAGTATCCAAGGGACCATATTGAATGAGTACCCCTAAGATGGTGAAGTTTAATTTATAGCAAAAGGAAATGCTTGATAAGGGTTACATAAGACCGAGTGTATTGCCATGGGGAGAACCTATATTGTTTGTGAAAAATAAGGATGGAACCCTTAGATTGTGCATCGATTATAGACAACTAAACACGGTGACCATAAAGAACAAATACCCATTGCCAAGGATTGGTGATATTTTCAATCATCTAAGGGGAGCAACAATCTTATCCAAGATTGACTTGAGGTCAGGATACCATCAAGTAAGGATCAAGGAGGAGGATATTCATAAAATTGCTTTCTAGAAATGTATGGACACTATGAGCTCAAGTGGTACCCTTTGGGCTTACTAATTCCCCTACCTCGTTCATGTGTTTAATTAACAACATGTTGTGTCCCTATTTGGACAAGTTTTCCATTATGTTTGTTGATGACATATTGGTGTACTCCAATATGCCAATAAAATAGTTTGTTATGATTCAATAAAATTAAATGAGCATGAGGTGAATTATGTAACTCGTGACTTAGAGTTAACTATCATCATCCATGTACTAAAGATGTGGAGGCATTACCTTCTTGGCAAAAAAGTCGTACTTATGACAAACCATAATGGGTTCAATTATTTGTTTGAGCATCCTAAATTGAATAGCAGGCATGTAAGATGGTTGGCCACACTCAGCGAGTTTGATTTTTAAATTAGGTACATTAAGGGTAGAGAAAATAAGGTTGATGATGCTCTCAGCAGGAGAATTCAGGTGAGTCAAATGGAAACTGTATGTTCTTATAAAATAGACCTGTTAGAAAAGGTCAAGATTGGTGGACAATGTGATGAAAAATACCAGCAATTGAGATAGATGTTGCTACAAGGTGGTGAGGGTGAGGAATATCACCTCATTGATGACAATCTAATTAGGTTTAAACATAGAATTTATGTGTCGAATAGTGAGAAATTAAAAAGTCTCATAATGAAGAATGTCGTGATAAGCCTTATTCAAGTCATCTGGGGTACCAAAAGACACTTACAGCCATTAAAAAAAAATATTATTAGTTGAATCTAAAAAAGGAAGTGGTTGATTTTGTAGCAAAAATGCATAGAATTTCAATAGGTGAAGGCTAAATGCAAGCATCTAACAAGTTTTTTGCATCATATTCCCATTCTAGAATGGAAGTGGGAGGTGATTTCCATGGATATCATTACAGGTTTTCCTAAAACATTTAGGCAACACAATGCAATGATGGCAGTGATTGATAAGTTGAGTAAGGTAGCCCATTTTATAGCAGTCAAGTCCACTAATTCTTCCAAATATGTAGCACAAATATTCATAAAGGATATTGTGAGGCTGCATGGTATTCCTAAGAAAATTATATCAGATAGAGATGCCAAGTTTACTTCACAGTTCTGGAAGGAACTGTTTGCAAGTTTGGGGACAGAGTTGGCATTTAGCACAATGTATCACCCATGGGTGGATACAAAAACAAAGAGGACAAACAGGATCCTTAAAGACATGTTGAGGATGTATGTAATGCATCAACCCAAGAAGTGGGAAGAATACCTTCCACTTGTATAGTTTTCTTACAACAATGGATACCAAGAATCCATAAAGATGAGCCCATTTGAAGCATTATATGGTAGGAGTTGCAACACTCCTATCAACTAGAGTGATCCAATGAATAGGGTCCCTTTTGGGCTTGATATGATCAAGGATATGGAACAACACGTTAAACTCATCAAATAGAATTTGAAAGTGGCACAAGATAAGCAGAAAATCTATGCAGACCGGCATAGGGTGCACAAAGAGTTCCAAGTTGGGGAACATGTTTATCTAAGAGTTAATCCCAAGAAAAGTTCCTTAAGGATTGGGTCATGTGCCAAGTTGGCACCATGGTATTATGGGCCTTTTGAAATCCTTGAGAGGATTGGGCTAGTGGCCTACAAGATGGATTTACCTCCTTTAGTTAAAGTTCATGATGTTTTCCATGTTTCCTTCCTTAAAGGGTATGTAAAATATTTTAATCATGTGATTGATTGGTTTTTTCTACAAGTGGAATCAGAGGGACAGTTCCATCTAGTGCCATTATGCATCCTAGACTAGAGGAGTCTCGTGCTCTGAAATCGAGACATAGAAAAAGTCAAAGTGTAGTGGAAGAACTTTGGGCCAGAAGAAGCCACATGGGAAATGGTTGATGCCATGCAGGCTAATTACCCTTTTTTTTTGTTGGTTGAATCAAATGTGTATAGGTATATATTTTTAAATATTGTATAGATTTATGTATATAAAGCTCCATAAAGCAATATGAATTTGCATTTTAATTTTGGTGTTGCATATGAGAAAAATAACACCAAGGGAAGAGTTCCCTCAAGGGGGAGGGGTTTTTGACAGGCCCAACCATGGTTCTCTTGTAAAATGCATTGTAATTTTTTTTTACAGAAATAGAATTTAAGGGGGGATTGAGTCAAGGGACACATATTCCAGATTTGAGAGGGGAGTTTCTTGCTTGGGATGTCAATGGGTTTCTTGTGCAAAAATCAGAATTGTTTTGGGACAACCATTAAAGGCTAGTTGGGGAGCCTTAATGGACTCGCCAAGAAGTTAATTTGGTTTGCAAGGAAGTTTGCATTCCATGTTGTCTTTAGAAACACTTACAAGGAAAGGAGAACCAAATTAATGAAGTTGAATGTGTTGGAAACAAGGACATAAATCAATCCCAGTGCAGAAGAGAAGACAACAAAGAAAATAAGGGGATGCATTCTCACTATGAGGGACAAGGGAGAGACATACTACTCAATTCATCCATATAGGATTCAATAATTAGCAAGAAGAGAGAAGAAGTACAGTGAATGGTTTCGGTTGGAAACATTTGTAGACATGTGGTTTCTCCTTGGTGTGGAGTAATACCTCTTAGGTCCTTGTAAAGCCAAAGGGTGGAGATAGTTTTCTCTAGATTCCCATAGTCATGTGGGTGGAGGATTGTTTCCATGGAATCCTAGAGGGAGATCCTCTAGAACCTTCTTGTTGTGGATTTACAGTGGGCTTTGGATTCCATTATATGGGTGGAACCATTATGTGTTGATTAAGGTTGGATAGGTTACTCTTTGGATTCCATGATATCTTCATGTGGAGGCAGCTAGCCTCTGACCTTCCTACACTTTATTTTACTACTGAGTGGTGGTGGGTGGAGGAGGGAGGTCCTCTAGAGTTCCCATTCTAGCTAGAATTTAGTGTTTTATCCCTAAAGCAATCCCCTTAGTCTCTGGAATCTGGTTTGGGGGTGATAGTTGTAAGTGAGCTTGGTTGCAGTTGTCTATGGTTGGGTGGAGAATCCTTGTCCCAGACTCAATTACCCAAACACTATAAGATAAGCGCTCTTATGCTTGTAATGTTACTAAGCATGTGTTTTCATTCTTGGATTGAATGGTGCTCATGACGTACTGAATAGAATGTGATGTTTCTCTGGTTATTAGTATTGTCCTTATGAGATATCTTATTGTGCTACTAATATGCATATTAAATAACAAAAAATAGTGGTATAGAACCAAAAATGGTTCCAAGAACTAGATTTAATCATTACATCCCTTGGCATAATGATTCTTTTATTATAGAAGAAGAGTTACAACGAAGGTAGACTATTTACATGGTTTGTGCAATTCATACTAGTTACAATCCTGCAAATCAGTTTATGAGGCATGTGTTTATGTTGAGGATGACTTCCTCTTTAAACTATTATAACCCATGATCTTGTAGTAGAGGCTCTCGCAGCCTTGCATTTTCAGGAGTCCTGCAGATCTTCGGCAAGCTTCGTAGTGTTTTTGGCTATGGATCGCAGGACTAAGGGTATGCTTTGGCCTACAGATCAACAAGAGACACTAATCTCCTCAATATCCTTTTGGTATTCAACAACCCCTATAGATTCATGAGGAGTTGTTCGATGGTAAGCTTAGGAGGGTAGCGCCCGCAAGGGCTAGCAGCTCATAAACGACACGTAGGGACGTTGTCGTAAATCCTGTTGACTGCAGAAGCTTTGCAACCAAACCCATAAGGATCCCATGCTCAATGGCGGTGCAATGGAGTTGCATGAAGACCTAACTTATAACCAAATTAGATACGCTGATACCATTGGATGGAAGGAAGACCTAGACATGGCTGGACACGATTGGCTTACTCAGATCATGACTTATCGTGATTGGGCGTGGGGAGGGTGAATTGACCAAGGTACTATCTTGGTATATCCCTTGTGTAAAATTCGGAGGTGAAGAGGGAAGAGAAAGGCCCACCAGAACCACATTTGACGCCCCTTACCCATGATGTCATCGGAAAAGGTGGTGGGGAGGCACAATTCTCCTGATAATCAGATCTGGAGGAGGAGATGTGGACCACTGGATGTGAGGCCATAACCATGATCCATAATCTTGACCCTAAGCTATCGAACGTGCAATTCATATCAATGCAAACCGTAGATTGGGTGCCGACAGAGGAGAGTCGTCAGATTGACAGATGTGTAACTAGCCAAGGGTGGTGACGTGGATGTAGTGTTCGCCAAGTCTGGTGTCAAGGATCAGTAATTATAGGTTGGATAATTACAATTAATAATACTATTTTATATATATATATATATATATATATATATATATATATATATATATATATATATATATATATATATGAATAGTTATATACCTATAAATATAATAATAAATACGGTTAATCATAAATAAGCATAGTTAAATTTAATTAAGGTTAGCCCTAATTATTACTTAAATGTTGGTAAACAATGTTTAGATGGAAATAATATATATATATATATATATATATATATATATATATATATATATATATATATATATATATATATATAGAGAGAGAGAGAGAGAGAGAGAGAGAGCGAGAGAGAGAGAGAGAGAGAGAGAGAGAGAGAAACATATAAATAATTATAATGTAACGAGTTACCCCATTCCTCTAGCAGAACTAGAGGAGTTGGATTTTTCAGTTACAATCTGTCCCACTAGAATTGTGGTGGGGTGGCGTTTTCAAATCAATCATGTCACAACAAATGGTTCAATTCAACATAAAATGAGAACTAGAATAATTCAAGTGACTAATACAATTTTCAAGTTTAGCTTATAGAGAGGTATATTGTATTGTATTTTAAAGTATGATAATAAATCCTTTTGTAATAATATTTTCTTCTCACAATCAGTGCTTTACATCTCACTAAATATTCCACAATTGAAATTTCAAATCAATTTAGAAACCAAAAGTGAAAACTACATGAGAAAAATAAATAAAATTAATATAGTTCCTACTAGGTATGGAATCTCTATATCTATTTATATTTATTATGTTTTTTATTAAACCAAATTATTTGAGAAAATATACACCCAAAAACTAAAGCCATAAAACATGAGTTTGTATGGAAACAAATGTTCAAATAAAGGGTTGACATCAAATGAAGGGGTCGGGTTAACCACAAACTTAAGGGTGGTCTTTGTGGTTCTTAAGTTGACTTCGAAAAAATCCTAGAAGTTGGACTAGTGTGGTAGGACATTCCTAGACATGAAGGGATAAAGGGAAGTGTGTAAGCTCTAAGTTATTAGAGGTATGTATGTAATCTCTATTGCTTTGATCCACTAGATGCCCATTAGTTGAGAACATGGAAAAGGTGATTAAACAATTAATGTTGGAATACAAGAGTTTGACACTTAAAATGGAGTTGAGTTTTATGATTTCTTATATGGAAAACTTATTATAAACGGATATATAATAATACTTTGTATTAAAAATCTAGATTTCATGGCTAGAATTGTTTTACATCATATTAAAAAAACTTGCTTCAAACTTAGCATATGCTTCCACGTCCCATCATAGCCTTGAAGCTATTTTTTTCTCGTACTAGCCTTATATACTATTAGAAAACACTAGAATCTAACATAAATATGGAAATACAGTCCTAATATCAAAATACATCGACAAAGCATAGATAAAAATTATCCTAGGTTTAACTTCTCCTCGTCCTCACTGATAGTATTTCCTCGGCTGATCGGTCCTACAACAGAGTCGAGAGCTCCTCCATTGCTCTGAAGATGAGCCACAACCTCATTCGGGAGTCCTAGAATTATCTCCTTGACCTCAATGAATATGTTGGCATTGACCAGCTCCAAATTGGTGGTGAGGAGGTTTGTCTCCATCTTCACTATTTTTCGCTCCAAGGTCTCCTCCACAGCCTCAAATTTTGCATCAATTATCTCAGCTTTAGTGGCCCAGTATTTCCCTAATTTCAGTTCCACTCGAAGGGTGATGAGGTCAAGTCTTCCCATAATTAGCTTAAACAAGAATTCGGTGGCCCACATCCAGCGCGCCAGCTCCTCCTCGAAAGGATTGCCACTATGACCTCCCAACATACTCATGTTTGTGCTCTGCCAGCTCTCACTACTATCACCACTACTCACCAAGCCTTTAACTACGGGCATCATTACAGAGGGTGGTGGTGCCTTATATAGAACCCACTCTTCTTGTGAAATTTTCGAATCTAAAATCCTATCGTAGCAACTTGAAATTATTTTTCTAATTGTTAATTTAATTTAACAAATTATCTATTACAGAAAATACCAAATAATTCACACTGCAACCTTCAAAAATAAACTACATAAGAAAATAGCATTGGAAACTAAGAAAATACTAGCACACACACATAAAAATTAACACGGTTATTTTTGGAAAAATGTCTACGAAAAAACCCAACTTGGGAAAACCGGTGTAGCAGCTGAGGATTTTTATTATTATGCAACAGTAAATCCTGAGTACAATCTATGGATTTCCAACTGGAAATCCAAACAGCAAGAAAATATGGCCAAAAATATCTAAGGGAATTTCCCTTCCTCCAAAAGCAACCCCAACATAACTCTGCCTCAAAACACTCATCCTCCTAGACCGTCTAAGCAATGCTTGTGCAGACCCTTTGACGTCTAGCCCAGAACAACCTTTGATCAATTTGTTTTTCCTGTCTTTGTTGAGGAAAATGATTCTTCTACCTTCTGTAAGAATTTCCAGGCCCATGGAAGCTTAATTGGTTTTTCCTCTAGCTAAATCAAATTGCTCTTTTGAAGCAACTGTACCGTCCTCTACGATGCCTCACTGGAAATAATTCGGCCTCTTTCTACTGCCTCTCTAGATCTGGAAAACTTCCACTGGATCACTCTTCCTGCCCCACACTATCTCTCCTTCCTTCTTTGTATTTTCGACAATTGTTGCTTCTCTCTGGATAGAGAACTCCACAAGTGTATCAAGTGTGTTCTCCATCTACCCATCGACTTCTTCTTATAATCCTCTCTATGACCTCCAACATCCAAGATTAAAACTTAATCAAGGGCCTAGATTAATTCCCTATCAATCCGTGTGATTTTCTAGATAATTCACACCTTATCTCAATTAATTTTTATTAATTAACCCCTTTCCCTAAGTTTAGACTTAGGAAATAATTAAAAATGGGCTAATAATCTAATTTATACACTTCTAGGTGGAATTTCCAAAACGATTTTTGGGTTATGGAGAAATCTTGTATTCTAGCCTCTCCAAAAAGTTTTGAGACTAGAACACCTCTGATGCTACAAAAACTAACACTCCCTCGTAGTGAGGAAGGTGTTCTAGTGTTGTAGTGCTACAACACCCTGTTTCTATACCACCCTCTGTCATGTTGTTGATGTATGGCTACTGTGATTGCTTGCCACTACCCACCAACCACTACGCAACTCTGATGTTTCTTGTGTGATTCTTCTCACACTATTATACTGCTACCAACTTTGCATCTGCATTGGAACTCCCTCTTATCTATTGTTGTTGCTACTGCAACAGAGAAGCATCCAAAATACTATATCAATTGTGTTCAGTAATACATCTATCTCCAAAGTCCTGAATACTACTAGCTCTTCACTGTCCACTGAAGAATTTGCATTGTTTTTGACTCTTCATTGTGCCTTTTTGCACTACTGCCAACTCTACAATGTGCTCCTCAGCTCCTGACTACTACTAGTCTGCAACTGTCACTCATAATCTAACTGCATCACTAACCCCAATCCATCTTGATACTGAATACTTTTGGCCCCCGTAACAAGGTAATTATCCATGAGGAGGACACCTTAAGGACTCTGCCTAAACTCTGCAATCTCTAGGACTACAACTCCAACTCGCCCCACCTTAGTCATGGAGGTATGGCTACCATCATAGCAAAGTCTTCCTCCAGCCTAGAAAACAACTTGTCTATTTCAGCTGACGCTGCCACCTGGTCTTGCTTCTCCTTCTTGCCCTTCTACTTGAGAGAACATTGCGTATTATAGTGACTGAGCTCACCACATTTGAAGCACTTGAATTTTGACAAGTCATTCTACTTCTTCTTCTACCCTTGCCCTTGACAGGGACCCTTGGATGTTAGAGCCACATTTTATTCTTCCTTCTCTCTCTTCACACCCTTTTTGTTGCTTCCGCTAATGTTACCCTTCAACAAAGCATGCCTCAATTCCTCCTTCTATAGATGGGCCCACATCATGTCCCATCTTGGTAATGTGTCTCTACCCAAGATACTTAGGAAAAACACATGCCAATCCTTTGAGACATTATTTAGTGCCAGTTGCACAAGTTTTGTGGGTTTAGGCACCTCTCCAATGGCTTCTAGATGATCACGAACCTCTTGAATCCTAGTGAGGAAGTCATCTATGCTCTCACCCTTCTTCATCCTTATGTTTCTCAGCTTCTCCTAGAGAAAAATATTTCAAAGCTCGAAAGAAATTTGATATAGTATGGAGAGAGCATCCCACATTTCCTTGGATGTCCCTTTGCGAGCTACATGTGAGACAATATGATCTCGGAATCCATCCAATATCATCTGCTTCACCTTCACCATTTATCTTATGTACTCCTTCAGTTGATCTACATCCTAGGGTACTACTACCACATTCGCTCCTTAGGTCTTCAGGCCATATTCATCTAGAAGAAATGACATCCTAGCCTTCCAGATGACATAGTTGGAGGTTCCCTCCAACTTATCCTGATCCCTGATCCCAACTGTGGCCATCTCTGAAATTGATTGAAATTTTCCCTCTTTCCTTATGCTCGACTGCTAGATCTACTACATACACTCCCATCTGGAGTGAGGAAATATTCTCACAGCTACTGGAAAAATTAGATCTCTAAAACTCGAGATCCCTTGAGAGAAATTTTCCCTCAATTTGTGTTATTTCTCTTCCACCCGACGTTTATTATGCTACTACTAACAACTACAAAACCCTTTGTGCCAAAACAAGAAATCTACTCAATGAAAATCTAAGTTGTTGTTGCTCCCTCTGCCTGCTAGAATCACTCAACTAGTAAGCTGAATTTTTCTGCCAACCTGCACTAAAAAATCAAACTTTCCCAACCAATTTGATTTGCCTGGCTTAGGCTCTACGTAGACTCTAGAAATTTGTCCCGTCGCTCCCTCTTAGCAGTGGATTTCTACCTTAGATTCTGAGCTTCCCCATCTAATCAATCATGCTCTAATACCATGTGAAAATTTCAAATTTGAAATCCTATTGCAGCAACTGGAAATTATTTTTCTAATTGTTAATTTAATTTAACAATTTATCTACTATGAAAAATACCAAATAATTCATAATGCAACCTTCACAAATAAACTGTGGAAGAAAATAGCGTTGTAAACTGATAAAATACTAGCACACACACATAAAAATTAACACGATTATTTTGGGACAAATGTCCGTGGAAAAAACCCAACTTGTGAAAATTGGTGCAGCAACTGAGGGTTTTTATTATTATGCAACAGTGAAATCTGAGCACAATCTATGGATTCCCTGCTGGCAATACAAACAAAAATAAAATATGGCCAAAATTATCTAAGGGAATTTCCCTTCCTCCACAAGCAACCCCAAAATAACTCTACCTCAGAAAACTCATCTGCACAGACCCTCTACGCAGTTCTTACACAAACCCTTTGATGTCTAGCCTAGAACAACCTCTGATCAAGTTGTTCTTCTTGTCTTTGTTGACGAAAATGATTCTCCGACTTTCTGGAAGACTTTACAGGCCTCTAGAAGCTGAATCGATTTTTCCTCTAGCTAAATCAAAATACTCTTCTGAAGCAACTTCACAGTCCTCTACACTGCCTCACTGGGAATAAATCGGCCTCTTGTTGTTGCCTTTCCAGATCTAGAAATCTTCCTCCAGATCACTGTCATTGCCCCTCATTGTCTCTACTTCCTCCTCTGGCTTTCTGGAAACTATTATTGCTCTCTAGAAATTGAACTTCCAAGGAAATCAAACTCCACAAGTGTATCAAGTGTGTTTACCATCTACCCATCGCCCTCTTCTTATAATCTTTTGTTGGACCTCCAACGACTAAGATTAAAACTTAATCAAGTGACCATATTAATTCTCGGTCAATCTGTATGAGTTTCTAGATAATTCACACCTTATCTCATTTATATGATTAATTAACCCCTTTCCCTAAGTTTAGGCTTAGGAAATAATTAAAAATTGGCTAATAATCTAATTGAGACAATTCTAGGTGGAATTTCCAGAAACGATTTTTGGGTTATGGAGAACTCATGTATTCTAGGCTCTCCACAAAGTTTCAAGACTATAAAACCTCTGATGCTACATAAAATAACACTTCTATCACGCTAAACTATGTTGCCCATTCCATTATCCCATGGAGATCCTCAAACTCCAGTCCCATTAAATACACGTTCTATCCCAGGGATCTGGAAAACCATTTTCTCAGGAAATTTGTAGTGGAATTAATCCTCGCCATTAATTCTTCCTTATTGTTCGCAGTCCTAAACATTCTCTGAAATGACGAGATCTTCACATCCTCCAAACGCCACTTTAGTATCCACTTCAAACCATACGATGAGTTGTCCTAGATATCCGAGAGAGAAACATGCATCTTGTGTAGTCTCCACCTACCCAACCTTCTAAGATCTCTCCTCCATGTCGTCCCTCCAGCTTCGGAATCCATGCCAATAGTAATTACCACTCTAACCAACATTAAATTATGGAATAGGATGGTAGCCACCATTTGTCCCATCCAACTCATATCTCCTGACTCCCAAAAGATCCCCACGGTTTTCAATTTCGCAGACAGTCGTGCTCAAGTGCCAAAGAACATGGAAAAACGAGTGTTGCTCAATTTTTCCAACTGATAGATTATTCGTTTGACGATGGGTGAATTGTTTTCCATAGAATGAACATTTGAGAACATTCTTATGAAAAACATAGAGTCCCCAACTATGTTTATTCTCTTTACTCTGAGAGTGATAGAGAGATCTAGGCCTTTTCTCAAGGCGAAGAGATTCACCTTGTTATTGGTGGTCACTCCCAATCCCCACGCATATTTTGTCTCCAAATATTCCTTGAGGCAAAAGAGGACCCCTCCCGCTCCTACCTCCCTTCAAAATACCATATTACCAAGGTGCATTTACTAGATTTAATAACATGTTCACAATTAGGTCTCATATGCAACAACAACAACAGTCCATTGTAGGTGCTATGTGGTGATATTGCCTCATTAACTCAAAATATCCCCTACTATCATCCACTAAACTATGAGGGAAACATACAAACTTTAGGTAGGTACATTCCACAAGAATAAAGTTATAAATTTATTGTAAATATTAAATATTCTTCTTTCACTTCACTCTCCCACCATTCTCTTCTTGATTTCCTTCTTCTCACCATGATTAGTAGATTTTCATATCCTCTTTAATTTTCCTAAAAACAATTCTATTGACTATTCAAATTTCCATTCTTAGCATATGTTGTAATTGTGAAATCCACGAAAGCTAATTTATTCAATAAAATTTTCAAACTCTTTCCTTGCACCCACTAAATCATCACATTTGGCACACATATCTACATTGTATTTTTTGTGTTTGCTTAGAGATACTCGTTATTGGTTGTGAAATATATTTGTAGTACACAATTTAGTATAACAAGGTGTTGACATTGCAAATTTTCGCTATACCAACAAGGGGGACTAACCCGATCGCAGGCCCCAATTAAACCTACTTTCGTTTGGAGTGGCTAGTTCCAACGGGTTTTAAAGGATCTCGTAAACTGTTAAAGGTGTTGAAAGATTGCTTCTGGAGGAAGACTTCAATTAAATCAACAAAAGGAAATAGCTAACCTATATGTATCAAATACTATCAAAACTACTTAAGCTAGTCCTAACTATCCTAATCTATCATGCAGGAGCATAACAAAAAAGAGATTAAACATCATATATAAATTCCAAGTCCAAACGAATCAATCAATGGTTCACATAAGAACAAGGCTGCAATACATGTTCCTTTTTATAAAAGTAAAGCTTGCAACTTATGTCTAACACAGTTTCAAATCATGGACTGACTATGAATTAACTATGATGAAGAATTACATTCAAATAACCAAGGCTAATCATAAGTTGTATTGTTATCAATATGCACAAAAACAAAACACATTTGTATATATGCCAACAACAACACCCTGTTTCAAAAAACATAAAAGCAAATGACCTTAAATTTGAAACAAAAGGCTCCTCATTGAACGAAACAATCTTCTTTATTCATAATAAATCAAAGTTGTTCTCTTCAAACAAAAATCCCTCATCTCATCTCCGGAGGTAGTACTTATGCAGCCGGGAATGACTTTCGGTCTTCCCCTAACCTTTCATCTCCCACTCTTCTTTTCAATACACAAATCAGAATATACAGATGTAGAACAGTCAGTGCAACTGCTACCACGTAGCAGGCATATCTGCTGGAGCGCTTCGTTTCTTGGGGGAATGAATAGATGTTGATTAAAAGAGGATAATTGTGTTTATCTCTTCATGATGAAACCCATGACAACTTCTCTTTCGGAATATACAAGCAACGCGTGGAAACCGACTGAGAACTCCAAAGGCTGACTCTTTAAACAAAACACACCCACATATATGAATTCTTTGGATCCTCTTATGCGTCTTTTACTCCTCGCCTGCAGAGATAATTCGTATTAGCTATGATTATGAGAAATATGCCAAGCATGCTTCTAAAAAAACCTTGCATTCAATCACCATTTCTATTAATCTCACAATGCAAAGCAATCATGATTATTAAGCCATTGAACCTATTATAACCTCTATTCCCGTTGCCCATAATATTCATTATTAATCAAGAATCCCTTGACAACGCGTCAATAGGTAGACCATTCACTTTACATAATTTTCTTTTAAAAATCGGGACCACAACATTTTATCGAATACACAGGAAAACACGGGAAAACCCGCGGTCCGGCCGTAAGGCTGGACTTCAAATCTTAGATACCCGAGCCTATAATTATCGGCGGGTCCGCCGTATCGCAAATCGCTTTATGTATAACAATGAACTTTGCCGATTGCGATAAGCGATTTGGGAGGCGGACCTGAAATACATATGAGCCGCGGTTAATAATCCTTTCAGGTCTGCCATATAAGACTCTCCTTTAAAAATCGAGACCACAACGTTTTATCGAAAATACAAGGGAATACATGGGAAAACCCGCGGCCGACCATAAGACCGGACTTGAAAAATTATGGACATGGGCATATAATTATTGCCAGGTCCGCCATATCGCTCCTTTGCATATTGCATAACCCCCGGGCTCTGCCGATTGCAATAAGCGATTGGGGAAAATGGACCTGAAATATATATATATATATATATATATTTGTGTGTGTGTGTGTGTGTGTGTGTTAATACTGTCTTCGGTTCCGCCATATCACATCGCAATGTTTCAATAACGAGTGAATGGGCCTTGGGTTTCATTGGAGCCTGATTGCGATATGCGATGGGGATCTGGACCTGAAATATATACATGCTGCACTTAATAGTCCCGACGGGTCCGCAATGTATGACTTCCGTTTGAAAAACCCAGACCCTAGCGTATTATCGAAAACATGGGAAAACACGGGAAAACCCGTGGCTGAGCCATAGGGCCGAACTTCAAATATTATACCCCTCCCTCTATAATCATCGTCGGGTCCGGTAGATAATGGTGTGCCTTATATATAAGCCCCGGAACCCCACCAATTGCGATATGCGATGGGAGCCCGGACCCGAAATATATGTATAAGGTGGCTGATAATGCCATCGGGTCCAGTGCCTCATGGTGCTCGTTGTGTGGCAATGTTGATTGCGATAAATGGACAAAGGAGTAAGTTATGCATGTTCATGAAGCATTCCATTGTAAAGGGTTATAATGGGAATAAGGAAGTGATGGAAGGTTTCATGGGTTGAACTCAAATATAACCATGATAGAGAGTTGGGGGTCGGTTATGTGCATGGGCATAGAGCACCATGAAGGTTTATGGGGATTGAAAATTCCCGATGAAGGAAATGGATGAAGGGCTAGAGAGGGTTATGGATGAATCATACAGTAGAGAGCTAAAATCCCTGGGATAAAATAGATCATTCGGGGAGATAAAAGATCAAACTTCTAGGGGACCCATTCAAAATTTCCACCAGGGCAAATGTTAATAGGGTGGTTGTTGTGGCCACAACAAATGGCAAACCATTGGGTGAACCAGTTATCTCTATTTCTAAATAAACCTTGGATCAATAGAACATCAAGGTGTTAAGATAAACTTGAAATGCAAACTGTATAGATGGACAAGCATGGGTTCAACTTCAACATTAATTGCTTCAGGTGGGATAAAGACAAATAGTTTCTACGTACTGATAGGGTTTTGATAGGCATTCTCCAATGGTAGTATTATGGGATTTATTGACCCTCCTTTACCTGTTTTCTACCTACAAGAATCCTTTCAGGGCCATCATTGTTCTTTCAATACCTATTTAGGTGTGTACCTCAGCTCTTTATTGCTCATCAAACTTGATGTAGATATGTTTATCTACACTTTATATAAGAATTTCAGTGCTATATTTTCATATGATTGAATGGGACGCATTCATGGATCATGCCATATTTTTAAACTACTTAAGCAAGGTTGGGCTTGCTGTATCAACCAGTACTCTGAGCCTAGCAACAGTCCCTACTCTAACCGGCTTCCCAAACAACCTGTCCTTCCAGATCAGCACAAGGACTTGATATTTCATTTATTTTTTATTTTTTATTTTTTAAATAAGTCCTTCCAGTTTCAGGCACAAGGACTAGAGCACAATTGGATTTGCCACAGGGTATATGACAGTGAGCTTAGCCCATGAAAGGAGGTATACTTGTATATGACAGGTATTGGAGAATTTAGTGTGGTGGATGGGACCAATGGAGAATAATTGTAAACCTTACAGGAAAGCATAGGCTAGGTCTGAGTGGGATTTATTTAAAATGCAGCGTTCCTCCATGCCAGTCCAGCTATAGTTACACATTTTTTTTGTTTTATAAAGATGCCCCTACATGCTCTAGATATCCAAGTTATCAACAGATCTTACCTAGTTCCCAACATATGCCAATGAGTGGCTTCGGTTTGAATTCCACCGCTGATTTTCCAGTTCTCATGGGCTCATTGAAAATTTGTTTGATTTGCAAGGTAATGATGGATTTAGGATCAGCAGACTCATCAGCAGGTTAATGAAGGAGGCGAAAGTTGAAGGTGGCGAATGGGGGCAATCTGAAAAAAGTAAAAACGAGACTGGCAGACCGAAATCAATTAGCTGAAAAGGACTGCAATTCAAAATACAAGGAAAATAAACTTTGCAGAAAAACAAGAAAGGAAAAGACGGAAATGTAACTAAACTAACAACAAAAATAAAATGAATTCTAACCTACTCAGGAGGTAACCACCATGTGGTGGCTACTAGAAGTATCTCTTGAGATGTTGGCCATTAACAAGGAGTTTTTTAGTTTCTCCCTGTAAAGTTTTCAATCTGTAAGTTCCCTGACCAATTTTTTCCACAACTTGGAATGGGCCCAGCCATAAGTGTTGGAATTTCGTGTGTTTACCTTTTGGCTCATTCAACTTGTCCCATTTCAGGACTAGCTCTCCTACTTGGTAATCTTTATCTCCTTCCAGATGGCGATCAAACCATCTCTTCACAATCATTTGGTGATTTCTGAATTTATTTCTGGCTTTATCTCTCAATTCCTCCAACTTCACCAGTTGGTTGATCCTTTCTTGGAGTAAGGCTGAAGGGGTCCCTCTTGAGGCTTGGGAGAGCTGTAAAGAGGGAAGGGTAACGTTGGGAGGCAAGATGGCTTCCTGTCCATAGACGAGGAAGTATGGGGAGTTCCCTAAGGCCACTTTTGGGGTGACCCTATCGGCCCAAAGGGCATTTGTTAGAGCGTTGTGCCAGTTCCTCTGGTTGTCGGCGACAGATTTACGGATTATGCGGATGAGGTTTTTATTTGAGGACTCTGCAACTCCATTTCCCTGGGGGTAGTAGTTTGATGCATACCTTATGTGAATTGATTTATCAATAGAAAACTCAGTCAATTTCAGTGATGAAAAGTAAGAAGCATTATCAAATATGAGAGTGTCGGGGATGCCATACCTATTGATAATGAATTTCTCAATAAATGATATTACCTCATCTTCGTTTACCTTCCAAAGCAGGATGGCTTTGGTCCATCTGGTGAAGTAGTCGATCGCTGTGAATATATACTTATGATGTTGTGAAGAGTTTGGAGTGATCTCGCCTATGACGTCTAGGCCCCATTGCTGGAATGGGCGATAAATCATAACGGGCCTAAGGGGAATGGCCGGCTTTCTTTCTCGTCCTGCAGCAGTTTGACATGCTTTGCATTTCCGAGCGTAGGCGTGCGAGTCTCTGAACACTATGGGCCAATAAAATCCGGCTCTTAATATTTTGTGAGCAGTGGTTTCTCCACCATAGTGACCACCTGCTGGGTCGTCATGCTTTTCTTTCAAGACATGGTCGACATCATCCTTTTCCAAACACCTCAGCCAGATTCCATCATAATTTTTTTTGTATAATGTGTTATTGGCCAAATGATACTGATTAGATTTCAATCTGAGTGCTCTCCATTGTGATGCATCCATGTGTTCAGGACATGACCCCCATGTAAAATAAAAGCGGATGTCATAATACCACGACTTAGGATCCAAAAGGGCTTCTGACATTTCGCACTCACACATCAACGCTTCATTAATCCATTGGGGCTCCTCCTTGAATTCCACTTGTGCATTCTGTAGGTTCTGCGCTTCTGGTTCTTCGGACACCCCTACTTTCTCCGCCAAGGCTTCTACCGCCAGCTCACACAGTCCCTGCCCTCGAACTATCTTCGCCGGCTTAATCTCGAGGTCATATTCTTGAAGTGCGTTTATCCAATTTCCTCTCTATTCACCCATTTCTTTCTGCATGAAGAGGGCTCTTACAGCAAGATGGGGAACGATCACTTTAGTCCTAGCCTTTAATAAATAAGGGCAGAAATTTTTTATGGCCTTAAAAACCGCAAAGCCTTGTTTCTCCACATCTGGGTAGTTCAGTTTTGCTCCCTGGAGATTAGAGCTCATATAGGAAATGGGGACTTCGTTGCCCTCATCATTTTTTTGGGTGAGGATTGCGGCATATGAAACATCAGAAGCGAAAGTGTACAAGAGGAATTCCTTGTCGAAATCGGGACTAACCAACGCAGGGGCTTCTACGATGGCCTCTTTAATTCGCTGAAATTCTTTCTTGGCTTCATTGCTCCACTTATACCAAACGTCTTTCTGCATCATTAGTTGCATGGGGCACACTATTTCCACGAATCCTGAGAAAAATTTCCTAACGAAATTGATCTTCCTGAAGAAAGATTGCATTGCCCTTTTATTGGCAGGGGGTTGTATTCTCATGATGGTCTCTATTCTTTCAGGATCAATAACAATCCCTTCTTTAGAGAGGATGTGACCCAGTAGTTTCCCTTTTGTGACTGTGAAGACGCTCTTCTTTGGATTCAACAATATTCCATACCTTCAGCATCTTTCGAATATCCATTTCAGGTGATAAATATGATCCATTCTGTGATATGAATACACAGTGATTTCATCCATGTAAACCATTACTGATATATTAATCAACCCTCGGAAAGCTATGTCTATAGCTCTCTGGAATGTGGCACCGGCATTAATAAGTCCAAAAGGCATTTTACGATATGCGTAGGTGCCCCATTTAGTGTTGAACGTTGTCTTAAGTTGATCCCCATTAGATACCAACACTTGATTATATCCTGAAAACCCATCTAATAGGGACAACATTTCAGACCCAGAAACGAACTGAAGAATGTGTTCCATAGAAGGGATAGGGTAGCTATCCTTTTGTGATGATTTGTTCAAGTTTCTAAAATCGATACACAGCCTGATGTCTCCATTTTTCTTTCTTACTAGCATGGGATTGGCTACCCAACGGGTGTGTCTAACTGGAAAAATGATTTTAGCATCCAGCATTTTGTTTAATTCTTTCTTCACTAATGGTTCTAGGCTGAGATGCATCTTGCGAAGCTTTTGTTGGTAGGGCTTAGCCTCCTTTTCCAGAGGAATTACATGTTGCATAACGTTGGTATCAAAGGTTTTTAAGTCGCCATATGTCCATGCAAATACGTCCTTATACTCTTTAAACAACTTAACAAATGCAGCCTTCTCTTGTGGAGAGCACCCTAAGCCCAAATTGACATTTTTTGGGTCTTCTTTGGTTCCAAGGTTGACCGATTCATACTTCATGGATGAGCTATGTGTTTTGCAATTAGTCGGCTTCTTGAATTTATCATGCAGGTCATACAAGTGCTCCATCTTGACAACTGACTTGGGAATCATATTGGACTGATCTTTTTCCTCATCTTCCCTCTCATTCATAAGCCTGTCATGCTCCTTTTCATCAATGACTGCATTCTTGAATGTCTTCTCGCAGTGCAAGAACTCAAGGATTTGCTCGTCATCTTCGAACACCTGCCAATTTGAGATGTTATCAGGCACGGATGGTCTGAAAATCAATTCAACATAACATTTATTCTTCTTTAATCTAAAATCAGGCAAAATTTTTGCAGCCATACCAGCCATTAGATCGGCATCTTGGTTTTGCCCTCGAGGTATGTATGTGATATTAAAAGAATCAAAACTGTCAATTAAGCTCCATACCTCATGTTGGTACCTTACCAGGTGTGGCGAATTGCAATGTATCCTTTTCCTTACCTAGTCCACAATTATTTGTGAGTCACCAAAAACTTTCAGATTTTTTACCTTCATATCAATGGCCTTTTTCAGGCCCTGCAACAAGCCTTCATATTCTGCCATGTAGTTGGTGCATGCGAACTCCAACCGACTGGCCATCAGATGTTGGTTCCCTTGCAGATCAATGAGAATGCTCCCAGCACCTGCACCTTCATGGCAGTTACAGTCTTCAAAATAGAGTGTCCAAAATATAGAGTCTAATGTTACATCAATTGAATTGCTTACTACAAAATTAGTTCTATCATCTACTATATTACAGGGTAGTTCATCAATTGGACTACAGGGGAGAGCTTCCAACTGTGTGTTTATTGCAATTTCTTCAATTGTTTATGCATGGAATTCTCCAAAACAGGTTTCTGTGGCACAAACATTGAAACTATAATTCCCAAGAATATAGTTGGTAAATATTACAGGTTCATTGGGACTGTTTAGCTCTGTCACTACATACTTCATGTATCTTTCTCGATCAAATCTCAGCATATCACCTTTTCCCTTCTGAGGCAGCAAGAGATGGGACCAATAAGTTGAGAAATATCCATTAATTTTTGTTGACCAGTCCCTACTAAGCAGCATTCCATAAGCCTCGGGTATATTGACTACAACTATATCAATGACTTGTGTGTATTTTGGTTTAGTAGCCATCTGAATCAATACATCTTTCAATTCCCCAATTACTTTCACATTTGTCTTGTCCAATTGCATGATTCGAGTTCCAGTTTTCTCAGGTATCGCATGAAGTCTTTTAGCAACAGCGTAAGGCATCACAGTGGACGAGGCACCTGAGTCTACCAAGCAATTGTGTACGTTCATGTTGAAGATTTCAAATGTGATAAGGAAAGGGGGAGTCATGGATTTTGATTTCCTTCCTATCATGTACGCACTGACATCTTGGGGGGTTCGATTCATTTCTGATAGAGTGGCTTCCATGGTTGTTGGCTTTTGGGATGTACTGGAGGTACTAACGGGTCTAGACGCCAACTTCTAGGTTTGGTTGTTCGAAATCATGGGATCTTTGTAATTTTTTTCATTCATAGCTTTTAAGAGCAGATCTCTCTGCTGCGTTAACTTTAACAAATCAAAATATGTGATATTAGCTCGAGATTTCTTAAGATCATCCACAATGTTGTAATCAATGTTATAAATAGGGTAGGGTAGAGTAAACATACTAGTTTTGTCGTTTTTAGGTGGGACTTTACCATTGTGAGTCGCCTTCGTTGCATTTGGAGATGCATTTTCTTTCTGAGGATAGTTCACGACTGGTGTACTCTTGGAATCACCACTAGGTTTATTCCTCTCAACAGGAACCTTGGGAGCAGATGCCTTCAAAGGGCGAACATCTTTCTTTGTCTAGTCTACAAGCTTCATCACGCCCGCAAGTGGCCCTTTACTTCGTGTATGGATTTCATTAGTGTGGATTTCTGCCATACTATCTCCTTTGTCGTCATCGTTCTCATTTGTGTAGAAATCCCATAGTACATTGATTTGAGATTCTTCGTCCAAGGGCTCTTCTACTTGGTATTCTTCCTCATTTTCTTGTTCTAGCTCTAGCTCCACTATAGGTTCTTTTTGGTTAAGGAGCGATCTAATAAGAGCCATCTCTTTTGTATTTAAATTCCCTTCATTAGGTGGAGCAGGCAACGTAAGTTGACCATGACCACCTTATATCTTTTTGCGATAGAAAGGTTTGAAAGATTTTCTATTGTTATAATCTCCTCCATTCCCACTTGTGCTATCTCCAGAATTCCTCTTCATATCGATGATTGTGTTTGTCAATTTCTTAATGATCCGATGAAAATCATCCACATCTGTGGTGTCCCTTTCTTTGCCCTCAGCCACTTTGTTATCACTCCCATTATTCTTCTTGGATGACTGAGATGCTTTATTTCCTTCAGTTGTAGTTGACATGTTGTGAGACTGATCATTTCAATCTCAACTTTTACCGCTTCATCAACAGCACCTTGTAAGATTTGTGCATCACCCCTCTTGACCCACATTGCACTAGTAATAGGGAGAGCAGTGATGTAGAATTCCATTAGCACCTCCTCAGTAGGTCTAGCATTAGCTGGGATTCTGTTGAACAAAGTGTTGAACCAGATGTTAAAATCCTTGACCTTTTCTTTGGCTTCCATTTTCAAACGGGATAGTTCTAAAACTAAGGCTATAGGTGTTTTGTCATCATCGAACTTGTCTAAAAAGGCCTCTTGAAAGGCCACCCATGAGGTGATTGATCCTATTCTCAAGCTAAAGTACCATGTGGAGGCCGCTCTAATCAGGGTAAAAGGGAACAAGCGACATACCACATGTTCATAGACTACCCCCAACATGCGCACGGCTAGGAAGAAAGAGTGAATATGGTTATCTGCAGTGTCTCCCCACTCAGGGTCGAATTTAGGCAGTACTCTTTCTGCATTCTTTGGTAAGGGATGTTGCTGCCCAGGTACCACTATGGCATCCTAAGCGAGCCAGGGAGGGAGTGCTCCCGAAGGAGGTGGGAGTTGGTTTCCACCCGATTGAAGTTGATTCCCACCTGGAAGAGGAACGTTAGCCATATTGTGGATAGGAATGTTCTGATTGAAGTTTTATTCGAGGTGTTCTTTATTAGGATTCCCAAATCGGGGCCAAGGATTACCTTCAGAGAGTGGATCTTCAGGAATTTCTTCCCAGGGAGTGTCGATACTTTGCAAGGATTCAAGCACAATATCTTCAAGAGACGGGGCTGAAGATGTCTCTTCGTTTATGGAATAGATCCCTGTCTTTCTTTTAGTTGTCGAAGGTAAAGAGTGAAAGATGGGGAGCTGAGAGAGGGAACGAGCGTAAGCCCGAGTAAGTATTATGACTGGTTATTCTTGAGTGACAAGATACTCCCACAGTGTCTCTTCTTCGAAATGAGGCTTTTCCGAATGGGAGGAAGGGTCATTTTGACCTTCACGATCCATGCATTAATCTTTTCGAGTCCATGCACAACGTTTATAGATTAAATCATAAAAAGTTGTGGACGGCCGTTCAGGCCCTCCTTCTAACGCCAATTTGTTGACATTGTGAATTTTCGCTATACCAACAAGCAGGCCCTAATCCAATGGGTTTTAAATGATCCCATAAACTGTTAAAGGTGTTGAAAGATTGCTTCTTGGAGGAAGACTTCAATTAAATCAACAAAAGGAAAAAACTAACCTATATGTATCAAATACTATCAAAACTACTTAAGCTAGTCCTAGCTATCCTAATCTATCCTGTAGGAGCATAACAAAAAAGAGGTTAAACATCATATATAAATTCCAAGTCCAAATGAATCAATTAATGGTTCACATAAGAACAAGGTTGCATCAAATCTTAATTGCAATCCAATCACTCATATAGGAATACACGTTCCTTTTTATACAAATAAAGCTTGCAACTGTTGTCTAACACAGTTTCAAATCAAGGACTGCCTATGAATTAACTGTGATGAATAATTACATTCAAACAACCAAGGCTAATCATAAGCTGTATTGTTCGCAATATGCACAAAAACAAAACACATTTTCATTTATGCCAGCAACAACACCCTGTTTCAAAACACATAAAAGCAAAGGACCTTAAATCTGAAACAAAAGGCTCCTCGTTGAACCAAATAGTCTTCTTTATTCATAATAAATCAAAGCTATTCTCTCCAAACAAAAAGACCTCATCTCATCTCCGGAGGTAATACTTATGCAACCAGGAATGACTTTCGGTCTTCCCCTAACCTTTCATCTCCCCCTCTTCTTTTCAATACACAAATCAGAATATACAGACGTAGAACAGTCGGTGTAACCGCTGCCACGTAGCAGGCATATCTGTTGGAGCGCTTCGTTTCCTGGGGGAATGAATAGATGTTGATTAAAAGAGGATAATTGTGTGTCATCTCTTCATGATGAAACCTGGGACAACTTCTCTTTCGGAATATACAAGCAACGCGTGGAAACCGACTGAGAACGCCAAAGGCCGACTCTTTAAATAGAACACACCCGCATATATGAATTCTCTGGATCCGCTTATGCGTCTTTTACTCCTCGCCTGCAAAGATAATTCATATTAGCTATGATTATGAGAAATATGCCAAACATGCTTCTAAACAAACCTTGCATTCAACCACCATTTCTATTAATCTCACAATGCAAAGCAATCATGATTATTAAGCCATTGAACCTGTTATAACCTCTATTCCCGTTGCCCATAATATTCATTATTATTCAAGAATCCCTTGACAACGCTTCAATAGGTAGACCATTCACTTTACCTGATTTTCTTTTAAAAATCGGGACCACAACATTTTATCGAATACACAGGAAAACACGGGAAAACCCGCGGTGTTATAGACATTTTTGTGCCTTACAGCATTGAGCATGAAATGTCCATAATCTAAGGGATCCAAAGTCCCTAAACATGTTGTTCCTACCCCTAGAGGAACAAGGCTAACAAACCACAGAAATTCACAGAAGTTCTCCACCAGAAACTGCTCAAAAACAAGTCAATTCAGGATCAATTCAGTGGCTCCACTAGCTGTCTGTGCTGAATGTCAAAGCCAACACTGGCTACCTGCGCTGAATGTCAAAGGCAACACTGGCTACCTGCGCTGAGCAAGAGTTGACATGTTGCAAGTTCATTCCACGAGGTGTCAAGACCCAGGAAGCTTCCAGAATCTTCCTCAATGACACTTGCCTCAGTGAATTCCACTGGTGATGAGTAAGAGGTTCCTAATCTCCAAGTGGAAGCAAGAACCTCCAAGTGGAATCAAGAACTGACAGAGGGAGAGGACACTAGTCAGATCTCAAGATGACTCATCCTCTCTCCAAACATCTATATATGGATCTCTCCTCCATGAGATCTAAAAAAGGCTGGAATTTTGTTATTGCAAAGAATTGCTGTTGGTTTGAGATTGGAATCATTGGGTGCTTAATGCTTTGAAGGGGGTGAAGATAGGAATTCCATTTGCTGGGAAGGAGATGCTGGATTGGAGCCCTCTGGGTTGTATCTCTTCCTGAACCTTGTTATTCATCAATAAAGCTATCTTGGTTTCTCCTATATGCTGATGTATTCTTGATGTATGATTGCATTAGTATGTTTAGTTTATTTCTAATCCTGAACTAGTTATGAATATGAATCCATGTCTTGTGTAGTGTTCTCTTCTTGTGATCTTGCAGAAACCTCTTGAAGCTGGGTGAGCGAGAAGGCAAGTAGCTGGGAATCCTCCAAGAGAAGAGAGACCGGATCGAGGGACAAACGGAAGACACCGGTTAGTCCATCCATCTCTCTCTTCATTCTTAATTCATAAAGGAAGAAATATTAGAATAGCTGTCTTTGTTTGTTGCTAAGGCACTGTCACACCTTAGGTGGATAGGATCGTCCTGCATAGGCATTTTTCCCCACGACAAATTGGTGACTCCGCTGGGGAGATCTGTTTAGTCATTTTATTTGTGTTTCCATCATTGTTTGTTTCATAGACTCGACAGCAACAATCGAACTGCATCTGCTTTTCCCGGATGCAAAGTAGACAGTTGCTGCTTTGATCCAATCACTGGACTTGTCTATGATCTGAACTATGGACTCACAAATGATTTGATGATCCTTTGTGATAGATCTTAGTACTCCTTCAAAGCATCCCTTTGATTGTACCTTGCTTGTTGCTTTTATTTGGCCTGAAACAGTAGATTAAATAGCAATATGTGACCCAGAACCAGTGAGAAACGAGAGTTTCTCCTTCAGCGCAGACCCAGTGAAGGGATTCTGCATTTCAACGCAGGTCCCGTGAAGGCTACCTGCGCTGAATGTCAAAACCCCTGTGTTGAGGTTGCGCTGAACCAGTTTGCCCTTGTGCAGCTGGGGTTCTCTGCTCTGTTTTGCCTTGTTTTGATCTCTGATTTTTGCAGCCTGTAACCAGCATAGGTACCAGTCTGATAACTCCTTTTCTCTGCTTAGATTCCGCCTCCTTTTGTACAAAAAGACTGTGAGTGTTTTTATGTGTTTGTGGCGTCATTTGCAGTTTTCCTTTGCATGAGTGAAATAATCATCCTGTAGCCCTTGATTCAGATCTGTTGATTGTGATCTTAGGAGAGAGTTCATTGGCTGTTTGCAGTTGATTATACATTTACTTTTGCTTATTGGTTTGAGTTTGCCTCTTTTAAGTGTCGAAACAAGTATTCATTTCGAAAATCGTTAAGTGTTGTAATCTCTTCTACCCTCTCTGATTTCGGAAAAGTAAACTTGTTCGTATTTGTCATTTAAAAGCAAATTCAAAGTTGTACAAAAAGCTTTCTTTTGTAGGCATCAATACTAAGAAAGCGGAAAACAAACACCTGCATTGTGCATTTGCATCTTGATATTTTGCATGTTTGATTTAGGAAAAGTGCATTAGAGTGTGATGATTGCTCTTTGAGAAAAGATGGTGTCTTTCTTTTCCCTTAGTAGCTAGGATTTTCAAAGTTGAAAAGATATAAAGCTTGCTTATCATCTTTAGACTGCATTTAGGAATTGTATCATACATCTCGTGGTGAACCTCGAAAGGAAAACTTCTAAAAAGATCAACTTAAAATAAATTGAATGAACTTAACAACGCTTTGCAACATAACGCACAACATAGAGGTCTAGGCTAGAGACGTGTTCCGACGTCATAAAGCCTGGTGACTGTCGATCTCGTGGATGGTGGGTGATTCCTCCTGAGGGACGATAGCGCCAGTACGGATTGTACTCCCACGTACCGTCGCGTATATATTGGGAGACCCCTATAGGCATAAAACCTTTATCCTTAGGAAGCCGTGTCGGCCGCCCTACTGATCGCAATGCACTGAACACAGCATTCAGGAAGATCGACCGCCCGTACCTTAAAAAGTATTCTGCGGTTTTGCGAAAAGTTTGGCACACCCTCTACCTAGAACTCCAGAGCAGTTCCTTTTGGCCTTTTTCAGACTCTATAACGGAAAAAGTCCATCCGAGCATTTGTCACTTCGGGCTCGTTAAAACATCGAAGGAGACTAGAGTCATCTTTAGCTTTTTCTCGACTCTTTAAAATTGAAAAAGCAAGTTGTGTCTAAGCGTCGTTAAAATTTATTTTAAACGGAATAATCATCACCATTCCCTCGTTGGTCTTCGAAGTTAGTCTCTTTTCATCGCAAGTTCTTGTAGAATCGCTAGAAAATCTTTTGGATAGACTCAAAATGTCTGAACAACCGTCAACATCTAGGACTGTGTCGAATGACACAGCAACAGCAGAACCTCCTGCTGCTACTCCAACGATGTTCAATGGTATACCATCTGTCCCGGCAAGTTATCAACAACAAGCCGGAGTCCCATCAGGGACTGCTTCGACAACATGGTTAGTTCCTATTTCTTCATCCGGATTATCATCTGGTATTTCTTACGTTGAAACTCAACAAATTGATCCAATGTGTCTTCAAAGGCCAATCTACCCTTTAAGTACTGGATTGCCACCATATGGAGGGCAGTATGCCTTTTCATTGTTCCCTCCCAAAGAACAACCATATGAGAGTTTACAACAAAGTTCAGGTCAAACTGGAATCACATCCAGCGGTTGGGTACCAATACTGCCTCAGCAACCAAGGGTTGTATATTCAACGCAACCAGTCCACCCTGTGTCGAATATTCCCACTATACCTACTATGGTGACTGCGTCGCAAGTACAAGTGCTACCTGTTGTATGTCAACCCCAAGTTTCTCAGGTTACAATACAACAGCCTCTTGTCTCAACGACTCAATCACAACCTCAGGTTAGTGCCTCCTTATCTAGAACGACTCAGGCTCAAACAAGTACTATGACTCCTCATCTTGGTCAATCACCCAGTATTGGACAATAGCAAATGGTCCAACAACCAGGGCTGGTTCAATCAGAACAACCGCCATTCCAGCAATCATATCAAGGACCTGAGCAACAAGTCTTTGTAAGTAATGGGCAACCATATTGTAGTGGTTATGCCCATCAACCTTGTCAAAGTTGCCAGCATTATGCTGGTATGCAAAGACCCACTGCTCAGGCAATTCCATCGTATCCTGGGTATGCTTCGCCTAACCTGAATCAACAGTTGCCCTTTGTAGCAACTCTAGAATTACCAGATCTAAACCGGCTGACGAATAATCCAATTGCTTATGCCCCTTGGTGGCCAGCGATTCCGCATAAACTTCCGTCAGATATTCCTAAATTTAATGGAAATCCAGGTGAAGATCCATCGAATCACGTGATGACATTTCATCTATGGTGTTCGTCAAACACCTTAAACGATGATTCGATAAGGCTTCGCCTTTTTCAGAGGACGTTAACGGGTCCAGCGACAAAATGGTATATTGAATTGCCTAGAGCTTCGTTCGACAATTTCAGCACCTTAGCCACGACTTTCTTAACCCATTTTCAATTACCGATAAGGTATGAAACGGGAACGGAACTCCTAACCAACTTCAAACAGACAATGGCCACTCACATATCTGATCATATACATGAGTGGCGACGTCGTCGTAGGATGGTGAAAGCGTACGTTCCCGATCAGCTATTAGCTGAATGGTTTATCAAATCCTTACTTCCTACAATCACGGAAGATGTGGCAAAGGGGGGAGTCGTAACGGAAGAGCAAGTCATCGCTCGTGCGCAATATCTGGACTTGGTCTATACTCAGTCTGGCACGCTCTACGACAAAATACCTGATGCCCCTAGATCGGAATTCTCAATTCCTCCTCCTCCTAAATCAAACAATGACTCTCACGTCGGCGATGGCGTGATTGGCACGACAGACACGAAATCGAAAAAGGCTACATCTAAAAAGGCCCGTAAGATTTCCAGTCAAAATGCAAATGAGGAACTTCTTGCCTCGGAAGTAAATGCCGTGTCGACCGACAAGGACAAACAACTGAAGCAACCAGGGGGCAAGAAGAAAAAGAAAGGGAGAAAAAGGAAACCCCCTGCGGGGTGTCATATATGCGATGAGGATCATTGGACAAGAGATTGTCCACATATAGCTGAAGTTAAGAAGCTCTTTAAGAGTTCAAAAACCCCAGCGGTATTGACTGATCTGTTTCCAAGCCCGGGAACCAAACTGGTTGCTAATCAAAATGCTTCCCGATCCCAAGTGCTTATGTTGTCTGTCTCAAGGCAGCAAAATGATGCTTTGACAAGGAATAAAGATTACGGGAATCCACGGCTGTCGAATAACAAGGCTAATGAACAACCTAGTAGTTCGACGACAACTTTAACCAAAGTTGTGCCACCCATCATTCTTGAACCAATGATAAAGTCGCCAAAGGGAGTAGTACACAAATCGACATTTAATCCTCGTGCCAAAGTAGCACAGAATTATAATATAGTAGAGGACCTGGCCCAATCGCCGTCCGCTATGTCGACACTTGAGGTACCGCAAAATTGCCCCTCCCAAGAGCAAGCTTTATTATCAGCAATAGGTGGGATTGGCCCAATGGATTCCAATCTTGTGGCCTTTGATCATAAAGAATATGACCCTCAGTTACCAACTCAACTAGCTTTCCTTATTCAAGTGAAAGTCCTCAACAAAACTGTTCATCGAACAATTATTGATGAGGGGGCATCTACATGTCTTATGTCGATGAGTTGCTGGAAAAATTTAGGCTCACCACCCTTGTCGAAATCGTCAACGACGTTAAAAGCATTTGATGGACGATCATACACTCCATACGGGATTTTAAGTAACTTGCAAGTTGAACTAGGGGGCAAAACAGTAGAAGTTGATGTTGAAGTAATCGATGGAAACCTCGATTACAACATCCTACCGGGAAGGCCCTGGATATATGCCATGGCCGCAGTTGTGTCGACCTACTTCAGGAAGATTGCATTTCCCTTTCAAGGAAGAATTACAGTCGTCGACCAACAAACTTTCCTCCCCGGCAGTTCACAAGTTACGGGAAGCACTCCAACGATCCATGGAAGCAATCATTCACTTCAAAACATTGGAGTAGGTCTCCTAAAAGACCCTGCCTTAATGGGTACTTTTGCCCTACCGCCTGCGAGTAATCTGGCGGAAGTAGCCACAGTGGAAACCTACAATATGAAATCTTCTATATCTAATGGATTCGGAAGATTCCTAAACATTTTGTCAGCATGGATCATCGCCCTAATAGAAATACTGTAAATACAATGGGCTCCGAGGACGGTTCTTATCTCGTGTCAACCTCGTTAAAAAATGAAACAAGGAGTCATGAGGATAGTTCTTTTACTGTGTCAACCTCATTAAAAAATGAAACAAATCCCCTTTCCGAGTCTCAAAGGTAAACCTTCATTCCAACCACCGAGTTGAATGCAATGAAGCTTGGGGGGCATGCACCTCGATTTGCGTCATTATGTTGGGGGCATGCAAACTTATCATGAGCAGTGTTACCACAGGGTTCAAGCTCGTTAAAAAAAAAAAAAAAAAAAAAAAAAAAAGCCCGCTTCGAGCAGTTTTAGCACACAGTTCATGCTCGTTAAAAAATAAACGCAAGATCCGAGCAGTTTTAGCACATAGTTCATTCTCGTTAAAAAATAAACATAAGATCGAGCAAATGTTTCCACCCGCGTTTAAGCTCGTTAAAAAATGAACTATCTCGGTAAATAACCACTGTGAATGTAATATTATCAGTCGTTAAAGCCTTGGTCGTGTTTGCACCGTCACCTCCACTTTTCATTTGGCCGATCGTTCACCTCCATATGATTGTTTACCCATTTTGAGGAACAGCTGCGAAGAGTGATTTCACTAAGCCATCCTTGTGACACTGCCGTGATTGGAAAATTCCAACCTGTACCTGGAATCAGCTGCTAACCCGTTTTATCACTCGTTCCTCAAAAGACGAGTCTTCTTTAAGCTCTTTTCATCTGACTCGTAAAATATGAAAAGATTGCCGAGTCCTTGGCCTTCCAGCTCGATAAAGGGACAGGAAGTACTATCCCTCCTCTAGATTTTAGTCTTTTTGGACCTGAGGGATTATTGCACAAAAAGATCGAGCGCTTGTTTTGTTCGGCTCGTTAAAACTATCGAAAACTCATCCCTTCTGTATTGTTTTATACTTTTTCGGACCTAAGGTATTAGATGACGAAAAAGGACTTTTGGAGTTAACTTTATGTACCTTTTTAGACTCTCTAAAAATGAAAAGGACCGAGTTATCCTTGTCGTTAGACTCGTTAAAATCATTAAATAGCGACAAACTTGTCTTTAGACGAGAACGAGTTTCACTATCGCTAGGCTCGTTAAAACATAGCGATGGGCTTACCCGAAGGGCAGGTTATAGAACAAGCATATGTTATCCTCCTCAAGCTTAACAAAAATAAAGAGGTACTGGTCAGCAATGACTGGGGAAAAATTGGGAGAAACTCAAGAAAACTTTGATGGTAGCAAGTCGCTCTTGAACATGACACTTTTCCTCCGTACCACAATCGGGTTGGGTTGTTTCATTCACCGGTCACATCCATGGTCTCGCCATACCATCCATATTTGGGGTAATGCTACCGATCCATCGCATCAGTGTCGCCATATGTTCAAGAGAAGTCGTTCAGAAAAGTCAACCATGTCCCATCCACTGCCGTACATTATCCTTCATCCTTTCATGACTGCCACCCTGAATCATATGTCACAGATCGTTTTCACCTCCATCAAAATCATTAGCTCCGTTCCGTGTCATTGATGTGGGATTCATTAAGGCCCTCCTTTGACGGGTCGCTTCTTGTCGACATCAGCTCATTATCCAAGAAGTTGATCTAGGAACAACCCCTTCAGTACTTTGAAGCTTGCATGCCTCAACGGCAAGTTTCTCACTTCCGGCGACAGGTATACATCAATGACCTTCGACCGAAAGATTTTGCGTGGTGTTTGACGCCAAGTCCTTTATTCACACCACGTGAATTGTACTGCAGTACCTTGAGGGTCATTATCATTATCAGTGATTCCTCTCGCGCTTGTTAACGGTTTACCTCATTGACCGGTAATCAAGCGATGTCTTTCCATGTTCGACTTCAGAACATTTCTCACATGGATCGACTTGTACTTAGAGTGAAGATCGAACGAGTTTGAAGACCCCGGATCTAGTTTCATCCATCCGGGCTGCGATATATATTCAGAAAAGATAAAGACATTGACATGTACATCATTGCAGCAGATAATCATCCTACTCAAAGGATGATAATTTCATCAAAATTATCAGTCTACCATCAGACGATTGTCTGTTCTATGTACAGAAAAATGAATTTATAAAGTTGAGAATGGGAATTCCCGCCTCAGCTAGATCATGAAAGCAGTATGAAAAATAATGTATTGTATTGTATCTTATTACAGGTCTCCTCCCAGCATTGGATAAACTTCGGATCCCCCTGATAAAGCATTTCACCCGATAAACGGCCTCATACTTTAGGGGGCAACTGTTATAGACATTTTTGTGCCTTATAGCATTGAGCATGAAATGTCCATAATCTAAGGGATCCAAAGTCCCTAAACATGTTGTTCCTACCCCTAGAGGAACAAGGCTAACAAACCACAGCAATTCACAGAAGTTCTCCACCAGAAACTGCTCAAAAACAAGTCAATTCAGGATCAATTCAGTGGCTCCACTAGCTGTCTGCGCTGAATGTCAAAGCCAACACTGGCTACCTGCGCTGAATGTCAAAGGCAACACTGGATACCTGCGCTGAGCAAGAGTTGACATGTGGCAAGTTCATTCCACGAGGTGTCAAGACCCAGGAAGCTTCCAGAATCTTCCTCAATGACACTTGCCTCAGTGAATTCGACTGGTGATGAGTAAGAGGTTCCTAATCTCCAAGTGGAAGCAAGAACCTCCAAGTGCAATCAAGAACTGACAGAGGGAGAGGACACTAGTCAGATCTCAAGCTGACTCATCCTCTCTCCAAACATCTATATATGGATCTCTCCTCCATGAGATCTAAAAAAGGCTGGAATTTTGTTATTGCAAAGAATTGCTGTTGGTTTGAGATTGGAATCATTGGGTGCTTAATGCTTTGAAGGGGGTGAAGATAGGAATTCCATTTGCTGGGAAGGAGATGCTGGATTGGAGCCCTCTGGGTTGTATCTCTTCCTGAACCTTGTTATTCATCAATAAAGCTATCTTGGTTTCTCCTATATGCTGATGTATTCTTGATGTATGATTGCATTAGTATGTTTAGTTTATTTCTAATCCTGAACTAGTTATGAATATGAATCCATGTCTTGTGTAGTGTTCTCTTCTTGTGATCTTGCAGAAACCTCTTGAAGCTGGGCGAGCGAGAAGGCAAGTAGCTAGGAATCCTCCAAGAGAAGAGAGACCGGATCGAGGGACAAACGGAAGACACCGGTTAGTCCATCCATCTCTCTCTTCATTCTTAATTCATAAAGGAAGAAATATTAGAATAGTTGTCTCTGTTTGTTGCTAAGGCACTGTCACACCTTAGGTGGATAGGATCGTCCTGCATAGGCATTTTTCCCCACGACACGCGGCCGAGCCGTAAGGCCGGACTTCAAATCTTATATACCCGATCCTATAATTATCGGTGGGTTCACCGTATCGCAAATCGCTTTATGTATAAACAATGAACTCTGCTGATTGTGATAAGTGATTGGTGAGGCGGACCCAAAATACATATGAGCCGCAGTTAATAATCCTTTCGGGTCCGCCGTATAAGACTCTCCTTTCAAAATCGGGACCACAACGTTTTATCGAAAATACAAGGACATGGGAAAACCTGCGGCTGACCATAAGGCCGGACTTGAAAAATTATGGAAACGGGCATATAATTATCGTCGAGTCCGCCATATCGCTCCTTTGCATATTGCATAACCCCCGGGCTTCACCGATTGCAATAAGCAATTGGGGAAAACGGACTCGAAATATGTATACATATATGTTAATATTGTCGGGGGGTCTGGCGTATCACATCGCAATGTTTCAATAGCGGGTGAATGGGCCTTGGGTTTCATTGGAGCCTGATTGTGATATGCGATGGGGCTCCAGAACCAAAATATATACATGCTGCACTTAATAGTCCCAGTGGGTCCGCAATGTATGACTTCCCTTTGAAAAACCCGGACCCCGGCGTATTATCGAAAACATGGGAAAACACAGGAAAACCCCATGGCTGAGCCATAGGGCCGAACTTCAAATATTATACCCCTCCCTCTATAATCATCGTCGAGTCTGATAGATAATGGTGTGCCTTATATATAAGCCCCGAACCTTGCCGATTGCGATATGGATGGGGGCCCGAACCCGAAATATATGTATAAGGTGGTTGATCCGGTGCCTCATGGTGCTCGTAGTGTGGCAATGTTGATTGCGATAAATGGAAAAAGGGGTAAGTTATGCATGTTCACGAAGCATTCCATTGTAAAGGGTTATAATGGGAATAAGGAAGCGATGGAAGGTTTCATGGGTTGAATTCAAATACAACCATGATAGAGAGTGGGGGGTTGGTTATGTGTGTGGGCATAGAGCACCATGAAGGTTTATGGGGATTGAAAAGTCCCGATGAAGGAAATGGATGAAGGGCTAGAGAGGGTTATGGATGAATCATACAACAGAGAGCTAAAATCCCTAGGATAAAACAGATCATTTGGGGAGGTGAAAGATCAAACTTCTAGGGGACCCATTCAAAATTGCCACCAGGGAAATTTTAATAGGGTGGTTGTTGTGGCCACAACACAAGGATTGGGGTTTTATTAGTGGACATAAATAAGATAAGTAATGACTCGACTTGACTCAAAGTAACAAATTCACCCACCCCATAGCAATTGTAAGAGGAGTTGAAGGCCAAATGAATGAAATATTAGTTTGATTTAGTTCTTTGTTTGATCAAGGGAAGGTTTCACTCTTAACATGTATCACAAATAACATTAAGAAATATTAATCAATATTCAAGAAACATTATCAGTTATAAGATTGAGCATATTGATGATATTCACCAAAACTAATGACTAAAGACTTGCCACATTTATGAAGTTCTCAGGTAGGGATACTACTTAAATAATGAGGAATCAATTGAAAACTATGATCAACCAATATCAATGGTTGAACATGATAAAATACACCATGCTTTGTGTATGTTCCATATAATGCCTCAAAGTGACCAACTTATTGAAATAGCCTCGTGATAATGTGAGGGTGCAAAAGTATCAAAGCATTAATTTTAGTGTAAGGAACAAACGAGCATGCAATCACCACCCATAAGACAATGCAATTGATGAGCACAAAGGTATTAAGGTTTTCATCACCAACTTGCATGTAGTGGCCACTAAATGGAAAAATCCCTATTAACCCCATGGAATGATTTTAACTACAAACTCTTAAGCGATAACAAACTTAATTTAGTGCAAAACTTGAAGATAATTTTCATTTTAGTTACATACATAATTTATCCATCTTTATCAATAATATGAATTATTTAATGTAGCTTATGACAAGATAATTTCCTAGCAAATTCACATATCCAAACTTATAATTATGAATGACAAACAACTAGAATGTTGTGGGACTTAGTTTATGGACCTAGAAAAATGGAGCACTAAGAAGATTTTCCTCTTAAATTACCATATTGGCTCTAAGTTCCTAGGAGGAGAGCCTTTTATTTCTTTGACTCACACTAAAAGAAAATCCCAAACTTGGCATAGGGGAAAGTCTAAGAATACTAATAGGAAAGCCACCCATTTTCACCTTGGTGGCGTAGCCTCTCACTTTAGAGTCTTAGAGAAAGAGGACTAAAACTTGATGAGGGAATCCATATGTCTCCAGACTAAGTCACTATAACTAGACATAAATAAGATAAGTAATGACTCGACTTGGCTCAAAGTAACAAGTTCACCCACCCCATAGCAATTGTAAGAGGAGTTGAAGGCAAAATGAATGAAATATTAGTTTGATGTAGTTCTTTGCTTGATCAAGGGAAGGTTGCACTCTTAACCTGTATCACAAATAACATTAAGAAATATTAATCAATATTCAAGAAATATTATCAATTATAAGATTGAGCATATTGATGATATTCACCAACACTAATGACTAAAGGTTTGCCACATGTATGAAGTTCTTAGGTAGGGATACTACTTAAATAATGAGGAATCAATTGAAAAACTATGATCAACCAATATCAATGGTTAAACATGAGAAACTACACCATGCTTTGTGTATTTTCCATATAATGCCTCAAAGTGACCAACTTATTGAAATAGCCTCGTGATAATGTGGGGATGCAAAAGGATCAAAGCATTAATTTGAGTGTAAGGAACAAATGAGCATGCAATCAACACCCATAGGACAATGCAATTGATGAGAACACATGTATTAATGTTTGCATCACCAACTTGCATGTAGCAAGCACTAAATGGCAAAAACCCTATTAACCCCACGGAAAATTGTAACTACAAACTCTTGAGCGATAACAAACCTATTTTTCTTCTTTTAAAGAGATTATCGGGTCTTTGCTTATACATTTTCGGGGGTATCTACTAAATTGTTCATCTATTAGAATGTTCAGCATTTCAAAAACTCAATTGGATTCATCTTTAAGACTAAGTGTCAAGTAAGAAAAAAGAAAGAGAATCATTATTAATGGATGATAGACATGAGGCATGGAATATAAAGATAAGGTAAGGGAGAGATCAACTGTACAAAACCTTGAAATTCAAAAAGAATAAAGGTTCCCAATAAAATAGTAAATATAACTATTAATACTAACAATATTAAGGTATAAAGGAGGGAAAAGTTCCAATACTAAGTCCTCTTGTTTTTGTATTTTTCGGTGTAAGCAATTTGGTAGAATTTATTCCTTCTTTTTTGCAACAACAGGAATAAAAACAAGAGGACTTAGTATTGGAACTTTTCCCTCCTTGCTCTTATTGGGAGGAGGTTAGCCTCTTAGTTTTTTTGAATGTTCCACCAGTCGAAGAAGAATATATTGTAATACGTTTCCCGAGTAACTGTTGTGTCCGGGTACAAATTTTAAGCCAAATCCTATTCATTTTTGTTAAAAAAAAGAAGCAATATTATGGTATAAAGTGTTGAAAATGTTTAAATTGATACTATAACAATAATAATCTAGTTTGGGTATAAATATTAATGCTATAAAGCTAATAATCATTAAGTAATCTTAATATAATAATAATAATAATAATATCATAAAACATTGTTATAAGAAATACTAATAATATTAATATTTTAAATATTAATACTACATTACTATAAAAGTAAATACGAATATTAATATTAATACCATAGAGTTATAATATTGTTATAAATATTAAAAACAACTAATGATGTATTCTAAATAATATTAGTGATATATTATAAGTAATATTAATGAGAAAATTTCCCAAATGCAGATGTACGCAACGATCACGAGGAAAAGCACCTGACACATGCTTGCATTGTATGACAAATTGGGGGGAATGGTTGGGTGGAAGCCATTCCCTGACCTCACCTCAAGCCACATTCAATGTAGTTAGGTCATAGCTCTCTCTCAAGGACAGAGCATTTATGCCGATGCACGGCATGGACTCAGGCATAAGTGAACCAAACATTCCTTAGGGTAATCTCCCAGTGTTGAGAGGAATTTTTTGTTGGTAGTCTGAAGTTGATGTGAGACATGAGCAGCGTTAGGGAAGCAGAGGGCATTGCATCATTTTGATAATCATGGCGAGAGAGAGACAGAGAGAGAGAGCCAGATGGGGCGGCAAAGGAGGTCGTCAACCACTTCCCCTTGACATGCTCAGGGGAGGAGAAATTTGATGAGGATTTTCCAGTGCACATTCACAGACTCGTGGCTTCCATGGAGGTTATGGAGCATCACAACACTAGCAACGCTCTCTGGGCTGTCATGAATCCATTAGTCAGGTATCTGAGGGATCAGGAGGAAATTAGAGACAATTATGAAAGTAGGATGGTAGAGGCTAATGCCTTTCTGGTGCATACATGAACGACACTCAATAACTTGGCCAAGGAAATGAGGATCCCATTTCCACCTCCTCCGGTATCATCCAATTCGCATGACAAGTTTGAAGTGGAGGGCTCTTCCCACCAAGGACAAATACCCTCTCCACGAGCCCACTTAGAAACACAAGCAAAGAAGGAAAAGGTGGTGGCCAACCATAGCTCTCTAGAACTAGTGGAGCAACCATTGAACCTAGCCAATATGACCAACATCGAGGGCACTACAAAGTGTGAACCCTCCAACGAACCGAAGGAATCATACGGAGCATTCATTGAATGTGAGCATCTTCCTTGGCTTCCAAAGTAATATGATGACCCATTCCTATTCCTAGAGCTGGAGGAGCAAGACCGAAAGGAGAAAGGTACACTTAGCAAGGTCTCAGGGGAGCTAGCTCAACCAGCTCAACCCAAATCTGACTAGGATAAGGACCAACCCCACCAAGCATGATGAATTTCTAGGAATTTTTGCTCAGATAGGCTTCCATTTGCATGTCATTTTGCTACTCTAAATTTTCTAGTTTCTACCGCATTCTTTTCTTTTTTGTTGTCACATGATTAATATCTTGCACTTGAACTAACTTAGAGACCATCTAGTTTCCCTTTCATGGGTAGATGGCTCTCTCCTCAGAATTCCTCTATTTTTTTGTGCTATTGTTCACACTAAGGCTCAAATCTCTGGGGGAGACTATCTAGTTTCCATTTCATGGGTAGGTTGTCCCCGCATGGTTTCTCTATCCACAATTTGTTCTGAAACACAGAGATTTCCAGTTCTTCAAACTTGTATTTTATGTACATTTATGATAATATAAAAAAAATGACTTGCCTACAAAAAAAAATTAATGAGAAAATTATAGTATTAATATTAATGCATTACAATACTATAAGTATAATAATAATGCTATGTGAGCAATTTAAAAGATATGATACTTCTAGATCCATCACATTATATTTTTGAGTCGACATTTCGAACGAATAAGTGTGGCTCATCATGAAGACACTAATGAGAAATCTGATCAAGCTTCATTAAATAAATAGGTAAGAGATGCTAGGAGAGATACTCAAAAAAAGTCAAAAAAAGGAAAAAAATCCAATTAATGTTAGGTCAAATAAATATTCAAAAAATGTCAAATATAAAAATATTAGAATAACCCTAGGAGTAAGGAAAACAATTAATAAAAACTTAAGAATTAATAAAAATAATGAAGGGAAATCCAAGAAGTTCAGAGAAGCCATTGAGATCTAAAAGTGCTCGATAAATATGAACAAAGATGACGTCTTGGAAATTAGTAAGAATTTGATTCTTGTCTTTGCTTTGAGATTTGCTTCCTCTTGAAGCCCCCTCTTTCCATTTCTATTTATTTGAGATTGGTTGTTTATGTTTGTTTTTCTCTAATTTTACCTTCCCTCCTTTCTCTCTATATTTTTTTTTTGTTGATCCTTAATTTTCCTCGTTTGTATTTCCTCTTTAATTTTCCTTTTAACCTCTTATTAATTATTTCTTTCTAATATTAATTTATATATATCTAGTTCTGTTAACTTTTTCGTAAATTTATTTTATCCCTTGCTTCTTTATTATGGGTTCCTTTGTCTTAATTTTAGTATATAATCCTAAAATCTTAATATAAACATTACTATAGCTTTTTAATATTATTCTTTATAATTATATTGATATTGATATTAATATATTTTATACTTGCTTCAATTTTAATATTTTAACTATTTTAATCTAACTATATATATATATATTACTTGGATTACTTTTCATTATTTTTATTATTTTTAAAATTTGATTGTTTTCTTTATTTTTATGGTTATTTTAATATTAATATTAATATTATTATTTTGCCTTTTGAATATAAGTGGATTGGACTTTTTTCTTTTTTGATTTTTTTATTTTTTATTTTTAAAATTTGATTGTTTTTTTTATTTTTATGGTTATTTTAATATTAATATTAATATTATTATTTTGCCTTTTGAATATAAGTGGATTGGACTTTTTTCATTTTTTTATTTTTTTAAAGTTTCTCATGTAGCATCTCTCAACTATTTATTTAATGAAACTTGATGAGATTTCTCATCAAGTTTTTTTTATGTTTTTCATGATAATCCACTTAACTCAAACATCATATCTTTTAAAATTATATAGATTCATAAACATCATATCTTTTAAAATTATATAGATGTAAATATTAATATCAATACCATAATACTAGTATTTGCACATTAGTGTGCAAAGAAACGTGGATGACGTTAAACGGAGAGGAAAGACACCAAGCAAATTAACCCAATCATTCCAACACATTGAACCTGTATTATCTGAATTCAAATGATAATTTATTTTATATTAAAAATAAAAATTACATCAATTCAAATTACCATTTTAATAAATATTATTTAATTAAGATTATGAGAAAAGATTTTGGCGGTAATAACATCAAAATTTATTTATCCACGTGTTTCAAACAAACAAATATAGTTCATGCTCAAGACAAAATCTTTTCTCAAAATCTTAATATAAATCACATCCTTAATTCATTTATTTAATTAAATTATAAAAAAAATTCTAATAATTTATAATATATTGAAAATAAAAATTACACCCATTCACATTACCATTTTAATAAATTTCTTTTATTATATAATAGTATTTTATTTTAACAATAATTAACATTACCGATCACCGATTTTAGACAAAATACCACGTTGAAAACGGTAACGCTAATAGTACCAAGTGATATTTTATAAAGTTTTATATGGAAATGCCGAGGTAATTTATTTAGTAACGACGTCAATAAGAATTGGTGGAAGAAATAAATAATTTCCGAGTGGTTCATCCAGAATGTACCTAGCTGGGAAAATAATGGACGAGTTGTTCATCCACATGGTAAAATAAAATAAAATAAAATAATGAGAGAAATGATTCCTTGCATATCGCACATGCCAAAACTAAAGAAATGACTGCGACACCTCACCCACCGGACACGGTTAAAGATACGGGCGCTGAACTGTCATTCAAGACACTGTTCAAGATTCTGTCACTGACCATGAATTTGAACGGTGTCTTACGAACAATCTCACCATAAAAAATGCTTTCGACGTAATTAGTAATATAAACCTAAACTTCAATATTAGAATTATACTATTTATAATCATATTCATATTATAATATTAATATCTTGATATTATAATAAAAATACTACTAAATATTAATAGTAAAATAGTAATATAATTATAAATAATTTTTTTATAAAAAACATAATTATAATTATAATTAATAAAAAATAAAATTATCGTACTATAAATATTAATATTAATACAATTATAATATTGTTCTTAATATTAATAATCAATAATGATGTCTTCTAAATAATTTAAAATCATATATTATAAGTAACATAAATGTTAGGGGAGGTTTGGTTTTTACACGGTAGTTAAGAGTATGTATGCCTCATAAGTACTATTTTTTGGTTGAAAAAAATAGTAATATAAATGTTAAAAGTATATAATATTATAATATTATAAATATAATATAATAATTTATTTATTTTTTAAGTTTGTTAAGATTTTTTATTTATTCATGTGCAAAAAGTAGGTTACATTTATGAAGGGCATTATGTGGCCTAAACCTGCCAGTGGGAAACCAAGTCTGTTGGTCATCAGACCGCATTGTATGCTATCCAAAATTTGAGAATCTTAAGTCTGTCACACGAAGCCTTATAGGACCGTATATCTATAAACTAGTTCACCCTTAACATGCTAACATAAGTACTACTAACCAACATATACATCATCAAAATAAACAAAAAAGAAGTTGCTCGCTACTACTCATCAGAGGACTCCACCAGAGTTGGGTCCTTAGTGCTAGAACCTAGTAATTCTGATTGAGGAAGGCACAAAATGTGCTTCTCAATACGACCAAGACGAACATTCTGCTGTTGAATTTGAAATTGGACAAGTTGAAATTATTTCTGAATTTCCTGGAAACCGGGGTCAGATTTAATGGAACCTGTAGAATTCATAATAGCTCGGGCCACAATACTCTTCATCATCCAGTAAAGATGCACTTTCTGTTTATAGTAAGTGAACCTTCCTCGGGTATGACCAGGATCAAGAACCAATAAACGACAATCCTCAAGTTGCACTTCATTCTTAGCTCACTGCTTGGGTCTGCCTCCCATGCCGCAATCAGCTGCTTTACCTGAGCAGGAGTACCTGTATTATAAGCTTGGGCTGTTGTAGTGATATGTTGGGTATCAAATTTTCTACCACTTCGTCTCTGTTGAGAATGCAACAAGATGATGGAGCTTAGTGGAAAGAAGTCGCCTTCACTAAGTGGGCCCATAGGCTATTTTTGGCGCAAAGTCTATTTTTAGACATATGGATCATGGTCTATGAGTTGTAGGATGCTATTTATGGATGATTGGTCATGTCGGTAAAAATAGATGGACTTCTATTTTTAGACATATGGGCGGTTTCTATTTTTAGACTACCAGGCTAAAAATAGAACAGTCAAATATTATTGTCTCATAATAATATTTGGACTATAAACATTATCTTATCCTCTTGGAGCACTTCAGTTTGAGCTACAGATGTGGCACATGTTGCTGTCAAAAGGAAATACGCTTTTCTTGTGGGTCAGTTGAGCTATTGCATGCAGGACTTCAGTTAGAACTCATATGGTTGAGTTTCGGTGGAGTTGATTGTGGAGTTGATGGAGTTGTGTTCAGTTTGACTTGGTTAAACTAGTTGTATTTTAGTCTAACTAAAGAATACACTAGTGATGAGTTGTGTGAATTAATTATTAATTAATTCACTAATTATTAACTCATAAAGCAACTAAAGAATACATCAGTTAACTCAGTGCATGTACAGTTCAGTGGAGACAGGTGTTAGAGGTTGAGATTGCTATCAGTTGTGACTGTAGTTGTGCATGAGATTTGCACATGCATGGATGGAGATTGCCCATGAGGCTTGCGTAGTATAACCAAAGAAATTCTAATTCACAGAGTGATTGATTCTCTTGCAGGATTGCGCAGTGGAGGCAGGGAAGTGTGGGGGTGACTGTCGATGATGAGGACTTGGTGAGCTTGGCTCTCCTTGGACTTCCGAAGAGTTGGCATTCCTATCAGGACTCTGTCAATGGTCGGGAGAAATTGCCAGGATGGGAGAGACTGTGGTCAGATCTTGTGTAGGAGGAGATCAGGCGGAATACTAGGGACGGATCTTCATCAAAGGCACCTGATGAAGAAAATTGCGCTTTGGCTGCCAAAGCAAAGAAGGGGAAGAACAAGAAAGCTTCTCATTCCGGTGCGAAAGGCAAGAAGCAGGACATGTCCAAGGTGAAGTGCTTTCACTGTCACCAGCACGGACACTATGCCACTAATTGTCCGCAGAAGAAGAAGAACAAGCAAGCTGCTGGATCTGCAGCAGGAGAGGCTCTAGCCTCACAGTTTGAGCTTGATTTTTCATTGATCGCATGCTTGGTATCAAGTGTGATGGGATCGGTATGGTTCTTGGACAATGGTGCGTCTTTTCACATGACAGGAGATCGAGATTTGTTTTATGATCTGGAGGAGAAAGATCTTGGAGTGCACATCGAGATGGGCGATGATGGTAGATACAGTGTGACTGGTATCGGTACCATTTCCTTTGAGAGGGAGTCTGGTAAACCCTTCGTATTGAAGGAAGTGATGCATGTTCCAGGATTGAAGAAGAATCTTATCTCTGTGGCGATGTTAGAAGACAAGGGATATGAAGTTGTTTTCAACGAGGGAAAGGCTTTCCTGCGCAGTAAGACAACTAGAGAAACCCAGAAGATAGGGGTTCGAGTGAGGAACCTTTATCAGTTGCATGTAGATGGCTGCGCAGCAATGGCATGCAAGGCATAAGGATTGGTGAGCCGGGATGATGGTGAGTTGTGGCACAGGAGATTGGGTCACCTTCACCATGGAGCCTTGAAGATACTACAGTAGATCACTACTGGGCTTCCTAAAGGCACTCTTGCGCAGTTAGATCAGTGCAAGGGGTGTACTTTCGGAAAGTTTGTGAAATCCACCTTTCACGAGAAGGATAGTCGCGCCACGATGATCCTTGAGAGAATTCACACAGACGTGTCTGGACCTTTGTCAGTAGCTTCGACAACAAAACACAGGTATTATGTGATCTTTGTTGATGATTTCTCTCGTAAGTGTTGGATCTTCTTCATGCAGAAGAAGAGCGAGACATACTCAAAGTTCTGTGAGTTCAAAGCACTGGTCGAGAAGGAGTCAGGGAAGAAGGTGAAGGCTCTTAGGAGCGACAATGGTGGTGAATACATCTCTGGCGAGTTCAAGGATTTCTGCAGCGCAGAAGGGATTCGAAGAGAGCTCATAGCTCCCCATAACCCACAGCAGAATGGGGTTGCTGAGCGGAAGAACAGAACGATCGTGGGTGTTGCACAGGCGATGTTGCATGATCAGGGCTTACCCCTTCACTTGTGGGCAGAAGCATGCAATACTGCATTATATGTGCAGAACCATTGTCCTCACAGGATACTTGGCATGAGTACACCCGAGGAGGCTTATTCTGGTAAGAAGCCTGATCTTTCTCATTTGAGGATTTTTGGTGCTAACATTTACATGCATGTGACGAAGGATGCCAGGAAGAAGCTGGAGTCGACCGCAGAGGTTGGGATATTTGTGGGGTACACTGATACGCCCCACAACTATCGTGTGTATTTGCCAGACAGTGGCAAGACTGTTGTGCGACGAGATATAAAATTTCAGGAGGAGAAAGCCATGAAGTGTTCGCTTGAGAGGGAGCCACACTTGCATGCAGATGAGGAGCTATTAGCTCCTAAAGATGAGCTTCAGGACATGTATCAACCACAGGACGAAGTTCATGGAGTGGACGAGACCACTCATGCAGCGCCAACCATCAGAGGGCGAAAGCGCTTAACAGAAGCTGAGCGACTGGCTCAAGATGCAGAGAAGGTTGTAGGACCACCTACATCTCAACGTAGACAGAGACAGTCACCCGATCGGTACACTGGATACATGGCTCTTGTGAGCAAATGTGTTGTGACTGAGCCATCCTCTTTCGAGGAAGCTGTGGAGGATCCCGCATGGGTAGATGCCATGGTGGAAGAGTATGATTCGATTGTCAGAAACAGTGCATGGGAGATTGTCCCAAGACTGGAAGGGAAATCATTGGTGGGTTCGAGATGGATCTACAAAGTTAAGCAGGCAGCTGACGGGAGTGTGGAGAAGTATAAGGCAAGATTTGTTGCCCAAGGCTATTCACAGATAGAGGGGATCAATTATGAGGAGACCTTTGCACCTGTCGCAAGGTATTCTTCAATACGGACGATTCTTGCTCTCTCAGCGCAGATGGGGTGGCACATTCATCAGATGGATGTGAAGACTGCGTTCCTCAACGGAGTCATTAAGGAGGAGGTGTACATAGAGCAGCCCGAAGGTTTTGAGATCTTCAGTAGCGAGTCGCATGTGTGCAAGATCAAGAGAGCACTGTATGGGTTGAAACAAGCACCACGTGCTTGGTACACACAGATAGACACCTATTTCACCGGACTTAGATTCTCCAAGAGTGAGGCGGATCCTAACCTATACCAGATTGTGGTGGAGGGTAAGTTGCTTATCATTGTACTTTATGTAGATGATTTGATTCTAACGGGTGATGAGCTTTTGATACTTTCATGCAAAGATGATCTTGCTAAGGAGTTTGAGATGAAGGACTTGGGCCTCCTTCATTATTTCCTGGAATTGGAAATTTCGCAGCGCAGTGATGGACTATTTGTTTCTCAGGGTAAGTATGCTTAGGAGATACTGAAGAAGTTCAACATGCATGGCTGCAAGCCTGTTGATACTCCTCTTCCTAGAGGTTGGAGGAAGGAGGATGTCACTTCAGCAGAAGAAGTGGATGCCACTATTTATCGATAGTTGGTGGGGTCGCTTATGTATTTGGTCAATACACGACCCGATATATGCTATGTTGTTAACCAACTTTCACAAGCTATGGTTAAGCCAACCAAGCTCTTCTAGAAGGCAGGCAAGCATGTATTGCGTTATCTCAGAGGCACATCAGGATATGGATTGTGGTACAGACAGGAGGATGAGGTGAAGCTATGTGGCTTCACGGATGCAGATTGGGCAGGAAGCCCAACAGACAGAAAGAGCACATCAGGAGGGGTATTCAGTATCGGGTCGACAGCAGTTTCTTGGTACAGCAGGAAGCAGAGATCTGTGGCACTTAGTTTAGCAGAGGCCGAGTATATGGCAGCAATTTTGGCTGCATGTGAGGCTATATGGATGAGGAAGATCCTAGTCGGGTTGTTCGGTTCTTACTTGGAGCCTACTGTGATTTACTGTGATAACCAGAGTTGCATTAAACTCTTGGCTAATCCAGTATTTTATGATAGATCTAAGAACATTGACATCAGGTACCATCATATCAGAGATTGTGTGCAGCAGAGAATCATGTTACTTTCATACATTCCAACGGAGGATCAGGATGCTGATATCTTGACGAAGGCGCTCACCAAGAGCAAATTCGAATACCACTGAGGCAGGATAGGGGTTGCTGATAATCCATATCTTGTTGAGAGGGAGTGTTGAGAATGCAACAAGATGATGGAGCTTAGTGGAAAGAAGTCGCCTTCACTAAGTGGGCCCGCAGGCTATTTTTGGCGCAAAGTCTATTTTTAGACATATGGATCATGGTCTATGAGTTGCAAGATGCTATTTGTGGATGATTGGTCATGTCGGTAAAAATAGATGGACTTCTATTTTTAGACATATGGGCAGTTTCTATTTTTAGACTGCCAGGCTAAAAATAGAACAGTCGAATATTATTGTCTCATAATAATATTTGGACTATAAACATTATCTTATCCTCTTGGAGCACTTCAGTTTGAGCTACAGATGTGGCACATGCAGCTGTCAGAAGGAAATACGCTTTTCTTGTGGGTCAGTTGAGCTATTGCATGCAGGACTTCAGTTAGAACTCATGTGGTTGAGTTTCAGTGGAGTTGATTGTGGAGTTGATGGAGTTGTGTTCAGTTTGACTTGGTTAAACTAGTTGTATTTTAGTCTAACTAAAGAATACACTAGTGATGAGTTGTGTGAATTAATTATTAATTAATTCACTAATTATTAACTCATAAAGCAACTAAAGAATACATCAGTTAACTTAGTGCATGTACAGTTCAGTGGAGACAGGTGTTAGAGGTTGAGATTGCTATCAGTTGTGACTATAGTTGTGCATGATATTTTCACATGCATGGATGGAGATTGCCCATGAGGTTTGGGTAGTATAACCAAAGAAATTCAAATTCACAGAGTGATTGATTCTCTTGCAGGATTGCACAGTGGACGCAGGCAAGCAATGGAGGAGATTTGAGGCTTCAGATCTGAGCTAGTTTTGTTTGTAACAGGTGGAGATAGTACTGAGTACTTGTGAGGAGTATTGTACTATGTATTGTTACATGTTCTCTATCATTATAATATACATATAGTGTGGGGTTTTCAGCTGTATGCTTTCCCCGGGTTACATACTGTGTTAATGTGTGCATGTGATTGATGTTTCATGGTTTTTAATGCTGCTAAATTGATGATCAACATAGAGGAGGTTATGTATTATGTATGTATTCCGCAATAGTGTATAATCGGGATAATCTCTATGAATAAGTGCCATATTATTCAAAATTTCTACAGTCTCGGTGGTTGCGACGAGGAGGAGCCCCATCCACCGCTATTCCCAACCTTTCAACTGTGACCCTGACCCCCAATTCTAGACAGACCAGCTCCCTGAGATGGTCGAGCCATATATATCAACCACCACTCCAACACAATATACCTGTCCACCCGAACCAACCAAACCATTGACCGGGAAAAGACTAGTGGTGTGCAAGCTGAGCAGAACCCCAAACTAATTAGACCTGACACATATACAGATGAAAATAGCAGGACACAAATTACATTAGGCCCAGACCATGCAAAAACATAACAAGTTGAGAGGGCCAACCACCAACGTCACTCGTTTCCAATCACCAACACCTCGTGCTCAAACATATCTCGTGACAGAAAGAAACCAAGGATGGTTTGTCTCCACAGAAGGGAGGTGCTACAAACCGGCTCCTCGAGCCAATTCCCATAGATAAACACACCAGAACGATATAAAACCATAAATGACGAGATAAAAGAGACTTTCAGAAGCCAGTCCATCCAATCACATAGACAACCATTTCCATCGGGCGGACAATCCTTCCATAAAAGACAACTGACCCAAATTGTTCCATACATTCCCATTCGAAGCAATAAAATACCATATAAGATGAACACGGACATAGAAACAACAGATGAAATATAAAAATTAGCCACACAAACATGCTTGCCTGTCGAGCAAGCAATTCTAGGTCGTTCAGTAATCCAATTGTAGGAGGGGTCGACTACCTTGCATGCAACAGTCATAACTATAGTTTGTCGCGGCCGAGGAGGGGAGAAAAGAAACATTACATACCCGACTACCATCGCCATGAACCCGAAGTCGATGTTTTCCCGCAAACGGAACCTTCCTACCGATCTTGCCACCAGATAATAAAGACCCAAACACCTCTGCTTGATGCTTGAAACCATACTACAATGCCGAGCAATTATATGAGTTGGGTAATGCACCCTCACCACCGGGAGGTTATGCACTCTGCGTCCAGTTACTCCCGCCTTAAACTCTTCCATGCTAGCTACAACCTCTCCATTTTGTTCACATATGCAATGTAATGGCAGGAGCTACCCTTTTGCTCTGCCTCCCATCATATCACCATTAACGAGAATCCCAAGAAAGACTATGAATTGGCTATTGTTGCCTTGAGAGACATTCCCCAACCCAGTATGGAAGAGATGTTTCAATGTCATGTTATATTATGTTATGTAATCCAAACATTTTGACTTGGTTAAATAAAAATAAAATAAAATAAAACATAAAAATGATATATATAAAGCCAACCTAGATCCATCTGAACTCTAGATCTATCAAGCGCCGAGAGGGATCAAATTTTTCAAGGTGCAAACATTTCCTCAAGTTTTGCATTAAAAAAAGAGACTTGCACCTTGAGAGATTTGATCCCTCTCAGTGCTTGATAGATATAGAGGTAAGATGGATCTAGGTTGATTTTTATTACAATGAAAGGCACTCTCTTGCTAAGTATGGAAGAGATGTTGTAATTTCATGTTATGTAAATATAGAAATAAAAATAAAAATAGGATGAAGTGTGTGTGTGTGTACAAATGGGTAATACTATTGATGGAAAATGAGAGTAGTTAGATCTCGACAAATGGATAAGCTTTGACATATCTCAACTATGTAGAGTTAACAATCCAACAATCATATAAATGGTGTATTTAATGTTATTAACCTAATTTATGTTATTCGATCTGAATACAAGTATGTGTAGAAGGATGGATGATATGTGGAGATTCACACCATAGTTTATCATGTGATTAGTAGTTTTTGGGATTCATATACCTTCGGTGAAAGACAATTGACGAATATGATAATGAGTAAAATTATTGGATTCTTGAAGTCTATTATTTTATAGAATTACATGGTGTTGTGCATACCACTACAAAGCAGCATGTCTATATTTTTATGAGTAAACCATGTACCACTCCTCATTTTCAAATTTGACATCTATTAAACCTTTCAAATAAAATGAGTTGATTGCTATACATCTCTAAAATCCTTGTGGATTTGGACATAAATAAAGTATCCAATGCTAATTAACCAGATCACATCTTCTTACGTAGTATAATTAAATAACATTGATCAATATGTTGCATTCCTATTCTCACAACTCTATCTGCCAACCTCTCGCACAACATTTTCATTGTCGGCTTCAATAATTCTAAAAATACCAACCTAAAGGAACTATGATGCCAAATATAGTCCTTGACATCTCATCCACCTACAAGTAAATGGCACATTTCTTTTTATTTCCCTTGTTTCTTTTGGTGATATATCCATATCTACTTTTCTTCACTAAAAACATAATTAATGACTTGGTTAAAAAATTATATCTTTAACTTTATGTTCTATCTAAAAAATTATAATAGTTTGAAGGTTGATTATTCCTACTATAAATCTCAATATCATTATGGACATAATTAGGTACTTTAGCATAAACAAAGTTTGCAAGGTTTCTCAATTAATGGATCTTTCTTTTAATGTTTTGATCTCAATATCCTTATGCATGTAATCAGATACTTCAACATGGACAAAAGTTTACACAAGCTTCTCAACCAATGTTGCTTTTTTCTTCTTCTTTTTTTAATGTTTTGAATGGTTTCTTACTAAAGGTTCATAATTGGATATTGTTAAAGGAAAAAAATGACTACTATGAAAACATATGAGGTCAGACTAGTTGGTTAGGATTTTCGCCACTAAAAGAAGGTTTTTCCATATTTTTCCACAGGAAAAAAATCGTAATTTCATTACAATTTTGAAAAAAGGAACAAAATTACATTTTGCATATGCTAAAAGCATTTAATATGTGCAGTATTACGGTTGAGGAGCAATGAAAAACTAAAAGTAAAAAAATACAAGGGAGAAGATTAAGTGCTATAAAATCACTTATCTTCTCTTTCTTTCCTTTCTTTCTTTGAACATTCTACCATCCCCCTATAGGATGGTCAACAAGAACCATTTCCAAATCATTCCTAGTCACCTCTGGTAGATGTTCTTTGTTAGAATTTGAGCTTTCTAAAACATGAACTTTCTTTTCACCCACCATTCCATCTTCTTTTCCGACCACTGCTTCATGATGTTCCTCTTCATGGATTGGTTCTACTTATGAGTTGTTATGCATATGATGCATTTCCATCATGAACTTGGGCATTCCTATCTTCTTATTTTAAAGAATCTCCCTTGATTTTCCCTTATTCTTCCTCTAGAAAAATAGGATTAAAAGGTTGCTAGCCTTTTTTTTTAGCGGTTTGCCCCTTTTTCTTTTTTGGAGGTTTTTAGGCCAAGGGGCATGAGTCCTGAAGATGTCTTGTTTGAAAACACTTGTGGTATCTAAAAGTCATTTTTTCGTAGTCCAAAATTTGAATCTATTGGAAGGATTCATGTTTTAGCAGGATGCGATAAGGTAGACCCTTGCTTAGGTTTATTTCTTCACAGATATGTGAATAGGTGAATAAACCTTTCTATGTTCTTTCAACATCCATCATTTTAAACAAACCCAAAGTATTCCCAACACCCTCTAGAACCTTATGATGCCAAAAGGTAAGAGGGAGATTTGGAAACCGTACCCAAACTAGCATATTTGTTACCACCATTTTTGTATATCTTCACCAAGCTAGATCTTCGTTTAGGATATCATCACATTAGAAGGACAAAATACATTCTGAAAACAACATTCAAAACTCACGAAGTTTATTATGAATTTTTGGTCATGCCTTTTGGCCTTACCAATTCACCTTCCACATTCCAAGGTTTGAAGAATTTCACTTTCAAACCCTTAGAAAATTCGTTTTAGTATTTTTTGATGATATACTAATCTACAACAAGTCTTGGAAAGATCATGTTCAACGTGTTGACAGGGTGCTCAAACTATTGGAGGAGAAACAATTGTATGCAAAACCCCTCTAGTGTTACTTTGGGGTACATGAAGTGGAATATTTGTGTCATATTGTATCTCATGAGGGTATTAAGGTAGAGCTTAACGAAATTAAATCCATCAAGGAATGGAAAATTCCCACAACCTTAAGGCATCTTCATGGATCTCTCTGGTTGACATGGTATTACCGCAAGTTTGTTAAGAATTATGGGAAAATAACAACACCTCTAACAACATTGCGAAGAAAGATTCATTTTTTTGGACTCCCAAAGAAATTAAGGCCTTTGGACATCTTAAAGAGGTAATGTGTCAAGCTCCAACCTTAGCTACACCAGCCTTCACAAAAATATTTATTGTGGAATGTGATGCGTCAGGAAATGACATTGGTTTATTTTATTGCAAAAAGGCAGACCCATTGCTTTTGAAAGTCGTATAATCAAGGGAAGGTATTTGCACAAACCGATTTATGAGAAAGAAACGTTGGAAATACTACATGCCCTGAAGAAATGACGCCCTTACCTAATGGGAAGACACCTCAAGGTAAAAATAGATCATGATAGTATTAAATACTTCTTGGAACAAATATTATCTTTAGATGAGAAACAAAAATGGGTCACAAAGATGTTGGGTTTTAACTCTGAAATCATCTAAAAAAAGAGAAACAAAATGTTGTTGCAGATGCACTCTCAATAAGGGATGATGATGTGGAGGCATTGCTAAGTGCCATTTCTATTATCCACCATGATTGGAAAACTGAAGCAAGGGATGAATGGAAGAATGATGAAGAGGTGTTGAAACTCCATCAAAAGTTGCAACAAGATCCTGATGCATTTGGGAAAATGATTTATCATGGTACAAATATCACTTATATCAAAGTAAGAACTCCCAACTCAAACAAAATGTTCTTTTGGAATTGCACACCTCTCTTATAGGAAGGCACTCGGGGTTTTTAAAAACTTATCATAGGATCAAGAAGGAATTTTTTTGGGATGGCCTTAAATCTAATATTCAAAAGTTTGTGGCAGAATTTTTGGTTTGTCAACAAAATAAAGTTGAGACAATTAAGACCCTAGGTATTTTACAGGCATTAACTATTCCAAGTCAGCATTGGGGGGAGTTCTCAATAGATTTTATCACATGTCTACTCAAGTCCAAAGGAAAAAGTGTCATCATGGTGTTAGTTGATAGACTTACCAAGTATGCACACTTTTGTGAACTATCTCATCCTTTCAAAGCCAATAAAATCACTATTGCATTGGTCCAAATAGTTCAAAAGCTACATGGAAACCCAAAGATTATTATAAGTGACAGAGATCCCATTTTCACTGTAAATGTTTGGATAAAATTATTTTCTTGTCTTGGTACTCAATTAGCTTATAGCTCATCTTATCGTTGTCAATCAGATGGAAAATTAAGATAGTGAACAAATGTTAGGAATGATATCTTCATTGCTTTGTATATGGTAAACAAAGACCATGGGTCAAGTGGTTACCTCTAGAAGAATGGTGGTATAATACTTCCTTCCATACGGCAACAAAAAAGACCCTATTTATGGTGCTTTATGGATATCACCCACGATCTAGCACGTCATTTCTAAGAGAAAATTCTAAGCTTCAAGTAGTGGAAGATCACATCAAGCATCAACAACAAGTTCTCCAACTCTTAAAGGATAACTAACTTTGGCGCAAAATCAAATGAAACAACAAGCATATCATCATTGCAATGAAATAAGTCTTGATGTGGGTGATTGGGTATTTTTACAGCTGCAACCATACAAACAAATGTCCCTCAAGCAAGCTAAGGAGGATAATAAATTATCACCCAAGTACTATGGCCCTTACAAGGTGTTTCAAAAGATTGGTATTATGGCATACAAATTGGAGTTGCCTGCATCTTTGCAATTACACCCAGTTTTCAATGTTTCATGCTTAAAGAAGCTTATTAGTGACAAGCTCCCAATTCAAACTATATTTCCATAACTTGACGAGGAAGGAAAAATCATGTTGGAGGTTGAAGCAATCACAAAAACAAAAATACGACAACTACAAAATCGATTAATTTCAGATATCTCATTAAGTGGAAGAACTTACCTGTTGAAGATTCCACATGGGAGGAGGAGTATTTTATACAAAATCATCCAAAACTACTCAAGCATTAAGGACAACACGTTTTTGAAGAAGAAGGGCATGTTAGGTCCCTATAATACTAGTTTAGCCTCTATATTGTTATTGTGTGCCCCATATAAGCCCACTATTATTATTGTCACACCCTTACATTATTATTGTTATGTAGGCCCTAATTATATTTTGACCCTTTAGACTCCTATATATACCAACAAGGTCTTGTTGTTTGAACCATCCAAGAATTATTCATTTACGTGATGTAAAGGGAGTTGCCCCCTCAAAGTGGCTTATTATCTGGTCATTGATCTATCCTTTCTTACGTTTATGTGTTATTTATATCTAGATACATAACACTTGCTCAACAGCCACAAACTCTCTATTACAGACCTCTTGCTCAACAGTCGTGGTTTCTCTATTACAAACAACACTGTCATTCATGATCAAACCCTCAATAGGGGAAGATACAACATTTATGCCACCATTATATTTAGCTTCATTACCTTCTTTGGCTTCAGTGTTGGCTTCTGGTCAGTCTAAGGTTCTAGGTTCGGTGACAAAGATAGTACTATTTCGAACAGGGGGTGCAAATTCACTTTGATTTTCACCCTCAATGGAAAGAGCCAAACCCTCGACCATAGTGGGCTCCTCCAGTTTAGCGGTTTTCACAAGGTCTACAAATGATGAAGACATGGCTAGGGTTCGAGAGCAACTACTCCCACCGATCATCAAAATCCAACTATGTTCACCATTACAGTCAAAATAGATTTCAAGAAGGTTTTTCCATATAAATGATAATTCTTTCAAATTTGAATACCTTTGAATCTAGAAACCCCCTTCTAATTTCTACAGTTTGATAAAAGTTGTGCTCACAATAGTAGCTAGTATCAACAACCATGACAAGAGTTCCACTAACATTAGCTATTGGAACTAGGGGACTATGACTCAAAGAAGTTGGAACTAAAACTGGAAGTGAAATTTAAGCTAAAGCTAGGTATGAAGGTATGATTCAAACAATTCATGTTCAAATCAAGCCTCTCCACTACAAAGTCAGATCTATGCATTTATTATCAATTTGCATTTCTAATTATAAATAAAATATCTTTATCTTTGTAATTACTAATATGTAGTTAATTTATTTCAAAGGGAAATGATATGAACCATAGAGAATTTCAAGCATTGGAATAGTATTAGTATTTTACATCTTAAATATTGTAATATGCATTATAATAATGTATATGGAGAGGCCTAGGTATGTATCAAAAGAGAGTATACCAATAATTATAATAACTACTAATATACATCATCACACATATTGTAATGAAGGTGACAATTATGCATAGATTATATGTGTATGATGTGCACAAGAGTCTATTTTTATAATGTCAACTTGTTTGGAAGAACTTATGGATTAGAAGTAAACCACTTACTCACCGAGCCACTACATTGGCACCAAAAACAATGCATCATGAAGATTAGAGAGGCAAATAAATACATATTATGTATTTGAATCTAATGCTACAATCATTCTTACCAACCTAACATAATTTTATAGCATTCATCTACTATAAGTTAAATCATATTCACTTATCTCCTCCATGCTTTTGTCATTGCATTTGTGTATGCCACAATGAACATGTGAAAAAGGTGAATTCATGTTCCACTTATCCTTGTCATTGACTTTAGAGAATAACATTTGTATTTTTCGCAATGAACATTTGAAAATGTATATATCCAATTCCATGTATCCTTAGCATAGCCTCATCTTTAGAACTTTTATAGCCATTTTCAAGAATGTCATTAACAATCTTAACAATATACAACAGCTACAATAAAATGCAATAGAAATTGAAGTGAAGAAATGTCATAGCTTCACAAAAGAAGTACTTCAGATAGAGCTCTTTTGTACTTTTCCAATTGATCCCTTGATGCAAATTTATAGATTCAATTCAACTTCTATATTACAACAAGTATTCAAGGAACTATATACATTTAATGTAGAAAAATGAACATTATAACATAATTTCAATTAAGTCAAATAACCCTAAAATTTAAAGCAACTATCCAAACCAAAAAAATTCATATAAACTTCAAATAAAACTGAGACAAACGATACATTTAACGTCTAATCATAATTGCTTAAGTCTTCAAAGACTAAAAACAAAGTTCTATAGAGACATGTAGATACTCTCAAGCAAAGAATCAACTCATTACAAAAAAAACTATCTTGAACTAAACTAATTCCATTGTCTTAACAAACACTTTATCATTGGATTCATTTGGAGATTCAAAGAAATATGATCACATTGCTTACCAACTTAAAATGTCGAAGGTTGAAGAGCTTTTAGAAGTTGTAACTTGTGGTAGCTAGGAATAATGGAAAAACCAATTCAATTTTTGGCTCAACCTCCATTGTCATTGTTACACAGTAATTTGTCACTGTCTCCCTGTCAGTCTCCCTACTGTGTCATGAATTCCAATTAATCATGCTCATGCTCTCTAATCTGGCCAAATGACCCACTTTGCCAAAGTTTTACTATCATCGCGACTTTTGTCAAAATAACCGCGCTGATGGGCGCTCCATAACAGACCGAATGCACTGCCAGCGCGGAAGCACACATGTTTCCCGCGCTGATCGAATTTCATGAGCCAGCGTGTTTGTTATTCATATCTGATCGTGCTGACATGACCTTCTTTGTTATTCAGCTGCGATGTCAGCGCTCCAGTGCAGTTATGGACCCACGCTGATCCAGTTTGGGCGAGTTTGTTCTAACAGCCGACCTTCCAGATGACTCCAGACCTGGTTGTTGGTCTTGTAAATGTCGCCCTCCCTTCTCTGGCATGTTTGTTTCGTCATTTGAGCCACCTTCCTTGGAGATAAGCTCATCCTCCCACCATTCATGGAGACTCTTTCTCCTATTTAAGTCTCCACCATTGCCATGAGCAGCTAGTTTTTGGATAGTTTTGGATAGTGTGGAATTCATAGTGCTTAGAGTGCTGCTGCTAGTAGGTAGTTGGTGTGACAAGTGTGGATTTGCTAGAGGAAGCTTAAGGAAGGTTGTGAGTATTGCTTGTGTGAGAGAGAGTTTTGTCTTGGGAGAATCTACCTCCAAGGGTGAATGCTTAAGAGACTTGCTGGCTGGACCCTCTAGAGAAGGACTCAGCGTCAGAACTTTGGTTGTACCTTTCTCTGTTATTGATTAATAATAGATGACTACTGTTATGGTTCCATTCTCATTTGTCTTTGTAATGGTTAATGTGAATTACATCCTTTCTGACTGATGTATAATTTCATTTATTAGATTTCACACTTGTGTTTGTGTTTCTCTTCGTGTGTGCAGGTATCTATCTACGGGGATCGTGGAGGATCGTGACCGGCCAAAGCGAAGGAGCGAGAACGACATCTCTTCATCAAACAATAGCGTTGGAATCCAAGTAGGTGTTCATTGCCTATCTTTTACTTGCAATTAGGAACTTGCACAGTAGCATTGATTGATTGTTGCTAGACCCATTCTGGGCTAGTAGGGATCGCCTCTATCCGTAGAGGGGATTTACCTCTCCAACAATTTGGCGACTCCGCTGGGGAGCTGGCCTTTATCTCTTTTTGTTCATTCTTGTTTTGAGTTTGATTGTTACTCTCTTTTCAAAGATTGGGGATTAGTTCTCTGCTTTTAGACTTCCTGGTTCAGTCTGGGAGGTGTCTAAATTGTTTAAAGAGTTATTGCCTTGGTTTGGGAGCTTTTGGCTTGATTCTGCCTATTTTTTGGCCTCAGCGCGGTTTATATCAAAACAGTCGCGCTGACAGCGCATAGCTGTTTCTTTGACTTCGTGGTCATCGTGTAATTACGCCTAACAGTCGCGACGATCCTGGAAATCGGATCAGCGCGGAAAAGACGTGTACAGTCGCGATGTCAGCGCCACTTGGTATGCTTTTTACCCATTGCTAGCTTAATTCCCGCGATGACTCCTGAAATCGGATCAGCGCGGGTGGTCTGTGTAAAAATTGCGCTGACATCTCGGGTGGTCTGTGTAAAAATTGCACTGACTTGTGATCATCTCGGGTTCTCAGTGTGTAACTTGCGCTGATTCCTGAAAAGTTGTTTTTATAACTTTATCTCCTGAATTCATCAATCTTTCTTATCCCCTGTTGTTTCTTGTTCCTCATTAGCTTGTTTTGATTACTTTTGGTTAGGGGCACCCTCTCTTTGATTTCATTCGAGTGAGTCTTGTGTTTTTTAGACCATGTGACCTAGCCCCTTAGAAGTTTCATCGAGAAACCATTTGCTTGGGTTACTTGTCTATTCAAGGTTCATCCACAACCCTCTTATTGATTTGCTTAAGTCTTTTTCACTGCTTGTTGCTGGTTGATTTTTAGTGTCGATTATTGAACCACTTTTTTATGTTGATTCGATTTCTTCACTACCAAGCATAGATCACAATTGTTTGGATCGATCAGTTCACACTTGCTTGTTTGTCTTCTTGAATTCACAAAAAAAAATTGCATTCATTTAGCATACGAAAGTGAAAGTGCATTTGCATTGCGAATTTTCATGTTTGAGAAATTGAAAAGCAAAATTTAAATCTTTCATTAGTAGTATTGATGCATCGTGAGATTAGTGTATTGATGCATTGTGTTTCTTAGTGTTTGCATTCGCTTGTCTTGGTTTGGGAATGATATTTCTACCCTCTCATAGTTAGAATTCATCGAACGAAATGATATTCTTTGGCATGTAGTTTGCATCTAGGTAATTGTGAGAGATCACACGATAGGGCCTGAAACCGAAACTTAATTCAAGATCAACCATAAAATAAACTGAATAAACCTAAAAACGCATTGGAACTTAACGCAAACATCTAGAGGTCTAGGTTAGAGATGTTTTCGGCGTCTTTAAACATAGTCACTATTGTTTCACATTACGGTTGGGTGATTCCTCCTTCTGTGACTCGATAGTGGTCTAACACGGACTGTGCTCCCACGTACCGTCGCGTATATAGGGAGACCCCACTAGGCTTTTATCCTTGATCCATAGGAAGCCGAGTCTCCCGCCCTGCGACCCGTAACGCACCGAACACAACATTCAGGAAGATTGACTGCAGTACGGAAAGTCCTTGGTTCTCATACGATTGCCAAGGTGTATAAGCAGTTTTACAGATTGCTTGGTAAACCCTTTGCCTAGAATCTCCAGAGCAGTCACTTTTGATCCTTTCAGACTCCCTAAAAGAAAAGGTGCCAGTGAGCGTCTTGTCACTTCGTGCTCATTAAACATTTGAAGGAGACTAGAGTCATCTTTTCGTCCTTTTCTTGACTCTTGAAACATGAAAAGGTCAAGTTTAGTTCCTGTGTCTTAAAAATTTATTTGGCCACGATTAACATTACCCGGTTAGATCTTGTGTGCGTTAGCTTGAGTAGGCTTCTTTTTGTTTGCCATGGCAACTTTTCCAGGGTTCACCAACTCAAGTTCCCCTCCTGATGGGAATCCTGGTTATTTCCCTCCTCTCGGGAATGTTGGTGCTCCTTATATGGCAACGTTATCCCTTCTAGGGTTAACTGTCAGGTTGCCTGTTTGGTTGTTTTCAACCTCTTTGGTCCCTGCCGTATCGGCTGCTAGTCCATCAGTCCCTCCACCTGAACAACATCATGTTGATCCTAAGGTGGATCTCTCCCCTTCGACGCCTACTTCTACGTCTTCCTCTTGTACTTCGCCTGGTGAAAGTCCCGATTCGAATAACCAGGTGGCTAAGAAGAAGAAGAAGAAGACCAAGAAGAAGAAGTCTCCTAAGGGAGAGGCTACAAGTATAACCGTTACTCCCTCGAGTACACCTGCAGTCGGGCCCCCTTCCACTCCTCCGCGGAAGGTTAAGTTTCCTTGTCGACTATGCAAGGAGGACCATCTTCTTCGCGATTGTCCTGGCATTCCCAGGGTACTAGAAATATGGTCTCGCGATCCGGCCCACCCCTCATCGTCCTCTGAAGCTCACGGCGATGCTACCTTATCAGTTGGGAATGGTAAAGGAAAAGGGAAGATTCGAATCCCCTGTAGACTTTGTGAAGGCAATCATCCCCTTCACCTTTGTCCACTAATGGATAAAGCCTCTGTTGTCTTGGAAAGTCTTATAGCTCCTTCACCCCAACTCCCCGTTGGATATCAACGTCTTTCTGCAGCTGCAGATCATCTGCCTCCCGACAATGAGATTGGTTCACATTCTTCTCTTGTCCAGGCCCCTCTTCCCGAACCCGGCTGTGTCCAGCCTGTTCCAGACCAACCATTGGTCGGAAAGAGTGTCGACTCGAGTCCGCCGCTCGCTCACTCTGTTTCGGAAGAGAATCACGCCCATGTTCTTCTCGTCTCTTCAGATTCTCCGGAGTCCTGAAATGACTCTCCTAACCCAGCTGCTCCCGAAGGTTCTCCTTCGGTTCCTTTAGCACATGGGGGCAATCATACGATTCCCCCACCAAGTAGTCTGGTCGCTTCCTTTGATTGGAATCGCCTGATCGCCGGTCGCCTTCCATCCCATATGCCTTTCCAGATCACAGTACATGCCTGTGCTATGGCAGTACCTGGCACTGTTTTGGATGAAGGGGCGTCTGTCAGTCTTATGCCGTACACTACTTGGCAAGCCTTAGGTTCCCCGCAGCTTGGGCCAGTCACTCAGAATCTGTTGGCCTTCGACGGAGGAGCCTGTCCATCTCTAGGAGTTCTCCCGAAGTTCCCTATTACTTTGGGGGGAAAAACCGTCTATATAGATGTCTTGGTTACCCAAGGTGTTTTAGACTTTAGTCTTCTCCTTGGTCGCGACTATGTTTACGCCATGGGGGGCCTCATTTCTTCGCTTTTCCGTGTGGTTTGCTTTCCACACGATGGAAGAATTGTGACTATCGATCAATTGTCGTTCGTTAGTCCCCCAATGCCTCCTGCGCAGTTGTCGTCCCCTCCTAGTTTTTATCCACCAGTTATCTCTCCCCACCGCAGATCAACTACGTGGCCACCTATCCCATGCCTGGATCCAGTGATGCCGCCATCGTGCATAGTGTCCTGGGGGCATTGGGCCCCGACTTCCAAGATGTTTCCCTTCCACCAGGAGTGGCAATCTTGGAAGCCCCGACTTTCTATTCATTATGATGAAGTTCGGGTGGAGCATAGTTCCTTTCCGGTGTCAAGCTCCTTAAAAAATGAAACTAGGTTTGGTTGGAGCACAGTTCCTTGTCTTGTGTCAAGCTCGTTAAAAAATGAAACAAAGTGTCCGGAGCATAGTTCCTGATCTTGCGTCAAGCTCGTTAAAAAATGAAACAAGGGTTATGAGGATAGTTCTTTTACTGTGTCAACCTCATTAAAAAATGAAACAACTCCCTTTCTAAATCGAGTCTTTTGATTAAGATCTCGTAAAATAGAAGTCGAGTCTGTCATCGATCTCGAGAGTGAACCTTCATTCCATCCACTTTGTTGAATGCAATGAAGCTTGGGGGGCATGTACCTCGATTTGCGTCATTATGCTAGGGGGCATGCGAACTTATAACAAGCATAATTTTTCGTTTCAAGCTTGTGTAAAAATGAAACCGAATCCAAGCAGAGTTCTCCATGGTTCAAGCTTGTGTAAAAATGAACCCATACCCGATTTACATCTCGTGATTGCTATCTTTATCTGCTAGATGAGCCTTGGTTGTTTTCATTCCATCGCCACCATCTCTTTGGCCGATCATATGCTTTCACTTGGTTGTTTTACCTTTCCTGAGGGACCGCATTTATGAGTGGTTTTGATTAGCCAGCCTCTTGACCATTACATGTTTTGAGCAGTTCCACCATTGCCGGAACCAGTTGCTACCCTTTATACCACTCGTTCCTCTAGGACGAGTCTCCTTTAAGCTCTTTTCTGACTCGTAAAATGTGAAAAGATTGCCGAGTATTTTTCCCTTTTTGACTCGTTAAAGAGAATAAAAATGGAGGTCTGCTTTCAGCTCTTTTCCGACCGTTTAAAGACGAAAAGATAGCCGAGTCTCCCTCTCAACTCGTTAAAAAAAGCGAGAGGCGGTCGCCTTTAAAGCTCTTTTTTCGACCGTTTAAATTAAAAAGATTGCCGGGTGTTTGTCATTTCGCACTCGTTATTGGCTCCAAAACGACGTACTTCCGACCGCTTTTTTACTTTTTCGGGTCGAAGTCACTATTCACGAAAAGTACTCCTCGATCATACTGGTCGGGCGGTTCTTTCGAGCATTGTTTTATACTTTTTCGGGCTCGAGAGACACAACTTTACGAAAAAGGACCCCCCTGGAGTTTTCTTTTCCGCTGTCTTTTCAGACTCTCTAAACAGGAAAAGACGCCGAGTTTTTCCTTTGTCAGGCTCGTTAAAACTTAATGACATCGGACATCGTCGAAATGACGCCTTCCAAGCATATGCTATCCCCGTCAAGCTTGTCCTCCAAAAATAATCGGGGTACTTGCCAAAAATGGTGGGGAAAGTGAAACTGTAATAATGGTCGTGTCGGCAGTATGTCTCTCTTGAACATGGCACTCATCTGCATTCGTGTCTGGGTGGGGATTTCTCATCTTGTTTTACACTAGCCTCCGTGGGTTTGGGTTATCCTATTTGACCTCTCATCTGCTCATTGCCTTGTCACCATGACCTCTGCTCATTTGATGTCAGATACTGCCAAATCCGCTGTCATGCCACCGATATGTTCAAGAGAAGTTGGCCTCTGCAAACTTACCACCTCCCTCTGATGTCTCACACAAAACATTTTATCCTTCTCTGTCTCGTGTCGATGATGTGGGAAACATTATGGCCCACCTTCGATCAAGGTTACTTCCTGTCGACTTCAGCTCATTATCCAGGAAAGTGACCTAGAGACTCCCTTCAGGTGCCTTAGAGCCTGCATGCCTCAATGGCAGGTTCTTCGTGTTCGACGCGGGGTTTTCATCATTGGCCTCCGATCGAATGATTCTGCGGGTGTTCGACACCAGCTCATTGATTCACACGCCGCGGATTGTACCTATAAGTACCTTGAGGACCATTGTCATTATTGGTGGTACCTCTCGCGTCTGTTAACAGTTTTCATTATTTGCTGGTAATCAGACGATGTTCATGCATGTTCGACTTCAGCTCATGTATTCACATGCTTGGACTTGTACTTTGTTCGGGTTGGGATGGAGCGCAAGACCCTGGTTTTTGTCTGTTGCGAACCAGGTTGCGATTTTGTGGATTATTATTACATGACTCATTGATGGATGGCTGCGCCCATACCTGAGTCTTTTGGGATGGCTGCGACCATACCTTATTATCATCATGGTCTCTTCAGCTGGGTGGCTGCGTCCATACCACAGACCTTTTTCGTACGTCTTTTGGATGGCTGCGCCCATGCCTAGACTACGTGTAATAGAGATATTAGTTGTACGTACGTGCAGGTTCTTCCTGGTGGTGTTCCAATTCAGCGAGTTTTGTAAAGCATTTCACCCCTCCCACTCTCTCGGGCTTCATGCTTTAGGGGGCATCTGTTACACAAGAAATTTGTCACTGTCTCCCTGTCAGTCTCCCTACTGTGTCATGAATTCCAATTAATCATGCTCATGCTCTCTAATCTGGCCAAATGACCCACTTTGCCAAAGTTTTACTATCATCGCGACTTTTGTCAAAATAACCGCGCTGATGGGCACTCCATAACAGACCGAATGCGCTGCCAGCGCGGAAGCACACGTGTTTCCCGCGCTGATCGAATTTCATGAGCCAGCGCGTTTGTTATTCATATCTGATCACGCTGACATGACCTTCTTTGTTATTCAGCTGCGATGTCAGCGCTCCAGTGCAGTTATGGACCCGCGCTGATCCAGTTTGGGCGAGTTTGTTCTAACAGCCGGCCTTCCAGATGACTCCAGACCTGGTTGTTGGTCTTGTAAATGTCGCCCTCCCTTCTCTGGCATGTTTGTTTCGTCATTTGAGCCACCTTCCTTGGAGATAAGCTCATCCTCCCACCATTCATGGAGACTCTTTCTCCTATTTAAGTCTCCACCATTGCCATGAGCAGCTAGTTTTTGGATAGGTTTGGATAGTGTGGAATTCATAGTGCTTAGAGTGCTGCTGCTAGTAGGTAGTTGGTGTGACAAGTGTGGATTTGCTAGAGGAAGCTTAAGGAAGGTTGTGAGTATTGCTTGTGTGAGAGAGAGTTTTGTCTTGGGAGAATCTACCTCCAAGGGTGAATGCTTAAGAGACTTGCTGGCTGGACCCTCTAGAGAAGGACTCAACGTCAGAACTTTGGTTGTACCTTTCTCTGTTATTGATTAATAATAGATGACTACTGTTATGGTTCCATTCTCATTTGTCTTTGTAATGGTTAATGTGAATTACATCCTTTCTGACTGATGTATAATTGCATTTATTAGATTTCACGCTTGTGTTTGTGTTTCTCTTCGTGTGTGCAGGTATCTATCTACGGGGATCGTGACCGGCCAAAGCGAAGGAGCGAGAACGACATCTCTTCATCAAACAATAGCGTTGGAATCCAAGTAGGTGTTCATTGCCTATCTTTTACTTGCAATTAGGAACTTGCACAGTAGCATTGATTGATTGTTGCTAGACCCATTCTGGGCTAGTAGGGATCGCCTCTATCCGTAGAGGGGATTTACCTCTCCAACAGTCATGGTCCTTTAAGAAGGGATGTTTGGTTCAACCTCCATGCCATTGTCCTTTAAGTAGGGATGAAACAGATAGCCTACAAACCTCTAATACCATGAAGTGTGGATTAAATTTTACCATTGGAAAAAATTATTCCAAGAAATTTGGACGAATGGAAGACTTGAATAGACTGAAACATGAATTCCATAGGGTAATATACCTCCAAATAATTTCCATTTCTATAAAATTAGGGGAAAATATGTACCAATAATTTCTATTACCTAAAAAAATTAGGGAAAATAAGAGGATCTAGTTTGAATTTTGCAAGGCAAGATCTATTTTCTAGTTGTTCCCTCTCAAATTCCCATGGGCTAATGTTTTTACAAATATAAAAAAAAAAAAACATTGGGCGACATATAGTCAAGCTCATCTTTGAAAAAAATTGCCTAATCAAAATAAAAAACCCCCTAATCTCGCCCATCGACAAAATTTCACCCTTAAAATTTTATACGGGCCACATGTCTCACTTCTTTATATTTGCATCCATTTTCATTCAAATAAAGAGAGTTGAGTAGCCTCATCTTCCAGTTAGGTTTTCTCCTAAAAGGGTTTCCGAGGTCATATCTTGTGTTATTGTGGGTTGTGAGTGACTCTTCTATTTGTTCTATATTTTTTGCATACTTATAATTTTCATGCACACACAATAAACAATAATTAACAGATCCAAAAATCTAAGGAGAAATAAATCCTCATAGTGTATATTTCTAATTTTCGAATATATTTTAGCAAATCTATTGTGATGAAATGTCTAGTGGAATATCCACGGTAGTTTACGAATCATATTGGTATTAGATTAGGTTCCTTTGGATATATTGTGGGGAGTTGTGAGATATTAGATCGATTAATCCAAGAGTTATAAAACCCTAGATATGGGCAGTGAATCTGTGTATAACCCTCAAGATCCTGTAGAGGAGAGGTTTGCATGACTGGAACCCCAAGTCATTAATATAAACGTAATGCAAGCCTCCTCATGGAAACCCTTACAAATAAGCTCAAGCTATTCAGAGAAGATGGATGTTCTAAGGTAGAGGTCATATCAGAGGGGACATCAATAGATCGAGAAGAACTAGGGAGGGAATCTAAGAAAGCACCTAAGAAGGAACATTCCAATTCAAGTGTCGTGAACCATTCACAATCCCTATTCAAAATGGAAGCAAAGGTTGACATCAAGTTGTATCAAGGTGAGATTGACACTATGAAGTTAAATCACTGCTTGCAGTAATTAGAAGTTTATTGTAGTGTTCATCATATAAAGGATGAATAGAATATTTCATTTTCTTAGCTGAAATTAGAGGGACGTGCACTGACTTGGTAGGAAATCCACATGAATACCTTGAGGTTGGAGGGAGATCCTCCAACGACTAAGTGGGAGGATTTCAAAAATCTCATAATGTCACAGTTTTACCATATTGGGTATGTGGAGGACTAGTGGATTTGGTAGAATTACTTCAAGTAGAAGCAGAGGCAGAGTGTACAAGAGTACACCACAATATTTAGAAAGATGGCCATAATGACGGGTATCTCCCCAAAACACCCATATGTACTCCTCAAATATTTGGGGGGGGGGGGGATGGGGGGTCTAAATAACCACATGTAAAAGAAAGTGATGTTATTCAATCCCATATTGGTGGACAAGACTTATGTACAAGCACATCTAGAGAACATAGGTGAGAAAAAGGGAAATCAAGTGAGTCAAAGTAGAAATAGCACCAGTGAGTTTCCAAGGAGGGAAAGAATAAGTAAAAAGGGGGAAAGGACAAGAAGACAACAACCACACACACCAGTGCAAAGATCCCAACGACCATTTGCAACCATTGTAACATTGGCAGTTATACAAAAGAGAAGTGTTGAAAGTTGCATATAGAGATCAACCTAAAGAACAAAAGGAAATATGTTAAGAAGAAAAATGTCATGGCCACTAGTTTGAGTAGTCAGGTAGAAAGAAACTTAGACATAGATGAGGAGATTGCTTGTACATTAGTGTAGAAGGAGGTAAAAATGAGTAGCCTTTAACAACAATGAGAGAAGAAAGGACTATACTCTTCCATGTAAAGATACAAGTTGAAAAGACTAAAATGAGAGAAGAAAGGACTATAATCTTCCATATAAAGATACAAGTTGAAAAGACTAAAATAAATGCTCTTTTCGACTCAGGATCATAGGAAAATCTCATTGCAACAAATATGGTCAACAAATTAGGATTGGAAGTTTGCGGTCATCCAAGCATATATCCATTGGGATGGGTAAATAAGGATGCAAAAACGAAGGCAACCAAATAGTGCAAAATCATATTTGCTATTAGTGTTGATTTTATTGATGAAATAGAACTAAATGTAGTTCCCCTTGATGTATGTGGAGTGGTGTTTGGAAGTCCCTATATGTACATGTGGGATGTAATTTTCATGTGGACAGCCAACAAGTACCGCCTCATCAAGGATATAAAATATTTCACCATCAATGCACACAAAGGAAAGCCCAAAATTTCACTTGTAAGTGCCAACCAAGCCAAGAAACTGATCAATTCTAGCAAGAATTATGTTTTATTGTTTTTAAGAGAAAATTAGTTTGTAGAAGAGTCAGTAAGAGCAAAGTCATCCCTGGAGGGGTGTACTAAGATACATAAACAACAATTAGAATAGTTGATATAGACATACATGGATGTGTTCCAAGAGACTAAAGGGCTACTGCCCAAGAGGGAAGTGGAGCACGAGATCCAACAGTTTCCAGACTCCCCATTCCCAAACATTGGGATGTGCATACAATCCAATATAGAAGCAAGTGAGGTGAAGAAGTAGTTGCAACATCTACTGGAACAAGGTGTCCTTCAACCAAGTAACTCACCATGCGGGTCTCCCATCATCATGATGCCAAAGAAGGATGGGACTTGGCAGATGTGTATTGGTTATAAGGTATTCAACAAAATTATGCTCAAAGATATGTACCCCATGCCTAAGATAGATGATCTATTGGATTAATTGTAGAGAGCCAAATACTTCACTAAGTTGGTTTCGATACTTGGAAGACCACCTTCGAAACATTTAGAGGTTTGTATGAGTAGTTAGTCATGTCATTTAGCTTATGTAATGCACCAACTACATTTATGAGGTTAGTGAATGATATAATGCACCCTTTTATATATTCATATTTTATTTTCTATATGGATGATATATTGGCGTATAGTGCTTCCTGGGAGGAGCACAAGTCACATTTGATATAGGTGCTAAAGAAAAAGAAGCACCAACTGCTGGAACATATCAATAAGTGTGAGTTTGCACAACAATCTTTAGTATATCTAGGGTATGTGATAGGTGGAGGAGATATGAAGATAGATCTTGCCTAGATAGAGGCCATCATGAAGTGGTCAGTGCCTACTAATTTTTCTGAGGTCAGGTTTTTTTTGGGGTAGCACAAAACATGAGGAAATTCATAGCCTCGTTTTCAATAGTAGGAACACCACTCCATGTTATAACAATGAATGACAAGAATTTTCATTAAGGAAAGGATCATCAGAGGGTTTTTGAGGAGTTAAAGAAAAAGATTAATCAAACACCAATTCTAGAATTAATGAACTTGTAGTAGCCCTTTGAAGTGGAGACATATGTGAGTGGGTATGTTATGGGAGAAATCTTGATGCAGAGAGGAAGGATTGTATTCTATCATTCTAAAGCATTTCATGGGGTCCTTCTTAACTACCCTACCCATGACAATGAGTTCTATTTCCTGGTGCAAGCTGTGAAGAAGTGGAAACACTATCGATGGGAAAGGCGACAATAATCCGCCCAGATCACCAATGACTGCAATACCTACATGCCCAAAGTAAGATACAACAAAACAGACATTACAAGTGGATAGAGCTTTACAACAATTTCATTTAGTGATCAGGTATAAGAAGAGAAACATAAAAAAGTCACCTGACATGCTTTCAAGGCCATCCACATCGAATATCAAAGCTTTGGGAACTTTGATGCACATGGATCCTTTTACCCATGATGCATATAAAAATGAATATTCAAAGGATGGGGACTTCAAGGAGGTGTTTCAATAGTTGCAAAGTCAAATTCATGTGCACAATGGTGACATCACATTTGACTACCATTTCCAGTATGAGTTACTCTATATATTGGATAAGCTATGTGTTCCTAAAAGTGAACGACTATAGTTGATTAGAGAGACTCATGCCTCCAAGGTTGTAGGGCACTTTGGTGTAGGGAATACAATGGCCAATTTGTAGAGGTATGTGTATTGGCCTAAGATGCAAGAATAAGGAGCTAGGTTCATGAGAGGATGCATGCTTTGTTGTACTAGCAAGCCTAGTAATAGGAAAAAGGGTATATATCATTCATTTCTTGTGCATGTTGGACATTGGATAAGCCAACACTCCCCGTGTGTTTCGCAACATGGACTAACCACCTCTTGTGGATCCTTATCTCTGGTGATGCGATCGTTGACTAACACCTGTGGGTTTTGGTGTAACGACAATCATGATTCCCATTAAGTGGTATCATAACATAGGTCACGAGTTCGATACACACTCGAATCGCGTTGGGGGGGGGGGAGATTTTTGGACATTGGATAAGCCAACGCTCCCTGTGTGTTTCACGACATGGACTAACCCCCTCTCGTGGATCCTTATCTATGACGATGCGATCGTTGACTAACACCTGTAGTTTTTGGTGTAACGACAATCATGATTCCCAACAGTGCCCACTCATCCTTGGGAAATAATTTCCATGAACTTTGTGGGAGATTTATTGACAACCGAGAAGGGACATTACTACTTGTTTGTGGTAGTTGACAGGTTCAACAAGATGTGTGTTCTAATGTCTTGTCAAAAGATCATCAACAAAGAAGAAGCAGCAAAATTGTTCTTCAGACAAGTATGGGTGCACTTTGGGATACTTAAGAGCATCATTGTAGATAGGGACACAATATTTCTGAGTGTGTTTTGGACTACATTGTGGGAGAAGATGGACATGAAATTGAAGAGACCTACACATTTCCATCCATAGACCGATGGGAAAATAAAAGTAGTCAACAAGAATTTGGTGCATCGTTTGAGGGGTTACAATTAGAAGTATCCAAAGACTTGAGATGCAAATATAATATATATACAACAGTCTTATAACAAAGTAGTCCTATACAACAGTCTTATAACAGAGTAGTCCACACTTCTACTAGTAAATCTCCATTTGAAACTTGTTTTTGATATTTTCCACCTCCACCTTTGGATATTGCATATGGACACCAAGGAGGAGTGAGGGAGTATCTTACAAGGGATGCCTTAAGGGTAGAAAAAATTGTTGAGAAGTTCAGGCAGATCCATCTATAGGTACAAGAGACACCACATAAGTCATAGGAAAAATACAAGGTTGGGAATGATCAACATAGAATAGAGAGGTTGTTCAAAGTTGTGAGAAATAACATGGTTACAGTTGAACAAGGAGAGGCTACAAGGTCTTGGTAAGAAAATCAAGGCTTTATAATATGGTCCCATTGAAATACTGGAGAAGGTTGGAGATAATGCGTATAGACCTAGTCTATGCCCATGCATATGCATTTACTTAGTGATGAATGTTGAGAATATGAAACTCTATGAGCCTTCCATGCTAGAACATTAGGAGGAAAAGGTCCTACCTTTTGTAGAGGACATGGCAACAAATGCTCAAGCAGAGCCGATAGAGGGTACAATTTTGCAGAAGGGGTCAAGAACTATAGTACAAAGGCAACATGATCTTGGTAGATTGGGTTGAAATGACAACATCCAGGCTAGGCTAAATGGTACACCTAAGAGAGGGTCGAGGAAAAATTTCCTCACCTCATTTAGTAGAAGCTTTTTGGGATCAAAATCCTCCCAAAATGGGGAGATATGAACAAGATTAGATCATTAACTTATTTATCATCCATTTTTGATGCTTTCGGAGTGGAAAAAGTGGACGTATAAAACCATTTTTACTAGTGATCCTAGTTTGGAAAGCCAAAAACTTGAGCCATTTTGAGGCTTTAAATGAACATTTTTTTTGGTCCCGACCTTACTATGGACCTAGTTATCCATAATCTACATGTTGATACTTTTTTGACGATACAAGAGTTGCCTCAATTTGAGTTGTATGAGAAAGTTATGCCTCTTAGAAGTTTACTTATCGATATTGACCACCATAATTTGAGAGGATGCCACATCAACCCCAATTCATGGAAAAGGGGCTAGTCACATGATCACGATGAAGAAAACTCTAGAAGAGTAGATATTGAAACTTTGGCTAAGGGTTGAAGGAGTCAAGCTTAACCATTAGAAAATTATTGTGTTGTGTTATAATCGTGCCACTAAGAGGAAAATGGGTTCTATTCTATTTGAGTGCATTTTGTTTTATAGTTAAGCAAAGTAGCTAAGAGTGCATAAAGAGAGAGAAAACATAGAGGGATTATGCACTGTAGCAGCCCACGGGCAATAAGTCTCACTTCTTTGTACTTGCATCCATTTCGATTCAGAGAAAGATACAATGGAGAAGCCTCACCTTCCATTAGGTTTTCTCCCAAAAGGGTTACCCAGGTCATATCTTGTGTTATTGTGGTTTGCAAGTGTTTGTTCTATTTGTTCCCGATTTTCTGCATAGTTATAATTTGCAGAAAATAATTAACATATCTAGAAATCTAAGGAGAAATAAATCCTTATAATGTAGATTTTATATTTTTGAATATAATTTAGCAAATTTGTTGTGACGAACTTTTTAATGGAATATCCACGACAATTTATAGATCAATGTCCCACTCCTCTTGCTTAAAAGGAGAAGGAAATCAAGTCGAAGAGAGAAAAACATGTAATCAATTATTTCGTTGGACTATTAGCCAACCCATTTAATGAGGGGCGCTCTCTAAAAGACATATTTATTGCATCTTATGAAAGCAATTTGTCAGAAATTATTCTTGTACTCAGGTAATAGTAAAATTGAATTAATGTGGGAAAAACGGCTAAATCATTGATTTCTTTTATGTGTAAAATCTTAAAATTGCCATTTTAATACTTATTATTATTATTATTTTTTAATAGTGAGAAAATCTATCATTACCATCATTGGTTGCAATATGTTAAAGCAAGCTAACTCATCATTGTTATTGAAGGAAAACCACACTACCTGCAATTACTTGTTGGTGGTTTGGGTCTTGGGCCATTAACATGTTTCCTTACGCTAGAGGAAGACGTACTCTTAGCCACGGTAGAAGCCATTTTAGGGCATACTCTAAGCCCAACTTTTATTATTTAAATGTGTTAAAACATTTCAATATAATATTTTTTAATTTCTATTGTCTTCTAAATGAAAATATGACCTATTTAAACCATGCCAAAACTAATAATGCAATACAAACATATAATTTATTTATTTATTTTTTAATTAAAAAAATATATCATAATTCATTGGTCAAACTAGTAATAAAATAACCATCCTTGCTCCTATCCACAAATACTCCACGAATAAAGAATATGATGAGTAATTATAAATAAGTTTATATATGATGACTCATTAAACCTATAATTTATAATAATGAAAGCTTAAATAAATATAATTGGATGATATTGATAAAATTCTAATTTAACGATCGTGCAAACTTATAATTCAAACTCCAACTTTGAGCATTCCAATGACAACTTCTTCGGAAAACTGAAATATCTAGGAAATTTCCATTTATTACAGAGCGAAAGAATATTTGTATTAATTAATTGGGTGCCAACTTCGAGTGTCTGCTATGTCTGGTCAATCAATTTCTGGGATGCGAAGTGACCTACCTCCCGCTCTCTACTTACAGGGAGTTTGGACTCGGCCGGCCTATGTCCCGTGTCAAGGGATGGAGATTAGTAGAGTCAGGGTAGGAATTTCAAATGTGTGAAATACTCTGTCAAACAAACTCGGCCGGCCTTTGTCCAAATGTGTGAATACTCTGTCAAACAAACTCTGTCAAATTTGATGGTTTATCCAATTTTGGTGCTCGTTTTCATTATTTTAACAAAGAATGTTGACCGGGAGGAAAATTTGTTGGCTGTATCTGACTGTATTTGGTGGGCAAATTACCCGTCATTCCATCCCCGGGAGAGTATTCAATCATTTGAAATATTGAATGCGTTGTTGTGACCCACCCACAACTAATACCCACGTAAAGAAAAATAGTTGATTTATGAAGGCGTCTTTTTCTTTGAATGAGTCAAGCAATTGATTATTTCTTTGCCAAGAAGCGAAGCGAAGTCCTGCCCAGGATGTTGATTTTTTGTAAATTCCTCCCACATCTGCAAAACGCATGGTGCGCTTGCTTATATAGTATGGGTTTTGTTATGAGCTGCGATAGTTCTTATGCTCAGAATGTGTATAAATTCCACCTCAGTTTCCCGAATTCCTCTTATGTGTCATTGTTTTCAGCCCCAAATCTTCGACTCGTAAGGGTGTTTTTGGGAATTATTCTTATTCTTAAATTGATCAGAAGTAGGAAGGTTACGCATTTCAGTGGGTGCGACGAAGAACATCCACAGCGACAATTTGTTACAAAACCATCACCATAATTCCAGAACGAATCAGATATGGCGGTGAGTTCTTTGTGTATGAAATGCAATCATTCATTTTCAATTTTGCCAAGAATTATCTTTCATTTACCTTTCTTTCTTTCTACCATGCTAAATTAGCAAATAGCTATTCGGATATTTGCCGAGAATTATCTTTCATTTCCTTTTCTTTTATCCTTCTTTCTCTCCTGCTAAATTAGCAAACAGCTATTATCTTTGGAAAAAATTCATTGATATACCAAGAAGGTAGGCATGGTTTATTTTTAGAATAGGCCTGAGAATAAATTTTTTTACACATTTAAATTAAAATTTTTAATTTGTTTTTACCTTTATTCTCGTATTATTGCTGGTATCTTTCTACTAATTCCCATTTCTGGAATTTTGGTGTTTCGAATAAACAGTAATCTCATCTATATTATACTAGGTTTAAAAACTCTCTTACATAACCACGAAACTCTAATTTTAGAAACTCTCAAGTTTATGACCTCCACTCCTATCATGACATTACAAATTCTCATCCTTACAAAGAGCACATAATTCTTTTGATAGCTATTAGCATTTATTAGCGATTTATTTTCATAGGGCTGTGCTAGTAGCTATTATCTTTGGAAAATGAAAAAATCATTGATACACAACGTGGCTGGATTTAGATATTATTCAGTGTGAAGATTCCGCTATTATCTCTGGAAAATGTAAACTTCATTGATACACAACGTTGCCGGATTTAGATATTATTCAGTGTCAAGATTCCGTTATTATCTTTGGAAAATGAAAATTCATTGATACACAATGTTGCTGGATTTAGATATTATTCCATTTTAACTGATATTAATCAGTGTCAACATTTCATTTCATCAGTTAAAGTATAGTAGTCAAATAAAATATATTTTATACGTTTGCTAAATTCAATCATCAATATGGTTTACAAATTGCATACAAAAAAACAAAAAACCATCACTATACAATCTTGCTATCCAGTTAGGATGGATTTAGATAATATTCACGGTTGAGATTTGATTTCTTCAGTGAAATTATCGTATTCAAATGAAATATGTTCGGTATCTCTGCTGAATCCCATCATCAATATTGTTGAAAAATGCCATATATCTTTTTCTAGAGTGAAACAATCAACCACTAATATTCGGCAAGCAAAATTGGAGCATGCTTTCCATCATTAACATGGGGAGAAAAGTTGATGTTATACATCTACAATGCTTCATGCTATATGCTCTTGTAACATATATCTATCATGGCATCCATCATTTTGCCGGGATAGAAATTGAAATCACATATTTGAATTTTTCTGTGCCTCACAGAACAAAAACTTCTCAACATCATACTTAGCTTAGGAGCACTTCTTTGGGGATAAAAGCTTCTTCAAAATAGTTATAGCTATCGGTTTATAGCGCAGAATGGTAAAGTTTCCATTCTCGCTTTATTTTCACTGAGCCTTTTAGAAAATATGACAAAACGAACAAATATCTCTATTTTTTAACCAGAGCAGCCTTTATGCCAGTTTCTCCCAGTTATGACAGGACTGATCTTTTATTAACTTCATAAATCCTAAAAAAAATGTCCAAGTGAAAAGAGAAGCGTTCTTATGACGTGACCATGGCGTAACACAATATTTTGTTCAATATGTTATATATTAAGAATTTTTTGTTTCGAGACAGTCGGATGCCAATCTTTCTGTTTCCTTCTTTTTGGGGTTTTTGTTTTTATTATTGAGGAGGAGAATGTAATGTACCAAGCTCGAAAATGCTAATTCGATCCACACAAAATTAAAACTTTCTTTGATGTATATCGTCAAACACTTGGTGCATTCGTAAACACTTACGGACAGAATCATGAACATTTGCAAAAGAAGGATATGAGAAACCGACAATTTTTTTTAATTAACTTGATTGGAGGAATTACCATGCACCAACCAAAATGATGAACCTCGTCACAACACTGGCAACAAATAGAATAACTCGGCCTGAAGGAAGAAATGATCTCGGTCCAACCAATGAATATGATCTTCAGCAAATTTGTCCTCCAAGAGTTCTCAGCGTAGCCCAATAATTCAGCTTCCAAATATTCCAAACTCGGTTCACATAGAATCTCGTTCTGGCAAATGAGATGATACGGCCCCCTCAGCAAATTGAACTTGGACTCCACAATTCGGCCTCAATAAATAACAGAGATCTGCCATCCAAATAATCACGAACCCAGGGAAGATCTCGTCCTGTACATAGCAATTCGATCTTCAGGTAATATATATGAGGAATTTCTGCCCAAACAGTGAAGAAATTCGACCTCCTTTAGACAAATACTTCAGTACGATTCGGCCTGGCCACAGAAGAGATTCGATCCTTCAAAATAATTTGAACATCACAAGGAAATTTGGTCTCCCTAAAGATGCCAATTTGACTCTCTTGAAATTTATGATGATTTCAATTTGGCCTCTCCTTGTATTGACAGTTTCGGCCTCCTTCTGAGCTAATGATTCAGCCCTTTTTCTTCATAAAATTCGGCCTTGTGTGAAGATAAGGCAACTCGGCCCTAGGATCTGACTATAGCAATTTCTGTGACTCGGGAATGACTATTTGGCACAGGAAACTCGTCGTCTTCAAGTTGGAGTTATGCTTCTGAACTCGGCCCCCTCTCAGGAATAGAATAATTTCTCAGTGGATCTCGGCCTGCCAACAATTGACTGACTTGTCCTCCAGAAAGGATAATGAATTCGGTCTGCTGGGGGTAACAGAACTTGGCCCTTCAAGGATCTAAACTCGGCCTCCTTTAGCAACACAATTAGGCTTCTTTTAGGATTAGCAAAACTCGGTCTCCCTATGATTTCACCCTACTTCAATGAGCAGATATGGCATAATAATCCGGAGACTCTTCCTTCAATAACTCGGCCTTCTTAGTGAAATAATCCGGCCTTTGATGGATCAGACATCTTCTATGAGCACAAATCCACCTTGCAAGAAATAACTATAGTATCATAACAAATAAACTCGATGTCCTCAGCACTTGATCTCCGGCAAAATAATATTAGCTTCGACACTTTGAAGAATAACTGCAAACAACCTGCAAACTGAGCACAAGTGGGAACCTGAATGATTTCCTGCAATGCCAAAGAGGGTGGCAATGATGCCCACTGAAATTAGATTTATACTAGCTAGGGTGGCAATGGTGTCCACCGAAACCAGTTTGAGAGTCTCTCCTGAAACCCTCGAACTTAGACTCGCTTGAGCCCAAATCTAATCCCAAAGTAATCACCGGAAAAAATGTTGAGGAATGATCTTCTTTCCTTTTTGTAAAACTAACTGAATCTTCTCCAATATTCTAGAACTCTCCTTTTTATTATCTTATTGTTGAAACCACCCATTTCCTCCAAGTGACTTTTTGGCCCCTTTTTTCTTTTAAAAAATAATTTTGCCCCTTTTTATTTAATAATAATAATAATATAATAAGACAAAATTGGGGCAATACTCCTCTATCTCCTTAACAACTTTTCCCTTTTTTTCGCTAGCCTACAAGAGATAGTTAGACTAGTAGGAAGGTATCTCTGTGCTCAAGTGATTGGGAACATTACAGAGTAACCAAGTAAATTGGGTTTTATCTCACACTATGTTGTTGAAAGTTTGATGCCATGCATTTTGTTTCTTTAGGGGTCATTTGTTTAATGTTGCTAGTGATAGACATGTATATTGATATCAGGTTTTGTGTTATATCATGAATGTATAGAACGATTTCTAGGGAGAAACTACTGACTTCTAGATAGAGGCAATTTACAACTTAACTAATCATCATGCACATGTCATTGTGTGCTGGCGTCTCCAGAGCTGTTTATGTGAAACTAAATTTCTCTAACAAGTCTTTAAAGGAATTATTTGGTACCCTATTGTTCACATAAACCTTCTCATGATATGTATGTAAGGATATCTTTAGCCCAATAAAAATAATAAAAATAAATTCCATGTGTATACTAACAATTTGAGAGTAAATAAGTCGCATGAGTACACTGGGCTAAGTTGAGAATAAAGTAGTTGCATGAAAATGAGATAAGATATTTATTTTGTCAACTTCATTGGACATGGTCTGGGATGAGAATGATGATTCACTATACTTAATAAATTAGAATTAAATATGTTCACAAAGATCATTTAGAGTTTACATTTCCAAATTTCCAAGTTGGGAAAATGTTTCTATGTAGCTGATTTTGAATGGTAATAAGGAGAAAACTTGGAAGGCTGGAAGGATTGGGACCACTTGCTGTAACGAAATACCTTCTCTATGTGAAATTTAAATTTTGTTGCAGTTACTGGTTATTATTCTCCTATCTATTTATTTGTCTTCTGCAAAATACTTGCGGCAATTACTGAATAAAACACTACTGCAACTTCACAGAAAAATAATTAACCACATGAAATGAGAAAATTATGTGCACACACACAAATAATGGACACCAATATTTTTGGACAAATGTCCTTGGAAAAACCCCAAAGGGAAAACCAGTTTTGCAGATGAGTTATTTTATTATTCTTCAGCAAATCTGTGGTGGAGAAAATTACAAAATAATTTGCTAAAATTTAGCAAGCCCCCAGAAAGATATTTTGATCACTTCTACAAGTCGATATCACCTTCGGGAACCAACTCGACCTCCTTTGAGCAATTCGGCCTTCCTCTGGCTTCTGCTTGGCTCACACGTGCGACCCTCACACTAGTGAACTCGCACTACTGAGTAACAACTCGGCCTCCCTTGGGAAATTCGACCTCCACTGGAAAATCAATCCTCTTGTGCAAATCGATCTCTCTTGCAAATTCTCCTTACTCCGGTACTTCAACCTCTCTAAGCAATTTGCACTGCAACTAGGGTAAATTCGCACACCAGCTTGGAGCTATTTGCACCACTGGAAAATCAATGTCTCTTTGCAGAAAAATAGATCTCCTATTGTCACTAGAAATCGTTGTGAAGAATCTCTCTAGTAATCTCGTCTCCAACTACTAGTGATCTCTCTTTGTTGATGCCCCTATGCTGCGTGTATGCCCTTGCTATCACTACAATTTTGTATTTCGATGTGTTTTCCAAATGGCCCATTGATCTCCTCTTATAATCTCTCGTTGACGAATCAAGGACCATGATCTAATCTTAATTGATGGCTAAGATCATCTTGACCCCATCAAGTGACTTTTCGAGAAGTCTCTAGATGAAAATCGATTTACCCCAATTAATACTGATTAATTAAGCTTATTTCCCTAAGTTAGACTTAGGAAATTAATTTACTGCTTAGTTAAATCTAATCAAGGCCTTTTCTTGCGAAACATTCTCTGTGTATTGGAGAAAATGTGTTCCCTTGCCTCATACACACAATTTGAGACTAGAACACCTGGTCGAGCTACACAAACTAACACTCTACTTTAATCTATGTTTTTGAATAGTTGATTTTAATTTGATTTGCTGTTAGCTCCTATAAAATGACTGTGGATGGTATGGTGTATGTGTGGAAATTCTTTAGTGCACGGTAACAATCTTATAACCTACCTATTTAGGAAAACAGAAAATTGAAATCCCTATTAAAACCGCAATCTGAAATCTAGTAGAGACTGAAATACGTTTTACTGAAGAAAGTAACAGCAAGTGCACAAATCTGAAATTTAAATCACATCACTGTTTAATACTCTTTAAAACAGTGAATACATTGAAACCTTCAAACCTTACCAGTCAGCCACGACTTCTACTCTGAAAACTGAATAAATAGAACCTGTACCCCTGCCTTCTCCTCTGTAAACCAGAAAGAAGAGAAAGTACAATGAATATGGAAACATGCACAACATTGACTTAATTGAAATAAATGTAAACTCTTGATCTATTCTTGGCCTTGGGATCAACATTCTCAATTTGCATGAAAAAGCAATTCCAAGGAAAGCATGCCTACTGGAAGGTAGTGCAAGTATGTACTAAAAATCCAACACGTCCCTCATAGTGAGAAAAGTATTCTCTACCAGCCACAAGATACTCCCTCCGCATCTAGAATCTCCACTTTGCAAGGGGTTTGGTCAAATAAATAGTCATCAACGAACTTGAAGAAACATGAATTTTGATCACTTCTTCCTTTTCTACTATGGATTCTCTTGAGAATCTTCAAGGTGAAAACCTTTTGTACAAGGAATATTATATCAACAATTAGCCAACTTACTTTGTCCTTCATGTTGTCTTCATTGGTAAAAATATTCTCAAACCACATCATGAATTGTTTAGGACTTCTTGCAATAATGAAATCATTTGTATACAAGGGCTAAGACAAGTATATTAGATCCATCAATTACCGAATTGAAATATGTACTAAACTTAGAACAACCTAACATAAATCCAATCTCATTGATATTAAAATCCAAAACTGGCGGTGTATGCATCAAGCCATCCAGAGCAATTCCTTGGGAGAATTCTCTGACAACCAAAGTAAAGAGTCTCTTCAAGGTCAACCTCCTCTTGTGGAGAGAATTTTTCTGTACCAACCTTCTCTTCCATACTGCCATTAGTTGCAGTCAAGGAATCAATCATTGATTCTATAATTGTCTCCTCAAAGTTGGAATTTTCACCATGTTTGTTTAGGGGAATTTTCCCCTGAGGTTTAGGGTTTGAACCTTAGTAGAGCAAGGAATAAGAAACTCTAAAATAAAACCCAAATAACATTCAATCAAAGAGATCTAAGTCTAATAGTTAAAAGACCTACTTGGAACACCAAAGTCTGATGAAGATCCAATGCCCTTCTTTCTCTTTGCTCCTCTCTTGCTCTTTGATTCTGCAATTCAATAACCGAGACAAACAATAGACAAGGAAGTGATATACATGTACATATAATCTAGATTAATACATAAATAGAAAGTCATTCATAAGCATCAAAATTAGAAGAAGAAAGAGCTTCTTATATGTTAAGTGAATGAACAACAAGATAGGGTTACAACCTGACCCTGTGACATAGGCAGCAAGCAGAAGCACCTTCCAGATTCCTCGATCCCAAATCACTAAAGATGAACTCCAACAATATTTATCTCCATGTCAGGCTAGGATTGTAACTCCCGAATTAATTCATTTCATTAAAATGAGTGTGATTATATACAATCAAGATGGTGACCCTTGGGATTGACATCACATGGCCTCTTCATATTCTAATTTCTATTTACATATTTACAATTTTTTGCCCAATCCCTGAGGATTAGGTGTCCAACATTCCTCCCTTAATCTGAAGGGATGTTTGTAATGTTGGAATTTCTAAGTCTATTCGCTAGAAATTCTCCCTGTACTATCTGATTTATTTCTTCCTACTTGTTCAGTTACTTAACAAGTTATTTACCATGTAAATACTGAAAATAAATACAAGTACAATATCAACACATATAGATCATCAACTGAAAGAAACAAGCACATAAGTGACACAATTATTTTTGGACTAATGTCCCCAGAAAAACCCAATGCGGGAAAACCGGTGCAGCTATCAGAGGGTTTTATTATTAAGCAGTTTCAGAATACAATCTGGGTGCCAGAAATGGCTCACCCAACAGAGAATTCCCTCGGCAGTAGTACCTCTCAGTCGGAGATAGATATTAGCTCCAATCTGCCCCACAAAATCTCCCAGCGTCAGCCTCTCTGGCATAGCATCAGCCTCTCGGGGCTCTGCGTCAGCCTCTGGAGCCTCTGTGTCTCCCACGTTGGCCCTCCTCAGGCTCTGCGCAGCTCCTGGCTGCCTCTGCGTGGCCTCTGGCTGCCTCTGCGTGGCCTCTAGCTGGCTCTACGTCAACCCTCTCTCGACTTCTGCGCTAATGCTCCCGGTACTATCTCTGCCTCTTCTTCTGCAAGCCCTGCCCCAAAAAATCTAATTCTTGATCAACTTAGTGTGTTCTCCAACTGACCCTCAAGCCTCTTCTTATACTTTTCTCGTTGACAATTCAATAGCCGAGATTAAATCCTTAATCAACAGATAAGATTAGATCTTGCCTGATCCATGACTTTTGGACCATTCTAACTCAATTTTATATTAATTCACATTAATATTTTATTTTCCCTAAGTTTAGACTTAGGGACTCCTTAAAAAATATTAATTATTTTAATATCTCCCAAACTAGTTAGATTCTGCCCAAACCATTTCTGGGTCTTGGAGATCTCATGTCCTTTAGCCTCTCCACCAATTTTCAAGGATAGAGCACATCCGATGCTACCCCAAATCAACACTCCCTCTTAGCGAGGACTATGCTCTAGTAATACTCCTCATTGAGTATCACTTTGATCATCCGGCATCGGTCTCTGTGCTGATGCTAGGCCTGCTGCCCAACATCCTCTGCACTGCGACATCATGTACTGCTACCCATGGCTCTGCCACCGCCACTGCTGCATCCATACTGCCCATGGCCGTGCCACTGCCACTGCTACATTTGCACTGCATTCGCTCTCATCATGTTGCATCGTGTTACTCAAGCACTGCCACTGCTAACTGCTGCACTGCAACTCAGTTATTGATAAGTAAGTAACTGATCTCCTAAATCTGACATCTTTGCCAGGCTAGAAACAATCCTGATGCTGAAGCTCCCTTTGTCGCTGACAAGTGCTCCCTCTCTGATCTCTGCGCTGCTGCAACAACTCTATGCCTCTCGTACTGCTACCTCACACTGTCCTGGGACTCCTGCATTGTAGTCCTCTCTGTCGCTCCATCCGCATCTGTCTCTACCGACATCCGCCAGTCCTGCTACTCCTCTTCAGGGCTCCCGTAGCTAATTCAAGAGGTTGGTACCTCGAGGATCCTGCCCCTCATCGCCTGTAGTCCGTCTGACTACAACTTGATGTCTCCCCACCTCTTCTCTCGAAGTGCATGAGCACTCATGGCATAGTCGTCATCAGTCTCCACTTCCTTCTCCGTCTTAGCCGGTGCAGCCTTGGTCTCAGAAGCCTCTCCCTTGCTCTTCTTCCTAGGACACTAGTTCGCATAGTGACCCAATTCCCCACAATGGAAGCACTTGACCTTGGAGAGGTCCTTCTTCTTTCTTTTCTCCTGCAATCCCGTAGATGCGAGAGCCTCATCTTCTTCTTCCTCCTTCATTCTGATCCCTTTTCCGCTACTCCCCGCCTTGGACACCCGTCTGATCTCTTCTTGACGAAGAGCTGCCCACAGTTCCTCCCAATCTGGAAGGCTGATCCTGCCCAGTATGCTCTGGATAAATACCTCCCAATCCTCTGAGACTGCGTTCAATGCGGTCCTTACCATTAGTTCCTGATCCGGTGTGGCCCCTATGGAAGTTAGCTGACGATGGATCTCCTTCAATCCACCAAGGAAGACATCTATCTGCTATCCCTTCTGCATTTGATATGACCGCAACTGGTTTTCAAGTAACATCGTCCTCTTCACAGAAGTATGTTGGTACAATTTCTTCAGGGCCTCCCACATCTCATTTGCCGTCTCCTTCTCGGCAATGTGTGGCACCACATGATCCTTGACACCATCAAGGATGATGCACTTTGCCTTGGACATTGCCTCCTCGTACTTGTCATTTTCACTTGGGTCAACCGGGATCGCTATCGTTTTCAAGGCAAAGTGTTTGATGCAATCCCTGTCTAGAATGGACAAGATCCTGGCCTGCCAGACTACGAAGTTTGAAGCTCTGTCCAGTCTATCCTGATCTCTCAGCCCATTCACTGCCATTTCGCTACTTCTCTTTCGACTCTTTCAAGTCTCTCTACTTCCTGTCTGGAAGTTCTCAGTTTGACTCCCTCTACGCCTCAATTTCCCTTCTGGAAATCCCTCTGCCAATCCTCGGCAACAACTCTCTCCTCTTTGGTCTTGCCATGTCAAGGACTGTTTTGACCACAGTACCCCACCAACTTCGTTCCGCAACTTACCCACAGCCTCCTATGCCCAAGCAGTTTGAAGGTTAGAGCCTCTAGGCTTTGCGCAATCCCGACATTGGCACAATTTGCACCTCCAGGCCACAATGTCGATCCTTCTTGGTTGAGAAAGATGACCAGGCACTTTGTAGGTCAGGTTTGCTCCTCTCTGCCTCAGCACTGATCCTCCTCCTGGCTCGAACTGATGACGCAGGCTCTTTGCGGTCGTTATCGGGCAGGCGGTTTTGGTCGGGCGGTATTGGTATTGATCACACTGCTTTGGGGCGCAAAGCGGTAACAGGACGAGACCGCGTGATTCCACTCATCGATCGACATGTAGCGGCGGATGAGAGAGAAAAACCGCTCTCATCACGTGCTAACGTTCAATTGAGTGGACGGCACGATAAGAGTGAGTGCCGTCGGATCTTTTCGGAAGTGATCAGACGGTTGGGAAAGGTTGTGCGAGTCGCTTTATCGGGTGCGACGGGAGCCGTTGGATCTGCGGGAGGGAATCAATGGCGGGGAAACGATGAAAGGTTTTAGCAAGCGCGCGAGGGTGTATGACAGGGTTTTATGAGGGTTTGGGCTTTTGGCGCTTGGGGCTAAGGCCAAAGGGGTTATTTGTCGGGTTTATAGGAAAAACAGAGGAAACAAAGATGAAGGAGAATAAGCGGGATAGAGGAAGAAAGGAGGAAGTGACCGATGTGGAATCCTTTTGAGCACAACCAAGCGAACCAAGCTTGTCTCTGACCTTAGAAAATCATCGTTATATAACAGAGCTAATAGATGCGATAATAGGGGCTTTGCCTCCAGCCTATAAAGTCTCATCCCCAACTATCTAGTGCCTCTATCCTTGTGCTTGCTCCTCATCCTCATCATCGTTGTCACTCTCTGAGTACACCTCAATATAATGGGCCTTGCCCACCTTGTCCTTTGTTGCACATCTCTGCACTGGTGCCCAAGGTTCCTGTTTAAAATAGTAGCGAGAAAGTGATTCCTTGATTTGTGCCTTAATTCAAGGAGTCAAATTCAAGTTTCTTCTTTGTCATACTCGATTTCCTAAAAATTAGGAGATTCCCTGTAATTTAGGACGAGTTCCTATAATTTAGGAATCATTCCCTAAAAATTAGGATGAGTTAGGATGCAGTTAACTGATGTGTTGAAATTGAAGGTCGAGTTCTTGATTTTCTAGTGTGAGTTGATTGAGGAAAAACACAAATGATTGAGTTTCAAGTGGTTGGTTTGAAATAGAATGAGTAGCATGAGCAATTAACTCATGTTAACTCAATCAATCGCAAAATCATTCCTTAATTAGAAATACACTAATTTTAGCCATCTGAATTGCTATAAAGAAGGAGCGAAGGCACATTGTTGATCATTGTTTTGGTGAGCACGAGTTGGTGAGACCAAGCAATAGGAAGCACAAATTTGTGCGTTGAGCCTGTGAGAGAAAGAGAACGAGCCTAGGTGAGGCTTGTGGGAGTTTGAAGAAGGACGAGTTCATTGGGTTAGCAAGCAGGGATCAAGGTGCAAGCAAGGGTGTTTCAGTTTAGTGTAAATGGAGAGAACATGGTTGTTCTCTAATGAAACTTTTATTGTATTGTAAAGATCCATTGTTCAACCTTCTTCAATAATAAGCAAAGAGTTTTCCCAGTTGGGTTTCCTAGACAATTTTGTGTTGTTGAATTGTGTAATTGTGCTTTTATTTCTGTTCCTATTCCGCTGCAAATTTGAAGTAGAGAAATTCTGTGTTTTAGTGAAAAGAAACTAGTTTTCAATTTTCAAATTGTTCACTATAGCAGATCAGAATTTCATGGATTTTCTACATGGTATCAGAGCCTGGATCAGAATAAAGATAGCACATGCAAAGTGCAAAACACATTGTTAAGTTTAGGTATGTTCTATGCTAGAGCAATTTATTTTAATTTTCCAATATCTTTTCTAGATTAGCAATCACATCAACGTTAAAGTAAACTGCAGATAGAACATAAATATAAATCGCAGAAGACAAGCCAAGACAAGAGGACACAAGATGTGGTGCCAGCCAGGGACAAACCCCACAATTTGGGGAAACCCTTGATCAATTCTTCTTTTACATTCTTCAAAGTTCAGCAGAGAAAGAGAGAGAGAGATAGTACATTTAGAATAGAAGTCAACACTTTGACTTTTGATATCTGCATGAGATCAGTTGAAGACATATAGCTTCAACTGATTCTCTCAGGTGACTCCACCACCTATCATAGTGTTGCCTCTCGTTCATTTGCAACACATAACCATGTGACACCATGTTGTACTATCACATGTGTTGAACCTTGATGATTGAGCTGCTCTCATCTTCATGCTACATCTTCCATGGTCTTATTCATCATCAAGCTGCCCATGCTCATGATCTCATTCATCATCATGCTGCCCTGCTCATATCATCATGCTGCCCATACATCACGCTGCTCATGATCTCATACATCATTATGTTGCTCATGGTCTCATACATCATGTTGCCCATACATCATTATGCTTCTCACGATCTCATACATCATGCTGCCCATAATCTCATACATCATGCTGCCCATAATCTCATACATCATGCTGCCCATACATCATTATGCTGCACATGATCTCATACATCACGCTGCTCATAATGCTGCCCATACATCATGCTTTAGTTCATATACATATCAGCCTTAGCTACTTGCTATGGCTTGCAGCCTAGCAAAGCAGCTAGGCTATAGTTCCAGAATCCTCTACACAAACATGCTGTCATCAGCTTCCTTGCACACAGTCCTATCATGCCCAAATAGTCCTTGAATATGTCATGCTGTCACCTACAGCAATGTGACATTATGACACCTGTTTAGATGACTGTAATAGGTCTCTTTGCTGCTCTTAGATATCTCCATTGACTGTGAATTAGGTGTCTCCATTGACCTGCTTGGACAACGTATATGTGCCTCCATTAATGACTGCGTTTAGGGTTGTTGACATCATCTTGAACAGTGTGTAAGTGATTGCGTTTAGGTCTCCATGAACAGTGTATAAATCCTAGCGTATAAGGTCTCCATGGACTATGTATGTATATGTGCCTCCTTTGCTGCATAAAAACCTTTGTTGGCTGTGGCCTAGGGCATCCTTAAATGTGATGGTTAGGTCTCTCCTTTAGGACTGCGTATGGAGCCTTCTAGGACAACGGATTAGGGTATTCAATCTGTGTCTTGAATCTTTCTTTTACTGCGGCAAGATCTCACTCAACTGTGGCTAGGATCCTCTCCTTCATGACTGTAATTTAGGGCTGCGTATATGGCCTTCACCTTCACTGCGTTTAGGCCATCATCCAGTGTATATTTTAGGTGTCCCTCCTTCTCCAAAAACCCAAGACGTGGAGAGGAGGAGAACATATGAAGAGGATGTGTGTTACAAATGATTTCAGGTCCTCTATATTTATACTAAAACGTAGATGATGAATAGACACGACTATTGGGCTTCTGGGCCTACTCAAGTTGCTGGTCGGCTTGATAATAATTCCATAATCCAAATTAATTCGTATCTCCATAAATACTTATTGGAATCGGATGATCTTTAGATCAATCCTACACCTCTCAATGAGAGGGATCCAATAAAAATATCAGCTGCCATAAATAAGCTAACCCACATGGAGTTTGGCCTTAGTTGCCAATTTTAACACTCCCTCTCAACTAGGGAGAACTCCATCTGCTGATCCATATGTCTGACTGTACTGTCTCTGCCATCAGTGCCCTGCATGCTCTGCTCAGCTCTGCTGGCTCTGCTTAGCTTTGCTGGCTCTGCTCAGCTCTGCACAACTCTACTCAGCTCTTCTCAGTTCTGCTAGCTCTGCTCAGCTTTGCTGGCTCTGCTCTGCTCTGCTTAGCGTTGCTGGCTCTGCTCTACTCAGCTCTGCTGGCTCTGCTCTGCTGAACCATGAAGAAGAAGAATTGATCGAGAATGTCTCATACCATTCTCCACTGACCCGAAGTCAGTCTCAGAGTGCGTACGACTGGTCCTAGACCAGTCTCAACCGACGCGAAGTCAGCATCATAGTATGTAGTATGTACCACTCTTACTGGTCCCAGACCAGTCCTCCACTAACCTGAAGTCAGTCTCAGAGTACATACCACTGGTCCCAGACCAGTCTCAACCGACTCGAAGTCAGCGTCATAGTAGGTACAACTCCTACAACTGGTCCCAGACCAGTATCATTGATCCCAGATCAATGAAGGTCACGAGGATGTATCATACCATCCTCCACTGACTCAAAGTCAGTCTCAGAGTGTGTACCACTGGTCCCAGACCAGTCCTCAACTGACCCGAAGTCAGTATCATAGTGGGTACAACTCCTACCACTGGTCCCAGACCAGTATCATTGATCCCGAATCAATGAAGGTCATCCTAGCATAGGGAGTACAATAGATACAACGATGCGTCTATTGGTACTACTATGGTCCCTATCCTCATTTCCCTACTCATTGATCAGATGAGAGGTATTTCCCATGAGTCCCAGACTGCTTGGGTAGGATGCCTCGACAGGGGAACTTAATCAATCCTGTCCTCACAGGAGAACTTATCATCCTGCTACACAATCACCATGGAGAACACATCATCTAAGCCTCACAGGAGAGCTAATCATCCTGCTACATAATCGTCATGGAGAACACATCATCCAGACCTCACAGGAGAATTAATCATCCTGCGACATAGTGGTATCCAAACAGCTCACTGAAGGGCTTTCGTAACCAGACTGCTTCTCACGTCGTCATGCTAGCAGCAATATACTTTGCCTTAGCGGTGCTCAAAGCCACCGACTTCTGCTTCCTGCTCATCCAGGATATCAAAGCAGATCCCAAGGAGAACCAACACTGAGAAGTGCTCTAGTGATCCTCCACACTGCCTGCCCACTCAACATTTGAAATATTTCTGGTAGTGTATCTCAATCCATGAGAGATTGTGCCCTGAAGATATCTCAGAAGATTCTAGGCACCAATCCAGTGAAGCTCAACCAAATATGAGCTCACCATACTAACTGCAAAACATATGTCCGGACGGAGGTTCACCAAGAACATCAATGCGAATGAGTTTATGAAACTCAGAGGCATTTCCCAAATCTGGTCCGACATCATTGCCATGTAACTTCTAAAATTTAAGATCCTTGAGGTAGTCACAGGCTTGCAGTTTATCTTTCCACATTTGGAATCCAACTCCCTCTGTCTTCTACAAATGAGAGGGTCTACACTTGTCAGACATAGGTGTCGGTATGAGAGGTCTATCATCCACAACCTTCGAGTAATGGTTTGGATCGGTTTCACTCCTAGTGAATCTCAGCTTCATCAGACAACTATCAATCCTCTCATACTATGCCCGAGGTGTTTTGCTTCAAGCCATAGAGGGCTGATCCGGATTTAAACAGGAACGCAACAAATTACAGAGATAACCCTATACAAAAAGATGCAGCGGAAATAATACTTCATTTCATTAATGGGAAAATCTGAAATATGCTTACAACCAAAAATGGAAATAAACCAGCTAGGGCGATGGTAGCTTATCTCTGAGAAGAGATGTGATGGCTACATGCCTCTGAACTGTGTTACAATGAGGCTCGAAGGCCTATTTATTGTTGAGAAACAATGGAAAACCCTTAACATTCCAAAAACCTAACCTTAGGAGATGAAACGCCAAACTGTGGGCCCTGTTTGGGGTAAATTGGTACATCAACTTCCTGGGGTCGTAACTTTGGCATATGATCTCCGTTTGACGCATACAATAGCTCGTTAGAAAGATCTATCCGAGTACTACCATTGTTGGAATGGACCCATGTTGCCCTCGGATTCCCCAAAAAACGTCGTTTAGGGCCTCAAAACGGCTCCGGAAGTTCAGGACCCGAAAAATTGCTAAAAATAGTAAGTTGTGCTACAATTAAGGAAACTGAAAATGTTGAGAAAGACAATGGTGGGGGTCCAGGTGGACTTGGCAGGTGGCCACCAATATCCACCTGGATCATTCCTCCCCCCTTAGGAAGCAATGGTCCCCATTGCGTTGAGCTCCTCCATGAGATGAGGAAACTTTTGCTGAACTTGTTCCCTGGTGAGCCACTTGCTCTGCTGAAGGAGTTGGCCTGCTTTGACAACTCGATACAGTTGGAGATTCTGTTGGCGGGTGTTCTTGATCTGTGTGTCCATGATCCGATCAGTTGCAGCTTGTTCCATGCAATCTGGATTTAATTCTGTGGGTTTGAGCTGTTCTGCAATGTCGGATGTGTCTAGCAATGGTGGAAAGTATGGCCGAAGGTGGTCCACATTGAACACTGGGTGCAGGCCAAGGAATGGGGGAATGCTGAGCTCAAATGCATTGTCTCCCATAGCCTTAGTAATGGTGTAAGGACCATATCGGAGTGGTCTCAATTTCCGATAGGCTCCAGTAAGGCGTTCCTTTTGCAAATGCAACCAGACTTTGTCGCCCACCTGAAACTTGTGTGGCACCCGGTGTTGATCATGTCGCTGCTTGTACTTGGCATTTGATTTCTCAAGAATGTCATGGACCTGCTGGCGAATATGTTGGATGCGCTCAATGAAGCTGGTGGCCTTATCTGTTTCGGACTGGACATGAGCTGAATTCATGTGAGTAGCTGCAAGTGGCATGGCCACATCAATGGGGCATAGTGGCTGGAATCCCAAGCCCACCTGAAAAGGGCTATGGCCAGTGGAGCTGTGAAGAGCTCGGTTGTAGCTGTGCTGAACATAGGGGAGGCTCTCGTCCCATGTGCGTGGATGCTTTGAGTTATACATGCGCAGAATGTGCACAATCATCCTATTGACAACCTCTGTCTGGCCATCAGTTTGAGGATGGAAGGCTGTGGACTTCGTGAGTTTGGTGTCCAGCATTGACCAGAGACTGGACCAAAATGTGCTGAGAAACCGACTGTCCCGATCTGAGATGATAGACTGTGGGATCCCAAAGTGCACCCACACTCGTTCAAAGAAGAGTTTAGCAGTGGCTTCGGCTGTGATATTCTTCTTGCAGGCCACCATAATGGCCATCTTCGAGAACCTGTCGACGACCACAAAAACACAGTCATTTCCATGCTTAGTGGAAGGAAGGCCTGACATGTAATCCATGGAGATGGATTCCCAAGGTCGACTAGGGGTAGGCAACGGGGTATAGAGGCCGTGCTTCTTAATGGTCGGTTTGGCAATGGCACAGGCAGTACATGATCTGATGTACTTCCCAACATCCTGTCGAAGATTCAGCCAATAGAAATAATTTTGCAGTACTGCCACTGTTTTCTCCCCCCGAAATGCCCAGCAGCCCGACTGTAGTGTGCTTCCCAAATCATCTTGGCACGCTCGCTTGAAGGAACACAAAGGTGACCGAGGTGGCATAATAGGGCATCCTGGAGGTGAAAATCTGCAACACGCCGACCCTCCAAGAGTGTCTGGTATGTGTGGCCGAATTCTGGGTCGCTTTTGTAGAGAAGTGGCCAATCAAAAGTCTCGTGCCCACAAGAGTTGAGCACGGTGGTTAACGCCATGATCGGTGGTCGACTGAGGCAATCTGCAACATTATTGGTGCTGTCCTTCTTATACTTGATATTCAAATGGAACTGTTGCAGGTATGTAGACCACTTCTGATGGCGATCATTCTGCAATTTCCCTTGGGTCTGTATGAACTGCAGGGGTCGGTGGTCTGTGTGGATGACCGTTTCCTTCCCCAAAATGTAATGCTTCCATTGTCGGCAGGCCTGTACAATGGAATACATCTCTTTATCATAAGTGGGGTACTTCCGGACTGTGTCTGAAAGTGTTTCACTGTGATATGCCACTGGATGTCCATGTTGAGTAAGGACTGCCCCAATAGCATAGTCAGAGGCATCTGTCTCGACCTCAAATGGTTGTTGTAAATCTGGTAACGCGAGCACTGGTGCCGTGTAGAGGCGATCCTTCAACTCCATGAATGCCTTCTGTTGAGATTCAGACCAAAAGAATTTTGCTTTAGCCTCTCCCTTGGTGACTTGACTCAAGGGCTAAGAAATATGAGAAAACCCCAACACAAACCTGCGGTAGAAGTTGGCAAGACCCAGAAAGCTGCGGAGCTCTGTTAGAGTGGTTGGAGAGGGCCAATCCCGAATGACTTGGATCTTGGCTGGATCGACATGCACCCCCTGTTCATCAATGATGTATCCCAGATACTGAACCTGGGTCATGCCAAAAGTGCATTTCTCCAAATTGGCACATAGCTTGTGTTGCCGCAGTGTTTGGAGAACCTGTCGGATGTGGTGGAGGTGCTCTTCCCAACTCTGGCTGAAGATCAGAATGTCATCCAAGTATACTACTACAAAGGAGTTGGTGAATGGCCGCAAGATGTCATCCATTAGCCTCATAAAGGTTGCAGGAGCATTCGTTAATCCGAAAGGCATGACCAACCATTCGAAGAGGCCCTCCTTGGATTTGAAGGCAGTCTTCCACACATCAGAGGGTTCGATTGGTACCTAGTGATATCCTGACTTCAGATCGATCTTGCTGAAATATTTCACCCCCTTTAGTTGGTCTAGGAGGTCATCAATCCGCGGGATCGGGTGCCTATTACGGACAGTGATCTTGTTGAGCGCCCGATAGTCAATACAGAGTCTCCACGTCCCATCCTTCTTCTGTACCAACACGATCGGGCTCCCACAGGGCGATGAACTCAGACGGATGTGACCTTTCTGCAGGAGCTCCTGAATCTGCCTCTTGATTTCATTGTTCTCCAGAACGGAGCACTGATAAATTGGTCCATTGGGTAGCGGCGCACCTGGGGTCAGATCGATGGAGTGCTTGACTTGACAGTGCAGAGGAACCCCTGCCGGGGAGGTGAAGATGTCCTCGTACTCCTCCACAATCTTGTCCATCTGTAGTTGTCGTGCAGAGGGACCCCGTTTGGAGGCCGCGGCCACTGTCTTCTTCTTTCCTTGAGGGCGTATCATCAGGAAAACAAATTTCCTGGTTTTGGAAATGATCTTACTGCATTGTTTTGCAGTAATCAAAGAGATGGCGGCAGGTGGTGCTACCTCTGGTATCCTGAACAACTTATTTCCCAATGTAATAATAACAGCACGGGGCCTTGATTCATACACAGCATGTCGCTTCCACAAGTATGGTTGTCCTAGTAATACATCACAAACTTCAAGGGGAGCAATGTCACACAATACCTCATCCGTGAAGGGCTTGATGTTGTATGGAAGGCGACACTGCTGGCTCACGCGAAGATCTCGTCCTTGGTGAAGCCACCCAATGGTGTATGGTTGTGGATGTGCTGTGGTCAGTAAGCCCAACCGCTTCACGACCTCTGCCGAAATGAGGTTCTTTTGACTCCCGCTATCAACAATGAACTGTATCGGGGAGCCCTTTACCCACATCTGGGAGTGGAAGAGACGCTCCTCCTCCTCTGGATCTTCGGGTTCATTTTTCTGGATCTTTGCGGTAGCAACAGTGGCGCTGGGATCCGCATCAATGATCTGCTTCCCCTTTTCATACCCCTTATCGGGTTCTGACTCAGAGTCGGAACATGCATCTGATTCTGAAACCTTTAGTTCAGCCACCAGTGACTGCTTGGCCCGACACTCACTTGTGTTGTGAGTGGAGCTCTTATGGAACTCGCACCATTTTCCAGTGTCCTTTCTCGGCTTCGTGGCGCTGTTCTTTGCTTGCAGCTTCGGCTGGTTGTCTTGGGCTGTCCCGCCTTGGCTTTGTCCTTTGTTCTGTGGTTTAGGGGCACCTTTCCCCTGTTTTGGATTCACAGATCCAAAGTCTCGCTTCTTTTGTTTAAACTTCTGCTCGACCTTGACGGCATATCGGTATGCTGCGCCGAGCGAGGGGATGTTTAGGAATTGTATTTCTTCCTGGATGTACTTGTGCAGGCAGCCACGGTATTTGAGTATCAAATGTTGCTCCGAATCCTTGATACCCAACTTTGTGCGAAGGGTATGGAAAAGATTGGTGAACTCCGGCACGTCTTGGTCCCTTCCCTGCCGCAGTGTGGTCCACTTTATGTATTCATCCTCATAGCTTCCAACAGGGTAGTACTACTCCTTGATGGCATCCCGGAACGAATCCCAGGTGGGTGCGGCTGAAAATAGTGAGCCAGTACTTTCATCCTTCTGCTCGCAGTAGGTTTCCCACCAGTCCTTGACGTGGGGGGCTGCTTTGAGAAGAGCAAAAACAATCTTTTCCCGACTCGAAAATTCATGAACAGAAAAATAACCCTCTAGCAGATTTAACCATTTATCTATGGCATCTGCGTCTATCTGACCCTCGAATATGGGGATTTCAAAATTAACTTGTACCTTAAAGGGTGTGGCGTTTCCAGAGTAGCTGCTGGAAGCCGATGCGTCGCTTCTGGGTAGCCGCTGAAGGATCTGGGCAAAACTGTCCATCATCGCGTTCCGTTGTCGCTCGAGGGCTTCTTCGAGCAAGATTTTGATGGGATCTCCTGCCCCCTCGTCTTTCTTCTCGTCCGCCATGGGAGGCCGTCGAGATTTGCGAGGCTGGTCTTGCAAAGGTTCAACCAGTTCAAGCCCTAACTCCTTATATCCCGACCTTGTTGGGGACATACAAAGAAAAACAGAGAAAAAAGCAGACCGCTCTGATACCACTGATCCGGATTTAAACAGGAACGCAACAAATTACAAAGATAACCATATACACAAAGATGCAGCGGAAATAATACTTCATTTCATTAATGGAAAAATCTGAAATATGCTTACAACCAGAAATGGAAATAAACCAGCTAGGGCGATGGTAGCTTATCTCTGAGAAGAGATGTGATGGCTACATGCCTCTGAACTGTGTTACAATGAGGCTCGAAGGCCTATTTATTGTTGAGAAACAATGGAAAACCCTTAACATTCCAAAAACCTAACCCTAGGAGATGAAACGCCAAACTGTGGGCCCCGTTTGGGGTAAATTGGTACATCAACTTCCCGGGGTCGTAACTTTGGCATATGATCTCCGTTTGACGCATACAATAGCTCGTTAGAAAGATCTATCCGAGTACTACCATTGTTGGAATGGGCAACATCGGTCCATTCCATGGACCCATGTTGCCCTCGGATTCCCCAAAAAACGTCGTTTAGGGCCTCAAAACGGCTCCGGAAGTTCAGGACCCGAAAAACTGCTAAAAATAGTAAGTTGTGCTACAATTAAGGAAACTGAAAATGCTGAGAAAGACAATGGTGGGGGTCCAGGTGGACTTGGCAGGTGGCCACCAATATCCACCTGGATCAAGGGCTTTCTTCCATCTGTATACATGAGATTCCTGATCATGAATCTCAAACTCCTCAGGTTGTTCCAAACCTGTGGACTTGCTGCATGAGGGGAATGGTCCCCCTCATAAGATTTTCCTTTGGTACATTTCAGACATGTACCTTCATGCTCTTTATGAATTCAGGCATTCCTGTCACCATCTGACTTACAGACCTTCGGTGCTGTGTCAATGGACATGGTGCCTAGTGGACTTCCTGCAACTTGATACAACTCTGAACTCGAAAACATCTTTGAAAAATCTATTTTCAAACACGTACCTTTCTATCGATGAGTGCCACCCTGTAACCTTTGACTTCCATTGATGAAATGGACACCAGGTTCTTCTTGCGATCAGGTACATAAGAGAAATTCTGTAAATGAATTGAGTTATCCTCATTCAATTGAGGGATAACATTCTCAACATCCCTTCCAGGATAGGTGGCATTGGCTCCAAGTATAATCCCACGATTATCTATCTGATGAAGTGCCTGGGGTTCCTTGCTTTCTTTGAAGAGTCGATTATTTCTCCTTGATGAACTGTATTACCTGTCATTCCCTTGACCTTGGAATGATTTGTTTATCTTCATCAAGAGAAGTGTCTCTGCCATTCAGACAATCCTTCGCATAATGGCCGAACTTATTGTAACCAAGGCATCTGTCTTTCCTTCCACCCTTAGATCCGAACTTCCCGATGAAGTGATCTTTAGGTAGGCCATCAGAACCTTCCGCTGCACCATTCTGATAACATTCTCTGCTCTGACTTCACCCTGGGTGAATTATGAGGAACCCATTGATCCTTTTGTCTTGTCTCAACTGTCTTCAGTGATTGCTCTTTCACTCTTGCTTGGGCATTGTCTTCACCTCAGCTCTGATACCATGTTAAGTTTAGGTATTCTATGCTAGAGCAATTTATTTTAATTTTCCAATATCTTTTCCAGATTAGCAATCACATCAGCATTAAAGTAAATTGCAGATAGAACATAAATATAAATCGCAGAAGACAAGCCAAGACAAGAGGACACAATATGTGGCGCCAGCTAGGAACAAACCCCACAATGTGGGGAAACCCTTGATCAATTCTTCTTTTATGTTCTTCAAAGTTCAGCAGAGAAAGAGAGAGAGAGAGATAGTACATTTACAATAGAAGTCAACACTTTGACTTTTGATATCTGCATGAGATCAGTTGAAGACATATAGCTTCAACTGATTCTCTCAGGTGACTCCTTCACCTATCATAGTGTTGCCTCTCGTTCATTTGCAACACATAACCATGTGACACCATGCTGTACTGTCACATGTGTTGAACCTTGATGACTGAGCTACTCTCATCTTCATGCTGCATCTTCGATGGTCTTATTCATCATCAAGCTGCCCATGCTCATGATCTCATTCATCATCATGCTACCCATGCTCATATCGTCATGCATCATTATGCTGCCCATGCTCATATCATCATACTACTCATAATGCTGCCCATACATCATGCTGCTCATGATCTCATACATCAGTATGTTGCTCATGATCTCATACATCATGCTGCCCATACATCATTATGCTGCACATGATCTCATACATCATACTTCTCATAATGCTGCCCATACATCATGCTTTAGTTCATAATCTCATATCAGCCTTAGCTGCTTGCTATGGCTTGCAGCGTAGCAAAGTAGCTAGGCTATAGTTCCAGAATCCTCTACACAAACATGTTGTCATCAGCTTCCTTGCACACAGTCCTATCATGCCCAAATAGTCCTTGAATATGTCACGTTGTCACCTACAGCAATGTGACACTATGACACTTGTTTAGATGACTATAATAGGTCTCTTTGCTGCTCTTAGATATCTCCATTGACTGTGAATTAAGTGTCTCCATTGACCTGCTTGGACAGCGTATATGTGCCTCCATTAATGACTGCGTTTAGGGTTGTTGACATCATCTTGAACAACGTATAAGTGACTGCGTTTAGGTCTCCATGAACAACGTATAAATCCCAGCGTATAAGGTCTCCATGGACTGTGTATACGTGCCTCCTTTGCTGCATAAAATCCTTTGTTGGCTGTGGCCTAGGGCGTCCTTAAATGTGGTGGTTAGGTCTCTCCTTTAGGACTGCGTATGGAGCCTTCTAGGACAGCGGATTAGGGCATTCAATCTGTGTCTTGAATCTTTCCTTTACTGCGGCAAGATCTCACTCAACTGCGGCTAGGATCCTCTCCTTCATGACTGTAATTTAGGGCTGCGTATATGGCCTTCACCTTCACTGCGTTTAGGGCATCATCCAGCGTATATTTTAGGTGTCCCTCCTTCTCCAAAAACCCAAGACGTGGAGAGGAGGAGAACACATGAAGAGGATGTGTGTTACAAATGATTTCAAGTCCTCTATATTTATACTAAAACGTAGATGATGAATAGACACGACTATTGGGCTTTTGAGCCTACTCAAGTTGCTGGTCGGCTTGATAATAATTCCATAATCAAAATTAATTCATATCTCCATAAATACTTATCAGAATCGGATGATATTTAGATCAATCCTACATCTCTCGATGAGAGGAATCCAATAAAAATATCAGCTGCCATAAATAAGCTGACCCACATGGAGTTTGGCCCTAGTTGCCAATTTTAACACAATCAAGGAAGATTTTTGAAGTGGTCACAGTCTTGAAGGACTTTAGCGAAGGTGGAAAGGAGCAAGATTTAGTGACTTTTCTAGATTGTTTGGACTCTGGAGGGCCAAGTTCGCTAGGCAGGAGGCTGAGTATTTGAGTGGAGCACATCTGAGCTGTGTTATACTTCTGGTCTAGGCTGCAGGCTTTTCTGAGGTGATAGCAGGTTCATATCTCTATTTTGAAGGAGGCCGAGAGGCCTAGGAGGCAGTCTAACCTAGGCCACATACATAGGAAGGAAGAGCAAGCAATTTAGGCCTATTTTGGAGGGTAAACGCAAAAGGTAGCCGCAGTGAGTTATGGCTGATGTGTGCCCTAACTAGGTCTATCGGAGCTCAGAATAGTGCATAGTTGCCAAGGACAAAGGGAGAAAAAATAAGGTATGTGTGTCTCCTTTTGTTGATGTTGTTCTACTAGTGGATAGAGCCCAATTTGGATAGTTTTGGTGGCATCTTAAGTATAGGTGGAGGGATGTTAGTAGGTACCTAATTGTGGCTAGAGAGTAGATCTTGTGAAGGACAACAAGAGTGCTAGCAGTAGTAGAAATATTCAAGCCCAAATGTTTGTAGACTTTAACAGACTAAAGGAGTAGTGAAGTGGGCAGCCTCCAAAGGCCTAAGGAAAATCTTTTGTGAAAGATTATAGGTTGTTAGTGGGCAGGTTTTAGAGAGCTCTCTGGAGAAGTGGGATGGATTGCCAAGGGTTGAGAGCAGATCACTGTCTAGAGGGAGCATCAAACTTCATATCTTGGAAAGGGAGGATTATGATAGTGTTGGAAGATAATGGCGTTCGTGAAGCAGGCTATCCCACCTCCACAAGATGCCCAACAATTGGCCCAACATAATAAGAATGATATCAAGGCAAGGAGGATCATTCTAGAAGGGGTCAAAGGTCATATAGTGCCTCATATCCATGAGAAAAAGACAAAATATGAGATGTACGATACAATCCTGAAGTTGTATCAGAGTACCAGTGATACCAGGAAGCTTGCTCTTAGGTAGAAGTTGAAGAGTATCTGGATGAACAAGGATGAGCCCATCGTCCCATATTTGACAAGGTTCACTAAGGTACGAGATGAATAAGGTGGGGTTGGCGTGGTTGTATCTGATCATGAACTTGTGAGTTTTGCCTTACTTGGAATTCACAAGTCGTGGAAAGCGTTCTAGGATGCTGTTAGTAGGAGAGAGAACTTCCCAAATTGGAAAAGGTTTTGGATTGATTGCATACAGGAAGAGATCTGAAGAGGAAACATAGAAGGGAGTGTTGATTTGGGGTAGCATCGGATGTGCTCTAGCCACGAAAATTGGTGGAGAGGCTAAGCCACATGAGATCTCCAATACCTAGAAAGGGTTTGGCCAGATTCTAAACAGTTTGGGAGATATTAAGATAATTAATATTTTTAATGGAGTCCCTAAGTCTAAACTTAGGGAAAATAAAATATTAATGTGAATTAATATAAAACTATGTTAGAAGAGTCCAAAAGTCATGGATCAAGCTAGTTCTAATCTTAGCCGTTGATTAGGGACTTAATCTCGGCCATTGAATTGTCAATGAGAAAAGTATAAGAGGAGGCTTGAGGGTCACATGAAGAACACACCGAGTTGATCAAGATTTCGACTTTTTGGGGCTGGGTTTGTTGAGGAAGTTGAGGGAGTGATTAGAGTTGCAGCTGAGGGGCAACGATACAGAAGCAGAGAGGCAGAGATAGCACCAGGAGGATCAGCGCAGTAGTCGAGAGTGAGGGATACAAAACTAGCCAGGGGTTCACGCAGAGGCAGTCAAGAGCTGCGCAGTGCCTCAGAGGGCCAACGTGGGTGACGCAGAGGGCCAGAGGGCTGACGCAGGCCAAGCCAGAGTGACGCTAGGCAAATGCTGGGCCAAAAAGGGCTGATGCTGTCCCTAGAGGCTGACGCTAGGGTTTCGTGGGGTAGATTGGAGCCGTGAAGCTGCTGGAGTGATTATTTGGGGTTTCAGCCGGAACATCTGTCTCCGACTGAGAGGTACTACTGTCGAGATTATTCTCTGTTGGGTGAGCCAGTTTTGGCACCCAGATTGTATTCATAAATTGCATAATAATAAAACCCTCAGATAGCTGCACCGGTTTTCCCGCATTGGGTTTTTTCGGGGACATTGGTCCAAAAACAACAGTGTCACTTGTGTGCTTGTCTTTGTCTTCTTCAGTTGATGATTTGTAATGTGTTGAGCATGTACTTGTATTTATTTTTAGTATTTACATGGTAAATAACTCGTTAATTAATCAAAACAAGTAGGCAGAAATAAATCAGAAAAGTACATGAAGGGTTTCTAATGGGTTAGACTTAGAAATTTCAACAGGGAGATCAGTAATTACTGAAGACAAGGAGAATTGTGCCCTGGCAGGTAAGAGTAGCAAGGCTAAGGCCAAGAAGGTCCAAGGAGAGGCCGGGTCCAATGAGAAGAGAAAGAAGGATCTAAGTAAGATCAAGTGCTTCCATTGCCATGAGTTTGGACACTATGGTAGTAAGTGTCCTAATCAAAAGGAGTCCAATAAAAATCATGTTGTTGCATCAACGAAGGTAGATGCATTTTCTGCCCAGTTTGAGAAAGATTTCTCATTGATTGCTTGCATGGCAGGGTCAGTAGATAGCAATATATGGTATATTGATTCAAGAGCATCCCTCCACATGACTGGGAACAAGACGAGTTTCAACCACCTGAAGGAGAAGGACATGCAGTTTCAGATTGAGCTAGGAGATGATGGTTAGTATGCAACTAGGGGAGTTGGTACTATCAATTTTTAGAGGGAGTCAGGTAATTCTCTTCATCTCAAAGATGTTCTCTATGTTCTAGGATTGAGGCAGAATCTTGTTTCAATAGCTACCCTTGAGGACAAGGGATATGATATCATCTTCAACAGAAGTAAGGCGTACCTCCAACACTTAGCTTTTGGATGTAAGAAGCAGATAGGTGTGAGGGTGAAGAATATCTACAAGTTGTAGGTAGAGATAGGTGTAGCCTTGAGCAGCAACGCAGGGAGTGCACAAAGTAGAGAAGTGGTGGTTGAGCGAGAGCAGGATAGATCTCTCAAGATGGAGCCTCAACCAATATCTCAGTTTTAGGCTAAGCTAGTTGGCAGTTGGGCTGACCAATAGGATGATGATGATGAGGACCATAGCCCAGGGCGAGTGGAGGCAGCCACTCAGTCAAAGACTTCTAGTATAGGGAAAGTTCGAGCCAAGTGGGCAGAGGATTTGGTTAAGGGAGATCAAAAGAGAGTTGAGTCTCCCAACATCAAGAAGCAAACACACAGGTACACAAGGTACATGGCACTTATGACTAAAGAGGTGGACTTGCAGAGCATGGTGGGAAAGAACAGGGCTTCAAAACAGATTTGCAGAAGAAAGCAAGAAATCTTCTAGTTCAAATGGAGTAGTTGTAGCAACAGAGAATGTGGTAGAGTTGGAGACAGATCCAGGTGGATGAGGTTCTTCCAAGAACACCTTCCTCGCTAAGAGGGAGTGTTGAAAATAGTAGCAAGAAAGTTATTCCTTGATTTGTGCCTTAATTCAAGGAGTCAAATTTGAGTTTCTTCTTTGTCATACTCAATTTCCTAAAAATTAGGAGATTCCCTATAATTTAGGACGAGTTCCTATGATTTAGGAATCAGTCCCTAAAAATTAGGACGGATGCAATTAACCGATGTGTTGAAATTGAAGGACAAGTTCTTGGTTTTCTAGTGTGAGTTGATTGAGGAAAAACACAAGTGATTGAGTTCAAGTGGTTGATTTGAAATAGGACGAGTTGCATGAACATTTAACTCATGCTAACTCAATCAATCACAAAATAATTTCTTAATTAGAAATTCACTAATTTTAGCCATCTGAATTGCTATAAAGGAGTGAATGCACATTGTTGATCATTGTTTTGGTGAGCACAAGTTGGTGAGACCAAGCAATAGAAAGCACAAGTTTGTGTGTGGAGATTGTAAGAGAAAGAGAACAAGCCTAGGTGAGGCTTGTGGGAGTTTGAAAAAGGACGACTTCCTTGGGTTAGGAAGCAGGGATCAAGGTGCAAGCAAGGGTGTTTCAATTTAGTGTAAATAGAGAGAACATGGTTGTTCACTAATGAAACTTTATTGTATTATAAAAGATTCATTGTTCAACCCATGGTTACGGGGGAGCGCCCCCCCCCAAACCCGCTCCCGAAGCACGCTCCGGGGGGGAGCACATCGGGAGCGACCCCCAGAGTGCGTTATCAAAATTCGCTCCCTAATTTTTTTTCGCTCCCTGCCAATTTAGGACTGATAGAGGGATCTATTGAAGATTGGAAACAAGATTTTTTCCCTAGTGTTGATTTGTAGTTCATGGTAATGTTAAATTCTTAAAGTAAAAGTGACATTCTCCTTTATCTTTCATTTTCATCCTTTTAATTTTTTAACATTATCATAAAATGACTCAGGATGTTTGAGAGTGGTTTTGACCTCAATGGATTTCATATGGAGAAAGTAGAATTTTAGATCTCACTCAAAATCCAACAAACTTATCATTTTTTCAGGATTTCAGGTTGTGGGGATTGCAATGTTTCCATTGGATTTCGTCATGTACTAGGGTATGTAACTTGTATTTAATCAAGAGCATCGAACCCTCTATGCGGGGGAGACTCCCAATAACCAAGAGCACCTAGGGTACTAGGGTATGGAACTTGTATTTAATCAGGAGCACCAAGGTCATTCGACTATGCAGGAGGGGACTCCCAATAAAGCACGAGACAAGAAATTAGAAATTTCTTGTGGCAAGAGGGTCAAGCAGTAGATAATAGAATTACTTGTCTTTTCTAGTTTCTAGTACTTTTTATAACTATTGACTCTTTGATATTTATTATGGTATTTTTTTGTAAACAATATATGACAATTTAAGTTTGAAGTTTGAAGTTGGCATTTATAACTCGCTGGTAATGAATTATGAATATGATGCTTTGTGAAAGTTGAAAGTTGAAACATTTCATTTCATGTAGATATTCTTTGTTGTCATTTGGTTAGTTGGTAATGGTAATGGTTACAAGTACAAGTTACAACTTTTGTGATCAATGATGGTAAATGTTATATATCGAATTTTGAAAGCTTGAAACTTTAAGATTGATGAATCATGAGACTCGATATGTTGTATGTTATTAACTTGTGGACGTGGTTTATTGAAGATTATAACTTCTAGATGATTGATGTTATATGGTTCAATCCATGTTTTTATGTTTTTTATATCTAATTCATCATTCTACATGCTTTTGTTGACATATATGCATCAAAATATATATAAATATATATTATATGAAAATTCGCTCGCGAACTGGGAGCTTTTGAAAATGTCGCTCCCCGCTCCTGCTTCCGCTTCCGCTCCCCGCTTTCGTTCTCGCTCCCAAGTAACCTGGGCTCAACCTTCTTCAATAGAATTCTCAATAACAAGCAAAGGGTTTTCCCATTTGGGTTCCCTAGACAATCATGTGTTGTTGTATTGTGTAATTGTGCTTTTATTTTTGTTCCTATTCTGCTGCAAATTTGAAGTAGAGAAATTCTTTGTTTTAGTGAAAGGAAAGTAGTTTTCAGTTTTCAGATTGTTCACTATAGCAAATCAGGATTTCATGGATTTTCTACAGTTCCTGATAGCTGAAACATAACTTCTTCTTTCTCAACTCCTTCTAAGTCTCCTCATCCAACTTCGGTTTCCTAGTCCCCTCCTTTTGTAAAGGTTTAACCTCTTTGCTCTTCTGGGGAAAGGAAGGCTCAGGGGCGAATCTGCTCTTAGGAACAATATCTTGCATGTCCCTGGCTCTATTAATTGTATCTCGTAAAGTGGCGGGTTGATATCCCTTAACCCAACCACGTAGAGGCTCAGAAAGCCCCTCCACAAATAGCATCATCAACCATGCCTCAAATATGTTTGTGACTATAACTGTCAATCTCTGAAACTCTGAGATGTATGCCTCCAGATTGCCTATCTGCTTGAGTTGAGCCAAATCTCTAAAATGAATCTCCAGGTCCTTCTCGTCAAAGCGCTTTATGTGTCTCTGCGCGAACTCAGGGTATGCGATGATGCTAGCATGACCCGTGGTCACTAACCCATGATACCCCCATCCAGATGTAGTGTAGCCAACTTAATGGCATCAACCTCGATCATTTGATGTAAATTAAAATAGGTGTCCAACTTTTGGACCCATGATCTAGTTGAGCGTTTCGATGACCCATCAAAACACATAATAGACACCTTCCCTAATGTCTTTTGGAGCTCAGTGTTCTGCCTCATGGTATTCTACACACTCTTGGGCTTGTTCTTCATCTGAAGGTTGCAGAAATTTGTGAAGCTCATGGCAACTTGGAAGTCTTGTCCCAACCTCCTATACTCCACCAAATAATCCCCGAAGGGAATTTCCTGGTCATTCTATTCCACTTGTTTAGCTGCTGTCTCATTGAGAAACTGTGTCATGGTGGGTCTTGATGACTTACTATATATGTGGGGTTGGCTGTGTACTGTTGTGCGTGCATGGCTAGCTTCTCCACTGTTAGACCCCTCGCCATTATTAGGGTCCTTATTATGCTGCTCCCTCATTGGAGTTTCGGTGGAACCCACCTTGCTTCCTAAGTTTCTCATCAAATCCACCATCTCGTTTTGGCCTTTAGCCAAGTCATTTAGGACACTAAGCAAGCTGTTAAATTCTTGATTCTCCTTGTCTCCCATGATTGTTTTACCCTTCTCAAGTGGTCCTGCTGCCTCTCCTTCTGCCTCAGGAGTTTCTTCTTCCTCTGAAATTGGAGTAAGCTCTCTGACCCTATACTACCTTTTTTAAGGGACGTATATCTTCAAAACTCATCAATCGAGGTTACTTAAACCTCATAGCTATCCAAGAACATGCTCTGATACCACTGTAAGATACCCTCCTCGAGATACCTTAAGTTTTCCACTAAATTTCTGAGTTTTTCTTGTGATGGTCTTTGTGAAGTTTCGTCAAACAGTTTATGACTGAATGGTTGTAGATGCACTTTTAATAAATTTCAGACCATACAGAGATACACAGTGCCAAGAGAATGCTCCCAAACTCTTTCCAATAGCATGATATTGTTTATATTAAATTCATAGAGAGGAACACCATAAATATGCACTATATAACAATCAGAGATATCTTTCTCCACAAAGGACAACTCAGAAATATTCAGCAAAATACATATATATATATATATATATATATATTTCAAAATAGATAAGATGGTTGTACAATACAATCGGAACAAATAACGTGGTATTTGCTTTAGCAGAATTGATGCTATAGGCCTCCTCTAATAGTGTAAGTAGCTACACACAAATTCAGCTCAAACACACATACCCAGTGACCATTTCCACAGTAGAGAGACTCAGCTTCTTAGCAGTGATGACTATGCTGATATACGCAGGCCTTAGAGCATATTCGCCCTCTGTTGAATCAACAGTTCGACCACCTTCCACATGTGAGCTCAACGAACAAGTAAGAATGCATTGACTTCTGATAGCAATCAAAATGTGGCCCAGGAAAACACCATACTTGGCCCTCTTCCTTTATAGTAACCATGGTCTGTCCACGCAAGAAACTCAACCCCTTTTTGTTTCAATGAAGCTTAGCCTCTTGAGTAGCAGAACTCAGACCATATGGTGTATCAAACTTGACCCCTTATGACTGATAAACTCGACTTCCCTAACAATGAGGAACACGACCAACTCGACCAACAAACTCAGGGTGGACTCGACCCTCCTTTACCAATGAAATTCTAGCCAGCAAACTTGTGTTTCAACAATGGGAACTCAACCATTTTCTTCAACGATTTCGTCCAGATTTGGCTTGGCACTTTCACTTGAAAGAAGATATATAGGATACACAAAATCAAAAGGTAAAATCAATTGATAACACTGTTACCTCCATTATCTTCTACAAATCTTCTTCTCTCGTTAAGAAAAATGGCAAAATCTGAATGATTCCGCTCTCCAACTAGCTAAGGTGTATGGTCTCAAAACCGAAACTAGCAATTTGCAAGTAGGGTTTCCAAAATCCTAGACTCTTCTCCAAGAGCTCTCCAAAATTCCTTTTTCTCAAGTGGCAAAAGGCTAGAATGAGGAGAGACTCCTCATCTTCCCCTTCTTATAACTTATTTGCCACTTTTGCTAGCTTTTTACCCTTTCATTTTTATGAAGTCACTTTAGGGTTTTTTTCACTATATAAATTAAAAATGACTTTTCATCAGCCTAGGGCATGTCCCCTTTTCACCACTTTAGCATTTGTAATGTTTTTCCTGGGCGAATGATGTTCCCTTAGTTAATTTTTCCCTGCCTTAGCCTACGAGAAATTTGTTAGGCTATTAGAACTTCCCCTTATGCCTTCTAAGTGGTTGGGGACATTACACCCGCTTGCAGCCAATTGGTTTGGTTCCAACTGGAGGGTCCACTAGCTTCCAGGTTCCATTCTTTATGAGAGCACCATACTCTTTCTGCATTTCTTCTTTCCATTCATCATGAGAAGCAACTTCTTTAAAGGAGGTTGCTTCAAATTTAGTAGACATTTAATTCACAATCATAAGAAACATCCATATCAACAACTAAATTCAGAATCATCTACATCACCTCCATTTTGTCTGGTGGAACTTCTAGTTCATGTCTTTCCAATCTCATCAGGATGAACACTTTCAAGTGTTTTAGTGAGCCATTCCGAAAGGATTTTTTGAGATGGTATAGGTTGCTTTTTTGACTAAGATGGGGCAGCATCAAGATTTAGCCTTCCAATCCTCTCAATCACATCACTCAAAGTGACTTCTTGATCTGAAGAAGTGGTTGGAGCCTCATGAGGGGGAGGGAGAGCTTCATTAGGAGATTCCACAGATTGATCCAAGATAAGGATCCCCCCTTCAAGATATAGGAATTCATTATCAAATTCCTGAAAAGTTTTTGCATGACTGAGTTTGTCCATACGATCAAGTTGCCGCTCAACAACATTGTCAGTCTTGGGAGATTCAAGAAAAATGATATCTCTAGATACTATAAACTTCTCATTTACCTTATCGTAGAGACGATATGTTTTGGAGGTATTCTGGTACCCCAAGAAGATACACTTTTGACTCCTTGCATCAAGTTTGTTTCTTTGTTGCTTAGGAATAAAGGCATAGAAGGTGGAACCAATGTTGCACGAAGCGGGAGCGAAGCGGAAGCGCGAAGCGCGAAGCGCGGAAGCGCGGAAGCGTCATTTTCCAAAAATCTAGGGAGCGAAGCGTCCGCGGAAGCGTCTGCTATATATATATATATATATTTTTATATATTTTTTTGCATTTATACTCAAAACAAACATCCCAAATACCAAATTAATTGTAGAAGACATGAAAACATGCATATTTTTGCATAAATCAAGATAGATATGGCATCCATGATTCCATTGTAGTTACTAGTATGTACAACAATCATCTATATTCTAGCTATTACAAACATACATCAAATTTTTAAGCATATTATAAAACATAAAACATTTAAGCATATTATAAAACATAAAACATAGAGCATATTATGATTTATCTAGCAAGTGAGCAACTGTCAACATTTGTCATGTCCAAAATTCAAATAATAATGTTTACAAAATATGTCACTTGGTCACCGCCAAGCCAAAAAGGTTCAAAATTCAAATTCACAAGTCTACAAGTCTAATGAGTAATCTATAGACTATGACAAAAAGAAGTAGATTGTGAATATATCTACTAATCTCTCCTCCTTCCACCACGAATAGAACGTGATGGCGTGCCTCCACGTGGTGGCAATGAAGAAAATGGTCCCTGTGTAAGTCGTGGCACTGGAACTGATGAAGAAGAACCCCCTGCTGTTGGTGTTGAACCATGGAACCTAGGACCAGATGGGGGTGGGGGTGGTGGCATATCAACACGGTCATCATCATCCTAGAATCGCTCAAAAAATTCATGCAAAAAAAAAAAAACACTAGTTAACAAAAAAATTAAAAACATGAATTAGAGAAATGCTTTATAAGGGAAAATTGGAAAATTCATACCACAATGGACATACCTGGATAAGAGCATCCTCTAATTGCTCTAGTTGCAACACTCCATCCTCCAAATTGGGCTCCTCTGGATGCTTGTCCCAAGTCAACAAGTCTTTATTAGACTTTGCATCTTCACAGTAATGGGACAACAATCGCAAGTTGTAATGAACATAAACCAAGCTCTCTGCCCGGTCTAAACTCAACCTGTTCCTTTTAACACTGTGGATGAAAGAATAAGAGCTCCAACACCTCTCTGCAGAAGAAGTGTTTACCACCTGTGATAGCACCCGCAATGCCAAACTCTGTAGAAGTGGAGTAGGCCCTCCATGCATGTTCCACCACTCAAGAGCAGAAAAATGCTCTCGATCTTCAATTGAATGCATGCTCCCAAATGGACCAGTGTTGAGCGTATAGTTGCTCACCTGTCTCCGTACCAATGCAGCCTCCTCATTATCAGGGATTAATCTACTCAATGCAGCCATATATTTTTCGTGAACCTCTTTATCTTGGTGTGGTTTTTTCCTGCTTCCCCCCCCAGGTGCTGGTTTTGAAAGCCATGATGGATGATAGTACCTAGGTGTCAAAACATATGCTAATGCATGCAATGGAACATTTAGCATATCCCATCGCTTTTCCACCTCTTCACGAATATAATTGTACAAGGTGGTATCTCTAGGCTCAACAATGTCTTTAATCTGCCCCAACATGCTATCCATTTGCTCATACACCTCCCCAATTACTGGTCGATCTGAATCTGCAAACTTGATCATGTAATAAATTGGTTTGGTGAATTGCAAAACATATTTAACCTGTGACCAAAAGTAAGTGTCAAGAACAGTGTCCTTGACTACATTAGCAGTAGCACCATCTGTACACTGGTTAATTTCATCCCATGTTTCAACACACACCAGATTAGTTAAAGCTTGTCTCACCTTCACTAGCCGCCTAAAGGTGAGGTAATAACTAGCAAATCTTGTCTTTGCAATTTTAAGCAATTGCAACTTGGAGTAAGTGCCATAGAAGTAGTTTACCCTTGTATGCCCTGTGATGAATTTAATGAGCTGCTTCCCTTTCCTGTAAACCTCAGCAATCCACCCACATTCTTTGTGTTTCACAATATCATGCATCAAAAGGTTCAATGTGTGAACCAGGCACCCAGACCAAAAGATGTGTGGATGAGTACGCTCAATAATTTTTCCTGCTGCCTTACAATTTGCTGCATTATCTGTGATCACTTGAACCACATTATTCGGACCAACATCTTTGATTGATTTCAATAGGAGATCTGCAATGTTTTGTGCAGTTGCACTGATGGAGGAGGAGTCATGACATGCAATAAATACTGCACCCTTAGAAGAAACACCAAGAACATTTATCAAATGTTGGTTTCTAATATTTGTCCACCCATCTGATACAATGGATACCCCATAATCCACCCACTCATGTGTAAAACGTGTCAAAGCTCTTTGAACCTTAGCTTTTTCTCTTTCTAATAACACTGTTCTAGCTTTCTCATAGTTGGGGGCCTTGTATCCTTTTGGGGCTTCATTGATGGCCTTTACCATGTCATGCCAATAGGGAGAGCGAAGCACATTGAATGGTACACCGCAAGCACAAAGAAAACGGACTACCTTTCCATCCACATCATCCCTCCCAGCAACATTAAGGAAATCCCCTATTGTTTTTCTACCTCCAGAGGTTGCAGAAGTACCATGAGGAGATGGGCAACTACCAAATTTAGAGGTTGCACTTGATTCTGAATGAGTTTTTTGTTTCTTGTTTTTTTGTTGTGCAGCCATCTCTATTTTGATGTATTTTTGTCTTTGTTCACTTGAAATTTTTGGGCAAATGGCTACCCCCACAGAACCCTTTTTTTCATCACTCTCTAGCACCCCACAAAGATGCCTCCTCAGACGGGTATATGAACCCGTATATGGTTTTCCTCCATGACAATCATGAGGGCACATCCATTTGTAAGATCCACCACCCTTTCCCCCTTCAAGTTTGGTCACATAGTTCCACAAGGGATTTGATGTACCTTTCCCATCTTGTGCTTCAGTGTCCTCTTCAAGTTCATCCCCTTCCTCTTCAAACCCTTCCTCCTCATCATACATTGGGTCACTACTATTAGGACCAAGTTCATCCCCTTCCTCTTCCCCTCTATTCCTCACCCTTGCCATCATTAAAACCAAGAGTGGAATGATACATAGAAGCCAAAAGAACACCATCTTGGAATATGGATATAGGTGGTGGACAACCTGTAAATAAAGGAGCAAGTAGAAACAATGGGAAAGAGTAGGAGAGGGAGGAGAAAAATACAATTTTTTTTTCAAAAAAACAAGGGAGTTTGGGGTTTGAACTTACCTCTTTAGCTCTTGTAGATGAAGTCCTCCAAGCTCTTGCTCCAAGCTCCTCCTCCTTCTCCTAGCTCCTCCTTCTTCACTCCTCCAAGCTCTCCTCTCTTCTCCTCTTTTCTCCTCTCCTTTCCTCTCTTCTCTTCTCCTCTCCTCTCTTCTCTTCTCCAACTCTCATAAACTCAAAGTGAGAAAATGAGAAGAGAATGGGGGCTTTATTCTTTTCTAAACTCACCCTAAAGTGACCCTAACCCACCCCTAACCCACCCCCTCATGCTTAGTTAAGTTAGATTTTAAATGAAATTAAAAAAAAAAATTGATATGCGCGGGTTGCGTGCGGGTTGCGCCCGGGTGGCGTGCGGGTGGCGTGCGCTTCCGGGCAGGTTGCGTGGCGCCACCTCATGCCCGAACCGCATGCCGAAGCGCGATTCCGGGGGGGCGCAACCTCATTTGGCAGGAATCGTTTTAAAAATGCGGAAGCGCGCAACCTTAAAAACGGAATCGCGATTCCTCTATGGATTCCGGAACGCTTCCGCACGGGTCGCGGTTCCGGGTTGGGATCCGAGGGGGGGGGGGGCGATTCCTGCAACCCTGGGTGGAACCAAAGATCTTGAGATGCCTTATCGAAGGAATGTGGCCATACCATGTTTCATAAGGAGTCTTGTTACTTAGAGCATGAGATCGACAAATGTTTTTAATAGATATTGCACATAGAACCGCATAAACCTAGAACATCAGTTTTACATTTTTGAAAAACATCATTGAACGAACTGTATTTAAGATTGTCCCGTTCATTCTTTCAGCTGCACCACTTTGTTGAGGATTATATGGTACAGTTGTTTGATGTTGAATCCCATGTTGGAGAAGATAGTTTTCAAACTCATTTGAAGTATATTCTTTTCCATTATCAGTACGAATAGAGCCAATATGAGATTGTGCATCATTTTCAATCCATGTGTGAAATTTTTTGAAAGCTTCAAATTTGCTTTTCAGTAAATATACCCAACACATTCTGGTGTAGTCATCATATATTTATTTCCATTTGTAGAAGGAACAAGCACAGGGCCACACAAATCAAAATGAATCAGTTCAAGCTTTCTACGTGCTCTAGAAACATAATCACGAAATGGCTGTTTGCTATGTTTTCCTAGGATACAAGCATCACATTATTTCAATTTCCTTGCAATTGTTGGCAAACCAGTAACAACATTTCTCTTCAGTAAATGAAGACTCATAATTTAGATGTCCAAATCTTGCATCCCATAAATAACAAGATGGTAATGTACCTTCATTATATTGAGAACTGTATGCATAGTTCTGTGCACGAGCAAATGTTCCTTGCAACTTCAAGAGTCTTTCTTCCTCTATTCCCATCATGACAAGTGTGTTGTCTGATGATTTTCTCACCTCAACTTTGCCATCAAACATGTGAATGGAGTATCCTCGCTGGCAAATATGAACTAGGGACAACAAGTTTCTCCATAACTCTGGGAGGTAGAGAACATGCAGAAGAAATTCAGGGAGGCAATTTGAGCCTGATGGTGCCAAGTCTAGATGGCTTGAGTCTTGAATTGTTTGCAAAGTATACTGCTCCATCTACATTACCACTGAAGTCTTCAAAAAAATCTTTCATGAAGGTCACGTGGTAGGTTGCACCTGTATCAATTAGCCATGCATCTTTCAAGAAGCAAATGAAGTATGAAATTGATCTTCGGTTACTCCAATATTTCAATGTGCCACAATATAATGCAAAGATTTAGGTGCTTTACCTTTCCTTGGATCTGACGTTTTACCTTTATCTTCATTTCTTTCTTGCTGGATTCTGTCCCAAGAGAGTTTGCATGTGGATGCATAATGTCCATTTTTGTTGCAGCAAATACAATGGAAATCAAATTTTCCTCCTTGATGACGTTTACCCCCACTACCTCTGTTATTCTTCTTTCCACGTCCTCTTCTGCCACCTCTTCCTCTAAAAGAATCTTGTGCCTGATTCTTCTCCTTCTGTACAAGGCACACAACTTCTTTAGGAAACTGAGCAACTGTCATCCTCTTTCCAAAAGCTTTCTCCCTTTCTGCAAACTTCTCCACAAGAGTGTCAAAAGTAATATTCTTAAGTTGGGCACTAGCTTGTAAGGATTCAAGATAGTGAGAATATGTGGGATAGAGAGCCTTGATGAAAGTTGTGAGAGGAATGTCCATTTTAACTCCAGTGGCTTCTACATCATGCATGATAGCTCTAATTTCAGAGGCTAGGGCTAGGGGATCATCATCCTTCAACTCCAGGTTGAAGAGTTTGATCATCAACTGGACTACCTCGAGCTCTGAGTGTGAGTCATATAAATATTTCAACTTTTTTAAGGCATCAAAAGCATTGGTAATTGGAATTAAATGACAATTGACCCCTTCATTTATAGAAACAACAAACAGGGCATAGGCCTTGTTGTTCTTGTTCTCCCATATTTTAAGCTCTTTATCTGATGTGGGCTTTGTAGGTGGATTGTCACTTTCTCCTTCACAAACGTCTTTCCATAAGTCATTGCACATGAGGGTGTGCCTGATCGTTCTTGACCATTCATAATAGTTTTCCTTGCCAGTGAGTACCACTGCAACGATGGAGATGAGGGAATGGATCTTCAACAATGGACAAGCAAAAATGTTGCAATATAGTATTTGGTGAACAAATTTGATATATTTGTATAGACAATAAGGACATTTTATTGATTTTTAAACCATTTTCAACATTATCATAATAATCTCATGCTTCAAACTGTGGTACCAGAACCTGTATAACTCACATTACATGTGATGCAAATATCTACCCAGACAATGCTTGCTCTAAGCACAAGCTTAACACAACAGGGAAAAATATAATAGAAATTGTAAAGAAGAAACCATACTTAGCAAAGAAACATTCTTCAGCTTCTTAATGTCGGAGGGCTAGCCAGGATTGCTCGTCGAGCAGGGAGGATACAACGCAACATACAACACATTCAAATGCTACGTATAAAGTTTAAACAACCATACCGAGAGCGATTCCAGGTAGTGAAGTTGACAAGTTTGGGCTTATTTTATGAGTATTGGAGATGGAAATATCTACCCCCACTTCACACCTTTCCCAACTCATGCAATTTCTTTCATCCATTCCCTCAATACGCCGATGTTCCATGGCACGATTTTTAGAATATAAAGGTGTTATATACCTAGGGGGGATAATATGGGGTACAAAGGGAGGTACCCAAGGTAATAGTGTAATAATGGGATGGGCCATAGTAATAAATAAGGTGGTTAACCCGTATCATGTAAGGGACCACAAGTAGTTAGTAATAATATAATGGGCCCATGGTATTAGTTCGATGGTATGAGGGAACCATGGTAATGATCCATGGTATTGTATGTATGAGACCTATATAGAGGCTTGAGACTCCACATGGAGAGGTGTCAAGGATTATTGTATGAACAAGCATATGGCTTGTGGAGTGTTCTCTTTCCTTAAGGAGTGAATGTATGGTGTTGCCCTACCTTAAGGGTTGAATCAATAAAGAAGCATTTCTATCTATTTCTATCTTATTGTTTCTTGGGTTTATTTGCATTGTCTTATATTTTCAGATCAAATCTATAACAAGTGGTATCAGAGCACTTTCTTGGGCAAAAGTGGAGAAGTTTTTTTTATTTTTTGCAGGAACTTTTTGGGGCGACGAGTTTGCAGATTAGATCTGTACTTTTTGGGGTAAAATCTGCAAAATCTAATTGTATATCTGGATTCTTTGTGAAAAAATACCCGATTTCAAAAAAAAATCAGCCGAATCGGAGTCCGGATGAAGGAGATATCGCTGATCTAAAAAATCAGTGGTGTTGCAGACAATTTTTCGGGGCAGCGAGTTTGCAGCGCATATCTGGACGTTTTGGTGCAAAATCTGCAAAATCTAATTGTAGATCTGGATTGTTTGTGAAAAATTACCCAATTTAAAAAAAAAAACAGTCGAATCGGAGTTCGGATGAGGGAGATATCGCTGATTTAAAACCAACTCTTTTTTCAGAATTTTTGGTGACGGCGGGAGAGTTGCAACGCAGATATGAAATTCTAGTGCCTGGATCGAGATTTCTATCACATGGGCAGATGCAGAATGATTGTTCCATTTCTGAAAACAGGTCATAATAGGGATTCTGAGCAATATTGACTAAACTGTGACAATTTCAAATTTTCGCCAAGTAAGTGAATTTTTTCAAAACCCTCTTCATGGCGGTTTTATGTTTTACAAGAAATGATAATGGTCCTACTATTGAAGAATACATAAAAGCACAAAAGTCATTATGGACACATCATTGGAGAGTTTTTGTAGTGGGTAATTTGAAGATCAGGCGGCCACATGGTGCGGATTACTTAACCAAAAGAAGTGTTCCAACTTGCCCGATGAAGAATTTGAAAAATTACTTTTAGACAGATGGTCTCATGCTAGAAAACAAGATAAGGAGAAACATGTGGGGCTATTTCCTACTGGTATATCCTTATTACAGGTTCATGGATTGATTCAAAAGGAGAAGATCATTGTTTCTATAAATCCTAGTTGCAAGCATAATTTTATCAATGTTAATTTGGCAAAAAAATTGCAAGTTCCAGCAAAACACATTGAAAACACACAGGTGGATGATGAGGATGTTCAAGTGTATAAGGATTTGAAGATTTCTATGGATAAGTATGTGTTGCATGGTGATTTTTATACTTCAGAGATGGATAATATGGATGTTGTTTTAGGATATCCTTGGATGGAATCTGTGGGTACTATCAATATTAATGTGCAGAAGAAATTCCTGAACCTTTAGTATAAAAAGAAGAAAATTAGATTACAGGATATTTCCATCACTAAACAGGTAGAGTCCACAGAGGCTGAAGCAGAAGATGTTCCAGGGACTGACATATTAGATGATGGGCCATTGATGATCGACAATCAAACACAAACAGAGGCTGAAGTAGAAAATGATACAGGTGCTGATACATCAGATGAGGGTTCAGTGGTTGAAGTAATATTGGAATATAAGACACCACAGCAGGCACCACAACATGCACCAGATAACAGTCAGGCTCCAGTAAGGGGTGAATTAAAGAAAAAGGCACCGTGGGTTAAAACTTCAACATATTATCACCCACATCACCTCGCAAGACAACAACCAACAAGATGGCAACCAATTAGCCACAGAGACAACAACCCCCGCATGACAGATAAAGAGGAGCGAAGATCCACCTACTACACATCAACACAGAAACGTTGCCACGGTCAACTTCTATCTCAAGCGAGCGAGGCACCAGCGAGATCGAGGGTTCACCTTTCTCTTGGATGGCTAGATGCACGTGCATGGTACCAGTGGACTACTCTTTTGAGTAGATCTTATTATTTGTGATCTTCCCATGTTTCGGGGACGAAACATGCTAAGGGGGTGGAATGTTATATACCTAGGGGGGATAATATGGGGTACAAAGGGAAGTACCCAAGGTAATAGTGTAATAATGGGATGGGACAGTAATAAATAAGGTGGTTAACCCGTATCATGTAAGGGACCACAAGTAGTTAGTAATAATGTAATGGGCCCATGGTATTAGTTCGATGGTATGAGGGAACCATGGTAATGACCCATGGTATTGTATGTATGAGGCCTATATAGAGGCTAGAGACTCCACATGGAGAGGTGTCAAGGATTATTGTATGAACAGACATATGGTTTGTGGAGTGTTCTCATTCCTCAATGAGTGAATGTATGGTGTTGCCCTACCTTAAGGGTTGAATCAATAAAGAAGCATTTCTATCTATTTCTATCTTATTGTTTCTTGGGTTTATTTGCATTGTCTTATATTTTCATATCAGATCTATAACAAAAGAAGAAGGTGAGGTGGGTTCCTATGTCACTGTTGTGAGAAAAGAAAACTCACAACGTATAGAGTGGAAGCCGCATTAGACACGATGGAGGAGGAGTACAACAACGAAACTTCAACCATCTCCTCTTGCCTGAGCCTCATGGAACGCAGAAGAAAAAGGTTGTGCTCAAAGACACTGAAGAGGAAACCACTAATGCGCTTAAACAAGACAAGGCAACACAAGGGGCACACCCTCAGACATTGTTGCAAACCTTGGAATTTGTGCCCAAACAAGCTTAGATCCGTGGTCTCGTCGTTTGCATCTTAGTCGTTCTCCTTCGTGTGACTGTTACTTGCTAGCTTGCTAATGGGTTTGGCCACACATAAAAGAATGCAGGTCACACACCAACGAAGAGAAAGTGTTGATTACAGGAGTTCACTATGTCAATAAATGCTTCTGATGATGTCTCGAGCTCTGGTGGGAAATTATTTTGGTATTTAGTAAGAGCAGATAATTTTCCAGAGCAACAAGTCTGAGCATGGATTGAAATAGTCTTAGCATGACATGGTTTCATTGTTGGCTTACTCAAGCTAAGCGTTACTTAGGTCAAGCATTACAAGGCAAGTTGTAGTCTTGACAGGTATGGAAGAGAGAATGTTTCTGATGGCTGGCAGTAGACAAAGATGGCAAAGAACGTTTCAGGTAACACAAAGATGTCAGGAAGAGCGACAGTGAGGAGTTATAAGGGTAGAGGAATGCCAAATTTGGGACGTGGCTCTGATACCATGTCAGGTCAGGGTTGTAACTCCCGAATTAATTCATTTCATTAAGATGAATGTGATTATATACAATCAGGATGGTGACACTTTAGATTCACATTCCAGGGTCTCTTCATATTCTAATTTCTATTTACATATTTACAATTTTTTACCCAATCCTTGAGGGATAGGTGTCCAATTCTCCAACATAAAGGTGATGGCACCAAGGGAATGGAGAGACTGAATGAAGATGGAAACAAGGGTTTCCACAGCATGAGGATTCTTAAAAACAGGGAAGACAAACCTAGATCTCACACAATTTGGCCCTAATGATGACACTTTCAGTTGCACTTGAGTTGGGCTTACCCAAGGCATGGATTTATACCACCAAAATTCGGTTGGGTGGTTACTACACGGGCTAGAGAAGGTCGGTTTCTGGTCTAACCTGCAAACCTTGCCCAAAAACATGCAAATTTTATATTTTTTCATGTGTTTAATGGAATATGCCAGATGTATAAGGAGCAACTCACGGTGTACATAGGATGTATATCAAGATCATGCATATATATGCAACATGTCAGAATAAGGAGCTGCGTATGGAAACCAAAAAGTGGTTTTTTAAAAGCTTTCCAAGGGACATCAAGTTTGTCAAAAGGGAAAGGAATGCCATACATGCCATATAGAGCAGCTCAAGATATATAGTGACAAAAGATGCTATAGCCTAACAGTGGCATCCTACCATCCTTACACAATTGGATCTACTCAATAGCCTATAAAAAGTAAGACTAACTTGTTGCACTCCTATGGCTAACACTCGACTAGATCCATTGTTTCTATCCCTAATGGTGACTTGTTAACCATTGTAATGGACCCTTTTCTAAAATATACCAATTTGCTTCAACAAAATTCAAAATCTTTCTTTTAGGACTTTTAACAAACAGTTACTGAACATATATTTCATCAAACAATTAGCAAGCAAGATAACGAACACTTTCAACCAGAATATATAGGGGTCAAATCAAGATTTATTAACTTGATGGAAGATAATACAATCCAAGATCAATGATAGAACCTGGAATCCCTCTCCGACATTAATGGAACAACTCGGCTTACTGGAAGAATAAGATCTCTGCTTGATGAAATGGACTGGAACTGCAGCAACTTTTGCATCCAAGACAACTCGGACTAGTTCAATAATTCGGCTTCTAAGAGAAGTAAGAACTCGGCCTTTGATTTAGATGACACTCGGACTCCAATTTAGATGAAACTTGGCCTGTTAATGTAAGAACTCAACCCTTGAATGGATAGACTCTGATTCAGCTACTCAGCCTAGCAAGGAAAATGTCTTCGGCTTGATTACTAACTCGGCCTCCTGAAGATAATGGTGATCCTGATCCCCTCTGAAAATTCCGGCAATAGAAACTTGGACTTGGCAACAACCTAGCATTAGCAATCTGTTCTACAGCGAGAGAAAATTAACTCGACCCTCTAAGATAAAACACAAATTTGGCCACCAAGAGAATAAACTCGATCTGCCAATGATGAACCCTCTCCAGTGATCTCGGTTCCCACAGTGACCAGGCTTAATTATCAGTTTGGGGTACTTTACAGGTGTTATTCTTCCATGGCTCATGTAAACTTTGATATTTGCTTCCAACTAAAGGTCAAAACTTTGCCCATGCTATCTCTTTCAAGTTGTTTACAAGTGTTTGATAATTTTCTGTGTTATTTGCTAATAGAGGAATTCACAAGAATCACACACAACTGTTTGTTAAAAGGTGAAAAAGGAAACTATCAAATATTTTTGGAAACATTTGCTTGAAGAAAATTTGTAATTGCACAGTAGTAGCTAAAAATCAGACTGGGAACATTACACACAAACCAAGGGGTAACAGTGTCAACATTGGCACATTTATGGTGATGGATGGCGATGGCTCCTCTTTGTTTCAAATACTAGTAAGGTTATTGTTCTCCCTCACCTCCATAGTCTTTGCTTTCGAGAGGACTTGTCATGGTGCAACATTGTCACTTGGAGGATTTTTTTTTTCTCTTATTTGTTATTAATTACACCTTCTAGGGATACTCTTTTGGGTTCCCTTCCTTTTGTATTTTATTATCTACTCTTCTTTCATTCAGCACTCCTTTTTGCTGTTGTCAAATGTTGTCCTCCTAGTACCATTGGCATATTTTTTTCATTCTTGGACAATAATATATTTTTCATTTAAGTTCTTCTTGGGCACCCCACCCAAAATATTTCCTTTTAAAGCTTGTGAGGAATAGAATTCTCTTGTTAGTGAGCATCGTTTGTTACTAAACTTGGTTTCTACCATGTGCTTCATTGTCTAATTTAGACAAAATCTGAATTAAAAGAGTTTATGCTCTACTTTGTCTTGTTGTTGCTTTGCAGTTATTTTAGTTTTATATAGATTCGAACTGATCCCAATAGCTCATCAAACCAGTGGGTAAAGTGCTCTAGTTTGAAGTCTTTTTTTGTCACATAGAAGGGTTCCCTATCTTGTTTTTTGTTGAGAAATGCTGCATATATACTTCATAGATCAAATAAGTACATCATGGGACATGAAGAATTACAACAAACAAACATGAATGGTACCCTAAAACGTGAAGGTAAGGGATTTTAGAGTCCCCCTCTCTTTTGTGAACTTTAATATCTATGAATGTTTTCTTGTATGTGTTTTTATAGATTAAAATTTTTAGGATGTGTTTCTTGTATTTGTTTACAGCAGCGGCCAACGCATGTTCCAAAGTTCGGGGATTGGACTATTGAACAAGATACTCCTTACACATCTGTTTTTGAGAATGCCCGTGTTGGTAGAGGTGTAGGTGGGAAGATTATTAATCCCAATGATCCTGAAGAAAATCCTACTGGCTTTGCACACGTTGTCCAGAGAAACAATATTGCAGCACAGCTGCCCAGGAAAAATTCTGGTCCAGAGGACAGCATTCCAGGTAGATCACACCCTTCTCCTAGGAGAGGAACTGATTCAGAACTAAATCCTACACATGTATCAAAGCCTCGCCATGAAAAACGGTCTAGCAAGGAAGATGGGGGTATCAGACGCCATGTTGAATCAGCAGCTCCTGGTCGAAGAGGATTGGGGCAGTCACCTGGCCACCGATATGCAAACAACAAAAATTTACAAACACGGGATTGTGGTACTGGGGAACATCATTATCAGGGTCAGGATCAATCTCCAGCACATCACTTATATCAAGGATTTGGGAACAAACCTGGAGCAGAGGGCAAGTTCTCACCATCAACAACTGGGCGAAAGTCACAGGGTGGAAACATGCAAACCAATGAAACTGTAAGTATTTCATAGGTTTTCCTTCTTGTAAATTGCTTTCAGTCAAAACTGACATAATTTAAATTTAAACTATAATTTACAAGGTTAGAATACCTGTAAGATAGTAGTTCCAAATGTAGAAATAAGCCAAAAGTTAAAGCGGTCAATAACACTGGAAAAGGGTGTTATTTTTTGCTTGTGGTTTGAATAGCCATGATCTTGGATTGATAGATATCCTGTCTAAACAGAGTAATTTATTATATTTAATTTTATGAGTATACTCCCAATTTGTTTGTCTAGGACTGAGGTATACTATGCAGATTATAGAAATCAAGCCATGAAATTACATGCTTTGTGGAGAATGGGCATGCAAAATTTATTAGCATCCTGTAAGCCATTAATACAAAGCTTAGGCACTCATGAACTAAGCTGTATGATGAACCAAGTCTGCATACAGCTGATTTGAGAAACGATTAATGGCATAGGTTGATTAAAATAGAGGCCTTTCCATCTGTAACATTTGAAATTAAAGATTTTAAGTTGACTGAGGACATTTCTCACCATCTATTGTTCAAACTTATTATCCTAAAAATTCCGATGATTTGGCACCTTCTATGAGACAATACAGTTCTTTGTGAAGCCTCCTTAAGTTAAGCACTACCAGAGCCTAATTTTGCATCAGAATCTGTGCTATGGATATATCTCATTCCCATACTTCTAAGAAAACATTAAAATATTGCTGCATATAATCTGATAGGTGAGAGGAATCCAGTAGCATTTGGTTAGGCAGATTCTTGGCTGAAGCAAATTGATTGAGCACTATGAATATTTGTTACAAGGTTCATGGCATTAGCATAAGACTTCATGCAGCAATAACTCTCTTCAAGGAACAACTCTATATTTCATTGATGTAAGGGTTATTCAACATGCTGCAGCTTGGCAGAGGTGCAACTCTTCCCAGTGTTGGTGCCTTGATTGAAAGCAGCCCTGAATCTCATGATGGATATACATATATATTTAACAAAGCAAGGGAAGAAAAGCAGACAAGAGGAACAACCAAAATTCCAACAATACCACCTGAAACTCCACCCCGTGATATCAGTAACAAGCAAGAGAGTGTGCCACCCCAAAGGTCATTGGTAAGTAGTTTTGAACAAGATAAATTGTATCTACATCAAATTTGATCATTTTCATTTGGGGCCTCTGAAAGCTTAACATGTTTGTGTTTGTAGTCTTGTTGTTGCTTCAAACCAGCAGCCGCTGATTGAGTAAATGATGTACGCCATCAGATCAGGATTTTTGACTGCTTTTCTAAAGAAGTCAACAGTCATTATTTCATTACTGGCATTTAATGTTCCATATCCGGCAGTTTATCCTCTATCGTCATGAATGTGAAATATGTGCAATCTGAGATCAATTCAGCTTTTCCAGACTGGTGCATATGCACCTTTTCTGGTGATTGTTACATAACTATGCCTCACAGGATGTTTGTACTTTCTTAATGATATTGATGTGTGAAATTTGGCTTGCGAGTTCTTTTTTGGAGCATAATTTTTTCCTTGGAAGGGGGAATATGGAATTCACAGACAGAAGCAACCATTGCATCTATGCTAAGGATTTTAACTAATTTTTGAACTAGAGTTCAATTGACTAGTCAACTTTGAGTTTTCTTACTGTGACATAATTTCTGTTGAACCTGCATTCATTGTGCTAAGGCTTTTAATTACTTTTGAACTAGAGTTCGATTGACTAGTTGACTTTGAGTTTTCTTACTGTGATGTAATTTCTGTTGAACCTGCATTGTGCATTGCCCTATATTTATATCTAAGAGGATGGCAATGGTGGGAATGAGATAAAGAAGCCAATGCTAGCTACATTGCTTAGAGTCCCTTTGTTAAAGTTGTCCATGCACATTTTGAGAGAGATACTCAATATTTGGGGTGGCTTACCAAGTTACTCCATATATGCTTATTTACTGACTTTAGGGTAGCCTTGGAGCAATTATCCATCCACATGGAGATATTAATAGATTTTTTTCGATAATGAATGTTTGATTAGTGGCCTCAATTTTGATATTCAAGCACAAGTTAGAATGCAACATCCTGCTATGTGGTTAGAAGCAATCAGAAGGCCATAGAAGTAGAGATAGTAATCAATGCACAATCCAAAAACCTATCATTCCTTCCCCACTCTTGTCCTTTCCAGGCTATTTCCCTAAGCACAACTCCTACTCATCCCTTGAAAGTAAAGATGTTGTCTCTAGTACAAATGGAAGACTTCTAAAGATGTGGAATTCACTATACTTAAGATGAAAAATTTGCTGCAGGTCATTGATGTAAAGAACTTAAATTATTCCAAATTGATATGATGACTTAGTCAACATTTGAAGACATAATTACCAAAGAGACAATAGAGTTACAAGTTAAAGACATCGACACTAAGACTCAGGAAGATATCGAATCTCCATTTCCTCATGAAGAACCCTCAATCTCTCTACGTGCAATATCATGAATTTCAACTCCACAAACCTTGAAACTCATAGGCTATGTCAATCATCAAAATTTGTAGTCCTAGTTGATAATGATAGCAATCAAAATTTCATTTACAGGAGAGTAACAAAAGAAACCCATTTCTTTGTACACCTAGTGCACAACTTTCAAATCATGATTTTCAATGGAGGTATGATGAAATGTGGAGGCAGATGTGAAAATGTCAAACTCTTGTATACTATCTGCTCAAAACCCATTTATTTTCCATTGGTATGGTAGTTTGTGTGAAAATTCCTTGAAATGCAGCAACTGGAAATATTCTTCTAACTGATAAATTAATGATGCAGTTTATTTTGTTAACGAAAAAAGAACGAAATATTCACATTGCGATTTCTTCACCAAATAAAACACTGTAGAAGCAAAAACACTGGAAATTGAGAAATGCTAGCACACACATAAGCCTTGAAACTCATAGGCTATGTCAATCATCAAAATATGTAGTCCTAGTTGATAATGGTAGCAACCAAAAGAAACCCATTTCTTTGTACACCTAGTGCACAACTTTCAAATCATGATTTTTAATGGAGGTATGATGAAATGTGGAGGAAGATGTGAAAATGTCAAACTCTAGATTATATACTATCTGCTCAAAACCCATTAATTTTCCATTGGTATGGGAGTTTGTGTGAAAATTCCTTGAAATGAAAAATAACGAAATATTCACACCGCGATTTCTTCACCAAATAAAATACTATAGAAGCAAAAACACTGGAAATTGAGAAATGCTAGCACAGACATAAAATATGAAAATTTTTATTGGACAAATGCAGTTTATTTTGTTAACGAAAAAATAACGAAATATTCACACTGCAATTTCTTCACCAAATAAAACATTGTAGAAGCAAAACTATTGGAAATTGAGAAATGCTAGCACACACATAAAATAGGACACAATTTTTATTAGACAAATGTCGGGAAAACCCAATGCGGGATAACCAATGCAACAACTAAGGGTTTTTATTATTATGTAGCAGTGAATTCTAAGTACAATAAATTTGGATGCCCAACTGGCTATCTAATCTGAGAGAAATACTGGCAAAATCACCCGAAGGAATTTACCCTCGTCTCCAAGCAATCCTGACTTTGACTAACCTTTGAAAAGCAAGCCATCCAAACCCTTTGCACAGGCCCTACGTCACCTCTGCGGAGACCCTCACACACTCAACCCAAAAATGATGCTAATCAAGTCGTCCTACCTGCTGCAGACTGGGAAAGTGTCTTTCTGGCCTCCTGGAAAATCCTCTCGGCCTTTGGAAACTAAAATGACCTCTCCAGCTAAATCGAATTGCTCACTAAAGCAACTATGTAGGCCCTGTGCTACTTCTAGGGGAAAGAATTCAACTTCCTCTCTTGCCTCTCTAGAACTGGAAAATATTCCTCTGGACTCACTGTCTCTGCCCCTCTATCTCTGTGTCCCCTCTCTGGCTCAAACTCTTCCAGCATAATGTTGCTTTCTGTAAAATCGAACTGCCCAAGGAAACAAACTCTCCAAGTGTGTTTCTTGATCTACCCATTGACCTCTTCTTATAATCTCTAATTGGGACTCCAATGACCAAGATTAAAGCTTAATCGATGGCTGAGATCATCTCCAAGTCAATCTGTGTTAGTTTCTAGAGAATTCTCACCGTTCTCAATTAATTTCTATTAATTAATCGATTTCCCTAAGTTAGACTTAGGCATTTTTTAATTATCGATCAATTAATTTAATTAAGCCATATGTAGGTGGAATTTCCAGAAACAATTTCCGAGTTTTGGAGAAATCATGTGTTTTAGCCTCTCTCTGAAGTCTGGAGACTAGAACACCATCCGATGCTACAAAAACTAACACTCCCTCTTAGCGAGGAAGGTGTTATCTCTCTAGTGCTGCACAATCTGCCACAACACCTTGTCTCTGCATCATCCTCCCATACACGCTGCTGATATTTGACAACTGTAGCTTCCTACCACTGTCCACTAACTATTGTGCTAACTCTAATTCATATGCCACTGACTGTAGCTGAACCATGTTGCATCTGTGTTTTTGCTGACATTGCACTGTACATCCTATATTGCTGCCAACTTTGCATTTGCGCTGCAACTCAACTAATACTTCCTTTCAACTGTTGTTGTTGCTACTGCAAATGCGCAACTGAGAAGCATCCAAAATACTTTGTCCCTGCTAAACAAGTTCTTCACTATACCCATTTGTTCTCTCAAATAGACGAACTTAGCTCTCCCTAGAGCTTTTGTGAGTATATCTGCAACCTGCTCTTCTGCGGGAACCATAGTTTTAAAAACCATTTTGAAAAACCGGTAACCGGTCAAACCGGCCGGTTAGCTAGCTAGCCGGTCGGAACCGGCCTAAAAACCCGGTTTAACCCATCACTTGCCCGATTTTTTGACCTAACCGGTAAAAACCGGCCGGTTTAGGACAAAACCGGCCGGTTTTAGGCACAACTTGTGACCTGTGATCAGAGTCGGTACTACATGCCGGTTTTAGGCACAACTTGTGACCTGTGATCAGAGTCGGTACTACATTCAGTGTGCTCATGCCCATGATGAAAATTTACAAATATGGTAGATAAATACACAGATATGTGGCACCAACAAATACCCAAGTTCTACAAAACAAGTGACAGGATGAGAAATGTGGATATAGTAAACTGTAGCACTTATCTAAACATAGACCAACTGGAGTGAAAGAGACCTAATCTTTAGGCTCTGATGCCAAAATAGGTATAAGCTAAAGGTGGGAGCAAGATGGGAAGCAAAAGCACTTCAATTTTATTAACTTGGAGAACATAGCTTATCCATTAAAAGTGAAGCGAGGGTCCTTAGATAGAAAAGGAACCCTATCATAAATTTGACACCTTATGTAACTCCCCAACATACCAATTTAATATATAAATAGGAGTCATGCATACAGCTGGAGAATCTAAATGATAAACACTATACTAGACGACAAATTGTACTAGAAGTTACAAGTTACAACTTACAATGTCACAACAAGACAAAGTCACAAAGAAATATTATAATATTACAAAATGTGATGAGCACAAGTGAGTCATGACAGGATTGTATGGCTTGACTCATGACAGTGACTTCACAAACAGTGCAACAGTGATGACTGCAGCATGACAGAGAGGTATGGCTATGATCTATGGACAGTGAAAGTGGCAATGACACAGTAATCCTCTTGATGGCAGTAACCTGGTATTACGAGTAAGCAAGTGACAGCAGTGTTAGTGGACAGTTGGATCAGTGGGAGCAGTGAAAAGTTGCATAGAGGGAGCAGGAAGTGCAAAAGGAAGATGCAGTGAGAATAGCAGTAGGCAGCAGTCATAGAGCAGCAATGAATGTGTGAATTGATTGATTGTAAAGGAAACTAAAGACCCCTGCAGACTTAGTCTGCATATCTTTAGACTTGGGGAGTCTTGTACTACCTTCCAGGTTTACCTGCTAAATGTTGGATGTACATCATACATAACTGAGCTTATTGTTGAGCAAATTCTTGTGTACTCTCCTTGATGTCATTGGTGGCATTGATACTGAGGTTGCAGATCAGGCTGAGGCATCCTCAGACTCTGAACCAGATGATGTCTATGTAGCTCCTGATGATGATCCTGTGTCTAGTAGTGGTGATGGACTTGATGATTGATCATGTGTACACTGTAGACTTGTAGTAGGCCAATGGCCTCATAGCTTGCAGCATTGTTTTTGGACTTTATAGGCCATTTAGAGCCTCATTTCTTATGTATTTTGCTATTTTGTCGATGATATGTAATGCACTCGGTGCCATTTTGATATAATCACCTTTGCATGGTATATAAATGAGCAAAATTTGCATATTTTGTCTCTATTGGCTTGGAATCATGGTTTTACATCTTAAAAATAGTTTTGTTTCATTAAAAATTAATTATTTAATGTATTTTTTTAAAACCGGTTCGTTTAGACCAAACCAGTCCCGGTTAGACCGGTTCCGGTCGGTAAACCGGTTCATTAGGTGGACCGGTCCGGTCACCGGTTCCGGTTTTAAAAACACTGGCGGGAACATATTGTAGTTGGACCACTCCATGCTGCACACAATCTCTGATGAAATGACACCGAGTATCTGTGTTTCGACTTGTCATGAAACAATGGATTTTCAGAGACCTTGATGCAACTCTGATTATCACAGTAGACGCTAGTCACCTCCAGCGTTTGCCTGCTCACCAACAGCTTCTGAAGCCATATAGTTTTGGATGTAGCTGTGCTAACTTCCATATACTTTGCCTTTGCAGAGCTCAATACTACTAACTTCTGCTTCCTGCTGCACCAAGGAACCATCCTTGATCCAACGCTGAAGCAATACCCAAAGATACTTTTCCTGTCCACTGAACCGCCTGCCTAATCTGCATCTGTGAATCCACATAGTCTGACATCATCCCCTCGGGTATATTTCAACCCATACTCTATTGTCCCACACAAATACCTCAAAATGTGCCTTGCTGCTGTCCAGTGCACTCTCTTCGGCTCCTCCATAAACTGACTGAGATTATTGATCGTGAAGCAAATATCTGGCTTAGTGTTGACGAGATACATGCGATAACTGATGAACTGTCTATACAAGTTGGGGTCAACATCCTTCTCGTCCGATGCATCCATCTTCTTCTAGTTGGTGATCATGGGCATAAACATGGGTCTATAATCCTGCATTCTGAATCTCTTCAGAATATCTATAGCATATCTCCCTTGACCAAAGAAGATCTCCTTGTCCTTTTTCCATACTTTCAATCCTAGGAAATAGTGCATTAACTCCAAATCCTTCATGTAAAACTTTGTTACCAGGTTCCTCTTACAGTCTTCTATGAGCCCTAATGACCTTGTCAAGAAGAGGCCATCCACATACAAAACTAGGATGAGTGGCTCATCCTCTACCATCAAGTAGTAAAGGTTGGGATCTGAGTCACTCTTGACGAATCCCATCTGCTGCAAGTAGTTGTCGATTTGACCGTACCATGCCATGGGAGCCTGCTTGAGCCCGTATAGAGCTTTCTTTAGCTTGTACACGTGTGCGCCTCTCATGTGTCTCGAATCCCTCTGGATGTTCTATGTACACCTCTTCCTTTATCACCCCATTCAAGAACGTTGTATTGACGTCCGTATGGCAAATCTTCCACCCCATCTGTGCTGCTAGGGATATAACTAACCAGATGGAAGTGTATCTAGAGACTGGGGGGAAGGTCTCTTCATAATCTATACCTTCCTTTTGTGCATACCCCTTTGCCACAAATCTATCCTTGTACATTTCCACGCCGTTGTCTGTAGCGTACTTGATCTTGTAGATCCATCGAGAACCTACAATTGTCCTATCCTCAAGTCTTGGTAGTACCTCCCAAACATCGTTCATCATGATAGAGCTGTACTCCTCTACCATGGCATCTATCCACACCTGATGTTGTGTGACCTCTTGATAGCTGGAAGGTTCTGCAACCTGTGCCACCAATGCTTGGTACTTGTTAGGTTGTTTACGCTCTCTCTTGTTCGTCCTAGGAGCTCTTATGAACTCCTCTGCATCTCTCAATGTTTGACGAACTTCCTTGCTGATTTGACCACTAGTGCTTGGAGGTTCGACCAACTTCTCATCCCGCCTTTGCTACTCCATCTATTGTGGACTCACTAGATCCCATGCACCTGAGTAAATGCTAGTACTAGTCACTGTATTGGATCCCTGTGACTGTCTTATTGGCGGTCCCACTGGTTGCCCCACTGGTTGCCCCTATTGTTGGACCAAGGGAGCTTTTATTGGCTCACTCTGACCACCTGTTAGCATCTCGCGAGACTTCATGAAGGCTATGTCCTCTATGAACTTTACATCTCATCTCACTACGATCGTCTTGTTGCTAGGAACATAGATCTTGTATGCCTTTGAGGTTTCATTATACCCAATGAGGAACCCCCTCTTTGCAGTTTGATCCAATTTGGTGCGCTTTTCTTTTGGCACGTGATAGTAAGCTATGTTGCCGAAGATCCTGAAGTGACTTACCTCGGGCTTCTCTCTTGAGAAGACCTCTTTTGGCGTTATCTTCCCAATGCCTTATGAAGAATCCTATTTTGAATATACATCGTCGTGTTACATGCCTGTACCCATAGAAACTTGGGAAAATCCTGGTCATATAACATCGCTTTTGTAGCCCCAACTATAGATTTGTTCTTCCGCTCCGCTACCCCATTTTGCTGTGGATTGTATGGAGTTTTTCACTCTCTTATGATGTCTTCCTTCGCACAAAAATCTGTGAAGTCTTTGTCTGTGTACTCTCCACCATTATCTGAGCGAAGCACCTTGATCTTCTTCCCTATCACATTCTCCACCAGAGCCTTAAACTCCTTGAAGCAATCAAAGACCTCATCCTTGGTCTTCACTAGTAGATCTAGGTTTTCCTAGAATGGTCATCAATAAATGTGATGAAATACTTGACCCCACTGAGAGCTCTAGTGGACATAGGGCCGAAAATGTCTGAATGTATCAGTCTCAACACATCTGCTTTGTTGTCACTTCTTGGGCATGTTGCCTTAGCATGTTTCCCAAGCACACACCCTTTGCAAACATCATCGTGTTCTATGCCAAGTTTTGGAACACTTGTCATTGTCTCCCTGAGCATTCTAAGTGCTCCATGGTGTAAATGTCCCATTTTCTTATGCCATAGCTCATTCAAGTCTTTCCCCCTGTTACTGTCGCTGCGTATCGGTGCCATTGGAGAATCGAGTTGCAACATGTACAACCTATTGCTTCGAACTCCAATCTGCTTCACCCTCTTCCAACTTGGGTGTTTAAAAAAAACCTTCTTCCCTACACAGTGGACACCATATCCCTTATCTTGTAGCTAGGATAATACTGAAATTAGGTTCATACCCAATCCTTGCACTTGCAATTCATTTGTAGCATTGGTACTTGCTCCTGACTCCCTCTAAAAATTGATGTTACCTCTCCCCATTGGAGTGCACTTAGTTCTGTTTCCCATCATAGTCTAGAAGTCCATCTGCTCTTCATTGTAGCTAGAGAAATATTATCTAACCCTTGTCATGTGAGTTGACGCTCCACTGTCGATGTACCAGACACTTCGTGAAGCTGAGCTATTTAAGCAAACAAATTCGTCCTTTAGTCTGGAAGACAAATTCGAAGCTCTTTGAATGTTAAATTTGTCCATGGCGACACTGGAGAATTTTGGAGAATTTACTAAAGGCATCTTGAGTATAAATCTGTGTTCTATTTCTCTTCCACTTGGCACTGTGTTTCTCTAGCAAACCACTGCAAACCCTCTGTGCCCTGACAAGAAATCTACTCTGCGAAAATATTGAGCTGCTGCTCCCTCTGCCTGCTAGAATTGCTTCCCCAGACAAATCAATTTTTCCTTCCAACTGCAACTGGAAAATTAAACCCCTCTCCAGCAATTTGCACTCCCTGGTTAGGCATTATGTAGCCTCAAAAAATTTCATCCTGCTGCTTCGTCTGAAAAATGAAATTTTCCTTCTTTGTCTCTGAGCCTCCTGTTTGTCAAGTATGCTCTGATACCATGTGAAAATTCCTTGAAATGCAACAATTGGAAATATTTCTTCTAACTCATAAATTTATTATGCAGTTTATTTTGTTAACAACAAAATAGCAAAATATTCACACTGCAATTTCTTCACCAAATAAAATACCGCAGAAGCAAAAATACTAGAAACTGAGAAATGTTAGGACACACACATAAAACTTAACACAAATGTCCTCGAAAAAACTCAATTTTCGAAAACCGATGTAGCAATTGAGGGTTTTATTATTATGTAGCAGTGAATTCAGAGCACAATAAATTTGGATGCCTAACTAAATATCTAATTTGAGAGAAATACTAGAAAAACCACCCAAGGGAATTAACTCTCGTCTCCAAGAAATCTTGGCTTTGATTGACCTCTGAAAAGCAAGTCCTCTGAAGCCTCTGCGTAGGCCTTGCGTCACCTCTGCGGATGCCCTCACATGCGTAGCCTGGAATTGATGCTAATCAAGTCGTCCTGCCTACTGCTGACTAGGAAAGTGTCTGTTCAGCCTCATGGAAAATCCTCCTGGTCTTTGGAAACTGAAACAACCTCCTCTCCAGCTAAATCAAACTGCTCACTGAAGCAACTGCGTAGGCCCTACGCTGCTTTGAGGGGAAATAATTCGGCCTCCTCTCTTGCCTCTCTAAAACTAGAAAATATTCCTCCGGACTCACTGTCTCTGCCCCTCTTTGTCTATGTGTCCCCTCTCTAGCTCGAACTCTTCCAACAGAATGTTGCTCTCTGGAAAATCAAATTGCCCAAGGAAACTCGCTCTCCAAGTGTGTTTCTTCATCTACCCATCAACCTCTTCTTATAATCTCCAGTTGGGAATCCAATGGCCAAGATTAAAACTTAATCGATGACTGAGATCATCTCTAAGTCGAGCTGTGTGAGTTTCTAGAGAATTCTGACATTTCCCAATTAATTTCTATTAATTAATCAATTTCCCTAAGTTAGACTTAGGCATTTTTTAATTATCGGTCAATTAATTTAATTGAACCATCTCTAGGTGGAATTTCTAGAAATGATTTCTAGGTTTTGGAGAACTCGTATGTTTTAGCCTCTCCCCAAAGTGTCTGTTTGGCCTTATGGAAAATCCTCACGACCTTTGGAAACTAAAACAAACTCCTCTCCAGCTAAATTGAACTACTCACTGAAGCAACTGCGTAGGCCCTGCGCTGCTTCCAGGTGAAATAATTCGGCTTCCTCTCTTGCCTCTTTGGAATTAGAAAATCTTCCTCTAGACTCACTGTCTCTGCCCCCATCTGTCTATGCGTCACCTCTTTGGCTTGAACTCTTCTGACATAATGCTGCTCTCTGGAAAATCAAATTGCCCAAGGAAACTCACTCTCCAAATGTGTTTCTCTATCTACCCATCGACCCGTTCTTATAATCTCCAGTTGAGACTCCATTGACTGATATTAAAACTTAATCGATGGTTGAGATCATCTCTAAGATGGTCCGTGTGAGTTTCTAGAGAATTCTCACATTTCCCAATTAATTTCTATTAATTAATCGATTTCCCTAAGTTAGACTTAGGCATTTTTTAATTATTGATCAATTAATTTAATTAAGCCATCTCTAGGTGGAATTTCTAGAAACGATTTCTAGGTTTTGGAGAACTCTTGTGTTTTAACCTCTCCCCAAAGTCTCAAGACTAGAACACAATCCGATGCTACAAAAACCAACAGTTTGTGATACAGTATTGGGGGAAGATGGTTATACATAGTGGGACTTGTTACCCACCAAAAGTGGGTGACTCCCAAGAGAATTTTTTTGCTATTCATCTCTTCCAGCTGTCAGCCAACAACCCTTGACAACCACCTTATAGCCGATGTGACGTGCCATTCATATCTCTGCCACCTACATCAATCATATGTTTCCTCACCCATCTATCAAGACCACATGTTGGAAGGTGGGGCTTTGATCAAAAGGTACTTTGGTCGTTTTGCAATCAGGAGCTTATGCTTGTTTGTATTTGGCCATTTTGGCATGGATTATGGGGTAACTTAGAAGAAAGAATGGTCTTGGCTGTAGTCTTGTTTCCTCACCTTAAATCGGGGGTTAATTTTCAATCCTAGTTCAATGGGACCTCCCCTAATGGCCTATGGTTTTAGGAAGGGGCACTACTTGGGAAACAACGATTGAGATGACGTAGCCCCATCTATCCCTATTCCATACTTACCACTTTCCATCTTACATTACAAGCCCTTATTGTACTTCCCTTCTTCGGGTTCAACTGACCATTGGTTCATTGGGATTTGGCACCCACACATTCTCATACCTAGGTAGGGCCTGGAAATGCACCCTGGGAGGTTGATGCAACTAGAAGAAAAAGAAAGAGCATATGATGACCATAAGGAAAACAAAAGAAAAAACAAACGCAAAAGATGGTCGGGACATATAAATTAGCACATGGGCAAAAGCCAAGCATGAGCTCTACCTCTCTCATATGGCCATCACCCGGTTCGTGGTCCAATGTTACCCTATATCATAGAAGACAAGGAACCCTTACATGTACCAACCTATGATGGGCAATGAACTGCCCCATCCCAAAGGGGGTAGTAACTGTTATACATCATACAAAGCAAACTCTCATTCCTCGAGCTACAAACAATAATACAAGGAAAAATCAAGAAAAAGTTAAAGACAATATAAAGGGGAGGAAAAGCAAAGGCTGAGGTAACTCATGCATCCACGGTTTCTCCCTCTTCACATCTATACACGCAAGATGAGGTACTTCATCATAGCCAATCCCTTTGACCACTTGGCCATGAATTCTTTTCCCTCTATTCCATCATTATTCACATAGTACCTATCAATTGAGGGGTGGACCAAGGACATGTCACTACCCCTTGGGGGTTGGGGACACCTAATAGGATAGCCTATTAACCACTCCTACCTAGGGAGGTAACATCATTATGCGACTAAGGCCCCAAATTTGGAAGAAATATTCATATGAGGTGTACTTCTTCCCATTTCTTTCAAGCTTGGTTCACTTAGATGCAATAATGATTAATGTACCTGTTAGCTCTACTACAAATTTGAACAGTTGAGAGTCAAAGACAGCTTTGCCATGTTGCATTATGCTTAAAAGGAGCTCGCAACAGTCGTTCTCTTCCTTCTCCTTCAGTTTCCTCACACCCTCTTAACCTCTATTGTCTCTGTTTCTTCTATAAAATCTTCATTCCCCACTTCCCTCCATTCTCCTACAAACTTCTTCTTTCCCTGCTAGCCCTGTTTTCCTTCAAATTTCAGTGTAAACCCATGTTGTTTAACTCTCGGGTGCGAAGTTTAAATTGCATGACCACGCGCCTTATCCTTTTATTCCTCATCGTTTAATTGTAGCTGTTGATTGTCTTGATCCAACGATCAATTTTCTTTTTCCCGCACTTTAAACCGTGGGCACTTTCCTTGCCATCCGACCGTCCGTCGCGCCATCGGACGGTAGTCGCAAGCCCCGATCGCGCGACTTGCCCTCGCGTTAACTCGCGGGGGCGGTGGTTTTCATCTTCCACGTGTTGCTTTTTTATTCGATTGCGGTGGTTTATACGGATACCGCCGAGCCTCGGTAGGCGGTGTGGGGAATACCGCCCGCCCGCGAAACCGCCTGCCCCTCGGCCGTTAACTTCCGCGCTCTTTCATCTCCCGATCACCGTCGGATCTGCGCGGATCGTGATCCGACGGCCCACACCTGTTTGACCTGCCGCCGCCCGATTTTTCCCTCCGATAGATTCCCACCGTTGATCCACGAGATCGAACGGCCGTCGATCTCCCTGCTCCCCATCTTCTGATATCCTCTGTCAAATGATCCTCTCCGTTCATTTAGCTGATCCGACGGCTCACAGCTTTCTTCCGCCTCGCCTCCCGGTACTCTTCGCCGAGTGTTTTCCGCCTTTGATCTGCATGATCCTACAGCCTGTTTTCTCCTGCAGCTCACCCACATGGTCCTTTCCCACAGTCTTTCCAAACTCCTGAAGGAAGAAGGCGGCCAATGTTTCAGCTCCCAGCATAATAAATCCTCAGCAACCATATTTAAAATGATAGAATGGCCGAAGGACAAAAAGGACGACCTCAAGCAGTGACGAGCATTTATCAGGCATGGAATTTCATCCATTGTTCACTCCACCCGCTCAGAGAAGGACTACAGAACACCAGAGAAAGGTCGATTTGTCCATTAAAGCAACAGATCATGGCAGAGGACCATTCCAAAGAGTTAATATGGTTGTTGGCCCATTATTATCCTTCCTCGTATAACACAGCAGAGTGTTTTTGTAATCAACTTCTATATATATCTAGAAGACAAAATGTAAGGGGTTGATGAATGTTATTCTGTTGTAAGGTTCAACTTTTGGACACTGTAACTACTGTGATACTTGTAGCGTCTGGTCTTCATTTTCAGCTAATGCAAGCTTATTTTGTTGTTAATTGCTCACTTTCCACTTCTTCTTCTTTGTTCTAGGTTGTGCCTATTATGCATTTATTCATGTGCTGTAGATGTTTAGCATTAGAGGGGCTGTCATCCCACCTCTGTGTTAGAATCTAGTTATTATTATTGAATGTGTATGCAGGTTTCTGTTATTTTAATGCCAGAGAGCTGTCGTCCTGTTTGTGCATTAGGAAATAGATTTACAGACCTTTTAACTGGTTGCATCTGGCCATCACAGGGTCCTGTGCATCTGCTGGTGTGATCAGTATTCTCCATTATCACATTTTCCCTAAACTGTGAGTAATTGGTGGTCTAAAGCCTTGTAGTATGGGGGTGTTCACCCATGTCTGGGGTTAAGCATAGTAGAAGTGGTTATCTGGCTTGAATATGCAACATTCCTTTCATTCATCCACTATTTATCCAACATTTTCTTGAGTTTGTAATGTTTTTGAGCATCTCTGATATACAACCTAGGAGAGTTTCTTGGGGTGATAACACTAATTGGCGCCGTTGCCGAGGAGAGGAGAATTGAAGCTCAGCTTCCATGGGAGAACGACACCGTTCCAGATTTTGATGATAGACAAGGTCTGGGCACATAATTTGGTTGTAATCATCTATCTGGCGACTCCACTGGAGGAAGACCATCCTTTGGTGACTCCACATTGTAGTTCTAACTCCGTTTGTGAGGTATGTTCAGAGATATCTTTAGAAATCACCAGCTGAACCAGTGCCTGATCCTGAGAAGATCGTTCAGCAGAAGAAAATATCGCAGTAAGGAGCATCAGAATCAGGTAAGCCTTAGATATTCCATGTATCTCTGTTAGTGAAGTAGTCACCTTCGGAGATTCATTCAGCTCCTCAGCCATTCATTTCCCTTTCGGACCTCGGTACAAAAAAGCATCCATGCTGTCCATCATATTCCTCTGTTTCTAGCATTCTTTTTATTGATTCATTCCACTCAGTCCACCAGTATCCTTTCGTATACCCTAGCCATGGCAGGTCAGCAAGCCCTTACAAAGATAGAAAGAATAGTTGCTGCTAGGTATGGACCTTTGGTCTTGCCTACCCCTTTGAATGCCATGCCTGCAGGAGATTATCAAGAGTTTATGCCTAAGTTTACTGGTGCAGAGGAGGTAACGGCTGAAGAGCATGTAGAGTCCTTTTACAGCTATGCTGATAACCTGGATATCAATGAAGAGGATGTCTGGATGAGGGTTTTTGTTCAAAGCCTAGATGGGGAAGCTAGAAAATGGTTTAGAAATTTACCCCCTAGGTCCGTTGCAGACATTGAGGCCCTAGATGATGTATTTTTAAAGCACTGGGGGAATAATAAAGATCTGCTCTATTATCATACTGAATTTGGGAACTTGCAGAGAGAAGATGATGAGCTGCTGTCTGATTTCAACATCAGGTTCAATCATATGTACAGTAGAATGCCAGCTGAAGTAAGACCTACCCCTGCTTCTGCCATGCTCACATATGCTAATGCATTCGATTCTCAGTTCTGCCTGCTGTTAAGAGAAAGAAGATGTACTTCTTTGGCTGATATGCAAACTACAGCCTTTGAAGTAGAAGCAAACATAATTGCTGCAGAAAGACTCGAAGGAGATGTTGAAAGGAGAAGACAGGGAGGTGAATCCTCATCATCCTCAGAGCCTGAGATTGATGAATTAGCTAGGATGATTGAGTTCTTGGCCTCTGAAGTTTCCAAACTAAAAGCTGAGCAGAATTCTAAGGAGGCAGGAGCTCATTGTTCCATTTCTTTTCCAACTCCAAATCCATGTAGAGGAACACATGAGCATTTGCAGATTCTGCAAAGAAATAAAGTTACAAATGAAGATAAAAGGGTGAAGACCCTTTGTTAGAATATAGTCATGGAAGAAGTGCAGTATGAAGAAGAGGAGGAGGTTCATGGTTTAGGAGATAAGGGCAATGCCCCCTTCTTAACCAGAGCTGCATATGAAGAAGCATTATCAAGAGGCACTGCTTGTCAGTTTGTTGTGCCTGCAGAACAACAAGCTTATCAGCAGCAGCAATCAGCAGAAGGCACCTTCATCCTCCAAGAATTTGTGCTCGATGCTAGCTCATCTTCACATGGCTATGCAGATCTGCAAATTAGCCAGCCTGCTATCATCCCCTGCCCAGTGATCAATAAGGGAGAAGAAAGCTCCCCATCATCTTTTGTCCCTCTGTCTGCTCAAGTGAAAATCCCTCAAAGCTGCCCCCTGAACACTGAGATAGAACAAAATTCAATGATCAAGGCTGAAACTGATCATATCAGTCTTGGTATTCTGAAACCTGCTCAGTTGGCCTCCACACAGAATGAATGGGTAGCATATCAGATGACAAAGGAAGAGAATGTGTAGTTATGAGACTCCTCCTTGGATGAGGATTGTTCAAAAAAAGATTCAGGAGCAGATAATGTTTCTGTATCCCCTACACATAAACATATTGGTACACCATTCATATTTATTGTGCAGGCCACAGAAGACACAGACAAGTACACAACAACAATGATTATTCAGCAGGTGTACAAAGGCTCCCATGAAGAATATCCAAGGAGGAGAATACACAGAAGGGAGATGAAAGTTGATCCATATCTACCTATTAAGCTCAAATGTCCTAAACTGTTTGAGGTAGATGATCAAATTAATCCTGTTTTGCAGCTCTATGATGAAGGGGCCGAGAGCAGGAGAAACAATTTTGGTGGCTCAGCAGATGGGCAGTTTTTGAAGTTTTAAGTTTTCAGGCCTTAATGATTGTAAGCTTTTTCTTTTACAAGTTTTAGTGTGGACCTAGTTTGACTCCATGCCCAATGGATACTAGGCACTGTTTTTAACCTGAGTTTTGTATGAAGGCATTGGTCTGCAGTTCTTGAGACCTCACAGGGAGGATCTCATCCCCAGAAGGAGCCAGTGTTAGCTCTGCTACAAATTTGCACAGTTGAGGGTCAAAGACAGCTTTGCCATGTTGCATTATGCTTAAAAGGAGCTCGCAGCGGTCGTTCTCCTCCTTCTCCTTCGGTTTCCTCACACCCTCTTAACTTCTGCTGTCTCTGTTTCTTCTATAAAATCTTCATTTCCCGCTTCCCTCCATTCTCTTACAAACTTCTTCTTTCCCCGCTAGCCTTGTTTTCCTTCAAATTTCAGTGTAAACCCATGTTGTTTAACTCTCGGGCGCGAAGTTTAAATCGCATGACAGCACGCCTTATCCATTTATTCCTCATCGTTTAACCGTAGCCGTTGATCGTCCCGATCCAACGGTCAATTTTTTTTTTCCCGCACATTAAACCGCGTGCACTTTCCTTGCCCTTCGACCATCCATCGCGCCATCGGATGGCAGTCGCAAGCCCTGATTGCACGACTTGCACGCGCGTTAACCCGTGGGGGCGGCGGTTTTCATCTGCCATGTGTTGCTTTCTTATTTGATCGTGGTGGTTTATATGGATACCGCCGAGCCCCAGTAGGAAGTGCGGGGAATACCGCCCGCCCGCGAAACCGCCTATCGCTTGGCCGTTAACTTCTGCGCTCTTTCATCTCCCGATCATCGTCGGATGTGTGTGGATCGTGATCTGACGGCACACACCTGTTTGACCCGCCGCCACCCGATTTTTTCCTTCGATAGATTCCCACCGTTGATCCACGAGATTGAACGATCGTCGATCTCCCTGATCCCCATCTTCTGATATCCTCTGTCAAATGATCCTCTCCGTTCATTTAGTTGATCCAACGGCTCACAGCTTTCTTTCGCCTCGCCTCCTGGTACTCTTCGCTGAGTGTTTTCCGCCTTTGATCTGCATGATCCTACGACCTGTTTTCTCCCGTAGCTCGCCCACTTGGTCCTTTCCCACAATCTTTCCAAACTCCTGAAGGAAGAAGGCGGCTAGTGTTTCAGCTCCCAACATAATAAATCCCCAGCAACCATATTTAAAATGATAGAATGGCGAAGGACAAAAAGGATGACCTCGAGCAGTGACGAACATTTATCAAGCATGGAATTTCATCCATTGTTCACTCCACCCGCTCAGAGAATGTTAAAATTGGCAACCAGGGAAAAACTTCATGTGGGTCATCTTATTCATCGCTGATAATATTTTTATTAGATTCCTCTCGTCGAGAAGTGTAGGATTGATATAAAGATCATCCGATTCCGATAAGTATTCATGGAGATATGAATTTATTTTGATTATGGAATTATTATCAAGCCGACCTACAACTCATGTAGGCTCAGAAGCCCAACAGTCGCATCTATTCACCCACCAACGTTGTGTATAAATATAAGAGAACTTTTCCTCATTTGGACACACACTTCTCATCACATCTCTCTCTCTCTACTGCGCAGAAATGAGTTTCTTCTCTACTGCGTTGAAATGGGTCTCTCTTTCACACATGTGAAGCCGGAAGCTGCTGATACTGAAGCTGCAACTGCAGAAGTAAAGATTGATTTGCGTGGCCTAGAAGATCTCCTCTTTGGAACTGCGTTGTAGGTTCATATGAACCTCTTCTGAAAGCCGTAACTTTTGGTGGTGGAATGAAGTCAATCCGACGAACATTTTGCAAGATATCGACTGCCCTAGTTTGAAGCCGGAAACTGCTGAAACTGAAGCTACAACTGCAGAAGTAAAGATTGACCTGTGTGGCCTAGAAGATCTCCTCATCTGAACTGCGTTGTAGTTTCATCTGAACCTTCTCTAGAATTCACAACTTTTGGTTGTGAAATGAAGTCAATCCGACGGGCGGTTTGTGAGATATCGTCTACCCTAGTTTGATGATGAAGCCGCTAATGCTGATGCTGCTGATCTAGGGTTTGCTACTGCTGATATAAATAAGATTTATTGTATTGTTTCTCTCTATTGAATTATTGAAGATAAAAGAAGATTTGATCAAAGGGTTTCCCCACACATTGTGGGGTTTGTCCCTAGCTAGCCGCCACATCTTGTGTCTCTTGTCTTGGCTTGTTTTTTGTCGATCGTTTAATGTTCTATCTGCACTTTACTTTATGTACATGTGATTGCTAATCTGTGGAATATAATAATGAAAAGAAGTTGTTATAAGCATAGAACATACCATAAATTAACAGAGAAGGACTACAAAACACCAGAGAAAGGTCGATTTGTCCATTAAAGCAGTAGATCATGGTAGAGAACCATTCCAAAGAGTTAATATGGTTGTTGGTCCATTATTATCCTTCCTCGTATAACACAACAAAGTGTTTTTGTAATAAACTTCTATATATATCTAGAAGATAGAATGTAAGGGGTTGATGAATGTTATTTTGTTGTAAGGTTCAACTTCTGGAGACTGTAAGTATTGTGATACCTGCAGCATCTGGTCTTCATTTTCAGCTAATGAAAACTTCTTTTGTTGTTAATTGATCACTTTCCACTTCTTCTTTGTTCCAGGCTGTGCCTGTTATGTATTTATTCATGTGCTGTAGATGTTTAGCATTAGAGGGGCTGTCATCCCACCTCTATGTTAGAATCTAGTTAGTATTATTGAATGTGTATGCAGGTTTCTGTTATTTTAATGCCAGAGAGCTGTCATCCTATCTGTGCATTAGGAAATAGATTTACAGACCTTTTAACTGGTTTCAGCTGGCCATCACAGGGTCCTGTGCATCTGCTGGTGTGATTAGTATTCTCCATTATCACATTTTCCTTAAACTGTGAGTAATTGGTGGTCTAAAGCCTTGTAGTCTGGGGGTGTTCATCCATGTCTGGGGTTAAGCATAGTAGAAGTGGTTATCTGGCTTGAATACGCAACATTTCTTTCATTCATCTACCATTTATCCAACATTTTGTTGAGTTTGTAATGTTCCCGAGCATCTCTGATATACAACCTAGGAGAGTTTCTTGGGGTGATAACAGTACCTATTGGTGAGCGCTGAAGCACTGGATATTGTGTGTAATTGGTAGGTGGTTCCATCTATAGGTTTGGGAAACTTAATTGGGGTCCAAGTCCTCCATATTGACATCGCAGGTGATGCGTTGAGAGGCATGGCACTTCGAACAATTGTAGAGCACCATTTATAGCCATGGGTACCTTTAACACCCATAACATTCCTACATTTTTTATTTTTATTATTCATCAGATGATGCATTTGGACCAACTTGCCCCCAATTGGCTTAGCGGTGATCACATGGTTTGGCAGCTGATCCAGGGCCCATATGAAGTTTGTCTCCTACCTTAAGACATGGGAGGGCTAGCACCATCTTCAATGCCTTCAACATTGGAGTAGAAACAGGCTTATTCACCACTTGGAGAACCATGAGACCCAACTTTGTGCCCTAAACCTACATTTGGGGTCGACAAGATGATTTAGAGAGATCTAAAGGCCAACCCCTAGATTATGATTTTAGAACTCCTCTACACTTTTCATGGCACTTGAGGAGCTCAACGCTGGCCCTATTGAAAATGTAACAAGTCGACCTTCATAATGTAATGAAAATCTATCATTAATGTATTATTATATTCGTTATTATATTTTTATTTTAGTCAAAGCATGTTCTTCATGCTCATAGAGTCAAAAAGAAATTATTTTGAGTTAAAGAAAATGTACTTAAGTCATGTCCTATTTGGACATTTGTAAGAAAAAGAAAATTAATTTTTTGTTTGAGTCGAAGTCCACCAAAATGGTCAAAGTCGGCCCTCCTTGGAAGTTTGGAACAAGTCGGCCTAGGCCTCCAAGAGACACCTATTTGACCTCCTGGACAACTATATATAAGAAGGAAGTTCGACCCTATTGGAGATCATCTATTCGACCAACAAGAATACATCTGAAACTAGTGAAGAAGATGAGTCAAAGCAATTCAAACGAGAGAGAAGGACAAAGTCAAAAGCAAGAAGAATATTCCAAGGCTAACCAAATTTTTGACTTGATGAAAACTCACATGTGTGGACTGTAATTTCTGTAGAAAAGGTTGAATCTTATGAGGTTGCCACAGGGCCGAATTTTGGCCTCCCATTGCAAGTCTAAAATTTCAGAGTATTGACTAGATTTCGATAGTTTGACAATCATTGACTTTGACAAGAGTTGATTAGATTTGGGGGTGGCTTGGAGGAGGATTGGACTTGGAATTTTGGTGGTAGTTTTGGGTCTTGGTCTTGGTCTTGAAAATATCATTTGATATGATTCTATATGGGAAGGATTGTTTGGTTTTCCCCCTTGTGGGTTTTGCCCTGGCGTGGACCCTAATTTTGATGTCTCTTGTCTTTTTATTTTTCTTGAAAAACTAAACATTTGTATAATTTCTTAATGAAGAACATTTAAGAAGTAATAAGAAGACATTAAACATTCACAAGTAATTGTTAAGATAAAGAAATCAAGCCTAATTCTACTATACTTGGTTTCTCAACATGCCCTAAGAGGGAAACCCTAGATTTTCTTCCCTCAACTTAAGGACATGCTTGAAGGTTTCATGAATTTTGACATAGCTAACATATACTGTAAGAAACCTTTTCTCCTAGCCTTGACCTTGAGTAGCTCCAACACTCGTCAAATTTATCAATACCTAGGTCTTGTGCCCTTATTTCCAGGTCTCTTCATAGAAAGCAAATTGCTTCCTTGTGAAGCCTTGAACCTAAATTGTGTCTTTATTGAAGGCTTCCTAATAAGATCATTTCACACATAAACCCTAGAATGCCTATTATAAGTGATTTATTTTCTACTAGGACTCCTCTCATCGTTGAAAATCTGCAAAGAGTAGGAGGTTTTGGCTGTGGTGACAGTGGGTCCCTACCCCTTTGTTGCTTCTTGGTCTAGTTCACACCCTGTAGGGTTTACCTCACCAAGTCATGCTAGATTTTGTGGCATTAGGACCAACCACTATGGATTTCAAACAACTCCATATGAGTTTCAAAAAATAAGGTCATATACACACCCTTTTGTCATAATATTCACCTATGCTTGGGTGGGAGGTGAATCAACATTGGACACCTTTTACCATTTTAATCATATCATACAAATATTAATAATTAACAATACTATTCAACAGTGCATAGCATCACAAATAGTACACGAGATTTTTACGTGGAAACCCAAATAGGAGAAAACCACAAAACACTTTTAATATATATCTTGAAGATTACATCAACAGGAAGCACCAACTTCCAAGATTTTCCTGCATCAATTGTGTGAAATTTTAACACTGTTGCAGTGAACTAGTTATTATTCACCTATTTGATTAGATTATGGCTTCTGCAATTAACTTGCGACGAACACTGAATAAAACACAACTGCAATTTCACTGAAAAATAAATAACCACAAGAATTGAAAAAATTATGCACACACACAAATAATGAATACCAATTTTTCATACAAATGTCCTTGGAAAAACCCTAAAGGGAAAACTAATTGTGCAGATGAGGATTTTATTATTAATTCTTCAACAAAAATATTACAATTGGTTGTCATAAAATAGCAAAATATGACAAAATATTTTCTTCACTTCTGCAAGTCTATCTAAACTCTTGGAAGCAATTGGACCCCTCAAATCAAATTCAGCCTCCCTCTGGCTATTCGATATGGCTCACACGTGTGACCTGACAGATAAATTTGGCCCTCGTGGCAATTCACACTAGCTGGGAAATGTACTCGGCCTTCACTGGAAAATCTGATCTCACTTGGAAAATCGAACTTCCTTGGGAGAATCGACGGCTGGGAATTTCATCCTTCCTTTGGCAACTCGGCCTCCTTGATCAATTCGCACCATAACTGGAAATTCGGCCTCTCTGTAGATGATCTCCCTTTGTCACTGAGAAACTTGAAATCATTGTGAAGATTGTGTCTCTAGAAACTTGATTTTCAATCTCTGCTGAAACCCTTCTGTTGATGTCCCTGGGCTGCCTCTACGCCCTTACTCTCATTGCAATGTTGTCTCTCAATCTCTCATTGATCTTGTGTGTTCTCCAAATGACCCATCGATCTCCTCTTATAATCTCTCGTTGATGAATCAATGACCATGATCGAATCTCAATCAATGGTTGAGATCATCTTGACCCCATTTCATGACTTTTCCAGAAGTCTTTAGAGGAAAATTGATTTAACCCAATTAACACTGATTAATTAAGCTATTTCCCTAAGTGAAACTTAAGAAAATTAATTAATTGCTTAATTAAATCTAATCAAGGTATTTTCTTGTAAAACCTTTTCTAGGTATTCGAGAAAATGTGTTTTTCTAGCCTCATAGACACAATTTGAGACTAGAACACTTGTCTGAGCTACACAAACTAACACTCCCTCTTAGCGAGGAAGGTGTTCTACATAACACCCAACTTGTCTATGAAGAAGATGAATCTCACCTTCCCCAAATCCTTCGTCAATATATCTGCTACCTGCTCATTTGTAGGTATATATTGTAGTTGGACAATCCTGCGCTGCACACAATCCTTGATGAAGTGGTATTTGATGTCTATATGCTTGGACTTTTCGTGAAATATCGAATTATCTGACAACCTAATGCAACTATGATTATCACAGTGTATCACCGTCGTCTCTATCCTCTGACCAAATAAGGCTACTAGCAGCTTACGAAGCCATATAGCCTCGCATGTAGTCATTCTTGCTGCTATGTACTTTGCCTCTACAGAATTCAATGCCACATACTTCTTCCTACTGTACTAAGAAACAATTCTAGATCCCATGCTAAAGCAACACCTTGAAGTGAAATTTCGATCCACTGTGTTACCTGCCTAGTCTGCATCAATATAGCCAACCAACCTAACACCATCACCTCGAGCATATTTGATCCCATATTCGATAGTGCTGCGCAAATTTATCAACACATGTTTTGTTGTTGTCCAATGCACTCTTTTTGGCTCCACCATGAACTGACTAAGAGAGTTTACTACATAGGATATGTTTGGCCTGGTGTTGACCAGATACATGAGAGAGCCTATCAACTGCCTGTACAAGGTAAGGTCCACATCCTTCTCCCTGGATGCATCTATCTTCCTCCAGTTAGTGATCATGGGAGTAGACATGGCTCTGGGATCCTCCATCTCAAATCTCCTTAGGATCTCTATGAAATATTTTCCTTGACCAAGGAAAATCTCGCCATCTGTCTGCCACATCTCCATGCCTATAAAATAGTGCATAAACCCCAAGTTGTATTGGAAAACGTAATTATGTTCGGCCTTCAATAATATACTTAAGTCATCATGTAATCTACCTGTTGAAAGGATAAAGAAAATAATTTTATTATTATTATTGTGACTTATTAAAGTATGGGTCACCATGTTTTAGGTCAAAGTCCCCATTGACGACTTCTCGTATTTATTCTGAATCTATAGAATTATTGTACATTTAAAGAGGCCCTTATTGGGCTTTGGAATCATGTAAAAACGTTAAGTATTGAGTCAAATATGAATTATGTAACCTCCACACCATGTCGGCCTAAGAGAAGATCAAGTCAGCTTAAGGACCCATTCGACCCCACAAGAAGCCTATAAAAGGAAGCACATTGAATTCATTTGGAGCATCACTTCTCATCAAGTTCGAATTCTCTCTACTGGGTAGAAGTGCGAAAATCTTGTTGCTGGGCAGAAGTGCGAAGTGGGTAGCTGGGAAAGTTTGTTGCCAGGAAGCCGAAGTGAATGCGAGTTTGGGTGAGTCTAAGGAGTCAAGGAAAATCAAAATTTTGGTGGTGGTCTCTCTTTGTTTCGTGCTCTATATTGGGAGATCGAAGTCTTCCAAGTTGGACTGCTGCCGGAAGCTGTTAGCTGTTGCAAGTTGTTGCATAGTCGAAGTTGCTGGGAAGAGGTAAATATTCTGGAAGCTGACTTGGTGTGGAGGGAAGGTCTGGTCAAGGTCTAGGATGAAGAGTCTCAAAGAATATTATTGAAAGGAAGAATTACTTTGATTGGGTTTGCTCCTCGGGGGGGGGGGGGTGTTGCCCTGGAATGTGCCTACATATTGTGCTCATTGTTTTATGTGTTGCTGCTTTTGATAATTGCTTGATGAAATAAAGAAATAATATATAAATAATCGTAACAATAAGAAACATAAAAAGTAATTATCAATATCAAGAAAATGTTTATTGCCTTTTTGGTTTTCCAACATGGTATTAGAGCTTTGGTGAAGAAGGAAGAAAATGCAGATCCATTCATAGGCACTCTCTTAGGGAAAGAGTCTATTATATTCAAGGGAGATGTCTAACTCTATCAAGGGTGAGAACAAGCTTGAAGGAACATCTAACTTTAGATCCTGGAAGAAGAGGATTGACCTAATCCTCAAGAAGAACAAGGTGCTAGATTTGGTAAAAGGAAATGTAAAGAAGCCTACAAAAGAAGCCAGTGATGCCAGCAAAGCGAAATTCAGGGATTTAGAATTGGTGGGTATGACTCTGATGGTAGAAGGGATAAAAGACAATCTTGTACCATTCATAGCTAACATTGATCATGCTTAGGATATGTATGAAGCCTTGTCAAAGCTATTCACTATTAAGAACATTGGTCAAGTAGAAAGTCTGAAGAATAAGCTGAGGAATACGAGGATGACTAAAGAAGATACTATGGAAACCTTCTTTGTGAAGATAGCTAGAATCGAGGATGATATTTTTTCCATCGATGATATTGTTCTGGACAAATAAATGGTGATCACCACTATATTAGGATTGCCACCCTCTTGGGGTGCATTTTCTTCAGGTCTCAACAATTGGAAGGTAGCTCCCACCTTTGAAGAATTATGGACTGCATGTAGTCAAGAAGAATTAAGGATCTCAATGGTTGCCAATCTTGAAGGAGTATCAAATGCTTATGTTTCTCATCATAAAGGAAAGAGATCGAAGGGGCCAAGGAAGAAAGTTGACATGTCTAAGATAGAGTGCTATCAATGTCATAAGAAAGGTCACTACAAGAGTGACTATCCCGAGAATCCAAGGAATAAGAAGAGAGGAAGAGATCAAGACAACTTTGTTGAAGAAGGAGACTCAAAGAAAGTCAAGACCGAAGGATTCTACATTAGGGACCTACACTATTAATTCATTTACTTTACATAACTTGTTTTATATGTTTTTAACATATCTTTGGAAAATACATTTTTGTATTGCTTTAAGTTTGTAGGGTTCTCTCAAGTCTTGGAGGGAGATCCCAACAACTCTCAAATATAAGTATCTCATGTATTTTTAATTTTGGGTTCATGTGCTCATTTTTTTATTATATTAAATACTAATCACCTTTCTCCCTCTATTGTCTTGGTTAGGGAAAACATCTGCAAGGACGGTCTCTCAAGACAAGGTTAGTCAAGAAACAAAGGTATGCTATTCATTTGATGATCTATTACTAACTTTGTTGTGACTAGCTGTATTGAATCTTAGTGATTATTGTTTGGGTGATTCATCTCTTGATTAATCTATCCACCCCATTCATATTCTTGATTGACTATGTAGAACCCTAAACAGGTTCTGGAAAACCCTAACCGAAGGGTATGCTGTTGTGAATGTCTGAAATGCTAAATTTGATTAGGGATATTGTGAAATGCTAGTTAAATTTTTTTTGATGGTGTCATTTTTGGTATTTTGGTGTGATCATGAAATCCTAACTTGTTAGGGTTGTGTGATAAGGTCTAAATCCTGAACCTTTGAAGTTTTGGTAATATAGGGTTTGTTGTGTTCTACATTGGAACCCTAGTTTATTAGGGTTTGGTGGAATGCGTGAGCAATACACTTATATTGTCTTAGAATTGATTTACTTGGAATGTGTGTGTTGAATGATCAAACCCTAGTATAACCAAATGATTGTGACTCTAATATTTGTGAAGTTGGATTTGGCCAACACATGATATGAAATGTATTTTTCACGATGATAAAATCTAGGCATCTATATAGATATCTCCTTTTGGTTGAAGTCTTAGGTTGGTCTAGGTCAAATGTATTAATGTTGTTGGACATATGATATGCTTATGTATGGTTATGAATTTCTAGATATGTGTGATGACCTAGTCATTGATGGTCATGAGTCTTAGGATTTAATAGAAGTACTTGTATAATATTCTAGGATGATGATATTTGGAAATCTAGGGTGTTCCCTAGCGAAGATAAATTATCTAGTATGTATGATATAACAATATGAAATCTATTAAGTGATTGTTGGAAATGAAAATCTAGGGGTTTTCAGTTAAATCCTAGTACTGGCATTGCCTAGTGTGAAATGTAACAATTTGAGATCTATGCATGTAATTATTGTTGAGATTGTGAAAATAGAATTCTAAGGTTTTGGAATTAAACCTTAGTCAAAGCAAAATCTCTAGAATATGATAATTTGAGATTTGTATGAAGTTTGGTGAATTATAGGGCGTTATAGTTGAACCTTAGTTGAAGAAGAAATATCTGATGACTATATGATAACTTGAGATGCGTGAGAGATTTGTTGAAATTTGATATTTTTGATTGAGTCTAATGATTGCTCGGAAATACTAGGTTTACGAACTAACCCTAGTGGTAGCTGGTCATGACTATTTTATGGTTGATTGAAAATCTAGGGGAAGCTGGTCATATTAATGACTAATATGTGATTGACTTTGATTGATTCTTTTATGAAATCTATGAGTTGTATGGATCCCTAGTGAGAAGTCTAACATATGTATTTTGATATATTGTTAGATACTTTGTAGATCTATATTTGTGTGAATTGTTTCTAGGGTTTTCTATATGTTGTAGTAAATTATGTCATACCTTTGGAAGGCACATTAAAACCCTAGATGGAATGAATGTTGTTATGAAGTAGTCTAGGGTAAAGTCCCTAGCAAGATGTTAAAGAGTATATGTCTCTTGTTTGTAATTAAGTTTGAGTATCTAATATGAATAAAGTTGAAATGATTTGGTGATTTTGATATGGCTAACATCATGCTTTTGTAGATTTGGTTGTACTTGCTATTAAAGTTGTGCAGATACACAATCTTCAAATTGGTGAAGATACTCATTGATGTGATAAGAATGATGTTAGGTCCCTATACTACTAGTGTAACCCGTTATTGTTATTAGTACAACCCCCTTATTATATTGTTGTGCCCATGTAGTCCCCATATTGTTATTATTGTGCCCCATAGGAACCCCTATTGTTATTATTGTGCCCTTACATTATTATTGTTATGTCGGCTCTCATTATATTATGACCCCTTAGACTCCTATATATAGAAAGGAGGTCTTGTCATTTGTATCCATTGTTCATTTGTGTAATGTAAAGGAGGTTGCCCCCTCGAAGAGGCTTATTTCTAAGTCGTTGATCTATTTTTTCTATCTTTTTGTGAGCTGGTTTCATAACATTTAGTGTCAGAGCTTTGGATTCTAGGGTTTCGCTGCTCCAAATAGGTCATCGTGGAATTTTTGCTATAATTTTTTTCTGCGATGTTTTAGAAGCAAATAAAAAACGCATTTGAGAGGAAATCGCGCTAAACCTCGGGTCCAAATTTCAGATCTTGTCTCGCTAAATTTTCGGAGATATGATCTGAGGAAGTTAGGGTTTGTGCGAGCTCCAGAATTTCATCTAAAATAGGTCATCGTGGAATTGTCACTATAAAATTTTCGCTACGAAGTTTCAAAAGATAAAAAACAAATCAATTTGAGAAGAAATTGGTCTGAACCTCGGGTCCAAATTTCAGATATTGGCTCGCTATTTTTTCGGATATATGATCTGAGGAAGTTAGGGTTTGTGCAAACTCCCGAATTACATCCTAAACATGTGACCTTGGGAAAATAATTATAACTTTCTCTCTGAGCATCAGATTGAAATTTAGTAAGAAGTTGCAGAAAAAGGACAAACTGTATTTTGTTTGGGTATAATTGTTAGAGCCTAAGGTTGAAACTGTGACACATGACACGTCGTACAAATTCACTCTACTGAACTAGTCTATAATTAGGTCATTGCAGGAGATTGGGAATAAATCTTTCTTTGGGAATCCAATTGCGATTAGACTTGCAGAGTTAGAAAGAGAACCCAGAGGGCTATTATAGGACGAAATTTCAGAACTTAAAGATCCAAAATTACAGAGTTATAATTGTTTCAAGATCGAACTCTTGAAATAAAGAAAAAGCGAGATGAGGAAGTTTGATGGCAAGGATCCGGTAAATTGGATACTACAGATGGAGAAATATTTTGATCTACATGGTGTACCACTGTTACAAAAGGTACGTATTGCATCTATTTATTTAGAATTGAATCAATTTTTATGGTATAAAGGGATTTGTTATCGTAAACCACTTGTCACGTGGTCAATTTTCACAGAGGAAATGATAGTGCATTATAAGGATACCAAGAGCAGCACCTTCTTTAGCCAATTGATAAATTTCAAACAAAAGGATTTAATGGCAAAGCACATTGAGGACTTTAAAAAATTGAATATAAGGGTAAATGATATTACAGAGAAGCAAAAGATAAATATTTTTATCTATGCCATGGAAGCTGATATCAAGGGTATGAAAGCATATTGGAAGAAAGGCATGGAAGATTTGAAGAAAGACATGGAAGGTTTGAATGAAGGTGGGACAAAGCTGCTACAAGAGAGGCCTCCTAATGACGAAAAGGATCAAGAAAAGTCAAAGAAGAGGATATACACTGGGAACCAACCCTAGAGAAATAACAAATGGATCCGACCATATCTTGTATTGCAATGGCAGGAATTACCACTCAAACTCTCAAGATAGAAGGACATATCAAGAAGAAGAAGGTTCAAGCAGTGAAATATCAAGAAGAAAAGTATCAAGAAACATAAGAAAAAAGGATATTCACCAGTAACCGACCCCAGAGAAAGAAGAAATGAATCCGACCATATCTTTTAATGCATTGGTTGGAATTACCACTCCTCAAACTCTCAAGATAGAAGGACATATCAAGAAGAAGAAGGTTCAAGCAGTGAAATATCAGGAAGAAAAGTATCAAGAAACATCAAAAGAAAAGGATACTCACCCGGAACCAACCACAGAGAAAGAAGAAATGAATCCGACCATATCTTGTAATGCATTGGTCAGAATTACCACTCCTCAATTTATAAAGATAGAAGGACATATCAAGAAGAAAAAGGTAATAGTGTTGATAGATTCGGGTAGTACCCATAATTTTATTTATTGTAAGATAGCCAAGGAATTGAATTGCTTCCTATATCGAGCACCAAAGTGTCAAGTGATGGTTGTAAGTGGAGGAACCATAAATTTCTCTGGAAAGTGCCATAATATCAAGCTATCCATGGGAGAATATGTATTGAATAGCCTAATGCTCTCTATTTCAATGGGTGGTATTGATGTTGTACTAGGAGTCCAACGACTACAATCCTTGGGTACAATAGCTTTTAATTTTCAAGAAATTTTCATGAAATTTTCTTCGGAAGGAAAGGAAGTTGAATTAAGGGGTATCACAGGGAAACCAAAACAGATAATCAGCTCTAAAGGAATGACAAATCTTTTAAATAAAGAACAACAAGGTGTAATTGCACAATTATGTTTGCTAATGGTTCCCACATCGATATCATCTATTTCTCTAGATCTCCAAAAAATCTTGGACAATCATTCCAAGGTATTTGAGACTCGCAAAGGCCTCCCACGTATTCATGATCATGATCATGCTATTCAGTTGATTCCAGGAAGTGTTCCTCCAAACATCAGGCCTTATAGATATCCATATGCCCAAAGGAGTGAAATTGAACATATGGTTGCAAAAAAGGTAGAGGTTGATATAATTATCCAACCAAATTTGATAAACAAAGAAAGGGATGAATGGAAGAATGCCGAAGTGGGGTGGTAACTCATTCAAAAGTTGCCGAAGATTCCAGTTCCAACAATATTGCCAGAACTTGACAAGGAAGGAAAAATCATATTGGAACCTGAAGCATTCACAAAACTGAGAAGTCAACAACTACAGAATTGATCAATTCCAGAGTATCTAATCTCGTGGAAGAACTTACCCGCTGAATATTCCACATGGAAGGATGAAAATTTTGTACAGAAGCATCAAGAACTATTCAAGCGTTGAGGAAACCACTTTTTGAAAGAGAGGGACATGTTAGGTCCCTATACTACTAGTGTAACCCCTTATTGTTATTAGTACAACTCCCTTATTATATTGTTGTGCCCATGTAGTCCTCATATTGTTATTATTGTGCCCCATAGAAGCCCACTATTGTTATTATTGTGCCCTTACATTATTAATGTTATGTCAACTCTGATTATATTATGATCCCTTAGATTCCTATATATAGAAAGGAGGTCTTGTCATTTGTATCATCTAAGAATTGTTCATTTGTGTAATGTAAAGAAGGTTGCCCCCTCGAAGAGGTTTATTTCTAAGGCGTTGATCTATCTTTTCTATCTTTTTGTGAGCTGGTTTTATAACAAATGACGGGGATGATGATAACTCTCATGAAATGGTTGGAAGCCACAAAATATTCTTTGATGTTGAAAATAAGTTGATCTCCTAGAGGAAGCATAAATAAAAGAGATCTCCCTAAGATTAAGAGGGTGTCCACATAAAGAGGTGCTTCCTCATTGAGAGGCAGGGCATAGCTTGGTATTAATTGAAGAATGAATTTCGGAGGACATGTTGCTGCATGAGAAGTAGGAAGGAAATCATATGATCAAGGATTATTCTGTGAAAGATTCGGTTGATAGTCCTACTATGGAAAGTTGAGAAGCAACATTTGTTGTTTGTACGACCTCAGAGGTTTGTATTTGATTATGTACATGTGAAAGTATATTATTAATTGGGGTTGTGTTTGTATAGGTGAATCTCTCGGAGGATTTGATAGCATGCTGGTTACCAATTAGTTTTATTGGGAGAGATTCATTATTCTTGATCTGCTAGATCAAGGGGTGTTGAGGCTTTGCAAGTGAAGCATTGCTTGGGAAGACATTAGGTTGACACTCTGTGTTGATGTGTGGAATCTTAGAATTGAAAAGGTGGTGTTGTTCATCAAGATCTGTTTTGGATACACACCTGTATGTTTGGGTTGGTGGTTAGCAAGTAAGCTAGATGGTACCTAGAGGGGCTGAAAGCTTGAGTCCGCCCGAGTCCCACTTGGATAGATTGCCTTGGTTAGGAATCTAGTCCATGGCATTGCGGTGCCTAAATTGTTGAGTGACTGTTTGGATAGATTTCCTTGGTCAGGAATCTAGTCCATGGCATTGCAGTGCCTAAATTTCTTCATGGTTCATATAGTTTGAGATCTTCCATTGTATATGTACATTATGAATACCTCCCTAGTTAAGAGGGAGTGTTAGAAAGTGTAAAGTCTTCAATAATATACTTGAGTCATCATGTAATTTACTTTCCAAAAGAATAAAGAAAATAATTTTATTATTATTATTGTGACTTATTAAAGCATGGGTTTCATGCTTGGGTCACCATGTTTTAGGTCAAAGTCCCCATTGAGGACTTCTAGGATTTATTTTGAGTCTATAGAATTATTGTACATTTAAAGAGACCCTTCTTGGGATTTTAAATCATGTAAAAAGGTTAAGTATTGAGTCAAATATGAATTATGTAATCTCCACACCATGTTGGCCTAAGAGAAGATCAATTTGGCCTAAGGACCCATTCGACCCAGCAAGAAGCCTATAAAAGAAGGCACATCAAATTCATTGGGAGCATCACTTATCATCAAGTTTGAATTCTCTGTAATGGGCAGAAGTGCAAAGTGGGTAGTTGGGAAAGTCTGTTGCCAGGAAGTCAAAGTGAATTCAAGTTTGGCTGAGTCAAAGGAATCAAGGAAAATCAAAATTTTGGTGGTGGTCTCTCTTTGTTTCGTGCTCTAGATTGGGAGATCGAAGTATTCCAAGTTGGACTGCTACCGAACGTTGTTAGCTGCTACAAGTTGCTGGGAAGAGGACAATCTTCTAGAGGATGACTTGGTGTGGAGGGAATATCTGGTCAAGGTCTAGAGTGAATAGTCTCAAAGAATACTATTGAAATGAAGAATTACTTTGACTGGGTTTTCCCCTCGAGGGGGGTTTTTCCTTGGCATGTGCCTAAATCTTGTGTACATTGTTTTATGTGATGTTGCTTTTAGTAGTTGCTTGATGAACTAAATAAAAAAGATATTAAAAATCGTAATAATAAGAAACATCACAAGTAATTATCAAGATCAAGAAAATATTTACTACCTTTTTGATTTCCCAACAAGTCCTTCATCTCAAACTCAACTGCAAGATCCCTCTTGCACTCCTCGATGAGCCCCAATGAACAGTCAAGAACAAGTCATCCACATATAGGACAAGAATGAGAATATCTCCCTCAACCACCAAGTAGTAGAGGTTAGCGTTTGCATCACTCTTCACAAAGCCCATGCCCTGCAAGTATTTTTCGATGTGTTCATACCACGCCTTGGGAGCCTGCTTGAGCCCGTACAAGGTTCTCTTCAACCTGCACACGTCGGTCTCTTTGTTGTGTACCACAAAGCCCTCTCGTTGTTCAATGTACACCTCCTCGTCCAATACACCATTTAGAAACGCTATCTTGACATCCATATGGTGGATTTTCCATCCCATATGTGTTTCTAATGAGATTACAACTTGTATAGAAGTGTCCCTGGACATAAGAGAAAATGTCTCGTAATATATTCCCTCCTTATCAAAGAAACCCTTGGCCATGAAGTTTGCCTTCTATTTCTCGATGCTGCCATCTGCACCATGCTTGATCTTATAGATCCAATGAGATCCAACCATGGCCCTTTCTGTTAGTTTGGGTACAACCTTCCACACATTGTTCTGCATTATTTAAGAATACTCCTCAACTATAGCATCACTCCACATTTGTTGCTGTGCGACCTCCTGATAGTTGGAAGGCGCACTATCTACTAATTGACCGACCAAAACCATGTAGCCAATGTACCTCTCTAGTTGTCTCCGCTCTCTCCTGCCCGTCCTAGGAGTCTCCACAAACCCCTGAGCATCCCTAAATGTTTGCTGAACCTCACAGTTCCTCTTGCAAATATTGGAGTTAGTAATATCCACCTCTATATCCTCTTGATGCATCTCTCGAATCCACTTCATTTTTTGTTTGATGCTCCATGAAGCTTTATTGTTATAAGGAAATCTAGTGTTTATGCAGAGCTGCTAGTCCCACTAAGGCTGGTAGCTACCTTAGAAACAAACAAACTAAAACCACTTTCGTTTTCCTTTATGAGAAGTAGATAAGAGGGGAAAGAAGGAGACCAACCTCTGTCTTGCGCTTGGTTCCTTGTTTGATTCTTCTCCCTTCTGATAGATCTTTGCCACTCGCTTCCTTGTCTACCCAGCTTCAAAGAGCACCTGTAGAATCAAAGCAGCATAACACTATCCAAGAACATAGATCTACTATCATAAACAATATAGGACCAGATATATATTGACCACACAAATGAATATATCATCAATCATACAAGAATGTGGAGGAAAACTTGAATAGCTTTATTAATAATCAAGAAAAGCAAAGAGGATTACAACCAATTGTTCTGACCCAGCATCATCCTCTCAGCAAGAAAGCCTTTCTTCACCTCATGAAAAGCTTAGATCACCCAACACTATGATGTTACATCAAGAAACCAGCAGCACTTCCTTACAAGATACAAAATTCCAGCCTCTCACCTCTGGATCTCTGGGATGAGAGATCTATATATAGATATCTGCAGAGGTGTGAGTCAGCTTTGGGTTTTTGATTAGTGTCTTCTCTCTGATAGTTCTTGATTCCACTTGGAGATCTCATTGATCTCTTACTCATCCTTGGGCGATTCTGAGAGGCAAGTGTCACAGGAGAAGTTTCTGGAAGATTCTATGATCATCCACCTCGCAAACTGCCTCTGCCACTTGTCTATTCTCGTCCATCGCACCCTATAGAAGGGCTTTTCAGTATGCATCGCACTTCCCGTGTGCATTAGGTGGGATGCATCGCACTTTGACCATGGAGCAGGTGGGATGGTCCAGTTTTGACCAGTTCTGAGTAGTTTTTCATGGAGAATTTCTGGGAGATGATGTAATCAGCTGACCTTATTCTTTTAGGGGTTGGAACAACACTTTTAGGGACTTAGGAGCCCTTGGTTTATGGACATATATGATTGGGGTTGCAGTGCCCAAAAATGTCTATAACAGTTTCCCCCTAAAGCATGAGGTCATTAATCTTTTGATGTCGGGTGAAATGCTTTATCATGACGATCGGAAGTTTTTTCGAGCTGGAAGGCGACCTATAATAAGATAAAATACAACACATTACCTTCATAACATTTTCATGATCTAGCTGAGGCTGGAATTCTCATGCTCAGCTTTATAAATTCATTTTCATGTACATAAGACAGACAATCATCTGTGTGCAGACTGATGATTCTGGTAGAGCCATCATCCCTTGGATTGGATGATTATCTGTGCAGCAATGATGTACATTTGATGTCTTTATTTTCTTGAATATATATTGCAGCCCGGATGGATGAAACTAGATCCGGGGTCTTCAATCTCGTTCGATATTCACTCAAAGTACAAGTCGATCCATGTGAGAGATGTTCTGGAGTCGAACATGGAAAGACATCGCCTGATTACCAGCCAATGATGTAAGCTGTTAACAGGCGCGAGAGGAATCACCGATAATGATGATGACCCTCAAGGTACTACAGTACAATTCACGTGGTGTGAATAAGGGACTTGGCGTCGAACACCACGCAAAATCTTTCGGTCGAAGGCCATTGATGTAAACCTGTCGCCGGAAGTGAGAAACTTGCCATTGAGGCATGCAAGCTTCAAAGTACTGAAAGGGTTGTTCCTAGATCGACTTCCTGGATAATGAGATGATGTCGACAAGAAGTGATCCGTCATAGGAGGGCCTTAGTGAATCCCACATCAATGACACGGAATGGAGAAAATGATTTTAATGGAGGTGAAAACGATTTGATGACATAAGGTTCAGGGTGGCGGTCATGAAAGAATGGAGAGTAAATGTATTGCAGTGGATGAGACACAGGTGAATTCTCTGAGCGACTTCTCTTGAACATATCGGTGACACTGACATGATGGATTGGTAGCGTTAACCCCAAATATGGATGGTGTGATGGACCAATGGTGATATGACCAGTGAACAGAACAACCCAACCCGACTCGGATGCGGAGTGAAAGTGTCATGTTCAAGAGCGACTTGCTACCAATAAAGTTTCTTCAAGTTTTCTTCCCAATTTTCCCCAGTCATTGCTGACCAGTACCTCTTTATTTTTGTCAAGCTTGAGGAGGATAACATATGCTTGTTCTATAATTTTCCCTTCGGGTAAACCCATCGCTATATTTTAACGAGCCTAGCGATAGTGAAACTTGTTCTTGTCTGTACAAACAAGTTTGTCGCTATTCGGTTTTAACGAGTTTAACGACAAAGATAACTCGGTCCTTTTCAATTTTAGAGAGTCTGAAAAGGGACGTAAAGAAAACTCCAATAATCCTTTTTCGTCATATAATCCCTTGAGTCTGAAGAAGTATAAAATAATACAAAAGGTATGAATTTTCAGTAATTTTAACGAGCTGAACAAAACAAGTGCTCGATATTTTTGTGTAATAATCCCTCAGGTCCAAAAAGATTAAAATCTAAAGGAGGGATGGCACTTCTGGTCACTTTAACGAGCTGGAGAGGCCAATTGCTCGCCAATCTTTTCATATTTCACGAGTCAGATGAAAAGAGTTTAAAGGAGACTCGTTTTTCGAGGAACGAGTGATAAATTCGGGTAGCAGCTAATTCCAGGTAAGGTTTGGAATTTTCCAATCATGGCAATGTCACAAGGATGGCTAACAGGATCACTCTTCGCAGCTATTCCTTGAAAAGGGTAAACAATCAAATGGAGGTGAATGATCGGCCAAAAACAGAGTGGAGGTGATGATGAAAACACGACCAAGGCTCAAAGTTTGATGATAATACATTCACAATGGTTATTTACTCTGGGGGAAACATTTTCTCATTGCTTATGTTTAATTTTTAACGAGCTTGAACTCCACATAAAAACTGCTTGTGGCGGGTTTATTTTTTAACGAGCTTGAACCCTGCAGTAACATTGCTTGTGATAAGTTTGCATGCCCCCAACATAATAACGCAAATCGAGGTGCATGCCCCCAAGCTTCATTGCATTCATCTCGGTGGTTGGAATGAAGGTTTACTTTTGAGATTTGGAAAGGGATTTGTTTCATTTTTTAATGAGGTTGACACAGTAAAATAACTATCCTCATGACTCCATGTTTCATTTTTTAATGAGGTCGACACGAGATAAGAACCATCCTCGGAATCCACCGTATTTACAATATTTGATAGAAAATCAAAAACTAAAGGATGATTAAGGTTGCTGGAATAATATTTGTGGTAATCCGGAAGATGGGAGCGATGGTGGTAATCTTCCCATGGTGCCTCTCCTATCATCATTGATTGAATGATTCCTTCGTCTATAGAATGTACATGCGACCAAGGATCTGAAGAGGTGCCATATTCCTTAGACCTATCTATCCAAACACTCGATGAACGTTGATTTGGGTTTGCCCACCAGGCCAAGAAAATTGATTGCTACAATATTTCTAAAATGGCGATGATCCATGCTGAAAAAATGTTTAGGAATCTTCCGAATCCATTAGATATAGAAGATTTCATATTGAGGTTTCCACTGTGGCCACTTCCACCAGATTACTGGGAGGCGGTAGGGCAAAAGTACCCATAAGGCAGGGTCTTTTAGGAGGCCTACTAAAATATTTTGAAGCGAATGATTGCTTCCATGGATCATTGGAATGCTTCCCGTAACTTGTGAACTGTTGGGGAGAAATGTTTGTTGGTCGACGATTGTAATTCCTCTTGGGAAGGGAAATGCAATCTTCCTGAAGTAGGTCGACACAACTGTGGCCATGGCATATATCCAGGGCCTTCCCAGTAGGATGTTGTAATCGAGGTTTCTGTCGATTACTTCAACATCAATTTCTACTGTTTTGCCCCCCAGTTCAACTTGCAAGTTATTTAAAATCCTGTATGGAGTGTATGATCGTCCATCAAATGCTTTTAACGTCGTTGACGATCACGACAAGGGTGGTGAGCCTAAATTTTTCCAGCAACTCATCGACATAATACATGTAGATGCCCCCTCATCAATAATTGTTTGATGAACAGTTTTGTTGAGGGCTTTCACTTGAATAAGGAAAGCTAGTTGAGCTGGTAACTGAGGGTCATATCCTTTGTGATTAAAGGATACAAGATTGGAATCTGTTGGCTCAATCCCACCTATTACTGATAATAGAGTCTGCTTTTGGGAGGGGCAATTTTGCGGTACCTCAAGTGTCGACATAGCGGACGGTGATTGGGCTAGGTCCTCTACTATATTATAATTCTGTGCTACTTTGGCACGAGGATTAAATGTCGATTTGTGTACTACTCCCTTTGGTGGCTTTATCATTAGCTCAGGAATGATGGGTGGCACAACTTCGGTCGAAGTTGTTGTCGAACTACTAGGTTGATCTTTATCCTTGTTGTTCGACAGCTGTGGATTCCCGTAATCTTTATTCCTTGTCGTTATCAAAGCATCATTTTGCTGTTTCGAAACCGACAACATAAGCACTTGGGATCGAGAAGCATTTTGATTAGCAACCAGTTTGGTTCCCGAGTTTGGAAACGGATCAGTCAATACCGTTGAGGTTTTTGAACTCTTAAAGAGTTTCTTAACTTCAGCTTTATGTGGACAATCTCTCGTCTGATGATCCTCATCGCATATCTGACACCCCACAGGGGGTTTCCTTTGCCCCGAAGGGTTTGCAGAAGGTTTTTTAGGAGATGACTCATCCTGCTTCTTTTTTCTCCCTTTCTTTTTCTTTTTGCCCCCTGGTTGTTTCAGTTGTTTGCCCTTGTCGGTCGACACAGAATTTACTTCCGAGGCGAGAAGTTCCTCATTTGCATTTTGACTAGAAATATTACGTCTTTTAGATGTAGCCTTTGTTGATTTCGTGTTTGTAGTACTAATCACGCCATCGCCGGCATGAGAGTCATTGTTCGATTTAGGAGGAGGAGGAACGAAAAATTCCGGTCTGGGAGTGTCAGGGATTTTATCGTAGAGCGTGCCAGACTGAGTATAAATCAAGTCTAAATATTGCGCACGAGCAATAACTTGCTCTTCAGTGATGACTCCTCCCTTTGCCACATCTTCTGTAATGGAAGGTAATAATGACTTAATAAACCATTCAGCTAAAAGCTGATCAGGAACGTATGTTTTTACCATTCTATGACGACCTCGCCACTCATGAATATGATCAGATATATGAGTGGCCGTTGTCTGTTTGAAATTGGTAAGAAGATCTGTTCCTGTTTTGTACCTTATTGGTAACTGAAAATGGGTTAAAAAGGTTGTGGCTAGGGTGCTGAAGTTATCGAATGAAGCTCTAGGAAATTTGATATACCATTTTGCTGCCGGACCAGTTAACGTTCGCTGAAAAAGGCGAAGCCTAATCGAATCATCGTTTAGAGTATTAGATGAACACCACAGATGAAAGGTCATCACATGATTCGACGGGTCTTCACCCGAATTTCCATTAAATTTAGGAATATCTGACGGAAGTTTATGCGGAATCACCGGCCACCAAGGGGCGTAAGCAATTGGATCATTCGTCAACTAATTTAGATCTGGTAATTCTAGAGTTGCTACAAAGGGCAACTGTTGATTCAGGTTAGGCGAAGCATACCCAGGATAAGATGGAATTGCCTGAGCAGTGGGTCTTTGCATACCAGCATAAAGTATTTGATGCTGGTAACTTTGATAAGGTTGATGGGCATAACCATTATAGTATGGTTGTTGATAACCGCTTTGGAAATGCAGTTGCCCATTACTTACAAAGACTTGTTGCTCAGGTCCTTGATATGATTGCTAGAATTGCGGTTGTTGAGATTGAACCAGCCCTGGTTGTTGGACCATTTGCTGTTGTCCAATACTGGATGATTGACCAAGATGAGGAGTCATAGTACTTGTTTGAGCCTGAGTTGCTCCAGATAGGGAGGCACTAACCTGAGGTTGCGATTGAGTCGTTGAGACAAGAGGCTGTTGTATTGCAACCTGAGAAACTTGGGGTTGACATACAACAGGTAGCGCTTGTACTTGTGATTGTAGCACTTGTGTGTTAGGTTCCAAAGCATTTTTAGATTCATTAAATTTATTTTACAATTGATCTTGCTTAAGAAATTTGCCTTTCAGGGTCACCGCGTGATGTAGATATACAATTCCTAAAATGCAATCTAAGATGATAAACAATCGTTTAATCTTCTTTTTGCAATGAAAATCCTAGCTACTAAGGAAAGAGAGATGATATTCTTTCAACATAGAGCAGAGAGCACACACTATATGCACTGTCCTAAATCAAACCAACAAACAGTCTAAATGCAAATGCACATGCATGTATTTGTTTTCAGCCTTCTTAATGTGTGAATGATAAAAGGAAAGCTAAGCGCAAATCTGAATTATTTTTCAAAGCGACATTACTAACAAGCTTCTTTTCAAGACAAAATAAAGACAATGACGACACTTTGTGATTTGGAATTGAAAACTTGCTTTCGACACTTGAAAAACTACTAATTCAAATCAAATACAAGAGTAACAGTGTAATCGACTATCAAGAACAATCAGATTCTCTTCTATGACTGAAAACGACACTTGCGACACTTCCAAATCAAGAAACGACAGTTCAATTACGCTACTTCTTTGTAAAAGATAACTGAAAATGGCTCACAATACATAAAAACATTTACAGTTCTTTGCACAATGGAGGCAGAATAATGGCAAGGAAGGGGGTTTCCAATAGAGGTATACTGATTACAGACAACAAAACTCCTGAATAGAGCTGAAAAGAGTGAAAAAACCAAAGTCTGAAGGCAAAATTAGCCCTTTCTGATCAGCACACCTGTTACACAGGGATTCCAGTATGCATCCCACCTACAACACACAGGAAGTGTGATGCATACTGATATCCTTGAAGAGAGGGTGCGATGGTACAGTGCGAGACTTTTGATCCAGTTCTTGATCACAGTTTGCAGCACAGTTCAGGGATTTTGGCCGAGCAAGTGGTAATCAGTAAATAAATCACAGGGGTAGATCTAAGGAGGTTACTAGAGCCACCACAAGGGCAATTAGAGAGCTTGTAAATCGATTGTTTAGTTTATAAACAAAACTCGGAGATAGATTGAAGCAACTTTGATCTACTTTGCACTTGCATAGAAAATGTAGTTCGAAGGCTAGCTGGCTTGACTTCAGGCTCCATCTGTAAGTTTATAAAGCAAACAAATATAGACAAACAAACAATCTATTCACTCCCCAGCGGAGTCGCCATTTTGTTATTGGGAAATTTAGTGTCTATGCAGAGCTGCTAGTCCCATTAAGGCTGGTAGCTACCTTAGAAACAAACAAACTAAAACCACTTTCATTTTCCTTTATGAGAAGTAGATAAGAGGGGAAAAAAGGAGACCAACCTCTGTCTTGTGCTTGGTTCCTTGTTTGATTCCTCTCCCTTCTGATAGATCTTTGCCACTCGCTTCCTCGTCTACCCAGCTTCAAAGAGCACCTGTAGAATCAAAGCAGCATAACACTATCCAAGAACATAGTTCTACTATCATAAACAATATAGGACCAGATATATATTGACCACACAAATGCATATATCATCAATCATACAAGAATGTGGAGGAAAACTTGAATAGCTTTATTAATAATCAAGAAAAGCAAAGAGGATTACAACCAATTGTTTTGACCCAACATCATCCTCTCAACAAGAAAGCCCTTCTTCACCTCATGAAAAGCTTAGATCACCCAACACTATGATGTTACACCAAGAAACCAACAGCACTTCCTTACAAGATACAAAATTCCAGCCTCTCACCTCTGGATCTTTGGGATGAGAGATCTATATATATTTGCAGAGGTGTGAGTCAGCTCTGGGTTTTTGATTAGTGTTTTCTCTCTGATAGTTCTTGATTCCACTTGGAGATCTCATTATCTCTTACTCATCCTTGGGATATTCTGAGAGGCAAGTGTCACAGGAGAAGTTTCTGGAAGATTCCATGATCATCCACCTCGCGAACTGTCTCCTCGAGAATAATCCTCCTGGCTCATGGGATGAAGATCTTGTATGCCTTAGAGGTTTTGTTGTAGCCAATGAAGTAACCTTGCTCTACAATTTGATCTAATTTCTACCATGTGTCTCCTGGAATGTGACAATATGATAGGAAACCAAATATCCTAAAGTGACTGATATCTAGCTTATTCCCCATGAATCCCTTATTGGGTGTCATCTTGCCAAGCGCTCTATGTGGGACCTTGTTTTGAATAGTGAAGCACAACCCGTTTTAAAACTGCGGGTACCCGTGGGTAAGGGGGGGTCTATCCTTGGGTCGGGTCACCTGCATAGAACCCGCAGTCTAGACCCAGACCCGATGGGTTTTGCATAAGACCTGGCTACCCGCACCAAACCCGTGGCTAGCCCATGAAATCCCCATTGAACCTGTATAAGACCCTTCAGGCATGAAAACCCACAAACTATCTAAAAATTTGAATTTTTTTCTTTTTTCTTTTTTCTATTTTGGAAATGAGGTGGAGGAAAAGGGAAATTGGAGGGAAAAAAGCTTTATAAGCACCACTCTCCCTTCCATTTCTCATTCACTTGTCATTTGAGTGTTTGGATAATTTATGTGTGTTGGGAGTGAAGCCAAAGGAACGTGAAGGAGTTGTTTGAGGAGGCTAAAGAAGGCTTCATCGGATCAGACTAAGCTTCAGGTAGGCTTCATGAACCTAGTTAGAATGCTTTCCATGTATTTTTTATGTTTGCAATTTTTTTTTTGTTTGGGGCTGCTTGCGGTTGAGTTTCTCAACCATATAGGGCTGCTGTGTGGATGAGAAACATAGCCATAGGACCACCCATGGCTAGGTTTCTTAGCCATACAACAAAAGAAAATTGCAAATAAAAAAAAATTCAAAACCAAAAAAAAATGAATTTTTTTCTTCTTCCAAATTTTGTCACTAGGCCACCAAAGGGTTTCAGATAGTCTCGTGATCCGGCATGGGCACATGGTCAACGAATCATTCTTGGTAATGACCACAATATCAAGTGCAATTATTGTAATGCCAAAATGCATGCGAGCATAGACAAGTTGAAATACCACCTATCCAAAATTCCTGGGAATGGTGTGGGATGTTGTCAAAGTTGACCTGATGAAGTCACTATTGAAATGGTAGCTGATTTGGAATCCATTAAAGAAGAAAGTTCTAAGAGGGCAAGAAGGAAGGATGAGATTTTTGGGATGGGTAGATCTTCATCTTAGAGTGAAACACAGTTTCAAAGTCCAAGTATTGGTAACTCCTTTTCAAGTGCTGTGGAAAACATGAGTATAACCTCTTCTTTCTTCAGTTTGTGTACATCTCCAGGATCTCAATCAACCTTGGACAATTTCAATGAAAATAAGAGAAAGGAGGTAGATATGGCAGTGAGGAGGTTTTGGTACCATAAAAATCTTTCATTCGACTATGCAAAGTCTTATTTTTATCAGCCCATGGTGTATTCCATTGCGTTTGTTGGCCCTGGATACAAAGCCCCATATTATAATGCACTTAGGGTGAAAGAGCTAGATGAGGAGATTGAGTGTGTTAATGAACAATTGGAGAGCATTAAAAGCTCATGGAAATTTATAGGTTGTACACTTATGTATGATGGGTGGATTGATCAGAGGCGTAGAAAAATAATAAATTTTGTTGTAGATTTCCCTAAAGGAACCATGTTCCTAAAATATATTGATGCATATGAAAATGTAAAAGATGCACATTTTATTTTCTCATTGTTGGCTGAAGTGGTGGAGGCATTTGGGGTTGCAAATGTTGTCCAAGTAATCGCATACAATGCAACAAATTATGTGGCAGCTAGAAGGTTGCTTTGTGCCAAACATCCCACCATTTTTTGGACTCCATGCACTGCCCATTGCATAGACTTGATGCTAGAGGACATTGGGAAGTTGGAGTGGGTGCAAGATGTTGTGCAAGAATGCAAGCATATTACCAAGTATATTTATAATCATGATTGGGTGTTGAACCTTATGAGGGAATTCACACAGGGTGAGCTTAGTCGCCTAGCTATCACACGGTTTGCTACAAACTTTGTTTCCCTCCAAAGCCTTTTGTATGAGTACCAAGCTTTAAGAAGAATGTTTTATAGCCAACAATGGGTATTCTGCAAAGATAGCACAGAACCAGAAACAATGTCTGTGAAAACATTTGTCTTTGATGATAGTTTGTGGGACAAAGTGATTGAGATTGTCAGCTTCACTGAGCCCCTTGTGAAAGTCTTGTGATTGATGGATGGGGAGAAACCTGCAATGGGATATATTTATGAGGGCATGGACAGGGCCAAAGAGGCTATCAAGGCTTTCTATAAGGGAAATGAATCTAAATATCTCCCTATATGGTAGATTATTGATTCCAGGTGGGACAAACAACTACATTCACCATTGCATGCAGCAAGAGCATATCTCAATCTAGCTTATTCTATAATAAGGTGTCTAGCATTCAAAGAGATCACAAGGTGATGAGAGGTGTCATGATATGCATTGAGAAGATGTACACGGATCAATATATTCAGGAAAAAATCAACATACAATGAGATATGTACAAGGAAGCATCTGGCATGTTTGGATTCAGCTCAAGCCAATGTCTCAAGGACAAGAAAATGCCTTGTAGATGCAAATTTTTAGAACTTAGCTTGTTATTTTGCTAGTTCTCTTTTATATGTTTGGCATTGCAAACTGATAATCTTTGTTGTTATTTTTTTATAGCTCCTTGGTGGATAGATTGTGGCACTGAGGCACCATAATTATGAGAATTCACCATTAGAGTTCTGAGTCAACTCTGCAATGATTCTTCTTGTGAGCGCAATTGGTTAGTGTTTGAGCACATCCACAACAAAAAGAGAAACAGGTTGGAGCATGAGAGGTCGGAGAAGTTAGTTTTCATCTACTACAACCTTCGAATGCTCAAAAAAGTGCAACCAAAGGATACAGATCCAATTTTATTGAATACTATTGATTTAGAGTCTGATTGGGTTGTGGAGGAGGAGGCCCCTGATTTGAGTTGGCTTGATGAAGAGATCGAGGATCTCTCTAGTTTTCCATCTCAAATGGAGACTCAAAATACACCTGCCTCACAGTTGCTTTAACCTTCCAATGTTACCACTAGCTCCACAAGGGCTTATTGTAGGTGTGGTCATCCATGAGTGATGAGACTCAAGATTGTTATGAGACAATCATTTATCATTTATGACATATGTATTTGAATTTTGAACTTGCTGACATTTTTGATTTTAATTATGGAATCAAAAGCCCTTTTCTTATTCAATATCTAAATGTTTTTCGTACAAAAATCAAATATGTTATGTTGTACTTTTATAGATATGAGATGATGTTATGAATTATTGCAAATATTGTGGTTTTTATAACTTTTTTTTTTCCAAAGAAAAAAGCCGAGCTTTTCTATTAGTTAAAATAAAAGAGCTACAAAACGAATGAGTGAACATTCAGCAAAGATTGCTTGTGCCATAGAGATATTTAAATCTCCTCTGTGGTGTCTTGTGATCATGTCTTTCAACAAGAGACTAAAGTAGGTCTCCTGACCGCGGCCTGTACAACCATATCAAAAAATAATAGTCAAACTGTCTCAAAGTATCTGGGCCTCCTTTTATCAGGAAAACAACCCAATGTATAATGTCAAAATAACAACAAAAAACAAACTGTCTCTCCTGCTTCAGGAGCATTTCCAAGCATGTTCAGAAAAACAGAAAGGAAGATGTAATTTATGAGAATGGTGGAAGATCCGACACACGGATCTGATCCCGAACCTGCTCCGTTATCCTCCACGAACCCAGAATCTGCTGTAAACCTGCTTTAGAATACCTGTCTGCTTCTTCATTTTTATCCCTGTAAATATGATCAATGGAGAAAACATTAAAATGAAGCTTTAAGTTTTGGATTTCTTCTAACAGAGGCATCAACATATAATTACTGCATCTAAATTTTCCATTGACCCAGTTTACAACATTTGCAGAGTCTCCAAAAATCTGAACTGTGAGGACGCTTCTATGAATGAGCCAGCAAAGGAGAAGTTTTAAGGCTGATAATTCAGCGAAATTGTTTGTGCCCATCCCAAGACCCACTGAGGATTTTAATGAATGTGAAGGACTAAGATGGATTATAATGCTGGCTCCAGTGGTTTGTGGTTTTTATAACTTATAAGGATTGGAATTGTTATTAGTTTCTTTTTTGTGCTCAAAATTTACCATATTTTAATTTTTTTTTTGTATTTTGGCGAGTCTTATACGAGTCAACGATCCAGTGCTGGGATGAGTCTTATACGAGTACGAATCGTGCAACATTGGTTTTGAATATAAACTGATGTACTGCGTGCGTCTTCCCATAGATAACATGGGAGATCTTGGTCATACAACATCCCTCTAGCTGCCTTCAAAATAGATTGGTTCTTCCTCTCAACAACCCCTTTTTGTTGCAGGTTCTAATGAACGGTTCACTCCCTCCTGATTCATGCCCTAGTATAAAAATCCTGGAATTATTTGTTGGTGTACTCACCTTCGTTGCCTGACCAAAGAGTCTGGATATTTCTTCTTGTCACATTCTCCACTAGAACCTTGAACTCCTGAAAGCGACTAAGGACCTCATCCTTGGTCTTCAAGAAATCAATCCAGGTCTTCTTGGAGAAAATCATCGATAAAAGTTGTGAAGTACTAATATCCCTTGAGAGACTTCATTGACATCAACCCACATATGTATGAATGCATAAGGTCAAGCATCCACTGCGATCTACTATCACTCCTTTGAAAATATACTTTCACAAACTTCCCCAAAACACATCCTCTACACACATCATCGTGCTCTGTGCTCACCTCCAAAACACTTGTCACTGTCTCACGAAGAAATCTAAGTGCTCCATGATGAATATCGTGCATCCTCCTATGCCATAGTTCCCCCCGATCCTTTATTTTGTTGTTACTAAATAGTGCCTTACGAGTGTCCCTCTGCAACCTATACAACCGGTCGCTCCTCACTCCAAATGTTATAGTGATCTCCAATCCTTGTGTTTCAATAACACCTATTCCCCTCTAAAGATACGGTTGTAACCTTTGTCCTGAAGGATTGATATAGAGATCAAGTTCATCCTCAAGCCTGGCACATGCAAGACATCATGAATAGGAACCACCTTGCCATTCTCCCTCTTAAATGGAATACTCTCTCTAACAACTGGGTTGCACTTAGATTTGTTCCCCATCTGAATCTGGCATGTGGTGTCCTCCTCCTTGTAACTGGAGAAGTACTCTCTAAATCTATCATATGTAATGGCACTCCACTGTCTATATACCAGACACCTTGTGAAGTTGAGCTAAATAGACAAGTTATCAATATGAATTCCTATTTAATCCCACTGGAGAGCTCATCTACATTTGTTGAATCTTCTACTTGCTTCTTGTCCGTGTTCTTCCTTCGTGGACAATAACTGACATATTGTTCAAGTTCATGGTAGCCATAGCACTTAGCCCCTTCTTCACCTTTATCTTTTCTACTAGGGTGACATTTTCCCGTTCCTTATCCATCTTCGGTGTCTTGCCGTTGCTAATGGTGCCATTGACCAATCTAATCCTAAGCTCTTCCTGAGTGAAGTCTCTCCATAGGTGATCCCATCCTAGAAGTGTATCTTGCCCCAAAATCACTTGGAGAAACACATTCTATTCCTTCGAAAACCCATTCAGTGCTATGCACACTAGCTGGTCGTCGCTAGGCTTGTCTCCTACGGTTGCTAACTCATATCTGCAAGTCAAACTCTTGTGAGGTAGGAAGTCACATATTCTCCTTTTTGCTACTTGATGGTCCTCAAGTTCTCTTTTAGAATCATCTTCCCATTCTTTGAAGAATTTGGTACAATTTTGTTATGACCTTCCACATCTGCTTCGTTGTGTCCACCTCAACGATATGCAAAACAATATGGACCTCGACTCCATCAAGAATAGTCCTATTTGCCTTGGGATTTTCTTTCATGTAGGTTTCCAACTGTTGTGGATCTGTTGGTACGACAATCACATTCTCCGCATACTCCTTCAGTTCAAACTCATCTAATAAGAATGACATTCTGGATTTCCACACACCAAAGTTGGAGGCTCCATCCAACTTCTGTTGATCTATCAAACTTGTTGCAACCATTTCTGGAAAAAATAAATATAACGAAATCCAAATAAATTGGAAAATAAACTGAAAAACTCAAATTCAGTGAAAACCCTCGTCTTTTCTCTTCCTGTGCATGTGTAGATCCTCCTTCTCCCCTCAGATTCACTCTGATACCATGTGAAATTTTAAGGCTATAGGAGTTACTGGTTATTATTCATCTATTTGATCAGATTATTTGTCTTCTGCAATTAACTTGTGGCAACTACTGAATAAAACACAACTACAACTTCACTGAAAAATAAATAACCACAGGAATTGAGAAAATTATGCACACACACACACACACATAATGAACACCAAATTTTTAAACAAATGTCCTTGGAAAAACCTCGAAGAGAAAACCAATTATGTAGATGAGGGTTTTATTATTAATTCTTCAACAAAATTATTACAACTGGTTGTCGTAAAATAACAAACCTCCAAAAATATATTTTCTTCACTTCTGCAAGTGTTTTTGACCTCCTGGAAGCAATGCGGCCCCTCAGATAAAATTTGGCCTCCCTCTGCCTATTCGATCTAGCTCACATGTGCAGCTTGGAAAATAAATTTATCCCTCCTGGAACTCGCACTAGCAAGGAAATGTACTCGACCTCCACTTGAAAATTGGATCTCACTGACAAATCAAACTTCCTTGGGCAAATCAACCCTCTTTTGGGAATTTTGTCCTTCCTTTGACAACTCGGGCTCCTTGATCAATTTGCACCACAATTGGAAATTCAACCTCTTTGCAAAAAATCAATCTCCCTCTATTACTGAGAAATTGGAAATCACTGTGAATATTCTCTCCGGAAACTTGATCTTCAATATATTTTGAAACCCTTTTGTTGGTGTCCCTGCGCTGCCTCTATGCCCTTGTTCTCATTGCAATTCTATGTCTTAATCTCTCTTTGATTTTGTGTGTTTTGCAAATGACCCATCGAACTCCTCTTACAATCTCTCGTTGATGATGTTAATTTTTTTAGGTCTATATTGTTCTTTGCTTTGGTAATCACATTTATTTATTAACACATCTCATTCACCCCATAACATCATGACATTATTTAGATTTACATCATTATTCAATAGAATATGCAATTATATAGAAAGAACAATATCATCATCATCAATGCAGTGGAACATAAAGGAACAATAGAAGAAAAACATTCACACATAGAGACACTAGGATTGGTTGGAGACTAGGGAAAAACCCACTGTGGGGAAAACCATTTCAAATTCTTCTTCTTATTATATTTTCATTGAATGATTCAACAAAATAGAGTACAATGATCCATATCATCATCCATACAATTATCCAGCAAAAACAACTACACAATTTCCATGAAATGAATCCAACAATGCTTATACTAAAAATTCTGATTCTAAAGCCTATAATGAATGGTCCCTCTCTGCGGTCAACTGCCAAACATTGCGGTCACTGAGAGAATCTTCAGAAAATTGAAATTTCATCATTTAGGTCTCAATCACACGGAGGATGAATCATGTGTGTGACTGGGAAGCTTCGAGTCGCTCTCTAGAGCCTACAAGCGAGCGTCTATAGTCTGCAACTGAGATTCTAAAACCCTATATGTCGGTTGCATGGAGGACAATATGTGCATGCGAATGGGATTTTTTGTCACACAGATGAGCCTAGTAGCGAGCGACTGCAGTTGAGATCTTTCTATCATGTGCCTGCGACTGAGGCCCAAAACCCTAAAATAGAAATGCAAGCTTCAGACTGTGCAATTTCATCTTCGAGTGAACCTGTTCTTTCGCGGAGAAGCCTCGAAGTTGTGCTTGCCAAAAACAAAGATAGTAGAATGTCTCATGATGATGTCCAAATGAGGTAGAGGTCACTTGTATATATGGCTTTCCAAGGGTGTCAACTTTTCTTTAGGGCCAACCTATCAAATATTCACAAGTGAGATTTTCTTTATAATTACACTTTCCCTTATCCATTTTGAGTGATCTTTAGGTCGATTTTGGTCCTCTCGAAAAGAGAAATTCAATGAAATAATTATCTCCATCAAATGAGTTTTCCAAAGTGGAATTTATCTGCAATTGCATATTTTAACACTCCCTATCAACTAGGGAGACTTCCACCTGCATCATCATCATGAGTATCTTGTCAACAAATCATATCCAGTCTCAAGTATCTCATTATCATATATCGTCACTGTTCATATCGATTCATATCTTTCTTATTCCTGCTTATCTATTGATTCTCCTTTCTCACATGTTGAATATTCGCGAATCTAAAAGAAGAAGAATTTGTCATTGGAGGGGAGCTTAAGCTACCACCTTCTATTCATCGGGCTACCACCCAGAATCTCTACTAGTGGGATACCGTCTAAGAACATCAGCGAGGAGTCATATGTACAACCCATATCAACATCGGAGAGCATATCACTAGGGAGCATATCTTAACCTGGTACCACATCGGGGAGCTTATTCTCAACCGAAACAACATAGGGGAGCATATCTCAACCTAGAATCTCATGGGGAGATACTACTATGACCCCATATCGAGCAATAGGTGATATATGGGAGTTACTAGTGAACCCATCCTATTGCCTATCGATCTTCCCAACGCTGACCCTCAAGAGTCATGTGGTAGAACACCTGCATCATAATCAAATTGGGTTGTATACCCCAAGTACACTCTCAACTCATTGGCTAGACAGGGAGTGGTAATCCCAACAAGCCCAACTTGTGGGTATGCTGCCAACTGGGGTATACTATGCAAAGACCAAGATAGGGTGAGATACTACTCCAACCCTATGGGTAATAGATAGGGGTGATACCCTATTGTATAAAGTTCCCTCAAACCCAGGAGCTCTCTATCTCAATTCCACACCTTGGAATCTCAGACAGGGGGGGAAGAATTGGCTCAATGTTCTTGATCGACGATGCTCTCTGTAGATCATAAATATATTATCGTGCTCATATCTGGTAATCATCATGTATCAATAACAACTGTCTCCTGTTCATATAGGACATCAAATCAAATATCATATAAGAACAAAAATATATATATCACAAAAATGATACCATAGTCATCCTCGCTCTCAAGGAGGTGCCAACCACAAGCCTAAGCTTGTCTTGTACAACAACACTGTCTTAATGAAGGTGTCTCAAACTCAACTACAAGTGGGATTTTCTGCCAATCGGTTTCCACTCTTTGTCATTGCAATGTATCCATGTCATATCCAAAAATTTGTCATATGGATTTCCAAAGAACTTCTTCATCCTACTTTGTTGTAGTGTTTTCTTCTCAAAGAGGTACGAAAAGAACCCACTTAAAATTGTGGATGACAAACAATCTCAACAATATAAATGGTTGCTAAACATTCTAGATCTGCAACAACTGATAGAAAAAACTTGCAAAATTCTGATCTATGCCACAATCATAGTTAAACAACAAAAAAAAATAGTAATAACTCCAATCATTGAATGGAAATTAGATATACAAAGAATAGTTTTATTATAACACTTGTGAAGGGAATGAATAAATGTTACTAGTCCCCCTCTATGGGATGGGCTCTTGGCTATCCTCAAACGTTTTCAGCTTGTGTAGAGTCTCTCCTCTATAATGTGTAAGCCCAACAAAAATATGGTGTGCGACAATGAAAATAATCAGAGTTACAATAACGAGTGCAACAATGAAAATAATTAAAAGTGAATAATGAATGGAAAACCCTTCTATTTATAACAAAATATTGAGTTATCCTCAAATAATGAGCAAAAGTAAAATATTATTAACCCCATTCTTGGAATAACCACTTGGAATATTTTATTATATTTGGTTAGGAGGGAAAAATATTTAAACTTTTATTTAGAAATAATAAATAAATAAATGATTTTTTTATCATATCAAGGAATTAGTTAAGGAATAATAAACAGATAAAGATTTATTTAATTATTCCTAAGGGATTTAGTCAAATTTGACAAAGAATAATAATTAATTAGTGATTAATTATTTATTCTTAGAGAAAAATAATATAATTAATGATTTATCTGTTTATTTTTCATAATTGGGTCAAATATGACAAGGAATAATAATTGAACAATGGTTTAATTAATTATTCCTAGAAGAAAATCAAATAAATAGTGATTTATTTAATTATTCTTCATGTGTTTAACTATAAATTACTTAACAAAGGTGGTGTATTAAGTAATTTCTCACAGTGAAAGCAATTTTACTATGGTAAAATTGGCTTTACATGGTATACTTCGATCCATCTAGTAAATGAGGCTAGATGATCAATTTTTTGGTGATAACAAATTGCCCTCGAACATACTTCTCACAGTGAAAGCAATTTTACTATGGTAAAATTGGCTTTACATGGTGTACTTCGATCCATCTAGTAAATTAGGCTAGATGATCAATTTTTTGGTGATAACAGATTGCCCCCCAACATACGAGTGTTAGGAGAAAAACGTATTACTGAAGTACGTTGTAAAGACACAATCACTAGACAACATAGGAGAGTCAGAGAGAGAGAGAGACCAATAAAGCTGAAGTGAAAGAGGATAGGGATGGAGGGGGCGAGATAAATGAAAGTCTCCTTTTATGTTGTGGTACTAGACCTCAATGAGGTGGGGGAGGAATACCCATACCCGTCGAGATAACTTAGTACAAAAATAATGGTGCACCCAGAAACATAAAACTGAGCAATGAAGTACATGCTGAATGGTACATGACATGCTGGCATAACAGAGCCAAAAAATAATACAATGTATCCCATATACATAATGCACCTAGAAAAGCATGAGCCAGGATTGAATACAATAATATCTGAGTACATGAGATATAATGGCCCTTCCCTCAAAAAATGGGTGGGAGGAAGGGTAGAACAACTGGAGAAGCCCTGCTGAATAGGGAAGGGCTTTGCAAAACTGAATGGATCATTTGAAGGAGACGTGCATGCTATGAACACTGCGATCGGTAGGAACCAAACCCATCAACTCTGTGGAACTGCATCTGAGGCTGTAGCATAATAGGAATGCATCTGGGCATGTGGGGATCTACTTGAAGGGCCACCCCCTCATGAGGTCTGAAATATTTCACACACACCCGAGAATCACTGGTACAATCTACTGCATCACTAGACCATCAAGTGTATGAATTACAAACATAAAAAGACCAAGTCAAAGGGCAATAATGAGTCCCTTTGCTCGATTTGAGGCACCCCACAAAAATGGAAGCTAGAACCAAGATACACCACCCTCTAGGCCATTATTTTGGAATAAATGAGCTGATGTTGATAGAATAGGGCCTGTGATAGATGAGGAAATGATGATACTCAACTAAGGCGTGATGGAAAATAGTAATGTGACTGATGGACTGACACCAGGGATAATGGGAAAAATGGTACTAAGAGACAAACATATGACTTCCCTTGTTAGAACATAAAGTGCATGGTTGACTTGGCAGGGACTGACTTAACTCCGGAGGGGATGGGGAGAGTATGAAGGGAGGCCAAAATGAGCAACACAGGATGAACGATATGCAAATATGGATGGAACACTGTGACATGATATAATGGGATGTGAAACAAACTCCATGAATGCAAGGGTGACTCGATGACGCTGCCACACAGACTAGGCCTAGTGGGGACCATCAAAACATGAGTAAATGATGGTTACTCATGACGAAAATCGACACATGGTATGACAAGTATTCAGAGGAGGAGGACCTCAAAGTACAAGTGTCACTTTATGACGAAATTCGATTTTGAGAGGCGACGAAGTGACCCTTCTTGGAAAAATGATTTCGTGGTGAAGTTTTAAATCATCAAAAATTGAGGAAGAACCATTATAGAGCTCGATGAGATATTTCCAATGGTGCTGACGGTTCGTCAAACTGACCTATGGTTTGGTCGCAATGGGCAACAAAAAATTTGTGGGTTTTTCTATAAAAGGACATTTTGCCTCCAATTTGAGAGGAGGAGTAGGCCCTAAATCTTGTGGAGATCGTAGTGGAAAAACCGACCATTGGAATCAGGATCTATGACTTTCGGGAAAGTGGCCTTACTTGGATAAAGATGGCCTTAATGCTTCTTGGAACGATGGTTCATGGTGAAGAATTAAGGGAAGAGGAAAATGAGAATGAACTATTAGAGGAGGTCTAGAATCATCCTCGTCGACTAAGTCGAACATGGGGACTATGTGGTCATAGAGTATAATATTTGAAGATATGGTATCAAATGTATACGATATGCGATGTTGATCTGAATTTGAAACTACTTGAAATTTGTTTGCAAGGTATTCAATTCAGAAACAAACATGTTTAAAAGACCTCCATGTCTAGCAGAAAGGAAACACATGAAATTTTCAGCTGTTTATGACCCATCTAAGCATAGCATAATTATTTCCTTTTACTGTTTAACACATTAAAAAGAATTTGTTCTGAAAAATAAACCAACCACATATGCAAAAGAAGTTGATAAAGCAGTTCACCCCCTCCAGGGCTACGTCTGCTGGGTCCAAAGCCCCCAAATGGGCTTGTCCTTGTTTTTATAAAATGCTCAAATTGAAAATACAGCTGAATAGAAGCATCTACAGGAGAAATAGATGGTAGAAATGGATTCAAAACACTTGAATCCTTCAGGATTGACTATTGGATCACCTCCAATGGATACCTGCAACCCTGTACAGTCTCCCCAATACTGGCCCCTAGTGGCTCCTAGAACTTTCACGGCTCCAAAACGTATGCAAATGACCTCTGATGGCTGTAATACCTGCACCAATGGCTTCAGAAGGTCAAAAATACCCAAAATCAAAAACAAATTCGTCCAAAACCGACTTTCTGGGCCAAAGTTATGGCCATTTACTCCTGACTCCCAGTTTGGCCTAAACAAACTCCAGTTAACTTTAGTTATGGCCAGATAAGTCCGCCAATTATGGAGCGGCCGCCAAATTTGGCGCCACCGCCAACTAATCCGCCAACTGTAACTGCAGTTTAATTAACTGTTGGCGCATGTGACCGCAAAAATCTCGGCGGTTTACCTCGGATTCCGCGCTGGTGGTTAGAGTAAGCCCACGGTTTTCAGCTCCTGGTCGTATGGTATGGGGGGCTGGCCCTTAGGGGCTGGCCCCCTACTTTCCCGCCCATAGCAGATTTTAAATGTTTTAAATTGTATGCACCGCCATTCAATCAACTCCGCCTCCGTGGCCTAACGGTAAGGTGCTGCATTTGTAGAGGGGAGGTCTTATGTTCAAACCACGAAACTTGCAAACAAATTTTAAACACGCCCATTTAGTTGCTGACGTCATCTGGGGGCTACGTGGCACACTCCAGGCCTGCCACGTGGCGGCCTGTGATTGGCTGCAGAAAGGGAATATTCTCTGGAATATTCCAAGGAATATTCCGCCAAATATTCTAAGGAATATTCCGCCGAATATTCTTTTTTTAATTTAAAAAAAAAAAATCAAATTTTCTAATGTTTTGGGCAAAATATTCTTTTGGCCATATCTTCCTCATATGGCGACCGTTTTTCGAACCGTTTGCGGCGCCAGAATCGGGAGGACGAGCAATTTGCAATCGTTCAGCTTTGAACCAGTTCTGAGCACTTTGAATTTTGAGCATTTTTACGACACCTAGGACATGAGCACCTGATCACGCCTCCCCATTGGGAAGCTTTTGGACCCCAAAAGCCTTCAACTACCTGTTAAAGAGGTGAGGGTACAGCTCCCTCACTCTATCCACCTCCATCCACTTTGCCTTGTTCGGTTTGCTGCCTTTGAAACCAACCCGAACATAATCTACACTGCCCCTCCTTGAAGTGCGTGTCCTTCTGTCAAGGATTGCATCTTCTTTCAGCTCATCTAAGAATTTCGGCGAGAAATCTTCTATAGATGGTAGCTGAACAACACTTTCATGATCAGCAATCAAAGGAGGTTCATACAAACGTAAGTTCTCCACATTGACAACAGAATACATTTGCATGTAGGAAGGCAATTCTAATTGAAAAGCATTATTTCCAACCTTCTTGAGGATTTTGAATGGACCATAACGAATAGGCTTCAGCCTATTACCTTCTCCTTGCATCCTTTCTTTACTAATGTACAGCCATACCTCATCCCCTTCTTGAAACTTGTGATCGACTCTATGCTTGTCGTGTCTTTCCTTGTACTTGCCTTGACTCTTCTCAAGCTGTTCTTGAATTTGCTGATGTATTTGCTGAATTCTTTCAATGAATGAACGAGCTTTGTCAATATCACTATGTCCCTCAATGGCGACATCTTTCTCAAGAATGAAATCAAGAGGTGATTTTGGCAAGTAACCAAAACAAGCTTCAAACGGTGAGGTGTTTGTGGAAGAGTGCTTAGCATGGTTGTAAGCATGCTGTATGTAGTGCAAATGTTCATCCCAAAGCTTGGGATGCTTGCTCCAATAACCTCTCAAGAGGTGCACAATGGTTCTGTTCACAACTTCGGTTTGTCCATCTGTTTACGGATGGAAAGCAGTGCTTTTCTTCAACTTGGTGTCCATCATCTCCCATAGGTTGGACCAAAAATTCCCCACAAATCTGGAATCCCTGTCACTAATAATGGAAGTAGGCAAACCAAAGTGAATCCATACATGATGAAAAAATAATTCAGCAGTTTGTTCAGCAGTTATAGTTTTCTTACAAGGCATAAGTATACACATTTTGCTGAAACGATCATCTACTACATATAAATAATCATGCTGCTTTCGAGATTTTGGCAAACCTCCTACAAAATCCATAGAGATGCTCTCCCATGGTCTAGAAGGTACCGGCAAAGGAGTATACAAACCAAGCTTCCTATTGCTAGGCTTGCTTGTAGCACATAATGAACAACCTCTTATGAACCTTGAAACAGAATCTACCATGCGAGGCCAATAGCAATACCTTTGTAGATGTGCAACTGTTTTGCTCACACCAAAATGGCCAGCAATAAGAGAAGAATGAGCTTCTCTTATGACATTTATCCTCTCCCCCTGTGGTATACACAACTTGCCCAAATGAAACAGCAAATTGTGATGCATGTGATAATCATTTTCCTCTACATGATTCCCTTTACTCAAGTTAGCATACACATCTTTAAAGTCATCATCAGATGCATATTGTTCTATGTAACTATCATGTACAATGGAATCATTCTTAAGTAAAGTAACAGCACCAATAATAGGCCTCGAAAGCATATCAGCAACCTTATTCAAAGTACCTTTCTTGTACCTTATTACCAAACGGAACTGTTGCAAGAAGCCCATCCATCTGAAGTGTCGTGACTGTTGTAACTTGCTTTGTGATTGCAAGTACTGTAAGGGCTGATGGTCGGTATGTATAACAGTTTCTTTGCCCATCAAATAGTGTTTCCACTTTTTGACGCTTTGTACCAACGCATACAACTCCTTATCATATGTAGGATAATTTACAACAACACCATTAAAAGTTTCAGAATGAAAAGCAATAGGCTTACCATGCTGTAGAAGAACTGCACCCATAGCATAATCACTAGCATCAGTTTGTATCTCAAATGGCTGTCTCAAATCCGGTAATGCAAGGACTGGAGCTGAACTAATCTTCTCTTTCAAAGATTCGAAAGCTTTTTGCTGCTTGCCTCCCCATTGGAAAGCATGCTTCACACTTGTCACTGCATGCATAGGAGCTGCTATAGAAGAGAAGTTAGAGATGAACTTCCTCCAATATTGAGCTGCACCCAAAAAACTTCTTACCTCTGTTATGGATTTGGGAGTAGGCCACTTCACAATAGCTTCAATCTTAGCAGGATCAATTCTCAGAGCACCTCCTCCTACTATGTGTCCCAAATAAACCAAAGAAGTCTTTCCAAATTCACACTTTGACATTTTAAGAAATAACTGATTCTTCTTCAAAACATCAAGTACTTTTCTAACATGCATGACATGATCTTCTCTAGACTTGCTGAAAATTAAGATGTCATCTAAGTAGACAATAACGAAATCATCAAGAAAAGGACGCAAGACATCATCCATTACCCGCATGAAAGTTGCAGGTGCATTGCACAAACCAAACGGCATCACAAGCCACTCAAAGAGTCCTTGTTTGGTTTTAAAGGCTGTCTTCCAAATGTCACTTTCTTCAATTCTTACTTGATGATATCCACTACGCAAGTCTAACTTAGTGAAATATCGAGCATCTTTCAGCTGGTCTAGCAAATCATCTATCCTTGGGAGTGGGTAACGATTCTTTACCGTTATCTTGTTCAAGGCCCTGAAATCAACACACATACGCCAAGTGCCATCTTTCTTTGGAATCAATACAATCGGTGACCCACATGGCGAAGTACTTGGCCTTATGAAACCCTTGTTCAACAAGTCCTTGATTTGCTTCTTTATTTCAGCATTCTCCGTAATAGACATGCGGTACATGCCTATGTTTGGAAGAGGACAATCTGGATGCAAATGGATTTCATGCTGAATCTCCCTCTTAGGAGGCAAACCTGTTGGCTCCTGAAACATCTCATGATATGCATCAAGTACATCATACAGATCTGATTTAAGTTTTGGATCACAATTTTCAAATGACTCATGATTCACATCAACCTTGGGCTTAATCATAAGAAGAACAAAATTCTTACTTGAATTGACCAGCCTTTTTACCTGTCCTGCATTCACCATCGCTATATTTGTCTTCTTGCGATGAGCTCTAACAATGAACTCCTTGCCATCTTTGAACAGATGATATTTGTTTTCATGGCGATGAAAGATAGCTTTCCTGTCAAACAAGTAGGGACTTCCCAAAACAATTCCTGCTATATCAAAAGGTACCACATCAAGTTCAACTGTGTCAATAAAATGTGCAGTAATTGCAAAGCGCAATGTGCACTTTCTTGAAACTTGTAAATTTGCATCCTTGCAAATCCATCCAAGTGGATATGGCTTCGGATGTGGAACGGTCTCAAGTTTAAGCTGCTTGACCAAGTCCTCTGATATAAGGTTTTCTTGTGACCCACTATCAAAAAGTGTGTCAATCTTAGTATGTTTTGAAATCACCCTCACATGAAACAGTTCAATTCTTTCTTCCTCATTAGGAGCTTGTACATGGCAGTTTGAGGTACTAGTGCTGGCTTGAGTTTCAACTTCTTTTCCCTTCAAGTTTTTCAAACCCATGGCTGTAATTTTGGTTTCATCACCTGAATCTTCCCCTAAATCTTGTGGTGTAGATGTAGTAGCAACAGTTTTCTGTTTCCCTTTGGATTTGTTAGATTGAGGTCTTTTTCAGGATGTAATTTCCAACAGTTTTTCTCCTCATGGCCTGGTTTAGAACAGTGTTTACATATCACTTTCTCACTCTCCTGCTTGACAGATGCATTCTTTTTTCCCTTTCCCTTGGAGGTTTTCTCTTTGCTTTTCCCCTTGGGGGGCTTGTTTCTACCCTCTTCAAATGTGTTTTTTCCCCTTGCCTCTAAATGGGTAGCTTGGACACAAACCTCGTCCAGGCTAGTAGGGTTGAACATCAAGATGGTGTATCTAAGGTAGCTATGCAAGCCACCAATGTATTTCAGCAAGGTTTCCTGGGTCTGCAAATCTACCCCTAACAAGAGAGCTCTTCTCCTGAATTCTTGGGTGTAGTCTTGGACACTCTGACCCTTAAGTTGTCTGAAATTTTGCCAGTTCATAATGGCTTTCTGCATGTGAGCAAGAGGATAAAACTGTTTTTTAATGGCTAACAGAAATTCAGGCCATGTTAAGGTAACCTTACCAAATTTCTTGATCTCCTCTTTAGTCTTGGCCTCCCACCAGACCAAGGCTGCTCCATCCATTCTCAAAGAAGCCAACTGAATCTTTGTGGCATCATCATGCATATTTTGGATCCTCAAGTAAACTTCCAACTGCCTAATCCAGTTGTCAAGCTTTTCTGCATTCACTTCACCATTAAACATAGGTAATTCGAATTTTACATCAAGCTTCAAAAAAGGACTTTTTCCAGAGGATCTATGCTTATGAACAGAAGAAGACGAAGATGAAGAGGAAGAAGGTGAAGATGGGGGTGGTGGATCACCATTTCCTCCATGTCCTTTCTTGGAATGATCATCATCCTTCTTACCTCCTGAAGAGCCCTCTCCTTCATGTGGATGTTTGGACCCTTCTCCAGCCAATTTCTCATTTCTTTCTTGGTACAATATCCTCACCATTTCAGTGAGATCTAAGAAAGCCTTTCTGAAGACTCATTCTTCTTCTCTTGGATCTGTCTCTATAGGAATTTCTCCTTCATGTTCAGACATCCTTGAAGCTTCTGCTGAGACTCTTGAGGGTGAAATTGAAGGTGGAGGTGAGGGCTCTCTGGCCTTCCTTGACTGAGGATTCTCTCGTTCTCCAGTCAACTGTCCTTCCCCTCTTTTAAGTTTCAACCTGGTAAGCATCAATACTTGCAAGACAATTAGAAGATCTTTGCACAAAAACAATCAAAAGACAACTACACCAGAGATTGACTGAAAAGAGCATTTATCTACTTTGCAATTGTATAACAAGAGCATTTCGAAGGCTTCCTGGCTTAGTTCAGGCTCTGTCTATAGCTTATTTGATTGATTTTGATACAAAGAAGCAACAATCTATCTCTGATACCAACTTGATCTGAATTTGAAACTACTTGAAATTTGTTTGCAAGGTATTCAATTCATAAATAAACATGTTTAAAAAGACCTCCATGTTTTGCAGAAAGGAAACACATGAAATTTTCAGCTGTTTATGACCCATCTAAGCATAGCAGAATTATTTCCTTTTAGTGTTTAACACATTAAAACGAATTTGTTCTGCAAAATAAACCAACCACATATGCAAAAGAAGTTGATAAAGCAGTTCACCCCCTCCAGGGCTACGTCTGCTGGGTCCAAAGCCCCCAAATGGGCTTGTCCTTGCTTTTATAAAATACTCAAATTGAAAATACAGCTGAATAGAAGCATCTACAGGAGAAATAGATGGTAGAAATGGATTCAGAACACTTGAATCCTTCAGGATTGACTATTGGATCACCTCCAATGGATACCTGCAACCCTGTACAGTCTCCCCAATACTGGCCCCTGGTGGCTCCTAGAACTTTCACGGCTCCAAAACGTATGCAAATGACCTCTGATGACTTTAAGACCTGTACCAATGGCTTCAGAAGGTCGAAAATACCCAAAATAAAAAAAATATTCGTCCAAAACCGACTTTCTGGGCCAAAGTTATGGCCATTTACTCCTGACTGCCAGTTTGGCCTAAACAAACTCCAGTTAACTTTAGTTATGGCCAGATAAGTCCGCCAACTATGGAGCGGCCGCCAAATTTGGCGCCACCACCAACTAATCCGCCAACTGTAGCTGCAGTTTAATTAACTGTTGGCGCATGTGATCGCAAAAATCTCGGCGGTTTACCTCGGATTCCGCGCTGGTGGTTAGAGTAAGCCCACGGTTTTTCAGCTCCTGGTCGTATGGTATGGGGGGCTGGCCCTTAGGGGCTGGCCCCTTACTTTCCCGCCCATAGCAGATTTTAAATGTTTTAAATTGTATGCATCGCCATTCAATCAACTCCGCCTCCGTGGCCTAATGGTAAGGCGCTGCATTTGTAGAGGGGAGGTCTTATGTTCAAACCACGAAACTTGCAAACAAATTTTAAACACGCCCATTTAGTTGCTGACATCATCTGGGGGCCACGTGGCGCCCTCCAAGCCTGCCACGTGGCGGCCTGTGATTGGCTGCAGAAAGGGAATATTCTCTAGAATATTCCAAGGAATATTCTCTGGAATATTCCAAGGAATATTCTTTTTTTAATTAAAAAAAAAAAATCAAATTTTCTAATGTTTTGGGCAAAATATTCTTTTGGCCATATCTTCCTCATACGGCGACCGTTTTTCGAACCGTTTGCTGCGCCAGAATCGGGAGGACGAGCACTTTGCAGTCGTTCAGCTTTGAACCAGTTCTGAGCACTTTGAATTTTGAGCATTTTTACGACACCTAGGACATGAGCACCTGATCACGCCTCCCCTTTGGGAAGCTTTTGGACCCCAAAAGCCTTCAACTACCTGTTAAAGAGGTGAGGGTACAGCTCCCTCACTCTGTCCACCTCCATCCACTTTTCCTTGTTCGGTTTGCTGCCTTGGAAACCAACCCGAACATAATCTACACTGCCCCTCCTTGAAGTGCGTGTCCTTCTGTCAAGGATTGCATCTTCTTTCAGCTCATCTAAGAATTCTGGCGAGAAATCTTCTATAGATGGCAGCTGAACAGCACTTTCATGATCAGCAATCAAAGGAGGTTCATACAAACGTAAGTTCTCCACATTGACAACAGAATACATTTGCATGTAGGAAGGCAAATCTAATTGAAAAGCATTATTTCCAACCTTCTTGAGGATTTTGAATGGACCATAACGAATAGGCTTCAACTTTTTACCTTCTCCTTGCATCCTTTCTTTACTAATGCACAACCATACCTCATCCCCTTCTTGAAACTTGTGATCGACTCTATGCTTGTCGTGTCTTTCCTTGTACTTGCCTTGACTCTTCTCAAGCTGTTCTTGAATTTGCTGATGTATTTGCTGAATTATTTCAATGAATGAACGAGCTTTGTCAATATCACTATGTCCCTCAATGGCGACATCTTTCTCAAGAATGAAATCAAGAGGTGATTTTGGCAAGTAACCAAAACAAGCTTCAAACGGTGAGGTGTTTGTGGAAGAGTGCTTGGCACGGTTGTAAGCATGCTGTATGTAGTGCAAATGTTCATCCCAAAGCTTGGGATGCTTGCTGCAATAACCTATCAAGAGGTGCACAATGGTTCTGTTCACAACTTCGGTTTGTCCATCTGTTTGCGGATGGAAAGCAATGCTTTTCTTCAACTTGGTGTCCATCATCTCCCATAGGTTGGACCAAAAATTCCCCACAAATCTGGAATCCCTGTCACTAATAATGGAAGTAGGCAAACCAAAGTGAATCCATACATGATGAAAAAATAATTCAGCAGTTTGTTCAGCAGTTATAGTTTTCTTACAAGGCATAAGTATACACATTTTGCTGAAACAATCAACTACTACATATAAATAATCATGCTACTTTCGAGATTTTGGCAAACCTCCTACAAAATCCATAGAGATGCTCTCCCATGGTCTAGAAGGTACCGGCAAAGGAGTATACAAACCAAGCTTCCTATTGCTAGGCTTGCTTGTAGCACATAATGAACAACCTCTTATGAACCTTGAAACAGAATCTACCATGCGAGGCCAATAGCAATACCTTTGTAGATGTGCAACTGTTTTGCTCACACCAAAATGGCCAGCAATAAGAGAAGAATGAGCTTCTATTATGACATTTATCCTCTCCCCCTGTGGTATACACAACTTGCCCAAATGAAACAGCAAATTGTTATGCATGTGATAATTATTTTCCTCTACATGATTCCCTTTACTCAAGTTAGCATACACATCTTTAAAGTCATCATCAGATGCATATTGTTCTATGTAACTATCATGTACAATGGAATCATTCTTAAGTAAAGTAACAGCACCAATAATAGGCCTCGAAAGCATATCAGCAACCTTATTCAAAGTACCTTTCTTGTACCTTATTACCAAATGGAACTGTTGCAAGAAGCCCATCCATCTGAAGTGTCGTGACTGTTGTAACTTGCTTTGTGATTGCAAGTACTGTAAGGGCTGATGGTCGGTATGTATAATAGTTTCTTTGCCCATCAAATAGTGTTTCCACTTTTTGACGCTTTGTACCAATGCATACAACTCCTTATCATATGTAGGATAATTTACAACAGCACCATTAAAAGTTTCAGAATGAAAAGCAATAGGCTTACCATGCTGTAGAAGAACTGCACCCATAGCATAATCACTAGCATCAGTTTATATCTCAAATGGCTGTCTCAAATCTGGTAATGCAAGGACTGGAGCTGAACTAATCTTCTCTTTCAAAGATTCGAAAGCTTTTTGCTGCTTGCCTCCCCATTGGAAAGCATGCTTCACACTTGTCACTGCATGCATAGGAGCTGCTATAGAAGAGAAGTTAGAGATGAAATTCCTCCAATATTGAGCTGCACCCAAAAAACTTCTTACCTCTGTTATGGATTTGGGAGTAGGCCACTTCACAATAGCTTCAATCTTAGCAGGATCAATTCTCAAAGCACCTCCTCCTACTATGTGTCCCAAATAAACCAAAGAAGTCTTTCCAAATTCACACTTTGACATTTTAAGAAATAACTGATTCTTCTTCAAAACATCAAGTACTTTTCTAACATGCATGACATGATCTTCTCTAGACTTGCTGAAAATTAAGATGTCATCTAAGTAGACAATAACGAAATCATCAAGAAAAGGACGCAAGACATCATCCGTTACCCGCATGAAAGTTGCAGGTGCATTGCACAAACCAAACGGCATCACAAGCCACTCAAAGGGTCCTTGTTTGGTTTTAAAGGCTGTCTTCCAAATGTCACTTTCTTCAATTCTTACTTGATGATATCCACTACGCAAGTCTAACTTAGTGAAATATCGAGCATCTTTCAGCTGGTCTAGCAAATCATCTATCCTTGGGAGTGGGTAACGATTCTTTACCGTTATCTTGTTCAAGGCCCTGAAATCAACACACATACGCCAAGTGCCATCTTTCTTTGGAATCAATACAATCGGTGACCCACATGGCGAAGTACTTGGCCTTATGAAACCCTTGTTCAACAAGTCCTTGATTTGCTTCTTTATTTCAGCATTCTCCATAATAGACATGCGGTACATGCCTATGTTTGGAAGAGGACAATCTGGATGCAAATGGATTTCATGCTGAATCTCCCTCTTAGGAGGCAAACCTGTTGGCTCCTGAAACATCTCATGATATGCATCAACTACATCATACAGATCTGATTTAAGTTTTGGATCACAATTTTCAAATGACTCATGATTCACATCAACCTTGGGCTTAATCATAAGAAGAACAAAATTCTTACTTGAATTGACCAGCCTTTTTACCTATCCTGCATTCACCATCGCTATATTTGTCTTCTTGCGATGAGCTCTAACAATGAACTCCTTGCCATCTTTGAATAGATGATATTTGTTTTCATGGCGATGAAAGATAGCTTTCCTGTCAAACAAGTAGGGACTTCCCAAAACAATTCCTGCTATATCAAAAGGTACCACATCAAGTTCAACTGTGTCAATAAAATGTGCAGTAATTGCAAAGCGCAATGTGCACTTTCTTGAAACTTGTAAATTTGCATCCTTGCAAATCCATCCAAGTGGATATGGCTTCGGATGTGGAACGGTCTCAAGTTTAAGCTGCTTGACCAAGTCCTCTGATATAAGGTTTGCTTGTGACCCACTATCAAAAAGTGTGTCAATCTTAGTATGTTTTGAAATCACCCTCACATGAAACAGTTCAATTCTTTCTTCCTCATTAGGAGCTTGTACATGGCAGTTTGAGGTACTAGTGCTGGCTTGAGTTTCAACTTCTTTTCCCTTCAAGTTTTTCAAACCCATGGCTGTAATTTTGGTTTCATCACCTGAATCTTCCCCTAAATCTTGTGGTGTAGATGTAGTAGCAGCAGTTTTCTGTTTCCCTTTGGATTTGTTAGATTGAGGTCTTTTTTCAGGATGTAATTTCCAACAGTTTTTCTCCTCATGGCCTGGTTTAGAACAGTGTTTACATATCACTTTCTCACTCTCCTTCTTGACAGATGCATTCTTTTTGCCCTTTCCCTTGGAGGTTTTCTCTTTGCTTTTCCCCTTGGGGGGCTTGTTTCTACCCTCTTCAAATGTGTTTTTTCCCCTTGCCTCTAAATGGGTAGCTTGGACACAAACCTCGTCCAGGCTAGTAGGGTTGAACATCAAGATGGTGTGTCTAAGGTAGCTATGCAAGCCACCAATGTATTTCAGCAAGGTTTCCTGGGTCTGCAAATCTACCCCTAACAAGAGAGCTCTTCTCCTGAATTCTTGGGTGTAGTCTTGGACACTCTGACCCTTAAGTTGTCTGAAATTTTGCCAGTTCATAATGGCTTTCTGCATGTGAGCAAGAGGATAAAACTGTTTTTTAATGGCTAACAGAAATTCAGGCCATGTTAAGGTAACCTTACCAAATTTCTTGATCTCCTCTTTAGTCTTGGCCTCCCACCAGACCAAGGCTACTCCATCCATTCTCAAAGAAGCCAACTGAATCTTTGTGGCATCATCATGCATATTTTGGATCCTCAAGTAAACTTCCAACTGCCTAATCCAGTGTCAAGCTTTTCTGCATTCACTTCACCATTAAACATAGGTAATTCGAATTTTACATCAAGCTTCAAAAAATGACTTTTTCCAGAGGATCTATGCTTATGAACAGAAGAAGACGAAGATGAAGAGGAAGAAGGTGAAGATGGGGGTGGTGGATCACCATTTCCTCCATGTCCTTTCTTGGAATGATCATCATCCTTCTTACCTCCTGAAGAGCCCTCTCCTTCATGTGGATGTTTGGACCCTTCTCCAGCCAATTTCTCATTTCTTTCTTGGTACAATATCCTCACCATTTCAGTGAGATCTAAGAAAGCCTTTCTGAAGACTCTTTCTTCTTCTCTTGGATCTGTCTCTATAGGAATTTCTCCTTCATGTTCAGACATCCTTGAAGCTTCTGCTGAGACTCTTTAGGGTGAAATTGAAGGTGGAGGTGAGGGCTCTCTGGCCTTCCTTGACTGAGGATTCTCTCGTTCTTTAGTCAACTGTCCTTCCCCTCTTTTAAGTTTCAACCTGGTAAGCATCAATACTTGCAAGACAATTAGAAGATCTTTGCACAAAAACAATCAAAAGACAACTACACCAGAGATTGACTGAAAAGAGCATTTATCTACTTTGCAATTGTATAACAAGAGCATTTCGAAGGCTTCCTGGCTCAGTTCAGGCTCTGTCTATAGCTTATTTGACTGATTTTGATACAAAGAAGCAACAATCTAGCTCTGATACCAACTTGATCTGAATTTGAAACTACTTGAAATTTGTTTGCAAGGTATTCAATTCATAAATAAACATGTTTAAAAGACCTCCATGTCTTGCAGAAAGGAAACACATGAAATTTTCAGCTGTTTATGACCCATCTAAGCATAGCAGAATTATTTCCTTTTATTGTTTAACAAATTAAAACGAATTTGTTCTGAAAAATAAACCAACCACATATGCAAAAGAAGTTGATAAAGCAGTTCACCCCCTCCAGGGCTACGTCTGCTGGGTCCAAATCCCCCAAATGGGCTTGTCCTTGCTTTTATAAAATGCTCAAATTGAAAATACAGCTGAATAGAAGCATCTACAGGAGAAATAGATGGTATAAATGGATTCAGAACACTTGAATCCTTCAGGATTGACTATTGGATCACCTCCAATGGATACCTGCAACCCTGTACAGTCTCCCCAATACTGGCCCCTAGTGGCTCCTAGAACTTTCACGGCTCCAAAACGTATGCAAATGACCTCTGATGGCTGTAATACCTACACCAATGGCTTTAGAAGGTCGAAAATACCCAAAATCGAAAAAAAAATCGTCCAAAACCGACTTTCTGGGCCAAAGTTATGGCCATTTACTCCTGACTGCCAGTTTGGCCTAAACAAACTCCAGTTAACTTTAGTTATGGCCAGATAAGTCCGCCAATTATGGAGCGGCCGCCAAATTTGGTGCCACCGCCAACTAATCCGCCAACTGTAACTGCAGTTTAATTAACTGTTGGCGCATGTGACCGCAAAAATCTCGGCGGTTTACCTCGGATTCCGCGCTGGTGGTTAGAGTAAGCCCACGATTTTTCAGCTCCTGGTCGTATGGTATGGGGGGCTGGCCCTTAGGGGCTGGCCCCTTACTTTCCCGCCCATAGCAGATTTTAAATGTTTTAAATTGTATGCACCGCCATTCAATCAACTCCGCCTCTGTGGCCTAACGGTAAGGCGCTGCATTTGTAGAGGGGAGGTCTTATGTTCAAACCACGAAACTTGCAAACAAATTTTAAACGCGCCCATTTAGTTGCTGACGTCATCTGGGGGCCACGTGGCGCCTTCAAGGCCTGCCACGTGGCGGCTTGTGATTGGCTGCAGAAAGGGAATATTCCGCCGAATATTCCAAGGAATATTCCGCCGAATATTCTTTTTTTAATTTAAAAAAAAAAAAAATCAAATTTTCTAATGTTTTGGGCAAAATATTCTTTTGGCCATATCTTCCTCATACGGCGACCGTTTTTCGAACCGTTTGCGGCGCCGGAATCGGGAGGACGAGAACTTTGCAGTTGTTCAGCTTTGAACCAGTTCTGAGCACTTTGAATTTTGAGCATTTTTACGACACCTAGGACATGAGCACCTGATCACGCCTCCCCATTGGGAAGCTTTTGGACCCCAAAAGCCTTCAACTACCTGTTAAAGAGGTGAGGGTACAGCTCCCTCACTCTGTCCACCTCCATCCACTTTTCCTTGTTCGGTTTGCTGCCTTTGAAACCAACCCGAACATAATCTACACTGCCCCTCCTTGAAGTGCGTGTCCTTCTGTCAAGGATTGCATCTTCTTTCAGCTCATCTAAGAATTCTGGCGAGAAATCTTCTATAGATGGCAGCTGAACAGCACTTTCATGATCAGCAATCAAAGGAGGTTCATACAAACGTAAGTTCTCCACATTGACAACAGAATACATTTGCATGTAGGAAGGCAAATCTAATTGAAAAGCATTATTTCCAACCTTCTTGAGGATTTTGAATGGACCATAACGAATAGGCTTCAGCTTTTTACCTTCTCCTTGCATCCTTTCTTTACTAATGTACAGCCATACCTCATCCCCTTCTTGAAACTTGTGATCGACTCTATGCTTGTCGTGTCTTTCCTTGTACTTGCCTTGACTCTTCTCAAGCTGTTCTTGAATTTGCTGATGTATTTGCTGAATTATTTCAATGAATGAACGAGCTTTGTCAATATCACTATGTCCCTCAATGGCGACATCTTTCTCAAGAATGAAATCAAGAGGTGATTTTGGCAAGTAACCAAAACAAGCTTCAAACGATGAGGTGTTTGTGGAAGAGTGCTTGGCACGGTTGTAAGCATGCTGTATGTAGTGCAAATGTTCATCCCAAAGCTTGGGATGCTTGCTGCAATAACCTATCAAGAGGTGCACAATGGTTCTGTTCACAACTTCGGTTTGTCCATCTGTTTGCGGATGGAAAGCAATGCTTTTCTTCAACTTGGTGTCCATCATCTCCCATAGGTTGGACCAAAAATTCCCCACAAATCTGGAATCCCTGTCACTAATAATGGAAGTAGGCAAACCAAAGTGAATCCATACATGATGAAAAAATAATTCAGCAGTTTGTTCAGCAGTTATAGTTTTCTTACAAGGCATAAGTATACACATTTTGCTGAAACAATCAACTACTACATATAAATAATCATGCTGCTTTCGAGATTTTGGCAAACCTCCTACAAAATCCATAGAGATGCTCTCCCATGGTCTAGAAGGTACCGGCAAAGGAGTATACAAACCAAGCTTCCTATTGCTAGGCTTGCTTGTAGCACATAATGAACAACCTCTTATGAACCTTGAAACAGAATCTACCATGCGAGGCCAATAGCAATACCTTTGTAGATGTGCAACTGTTTTGCTCACACCAAAATGGCCAGCAATAAGAGAAGAATGAGCTTCTCTTATGACATTTATCCTCTCCCCCTGTGGTATACACAACTTGCCCAAATGAAACAGCAAATTGTTATGCATGTGATAATTATTTTCCTCTACATGATTCCCTTTACTCAAGTTAGCATACACATCTTTAAAGTCATCATCAGATGCATATTGTTCTATGTAACTATCATGTACAATGGAATCATTCTTAAGTAAAGTAACAGCACCAATAATAGGCCTCGAAAGCATATCAGCAACCTTATTCAAAGTACCTTTCTTGTACCTTATTACCAAATGGAACTGTTGCAAGAAGCCCATCCATCTGAAGTGTCGTGACTGTTGTAACTTGCTTTGTGATTGCAAGTATTGTAAGGGCTGATGGTCGGTATGTATAACAGTTTCTTTGCCCATCAAATAGTGTTTCCACTTTTTGACGCTTTGTACCAACGCATACAACTCCTTATCATATGTAGGATAATTTACAACAGCACCATTAAAAGTTTCAGAATGAAAAGCAATAGGCTTACCATGCTGTAGAAGAACTGCACCCATAGCATAATCACTAGCATCAGTTTGTATCTCAAATGGCTGTCTCAAATCCGGTAATCCAAGGACTGGAGCTGAACTAATCTTCTCTTTCAAAGATTCGAAAGCTTTTTACTGCTTGCCTCCCCATTGGAAAGCATGCTTCACACTTGTCACTGCATGCATAGGAGCTGCTATAGAAGAGAAGTTAGAGATGAACTTCCTCCAATATTGAGCTGCACCCAAAAAACTTCTTACCTCTGTTATGGATTTGGGAGTAGGCCACTTCACAATAGCTTCAATCTTAGCAGGATCAATTCTCAAAGCACCTCCTCCTACTATGTGTCCCAAATAAACCAAAGAAGTCTTTCCAAATTCACACTTTGACATTTTAAGAAATAACTGATTCTTCTTCAAAACATCAAGTACTTTTCTAACATGCATGACATGATCTTCTCTAGACTTGCTGAAAATTAAGATGTCATCTAAGTAGACAATAACGAAATCATCAAGAAAAGGACGCAAGACATCATCCATTACCCGCATGAAAGTTGCAGGTGCATTGCACAAACCAAACGGCATCACAAGCCACTCAAAGAGTCCTTGTTTGGTTTTAAAGGCTGTCTTCCAAATGTCACTTTCTTCAATTCTTACTTGATGATATCCACTACGCAAGTCTAACTTAGTGAAATATCGAGCATCTTTCAGCTGGTCTAGCAAATCATCTATCCTTGGGAGTGGGTAACGATTCTTTACCGTTATCTTGTTCAAGGCCCTGAAATCAACACACATACGCCAAGTGCCATCTTTCTTTGGAATCAATACAATCGGTGACCCACATGGCGAAGTCCTTGGCCTTATGAAACCCTTGTTCAACAAGTCCTTGATTTGCTTCTTTATTTCAGCATTCTCCGTAATAGACATGCGGTACATGCCTATGTTTGGAAGAGGACAATCTGGATGCAAATGGATTTCATGCTGAATCTCCCTCTTAGGAGGCAAACCTGTTGGCTCCTGAAACATCTCATGATATGCATCAAGTACATCATACAGATCTGATTTAAGTTTTGGATCACAATTTTCAAATGACTCATGATTCACATCAACCTTGGGCTTAATCATAAGAAGAACAAAATTCTTACTTGAATTGACCAGCCTTTTTACCTGTCCTGCATTCACCATCGCTATATTTGTCTTCTTGCGATGAGCTCTAACAATGAACTCCTTGCCATCTTTGAACAGATGATATTTGTTTTCATGGCGATGAAAGATAGCTTTCCTGTCAAACAAGTAGGGACTTCCCAAAACAATTCCTGCTATATCAAAAGGTACCACATCAAGTTCAACTGTGTCAATAAAATGTGCAGTAATTGCAAAGCGCAATGTGCACTTTCTTGAAACTTGTAAATTTGCATCCTTGCAAATCCATCCAAGTGGATATGGCTTCGGATGTGGAACGGTCTCAAGTTTAAGCTGCTTGACCAAGTCCTCTGATATAAGGTTTGCTTGTGACCCACTATCAAAAAGTGTGTCAATCTTAGTATGTTTTGAAATCACCCTCACATGAAACAGTTCAATTCTTTCTTCCTCATTAGGAGCTTGTACATGGCAGTTTGAGGTACTAGTGCTGGCTTGAGTTTCAACTTCTTTTCCCTTCAAGTTTTTCAAACCCATGGCTGTAATTTTGGTTTCATCACCTGAATCTTCCCCTAAATCTTGTGGTGTAGATGTAGTAGCAGCAGTTTTCTGTTTCCCTTTGGTTTTGTTAGATTGAGGTCTTTTTTCAGGATGTAATTTCCAACAGTTTTTCTCCTCATGGCCTGGTTTAGAACAGTGTTTACATATCACTTTCTCACTCTCCTGCTTGACAGATGCATTCTTTTTGCCCTTTCCCTTGGAGGTTTTCTCTTTGCTTTTCCCCTTGGGGGACTTGTTTCTACCCTCTTCAAATGTGTTTTTTCCCCTTGCCTCTAAATGGGTAGCTTGGACACAAACCTCGTCCAGGCTAGTAGGGTTGAACATCAAGATGGTGTGTCTAAGGTAGCTATGCAAGCCACCAATGTATTTCAGCAAGGTTTCCTGGGTCTGCAAATCTACCCCTAACAAGAGAGCTCTTCTCCTGAATTCTTGGGTGTAGTCTTGGACACTCTGACCCTTAAGTTGTCTGAAATTTTGCCAGTTCATAATGGCTTTCTGCATGTGAGCAAGAGGATAAAACTGTTTTTTAATGGCTAACAGAAATTCAGGCCATGTTAAGGTAACCTTACCAAATTTCTTGATCTCCTCTTTAGTCTTGGCCTCCCACCAGACCAAGGCTGCTCCATCCATTCTCAAATAAGCCAACTGAATCTTTGTGGCATCATCATGCATATTTTGGATCCTCAAGTAAACTTCCAACTGCCTAATCCAGTTGTCAAGCTTTTCTGCATTCACTTCACCATTAAACATAGGTAATTCGAATTTTACATCAAGCTTCAAAAAAGGACTTTTTCCAGAGGATCTATGCTTATGAACAGAAGAAGACGAAGATGAAGAGGAAGAAGGTGAAGATGGGGGTGGTGGATCACCATTTCCTCCATGTCCTTTCTTGGAATGATCATCATCCTTCTTACCTCCTGAAGAGCCCTCTCCTTCATGTGGATGTTTGGACCCTTCTCCAGCCAATTTCTCATTTCTTTCTTGGTACAATATCCTCACCATTTCAGTGAGATCTAAGAAAGCCTTTCTGAAGACTCTTTCTTCTCTTGGATCTGTCTCTATAGGAATTTCTCCTTCATGTTCAGACATCCTTGAAGCTTCTGCTGAGACTCTTGAGTGTGAAATTGAAGGTGGAGGTGAGGGCTCTCTGGCCTTCCTTGACTGAGGATTCTCTCGTTCTCTAGTCAACTGTCCTTCCCCTCTTTTAAGTTTCAACCTGGTAAGCATCAATACTTGCAAGACAATTAGAAGATCTTTGCACAAAAACAATCAAAAGACAACTACACCAGAGATTGACTGAAAAGAGCATTTATCTACTTTGCAATTGTATAATAAGAGCATTTCGAAGGCTTCCTGGCTCAGTTCAGGCTCTGTCTATAGCTTATTTGACTGATTTTGATACAAAGAAGCAACAATCTAGCTCTGATACCAACTTGATCTGAATTTGAAACTACTTGAAATTTGTTTGCAAGGTATTCAATTCAGAAATAAACATGTTTAAAAGACCTCCATGTCTTGCAGAAAGGAAACACATGAAATTTTCAGCTATTTATGACCCATCTAAGCATAGCAGAATTATTTCCTTTTACTGTTTAACACATTAAAACGAATTTGTTCTGCAAAATAAACCAACCACATATGCAAAAGAAGTTGATAAAGCAGTTCACCCCCTCCAGGGCTACGTCTGCTGGGTCCAAAACCCCCAAATGGGCTTGTCCTTGCTTTTATAAAATGCTCAAATTGAAAATACAGCTGAATAGAAGCATCTACAGCAGAAATATATGGTAGAAATGGATTCAGAACACTTGAATCCTTCAGGATTGACTATTGGATCACCTCCAATGGATACCTGCAACCCTGTACAGTCTCCCCAATACTGGCCCCTGGTGGCTCCTAGAACTTTCACGGCTCCAAAACGTATGCAAATGACCTCTGATGGCTGTAATACCTGCACCAATGGCTTCAGACGGTCGAAAATACCCAAAATAAAAAAAAAAATTCGTCCAAAACCGACTTTCTGGGCCAAAGTTATGGCCATTTCCTCGTGACTGCCAGTTTGGCCTAAACAAACTCCAGTTAACTTTAGTTATGGCCAGATAAGTCCGCCAATTATGGAGCGGCCGCCAAATTTGGCGCCACCGCCAACTAATCCGCCAACTGTAACTGCAGTTTAATTAATTGTTGGTGCATGTGACCGCAAAAATCTCGGCGGTTTACCTCGGATTCCGCGCTGGTGGTTAGAATAAGCCCACGGTTTTTCAGCTCCTGGTCGTATGGTATGGGGGCCTGGCCCTTAGGGGCTGGCCCCTTACTTTCCCGCCCATAGCAGATTTTAAATGTTTTAAATTGTATGCACCGCCATTCAATCAACTCCGCCTCCGTGGTCTAACGGTAAGGCGCTGCATTTGTAGAGGGGGGAGGTCTTATGTTCAAACCACGAAACTTGCAAACAAATTTTAAACACGCCCATTTAGTTGCTGACGTCATCTGGGGGCCACGTGGCGCCCTCCAGGCCTGCCACGTGGCGGCCTGTGATTGGCTGCAGAAAGGGAATATTCTCTGGAATATTCCAAGGAATATTCCGCCGAATATTCTTTTTTTAATTTAAAAAAAAAAAAATCAAATTTTCTAATGTTTTGGGCAAAATATTCTTTTGGCCATATCTTCCTCATACGGCGACCGTTTTTCGAACCGTTTGTGGCGCCAGAATCGGGAGGACGAGCACTTTGCAGTCGTTCAGCTTTGAACCAGTTCTGAGCACTTTGAATTTTGAGCATTTTTACGACACCTAGGACATGAGCACCTAATCAGATGTGCATATGGCTCGCTGGAGAGGCCGGTAAGACAAACTATCCAAGGAATGGGAGGATAATTGACCATACCTAGATGCAGTGGGATCTAGGCTGAGACTTATGTTAATCAATTGGGAATATGGCTAGGGGAAAAACCATCATGCCCCCAAGCATGGGATACTGCTCGCAAACATATGTGATGGACGAGACTGATCTGGTATGCCAAGGTGGGAATGATTCCCCCTAGCAGGAGGAGTTTATGGAGCGCCATTGTGTTCTGAGTGCTTGAAAAAGGGATTCAAACATCTCGACCCAACTTGGCATGAGATCCTCTGAAGGATGATAGGGAGATGTAGGGGCCTATGTGCCCCCCTAGTATGCTATGGGCATAATATATGTATTTAGAGTGGTGGACTCCAAATACTTATATGTTTTATGTGATGCATAACATGATTATGAATTTTATATGACGATGATGGTTCGCCATGTGTTTTTTTATGGTTGTCTTCTATGATATACATGTGATAAACATAAATCTAGAACGTTATTTGCAATAGTATCTACATAGTGATTTTGGGCTCTAGGAACATGAATGAAATCAATGGTTTCAAATTCACGTACCGACAAATTAACTCGTAGATATTTTCTAAATATGACTTGGTTATGTACATGATACACACCATTCAATTGCATGACAAGTAGCAAGGAATCTAAATGAACATGAAGATGAACGATGCGATGAGCAAGGGCATCGACTAACAAACCTATCATTGCATCATATTCAGCCTGATTGTTGGTGGCAGATCCAATGCACATTTCGTTCGAAAGGACTAACATATGTAAGGGGGTAAAAATGGCTGAGGCTAGATTCTGGGAGAAGCGACTTGCACCGTCAGCGTGATCGATATACGATGTGGATGATGGATCCATATGAAAGATGCAAAAGATAATGGATGAGATGATGCAATCTACCTAACTTCATGGCATAAATAGAGACATGCGAATCAAAGGGATGTGCTATGAGAAAATTTCTTGAGGTAGAGCGCATTGGGAGAATTTAGAATGAAATTGCCTTCAGAATCCTCCAAAATATGCCCCCTTGCCGAAGTGCAAGGGTAATCAGGGTTAGACATAGCTTCCTTGATGTCCTCATTAGAATGGAAGATGGGCGGATGGGAGGAAAATTGACTACATGATGTGGCAGTGTTACCTGGTGCATCAACCTAAGAAATAAGGTTCACATACGCATCATATTGAATGGTAGATGACGAGCTGGTAGATGGAGGATCTACGGATGTTGAGACCTGGGATTCTGTCGAAAGAGGTTCGATAGAAGCATGCGCAGAAACCTCAGAAAGGTTTGCTTGCGAGGAACTCAAGGATGATGACAGGTAAAGGATATGTCCTGTGGTGTCTGTCATCTCGACATTGGGGGGAGGAATCACAATGGTGGGACAAGATTCCCCCTGTTCTGGTTGACTAGGGGTACCAAAATCCATGCGTAGAGGAGTAGGGGTTCCACTACGAGTGGCCTTGTATTTGCGAAGCACTTCAAGGCAATTGAAAAATTGATCGAGATGAGGGCAACAATGGGAATAGTGACCATGATGATCACAAATGGCACAAAGGTGATTTGTGTGCAACGTTATGAGTTTGTTGGGTGGACCCGACAAGTTAACATAGAATTCAGGGATATTTTACTCAGGGAATGTTTCATGAACCAAAGATTTGAGATGAGGAATCTCGGGACAATTATTGGTGGCATGCCCAACAACTTTAAACAAAGCGCATAGAGGTGACGACTTTGGGGCCTTAGGGGCTGGAGGAGCTTGGGGAGCCTTATCCTTCGGTTCTTTCCTCTTAGCTTTGAACCCATGTTTGGATGATTTCGAACAGGAACATGTTCCTATTGAGGTGGTGATGGAACTGAAGCAGTGGTAGGTACCGATTGAATAGGGGTCAAAGCATGATAAGTTTGTAGCTGACCAGGTAGAATGCTTGTAGGGGGATCGATGTACCATACTGGGATCTCCAAAGTCATGTTAGGAAGGACCAGCAAAGCCATGATAGGGATAGAAAATACACCTGGAAGGGGAAATAGGAAAGATATCTGGCCTGTAGGGTAATGTCCTGGAGGAATAGCTCTTGGATGGTTGAGACCTGGAGGAACAGTTCTTGGTGGAAACATAGGAGAGGTACCCAAAAACGGAGGAGATCTTGGGGGGATGGATCAAGAGGGCTCGGATGGGATGGTAACCGTAGGGTGCTGAGGAGTTGGTTGTGGATCAGATGTACCAGACTGCTTAAGAGCAGCCCATGACGCTTGTAACATGCAAACACTCATAGAGTTAGGCTCTGAGATGGGAGGGGGAGGACCAGGGAAAGCACCCAACAACGAGGAATCTTTATAGACTACGGGTGAGACATCGGTGATAGGAGGTGGAGACTGCTTATCTGACATTGACGAGATAATGGACTCGGGGGAGGTCACGGATTCTGTCTTGTAGTAAGTCAGTTGATCGATGGTAACAATATTCCCTTCATGGGGGAAGCACATCTTGTGGAAAATTGCAGATGCGATGGTTGACATGGCATATGTGTAACTACGACCTAAAAGAATGTTATAATCCAAAGGGGCATCAATAACCTCAATGTTGAGATGAATAGTCTTGACCGCAAGGGTCACTGTATAGTTGTGGTACATGCCAAGGGGCTGGGAGGAGTGTTCGTCCCAAGCACGCAAAGTGATAGTGTAGGGGGATGACTCAGGTGACTTAAGTTGTTTCCAAATGACAACGAACATTACATAGGTGGATGCACCTTCGCTAATAATGCATCGGGAGATGATGGCCTTACAGACTTAAAGTGGTATCTGGAAAAAAATGGATGAAGGCAATGGGGGATGTTCTGATGTATCAACTGGGAAGACAATTAAACGATCGTTAGAAGGATCTACTGCACCCAAGGCAGTTAGTAGAGCTTTCTTTTATGATGGGCACGACTGGAGTACTTCTAGCGTTGACATGGCAACATGTGATTGCACTAAGTTGTCTAGCATACTGTATGTATGGGCAACTCGGTTAGAAGTCGTGTTACGACGTAATGGTCCCTTGGGGATCATAGGAATTGCATCAATTTTAAGTTGAGGGATCTGTAGCAGACCATTTGGTGTGTAAGAGGCTCAACAGATGCTTTGGTTTTGGACTTAGTGGCAGACGAAGTCGATGGCTTGTCATATTGACGCGATCGAGTTTGCAGGTTGATATCGGAGGGGTTAACCTCATTAGAATTCATCATAAGGATCTGGTAGTCACCAGGACCAGAAGGTTGGGGGAGATGGGTTGCTTGACCTGGCTAAGTTTGAGCAGCTACAAATCCTTACTGAGGGAAAGTATTTGTAAGAACTGTAGATCGAGATGGCGCATGATTCTGAGGCGATTGTTAACCTCTAGAAGATGCTTGAGCTTCCCACATTTGGCGCATCTGGGGTAAGAGAGGACACTTCCCACATTTGGCGCATCTGGGGTAAGAGAGGACACTCATGTGTATAATGGCCATGTACACCATAACATGCACAAGGCTTGTTCGTACAAATATCCTTGTTCTACTTCGGTTGGCTGCCCTATTGTTGGTTGTTAGTGTTAGGCTGGTTCCCCTTGGGTTCACTAGGCTGATTACCTTGATTACCCTGGTTACCCTTGTTACCCTTCTCTTTATTATTTTTCTTCGAATTTTGGGGATTGGTCACACTCTACTGCGCAAGCACTTGACCTTGAGGGGGTGGTGGCTGCTGAGGCTGAGGATGCATGGAAGGATGCGATGCTAATGCTTGAGGGGCTGGAGCGCTCGACTATGCATAAGGAGGAGCAACAGTTTGGTAGGCAAGTTAGGGTCCTAAAAACATGTTGCTAGTAGGAGGGGCATGAGTGTTAGAGGAACTAGTGCCCCCCTGCAGATAGCCATAACTTTGCTGAGTATATGGAGAAGGGTGTGAAATGGTTCCAATGGTACCGTCGGTGACGTGATATGCCCTTGGTGCATTGGCACCTCCAAGATGGGGAAGGTCTGGAATGATGGTATAGATATAACCATATTGCGCATAAATCAGGTCATATCTTAGAGCGGTTCGGATAGCTTCTTCCTCGGTTTGAGGAAAATGGGACGTGACATATTTACCAATGGGTGCTAAAAGGCTCCTACGAAACTAATCTAGATAGACATGGTCTTCGAAAGGTGGGGCATGGCATGTGATCCTCCTTCGACACCACTCTTGAACATGGTTAGAGAGGCGAGTGGCGGAGCACTAACGGAATGAGGTCAATAGCTTCATACCGGTGTCATACCGGAGAGGTAACTAGAAATATGAAAGGAACGCTTTAGTAAGAATTGTGAAAATGGAATGAGATGCGGCGGGCTGGTCTACATACCATTTTTTAGCGTCTCCAGTGAGCGTGCGTTGGAATAGCTGAAGACGAATGGAGTCATCGGTAATGGAGTTGGACAAACACCACATGTGGAAGGATCGGACATGGTTGGTAGGATCCTCTCCAACATTACCCTCAAACTTTGGGATGTCTGAGGGAAGCTTAGTCGGCATAGAAGGCCAACCAGCATCGTGGTGTATGGGGTCATTTATCAACTGGCTAAAATCCGGTAGACTTAACCTAGCCATAAAGGGGAGCATGGGGGTTGCCGGAACGGTTCCTGAGACTGTTCCGCTTGATGTGACCACCGAGATAGAACCAGAGCCAACACTAGGTTGGGTTCTTGCACTAGCTGTGGGTCTAGACATGGTGATGATATGTGGTGAAGGAGGCTCGGAATCAGATGAGGAATCAAATGAATTAGGAAAAGAGTCGGTATGGGGACTCAGAGGGATATTAACTCGAACCCGATGGGGAGGGGTAATATGGCCAAGCAGAAACTGGGCGTGAAGGCCTAATAGTCTCCGCGACAAATGCCTTGGTGGTGCAATGGTGGTAAGACACACGTGACACGAAAATGGTGAAGGGAGATCAACAATATGCCTTTTTCTCAATGAGGAGAGATAAATTTATTATGTTAAGTCTTGGCTTGGTAGTGTAAACCAAGTGCCCTTCGCTTAAGGTGTGCTTTTGTGTGCAAGTGTATTTATTGATTAAGCCCAGATCGTGTTGGTAAAAAGGAAAAATGCTTGCTAAAAATAAATTGGAATTAACAAGAGAAAATGAACAACAAAACAATTAACTAAACCAAACCCAAACTGGGTTTTCAAACACTATGCTGGTTGATGGCTAAATCAACAGAAAATACACTAAAAAGGTAAAGAGATATTGTTGGTGTGACTGGGGTTAGGTGACACTAAGCTACTGGAAAGTGGTGCAGCAACAACAAAAAACCTGAGAGGAAGATCGCTGCAAATAGATAGGGAGATGGGTGAAACATTTAGGGAAACCGATGGGACCCTAAGGCAAATGATAAAACAAGTTGTAATGTGAAACTATGGATTGTGAAAACCTATCTTTATAGATATGAAACAAAAGAGTACAAATCTAGAATGTATGGTTGAAAGTGCTGCAGAAACTCAGACTACTCACTTAGTTAAACTCCTCCTATAAAGGTGGAAGCGTACTAGAAGCCATAGGGGGGGGTTTAAATTCCACTTCGATGATTAAATCAGAGTAGATCAAGGCCTAAGCGGGATGAGATAGAGGTCAAACAACCTAGTAGACAACTCTCTGCAAAACCTAGAAACAGATCTGAGAAAAACCCGAAAACCCAAAAATTGCAGGTACTGACCTGCTTTTAGGTGAGATCACACTTTTTGGGTTGAAAGGTGCACTTGGCCTCCAGATCACACTTTTTCGGCTAAAAAGTGTGATTTCTCCTCCGTGGATCCCAGTCGGCAAATCTCGAAAAAAACTGCCGCCTTTGTTGCGGCTGGTTCCTATGACCTGCATAAAATACCAGAAAGCTTGCGAAACTCAAGAATTTAACAGATCTCAGGTTAAAAAGCTAGGAAACATTAAGAGACTTGAAAAAATAAGAAACCCTAAGCTGAAAACCAAAGGTCACCTAGGTTTCTGGATCTGAAGTATAAAACCAGTGGAGTCGCTAATTTTGTGATTGGTAATAATAAGAAAATCTCGAGTGGAGTCGCCAATTTTGTGATTGGCAACAATAAGACAATCCCCAATGGAGTCGCCAATTAAATAAATCCTTATTTGTTTATTATTCCTTAACTAATTAGTCAAATTTGACAAAGAATAATAATTAATTAGTGATTAATTAATTATTCTCAGAGAAAAATAAGATAATTAATGATTTATCTATTTAGTTTTCATAATTGGGTCAAATATGACAAGGAATAATAATTGACAGTGGTTTAATTAATTATTCCTAGAAGAAAATCAAATAAATAGTGATTTATTTAATTATTATTCATGGGTTTAACTATAAATTACTTAAAAAAGGTGGTTTATTAAGTAATTTTTCACAGTGAAAGCAATTTTACTATGGTAAAATTGGCTTTACATGGTGTACTTTGATCCATCTAGTAAATTAGGCTAGATGATCAATTTTTTGGTGATAACATGCCTCATAGCTAGCCATGCTAGCAACATTATACTCAACGTCGGTCATTCTTAAAGCTACAGACCTCTCAGCCAAAAACATCATGGAAGATCTCTTACTAAGGCAACACTCATATGTGCTCATCTCATTAATAATGATCCTAATCATCATTAGTGCATCCATGCAGTCACATATCACAGTAAGAATATCTCAGATCAGAAATTGTTCATCCCATGCAAATATCTCGAAGGAAGTTTGGCAGAAACTTAATACGTATAGAGCAGCTCAATCATGAATTCACTTAGGTTCTATGTTCAACATATGTGGGAAGGTGTTCAAAGAGAACATCAATGCCTCAATCAACTAACAGTTTCGAAATCAAGTTAAACAATACCTTTACATAACTTCTTGGAATCAATCGGAGTGTCCAAGGATTTTCATTTCCACTTTCCAACAATTCTTTAATAGCTTCTCAATATAGATTTTCCTTTCCTAATTTTAGAAATCAATTCATCATGCCATGATTCATTATTTCGATCTTCAAAATCCTTCTCCCTCTTACTTGTTGGCATTATGGTACAGGTGTTGTCCTTGATGGCAACTCACATATATGATACCCAGAATTGAATTAGTGATGTATGATGGCAGTTCACAGTGCAACAGGTCAATTCAGAGGTAACAACAAATGATTACAGATCAAACTCTAGAGATTGAAGAAAGAGAATGTCTTAAGAAGTATACGTTGGTTAACCTTGTCCAAGTAGCGTATACACGCAGGTTCACAGAACAAAAGGAGCGTATACGTATGCACACACTTTCACAGAAGGAAAAGTGCGTATGGGATGGAAAATTAAGGAGAATGAATACTAGGGGTTCCTACCATGGTATTGACCCATGGTAATGAGCGTGACAAAGAATCTTGATACCATCAAAGAATACCAACAACATAACTATGGTTTTGGTCTGAGGTATTGACAAAGGATCTAAGTATATAAGAAGGACAAGATCAAAGGGCTAAGTGTGCAAGGAATGAATATCTTATGAAGAGTTAGATCAAAAGAAAATATGCATGTTATGGGTTTCTGGTGCTTTTCTTGATCTGAACTAAGGATGCACCTAAGTGGTTGATAATGGATGAGATCTAATGATGGATTAGGATCATAAGACCTGAAATGAATTATCATTATGTGGTCTGATAATGGATAGTTTATATCTGATTGCTAACACATGTTTTATCCTTTATATGTTATGATCTGAGTATATGTGAAGTCTGGAATAGATGCAAAGTTATAAGTATTTATCTACAGATCTATACGTTGGTTCGCCTTGGTGAAGGTGTGCATACACGCTGCTTTGTCACTTAAAAGTAGTGTATACATTATGACATATGTTTTTGAAGTTGCAATTGGTGCTGATTATTGATGTAGAGTTATGGGTTTAGCTCTGTGTTTTGGTGACAATGATCTGATTGTTCAGATTGATTGATTGTGATTTGCTTCAGTGTTGATGAGTTTCAGTGATTGGTTGTATTGCAGTGGTGATTGATTTTGAGCTTCAATGTTACTGATGGGTCTAGTATGAAAATTGGATGAAACGTGGCCTTCATATTGTGTTGTTGTGTACCAGGAGTATCTAGTCTAAAAATTTATGAAATGTGGTCCCTAAAAGAAGAGAGAAGTTTGTAGACTTTTGTAGGCTGGCGCCTACGTATTGGTAAACATATCGATCAGTACAAGAGCCAGGGGGTTGGAGATGCCTTCCAGTAGCAGCTAGAGAATGAGTGAAGGGTGGAGCCTTCTGTAGGTCAGCACCTACGTACTAGTAAACATATCAGCTAGTGCAAGAGCTAGGGGGTTGTAGATCCCTTCTTGTAGAAGTTGGAGAACGAGAGAAGGTTGTAGCCTTATATAGGTGGGTGCCTGCGTATTGGTATGAGTCTGCATCAGTACAAGATTGTAAACAGGTTTTTCTTATATTAAAAGAAGACAGAGACGACAACAGCAGATGGTTTTTCTCCCACATTGGGTTTCCACCTTAAATTTTGGTGTTCATGTGTGTTGCTTATGTGTGATGGTTTATGTTAGTGTCGGTCTTAAAAGCCCTCCATCAGTGATCAAAGCTCTTTGCATTTTGCATTGGTAGGTGTCTCATCAGTGTCAAAATTTGCATCCCGTTAGGCATGCCATAACCCTGATGGAGGAGCTGGTCTGTTCATATCCCTTTTGGCTTAGCTGGATCAGGTCATATCAGGTCATTGAGTTTGTCAAAATGCTCTTGTTTGGTCTTAATGTCAAAATTTTAGGTCTAGGGTTTTGGTCATTTGTCTTAGCAAGGTTAGCAAGGTCATGTTTCTGAGAGTCCTTGAGTGACCAGCAAGCCAAAGGGAAGATGGTAAACATGTTCCTTTCAAATTTTCATCATGTATAGCTCATTTTTAACCTTGGATTTAAAAACCCTGTTTTTAAAGCCAAGGTCATGATAATTTTTGTAAAAAGAATAAGTGTCCAAGAAATCTTCAGAAAGGCAGCAACAACCCTAGTCCCCTTGCCACAGTCCTTCAGATGATCTCCCTGCAAAAAGAATCAGGTGAAAGCACTCAAAAAGTCAACTTCAGGATAAAGGAAACCAAGAAAATCAGTGTTTTTTAAAAGTGACAAATTAGACTTTATAAAGTGGGTTTTGGATGAAATTTTTTCAAAAGTGAGATTATAAAAGCTAATTCTCCCTCCTTACACTCTTATTATGCATTTCGAGCTTCCAAGAGAGATTGTGAGAGCGTGCAAGGAGAAGAAGGTGAAAATATAAGGGTTTCAGGCAGTTTACAGGTGCGCGACCCGTCCAGGCTCGTGCGCGACCTGTTGGGCGGTGCGCGACCCGTCCAGCAGCTTCCGGCAGTGCGAAAACACAACGGGCGCGACCCGTCGAGCTGTGCGCGACCCGTCCAGGGGTGTGCGCGACCCGTTCGTCTGCCAGCTTCCAAAACTGCAAATAAATTTCCTCCTTCCTCTTCAAACTTGCTAAATTGATCGAGGTAGGCACTCAATTCATGAATGTTGATATGGATGGTGAAAATAATGATGTGTGTCATGGTTTTATCATTTGAATTTGCAAGTGAATGGATTAATATGGCTGTTGCTAATGTTTGTAAAATGCTAGGGTTTTATGACTGTTTCAAGTGTTTATTGTCCCATTGATCCCTTCCTTTTTCCCTCTTTCATTAATAATCATGTTTGCATCTTTGTCTTATTTCATTTGCACATAAAATGTTGCCCTACCCCCATCCCTAAGTTATAAACCCTACCCCTCTCACAAGCACTCAAACCCTAATTCCCTCTACCATACACATGCAAAAACTAAAACAAAAGGAAAAGATACATTGTAAAGACAGAAGAGAGTCATGTAAATTTAATGTGCTGTATATTTAAAAGCATGTACAAACCCCTATATATCCTTGACATCCCCTTGTACATGAAATACTTTCCCTTCATGTGAAAATGATGAGTATGTACTCCTTAATGTCCATGTAACCCTTAAAGAACAAAAAGAGCAGAATCTGCCTTATAACACACATGAACTCCTAAGTGAATTTGGTGTATGGTGTCCCTATGCCCCTATTGATATCTGTAATCCCCTTACATGTTCATTATTATACATGTTTTGTCCCATATGAGATGTTCTTTGCAAATGATTTCCCAATGTTAAAACTGTTCCTATATGAATGACAATGTGTAAATTTTCCCTTGAAAATTCCCTGTTATTATCATATATTTCCATTCCTTGTTCAGAAATTCCCTCCCCTAACATTCCCATCATGTTTTTCCCCTTGAAACAGCATAGAGTTCAGTACTTTTGCAGGCAGAGACAACAGTTCATTTACTCCTTCAGTTTGCCCACCTTGCTCCAAAACCATGTCAGATACCGAGACTCATGAGCAAGGTGATGATCATTCATCATCTACAGAGATTGAGGAACAGAGGAGGCCTCGTAGAGGGGGTAAAGGAGGTCACCATAGGAGGGAGGAGCCCACTTCATTGGCAGAGTTACAGGCTTGCCCTTTGGCACTGAGTTGTTTCCAGTATATGTCATGCTATCAGTTTTGTGAGAGGCTCACTCAGATTCAGCATCATAGAGAGTTGGCCCGCTTGTTTGTCTTACACCTCCATGATGGACATGTCACTCTTGCAGGGGTGAATTTCATATTGACACCCGAGGTGATCTCAGAGGCTACAGGTATACCGAATGTGGGAGAGGTGTGGTCTAAGCGCAGACTTCTTGATTTTGTTCACTTTGAGCCCTATATCCGGCCATCATTTGTGAAACTGTTGACAGGTGTTTTCCCATTCAGATTTCTTCGGAGTGAGTATGCTCCCCTCATGAGACTCATCATGCATTATTTCACATGTGAGGGCAGATTTTCACAGGTGTATTCATATCACATTCGCCTGTTGATGCATTTCACCCGGGTGAGGATGATGAACCTTCCAGTTTTCCTGTTTCAGAACATTCAGAGGATGGTACCCATGTTGCAGAGGAAGACCCCGACCCAGCAGTACAGGAGTCTTTGTCACTATGGTTTGATTCAGCTCATTGTTTTGCATCAGTTGACACAGCAGGGCATCTCGTGGGAGGAGTTCATCTCCCGTGAGTTTTTCACAGTGCCACCTCAGCCACATCAGGAGGCTATTCATGAGGAGGGGGGACCATCTCAGCAGCCTGATGCTCCCATCACCCGACATGTCAGCTCTACTCCCATGGTCACTTATCAGAAAGGCCCAAGGGCCTTATTTGCAGCAGCCAGGCGAGTACTATCTCCACAGCAGGTGGAAGGGGTCTCGCCTTCATCTTCAGAGCAGCGAGTGTTATCTCCACAGTATGTGGAAGGGGCCTCGCTTTCTTCACCAGCAGATGTATTGCAGAGGGGCAAAGAGCCCATGGTTCATGAGGATCCAGTGATCGATCTTGAGGTCAGTTCTCCTAGCCAGGAGGCAAAGGAGATCATTCAGCAGCTCAGGGCCGAGAATGAGACTTTGCAGCGGAGACTTGATGGTGCTTAGTGGACCATCACATATCTAGAGCAGCGGAACACTCAGCTGGAGGAGGAGAAGGCCCTTGATGAGATTTGGAGGATTCGAAGTGATCGAGTCCTAAACCGTAGGAGGCCCGGTGATCCATTGCCTGTTGACCGGGAGTCTTTGCTTATTCAGGAGAATGCCCACTTGGAGAGGCTGTTGGCTAAGGCCAACCAAGACAAAAAGCTGCTAAGGAACATGAAAAACCATTATTGGGCTAGGATGCATGTTTGTAAAGCAAAGATGAAAATGTTCCAAAGAAGGTTGACCGAGGCTCTCAAGAGGAAGAAGAAGGCCAACCCACTCCGCATCTTGGCCGAGGCTTCTCTCACTCATCATGACACTCACTAGCCTCTCCACAGCACCAAGCACAAAATTTTTTGGAAGTTTTGGCTCATTTTTGGCATTTTTGGGCAATTTACAGGTTTTGGCTTCTCAACGGGTCTCACCCCCGGTGAGACCCTTTGTCCTCGTAGCTCCGTTTTGCGGAAACTTTGCATTGGTGGATTTTTCATGCAAAGTTACATATGCACATCCATTACCTTGAGTTTTCATGGAGTTTTGGGCCTCCAAAAGGTCAAAATACAGCCAAATTTTGACTTTCTGCCCCTTTTTTGAGCTGCAGAAGTAGTCTTGGGAGAATTGACTTTTTACTGGGCAAATGACCTCCAAATCCAAAAATTCTGGTTGGGTTGGAAAGTAGACTCAGAGACCTTTCCAACGAGCTATCCTGCACCTGATTCTGATACCGGGAAGGCCTCCAAACAGGCCTCCAAAGTGCGCGACCCGTTGAGCAGCATGTGCGCGACCCGTTGAGCAGATTTGGCCAGATTTGACCAGTTCAGCCCAGAATTTGCAGATTAACACCAGTTTGACTTGCTGAGGTCGATGATGATCGTTTTGAATATACTTGTGGCACTTTTTGGGTACTTTTACTCTTGTTTTACTCTTCTAGAAGTTTCTCTCATGTAAAAGGGTAAATTTGACTGTATGAACTGGTTTCCAAGTTTTTAGAGGCAAGTTGTTTTGACTGCCTATTTTGTAGTGCTTAGTTTAGGAGTTGTTCAAACAGCTCCTAGGATGGTGAGCTCGACCCCTAGAGGTGGGGAAGAGGTTAGATCACCTATATTATGTACATTTTCATGGTTGGACTCTTGAGGGAGGAACTATCATTGTATATTTTGCTTGTATCTCTGCAATTTTTGGCTAAGGAAGACCAGGGTTTTGCAGTCATCATTGGGATTCTTGTGGACTCATTGTGTTGATGGTGTGTCTCTTCATGTTATTGTAAGCTTTGTTATGTGATTCATTTCCTTTCTATACTGCTGCATATTAAACAAATGAAGTGATAAAGTTAGAACTCATGCTTGCATGCTCTGCTTTCAAATTTGTTTAATTTCTATGTTTTCTACTGTCTAAAGAGAATTCAAATCAATTGTTTGCTCTCTTTAGCCCTCTCATCCTTCTTCTTAATCATCCCTTTCAGCTAAAGACATCAATACAGGTTCCTACCTTGCCCCAAAGACCCCCCTGCAGAAACTGTGTCCAATCCCCGCACCCTAAATTGCAGATCCTCAATTTGCCACCAAAAACCCAAAAAAAACCCCCAAATCAACCTTCAAATCAGTTTACTAGCCTAATATCAGTGTTACCTTGATAGGTCATATCTTCCTATTTAAAATTTACCGAGATTGACCGGAGAGAGCCTTCTCCTGCCCCGTAGGGCTAGCTACGAGGCTGAATGGTTTGATGTAGCTTTTGAGATTTGCCTTTTCAGCCTGAGGTGAAATTTCAAACGCTAACAATTTATTCTGTTATTGTTGCACATGGTTACTGTTTAAATGGTCAATAATGTATTGATGCACTGATTAAAGATCAACATATAATGAATTAACTGAATCATAAGTTCACTGGATATACGCTGGTTTCCTTAAGAACAGTTGCGTGCACACGTGAGTTCCCTTCACTGAAGTAGCGTATGTAAATCTGATTATGAAATGAAAAAGTTATTGATTTGATAATACTGATTCACCCCCCCTTAGTATTATTCCCAACAATTGATGTCAGAGGAGGTCCTTTGGCAGAAGCTTGATCACTTGAAGGAGATCCGTAGAAACAATGGGAAAGAAGCTAAAGAAGAAAGCGCCTAAGAAGAAGAAGACATCTCAAAGGAACAATGATAGCAGGAGAGAAAATTGGCCGTTAGTTGGAAGCAAGTATTCAAATTCAGAATCACCTCAGATTGAAGATGAACAAGCAAAAGGAGTATCAGGTACACATTTTTGGTCTTTTGGTGGTACTTTTCTCTGCTCATGCAATGTTGAAGATATTGAAAGTGATAGTGAAAGAAATATAGAGGCAGAAGTTAAAAGACTCCGATAAAATTAGAGATCAACAATATCTATTTAACAAAAGGGAGTGTGCCTTCAAAGAAGAAGTTACCAGGTTAAAATCTTAGTTGGAGGAAGGAAACAAAGTAAGGAAGCAATACAAGGAAAAGGAATATCAATGTTAAAAGCTACAGGATGAAGTGACATCATTAAGAAATGAATTAAATGAATAGAATACAATGATCAAGAGACTTAAAGATAGATCCGGTCACTATGAAAGTCTTGAAGCTGAGATTGTCTCTCTAAAAGAAGATCTTGAAAATTCAAATAAGCAGAATGAAGAACTACCTTAAGCAAATGAAGAACAAGAAAATGAGATTCTCAAATTAAGGAAACAAGTGGAAGAAGGAAGAAAGGTTGAAGAAATTATGAAGAAGAAATATCTGGAAAAGGAAGAGAAATATCAGGTTGAAGTAAATATCTTAAAAGGTAAATTAGAAGAAAAGGATAAACTGTTATGATTTCAAGATAGTACTAAGATTTTTGATAATATTCTTAGTAGTCAAAGGTATCCTACCATCAAAAATGGTCTTGGTTTTCATGATTCTGTTGAAGGTGAATCTAGATCACAAGATAAGGCAAGGAACTCTAATGCAAATTCTGAAACGATCAACTGGGAGATAAGAGGTCAACCCCATCAACAACCAAGGAAATAAAGTATTCAAAGAAAACCATTTACTCTTAACTATGGAAGTGATAATCGGTTCTTTCATCTAATGAATAATGTTGAATGTTTTATATGTCATAATTTTGGACATGTTGCAGCCAGATGCAGAAGTAGAATGGTTCAAGAAAATAACCGTCACATAGAAAGATCATTAGCTTCCAGTTACTTTAAGGGATATTGTTTTTCTTGCAATATGTTTGGTCAAAAATCCATTGACTGCTATAGAGGGAATATGAAACATATAAGATGTTATGCTTGTAACAAGTTTGGGCATATAGCAAAAGAATGCAAGAGCAAATTTTAGCCAACATGCCAAAAGGGGAAAACATCATCACACTCCAAGGTATGGAAGAAGAAGGAAGTATAGTTAGAAAGATGTGGCATAGATCAATATACAAACATAACAAACTCAGGGAGAGTTGAAAGTGCGAAACTTTAGTATTCCAGTTCTCATACGCAGTTATCATGAATACAATTCGCGTATATACATGAGTTAGAAGTTGCATAATAGCGTATATGTTGTTTTGTTAAAGAAGCAGTGGGACAGACTCAAGAAAATGGGTCTGATATGGTTCAGTCAATTATCAATTATCTTTTCTATTCTGACTGATGATGATTACAGTTTGCTGATGATATGTAGAAGTTCTTGTGGCCCTCATAAGTTGTTAATAACTTGATGAATAACTGGTTGATGATGATGCCTTGATGATTCTTACTGACAAATGCAATGATCAGATTTGACAGTGAACAATTGGCACAGGTTCAGGGGGAGCATATGCTTCTAATAATGCATTGTTGGCATTATAATAGAAGACCTTGGTACATGATGATACTTATACTGCTTGATTCACATAGTTGTTTTGATTTAGATGACTCTTTTGATGATGGACATATACAGGTTATTGATCTTGATGCTGCTGATAGATGCTTATGGTGTAGATCATATATGGTGTATGATAGTTGCTGATGACTATCATGGTCTTGTTTAGATCGTTGTCATGTATATAATTTGATGTAAAGGTCATGCAAAGACCTATGATGTAATTTGTAACCCCACTATGCATGGGAAGGATGATGTAATAATTGCAAATTTTCAGTCATGTATGAACATTTGGTATATCCCCACTTGGTTGGGTGATTGATGTATGTATGAGTCATTGGTGATAGGAAGTTCATACTCACATAGTTGAGTGGTAGATTCATGTACTTCATTTCACATCCATCAGAGATTTCGGTAAAACCTCGGGGGGAGCATGATTAGAGAATATAAGTGCATCCCTACATGGGAGAGTATCTTGATGTTGTTTGATATATCTAATAGGTTCTATATCTTGATGTAATAAACACCAATATGGTTGCCATCAAGTCCAAAGGGGGGGATTGTTGGTATTATGGTACAGGTGTTGTCCTTGATGGCAACTCACATATATGATACCTAGAAATGAATCAGTGATGTATGATGGCAGTTCACAGTGCAATAGGTCAATTCAAAGGTAACAACAAAGGATTACAGATCAGATTCCAGAGATGAAAGAGAATGTCTTAAGAAGTATATGCTCGTTAACATTGTCCAAGTAGCGTATACACATGGTTTCACAAAACAAAAGGAGCGTATACATATGCACACACTTCCACTGAAGGAAAAGTGCGTACGGGATGGAAAATTAAGGAGAATGAATATCAAGGGTTCCTACCATGGTATTGACCCATGGTAATGAGCGCGACAAAGAATCTTGATACCATCAAAGAATCCCAGTAGCATAACTGTGGTTTTGGTCCGAGGTATTGACAAAGGATCTAAGTATATAAGAAGGAGAAGATCAAAGGGCTATGTGTGCAAGGAATGAATATCTTATGAAGAGTTAGATCAAAAGAAAATATGCATGTTATAGGTTTCTGGTGCTTTGCTTCATTTGAACTAATGATGCACTTAAGTGGATGACAATGGATGAGATCTAATGATGGATTAGGATGATAAGACCTGAAATGAATTATCATTATGTGGTATGATAATGGATAGTCCAGATCTGATTGCTAACACATGTTTTATCCTTTATATGCTATGATCTGAGTATATGTGAAGTCTGGAATAGCTGCAAAGTTATAAGTATGTATCTACAGATCTATACGCTGGATCACCTTGGTGAAGGCGTGTATACACGCTGGTTCGTCACTTCAAAGTAGCGTATACATTATGACATTTTTTTTGAAGTTGCAGTTGGTTCTGATTATTGATGTAGAATTATGGGTTCAACTCTGTGTTCTGGTGACAGTGATGTGATTGTGATTTGCTTAAGTGTTGATGTTTTTCGTTGATTGGTTGTATTGCAGTGGTGATTGATTTTGAGCTTCAATGTTACTGATGGGTCCAGTATGAAAATTGGATGAAACATGGCCTTCATATTGTGTTGTTGTGTACCAGGAGTATCTAGTCTGAAAATTTATGAAACGTGATCCCTGGAGGAAGAGAGAAGGTCATAGCCTTCTGTAGGCCGGTGCCTACATACTGGTAAACATATCATCCAGTACAAGAGCTAGGGGGTTGGAGCTCCCTTCCAATAGCAGCTGGAGAATGAGTGAAGGTTGGAGCCTTCTGTAGGCCGACGCCTACATACTAGTAAACATATCAACTAGTACAAGAGCTAAGGGGTTGTAGCTCCCTTCCAGTAGAAGCTGGAGAACGAGAGAAGGTTGTAGCCTTTTGTAGGTGGGTGCCTATGTACTGGTATGAGTCTGCACTAGTACAAGATTGTAAACATGTTTTTATTATATTAAAATAAGACAGAGACAACAACAACAGGTGGTTTTTCTCCGGCATTGGGTTTCCACCTTAAATCTTGGTGTTCACGTGTGTTTCTTATGTGTTATGGTTTATTATTTTATTTCTACACATGGTTACTGTTTAAATGGTTAATATAATACTGACGCACTGGTTAAAGATCAACATATGATGAATTAACTGAATCACAAGTTCATTGGATATATGTTGGTTGCCTTAAGAATCGTTGTGTGCACACGCGAGTTCCCTTCACTGAAGTCGCATATATAAATTTGATTATGAAATGCAAAATTTATTGATTTGATAATACTGATTCACCCCCCTCCCCTCTGAGTAATATTCCCAACATTACTTACATCATCATAGGCTCATTACATGTCAATAGTAGACCGACAACATATAAAACCAAAACCAAAATAAAAATCATACCTTGGAACACTTCTGAAGTAGATGTTTGGATCAACACATCATCCTGGCTTCACTAGATAACTGTTAATGCAGACACATCAAGATCGAGTAGATTGCTTCATACAATGCTCTCTGCAAACATAACACTTTACTAAACCAATATGTCTAATCTTACATAAATCAATATTGTATAATCAAATCAACTAAGTCAACTTATCAAAGTTTAGATGTCAGATCAAAATTAATATCAAAATCATCAATATCACAATAACAGGTTCTTTAAACTAGGTGACAGGTAGAGCTCACATCAAGTTATGGCTTCATCTATCAACACATTTTTATTTACCAAACAATATCAAACCAAAATTCATCAAGTCGTTATCATGATCATAATATAAGTTAAATAGGTTCCATCCATTTATTGTGAGATTACTTCACTCTAAATCACAACTGTCAATACTTCAACCATTGTGCTAAGAACAAGGAGGCCAATATAGAACCACTATCGAATACCAATATTAGTCACTGAAAGTCACTATGCCCATATAACATTTTTATTATGGCAAATCATTAGTCGTCAAATCAAATCATTAGTCATCAGGTCATACCAAATTTTCTATGATAGTGGGATCTATAGTCCATAGCATATCTCAATCATTAAGTCAAAGTTCTAAGTCATTATCATGTCAAAACTCTAAACACTTCTCATCTATATCAATCAACCAAATCTATTCAAACTCTTGCAACACAAACTTCAATGGTTAAATCATAATGGCATATCTATATGCATATCCTAGTCACCTGCAAACACAAGTTCAATCTACATATTCATATTATAGTAAACATTCAAACTAACCTGATCAAATAACTTTCTATTATCTACTTCATATCTGTAGGATTGACATCCTTCAGGTGAACATTTGATTTCATGCACAAAACTTCATTTTTGTGTCCTGTAGGCATAACCACATCCATAAGCCTTCTACAGTTGCACCGTTGACCTTACTTACGTGTCGTTGAGAGGCTAAAGTCACACCTCTAAGCTTGCTTATGTGCCTTTAGCATCTCATCCACAAAAGATCATGTAAGCTTACCAGGTGTGACCATGGTCAACAAAAGATCCTAAATATCGATCTCATTCTTACACTTCTATCATCATGGCTACTATGCTTTTCACAAACAATATCAATAGTGTCGAGTTACCATCTACTAGAATCAAGGTGCTAACCTTCTTTATGGAATCAAGATATCCAAAATGATAGGTGTTAGCCAAACATCAAATATATCAAAGATCAATCTTAAGTAGTTTTATAGAATCAAGAAATTCATCATATTTAAGAAGTAAGATACTTTTTCAATACCAAGTGCACTATTTCATCATAAGAATCATGAATCAAAATCATTTTCATATGCATGAGCCATTTGTGAAGGAGACATTCTCATCATACCTTAGTGCTTACCTTGCCATTCAAGAAACAATATAGCACCTTCGCACTAGCCATGATCCTCAATAAGGATCCACTCATCATATCTCATCAAGAAGTTAGAAGAATCCAAACACTCAAATATATTTTTAGGAAGCGTAAGTAACAATCAAAACAATAATCAGATCCATAAGTCTAAATAAAAGTAAATACTAAAGAAGAATCATAAATTGAAAAGTACTTATCTTCAATGAGAGGTGATTATCTCCCTCTTGAACCAACCTTCAAGAGCCATCACTGTCCATTGTCCATATAACAATGTTTCCTTCAATATTTCAACCAACTCTATCAACAACCAAGCCTAATAGAGACTATCTCATCTAGGGCTTCATCAAATTTGACACAAGTGCTTGAACATCTTCACTTTGAGCATGTTAGGGTTTCTAGATTGCATATCTCAAATTTTTTCCATAAACTAGGGTTTCTCTCAAACCTTGACCTTATTATATCCATCAAACCCTAATAACCAAATTGCCTAAGGTTTTATTCAAACCCTAGAATTATTTTAGGTCTCCACCATCCTCTTCTTCCTTCCATTAATGGTGTCATCATAGGGGTGATCTCCATGACTTTTCTTTAGCCCAACTCTGATGCCATGTTAATTTATCTTAGGGCTATATTGTTCTTTGCTTTGATAATTTCATTTCTTGATTAACACATTACATTCACCTCATAACATCATGTCGTTATTAATATTTACGTCATTATTCAGAAGCATATGCAATTATATAGAAATAATAATATCATCATCATCAACGCAACGAAACATAGAGGAACAATAGAAGAAAAAAATTCACACTTAGAGACACCAGGATTGGTCGGAGACTAGGGAAAAACCCACTATGGGGAATGATTCAAAAAGAGAGAGTACAATGTCATATATTCATCCATACAACTATCCAGCAAAAACAACTATACAATATCCATGAACTGAATGCAACAATGCTTATACTCAAAATTCTGATTCTGAAGCCTGTAATAAACTGTCCCTGTCTACGGTCAAATTTTGAACACTGCGATCACTGAGCGAAATATTTGGAAAACTGAAATCCCATCATTTAGGTCTTGGTCGCATGAAGGAGGAGTCATGCGTGTGTCTGGGAAGATTTCGGTCGGTCTCTGGAACCTACAAGTGAGCGAATGCAGCTTGCAATTGAGATTTTGAAACCCTAGATTCCAGTGGCATAGAGGACATGTTGTGCGTGCAACTGGAATGACTTGTCACACAGATAAGCCTAGTAGAAATTGAATGCATTCAATATCTCTCTGTCTTGTGCTCGCAACTGAGACCCAAAACCCGCAAACATAAATGCAAGCTTTAGAACTTGTAATTTCATCTTTGAGCGAACCTGTTCCTCCGTGGATGAGCCTCAAACCTGTGCGAGCCAAAAACCAAGATAGAAGAGTGTCTCATGATGATGTCCAAATGATGTAGAGGTCACTTGTATATATATCCTTCCAAGGGTGTCAACTTTTCTTTAGGGATGACCTTATCAAATATGCACATGCGTGATTTTCTTCATAAGTATACTTTCCCTTATTCGTTTTGAGTGATCTTTAGGTCGATTTTGGTCATCTCAAAAAGAGGAATTCAATGTAATCATTATCTCCATCAAATGAGCTATCCAAAGTGGAATTTGGCCTCAACTACATATTTTAACAGATGAATCAACGACCATGATCTAATCTCAATTGATGGACAAGTTCATCTCGATCCCATCTCAAGAATTTTCCAGAAATATCTAGAGGAAAATCGATTGAACCTAATTAATACTAATTAATTGATCTATTTCCCTAAGTTAAACTTAGAAAAATTAATTAATTGCTTTATTAAATCTAATCAAGGTATTTTCTTGTAAAAAATTTTCGGGGTATTGGAGAAAATGTGTTCCCTAGCCTCATAGACATGAGCTGAGGATAGAACACCTTTCTAAGTTACATAAACTAAAAAAATTGAAGAAGGCACCAACCCCCTAATTTAAAGGCACCAACCTAAAGGAAGCTCCAACTCTTTCATTTACCAACAATGATTATAAGGAGGCACCAACCCCTTGTTTTTTTCAACTCCAACTGAATGGATTCACCAACACCTTGCAAACACCAACTTGCTACATAAGCACCAACCTGAAGGAGACTTCAATATCTACCTTGAACCACCCTGCTACCCTTAAGATTTGAAGATGTTCTCAGGCACCAACCTGAAGAAGTCTTCGGTTTCCTCCCTTGCACCACCCTACCACCATGAAGATAGAAGATAACTAAATAAGATATATTATGCCGTTGTAGATCACACTGCCTTCTGGAACCTCAATTTTCCACTACGCTTGATCATTTCCATCACTCCAGTGTCATTGTTTCCACCTTCAATGCATTCAAACATCACTTCAAAATAAATTAATCTCTCTATTTTGAGTTCATGAATTAGATTTCCCATTTACAAAAGGGCTTGCCCTTAATGTTTGCACCAATATGAACAATTGGAGGATATATCAAACCTAAATAAGTTATCCGAAATGCTTCACTAATGAAGATAATTCATAGATGCTCCACTATCACAAATATGGTTGATAGTTGGTCACTATAGGGTGTGCAATCAATACCATAAATTATGCTGCTAACCACATCTTGGATATTGAAAAGCATGTTTTAAGGAATGGTACACAAGGTTTTAAACATCATGGGAGGTCCTTTGTGATAAAGCAACAAAAAAAATTCCCTCAACATATCAAGCCCTAATTTCAGCCTTAATATTATATCTAAACCTAATAAAGATATGGTCATATTAGAGTTGCCTCAGAATTGCTCAATCTTCAAATGTCACCAAAACCATGCCCTCATTTTTTTTTAGAAATTTGGATGAGGGCACGCAAAATTAAATTCAAGACCCTTGACCTATACTGAGAGACCTTGACCTATACATGTACGATCCAAAACATGGATACAAATAAACAAAAAATGTGACCTCAAGCTACCCAACAAGATTTTGATTTTGCTGCCTCAAATGGTCTCATATCAAGATTATTCCTCAGATAAGGGGTCAGACATTGCCTACGAGAAAATCAAAATTTTGGCCCTAGAACAAATCAGAAATTTTCCATCAATCATGCAAGATCCTCGTTGCAACGAGCCAAGAAAACCAAAAAAATCGATTAAGTATATGCCCAGAAAATTGCCTTCATGTTGCCTTAGATCTATGGTTTCACTTAGAGTAGCCTCAGTGAAATTCCTTACTCAAATGAGCCTCAGTGCATGAGTATTTATACTAGGTTTGCATGTGTTCTTTTGAAGGGGCCGACTTGATTTTACACTCATAAATTAAACTTTATTTTGGGGCCGACTTGCCTATTTAATTTTAGTTTTGGATCGAATTTACAAATATCAAAAAATTCCTTTAATAAATCCTTTAGTATGCCGATTTGTGCTCATAGTTTTATTTTGAAAATAATATTCCAACCAAGGTCGACTTGGTGGGGGATTCAACTTGCATTATGACATTCGGTATCCACATCATTATGATTTCATGTCTTTATTGTTTTATTGGCTTTGGGTGAATTGGTGCATGCATTGGGGTACACTATCTTCAAATGAGCGTGTCTCCTTAACCGGGAGGACCCACGTGGCGTGCTAGCTACCATTGGAAATGGAAGGATGAGTACTATAAAATGGTGATGTTCTAGCATGAAATTTAATATTCAACTTCCTCAACAAGTGTGGGGAAGTGCGTGGCTTCTTGGCTGATACTCTCCATTATGGCAATCTGATGTATGTTAAAAGTGTTCATGTTAAAGTTTCTTCAAGGCATCATTAAGACTTTCCTTCTCTTCTTTACTGCTTCTAAAGAGGATGTGTTTTTCGTGATGCTCACCAATGACTATATTTGACATCAATGACAACACCATTCAACACCTTCAAGGGCTTCAAGTAGGTTCCCTTAAAATAGTTATCTCTCATGATATGGAAAATTTATTAAAGAAAAACCTCTTTGGAATTATTTCCCAATTTAATGCCATAAAAGTCGTGGATAATAATAAATCCACCTAGATTTACAGAGTATCCTTGATAAACATCATCATGTCTTGGAGACACTAAAGTGTTTACGCACTTCTCAAGGAGGGCATGACCATGGAATTCCCTTGATTCCAGGAACTCAACCACCAAATATATGTCATTATCAACAACCTTGTGCAAAAAGAATGAAATAGAAAATATCATTTAAGAACTATAGGAGGTAGGGGTCATTCATCCCAGTATAAGCCCTTACTCATCACCAATAGCCACAATTTTAAAGAATGATGAAACTTGGTACTTGTGTCATAATTTTATGGATCTCAATAAATTAATGAGAAAGGAAAATTTTCTCATCCCAGTTATTGATGATCTTCTGGATGAAATTCATGGAGAAACGTTTTCCACTAAGCTTGATTTACATTCAGGATACCATCAAATTAGGATTAAAGACACAAATATCCCCATGGCACCTTTTAGAACACACAAAGGTCATTATAATTTTCTAATGTGACTTTTTAGTCTTTGTAATTCTCCATTCAACTTCTAAAGTATCATGAACAAGATTTTCAAAAACTTCCTATGCAAGTTTGTGCTGGTATTATTTGACGATATCTTGGAATATAGTAAAGTTTGGGAATCACATATAAAGGATGTTCGAAAGTCCTTGAAACTCTCGAGAGATAATCAATTATTTGTGAAGCACTCCAAATGTTGTTTTAGGGCTCCTACAGTTGAATATTTAGGTCACATTGTAAGTCAGGAATGAGTATGAGTTGATCCCAAGAAAACAGAGGTTATGAAAGATTGGTCTCGTCCCAAATAATTGATGAACTTGAAGGAATTCTTAGGAATTACAGGCTACTGTAGGAAATTGATGAAAAATCATGGCAAATTGTAGCTCCCCTAACTTCACTCCTTAAAAATAACACCTTCTTCTAGACTGACGAAGCCAAAGAGGTATTCACCAATTTAAAGGATTCCATGTGAAATACTATAGTATTAATGGTGCTTAACTTTAATAATAATTTTGTATTGGAATGTGATGCCTTAGACAAACATCTAGGAACAATATTAATACAAGAAGGACACCCCTTGGCATTCACTAGTAAGCAATTATGAGGTCACAATTTGGGAAAATCCACATATGAGAAAGAAATGATGGATATCCTTCATGAAATGGAGCCTTGGTGGCCATACCTCATAGGGAGCAATTTTTAGATAAAAAATGTCCATCATAGTTTGAAGTACTTCACCAAAGCAACATAAATGGGTCACCAAGATTCAAGGTATGATTATGTAATCATACATAATAAGGGTAAAGAGAATGTTGTGGTTGATGTCTTATCCAGATAATTTTGGATAATACATCACTCCTTGTCTTATCATTATCAAATTTGGAATGGATTTAGGAAGCTCATATCGAATGGCTAGAAAATAGTTCTTTAAGGAAACACCTCCAATGGCTTCAGATAGATCGAAAGATACACTATGATATAAAGATTGCATTATTATGGAAAAACATTTGACCCTAAAACAATGATTCTTAGAGGAGGTACATTCATCACTAATAGCAAGTCACTCTAGATTTCATAAAACCTATGAAAGAGCTAAGTCTTTATTGTTATGGGAAGGGATGAAAAAATATCCAAGATCTTGTAGCACCTTGTTATGCTTGCCAAAGGGACAAGGGAGAGACAATCAAAATACCAAGTCCATTGCAACTTTTACCAATCTCAACATAGATTTGGATGTCATTTCAAAGGATTTTATTGTGGGACTCTCAAAAGTAGGCCATAAATCAATAATTTAGGTGATGGTTGATTATCTTTTAAAATATTCTTATTTTTGTGCCCCAACTTATCCTTTCAGTCTTTCCTCAATGGAAAAAAGCCTTCATGGATCAAATATTTAAACTGCATGGTATACCCACTTCCATTGTCTTGGATCAGGACCCCACATTCACTAGCAATTTGGATGTAGCTATTTAAACTTGAAGGTACATAACTGAATATGAGCATTACATATCTTCCTCACATTGATGGTTAAACAAAAGTAGTCAACAAGTTCTTGGAAACCTACTTGAGATGCTTTACTTCTAAAAAGTCACACCCATGGGCATAACAACTTCCCCTTACCAAATGGTAATACAATATCATTTATCATGGAGCTACCAAAATGACACCATGTGAAGTTGTTTGTCGCAAAAAGTCCCATCCATGGCATTCTATGTATTGGGCATGTCTAAGGTTCATGCATTAGATTTAATGCTTCACACTATAGAAACAATTATTCATATCCTCAAGGAAAACTTGGTCATGGCATGAAATCAAAAGAAACAACAAACTAACTAGCATAGATCTGAACATTCTTTTGTCGAAGGGTGTCAATTGTTCCTTTTTATATAGCCTTATAAACAAACATCACTAAAAGATAAAGTTACCCAAAAGCTAACTCCCGAGTTCTATGGTCCTTATCAAATCATACAATGTGTTAGTTAGGTCAACTACAAGTTGGCTATTCTATCCCACTCCAAGATTAGTCTCGTATTTCATGTCTTATTTGAAGAAGGTATTGGGATCAAATTGCAAAGTGTAGACCAACCTAACATAACTTGATGAAAACGGTTCAATTTTCCTCCAACCAAAAGTAATATTAGATATTAGAGAGCGTCAATTGAACCAATGGAAAATCAAGGAAGTATTTAATGGAAATATATGCAACCAAAATATGCCACATGGGAATTGACAATGATTCTCCAACATTTTCCTCATCTTCAATATTTTAAAGTGGTATGGAATGTTAGGGTCCTACGCTAACCTCTCTACTTAAGTACTTTATTATATGAGGATGTCTTCCTTGAATAAGGCCCATTAAATAGTTAGTTAATAGTCATTCATTGTAAAAGGGATCACTTTTATTAATAAAACCCAAATTAGTTGGTTATCCCTCATTACAGTAGACCCAAAGCTAGATGAAAATCTCTATGAATAGCTATATATAAAGTAGAAGGTTATGTAATTTTTTGTCAAAAATTGTTATTGTATTTGGTGTTGGAAATAATACTGAGAGGGGGGGTGAATCAGTATTATCTAATTCTTTTAATAAATCTTCTTTATTTGTTCTTTGAATTATTTTTGCATGTCAGTACCATAAAATAATGAGCATGAACAAAAGAAAACAGATAGTCACACCAAAGAACACAAGATGTAAGGTGGAAACCCAATGTGGGTGAAAACCACCTGCTGCAATATGTCTCTATCTTCTTTCAAATTAGAAACTCCTTTTACAATGGTTTTGTACTGGTGCAGTCCTTTACCAGTATGCAGGCTGCAACCTGCAGAGAGCTACAACTCTCTCTCTCGTTTTCCAGTCTCTCCTGGAAGGGAGCTACAACCCCCTACTTCTTTTCTTACAAGGACCACTTTTCATAAATTTTCAAACTGGATCCATAAGCATCAAATAATCATCAAGTATAAGAGAATCACCCAGTCAACTGTAGTAACCAGATCAACAATAATAGGACCAAACCCAGAACACAACAATGATAAACAAAGATTTTAAGAGAAGTAAGCACCCTGCTCAACTGCTCGCCTGCTTACGTAAGCACCCTGCTCAACTGTTGGCCTGCTTACAGTACTCACCCTGCTCAACTGCTTGCCTGCTTACAGTACGCACCCTGCTCAACTGCTCGCCTGCTTACGTACGCACCCTGCTCAACTGCTAGCCTGCGTACCTCGCTCTGAGTCCATTGAACTGCCTGCGGACCTCCGCACCTGCAACCCTTCTGTGCCTGCGTACCGGCGCACCTGAAACCCTTCTGTGCCTGCGTACCGGCGCACCTGAAACCCTTCTGTGCCTGCGTACCGGTGCACCTGAAACCCTTCTGTGCCTGCGTACCGGCGCACCTGAAACCCTTCTGTGCCTGCGTACCGTCGCACCTGAAACGCTTCGTTCCTGCGTATGTATGCACTTTTCTCTCACTGTACCTGCGTACCTTCGGGCATAGATGATTTCAAGACTTCAGAAATAACCCAGACAGTCAGATCTACAGATCTGAACATGCGCCGAAGAGATCTCGGTCCATCACTAGATTCGCCTTATTTAGATCTAGACCAGATCTAGCCCTCATAAGATATTCAACCCAAAAACATGCTCAAGCCAAATGATCTCCTTTGCTTTATATAGGAAAGCTCTTCCTTAAATCATGGATCAATACCACAAGTCGACACCATAATAACACAATACCGTCGGCTAAATACCAAGAGTAAAACATAAGAAAACCCCACATGTGAATTTCTTTGCCTTGAAATGTGTGCACTGGGGGTACGCACCTCCTGAACGGGATAACTGCGGGTATGTACACACTTTATGTAACACTGACCTGCGTGTACGCACCTTATGCAAGGTGTATCTGCGTACCCCTTATTTTTTTCAATATTTGATAGCTGATCATCAATCTCTGCTGCTGACTTGAAGTACTGTGATCTATCACCTGAATGGGTTGCCATCAAGGACAACACTTTAGCCATAATGCCAACAATCTCCCCCTTTGGACTTGATGGCAACCTCAAAGCTTCAGCTTCATTCTCCCCCTTTGACATCAAGGCAAAGGGTTATGCTCCCCCTAAGAACATGCTCCCCTTGAATATGAACCAGATTTGCAACGAAGAACCATAATCCACCATGAAAGAGATAGAGACATATTGCAACTACTTCCAAGATCTCCTTCTGCACATCCTCCATAATGCCAACAATGCATTATATGCTCCCCCTGAACCTGTACCATCAATCAGAAGAGGTTCAACAATAAGATGATGCATCAACAACCCCTAGCTTTTGCCTGAGGTATTCAAAAGTGTCCCTGGGCAATGGTTTGGTGAGAATATCAGCAACTTGTTCCTTAGAAGGAACATACTCCAACTTGACCTTCTGTTCAAGCACTTGTTCCCGGAGAAAATGATACTTGATTGGTATGTGCTTGGTTTTTGAATGCATAACAGGATTCTTTGAGATGCTGATTGCACTTGTGTTATCACATAAGATGGGGATTGGTGGTGTACAAGTGATTTGAAAATCCTGCAAAGTCTGCATCATCCAAAGGAGTTGGGTGCAACAAGATGCAGCAGCAACATATTCCGCTTCAGCTGTAGACAAGGCAATCGAACTCTGTTTCTTGCTGAACCAAGATACCAGTCTGGAACCCATAAAGAACGCACCACCACTTGTGCTTTTCCTGTCATCCACGCTTCCGGCCCAATCTGCATCTGTATAAGCATGAAGTGTAAGATCTGTATCTCTAGGATACCATAAGCCATAATTTTGAGTCCCTTGAAGATATTTGAAAATTCTCTTCACTGCCTGAAGATGAGTCTCCTTCGGATTTGCCTGAAATCTTCCAACTATTCCAACTGCATGCATGATGTCTGGTCGGGTACCTGTCAAATAAAGTAAACTTCCAATCATAGATCTGTAGGTTGGTTGATGTACTGCTGCAGATTCATCATTTGCACTGAGGCTACATCCTGTGACCATGGGTGTACATACTGGTTTTGCATCTTCCATACCATATTTCTTCAAAATCTGTTTGAGATACTTGGTTTGAGATAAAAAGATTCCTCCTTCTTTTTGTTGGATTTGCAAACCAAGGAAATATGTCAGTTCTCCTAGCAAGGACATTTCAAATTCTTTCTGCATGACCAAGGCAAAGTTTTGACTCATACTTCTTCATTGCTCCCAAAAATAATGTCATCTACATACACAACAAGTATTAGCAATTTGTCATTTTCAACTTTTATATAAAGATTGCTATCTGCCGATCCTTTTGAAAAGCCTTGTTGATGAAGATATTTGTCCAAACGGTAGTACCAAGCCCTTGGAGCTTGTTTGAGACCATAGAGAGCCTTTTTCAATCTGCATACAAGATTTGGATCATTTCCAAGAATGAACCCATCTGGCTGTTCAATGTACACTTCTTCTTCCAAGTCTCCATTCAGAAAGGCTGATTTCACGTCCATTTGAAATACTTTGAAGTTTTGAAAACTTGAGAGAGCAAGGAACATTCGGATGGCCTCAAGTCTTGCAACAGGAGAAAAGGTTTCTTCAAAGTCTATTCCTTCTTGCTGCGCATACCCTTTACAAACAAGTCTGGCTTTGTTTCTAATTACTTCTCCATTTTCATTCAATTTGTTTTTGAAGACCCATTTTGTCCCGATAACATTCTTATATTTTGGTCTAGGAACCAGCTCCCAAGTGTTGTTCTTTTCGATCTGCTCAAGTTCTTCATCCATTGCTTTCACCCAACATTCATCTTTGCATGCCTCTTTCACATTTTGTGGTTCAGTAGAGGAGAGTAATGCCAAATAGCTTGAAGCTTCTGCAACTGTTCTTCTTGTTTGTACACCTGCTTCTTTCTGCCCCATAATCTGAGATTCTGGATGGTTCTTCTGAACATATCTGGATGGAGTCTTTTCTTCTATTCTTGTTTGCTCCTAAGGTTCTTCTTGAGGTTCTTCTTCTTCATCATTCTGTCGTTGGGGGTAGCCTTCATCTTCTTCGATGTCTTCATGATGTACTTGCCTAGGAATGTATCCCTTCTCATCAACCACTACATCAATGCTGTCAACAATTTTGCCAAGTCTTTTATTGTAGCATTTGTATGCTTTGCTATGTGGAGAGTAACCAAGAAGAATGCCTTCATCTGCTCTAGGTTCAAGTTTGCCAAGCTGCTCATCAGTATTCTTGATATAGCATTTGCTCCCAAAGATTTTGAAGTGCTTTAATGAAGGAGTCCTACCACTCCAGAGCTCATGAGGAGTTTGAGTGCTGTTCACCCGGACATTTGTTTTGTTGAGAATAACAACTGCAGCATGTGCAGCTTCACCCCAGAAAGTTGCGGGAGTTCCTGACTCATCAAGCATAGCACGAGCCATTTGTTGGACTGTTCTGTTCATTCTTTCCACAACTCCATTTTGCTGAGGAGTTCTTGCTGTAGAGAATTCTCTTCTTATCCCATGTTCTTCACAGAAATCGAAAAATTCATTTGAAGTAAATTCCCCACCTCTGTCGGATCTGAGGCACTTAATTTTGTGACCTGATTCATTTTCAACCAAGGCTTTGAAGGATTTGAATTTTTCGAATGCTTCATCTTTGTGCTTCATAAGTCCTAACCAGACAAACCTGGAGAAATCGTCAATGAATAATATCAAGTATTCTTCTCCTCGAGGTGTTCTTTTCCTGAAAGGACCGCATGTATCTGTATGTACTAGCTCAAGAGGCATGCTAGCTGATCCTTCTTTCTCTGGAAAGTTAGTTCTGGTTTGTTTTCCAAACTGACATGATTTGCATATGGTGTTGTCAGGAATTTTGATATCTGGAAGATCGCGAACTGCCTGATATTTGCATGCTTTCCTTATTTGTGAAAAGCTTAGATGTCCCAACCTCCGATGCCATAACCAGTGCTCATCATCCTTGCTCAGATAGCATTGTTGTTGTCCTTCTTCAAATATGTACAGATTATTTGGAGTTCTTTTGCCTTTGATCACTGTTTTACCTGTATCAAGATCACGAACAAGACATCCATTTGATCTGAATATAACCTCGGTTCTTTGATCACACATCTGGCTGACACTTAGAAGATTATGCTTCAATCCATCAACATACAAAACATTTCCAGCCTTGACCTTTTCTTTTAACTGAGCAATGCCTTTTCCTTTTATAGTTGCAGGAGTATCATTTCCAAAAGAGACTTTCTTTCCCTTTTCTAGAGTAGAATAAGACTCAAGTTTTTCTTTATCACCTGTCATATGCTTCGAACATCCACTGTCAATGTACCATAGATTTTCCTGTCCCTCTGCATAAAATGCTATCCCACATCTTTCTGTTTGAGGTTCCTTTATTCTCCATGTTTTGGTGCTTGAGGCTTGTTCCTTTTTCTGCTGAAACCTGCTCCTGCATTCAGAGTCTTCATGACCAAATTTATTGCAAATAGAACATTCAACTTCATTTTCAAGAACCGAAAAGTTGTTATAGGTCCTTTTTGTAATCCTCGTCATACTTCTTTGTTTTTGAGCTTCCCTAGTCATGATCGTTTTATATGCAACACATTGAGCTGCTTTGTGACCAAAGTTATGGCAAGAAAAGCATTGTCCATTGAAGAAACTTCTGCGGTTATCGAATCTACCAGCCAATTGATTGTAATTTCTATTGTCATCTATTCTTGAACCAAATTGAGAAGATTTTACCTGTGGCTGGTTGTAGCTTTTGTTCACCCTTAAGATGGATTGCCCCTGATAGTTTCTGTTTGTAATTCGTCCCTGCTTTACCTGATGATCTTCATTGTGCTTTTGCTCATTTCTTCTTGCTGCATCAAGATAACTTTTTGAGGTGGATGCTTGAGAAGTTTCTCCATTATAGCCCAGACCTGTCTTGTTTAGTGGAGACCGCTGCACATTGATAATCTCATCCAAAGTTTCAGATCCTTTGACAAACTTGAGATTAATAGCTTTTGTTTTCTCAATCTCTTTTCTAAGACCAACAATTTCACCTTCTAATTTTTCAAGATGTTTTTCCTTTTCATCAATTTGAAATTGTAGAGTATCAATGATCATGTTCTTTTCTTCTATACATCTCTTGAGTCTAGTAATTTCATCATAAAGGTTATCCACATCTATAGCATCCATATAATCATCATCTTCAAATGCCATTAACAACTTATATTCATTACCTTGTTCATCTTCATCACTGTTTGATAGACCATCACTATCTTCATGAGTGTAGTAGCTTTTCTTATTTGCATTCTGTTTCTTGTTCCATCTAGCAGGTTCCTTTCCTTTATCCTTATAAGGACATTTTGCAGCATAATGACCTACTCTTCCACAAGCAAAGCATTTAAAAGGTAACTTACCTCTGAACCTTCCAGAACCCCTTTGAAGATTTCTGACAAAATTTGATTCTTCTTCCTCTTCTTCTGGGACGTGGCTCACTTCATAATAATCTCCTTTGCCTGATGCCTTGAAAGCAACTTCTCTTCTGTCTGATGGACCTCCCTTTCTCATTTCATAAGCAGTTAGAATTCCATGTAGCTGAGACATAGTAAGAATTCGTAGATTTTCCTTTTCTTCTATTGCAGATACTTTAGATTCAAACTTGGGGGACAATGATCTTAGAACCTTTTCAACCACAATAGCCTCTTTTATTTCTTCACCCAAATTTTTCATACAGTTAACAACCTCATCTACCCAAAGAAAATAGTTAGCCACACTTTCATCATTATACATTTTGAGAGTCTCATACTGAATTCTGAGAGTTTGAAGTTTAGCACACTTTACCTGTTCATCTCCTTCATAGCTCGTGACAATTTTGTCCCATATCTCTTTTGCGGATTTATAGTGCATTACCTTCATGAATTCTGATTGAGATATACATCCTAATAGAGTACTGACTGCTTTCGCATTTGTTTCATACTCCTTTTCTCGGCTGCATCTGTAGGAGTAGCTGAAGGAAAAGCGTAGCCTGTCTCTACGATGTCCCAAACTTCTGTACCAAGAGATTGAAGATAGGCAGTAACTCTTACCTTCCAATAATTGAAGTTTGTCCCATAAAAAATCGGTGGCCTGATTGATGCTTCTCTCTCGTAGTTGCTCATTATGAACGATCTACCTTCAAGCGATCAAGCTTCTCTGAAGGACCTGGCTCTGATACCAATTGTTGGAAATAATACTGAGAGGGGGGGTGAATCAGTATTATCTAATTCTTTTAATAAATCTTCTTTATTTGTTCTTTGAATTATTTTTGCATGTCAGTACCATAAAATAATGAGCATGAACAAAAGAAAACAGATAGTCACACCAAAGAACACAAGATGTAAGGTGGAAACCCAATGTGGGTGAAAACCACCTGCTACAATATGTCTCTATCTTCTTTCAAATTAGAAACTTCTTTTACAATGGTTTTGTACTGGTGCAGTCCTTTACCAGTATGCAGGCTGCAACCTGCAGAGAGCTACAACTCTCTCTCTCGTTTTCCAGTCTCTCCTGGAAGGGAGCTACAACCCCCTACTTCTTTTCTTACAAGGACCACTTTTCATAAATTTTCAAACTGGATCCATAAGCATCAAATAATCATCAAGTATAAGAGAATCAGCCAGTCAACTGTAGTAACCAGATCAACAATAATAGGACCAAACCCAGAACACAACAATGATAAACAAAGATTTTAAGAGAAGTAAGCACCCTGCTCAACTGCTCGCCTGCTTACGTAAGCACCCTGCTCAACTGTTGGCCTGCTTACAGTACTCACCCTGCTCAACTGCTTGCCTGCTTACAATACGCACCCTGCTCAACTGCTTGCTTGCTTACGTAAGCACCCTGCTCAACTGCTGGCCTGCTTACAGTACTCACCCTGCTCAACTGCTTGCCTGCTTACAGTACGCACCCTGCTCAACTGCTCGCTTGCTTACGTACGCACCCTGCTCAACTGCTAGCCTGCGTACCTCGCTCTGAGTCCATTGAACTGCCTGCGGACCTCCGCACCTGCAACCCTTCTGTGCCTGCGTACCGGCGCACCTGAAACCCTTCTGTGCCTGCGTACCGGCGCACCTAAAACCCTTCTGTGCCTGCGTACCGACGCACCTGAAACCCTTCTGTGCCTGCGTACCGGCGCACCTGAAACCCTTCTGTGCCTGCGTACCGTCGCACCTGAAATGCTTCGTTCCTGCGTATGTACGCACTTTTCTCTCACTGTACCTGCGTACCTTCGGGCATAGATGATTTCAAGACTTCAGAAATAACCCAGACAGTCAGATCTACAGATCTGAACATGCGCCGAAGAGATCTCGGTCCATCAGTAGATTCGCCTTATTTAGATCTAGACCAGATCTAGCCCTCATAAGATATTCAACCCAAAAACATGCTCAAGCCAAATGATCTCCTTTGCTTTATATAGGAAAGCTCTTCCTTAAATCATGGATCAATACCACGAGCCGACACCATAATAACACAATACCATCGGCTAAATACCAAGAGTAAAACATAAGAAAACCCCACATGTGAATTTCTTTGCCTTGAAATGTGTGCACTGGGGGTACGCACCTCCTGAACGGGATAACTGCGGGTATGTACGCACTTTATGTAACACTGACCTGCGTGTACGCACCTTATGCAAGGTGTACCTGCGTACCCCTTATTTTCTTCAATATTTGATAGCTGATCATCAATCTCTGCTGCTGACTTGAAGTACTGTGATCTATCACCTGAATGGGTTGCCATCAAGGACAACACTTTAGCCATAATGCCAACATTTGGAACATTTCTCTTGGAGGTTTCCCCCTTGAAGAAGAAGTGAACATAACTCTCTATTTTTTTATTATCAAAGGGATATTTCTTAGGGTTTATCTCTCTTTTCTCTTTTTGTTCTTGGGTTTTTCATTATATTTTATGTGCATTACACTATACTTGTGTTGTACATTGAAAATAAGGGATAGTTAGCATGCCCTATAAATTAGTCGAATGATGAGTTGATTAGATAAATGGCATACCACAAGGTCATGTCATGATGGAATGGGTTGTGTGATGTATATTATGACTACAATAGTGATGTATCCAAATGAAACTACTCAAATTGCAAAGGTGAGAAAAAATAGGCTAAATTTCTTGGTGGTATTTTCAACAAGTCTACAAAAATAACTTTTCTAGTTAGTTGTGAAACTAGACACAAACAATAATGAAAATCAAAATAACAATTGCAAGAAAAAAGTATATATGAAAATAATATATTAAATCTTATCTCGTGAATAAAAAACGAGCGGGTAACAAATGATGGATCTACTACCAACATCTAACATTCAAAGCATAAGACATGATAAAAAAATAACAGATGTTTATTAATCCAATGGAAAAGCATGTGATTACAAACATCCCTAGGAGAGATAACTTTTAGCAAGCTAGGCTCCAAAGTCTCTCTTTGGGAGGGTCTTTTGTCTCCTTGCATGCTAACTCCAAGAGTTGGTGGACAATGGTGGAACTCTCATCGGTAGAGGGACAATAACAATGGTTTCAAGTTTCTATGGAGTAATTACAACAACATAACCTAATTTTTGTTGTGTATTATTAAATGCAACTCCAAGGCCTTCATTTATAGGCAAACAATGAAACCCCTTTTTCAATATAACTTATACATGAACTCTCTTCATGTGTTGATAAGGATCCATAAGCTTAATGGGAATTATGGAAGACCATATTTATGTTATTAATGAAATTGGAATTTGACAAGCCCCCCCACACACTTGCAAGGCTACTTAAACATGTAGGGGTGCATTAATGAGCCTAAACAAGTAGGCGTGCATTAATGCGCTGTTAGTTAGATAGTTTTATATTTATAAAATGGCACATAAAATTTAGGTATTTCTGATGCACCTTAGATATAAAACTAGGGATAAGCCATACAAATTGGTCAAATGATGAGTTGACTTGGATAAGTGGAGTAACATAAGTTTATATAAGGATGGAATAGTATGCATGATGTAGATTATGACTATAATAGTGTTGTATCTAGGAGAAACTACACAAACAACACAAATAAGAAAAATTAGGTTGATAAGATGTTGTTATTGGCTATTAAGACAATGAAACAAGGGATAAGAATAACACATCCAAGAAATGTCAACCAATGGATATTATTTTATTCATAAACTAACTTATAAAGAAATAGAAATTTAATTATAGCTACCTTAGTTAAGATAAAGATAATAATTGCTTCAAGAGAGTGTAAGACATATATTCAAAGCGAGATGAAGCTAATAATAGCTTTGCAAGAGCATAACACATAACAATTCATAGATATTCAAGCCAAAATTCACTTAAATGACATAAACAAAGCATGATGTTATATTATCCATTATAACAACTATATTCAAACCCCAAATAAAACAATGTATTTTCATTCATATGAAATGTGTTAGTGGCAATTTTTCATGAATGGTTTCATGATATTCTATTGAAATTTTCCATTATTTCCTCTTGAACTTTTTTCCAATTTTGACATGTTTCAAGTGCAACCAAGTTGTTATAACTATACAATTATACTAGGTATATATAACATTTGATTGGTAGTCTTGAAAAATAATGTGGTCACCAAATCTATTGGTTTATTGAAAGAAATATTTCATTAAAACCATTTAACTAATTTCATTTGCATAACTTGAGGGATATTTAAACTCTTGCATCAATATACTTTTTCACCTAATGCATTACGTGAAATAGTAGATCACCTTCTTTTGAATTATTTTCTACTACAAGGAAAAGAAATAAATCACCATCTCTAACCATATTATAAAACAATCATAGTCTTTCATAATCACAACCTTCATTACAAATAATGGTAATGGTCTCAATTCTTCATGTTTCCATGATTTTTAAAACAATACATTGGTTTTGAGACTCATTAATGGACTCTACATCAACAATACAAGCAATACAAATGAGAGTACTTTTGTTTCTCGATTGAGCATACATTTTCCATTGTCTCGTTCACAGCATAATGTAAATTCCTTATCCTAGGTAATATGACATAATGACATTTGTTCTATCAACCTTTCCCATCAAAATATTCCAAAAGAATATACTTCTGACAAAGGCATTTGTGCATAAGAAATTTCACAAATATTTTTTTCAATATAAAAACACTTTTGTGTTTAATTCACAATAAATTTTAACACTATCCACACTTATCCTTGCACATCAGCCATTCTTGTGTTGAATTCATGGCTTAATTTTTTTTTTCACAAGTCAATAACTTCAATTGAATCTACAAGTCAAGAAGTAGTGTGAATTTTTTTATACCTCCTAATGATATGGATTGGATCATTACACCATTCTTTATCATTTTCAATTATTTTAGAGTGGAAAAATTGGAGGAATCAGCTTATAAAACCATTTTTACTAATGGGACCTAATTTGGCAAATTAGGGTCTGAAACCTTTAAGGAGCAGTTTGAGGCATTAAATAAATTTTTTTGGGGTATAAATTTTCCACTTTAATGTCACACCTTGTTTTCCTATTCTACACACAAAGACATTTCCAACGACATAATAATGACCCCAATTGGAGTCTATATGCAAAAGTTATGCCACTCGGAAGTTGAACTTCCAGTGTTTTGACCACCATAATTTGAGAGGATGCTATGTCATCCCCTGTTACTCATGGAAAAGAGGCTAGCCACGTGATCATGATGAAGAGGACTTTATAAGAGCCATTGTTGTAACTCTAGTTAAGAGTTGAAAGAGTCAAACCTAATCACTAGTATATTATCGGGTTGTGTCATAATCGAGCCACAAGGAGGAAAAGGGGTTCCATTATTTTCGCATGCATTTTTTTCCATAGATGAACATGTTAGCCCAGAGGGATAGGGAGAGAGAAAAATGAGAGGATTTTTGTACTGTAGCATCCCGTGGGTCACAACCCTTAATTCTTTGTACTTGCAACCATTTTTTCTTCAGAGAAAAGGGCAAAGCGACCCCACCTTCGAGTTGGGTTTTCTCCCGAAAGGGTTTCCCAGGATACATCTTGTGTCAATTCTGGTTTTTTAGTTTCTGTTTCACTATTGTTTATTTTATTCATAATTATAATTTGCATGCATATACAATAAACAATAATTATTAGATCTAAAAATATAATGAGAAATAAACCCTCAGTGTAGATTTATGATTTTCTAATATATTTTAGTAGATCCCTTTTAATGAACTATCCAGTGGAATTTCCACAGAGGTTTACATATCATATTGGTATGAAAGTAGGTTTGTTTATGTATATTGTGGGGAGTTGTAGGAGATATATATTGGTTAAGCTGAAAGTCACAAAACCCTAGTCATGGTCGACAAATTTGTGAATAACCCTATTGATCTCATAGAGGAGAGATTTTCACGGTTGGAAGCACAAGTTGTAGATAAAAAATGTAATGTGAGGTTCCTCATGGTGGTCGTGACCAATAAGATCAGACTATTTAGAGAATATGGGGATTCTAACTTTGAGGACTAATCAAAGGGGAGCTTAGGACATTGGGAAGAAACAAAGGAGCCAATGAAAGAACTTGAAAAGTATCAACCCAGTTCGAGTGTTGTGAACCATTCGTAGTTCCTATTCAAAATGGAAGTGAAGGTCGACATCAAACTATATCAAGGTGAGATCAATGCTCTAAATCTCAATCATTGATTGTAGCAATTAGAAGTTTATTTCAGTGTTCATCATATAAAGGATAAAATTAATATTTCATTTGCGTAGTTTAAATTAGAGGTCCATGCCCTGACCTAGTGAGAAAGCCACATAGAGACCTTAAGGTTGGAGGGAGATCCCTCAGTGAATAAATAGGAGGACATTAAAGCCCTCATAAAGATAATTTTACCTTATTGGGTGTGTAGAGGACTAGTGGATTCAGTGGCACTACTTCGGGAAGAAACATGGGCAAAGAATACAAGAGTACACCAATGAATTTAGAAATATGGTCATAATGTTATCTATCTCCAAAAGAACTTGGATGTACTCACCAAGTATCTAGGGGGTTTGTAGAGTCATATGTGGAAGAAAGTGATGTTGTTCAAGCCCAGATCGGTAAACAAGGCTTGAGCAGAGGCACAATACTTGGTGAACATAGGCTAGAAGAAATGGAAATGAAGTGGATTGAAGTAGGAGAACCAAGACACTTCTAAGGAGGGGAAAACGACGTGGAAAAGGGCGTACATATAAAAATATGGCAGCCACAACACACTAGTGCAAAGATACCAACAACCATTGTAACATTGACAATCATATAAGTGTTGGAAGTTGCATCTAGAGCTTAACCTGAAGAAGAAAAATGAAAGATGCAAAGAAGAAGAATCTCATGGCCACCAATTTGAGAAACTAGGTTGAAATTAGCTCATATTTGGATGAGAAGATCATATGTACATCAATGTAGAAGGAGGTGAATTTGAGTAGTCTTCAACAATAGGAAGAGAACCAAAAGAGAAGACTCTTCCATATAAAGACACAGGTTAAAAATACCAAGATTGATGCTCAACTCAGGATCACATGCAAATATCATTGCAACAGATCTAGTCAAAAATTTGGGATTGGAATTTCATGATCATCTAAGCCCATATCTTTTGTGATGGGTAAATAAGGATGCAGAGATAAATCTAACAAAAAATTTCAAAATTAGATTTTTTTATAAGTGCTGATTTTATTGATGAAGTAGAGTTGGATGCAGTTCCCCTTAATGTATGTGGAGTGGTGTGTGGAAGTCCCTATATATATATATGCAAGAAGCAATTTTCATGGGGGGAGCTAATCAGTACCGCCTCATCAAGGATGAAAAATACTTCACCATAAAGTTGCACAAGGACAAGTCTAATATTTCAATGGTAAGTTCCAATTAAGCCAAGAAACTGATCAATTCAAGAAATAAGTATGTTTTACTATTTTTAAGAAAAAATTGTCTACAAAAGAGTCAACAATAGCAAAGGCATACTTGGAGGGGTGTACTAAGAAATAGAAACAACAACTAGAACAGTTTCTATAGATACAAGTATGTGTTCTAGGAGACTAAAGGGTACCAACCAAGAGGGAAATAGAGCACAAGATCCAACTATTACTAGACTCCCCATTTCCAAACATTGGGATGTACAGGCAGTTTGTTATAGAAACAAGTGAGGTGAAGAAACAATTGCATCAACTATTGGAATAGGGTGTCATTCGACCGAGTACAACACCATGTGGGTCACCCATCATCATTGTGTCACAGAAGTATAGGACTTGATGAATATGTATAGATTACTGTACATTGAAAAAAAATACACTCAATAATAGGTACCCCCTGCCAAAGATAGATGATCTTTTGAATCAATTATAGCAGGAAAAATACTTCACCAAGCTAGATTTAAATAATGGATATCACCAGGTTCGAGTACGAGAATAAGATACCTGGAAGACCACCTTCAAAACCAAGCAAGGTTTGTATGAGTTATTAGTCATGCCATTTTTCCTATGCAATGCACCAACTATGTTTATGAGATTAATGAATGATATATTGCACCCTTTTATAGATTCATTTGTTATCATCTATTTTGATGATATATTGATATAAATGCTACATGGCAGGAGCACATCTCACATTTGATGCACGTGCTAGAGACATTAAAGGAGCACAATTTGTTAGAAGAAGTGTGAGTTTGCGCAATAGTCTTTGGTGTATCTGGGGTATGTGATAGGTGGAGGAGAGTTGAAGATAGATCCTGCCAAGATGGAGGCCACCATGAAATGGTTGGTGCCTACTAATGTTTCTAAAGTCAGGAGTTTCGTTAGGGTAGCATAGTACCTTAGTAAATTCATAACCTCATTTTGAATAGTAGCAATACTGTTCATTGCCATAACATCAAGTGGCAAGAGTTTCTAGTGGTTAAAAGGTCAACAAAGGGCCTTTGAGAAGATAAATAAAAAGATTAACCAAGCACCAGTTTTGGCATAAGTAGACATGCAATGACTCTTTGAAGTGGAGATAAATGCGAGTGGGTTTTCTATGGGAGAGGTCTTGATGTAGGGAGGAAGGCATGTATGCTACCATTTTGATGTATTTTATGAGGAGATTCTTAACTACCCTACCTACAACAAGGATAATTTATTCCCTAGTGTAAGTTGTGAAGAAGTGGAAACACTATTTGATGGGAAAATAAATAGTAGTCCACATAGATCACCAATCACTATAGTACATGTAGGCCCACATTAAGCTACAACAGACTAGGCATTACAACCATTTCAATTAGGGATCACGTAAAAAAAGGGCGACACGAAAAAGTTGTCAACATTCTTTCAAGGCCACCCACATCAAAGATAACAACCTTGGTAACTTTGATGCACATCGGGCCATTCATCCATGATGCATACAAACAAGCATATTCAGAGGATGAGGACTTCCAAGAAGTGTTTTAGTAGTTACAAATCCATATGCATGTGCATGATGGTTATAACACTATTGACTACCATCTCTAGGATGGATTACTCTATAGGATGGATAAGTTATGAGTTCTTAAAGGTAAGTGATTGCAATTGATTAGAGAGGCCAACACCTCCAAGGTCAAAGAGAAATTTTATATAGAGAAGATAATGGCCAACTTGCATAGGAATGTGTATTGGCCCAAGATGCGAGAAGAGGTAGCTAGGTTCATAAGAGGATGCATGCTTTATTTTGATAACAGTCCTAGTACAAGAAATAGGGTCCATATCATCCCTTACATGTACACCCTCATCCTTGGTAAAGAATATCCATGGAATTTGTGGGAGTTTTACCAACAACCAGGAAGAGACATGACTGCTTGTTTGTAGTAGTTGACAGGTTCAACAAGATGTGTGTCCTAATTCCCTATAAAAATACCATTAGCAGGAAGGAAGCAACAAACTTGTTATTTGGATAGGTTTGGGTGCACTTTGGGATACCAAGGAGCATCGTTTTAGACAAGATTACAAGATTTCATTGTATATTTTGGAATACATTGTTGGAGAATATTGACATGAATTTGAAGAGGTCTACAACATTCCATCCATAGAGAGATAGGTAGACATAAGTAGTCAATAGGAGTTTGGTGCAAGTTTTCTAAGGCTAAAATCAGAAGTATTTAAAGACTTGGATGAAAATATTGTATATATACAACACTCTTATAATAGAGCAGTCCACACTTCTATTGGTAAATTCTCATATGAAACTTGTTGTGGATATTTTCCACCTTCACCTTTGGATATTGCATATGGGAAACAAGGAGTGAGGGAGGATATTACAAGGGACACCTTAAGGGAAGAAAAAATTATTGAGAAGATCCATCAAATCCATATACAAGTACAAGAGACACCACAAAAGTCATAGCTAAATATCAGGCTAGGCATGATCAACATAGAACAAAGAAGTCCTTCAAAGTGGGAGATAGAGTATGGTTACAATTGAACAAGGGGTAGTTATAGCGTCTTGGTAGGAAAGTAAATGTTGTGTAATATGCTCTCTTTCTAGAAAATATGGGAGATAACACCTATAGACTTAGTCTACACTCATACATGCACATTTGCTCAGTTGTGAATTTAGAGAATCTAAAACTCTATGAACCTTCCATGCTATATCAAGAAGAGGAACAAGTCGTACATTATGTAGAGTATTTGGCACCGGATGCTCAAGTAGAGTTGACATAGGATACTTTTTTACAAAAAATGTCTAGAACTACAAGATAGGTACATCATGAACTTTGGTAGATTGGTTTGAAAGGAAAACTTCTAGGCAAGGTTAAATGGTACACCCAAGAGAAGGTGGAGGCAATTTTTTCTCACCTCATTAAGTAGAAGCTTATAGGGACCAAAAACCTCCAAAAATGGGGAGGTTTGGATTGGATTATTATATGTTTTTCATCCATCTCAATGGTTTTAGAGTAGAAAAATGGAGGAATCAACTCACATGACAATTTTTACGAGTGGGACCTAGTTTGACAAATTGGGGTCTGAAACCTTCCAGGAGAAATTTGAGTCATTAAACATCATTTTTTTGGGTTAATTTTTTTTTGATTTATCCCCACAACGTTTTTACCTATTCTACACATATATAGCTTTCTAATGGTGCAAAAATCACCTCAATTAGAGTCCATATGAAAATGTTATGCCACTCAAAGTTGACCTTTCTGTTTTGACCACCGTAATTCTATAAGATGCCACATTAGGCCCCATCACTCATGGAAAATGGGATAGCCACGTGGTCATGATGTAGAGAAATCTAGAAGAGTCAATGTTGTAACTCTAGTTAATATTTGAAGGAGTCAAACCTAACCACTAGTAGGCCATTGGGCAATGTTATAACTGTGCCAATAGGAGGAAATGAGGTTCCATTCATTTTTAGTGCATTTTGTTCCATAGACGAGTAACATAATTAAGAGGGATAGTGAGAGAGAAAACATAGAGGATATTTGCACTATAGTATCCTATGGGATGTTGAAGATTGGAAGCTTCCATTAGATTTTTCATTAGCAAATAATGGATAAAAGTCGTACTTATAAGTTTGACCAAGTCGGCCCTTAGGAAGACAAATCAACCCCACAAGTGGAAAAGCCACATCCAATGTCACATATAAATAAGACCTTAGTGGAGCTCATTTGGCATCATCCATGTCTCACACAAATCAATTTATATCTGCAACGAAAGAAGACATTCGACCACATGTGCGAAGGAGAAGGAGGACATTTATGTTTGACTTTTCTGATCTATTTGACCTGCATTGACTTGGAGGATTTATTCTTCTTTGATTGATCTCTTTGATTGTATTGAGAGGCCAAATATTCTAGGAATCATTTGAATTTGTTTGACTACATTTTTCATCTTTGTTTTGGGTGCAATGATTAAGGTTGAAAGTAGGTCAACTCTCTCTCCTTTGACTGTAAATTGTAGGACCATTTGACCAAATATTTTAGGATCTATTGACTGAGGCTAGACCATTTTATACTAGAAAAAATTCAACCCTTATTGTTGCAGAATTTATTTTAACCAAAAGTAGAATTTCTCTCTCATCTTTTTCTGGTTTTAACTTGGACATTTTGAAGGTCAGTTTTGGAATCTTATTGGAATATTCTTGATGCACAAATTGGATTATGTATCTCAGTTGAATACTGATTGGATATCTAAGAAGAAGAAGAACTGATTTGGATTTCCCCCTTATGGGGTTTTTTCGTGGTCTTTGACCAAAAATATCTTTGTCTCATTACGCTTGGCTATCTTCTATTGTGCCTTACTGTTTACCGTTCTATCTATAATTGCTTAACTATTTTGGGATGAATGAAATTGAATGGTACACTGTTAAGTAATTATAACAACATAGAACTTGAGAAAAATTATCATGGTATCAGAGTGGAGGTGAAGATCAACCATTGGAGAACATAGAATACACCCCTTGAGACACTTCTCTTGATGATTGGCGATCAACTCTCTTGGACAAGATGACTTCCTCCTCCTTAAAGATTGAAGAGAAGTTCAATGATGACTCAAAATTTGCAACATGGAGGGCTAGATTGGATCTTATCCTTGAAGAGAATAATGTGATGGAGTATTTGGAGGGAAAGGTAGCTAAAACCCCTGAGAATTCCAATTCCAATGTTAAATCCAAGTACAAGAAGGGTGAAATCAAGGCTAAGAAGATCATAATTGATTCTCTTAAAGATCATCTCATTACTTATATGTCTAAGATAAAGAAGTAAAAGGAGATTTATGACAAGTTGATTGGGATATATGAGGTTAAAAATCTCAACTACATCATTGCCATGAAAATTCAACTCCATGACATCAAGATGTCCAAGAAAAAATCTATAACATGCCACTTCATGAGAATCTCTCAAATAAGAGATCAACTTCTTTCCATTGGAGAAATCATACCTGATAGAGATCTTGTGCAAATGACCCTTGGTGTACTCCCCATGTCTTGGGATACATTCATGACAGGGATTAGTAGCAGAAGGAGCTCCCTTCATTTCATGAACTCTTGGGCTCTTGTACACAAGAAGAATATAGGCTCATTTCCAGAGGAGGAATTCAAAGACAGGAAGAAGGAGGACCTTCAGCCTTTGTAGCAAATTACAGGAAAGGAAAAGAATCCAAATGGAAGCCAAAGAATCCAACTCCAACATTCAACAGTGTTAGAAGGGACTTGTCCAAATTCCAATGCTATAGATGTGACAAATTTGGCCACATTGCACGAGATAGTCTTGAAAGAAGAAGTGCTCAAAGGCCCCATACCAACAACAATGGAAACAACAACAAATTCAAAAATAGAAGGAGAATAGGAAGTGGTAATGTTTCCCATGCAAATGTTGAAGAGAATAAATTCCCTCAAAAGAGGTCCAAGAACACAAGGTATGCTGATAATGTTGCTAATACTCAATATAAATATTTTCTCATTTCTACTCTTTCTAACTCATCTGTAGATAGCATTGATAGCTGGTTGGTGGATAGTGGGGAATCTAGACACTTGACTGACGTTAGGTGCTAAAAAATCCTTCACTCTTCTGAGCTTTTAATATATAATTAAAACTAATTAGCTATATATCCTTGAACTAAGAAGAATTCGGTTGGGTGTTATGGAGTGCATAGGTATGATTGACAAATATCTCATGGCAGGAAGATTGACGATGCAAACATGTCCATCACACTTGTGCTGCACATTTAACGCATTGTCAAACCACCGATGAGTTTAACCCTCGATAGACTTACCTCAGGTTATCCATTTGATGCTTTATCCAATGGCTAAGCCTCATCATCACCCCTAAGCTAGTGCGAGGATTAGATGCAGACTTCCTGCCTGATAGATCTCAACCATTGGCATCAAATAAATTGGACGACTGCTAAATCAACCTCCCTTCGACTTGATGTCATCCTAGATGTTGATCTTTCATAGATCTATGATGGTTGGACCGAAATCTGCACGTGGTATAACCGTGCACATTTGTAAGATGAGCGAGTACCCATCTCCTTGGTTGGTGAGTTGCTCAATGGTCGATTGGAACCTGTTTGTGACATTTAAGTATCCTCGTAATCGCCAATTTAACCTTAATTCCGTCAACCTTTCACCATTCCTTCATTCAACCTTATTTTTGCATGTCCTCTGGGGAAGCTTGTCCATGGCCAGGAGAAAGTGCGGAGCAGGTCTCATGCTGAAGGACTCGCCTCCTTAGTTTGGTAAGTCATCCTAACTTGCCTTCTTCTTGTCAGGTCGATAATTTAATCACAATAAGCTATGATGTCTGAGTCGTCGGGGAAATAAGCTATAGTTAATGAGGTGGATGGGGTTTAAGACACGAAAGTGTGTCTCAAAGACATCCTTACCCTCAAGAAGTTTCTCACCCTGTCTATTGCTGTGAATGAAAATGATATGTGTTTTTTTAAAATATGGGGTTCTGCATCCAAATTTTCCTCCTGTCCACTTTGACCCTTACTCAATTCTGTTGTTAGCCAAATAGTATGAGCTCTAACAACAAAAGTTTTTTTCTAAGTCTAGTCGTAGGAGTTTTCTAAAGATGGACGAGGAGATAATTGCTAAAATTCTAGGTATTCCTGCCCAGGAAATCAACATAAAAAATAAAGGGTTGAACCATGAGTTTATCACCTGGGAAAAGAATGATAGGCTTGAACTCTTGAAGACCCTGTTCGAGAACCCAAATCCTGCATTGAAGTTGTTGTTTTCTATACCTAAAAACTCCTTAAAACCTTTCTTCCAGACTCTAACCTCTCTCCTCTCTGTCATATTTGGTTTGGTTGATGATACTAAAATGGATGAGTTAGTCTTCTTGGCTATATGACTCGTCACTCTCTAGCCTGACTGTCAAACCATCAATTTTCCCAAATACTTAACCTGGGCCCTCACGGTTGATTTATATACTACTATTCCTTTTTGTTCTTGCTGTCATTGTTCATATCTCTTCCATTTGGTCCTTTTTAATCACACTTCCTATTTTTTTATCTTCTAAGATTCTCCTGAGTACTACGGATGCTGACAACAAAGAGAGAGAATTTTTTCGTTGGTTTGATGTGATCTATCCCAAACATGTTCCCACACATACTCATAGTACATCGACTGCTTTGCACATCCTGTGAAGGTTAAATTAATGGAAGCTAAGATAAACAAGCTTTCGGAAGAACAGGTCAGAACGTTAATATTGACTAAGGAACATAGTATCGAGAGTTGGTTTCTATTTCCTGATTATACTGTAATTTGTTTATATGGATTCGATAAGCAACCTTTTCAATTACCTAAGTCTATGTCGGCACTGTTGTTTTCTTATGAATTAATTAGACAAAAGATGATAATAAATGAATAGCACTTTGTTTCCAAGAAAAAGGATCATTATTTAGTTATCCATATGCTATTTCCCCTTTGATTGCTAAAAATAAAAATGCAATAAATGCTTTCAAATAGGAATGTTGTCTTCTGGATTTCTGCAGGATGACCTTTGGCATTATGATCCCATGGGAATCATCTCAGGTTTAAAGAAGAAAGGTCGCTTATTAGCCTATGTTCATGAGAAAAGACCCGAAGTGGAAAAGTTGGCAAACGTTGCAACTCTTGTTGATGATACCGTATAATCAACAACAACTACATGAATGATAGAGGAAACCACCCAAATTGGCTCTAGTAATTTTGAAATCCAGATACATGAAGGGGATGACAAATCTTGTGGTTTCTTTTCCCACTACCCCTGCATCCAAAACAAAATCAGAAGCCTTAACTCCGCTCGAAGTGTTACGACGGGTAAAGCCAAAGGAAAATGATGTGGATGCTGACATGTTCAAAGGGGAAGTTGAATAGTTGAATAAAGAAATCCCGCAGGTCTTGGAAGATATAAACCCCAAAGATTGGGGGATGTAAGCCCTTGAAATTAAACATAATTTTACTAAGCATAAGAAAATAATGGCGACCGGTGTGGAGTTGGCCGTATTCTTAGAGCAATCCCTGTCAGTGACACCCCAACACTTAAAGATGTGATCTCCATAGGTGGACCCAGATAAATCTCTACTACTGACTTCAGAGATGAATATTTTAAACCTTATAGTTGCCCAGCCAGAGATTGGGAAGAATCAATAGATGGTAAGCACTAGGACCTCTTCATTGGCCATTAACTTGGGAAGAGTGTCATATATGGATGTCATCAACCTGCATCGACATACAAGTGATATTGTGCCCCGAAGATTACTTGATTCCACTACTGGGAATAGGAAGATGCAAGCAATGTTCGAGAAAGTGTCTAAGAAATTACATGTGGCACGCATGGCTTTGAAGACAAAGACTGATCTGATAAAGGATTTAGAGGATTTATGCATTCGACAATCTGGCCAACCCAAAGATATTGGGCCTATTAAGAAAATGATGGAGGAGAAAGAAAAGGAAATCAAAGGCCTTCAAGTAATCCTTAAAATCCTTGATCATGATCCTCAGTTCCCGATCCAGGGTTTCAAAAGGAAGGAAGAAATTGAAGCTCCCCTCCAAGAAATGGAAGTATCCTTACGACTTAAAGAAGAGGAACGAGGTATCTGTTTCAAACAAATAGGGTTATTGAAAGTGGAATCTCACGAAGAGGAGGAACGCCATCTGAAACTTTTGGCAGAATACAAAACTTTGATCGATCAAGCTATTAATTCTGTCCAAGAATATGAAACTAAATATTCTAAGCTATTACACATCAAAATAACCCAGCTGGAGAAAGAACTACAATTGGCCAAAGAAGGGAAAGCAAGAGATGAACATAGAGTAGAGAACTTAGCAGGTCAAAAGAATAAAGAGATCAAGTAGATTCAAGCCACCTTGAAGGATAAGCATGACAAAGTTAAGTATTTACGGGAAGTGCGTCGAGTCATTGTACCAGGAGGCAAGTACTAGTGCAAGCCAAGGGAGAGATATGGTAGAAGATCCACAACCAAAGCTTATGTAGAGATCCTCTCAAATTGCAAAAAGAGTATTATAAAAAACGTGAATTTGGAAGAAAAGAGCACAGACACAACCCTTGATGAAATACTGAAAGATATAAACTCCCTAATTGACCTCGTCAATACATTAGAAGATGACACTTTGGGAGGACTAGATCTACCTCCCAAAGATCAATGTATTTTCTCCCTCTGCATGTTAAAGGAGAAACAGGCTGCTATGCAAATAATGTAGGATGAATTTACGAAGGTCGTTAAAGATATAAATGATTTCAAGACCGACTGGAATTATCTCGGGAGGTTTGGCGTGCCTTCATTATGGGGAAACGATAATTGGGTGGTATCCTCATAAAACTTCTATGATCAGCTAAAGAATATAGAACAAGATCTAGGATGTCTATCTATGTAGGGTGAGGAAGCGGTCTCTTCATCGATAGTTGTAAACAGTCTCTACAGGGATTTTACCATTTTGGCTGGGATCAATAAGATTATATAGAATATTCCTATTTCTCGGTATCAAATCAGATCTCGGCTGGTGGTGGTAATCACCAAATATAAGAATGTTCCCTTGTTGTCTACCCCGGATTGGGACAAATTGGCTCAATTGCGGAATCACTTTAAATGAAATCTTGTGATAGAGAAGGTATCCTCCATGTCGCAAGCCATTTAGCCAGTACAACCAATGCAGTTCATGACAGAGCAACCGGAGGATTGGGGTGAAATCCCTTTGATCACCACGCAAGTAGCAACTATCAGGATGCGTGGAACCCACTCATTCTCCCCCATAGACTCAATGAAGAAAGTCAAATACTCTAAATTGAGAAGGCACCACAACAAACAATTATTTCATTTTAAAATTATCTTATTTTAATTTGAAGTTGAATTGGTTAAGTTCTAGACAGTTACTAAGACAAATACTCTTTAACTATTACTTAAAACCATGTTTCCCACCATTGGGGGGGAGTGTTGTTGACAGAAGTGTGAACTTTCTAATTTTGGTTGACCTGCGTGCACATGCAACACAATTTACTTTTACATCTCTGAAATCGATCCGTATGTTTTGAAGAAGCCTTGTTTATTTGTTTGTCGTTTATATTTTGATTTCCAATTGTGGAAACTAAATTAGAGGTTTTCCCTCATTTATGAGACAATAGATTTGGTTTCGATGTTTTGATATATATATTATTAAACGTAGGCCTAAATGACCCATGCTTGATTATTGCCAGTTGAAATTGTGTCTTCGACTTAGGAATAATTGAAGTTCTACATTAGAAATTGCGAAAGTGTTATGTTATAATTTGTTTTGTTTAATAGCACTAGTGTTTCAGAAATCATAAAGTTTTGCTATGTCTTTGTAGATTCTAGTTTCAATATTTATTATTGAATGCACCCATCTACAAAGGTTTAAAGGAGAACGTTAAGAATATTTGTACTTGTTTCATACATCTTTATCTAATACTAAAAATGACTGGTATCTTTTAACTTTGTGTTTTATTTTTTATTTTCCTTTCTTTTTCAACTCTTCGGTTACCTTCTCCCACATTTGTATGTTATCTTCTTTGTATCATTAAGATCACATTTTCTGATATTTTTATTGAATTTAAGTTTTACCACTCACTTCTATTAATGCCATGATTTACTACAATGAACAATTATCTGTATCTGACCTTGTTTTATTTGCTTATTGAAAATCATATAATTAATTATCAGGGTTACCCCCTGTGGTGCATTGGAGGTTAGCCATAGCACCTAGAGCGGGAGGACTTCTTAGTCCTCAATGAATGCATATTCAAGTCATTCATATGTGGGGATGATTTGAGCACTAACATTCTTTTGGTGCCATTTCCGGGGAGGCAGCTTGTTTAAATCAGTGGATGACTAATCCTAACCTTTTTCAACCACATATTATTTTTAGTTTGGCTGATCAACACAGTATATTAAATGGCTTATATGAACTCTCCTTGCATGTTTCCCAAACACACCAAGAACTCCGTCAGAATTGGGAAGTATTAACGAAAGAAGACGAGCGAGCCCAGCCAAACCCAAATGCCCTTGGATGATGACAACCACTGAGGGTCTTAGGTTGCAAAGAAAGTGCACATCTGTTCTTGCCCAGGTACTGTATTAAACATGCCTTATAGCTCTCATATGAAGTTAATTGAAAATAAACCTGTAAATTTGTATAGTTAAATAGTTTGGTACTTTTTGCATTCTAATTTCCTTCCAATCTAGATACTCCCCAGAGGTTGACTAGATCCATGTTTGAGGTCAGTCACTCTCCTCTAGAGGACCCTAAATTTTTAGTCACCATAGAAAATAGAAGGAGACGCCTTGATGAGTTCAAGTAGAGTCACCCCTTGTCTCCTAATCCCAAGATATTAGAATTTTCCGCTTCTCTCCGCTCAAATTCACGAGCCATAGCTTCATCATCATCTTCTCAGTCTAACATGACATCTTTCCCTCTTCCATCTACACCACTGAACATCCCACTGCCGTCCCCATACTAGTCTTTAACTCCTTCCCCTCCTTCTCCCTCAGCTCCTCCACCCATGAATGCTTGGGTGAACGCCTGTTATTTTCCCCTTAACTTATAGAGGGCTTTACATGATTTCCCACCAAATTATGACAAACATTTTCCAAGGTTTGACAACTAGGGAGACTGAACCACTGAAGAACATGTAGTCAAATTCCAAGACTACTGCTAGAACCTAGGCACTGAGTACAACGATATTTGCATGAGATTGTTTGTGCAAAGCCTGGAGGGCGAGCCTTAGAAATGGTTTATAACCCTTGCCCCAAATAATATTAATACCATGGATAGGCTAATTGAGATTTTCTCACAACAATATGGTAGTAAGAAAAGTAACCAATTATGGCTTACAAAATTATCTTCCCTTAAACCAAAACCTGACGAGTCTGTCTATGATTTCAATAAAAGATTCACCAAATGTTATAACTACTTTCATGTCGTTGTTTAGCCTTCCAATACTATTTTCGTAGTTGCATACTCTACAACGCTCAATGATGACTTATCATATGCCTTGCGAGAAAGGGAACCTGCCACATTAGTCGATTCCCAAGTGTTACACAATATTTTCTCATATCTTCTGTTCACTTCTAGTGCCATATCCTAGAGTGCCAAAACATTGAATACTATGCAACATATCCATCATGATATACATACCAAAACCTCCGTAAAGAATCAAAGGAAAGCTGCCTTGAAATCATTCTAGAGAAGGTTGCCTAAAAACCTAGTTTTTGGCATCAACACATTTTTCTCCACTGCTTTCCTGTGCTGATGGCAGGTTGCTCTATTATACACTCGCGATGCCAGCGTGGGTTTTCATAGAAAAACTTGCGCTAAACTCCTTTTGGCAAGCTTTCCAAAACTGGAGGAGAATCTTCACTCACTAGAAACTTTGGGAACAACGAGATGGATATTGGTTTTTGTTGATATGGTCGAGTTCTCTCATTATGGCCTCTTGATCATATCATCATGGTATTTCCCCTTGATATGTGGACCTTCCTCCCTCTTTTGTGGATCCCTAATTCCCTCTCCCTTTCTATAAATTCATCCACTTCCATTCCCAAATGGTGGGTCATTGATTGTTGCATCCCTATGCTAAGATTATGCTTACATGCTACCCATTCTAGCTTGGAGAAGGAGTGCTTAAAGAGTCTTTGCTTGGAATTGGACATCCACCCAAAGGATGGCTCAAACATCAAGCAATAGGTTCTATGCTTCCCTTTTAGTTTCTTAGTATAAACATTTGATGTTCACTTTCCATAATTATGTAAATATTTATGCTATTAGCTTAATGTTCCTTGATCTGTTAAGTAATTTATGCTTGACGTATGTTATATATCATCTCGTATCTTGCATATTACTTTGATCTTCCTTGCAAGTTTCTGAACGTGAAGAACAAATTAGGAGCGAGGTATGGAGAGAAATATTTAAAGCCATCTCTAAGGATCAAGTGTTTAGCATCATAACAAGGTAGGTTCCTCCTTCTTCTTACATTTGTCAAGCATAAGCTAGGAAAGTGTGTATTAGATCGTTTGGTTTGTTTCTAGACCCACTCATTGGGCTAGAGGGATCGCCTCTGTCCGCAGAGGGGATTTGCCTTCACAACAAAATGGAAACTCCACTGGGGAAGCTATAGCCTATTCATCCTCCTTTCTCAACTAATCTCTTGATCAGTTTGACTAACCATCATGTTCTCAGTTAGTTTGGGTTGATATAGGTCTGCACAATCACTGGTTATTGTCTTAGAGTGCTTAGTTTGGAAGAGTTTGTGAAATTATTTTTATTTTTTGCTTTTTTCCTTGACCATCACGTTTTTTTATCTCACTGTTGCGCTGCCAGTGTGTTTTTTCTTAAAGCATTCACGCTTATCCCCTATTCAGTGCCTGTTTGGCCTTAACAATCGTGCTGATCCCTGAGATTGGCAAAAATATAGGGTTTCTCTGTCAAACCCCAGTGTGTCTGAACCCTTGAGATCTTGCTTTGTTCTGTATGACCGTTTTTTTCTTATGTTTTGATTGATTACCTTGTTTTATTAGCAAATCCTTCCTTGAACTTTCAAGTGCTTGAGTGTAATCTAATTAAGTTCTAGGGTTTCTAGTCAATTGGTCATCGCTTGCTGCTTGTTGTTGTCATTGACATGTTGGTTTTGTTGACTGATTGAGTGTTATTTTTTGTGGAAATCATTGAAAACATCGTTTTGCATTTGTTTTAGCTTGTCTTTCAAAATTTACTTTTCATGAAAATGAATTAGATTAGTTGCATTGCAAAGTTATTTTTTGAGATTCATCATTGAAAACAGATCACGTTTTTTGGTGATTGAAAGCTAAAGACTGTATTAGGTGCATCAAATCATTCAAAATGAAAATAAAAGCATAATTCATATATGTGCATCTTAGTAAAGTAAAATCGTTTTTCTTCTGAAAAAGTTGCATTTAGGATGGTGAAAAGTGAAAATCATTTTTACTTTTGGCATTGCATTTGGAAGGCAAAAGTGAAAGCTAGTGAAAGGAATTTTGCCTGATGCATTATTGATTGAAATATCTTCCCTTGATCAATGTATCTTTCATCGAATTGGAAAAGAATGTTTTTCTCATATAGCTGCATCTTAGGTGTTCAAGTGACATTGTTTTGAGCCTTAAAACCGAAACTTAATTGAAGATAAACTTAACATTTACTGAATTAACCTAAGGAGCATTTGGAAATTAACGCAAACATTTAGAGGTCTAGGCTAGAGACGTGTTTTGGTGTTTATAATCCTAGCAGTTGTCATTGAATTCTTGCATTGTATCCTGGGGGTGAAATCCTGTTCCAGTACATAAGTATATAGGAGGTTCTCTAGTACTCTCAGGTATATCGGAGGCACTTCAGTATGAAAAGTATATGGGAATTCTCTCACCAAACGGTTATGCATTAGACAATGCTAACACAGACTTGTGCTCCCCGTATCGTCGCATATATATTAGGAGACCCCACTAGGTTGCTATCCTTTAGCCATAGGTAACTGAGTCAGACACCTTGTAGACGTTATACACCGCACACAATATTCATGGAGATTGACCACTGTACGTTAAGTCCTTGGTTTCGGCTAAGGTGTATATAGCGGTTCACGGATACTTGGTAAACCCTCTTCCCTAGCTTACCCCTTTTTTGATTTTGTTTTATTAATTTCTAAAATCAATCAATTGACAGTGGAACAACATCCTTCTTGTGGAAATACTCTTTAGTAGATCTTAGGTTGATATTGATGGCAACATTTCCTGAGTCTACTAGTCAAGGAAATCCCTCTTACGGGAATCCTATTTCTTTTCCTTCTTTTTGAAATATGATTGCTCCCTATATGGAAACATTGTCCCTTCCTGGATTGACCATTAGTCTGCCAGTTTGGTTATTTTCGATCTCAATGATTTTGAGTGTCGAAACTACTTTTCAACCAATTTCTCGTCCACTTGAACAAAATCAACCTCACATTGATCCTAAAGTTGACCCCTCACCTTCTTCACTTATTTCTTCACCCCATTCTTCCTCTTCGCCTGGTGAAAGTTTGGATTCTAGTAACTAGGAAGCTAAGAAGAAGAAGAAGAGGATGAAGAAGAAGAAATGAAATAAGCAAGGGGGAAACCAAGCAGTGATCGCTATGGATGCAACTGATGTAGACAAATCTTCCAACCAGTCGTGGAAAGTAAAATTCCCTTGCATGTTATGTAAGAGTGACCACCTTCTTTGGAATTGTCTTGATATTCCCAAGGTCTTAGAAGTGCTCTCCACAAGTTCACATCAACCTTTATCATTAGCCTCAGACGATCATGCTGGTGATAAACCTTCAACTAGTAACAATAAAGCTCATGGGAAAAAGGGAAAAGTTAGATTTCCCTATAAGTTGTGTGCAAGTAATCATCCCATTCACCTTTTTCCTCTTCTAGATGAGGCTTCCAAAGAGTTCGAAAACCTTACAACTTCCCAGCCTTGTCTTCCAGTTGGTTATCTGAAGTTTCCCCTAATCCTTCGCTAGTTGATCAAGTGATTGATCAAAACCAATATTTGGTTAACCCCACTCTCACTGAGAGTGAGTCTTGTGAGTCCATTCTCGACCAACCATTGGTTGAGAAAATGGTAGAATTGGCTCCACCTTCAGTTAACCGTACCTTTCCGGTAGAGAGTGAACCTCGTACTGCTCAGGTTCATCTGGTTTCTTCAGTTTTGAATGATCTGGAGGGAAATACTCCCATTTTTGAGGTGCTTGAGAGTAGTTCTCTTATTCCCATAGCGGAAAAGGGAAGCTCTCACGTTCCTACGACACCCCTTCCGAGTAGTTTAGTGAATTCTTTTGATTGGAGTCGACTTGTAGGATATCGCCTTCCATCTTATGTGCATTTCCAAATTATAGTACATGCTTATAACATGGGTGTACTTATCATAGTTATAAATGAGGGCACATATGTTAGTATTCTATCTTCCATTTCTTGGCAAGATTTAGGTTCTCCTCAGCTTGTCGCCGTCACACAGAATTTGTTAGCTTTTAACAGAGGAACCAGTCGATCATTAGGGATCCTTCGTAAGTTTCCTATTACTTTGGGAGGAAAGTCTGTCTATATAGATGTGATGGTTGTCCAAGGCCCTTTATATTTTAATCTACTCCTTGGCCAAGACTATGTTTATGTCATGGGAACTCTTCTCTCTTCTCTCTTTCATGTGATGTGTTTCTCGCATGAAGGAAGAATTGTGATCATTGATCAACTTACATTCATTGGTCCTGAATCAAATCCCAATCAACCATTATCCCTAAATGGTTCTTATATGCAAGTAGTATCACCCCTGTCATAGGTTAATTGTGTGGCCACTTGTTCCATGCCCACATCTATTGATGATATAGTAGGAGATGTAGTACATCATGTATTGGGGGCATTGGAGCCCAAATTTTCATTTGGATCCCTAGACATATATCCTTTCCAGAGTGTTGTTCTCCCATCCGATGAAAACCTCATGGAAGCCATGGTCTCTTATAGTCTATGATCAAGGTCATGAGGATAGTTATTTTACTATGTCAACCTCATTAAAAAATGAAATAGGTGTTACGAGGATAGTTATTTTACTATGTTAACCTCTTTGAAAATGAAATAGGTATTGAGCATGGTTCCTTTACTTGTGTCAAACTCGGTAAAAAATGAAACAAGGTGTCATGAGCATGGTTATTTTCCTGTGTCAAGTTCGTTAAAAAATGAAACAAATCCCTTCCAATTCAAGTCTTTGATTAGATCTCGTAAAATACCAGTCGATTCTTTCACCTAATCTCGTAAGTGAACCTTCTTTCCATCCACTTGTTAGTAACTGATATTCTACTTAGGTGAATGAAATGAAGCTTGGGGGCATGCACCTCGAATTGAGTTATTATGCTGGGGGCATGCAAACTCATCTCAAGCATAATTCATCTTTGTTCCAAGACTTTGTAAAAATGAAACCAAACCCAATCATAGTTTGTTTTTGTTTCAAGCTTGTGAAAAAATGAAACCATCTTCAAGTATACTCAAGCATAATTTCTCATGTTTCAAGCTTGTGTAAAAATGAAACCATTCCCACTTTACCACTCATGATTTCCATCTTTATGAGCCTATTTTGTTGGACAAGCCTTGGTTTTTTCATTCCATCATCACCATCTCTTTGGCCGACCATACACTTTCACTTGGTTGTTTTACCCTTGCCTGAGGAACATTTGTGATGTGTGGTCTTATTAGCCAGTCTCTTGACCTTTACATGTTTTGAGAAATTCCATCATGACCTAAACAAGTTCATATCCTTTTATACCACTTGTTCCTTTAGGTGGAGTCCTCTTTCAGATCTTTTTAGACTCCAAACATATGAAAATATTGTCGAGCACTTGTCTTTTCGAACTCGTTAAAGTAAATGAAATGACATCTACTTAGTATAAGTTTAACCCTTTTTCGGACTAAGATAGACTATTGTACGAAAAATGAATACCTTAGTCAAACATGGCTAAGAGGTTCTCTTGAATATTGTTTTCTACCTTTATGGGTTCAAGAGACGATTTACGAAAAGGGACCTTTGGAGATTTCTTTTTTCGCTTCTTTTTCAAACTATCTAAACATGAAAACTATGCCGAGTTCCACCTCCGTCAGACACATAAAACTTAAACGATGCAGGAATTTTCACCATGAGGAGACCGAGTTTATCCTTCCTAGGACTCATAAAAATCACTAGGATGGATCATTTAGAGGATGAACTTATATGGAAATCATATGCTATCCCCTTCAATATTGCGATAAAAAATATATGGGGTAATTTCTAGAAATGGTGGGGGAAAAAGTGAAAGTGTTCATCTCTTGTATCCTGTAAAGACAACGTGTCGCTCTTGAACATGACACTCATCTGTTACTCATGTCGGGTTTGGGATATCCTCACTTTGTCACTTGCCTTCCTGGGTTTGGGAAATCCATTTTTCCTCTCATCTGATTATACAAATTTGTCATCATGACCTCTGATCCTATGTTGAGTAAAATGATGGAAAAATCTGGAGTCGGGTCATCGATATGTTCAAGAGAAGTCCTATCTGCAGTTCTTTATCGCTTATACATTGTATGACTTTCTGCCACAGTATTGGATCACACTTATTTACTCTACTACATACTTTTTGTTACGTGTTGATGATGTGGGATTCATTATGGCTCTCCTTCGACAAATTACTTCATGTCGACTTCATCTCATTATTTGGGAAGATGATCTAGAAACTCCCTTCCAATACCTTATATATTTCATGCCTCAACGGAAATTTCTTTGCGTTCGATGACATGTTTACACAATTGACCTTCAATCGGATGATTTCACGGGTGTTCGACTTTAGTTCCATTATTCACATTTGTGGATTGTGTTGATTGTACCTTGAGAACCATTGTCATTATTGGTGGTTTCTCTCGTGCCTGTTAACGGTTTACATCATTGACCAGTAATCAGGTGGTTTTCTATCATGTTCAACTTCGACACATCTATTCACATGTTAGAATTCGTACATTGATTGGTTTGAGATGGAGCGCAAGGCCCTGGATGTTGTCTGATAGGATCCAAGTGTCATGGATTTATGTGTTATTCATGATTTTATACATGTTTCCTCTGGATTAATGGTTGTGACCATACTGTGAGTCCATATTCATGATCCTTTCGGATGGCTATGACCATACCGAGGATCTTTACACATGATCCCTTTTATATGGATGGTTGCGTCCATACCGCGGATTCCTGTATTGTTAGATGCTTATTCTTGTATCATTAGTCATGATCATTAGAGTTTTTAGATATGTATATGTATATGATTGATTTGCAAGTCTCTTGGCGATGTTGTTCTTGTCCTTACATTGACTTGTAAAGCATCTCATCCATCACTCCTCGTTATGCCTTCATGCTTTAGGGGGCATCTGTTACACAATATTTTGTCACATCTCCTGTTCACTTCCTGTGACATATCTCGTAGTGCCAAAACATTGGCTACTGTGCAACATATCCATCATGATATACAGACCAAAACCTCCCTGAAGAATAAAAGAAAATCTACCTTGAAATCATTTTGGAGAAGGTTGCCTAAAAACCTAGTTTCTAGCATCAACGTGTTTTTCTCCACTACCTACCCGTACTAATGGCAGGGTGCTCAGTTATACACTCATGCTGCCAGTTCGGGTTTTCATAGGAAACTCAATCTGAACTCTTTCTAGTAGGATTTTCAAAACTGGAGGAGAATCTTCACTCACTAGAACCTTTGGGAACATTGAGCTAGATATTGGTTGTTGTTAATATGGTCGATCTCTCTCATTTGGGCCTCTTGATCTTATCATCATGCGCTTTCCCCTTGAGATGTGGACCTTCCTTCCTATAAATTCACCCCCTTCCATTCCCAAATGGTGGGTCATTGATTATTGCATCCCTATGCTGAGATTATGCTTACATGCTACCCATTCTAGCTTGGAGAAGGAGTGCTTGAAGAGTCTTTTCTTGGACTTGGACGTCCACGCAAAGGAAGGCTCCAACATCAAGGCATAGGTTTTATGCTTCCCTTTTAGTTTCTTAATATATACATATGATCTTCACTTTCCATAATTGTGTAAATATGTACGCTATTAGCTTAATGTTCCTTGATCTGTTAAGAAGTTTATGCTTGATGTATGTTATATATACTCTTGTATCTTGCATAGTACTTTGATCTTACTTGAAGGTTTTGAGACGTGAAGAACAACTTAGGAGCGAGGCCTAGAGTGAAAGATTCAAATCCATATCTAAGGATTGAGCATTTAGCATCAGAACAAGGTAGGTTCCTCCTTCTTCTTACATTTGTCAAGCATAAGCTAGGAAGGTGTGTATTAGATCGTTTGGTTTGTTGCTAGACCCACTCATTGGGCTAGAGGGATTGCCTTTGTCTGCATAGGGGATTTTCCTTCACAACACGAAGCTAAAGCGTGTGCTTGTGAAGGGAACCTTATCACTGCACCTCTCTAAAGCTTGTACTTGTTCTTGTTGAGGTAGATACACCTCTCTTTAAAAAATTCAGCTTACAAAATGAATTAAACAGGCTTAGGATTAGTATGTCGTTAACCAAAGTCGTAAATATTCCTAATTATAAACAAGAAATTGACTCCTTATTTAAAAAATCTCACCAGCCACCTCAAGAAATGGGATTGACAGACATTATTAACGTCCACGACTACGCCCCTAAGATCTTTCTCGGCCCCCTGAATTAGAAAAATGGTAATTTTGTCCCTCCTTTTTATATTAGTTTAAAATCCCTACTAGAACCTTCACAACTACATTCTAGACTCAAGTGCCTCCCACAACCTTATGCCTAAGGTAATCATAAATAAACTCAGACTAAATATAACTCGAGAATATCATGATCTATATTCCTTTGATTCCCGCAGAGTCAAGTGTTTGGGCTTAATTAAAGATCTAGTGGTAGTTCTGGCCCAAGTTCTAGTCAAGATCATTGTCATGGATGATGTCTCTCCTAATTACGAGATGATCCTGTCTAGGAGATGGGGTGAAAATCTCGGTGGGTCACTACAACTAGATCTCTCTTATGCCACCATCCCTGTGTTTGGAGGAGGTACTCGCCACTTATATAGGGAATCTAGGTTGAATTATACCATTAGTTTGGAACAACACCCTGAGAAATCCATAGTATACACGTTTGAAGACAATATGGGAAAATTTGTGTTTGCTGTCTCGAAGGAGGAGAAGGTTCTTATGTCTGAAAAAGATGCTTCAGTCTCTTTTCCCCTAGACCCTAATGAGATTTAGAACATGTATTTCAATGGAGATTCTTCCAAAACATGGTCTAGTGTCGGTATCGTTTTGATACCCCGCTCTCAAAGAAATACCTCCTTTTCTTTCAAATTGAACTTCGAAACCACTAATAACATAGCCGAATATGAAGCCCTAGTTCTTGGGTTAGAGATGACACACAAGCTTAATATTCAGAATTTATCGATATATGGTGACTCCGAATTGGTAATCAAGCAAGTGACGAACAAATTCCAAACCAAGCACCCTCATTTGCATGCCTACAGAAACCAAGTCTGGGACCTAGTAGATAATTTCTTTTCGGCTATCAACTTTACCACATTCCCTAGAGAACATAACCAACTAGCAGATGCTATTTTTGTTATGGAAGCTACTTTCATTCCTCCCTCTGGACTCAAAATTAAATTTGAAATAGAAGTCCTATATAGGCCCTCCATACCCGACAATGTGAAACATTGGCAGGTATTCGAAGATGAACAAGAGATTAAGAGATTTATACAACTAGTTGCAGAATTTTTAAATCATTATATAGATGAAGATGAAGACATTGACCAAGCCAATGCCAGTAATACTCCTTTAAAAACTAAAATTGCTAAGCATGATGTCATTCAGTTGAAAAATAATTACATCCCCAGAGGGTTGATTCCTTTGGAGAATATTTTTGACTGCAATGATGTTGTTGCCAACCCAACCCTTAAGCCTCCAAATATGGAGATAGAAGTTGTGAACATTTCCCCCACCATTGAGGCTAAATTAGTTAACTTATCCAAGCTACTTTTGCCCCATGTTAAAGATCAATACATTCATCTTCTTTCAAAATATACTGACGTCTTTGCTTGGTCTTATGATGATCTTAAAGCCTACGACCAGAGCATAATAGAACATTGAATCCCTCTAAAGGAAGGGGTTAAGCCTTTTAGGCAAAATCTCTGTCACATTAATCCTCTATTACTCCCTCCCATTAAAAAGGAAATTAAGAAGCTTTTAGACGCAAAGATAATTGTTCCATTATGCTATTCTACCTAGGTAGCCAATATAGTCACCTTTAGAAATAAAAATGGTGAGATTCAGCTATGTATAGATTTTAGGAACCTCAACCGAGACTCACTTAAGGACAATTATCCTCTCCCCAAGATGGATGCTATACTCCAATGAGTAGTCAGCGCTACCCACATATCTATGATGGATGGGTTTTTTGGTTATAACCAGATAGCTGTCCACAAAGATGATATGTATAAAAATGCCTTCACCACCCCTTGGGGTACGTTCATGTATAAAAAAATTCCATTATGATTGATGAACATTGGAGCAACCTTCGAAAGGGAAATGGATATTTCTTTTTCCAATGAGAAGGATCGGTTCATAGTTATCTATTTGGATGACATGATCACGTTCTCCTCAAGCGATGATCAACATCTCAAGCATCTAGAAGCGATTTTCCAAAAGTGTCGTAGGTTTGGTTTGTCTCTGAACCCCAAGAAATATTTCTTTGCTATGACCGAAGGGAAACTATTGGGACATATAGTGTCACAACATGGTGTCAGGATCGACCCAGAAAGGGTGTAAGAAATCCAAACCATTTCCCTACCTCGTACGAAGAAAAGCATTCAGGAATTCTTGCGAAAAATCAATTTCTTGAGAAGATTTATCCCCAATTTCGTGGAAATAGTAAGGAATATCACCCGGATGCTAAATAAGGGTAGTGATATTAAGTGGGATGAAGAGTCAAATTATTCCTTTGAAGGAATTAAGACTGCAATTATGGAGGCCCCTGTTTTCATTAGTCTAGACTATACAAAAGATTTTATAAATTTCCCTTTTGCCTCAGAGCATACCATCGATGTTGTCCTGCTACAAAAGAATGAACATGGATACAAGAAGCCAATAGAATTCTTTAGTAAGGCCCTTCAACATGTAGAGATTAAGTATAATATCATAGATAAGCAGGCCTACACTCTAGTTAAAACTCTTAAGGATTTTAGGGAATTGTTGTAGCTGCTACAACCAACCTCCAAAATTTTGCCAATGCTTCGTTTTGGAGCCTCCCTCCTAAATCTTAGAAGCCTATCTCGCACGTAACCCAGGTGATTGTGCTTTGATTGAGATTTATATTTTCTTTATGGATTGTGTTTCTTACATGCTTTACTGTCTAATCCACAAGTTGATCTCTTGGCTTGGTTTCAACTTGGTTTTAGGCTTGCCTTAGTGAACTACGAAATCCTTGAGGGCAGCCAACCTTCAGTTCATAAATTGCGCAGTCCAAGCCAACAGTGAGATTTCAGATCCATAATACAGAACTAAATAATGGCCAACCTTCAGTTGGAAAACTGCGCAAATCATGGGAGGCATCCAGGGCCACTCAACCCAAAAATTGTGCAGAAGCTTTCCCTCAGTAGTTGCCTGATGCATGAGCTAGTGTGTTGCCCAGTTCTCTTGGGGACTGCGCAATCTCTTTGGGAAATGCATTGAAACTTTTTATTGAAAAGAAAAAAAAGTAAAAAATTAAAAGAGTGAAAAAGCATCCCTAACAAATAGGGATGTATTTTTAGCAGTCCAGAGGTGGCACTTGAGTTGTTTTGGAAACTGTCGCCAAGTGTCACTTTTTCCTATATTTTTGACCTTCGCATCATAAACCCTAAATCAACCAAATCTATTTAGTGGATGCTGCTGAAGCTCATTTTCACATTCGATCTTGGAGCTTTGGCAGTCCCAAGGAGGCCAAGGAACCTTCGGCACAGTCGTCGCAACTTTTCTAGGTAAGGCTTGCTTTTCTAGTCTTTTGTTGTCGCTTTTGTTTGTTTGGCTTGTGAGAGTGCTGCTTTACTCATTTTATTGAATGACCGCTAGTGCTTTTATTTGTTTTAGCTTGTAGAAGTGTTGTTTTAATTTTTTCATTACCTTTCCCAAGTGTCGTGTGTATTGCCCATTTTTGCACTAACAGTCATTGTTGCAGCAACTCTCTCCACATGCTTGATTATTCTTTAGTTTGATTGATTCCCACACTCATTTTAGTTTCATGCATCATCACTCACTCATATCTGCACCCATCATCATTTCCTCCTTCAGATCTGCTCATTTTCATACTCACATTAGGCAGATCTAGGCTTCCTTGGCCCGGATCTTACTCCTCCCCGACATGCACTACGCATTTCTGGATCTCAAGGCTCTGCCTTAGCTCTAGAAATTGTGCAGAGGCTACCAAGGCCTAGGTCCAACTGCGCATTATGCAGTTTTAGGAGCCAGTCCTGAGCCTTGGCAACTAGGATTGCACAATGCGCAGTCTCATCTGGCCTAAGATTGACTGAATTGTGCATTGCGCAATTCCAGTTAGTAAGCGCTCCCACTAGTAGTTGGGATTGCACAATGCATAGAACCAACTGGCAGTCATTCACCTCTGAGAACGAGGATTGTGAAATCCTTCCCAGCAGTTTCCTAGTTTTTTGTTTGGTCTATTCTTGAAGTGATTTTATTTCAAGCTAATATTTTCATGCCTTGAGCATCCTCTCTGTCTCTAGGTACATCAGTGGTTGAGAAACTCTCAAGAAGTTATAGGTAACATGGCTTCCAAGAGAGCTGCATCAAAGGATACTATTGAGAGTAGCACTGGGGAAGTAGTTGAGCAGGTGTTAGTGAATTTTCTAGTTTATGCAGACACTTAGCTGATCATTGAGAAGGGCATGAAGTTAACATGGCAGGAAATTAAGGATATCTTTGAAAGGGACTTCAAGGAAGATCTAGAGGATTGACAAGTTTATATCAATGTCAACTGGTCAGGCTTACATAAGGTGCATTTAGGTAACCCGCCGTCCCATGTGTGGGCATCATCCAATGGATTGTCTCACACACAGATCCCAAGGCTATGACATTGAGTAGTGCCAGTGAGATACAACTTGCCAACTTCATGACCGAGAAATATCAATGGATGTATCATTTACCTCAGCGATTGAACCGCATGGATTCACTTTTCGATGCCACACATAACTTTGTGAACACCAAAGATATTATAAGGAAATAGGTGAAAGAGTTGTCGAAATTCAGAGCGATACCCAATCATGTTTACAAGACAAAGTCACTCAGAAAGGCCTACCAGTTCTTGATCATATTTTCATGCCGATTATACGGTCAAGAGAGCACGAAGACCTTTCCAGAAAATTGGGTGGTTGTGTTAGACCAGTTGGTTAATGATGGAAGGCCATTCAACTGGTCAGATCTATTGGCTCTTCAGTTGAAAATCCATGTGACTAACATCTGGAATTCGCCCAAGGATGAGCACGCCAAATTCTACATGTCTGCGTGTTTACTTGATGTAATCTGTGCCCACCATCAGTTTCCTGGCATGGATTTGACATGGACACAAAAAGAGAATTCCATTAACATTTATTACAAGTTGCTTTCTGAATGCAGTTATTGAGGAGTTATGGCGAGGCTAGCTGGCCATTTCATCATCCTGGTGTACAAGTTGATCTTTGAGAAGGATGCACCTTGCATGTCCCAAGAAGCGATGGAGGAAATAATTAACATTGTACATTGGTATGCCTCACCAGTGGTACCTTCATCGAGATGTTTGGTGGAGAGAAGCCTCCGCATGTTCTACCAAGGTATGCCACAGAAAAGTTGGTCATGCAAGAGGTCGCATATCACCTCTCCATAGGGTTATCAGCAGGACTACACAAGAAGAAGAAGGCACCATGGCATGCCCTTCCTTTGCGTATCATATTGTATGAGATTAAGAGCTTGAAAGATGCAGATGCTGGAGCTAAGGAGATAGCCAAGTTCAGGTTTGACACCAAAGAATTCAATCCATATGATCCCCACAATATTTGCAAGAACCACTATGTGAAGGTGTACTATCCATGGATCCATAGGACATGTCATTGGGCAGAGGAGGACCCTTGGAGGTATTGTTACAACTACTCCAAGCTCAATGAACCAGTCAGTATAACCACAACATGGAAAGATGCCTTGCAGGAAGAAACAACAACAACAACAACAAGCAACAAACCGATGCAGGACAAGGATAAGATAAATATTTCCAAGCACCCAGAGGTTGAGCAAAGCTACAAGTTGAAGGAAGATCCTCTCACTGAGAAAGTAGCTTTGGCAGCGGAGGTAAAGAGGAAGCAGTAGCTAAATAGAGCAGAGTGAAGGAAAAGAGAGAAGCAAAGGTTGGAGGAGGCAGAAAAGAAGTTGCAGGAAACAGAGAAGAAGTTGAAGGAAGAAAAAGAGCTAAAAAAGAGAGAGAGAGAGAAGAGAAGCAGAAACAAGAAGAAGAAGAAGGGAAAGGTGAGATGACAGAGAAAATTGTGCCCATACAGGTTGAGGAGTCATAACAGCTAGCAGTTGAAGAAGAGGGTGAGAAGATGCAGGATCGAGAGCTTTCTCAGCAGATCGACCAAATGACTGAAGTAATGAATATGGAGTTGAGACAGGATCCACATGACCAAGATATCGATCTCATGCCGAAAGCACCCGAGGTTGCCCCTCAGTCTCCACCACCTCTAGTATCAGAATCGGTCCCGAGCGAGCAAGGAGAAGTTGTTCTCTTTGATGATGATTCGGTGATGGATGTATACAATCTATCATTTGACGAATTTCAGCAGAAGATTGTATAGGCGTGAAGAAATAATTTCCCAGATGATCATGCATCACTTGCATTCATGAAGGAAATGGTGATAGTGTCAGATGTTAGAAAGCATATAGTTGCCATGGTCGTTGCCACAATGGCTTATGCAAGAGCCACAAGCTCAAATGCCAAATTATTATTAGCAGAGAATGAACAGATGGAAAAGAACTTGTAAGCAACGAAGCAGAAGGCAGAACAATCTATAGGTTATGCAATGGAAGAGATGAGGAAAGTGATACTTTCTGAAGTATCAACTCTTAAGGAAATCATGCAGAAACTTTATGACACATTTTTCACCATGGATAAGGCAGTTGTCCATCTATACGGTTTTCAACAGCAGAGTAGAAAGGTTGTGCAAACTCTCAAGGACATACATGTTTCTATCGCCCATGTGCAAGTGGGGATAATGAGGTATAAGGGAGCCTCACTTTACTTGCATAATATGATAAAGCCGCAGGTAGAGCTAGACAAAGCAAGGATCCAGATGTTGATCCAGAACTATGAGAAAATTGCTCTGTTCGTCAACAACATACAAGATTCATATCCACGGTTGTATAAGAGTTTGGAAGTCATGGTTAGAATGCACGAGATCCTGTCAATCGTTTCCCTCACCAAAGCTAAGCATACGAACCAAGTCTTGCTAGAGGTTGAAATGTACATGGAGTAGCTAAGGTGAGAGGTCACCAATAATTACTTGGAGCTGCGCACAAAAAACATGCAGAAGTACATTGGTGGTATTGTCATGGTCAAGACCATGTTGCACATGATTTAGGATGAATTGGACAAAGGTTCCAAGACCATATACCTAGAAGCTATGGAGGAAAGAGTCCGCTATCAAAAAGACACCATCAAGCAGTTTGGGGACACCATAGCACAATACCAAGCTTGGTATCAGTACGTCACTGAGAAGCATCAAGTGGAGGTTTCCGAGTTGGTCTTTCCCCAAACTTCTGAGTCATAGTGTTTTGTCTTGTTAGGCTGTCTCTAGCCTATTTTGTCTCACATGGGTACATTTGGAAAATGTATATTATTTGTAAATATGTTGTAAGTGAAATTCCAAGTATCATTAGTTGAATTTGAATAGTCAGCATGTAATGTAATGAGTTATTTGTAAAGAAGTTGAAGAGTCATGAGGGTAGTCAAAGAGTCACAAAGGGGAATGTCAAGGGTCACCCCACCCTTTGTTATAAATAGAACCTCATAAGTCATAGAACAAGCTTTTGGGAACCCAGATTTTGGCTAGGCTTAGGCTTAGAGAAGGCTTGGGAGTATTGTGACAAGCCTTGGATTCTCCGTAGCGTAGAGTGAGTACACTTCTTTGGAGGAGCGAGTGTTCTTGACTATAATGTTCCACTATTGGGGCTAGTGGTTGTAAATGGTGTAATGTAATGTATGGACAGTTACATTGAAGTACATTGGTGGTCCTGTCATGGCGAAGACCATGCTACACATGCTTCAGGATGAGTTGGACAAAGGTTCCAAGACTGTATACCCAGAAGCTATGGAGGCAAGATGTTGCTATCAAAAAGACACCATCAAGCAGTTTGGGGATACCATAACATAGTACCAAGCTTGGTATTAGTATGTTACTGAGAAGCATCAAGTGGAGGTTTCCAAGTTGGTCTTTCCCCAAAATTATGAGTCATAGTGTTTTGTCTTGTTATGATGTCTCTAGCCTATTTTGTCTCACATGGGTACATGTGGAAAATGTATATTATTTGTAAATATGTTGTAAGTGAAATTCCAAGTGTCATTAGTGGAATTTGAACAATGACTATGTAATGTAATGAGTTATTTGTAAAGAAGTTGAAGAGTCATGAGGATAGTCAAATAGTCACAAAAGGGAATGTCAAGGGTCACCCCACCCTTTGTTATAAATAGAACCTCATAACTCATAGAATGGGCTTTTGGGAGCCAAGATTTTGGCTAGGCTTAAGCTTAGAGAAGGTTTGGGAGTATTGTGACAAGCCTTGGCTTCTCCACAACGTAGAGCGAGTATACTTCTTTGGAGGAGCAGGTGTTCTTGATTGTAATGTTCCACTATTGGGGCTAGTGGCTGTCAATGGTGTATGTATGGATGGAACTTTCAATTATAATAATAATAACTGAGCTAACACGCTTTCATGCATATGTTGTTATTGTAGTTGGACTATTTTGGTTACTTTATCAATGTATGTTGTTTAACTTACACATTTTACTATGAAGTACTTTTTATGCAATTGCATGAATCTGGTTGAAGGAATGTTGTTGGATTCACTCATCACTTTGTTTTGTGGACTATTCCACATTTCATCTTATGATGTCATTCCATTCGTATGTTAATTTTAGGATGCGAAATATTATAGGCTTCTAAGGGACACACTTCCTTTTCCCATTCATGTGTTAGAACCCCCATGCATCTCACTTGACTCGTTACAAGGTCACACACTTGCTTCCGAGTAAATTCATCATACTTATCTATGTGCACTACTGCGGTCAAGGCACTACATTAGCACCCACTGTTGGGAATCCTACTCCAAACAGTTTGAGGTCTAGTTGGGACTTCTTACCATGGAGATCCCCTTGAATGTTGGTGGTTCTAGCACTGAAGACATGAATATATTCTGTTAGCCAAGTCTATAGTCTATCTTCTGCATCATGAGATAAGACATATACTCTTACAACATGATCATGAGGGAAGGAGAGGGAAGTGGATCTCTAAAACTTAGGAGTATGTTCTGGAGCTAAAACCCAACAAAATCATTAAGGGGAATGTACTATCTAAGTTGTTAACTGAGGCCAATTTTGATGCACTAGGCATCAACCAATATGCTCCAGAAAACTTGGCAGAAGTAGGTGAAGGGCAACAGGATAAGCAACCACGGTTGTTGCTACCTCTTTTAGACCCTACTACTGTTCATCTAGATTTCTTATCATCTGAATGGTACAGGGATATCATAAGTTACCTTCAAACTATGCAGTTTCCTAGTTCCTTGAGCAAAGCTGAACAATGCTCACTTAAGTTAAAGGATATAAATTATTGTATTATAGATGGTAAGCTATACTGGAAAGACCCAGTAGGCATTCTTTTGAATTGCGTTCTTCCTTCCCAAGTTGACTACCTGATTGCTCAACATCATGACAGGGTATGTGGCAACCATTTCACATGGTGAGCCACTGCCCATAAAATATTAAGGAGTGGGATTTATTGGCCTACCCTCTTTCGAGATGTAAACAAGAAAGTGAGGGCTTTCCACCAATGTCAAATATTTGTTGGAAAGAAAAATCTTGTGGCATTACCCCTCAAGCCTATCGTAGCTGAAGCACCCTTCCAACAATGGGGTTTAGACTTCATCGGAGAGATCCACCCTCCTTCTAGTGGCCAACATCATTGGATTATCACTGCGACTGACTACTTTACGAAATGGGTTGAAGACGCCCAGTTGAGGAAAGTTAACAATAAGGCGGTGATGGATTTTCTAGTGGAATATATATTTTCTCGCTTTGGTTTCCCTTGAAAGATCATAGCTCACAATGCCAAACCTCTCTGTTCGATTATCTTCCAATTTTTTTGTGATAATTATGAGGTAAGGTTAGGGCATTCAACAACCTATTACCCTCAAGGAAATGGGTTTGCTGAGTCCACTAACAAAAATATCATTAAAATATTGAAAAAATATGTACATTTAAAGAAGCGTAATTGACATGTAGGGTTAAAATATGTTGTCTGGGATGACATGATCACTACTAAAAAATGCACTGGAATTTTTCCTTTTCCGCTGGTCTATGACCTAGATATTGTTTTCTTGTTATAATTAGGCACCAAAGTTATGAAGACTCTGCAAGAAGTGAATGAGAAGCCTAATGACTTGTAGAGGCGTATCAACCAAATGGTTCAGTTGTAGCAAGAAAGGGAATTGGTGTATGAGAGGATTAATCAGCAATAGGCAAAGATCAAACAAATCTTTGACAAGCGCGCCAAATATAGAATGTTTCTCCTCGGAGACTAGGTCCTCAAACGGGATAGAGGAACCATGTAAACATGGTAAGTTCGATAACCTATGGTTAGGTCCATTTGTAATTGATAAGGTTGAGGGAGAAAATTATTTTTCTCTTAAGAACTTCGAAGGGGAAGAAGTTGGTCGTGCTATTAATGACCAATTTCTCAAACACTATATTACCTACTGATTCTTTTCCTTAAAAAAAAGATTATGTGTGCATAAATTAAAATAAAAAAGAGATAAGTAAAAAAAATGAATGGAATAACACCAACAAGAAATTGTAGCATATGTTTATATAAGAAAAATCTTGAAATTTGTACATATAATTCACATAATCCAAAGCTATAAAGGGATATGCATACAAAATAGAATCAAATTACAAAATAGAATCAAATTGCATCATTTAAGATTATCTTTTCCCACTATAAAGATAAAACAAGAGCGGAAATTTTTATAATACCTCTGGTTATGGTAAACCACGTGTAGTTCTTAAGTATAACAACTTTAGGGTCATGCGAGTTACATACAAGAAAAAGTCTAATTCCATCTAATTCTATTATCCCATATCTCTGAAGGCCATCATACATCTACACATTCTTTAAAAGTCTTGTGAGGTATCTTCTGTGTTGCAATCATGTTTAACCTCAGAGTTGTAAAACAGATTGTTTTCCTCCTCCATGGGAAAGTGCCATCACTAGCTTGTTTCTCACTGATCATTAACCTTCCTTCTTAGGATGGGGTATGCTAACAACCTTTGCAGGGGCTATGGATGCTTGGGTAGTGGAGAAAGGTTATTGTTACTGAGATTTCAGTGCGTAACCTACCCATCCTCTCACGTTATGATTTTGCGGGGTATGCTAATGACTCCGCCGAGGCTATAGGCGCTCACTGGAAATGGAGTGACATTAGTGGCACTGGAACCTTCCAGTGTGGCTTCTTCCCACCATGTTTCCAAAGTAAAATCAATGAAAGAAACAAATTGAATACACGATGAACCCAACAATCTGGATAAATAAGAAGGAAAGGAAAATCTTGTTTGTGGGGCAATAAATAACTCCATCGGGGCTATGGGCACTTGCTAACAGCGGAGCGATGTTCGATGGTAACTACCATGGAGGGGTGTCCTAAAATATTGTGTTTCAATGTTTTCAGCCCATACATATGTTTATTGTGACGCACTAGTACCCTCATAGGAAATCTAGTTAGGTATACATTTATTAAGCCTTCAGCTGACACTAACATCCCTCGACTTCACCCCACTACTAAAAGTCTTGTTGTCTATCGCTAAATCCATATAAAGTTGGCTTATGAACTATTTTGTGATAACCACATGCAAAGTTTCCATTTACACCACATATATGAAGAAAAGGAAACATAGTTGAAAATAGTTAAAAAACAATCTATAATAATCTGCAATAAACAATAGAGGAAGAATTATTTTCCCTCTCTAACCAAGTTTACACATTCTTACTCAAGGAAAATAAATATTAAAAGAAAATAATAACGTAAAATTCTTGTGGGAAATTACTCACGAGTTTATCATATTGTCCTTAACTTCATATACATAATAAGCTAAAGTTTTCCAACGTAACATCCATTAAAAGTACTATAGACTGAGCTGCAGGGCTCCATAATATGTACTGTTTATGCAAAATTACATTTTAAAGACATTCCTCTCAAAATTAAGTTCGTTTCCAAAAGATAATTTAGCTATCTGAGACCTGGATTATGTCTTTTTTAGAATTGGGGGAGCCCACAGGGTGAGTAATTCTAGTAGCTTCCCGTGCTCGCATTCCCTAAATTCCCTGATAAATCCTGGGCAAGAGTGCCAAATTGTCTTTGATGTGAGCCATTCGCTCCTCCATCACTGCCAATGAGCACATAATCCTGTCTAGCTTGTCATGGATCGTCTCCCACCTGCCTTTGCTACTACTCGTAACACCTGCCAATCAGCTTCTCCTATCACAAACGGTTGGGTAATAATCACGCTTAGTGTGACAATTTCATTATATTCCTTTAATTAGTTCACATCATCTCCTCATTAATTCTTCACTTCAACCCATCACATCGCAAAAATCTCCCTTGTTCCATATTTGTATGTATTTGTCCCATAAGAGAATTACCGCTGCCAGTTAATCCCAACTCCATGGCCTAGCTGTAAGGCACATGATCTTTGTTCTTGGTTGTCCGTAGGGGAGAACCATCCCTAGAAGGAGCCCATATTAGGTGCTTAAAAATCCCACACCCTTCCAAGATTTTAATATATAACTAAAATGAATTAGCTATATATCCTCGAACTAAAAAGAAGTTGGGTGGGTGTTATGGAGTGCATAGGTATGAGCGGTAAATCTCTCCCGGAAGGAATATCGATGAAGCAAACACATCCATCACACTTACTTGTGCTACGCCTTTAACAAATTTCCAAACCCCCAATGAGTTTAACTCCCAATCGACTTTCTGTGAGTTAGTCATTCAATGCCTGATATGTAGGTTAAGCCTCATTGTAGCCCCTAAACTAGCACGAGGATTAGATGTGGGCTTCTCGCCCGATAAATCTCAACCATTGTCGTCAAATCAATCGGGCGACCACTAAGTCATATCATACCAAAACCTGCATGACCGTTACACCCTCCCTTCCAACCTGATGTCATCCTAGATGTTGAAATATCGTAGTTCTGTGATAGTTGCACTAAAACCTACATGCGATATAACCATGCGCCTTCGTGCGATGAGCGGGTCCCCCTCTCCTTGGTTGGTGAGTTTCTCAATGGTCGATTGACACCTATATGTGATATTTAATTATCCTAGTAATTGTTGATTTAACCTTAATTCCACCAACCTTTCTCCATTCCCTCGTTCAACCTTATTCCTGCATGTACTTGGGGAAACCCGTCCATGGCTGGGAGAAAGTACGGAGAAGGTCTCATGCTGAAGGACTCGCCTCATTCATTCAGCAAGTCATCCTAGCTCACCTTATTCTTTTCGGGTTGGTAATTTAATCACAAGAAGCTATGATGTTTGAGTTGTCGGGGAAATAAGCTCTGGTTAACGAGCTGGCTGGGGTTCAAGACAAGGAAGCATGTCTCGCAGACATCCTTACCCTCCAAAGGACTCTTACCCTCTCTGCTACTATGTCAATTGAAACTTGGGGTTCTGCATGCAACTTTGCCTCCTGTCCACTTTGACCTTGACTCAATTCTGCTATTGGCCGAGCAGTATGAAGTAAAACATAAAGAGTTTTTTTAAGTCCAAACGTAGGCTTTTTCTAAAGTTGGACAAGGAGATAATTTCTAAAATGCTAGGTATTCCTGCCTAGGGAATCGATATAACCGATAAAGGGCTAGACCATGAATTTATCACCTAGGTAGAGAATGATAAGCTTGAATTCTTGAAGACCCTGTTCGAAAACCCAATCCCGCATTGAAGCTGTTGCTACCTATACCTACGCAGTCCTCAAAACCTTTCTTTCAGATTGTAACCTCTCTCCTCTCTGTCATATTTGGTTTAGATGATGATACTAAAATGGATGAGTCAATATTCTTGGCTATACAACTCATCACTCTCCAACCTGCCCGTCAAACCATCAATTTTCTCAAATACTTGACCCGAGCCCTCAAAGTCGATTTATATACTACTATTCATTTTAGTTCTTACCATCATTGTTCATATCTCATCCATTTGGTCCTTTTTAATTACCCTTCCTATTTTTTATCTTCTAAGCTTCTTCTGAGTACTACAAATGCTGACAACAAAGAGAGAGAAATTTTATGTTGGTCTGATGTGATCTATCCCTAGCGTGTTCCTTACGCGTACTCACAGTAGACCGACTATTTTGCACATCCTCTGAAGGTTAAATTAACAGAGGATGAGATAAACAGGCTTTCAGAAGAACAAGTCAGAACGTTAAGATTGATCAAGGAACAAAGTATCAGGAGTTGGTTTTTGTTTCCTAATTATACTATAATTCGTTTATATGGATTCTATAAGCAACATTTTCAATTACCTAAGTATGTGTCACCATTGTTGTTTTCTTATGAAGTCCTTAATTAAAAGATAATAGTAAATGAATCGCACTTTATTGCCAAGAAAAAAGGATCATTATTTAGTTACCCGTATGCTATTTCCCATTTGATTTCTAAAAATAAAAATGCAATAGATGCTTTGGAAAAGGAAATGTTATCTTTTGGATTTCTGCAGGACGACCTTTGGCATTATGATCCTATGGGAATCATCTTAGGTTTAAAGAAGCAAGGTGGATTATCAACCTATGTTCATGAGAAAAGACCAGAATTGGAAAAGTTGGCAAACATTGCAAATCTTGTCGATGATACCATACAATCAACAACATCTATAGGAATGATAGAGGCAACCACCCAAATTGGCTCGAGTAATTCTGAAATCCAGATACACGAAGGGGATGTAGATCCTGTGGTTTCATTTCCGACTACCCATACATCCAAAATAAAATCAGAAGTCTTAACTCTGCCTGAAGTGTCACAACAGGTAAATCCAAAGGAAAATTATGTGGATGCTGACATGTTTGAACAAGAAGTTGAACAGTTGAAAAAAGAAATCTGACAAGCCTTGGAAGGTATAAAACCCAAGAATTTGGGGATCCAATCCCTTGAAATTAAACATACTTTTACTGAGCAGAAGAAAATAATGGCAACCGGTCCAGAGTTGGCCATCTATTCAAGGAAATCCTAGTTAGTAGACACCCCAATACTTAAGGATGCGATCCCCATAAGTGGACCCTAATTTATCTTTGCTATTGACTTCGAGACAATTTTTTTAAACCTTACAGTCGTTCAGCCAGAGATTGGGGAGAATCAGTAGATGGTAGGCTCTAGGACCTCTTCAATGGCCATTAAATTGGGAAAAGTGTTAGATATGGATGTCATCAACCTACACTGACAGACAGACGAGATTGTGGCCCGAAGATTATTTTATTCAACTGTGGGGAACATAAATATGCAATAAATGTTCGAGAAAGTGTTAGAGAAATTACATGTCGCACACATGGATTTGAAGACAAAGACTAATTGGATAAAGAAGTTAGAGGATATATTCGTTCGACAATCCGACCAACCCAAACATATTGGGCCTATTAAGAAATTGCTAGAGGAGAAAGAAAAGGAAATCAAAGCCCTTCAAATGATCCTTAAAATCCCTGATCATGATCCTCATGTCCTGATCTAGGATTTCGAAAGGAAGGAAGAAATTGAAGCTCACCTCCAAGAAATGGAAGTAGCCTTAAAAATTAAAGAAGAAAAACGATAGAGAAGTCTCAAACAAATAGAGCTATTGAAAGCGAAATCTCGCGAAAAGGAGGAACATCATCTGAAAATTTAAGTAGAGTACAAAATGTCAATCGATCAAGCTATTAATTCTGACCAAGCATTTGAAATTAAATATTCTAATCTATTTCATTTCAAAATAACCCAGTTGGAGCAAGAACTTGTTATGAAACTAGCTCACAAAAAGATAGAAAATATAGATCAACACCTTAGAAATAAGCCTCTTCGAGGGGGCAACCTCCTTTACATTACAAAAATGAACAATTCTTGGATGATACAAATGACAAGACCTCCTTTCTGTATATAGGAGTCTAAGGGGTCATAATATAATCAAAGCCGACATAACAATAATAATGTAAGGGCACAATAATAACAATAGTGGGCTTCTATGGGGTACAATAATAACAATATGGGGGCTACATGGGCACAACAATATAATAAGGGGGTTTTACTAATAACAATAAGGGGTTACACTAGTAGTATAGGGACCTAACATTCCCCTCTCCTTCAAAAAGTGTTGTCCTCAACGCTTGAGTAGTTCTTGATGTTTCTGTATATATTCTTGTCCTTCCATGTGGAATATTTAGCGGGTAAGTTCTTCCATTTGATGAGATAATTTGAAATTGATCTATTCCATAGTTGTCGATTTCTCAGTTCTGTGACTGCTTCAGGTTCCAATATGGTTTTTCCTTCCTTTTCAAGTTCTCGCAATACTATTTGAATTGGGATCTTTTGTAACTTTTGAATGAGTTCCCACTCCTTTGGGCATATGGATATTTGTAAGGCCTGATGTTTGGAGGAACACTTCCTGGAATCAAATGAATAGCATGATCATGATCATGAATAGGTGGGAAGCTTTTGGGAGTCTCAAATACCTTGGAATGATTGTCCAAAACGTTTTGAAGATATGGAGAAATACATGATTCCGATGTGGGATCCTCTAGTGAACATAACTGTGCAATTACGCCCCGTTTTTCTTTGTTTAGAAGCTTTATCATGCTGTTAGAGTTGATTATATCTCCCAGTTTCCCTTCGATACCCCTCAATTCAACTTCCTTTCCTTCCCAAAAAAATTTCAAGAAAAGTTCCTGAAAATTAAAAGCTATCATACCCAAATATTGTAGCCATTGGACTCCTAGTAAAACATCAGCACCACCCATTGGAATGGAAAGAATTGGGCTATTCAATACATATTCTCCCATGGATAGCTTGATATTATGGCACTTTCCAGAGTAATTTATGGTTCCTCCACTTGCGGCCATCACTTGACACTCTGGTGCTGGATATAGGAATCAATTCAATTCCTTGGCTATCTTACAATGAATAAAATTATGGGTACTTCCCGAATCAACCAATACTATTACCTTTTTCTTCTTGATATGTGTCGGCCAGATAAATCATTCTTGCAGACAAGACCGAACTCCCTAGTATCTACAGATATCTAGCGACAAGTAGAACAAGCAAATCTACCTTTCTCTAAATATTGCGATTCATAAATAAAAACCAAGAGGTATCTTTAGACCCTACCTTAAATCCGACGCTAGTTTGTGGCAGCCACGCTTCGATCATCCAAATGAGTTTCCTTTTGAGAACCTGCAAACAAAAACAAGCACACATCAAATAACACCTGCATAGCTAATATAATAAATCATATTCATCATGGTGATCAAGGAATCCATGAAATAAACCATAAAAGACAGCTTATTGAGAAAAATAAACTTGATTGTATTAACTTTGAACAAAGAATAACTTTACAACCTTGGTGCCTTGATGTTGTACAAGCTCCTCCCAGGGTCCAAGCAAGAATCTCCTCTACTTTGAAAAGCCTTACACTCTTCCCAATAAGATCAAAAGGTATGTAATCTCTCCTCTCAAGCTTAATTAGGAAGTCTAAATTCCAACAGCATTTACCCTCAAAAATATTCAGCTTTCAACCTCCCTAGTAACCAGCCCAATGCCTCATTTTATAGTGCAGAGGAAGGAAGTTACAGGTCCACCTATGAAGGGATAGAGTCCTCCTTCAAAGGGATAAGCTCCTCACATCAAGGGGTTATCTCCTTTAGTTATGGGATGCATGAACCTCAAAGGAGCGAACTTGCCACCTCAAGATTCCCTCTAGAAGCTTCCAGAAATAACCCAAAGTGAGTTTTTAAGAATATACTTGCGCCTTTTTTACTTTTACAGGGGTCTGCACCCTTTACACAGAAACAGAGTGGGCAGGTCCGCAGGGGACATGACCAGGGGGTGCGGGACCGTAGGTAATGCTAAGAGAAAGTGCGGAACCAGAGTTTTAGAGATTTTTAAGGGCTTTCTCTCATTTTCAAGGCTTGACATGAAGAGCTGAGGTTTAAGACTTGCATAGGAGGAAAGTATGAGTGGTGATAGACTCACACTGACTGCAAAATGTCATGGTGACAATATTTTGTGCAATAGATTGCCCCCTAAAGTTCGAAGTCTGTAATAGATGAGGATAGTATTTGTCATCTAAGAGGAGTGAAGTACTTTATCATCTTGAGGATCACCCTGTGGAGAGCCTGGTTGGAATCTGTAAAAACATTCAATATAAAATATATATATGTGATCATATCATCGCTGAGGTAGGCATTCCCATTCTCAGATCAAAACTGACTAGAAAACTAACTAAACTGCTATGATATAGGAATGATTCCGTAATACATCACAAGTATAGACATATGTAGACACAGTATGGGCACAACCATCTGTTTATGAATAGTCCACTATATAATGAATAACAAAATTCCTCGCAGCCTGGATGGTGGAAACTAGATCCAGGGTCTTGTTTTCTACTTCCCGAAATAGTACGATTCTATCCATGTGAATGAATGTGTCGAAGTCGAACATGGTAGAAACCACTTGATTACCAGTCAATGATGTAAACTGTTAACAAGTGTGAGAGAAACCACCAGTAATGTCAATGGCTCTCAAAATACTTAGTACAATCCATTAAATGTGAATAGATGAGTTGATGTCGAACATGTCACGGAATACTTTAATCGAAGGTCAATGATGCAACCTGTCGTCGAAGGCGAGAAACCTACCATTGAGGCATGCAGATTCCAAGGTATTGATGATTTCTAGATCAACTTTATAAATAATGAGCTGAAGTCGATAGAAAGCGATCCGTCATAGGCAAGCCCACAACACGAAATCATAGATCAAGTTTGAAGAAATATAGTTGCAAGGACTGACTCAGGGATGGTCAAGATGGATGACAAATATTTTGCAGATGAATGGTTTATTGGCACTGACCTCTTGAACACATAACGACACTACAGATGGTTTGGTGACAATTTACCCAAAGCTAATATCCAGAAACCGGCTGAAGACTTTCAATATGGTTTGATTAACTGTTAGGCAAAGGATTTCCCAACCCTGGTGAACAAAAAGTGTCGTGTTCAAGAGTGGTTAAATGCTTTTCTGAGACACAAAGTATAACAAACAGGTTCATTTTTCTCTCTTTTCCCCCACCATTTCTGGCAAGTACCTCTTTATTTTTGACAAGCTTGAGGAGGATAACATTTGCTTGATTATAAGCTCATCCTTCGGATGAGTCCAACTTAGTTTAAAATTCGAACCCTAAGAAGGAATGGTCCGTTCCTGTTTGTAATTGAACAGGTCCTTTACTGTTAAATTTTAATGAGTCCAGTACATGAGAAACTCGACGTTTTTCAATTTTAGGGAGTCAGAAGAAAAACTTAAGAAAACTCCACAGTTGTCCTTTTTCATAAATTTGTGTCTCGCAAGCCCGAAAAAGTATAAAATAATACTTGAGAGAACTGCTTGACCATTACGATCAAGGAGTACTTTTCATAATTAGTGTCTCTGATCCGAAAAAGTAAAAAAGCGATCAAGGACACGTCGTTTTATAACTAATATCGAACTTGAAATGATAAAAGTCCAGTAATCTTTTCATGTTTATACGGTCAGAAAAGAGCTGTAAGTCGAAAGTCCTTTTAATTCCGTTTTAACGAGCTTAAAAGAAAAAACTCGGCAATCTTTTCATATTTTACGAGTCAGAAAAGAGCTTAAAGAGGACTCCAATGTTTTTTGTTGAAAATGATCAATTTCGCCTGAAAAATCCAATATTCTGCACAAAAACTCAAACATTACTCATACCTGTTTAAAATAAATAAAAATGCATCAAAAAGTTACCTTTTTAAAGTGAAAAATAACCAAATTAAAAATTCATTTATTCAAAAAAGCTTATAAAAAGGGCTTTTGTAAATTCATTTTTACCGTTTGAATTCAGAGTGAGAGAAGAGAGCTTTTGGGTAAGAAACTTCCTGTGAAGATTGTGGAAAATCCGTCCGTTGGAATCGAAAACCGTCACCTCCAGGTAATCCACATCACTTTAATCTTGCATTTCAACCGTTTGAATTTTGTTTTTAGGCTTCTATTTTGATTTTTAGGAAAAATTTAGTTTAAAAGACCGCTCGTGGGGGTCCGCAAGCGCAACATGCGAAACCTGTGGACCCCGACCTTTTGCTACAAAGGAAAGAGCTAGGGGCCTGCACCTGCTGTTTGGGCAGAGTGCGGACTTACGCACTATCCCTAACTAGAGAGTGTGGACCTCTCGACATAGGTTTTACAACTTTAATTTTTTCAATTTCTGCCCAAAAACTTTGGGCTAAAATGTTCTAATCCGCTTTTTCTTTCAATGTAGGATATACACAATGCTCACTTGGCAGGAACGAGAGCACGAAGATGTGGACCTTGCCGCAATTAATCATCAACCCTCAATAGATGCATTGAGTGCATGCTGGCTATTTAAATTCTGGGCCATACCTGGCATGAGGGCCAAGTAGATTTTTTGCAGTGGCTGGTGGACAGATGGAATATACAGGACCAGTGTTCCATTATAGGTTGCCACCGGCTTGAAATCAAGCCAGAGGACATTTACTTCTTGGCCAATTTGCCCAAGAGAGGTGAATGATTATCTCTATTCGGGACTAGGCCGGGTGGCTAGTCTGTCGATAGTCTCTGACTAGAGTTTTGTAATGACCAAACAAAGGACAAAGGGATTGACATCAAAACTATCTCCCTTCCTGAACTTAAAGTGATTGCATTTACTGTTACCAAACTCTGCGGAAGTGCAGCACTGCATGTAGCTACTGGATCCCAAACGCGAATGGTAGTAGACTGTTATCAAGGCACCATCTTCAACTGGTGCGAAGCTGTGTTGGTGAATGTAAAAGGCCAACTGAATAGAACAAAGAAAGGACAACTAAAAAACTTTGGATACGATTTCTTAGTTGTGAGCTTTGGTCTAGAGAGGGTCCCGATGTTGGTCCCATAGCATCTTTCCGTTGGAGTTGGACTTCCCTAAGAGCCCAAGCTGATGCGTTGGGTTGCCGTTATGGCCCATCATCCTGAGGAGGGTTCAGAGGTTGTTCGATTTCCTCCTGAGTACTTTCGTTGGTTAGAGAACCAACTTTTCGTGATTCAGGATTTTCCTTATGCTGGGATGGATTATCGTGGTGACCTAGACATGACTCTTCCACCAGGAGGGCAGTGGGATGACTCAGGTAAAATAATTCTCAACATTTTCTAAGTTTTAATTTTTTTTTGTTTTTAAATCGTCCAAAACTAATAGTGAAAAGTTTCAAATGCAGATGTAGGTCCACGACGACCAGCCACTCTCCGACCCTATGAGAGGAGACACCCAGCTACAACAATACCAGCCCCACAGGACGAATCTACAGAGACCCTGGCAGAATTGGAAAATCATCTAGATCGTTTGACAATAGACATTCCAGAGACTAGCATAGATGACATCCCTCTTAGGTTACAACGCTATGTGATTGGGGTCCCAGGACTTTTCAGGAGGTTCCTTTGTAGGGTGGCCCGAGTAGTGGTTTCTTATCGTGATCATCACAAGTGATACGATGATCGCTTTTGTAGACTTGATACGACATTTTTGCTTTTTGTACTATCATTTTTGCCGATCATAAGGTGTTTTTCAACTTATGATCGAAGACGATGTATATTTGACACACTTCTATGCTATGCTATATTACTATTACTGGCTATCTTGTAAAACATGTTATGGAATGTTTTTAAATTTATTGTTTGATTATTGCAAATGTCTATTTAACAATTGAGAAGCAATTGCATCTGCTAATGTATTTAAATATCTTGGAATATGCTAATACTCAATGTAGTCAAATTCACGTTCCAAGAGACGAACTCTAAAAAATAATCTCAATAACACTGGATTTCTAATGGCATAAACTCTATTAAGCTACAATACAACAAGTTCAGAATATAACCTCACAATCAAACTCTAAATCCCAAATGAGATGGATTCAGATAATAACTCAATCACTGCTCTATACTCTGCAATTTTGTTCATTGTTTGACCGAGGCTTACCCCATGCATAGATACGAACTCATTAGAGGGTGAATATATAACCCAAGCTGCGGAAGAAATATTCCATGTATTACGACAAGCACCATCAGTGAAACCAATGTATCTTTGACGAGACGTTGACATCTGCAATATCAAGAGTAAAATCAAGATAAGTAGGAATAATGACAAAAACACTCTCTAAACTAAGCACACTTTTCTAAAACACACCAGCTAGAAAGAAACTAATATAACTAAAATCTCCACACTCAAATTTAAGCATAATATCTCTTCAGATAAAGACCATTTCTGGGTTTACCCAAAGAGACACCGTCAAAATCTACCAATTCATAGGCCCCTTTTGCCAGCTTTCGCTTAGCAACATAAGGACCATGTCACATAGGTACGAATTTTCTAGCCCCTAGCTTATCATTTGCTTGATTGTATAGTAAGACTAGGTCTCCTTTCGAAAAATTAGGAGGTGTAACATTTCGATCATACTGAGCTTTAATTCATTTGGCATGAGTTTCGATTGCTAGTGCAACATCACGTCGATTCTCATCTAGCTGAGCCAAGTACAACAAACGTTTCTCCTCTTCGGAAGTGGCTAGAAGTAATTCTATGGCTATTTGCAATGACGGGATTTCGCATTCAATGGGTAACACAACTTCCAAACCGTAAACCAGTTGGAAAGGAGTGAAACTAGTTGATGTTTTTACTGAGGTTCGATATGCCCAAAGCACTGAAAATAACATGTTATGCCAATTCGACCTATGAATACCAATGATTCGTCGGATCATAATGACTAGAACTTTGTTGATGGCTTCAACCAGACCATTAGCCTGTGGGTAATATGGAGTAGAACTATCGTGACGCAGGCCAAGTTGATCTGTTAGTTCAGTCATCATAATGTTTCGAAAATGACGCCCATGATCAGTGATAATCACTTGTGGAACACTGAATCTAGTAATTATATGATTGAAAACGAAAATTGCAGCAGTTTTGCCGTCTGCCAAAAATGTAGGCATCGCCTCGGCCCACTTGGTAAAATAATCTACTGCAAGGATGATATACGCATGCCCCTGACCGAGTGAGGGTTACATGTAATAAAGTCGATACCCCACTTTGCAAAAGGACCGAAGGAAATTATAGGGTGGAGAGGAGCAGGTGGAGCACGCATCTTTCGATCAAAAATTTGACAATTGTGGCATTTTCAGACCGTGTAAATACAATCTTTAAATAAAGACGACCAGAAATAGCCAGCGCGCAATATCTTTTGGGCTGTGGCATACCCAGACATATGACTGCCACACGCTCCTGAGTGACAGTCATTTAAAACCTTTTCAGCTTCTTCATGAGTTAAACAATGTCAGAAAACAGAATCCGCCCCATGATGATAGAGTGTATCTACAATAATCTTGTATTGTTGGGATTGGAAACGTATTTTTCGTCGCTGAGATTGTGAAATTTGAGGCCGAAAAGATTGGGTTTGGAGATAAACAATGATATCTCCATACCATGGATCAAGAGTGCTGATAAGAAACAAGGATTCGTCCACAATGGGCTCTTCTGCCACAGTTTCAGTATCAGCACGCGGGAAGTCACACATCAACTCCGCAAAAACTAAAGATTTCTTTGACTTGGATTTTTCAAATTCCAAGTCAAATTCCTGCAGGATAACAATCCATTTGGAATACTTTCCCCCTAGCAATTGTTTGGTCAAAGTATAGGTTATAGGGTTACAGTCAGAAATTACAGTAGTTTTGCGTAGTAAGATGTAATGACAAAATCTTTGGACAGCTTGAACAACTGCTAGGGCTAATTTCTCCACATGTGACTATTTAAGCTCAGTCAGATTCAAAGTTCGACTAAGATAGTAAATCACATGTTCACTACCGAATTCATCTTCCTGAACTAACACCATCCCGATGGTGGAATGAGAACTGGCGAGATACAAGAAGTAATCCTGGTTATAGTTGGGAGGATGCAATAATGGTGCATGGGTCAACGCGTGTTTAAGCGCATCAAAAGATTTGTCAGCTATCTCATCCCAAAAGAATGGAGTATTCTGTTTTAACAACCTGCTAAAACCCTTTGTTATCTCGGCATAGTTAGGAATGAAATGACGTAAAAAGTTTTCTTTCCCTTGCAAACTTTGGAGTTGGCGTAGAGTCGAAGGAGGAGGCAATTTGACAATAGATTCAACCTTCAGGGATCGATACGAATGCCAGATTTCGAAACAACAAATCCCAGTAAACGATCTGTTTCTATACAGAAAACACATTTATGTGGATTCAACCTAATTTGATAATGAGTACATCTCATAAAGATCGCTCGTAAATGAGTGAGATGATCGGCTCTACGTAATGAATGGGCAGGTAAATCATCGAGATAAGGTTGCACAATGTGTTTGATGTCATGAAACGCGTAAGACATAGCTCTTCGAAAAGTTGCTCCAACGTTTTTCAACCCAAAAGGTAATTTGCAATAAGCAAATGTCCCCCATGGACAAATAAAAGCCGTTTTTGGTTGATCAACAAGTAGAATTTTGATTTGATTGTAACCGGAAAAACCATCCATAAAGGAGAATATTTCACTTCTGGCACAATCGTTAATGATTTGATCGACATACGGAGTTCGATAATTGTCGTTGGGACGAGCTCGATTAATATCCCTATAATCGATACATATTATTATCATTCATTGCTTTTTGTTAATAGGAACAATATTCGATACCCAATCTGTTAAGGGAATTGGATAAATGAAACCCGCTTTAAGTAATTTCTAAACTTCTGCTTTAATAGCAGCAGCTTTTCGCGGATGGATCTGATGCAAACATTGCCGGACGGTTTTAGCATCTAGGTAAGCTTTGATTTCATGAACAACAATTGCTAGATCAATTCCTGGCATTTCTTCATATGACCAGGAAAACACGTCGCAGAATTCTTGAAATAGGGCCTTATAAGTTTGGAGTTCATTTTCCGTACAGGAGGCACCTATATGAATGTTTTCAACAATTCCAGGTTTAACTGAAATGTCAATAGGAACTGTTCGAGAAATATTTCCCAAATTTAACTCAGAATCAGGATTTTGCAATGGGTTCTGAGGTTCTTTGACATAATCAGTAGTAAAAATAGATGAAAATTCATTCTCAAAGTGATCAAGCTCAGGTAAGAACGAAGATCGATGATGAAGATCTTCCCATGGTAAATCATCAACAGACAAAATTTCACGAATCTGCTCATCAGTATGAAAAAGCTCGGAAAAAGTTGTTGAATCTAAGTTTGATGTTGAAATTGATTTTCCATAGACCACATTCATTAGATCAATTTCGGTTGAATAAGGGTCGAAAAGAAACTGTACAGCCTCATACGCAATTTCATAGGGACTCAAAGGCATCGCATCACCAAATGAATCCATCTTACATTCGGAAGGTACAATCCAAGGATCATCATAAACAATGGTGTCTGATGAAATCATATGAATGGTTGTAGTAGAAGGCGATACATTAGGAGGAGGAAACGAAAAAGTTCTTAGTAAACCAGAATCTTTAACTAATCCTACTCCAACATCCTTGTAGGGGATAGTTGTTTTACTGACATGTTGTATACTTTTAAAAGAGGCTGGGTCGGATGGAAAATATGTCAGCTGATCTATAGTTACGATCTTTCCATTATGAGGAAACTTTATAAGCTGAAAGACCGATGAAACAACAAAAATCATAGCATAAGACCAGCTACGACCCAAGAGAAGGTTGTAATCTAGAGGGGCATCAACAACTTCCACATCTAGATTAACAATTTCGCCTTCAACCCCTATAGGTAAATCCTGTAGAATGCCAAAAGGATGGAACCCACGGCCATCAAAAGCCTTTAGAATCATCGGGGATTGATTGAGTGTAGGAGAACCAAGCGATCTCCAACACTGAATCGACATAATACACGTAGAAGCTCCCTCATCAATCATAGTCCTAAAGCAAGGTCTGTTTCGAAAATAGCAATTTACGCTGTGCTGGGCATGATTGCAGCACCTCCAAAGCCGACATTGCTGAAGGGGAAATAGCTAAGTCTTCAACAATGTTATAATTCTGAGCAGCTCTCGCATGCGGATTGAAAGCTGACTTTCGAAGTATACCTTTAGCAGGCGGTTTGATTACTAAGTCTGGGTTAGGTTTCTTGATCTGTAGCAAATCAGAACCAGGAGTTGAAGTTGATGGGTTTGAATTAGGAGATTCTACTTCCTTACCACCAACAGGACTTTTACTACTATAATCTTGTGATTGCGTCGCAATCCTAACATGGGACATCATCATTATGGGTTCTTCCGAGGCATTTGAGGAAGAACCTATCATCTTACTATCTTGACTAGGAAAAGGATCCTTCAAGACAGTAGGTGTTTGAGAACCTTTGACAATTTTCGCAATCTCAGCGTGATTAGGGCAGTCTCTTGTAAAATTCTCTTTGTCACAAATGAGACAAGGATAACGAGGTTTACGTTTCTCATCAATAGATTTCGTTTTATCTGATTTCTCTTTCAAATTTTGTTTATTTTTCTTCTTCCCCTTCTTTTTACCGCCGAATTTTGATTTGGCCGTAGATGATTCTACGACATGAATATTGGTAGGAATTTCAGCGGAAGAGTCTCCCGTCGGGGAATCTAGTAAAGTTATAATAGGAGAAGAATTCTTTGAAGATTTCTTCTTACTTTTGGTATTAACTGAACCAATCATACCATCAGTGGCATGAGACCCTGAAGGAGCTATAGTTATTTGATTTTGTTTAGGAAGGTCAAGGATTTTTTCGTGTAAAGTACCCGACTGCGTATAAACGAGGTCAAGGTACTGAGCTTGAGCAATTACTTACTCTTCAGTAACAACTCTTGCCTTAGCTACATCCTCAGTGATTTTAGGTAATAATGATTTAAAAAACCATTCAGCTAAAATTTGATTTGGAATAAAAACTTTCACTAAATGTCGTCGACGTCGCCATTCATGAATGTGATCTGAAATATAAGTGGATGTTGACTGTTTTAATGAAGTTAATAATTCCGTGCCATTGTCATATCTGATAGGCAACTGAAAATGAGTTAAGAATGAAGTAGCTAGCTGAATAAAGTTATAAAAAGGGGCTCGCGTAACTCAATGTACCACTTGGCCGCAAGACCAATCAGAGTGCGTTGAAAAATACGTAAACGAATTGAATCATCTATAATGGAGTTAGATGCACACCAGAGGTGATAAGCCATCACATGGTTTGACGAATCCTCTCCTGATTTATCTTCAAACTTTGGGATATCATTGGGCAACGTATTCGGCATTGGCAGCCAAAATGGAAGATAATTAATTAGATCGTTCGTAAGGTGCGACAAATCAGGCAAGTCTAAAGTTGCAATGAATGGTAACTGATGATTAGGGTCTCGAAAACCCTGGGTCATAAGACTAGCCCCAGGAGGAGGATATCCCGGATAACTTGGAATTGTAATTGCATTTGGAATATTATATCCTCCTAGAAAACCAAGATTAACCGGATTGTACTGGGGTTGTTGAGGTTGCTGATAAATATATCCAGGGTACGGTTGATACTTGTAGACTGGGCTTTGAATAGCAGGACCGAATTGGTACTGTCCCTGGTATGGTTGATAAGTAAATTGAGGTTGACTTGTGACAACCATAGTTGGACCAGGTTGTCTTGCAGGCATCTGAACCGAAGTCTGAATTGTGGGTCCAGACTGAGGTAAAGATGCTTGAGGAATAGATACAGGGACAGTAGAAACTGGAGCTGTCGATATTCCAGAAGTAGGTGGGGTAGATTGAATAGAAGCTGCAGTAGTTGCAGCAGTCATTTGAGGTGGAGTTTGAGGTGAACTAGGCCCAGACTGATGAGATACACCAGGTGCAGAAGTTTGAATAGTAGGCTGGACGGGTTGCTAGGTTGAACCAGAAACTAAAGGGTGTCCAGATTGAGATTACAACTGCACATTAGGTTGCAAAATATGTTGAGATTGAGATGGATCCCACACCATGTTCATTCCGGGGTATGGACCCATAGAAGGTTGAGCATATTGAGGACCATAACCGGGTTGACGGTAGGGTTGATAATTTAAAGGTACATTTCCAGCTCCTTGGACAAATGATTGACCTAAAGGTGGTTGGAAACCTTGGGTTGGGTACTAACCTTGAGGTTGATAACCTTGAGGTACGTATTGAAGTTGGGGTTGAACTTGAGGTATATATTGATATTGGGGTTAACCTTGAGGTATGTACTGAGTCTGGGGTTGACCTTGAGGAATGTACTCTCCCGAAGGTATGTACTGTCCTTGAGGTTGCCCCCCAGTCGGTGACTGACTACCTTGAGGTTGCCCCCCAGTCGGTGACTGACTACCTTGAGGTTGCCCCCCAGGTGATAATTGAGCACCTTGAGGTTGCCCCCCAGGCAGTAATTGACTACCTTCAGGTTGCGGATTTGGAATGGTACCTAACATCATAAGAATGTCTTCTACACTCAATGGTTTATTTCCGTTATTACTAGTTGATAGCCATTGTTCAATGGGTTGAGGAGATGCTCCTGAAAAAGTACCAGTGAGTGATTGATACCTAGAAGGAACAGAAGGACCGCCATACAAAAATGTTTCCGGTGATTGGGAAAACATGGATGACTGTCTCGACATATTCAAAGGAGGATAATAACCTATAGGTGTTGGATGAAAAGGAATACAAGGTGGTGAAAAACTTATACCCGGATTTTCTAAAAAGTTGGTCAATGAGACGTACCAAGCGTCTCTCCTAGGTGGACCGTAAAAGATTGATTCACGCTCCCTAAGTTCTAAAGTTGGTTGATTTTCAGGGACAGATATACCTTCTTCCAGACTAACAAGTTCTTCAATAAAAATAAGTCCAAAGGAAATATTTTGGGTAATGATACTTCCTACCCTGGGTGAACCAGGACCACTGGAAGTTGGAGAAGCAAATTCTGATGATGGAGTAGCAGCAGGTTCAGTTTCAGGCTTAGAAATTTAAGGTTCTTCAACTAATTCACTAGTAGAAGAAACACTATGAGTAACTTCGGAAAATTAAATTGGTTTAGAAATATACTCTGTTGCTTGAACTTGATAATCAGGATGAACAACTAAAGAAGATTCTCTTTCTTCTGGTGACCCAACTCTACTATCACTAGGAGTTACAAGAGCTCGTAGCCCTTCAAGATGGCTTGGTGAATACTCGTGAGGTTGCCCCCAAGATCTGCGGGATTGTCTCGGTAATTCAGCCACGATTAAATATTTTAATTACTTCACACGCAAACAAAGAAAAATCTCAATAAAACCACCCAAAGTCTCTAAAGAACCAAACAATTTGAATCACATGCCTAAAAATCTAGGATTTCAAACCACACACAAACAGTAACTTTCCGTACCGAAAACACTATTTGGTGATGAAATCCAACGTCGCGGAATTCAATACAGAAAAGGTAGTTGGAACAGTTACCCCGACAACCTGCTTAATGAAACATACTGGCACACGTTTCTTCACTAAACCGTCTTGAGCGAAGAGAACCCCCCAGAGAGTCCAAGTGAGTCTAGTCAACGTCTCCTCCAGGTACAGTGGGATCTTCCCTCCACCATCACCTTAGGAAAGAATCCTATAGATTATGGTCACTATGGTTACCAACAGAAACAAATATACCTGGGGGAACAGTCTGTGATCCGATACACATGCTAGGGTAGAGTAATAAAGCTCAATCCCCTTGAAGGCTCCTTGACATAATCCAAGGTTTATCAACAAGTGACCCCAGGCTCCTCGACAATGGTCAATTCTAGGTTTACCATTTTTAATACGTGTATATCTTCTATCATTCCGAATGAGGAAGGATTGATTACCGCATTGGTTCAGATATGATCTCGTGCTTGACTCCTTTAAGAGGAGCTTCCTAGAGCATAGATGTAACAATTGGAATTTATCTTCTACCGCAAGATATAGCTGCTTGTTTGTTTTAACTATCTTGGAGAGTTAATTACTCCCTACTCCAAGATACTAGCCTAAGCTATGTTGGTGATAAAGAGCCCTAGAAATAAAAAGATTGCTAGATAAATTTTACTTTAAGCGTTATTTTTATGGTTGTTTCTTAAGTCAAAAGGTATGGAGATGAAACTTTATGGTGTGAAGACTCGACTCCAAAACACTAAAAATGCACCTAAGATGATAAAGAATTCTTTTTCTTCAATAATTTGTAGCTAAAGAAAGAGTTGAGAATGCACTTCTTTGAAAACAAATATTTCTTCAACATATAAATGAAAAGAAAATCTTTTTGTCTTTTTCAATAAACTCAAAAACGAGGCTACTATTTATGCTCACGAAAAATATCCCTTTCTTTTCAACACCCAAAAACTACAAAAAACAATTTCTTTTCAAAAGAGATTTTAAAATTTCTAGAAAACACTCAAAACTATAAAAAGCTATGCTTGAGATCTAAAAATTTCTAAAAACCAAGTTGAAGTAAAAGCTTACAAAATTTCTTTTCGAGGACGTTTTACTTAGTTATTCAGCAAACTAAGGACTAATTCGTTCATAATAACAAATTAATCAAAATCACCCAACTATGTTTTCTTTTTTAAAAATGAAATTCAAAACTTTCCAACAAGTTCATTCAAAGCTTTGCAAAGAGAAAACCAGATCTATTTCTCACCAAAGGTAGATTTCACAAATCGGCCAGACTCATCAAGAAGACCAAAAAGACCAGGGTAATCTAAGGTTTCTTAGGCTTGTAATCTCTGAGTTACTACAAAGACCAAGCGAAAATCAAACCAGGCACGCAAAACTTCTAGAAAATCACCTAAAACCAAAATGCAAATGGAACTCACTAACAAGAAGTTTCTGACAAGACACATGCAGATCTGGGCAGAGGCTAAAAAACGTAAACAAATCCTAAGCTTAACTGGATGAAAAGATTTTAGGTTTTTTCAAAAATTTGACAAGGTCTGCAAGCTTCCGGTATAACCAGATGCGGCACCGCTCTGTGTAGTAAAGCAATAGTGCGAGGATGTCTGCACTGTGTTACAAACAGAACGTGCGGTCCTCTTTCAAAAATGTGAAAAAACAAAAAACAATTCAGAACCTAAAAAACTACCCAATCCCACACACATCAAGCAAAAACCAGAAACAAAGAAAAATTTTCTCAAGTCAAAGTAAAAGTAAAGGCAAAAAACAGAAATTCAAGTCCCGAGCGGAGTCGCCATTTTGTCGGCTGGATAAATCGTTCTTGCAGACAAGACCGATCTCCCTAGTATCTACAGATATCTAGCAACAAGTAGAACAAGCAAATCTACCTTTCTATAAATATTGCGATTTATAAATAAAAACCAAGAGGTGTCTTTAGACCCTACCTTAAGTCCAACGCTAGTTTGTGGCAGCCACGCTTCGATCATCCAAATGAGTTTCCTTTTGAAAACCTGCAAACAAAAACACGCACACATCAAATAACACCTGCATAGCTAATATAATAAATCATATTCATCATGGTGATCAAGGAATCCATGAAATAAACCATAAAAGACAACTTATTGAGAAAAATAAACTTGATTGTATTAACTTTGAACAAGGAAGAACTTTACAACCTTGGTGCCTTGATGTTGTACAAGCTCCTCCTAGGGTCCAAGCAAGAATCTTCTCTACTTTGACAAGCCTCACACTCTTCCCAATAAGATCAAAAGGTATGTAATCTCTCCTCTCAAGCTTAATTAGGAAGTCTAAATTCCAATAGCATTTACCCTAAAAAATATTCAGCTTTCAACCTCCCTTGTAACCAGCCCAATGCCTCATTTTATAGTGCAGAGGAAGGAAGTTACAGGTCCACCTATGAAGGGATAGAGTCCTCCTTCAAAGGGATAAGCTCCTCACATCAAGGGGTTAGCTCCTTTAGTTTTGGGATGCATGAACCTCAAAGGAACGAACTTTCTACCTCAAGATTCCCTCTAGAAGCTTCCAGAAATAACCCAAAGTGAGTTTTTAAGAATATACTTGCGCCTTTTTGACTTTTACAGGGGTCCGCACCCTTTACACAGAAACAGAGTGGGCAGGTCCGTAGGGGGCATGACCAGGGGGTGCAGGGCCACAGTTAATGCTACGAGAAAGTGCAGAACCAGAGTTTTAGAGATTTTTAAGGGCTTTCTCTCATTTTCAAGGCTTGACATGAAGAGCTGAGGTTTAAGACTTGCATAGGAGGAAAGTATGAGTGGTGATAGACTCACATTGACTGCAGAATGTCATGGTGAAAATATTTTGTGCAACAATATGTCCTTCTATCTTGATAGTTTGAGGAGTGGTAATTTCTTCCAATGAATTATAAGATATGGTTGGATTCATTTCTTGATGCTCGATGTGATCTTTCCCTTCTTGAACATTTTTCTTCTTGATATGTCCTTCTATATTGATAGTTTGAGGAGTGGTAATTTCAGCCAATGCATTACAAGATATGGTCAGATTTATTTCTTCTTTCTCGATGTGATCTTTCACTTCTTGAACCTTTTCCTTCTTGATATGTCCTTCTATCTTGAGAGTTTGGGAAGTGGCAATTCTTTCCAATGCTTTACAAGATATGGTCATATTCATTTCTTCTTTCTCTGGTGTGGGTTCATGGTGTATATTCCCTTCTTTTTATGTTTGTCGATCCTTTTCTTCCTTCTCTTCATAATCTATGTAAAATAATTTCTTCTCAGCACAATTATGACCTTTAGTGTATTTGCTATCACAATTGTAACAAAGCCCTTTTTCTCTTTTTTCTTCCAATTGTTGTGGTGTAAACCTTGTAAGTTGTGGAAGGCTAGGAGAAAAAACATTTCCATAATTATAGTCGTGAGTGGTGGGATTCCTTATTTCCATAATTTCGCTTTCAATTTTTTTTGCCAACTTGAATGCCTTCTCTAATGAATCAGGTTCCCAAAGATGAACCTCATGTTGAATATTATCCTTTAAAGTCCCTATGAAGACATCAACCATTTTCTTCTCTGGAATATCATTTACCCTTATATTCAATTTTTTGAAGTCCTCAATGTGCTTTGCCATTGAACCCTTTTGTTTGAGATTTATCAATTGGTTAAAGAAGGTGTCTCTCTTTGTATCCTCATAATGTGCTATCATTTCCTTTGTGAAAATTGACCACATGAAAAGTGGTTTACGAGAACAAATCCCTTTATACCATAAAAATTAATTTGGTTCTAAATAATTAGATGCAATACGTACCTTTTGTCATAGTGGTACACCATGTAGATCAAAATATTTCTCCATCTGTCGTATCCAATTTACCGAATCCTTGCCATCAAACTTCCTCATGTCGCTTTTTCTTGATTTTAGGAGCTCAATCTTGAAACAATTGTAACTCTGTACTTTTAGACCTATAAGTTTTAAAATTACGACCTGCAGTAGCCCTCTGAGCAGTCTTTCTAACCCCGCAAGTTTGATCAAGATTGGATTCTCCAAGGAAGAGTTATGCCAAATCTCCCACGGTGACCTGATTATAGAATAGTTTAGTAGAGCGAAATTGTACAATGTTCCACGTCTCACTGTTTCAACCTTAGTACCTGAAACTAATGCACAGAACACTACAGGCCATCCTCTTTCTGTAACTTCTTATGAAAATTCAATTTGATGCTGAGAGCGAAAGTTATGATGATTTTCCCAAGGTGACTTGTTTGGAATGTAATTCGGGGTCTGCAAAAACCCTAACTTCCTCAGGTTATATCTCTGCAAATATACCGAGACAGGGTTTGAAATTCGGAGCCGAGATTTAGAACAATTTCTTCTCAAATGGGTTTTTTTTTTGCTTCTGAAATTTCATAGCAAAATAGTGATAGTGAAACTTTCACGATGACCTATTTTAGATGCAATTCTGGAACTTGAAAAAACCCCAACTTCCTCAGATCATATCTTCGCAAATATAGTGAAACAAAATCTGAAATTCAGACTGGAGGTTCAGCGCGATTTTGTCTCAAATGTTTTTTTTTAGCTTCTGAAACATCACAGAAAACATGTTATAGTGAAAATGTGACGATGACTTGTTTGGAGTAGTGAAACCCTAGAATCCAAAGCTTTGATACCAAATGTTATGAAACCAACTCACAAAAAGATAGAAAAGATAGATCAACGCCTTAGAATTCAGCCTCTTCGAGGGGGCAAAATCCTTTACATTATACAAATGAAAAATTCTTGGATGATACAAATGACAAGACCTCATTTCTATAGATAGGAGTCTAAGGGGTCATAATATAATCAGAGCCGACATAACAATAATAATGTAAGGGCACAATAATAACAATAGTGGGCTTCTATGGGGCATAAAATAATAATATGGGGACTACATGGGCACAATAATATAATAAGGGGGTTGTACTAATAACAATAAGGGGTTACACTAGTAGTATAGGGAACTAACAGAACTACAATTGGCTGATGCAGGGAAAGAAAGATCTGAAGGTAGAGCGAAGAACTTAGTAGGTCAGAAGAATGAAGAGATCAAGTAGATTCAAGCCACCTTGAAGGATAAGAATGATGAAGTTAAGGCTTTGCGGGAAGTTCTTCGAGTCACTGTAATAGGGAGGCAAATACTAGTGCAATCCAAGGGAGATCTAACATAAGATCTCCACAATGAGATCTTATGTAGAGATCTTCTCAAATTTGGAAAATGGCATAATAAAGAGTGTGAATTTGGAAGCAAAGAGCATAGTTGCATCCCTTGATGAAATATTAAAAGATATCGACTCCATCATTGACCTCATCAATACATTAGAAGATGACACTTTGGGAGGACTAGATCTACTTCCCAGAGATCAGTATATTTTCTCCCTTTGCATGTTAAAGGAGAAACATGCTATTATGCAAATAATGCAGTATGAATTCGAGAAGGTTTTTAAAGAGATAAATGATTTCAGGACCGACTGGAATTATCTAAAGAGGTTTGGTGTGCTTTCTTTAGGGAAACAAGAATTGGGTGGTATCCTGGGAAAACTTCTACGATCAACTAAATAATATAGAACACGATCTTGGATGTCTAGCTATGTAGTGCAAGAAATCGGTGCCTTCATCTACAATAGTAAATGGTATTTGCAGGGATTTTACCATTCTAGCCAGGATCAATAAGATTATACAGAATCTTCCTACTACTCGGTATCAGATCATATCTCAATTGGTGGTGGTAATCACAAAATATAAGAATTTTCCCTGTTGTCTACCCCGGATTGGGAAAAATTGCCTAAGTTGAGGAATCACTTTAAATGAATTCTTGTGATAGAGAAGGTCTCCTCCACATCAAAAACCATTCAGCCAGTACAACCAGTGTAGTGCATGACCGAGCAACTGAAGGATTGGGGAAAAATCCCTTTGATCACCACGCAAGCACCAATTGTTAGGATGTGTGGAGCCCACTCATTCTCCCCCACAGGCTCAACAAAGAAAGTAAAATCCTCTAAATCGCAAAGGCGCCACAACAAATAGTTATTTTATTTTAAAATTATATTACTTAATTTGAATTTGAATTGGTTACGTTCAGGACAATTACTAAGATAGTTACTCTTTAAACTATTACTTAAAATTTTGTTTCCCATCATGGTGGGGTTGTTGACAGAAGTGTGAATATTCTAATTTTTGTTGAACTTCCTATACATGCCACACAAATTTATTTTGCATCTCTGAAATCAATCCTTATGTTTTGAAGAAGCCTTGTTTGTTTGTTTATTGTTTATCTTTTGATTTCCAATTGCAGAAACTAAATAAGAGGCTTGCCCTCGTTTAGGAGAAAATGTATTTGGTTTTGATGTTCCGATATATATATATATATTATCAAATGTAGGAATAAATGACCTGTGCTTGATTATTTTCAATTGAAATCTTGTCTCCGACTTAGCAATAATCAGTGCTTTACATTAGCAATTGTGAAAGCGTTATGTTATAATTTTTTTTGTTTAATAACACTCACGTTTCAGAAACCATAAAGTTTTTCCATGTCTTCGTAGATTCTAGTTTCAATATTTATTATTGAATGCACCCACCTATAATGGTTTAAAGGAGAACATTAAGAATGTTTGTACTTGTTGCATACATCTTTATCTAATACTGAAAATGAATGGTATCTTTTAACTTTGTGTTTTATTTTTTATTTTCCATTCTTTTTCAACTCTCCCGTTACCATCTCCCACATTTGTATGTTAGCTTCTTCATATCCTTAGGATCACATTTTCCGAGATTGTTATTGAATTTAAGTTTTACCACTCACTTCTGTTAATGCCATGATTTTCTACATCGAAAAATTATCTGTATTTGACCTTGTTTTATTTTCTTATTGAAAATCATATAATCAATTATCAGAGTTAACCCCTGTGGTGCATTAGAGGTCAATCATAGCACCTAGAGCAGGAGGAATTCTTCCTCAATGAATGCATATTCAAGTCGTTCATAAGTGGGGACGATTTGAGCACTAACAACTAGGTATCATGAAATCATCTCAAAATTGGTTTCGATGGATACCAATTTGAATATTATACTTGGTAACTCATCATATCAAAGGAATTGGATTTGTTTCTATTTTTTTGGATTCTGGTCAAACCATTCATCTGCAAAATATGTTGTATGTGTCAGGCTTGAAGAAGAATCTCATCTCCATTTAAACTATGGAAGACAAAGGGTCCAGGGTTTCATTCATTAATTGAAAATCCCTTGCATGGCCAACGAAATATAGCTTAAAGGGAACTTTTACACGTGGTTTCAGAAAAGAAGTATTATACAAAATGTGTGTTCGACCAATTCAGGCATTGGTCCATGATAGCACAAATCAGTGTGAGCTTTGGCATTGAAGATTTTCTGACCTTCATTACAAGGATTTGCCTGGTTTGATCAAGATGGTTTCATGGATTCTAGAGATTCAGGTAGATCATGAAGGTTTATGTTAGGGATGTGGTAGTGGAAATAATGGAAAGGGACCATTCCCTTCTAGTAGAAATAGATCTGATGAGATTCTTCAACTTATTAATTCTGATCTTTGTGGGCCCATGGAACTGACATCTCATGGAGGATATTTATACTATGTGATCTTTCTTTATGAATTCTCCGTTAGTACTTGTATCTTCTTCTTGAAGACCAAGGATCAAGTTTTCAGCATGTTCAGGGACTTCAAAGCTCTAGTGAAAAATGAAACTAGAAAGAAGATCAGGATCTTGATGACATATAATGGAGGATAATACAATTCAAATGACTTCAAGTAATTTTGTAAGGAATTCAAGATTAAGAGGGAGGTGATTGTTCCATATAACCCTCCAAAAAGTGGAGTTGCTGAGAGGAAGAACAAGACCATCTTGGAAGAAACCAAAGCCATGATTCATGATCATAAGCTTCCTATGTTTTTATGGGGAGAAGAAACAAATACTGCAATATATGTCCAACATAGAAGCACTCACCAAGTCTTGGGGGACAAGACTCAGAAGAAATTTTTATAGGTGTGAAACCAGAAGTTGGACACTTGAGAATATTTGGTTGCCCTATCTACATTCATGTACCGAAAAATAAGAGGTTAAGGCTAGAGGCTTCAAGAAAGCAAGGTACATTTGTTGGATATTGTGAAAATTCTAAAGCTTACAAGATGTCAACACATAGGAACATTGAGTTTAGTTAGGTTGTGGCCTTTGATGAAGATGCTTCCCTTAGAAAAGTAGGGGACTCTCCTATCCCTGCTAGCACTGAAAAAGAGATGATTCTACGGATGTAGATGCATAGCCATCCATGCTAGAACCTAACCTTCTATATGAGCCTATGGCACTTTTTAATCCTTTAGATCCTCCTCCTTGTGATCGACCCTCTTCTAGGAAGAGACCTTTATGGATTCATGATACATTACAATATGCAAAGAAACATTTAGCCCCTAGAGGCACCTTTATAAAAAGAAAGTAGACTCATATATATTAGGTATATGTTTCATTGATGAACAACACCATACAATCTGAACCTGCGAGTTATGAAGAAGCAGTGAAGGGACAACTTTGGGGAGATGAAATGACAGAGGAATATTAGTCCATCATGAAAAATGATGTATGGTAGGTTGTTTTGACACCCGAGAAAAAATTCGTAGTGACTTCCAAATGGATATAAAAATTCAAACATGCAGCGAATGGTAGCATTAATAAGTTCAAGGTGAGGTTTGTGGCTAGAGGATTCTCCCAGAAAGAGGGAGAAGGTTATGATGAGATATTTTCTCCTATTGGCAGATATACTACCATCTGGTCTATCATTTCTCTTTATGCTAATCAGGGTTGGAGTCTTCATCACATGGATGTGAAGACAAATTTTCTTCATGGTATACTAAAGGAAGAAGTGTACCTGGAACAACCTTAGGGTTTTCAGGAATATGACGGGGAAACCAATATTTTCAGATTGAAGAAATCCCTCTATGGATTGAAGCAATCCCCCAAGGCTTGGTATGCTCAGATTGATGGATATTTTATGAAGCTTGGATTCAACAGAAGTAATTTCGACCATAACCTTTTCTTCAATGTTGTCTAAGGTATGCCTTTGATTTTGGTTTCAGAGGTTGATGATTTGTTCATGTCAGGAGTAGAGCCTCTGATCACCCAGTGTAAAAGGGTCCTTGGCTCCAAATTTGAGATGAAATATCTTGGGTTGATGCACTATTTCTTGGGCTTAGAGGTGTGGTAGAAACCTAGAGAGATTTTCCTCAACCAAGAAAAATCTATCGTCAAACTCTTGGAGAGATTTGGGATGGTGGATTGCAAATGCATGGCCACATTGATGGAGGAAAATTTCAAGAAGTTATATGGTGAAGTTGCGGGATCAGATCTAGAGTATCCTTCTATGTATTGACAAATTATTGGGGCTTTGATGTTTCTAGTCAACACTAGACCAAGTATACGTTTTTTTATTAACACGTTGAGCCAGTTCATGGTGTAACCTTTACATGCTCATTGGATGGCCGCAAAACATTTTTTGAAATATCTACATGGGATGATCAATCATGGATTGAGATATGTCTATGGTGATGATTTGAGACTACATGGATATACACATGCTGATTGGGTTGGGAGTGTTACTAACAAGAAGAGCACATTTGGGTGTTGCTTTAGCTTGGGATCTGCCATGATGTCTTGGATCAACATGAAGTAGAAATATGTCACTCTCAGTACAACTGAGGCAGAGTATATTGCAACTAGTATGGCTAGCTATGAGGTAGTGTCGGTCTCGAAGCTCTTTGTAATATGCTTAATCTTGTTCCAGATACGACCGTGATATATTATGACAATCAAAGCGAAATCAGACTTTCAAAGAATTCAATATTTCATGATATGTCGAAGCACATTGAGATCATGTACCACTATATCATAGATATGGTACAAAGAGGAGAAGTGAGGCTCCAACATAACTTGACAGATGAGCAGGTTGTAGACATTATCACCAAGCCTTTGTCGAAAGTGGAGTTCTTATTCTTTAGAGAGCAACTTGGAGTGCAGGATAATGTATCCCTCCTTAGAAGGGAACATTGTTGATTAAGAAAACTGAGAATATGCTTTTCCCCCAGTATTTTGACTAGCCATGGACTTGGTGGGGTGGGGATGAGAAGTGAGGCTCCTAGGTGTGAGGGTACTCCTTGGAGCCATGGAATTGGCTGAGTACATACCCCAGTATGCATCCTACTCGCAAGTCACCTTCATTTCGTTATTGACTTGTTACCCACCATCTGTGGGTAGTATGTATAGGATTTTTGTTTCTTCTAGATGGTCCTCAACCAACACACAACAACCCCTTGCATCCACCAGATAGCTCTATGTGCCATCATCTCTGCCACCTAAAGCAACCATATGGTCCCTTGCCCACTTGTTATGATTGTACATTTGAAGGTGGGCCTCTCGACCCAGAAGGCATGACTTTTCATTGGTATAGTTGAATAATTTTCCTTAATTGTCATGGGCACTTTTGGGTAGGGATTGGTGGGGGTATTTGGCAGAAAGAGTATGCTAGGTCTATACTCTTGTCCCACTACCCGATTTCATGGTTAACCTTGTTCTCTAGTCCCGTGGGATCTCCTTTAGTGGCCATTAGCTTTAGGGTTGGAACTACATGGGAAATCCCAATTTTGGTTGCATGGTCCTGCTACCCGACACCATATACATCACTCCCTTCCACTCATTCTAACCCCATTCATCTCTTTTCCCATTCGGGTCCACATAGGGTCAGCCTCCCCCTCCCCTTGTCCACACCTTAGGTCGGGCCTGGAATGATGCCTGGAGGTTGATGTTGCTAAAAAGAAAAGAAGAAGCATAATTTGGCCACTCTCAATAGGAAATGTGCCACAAAATGCAAAAGATGGCCAAGACATACAAATTTAGCATGTGGGAAAAATCCAAACATGAGCTATACCTGTTATCCATGGCCATCACCTTGGTTCTTATGGGCCTTAGATGACCCCCCTACATCATCAAGGAACCCATGGTTTTCCCAACCCTTGGTGGGCGATGAACTACCCCACCTTAAGGGTGTATCCACTGATATATATTACACATCATTCTCTCATCCCTTGGAGCCCCGAGTAGTTATGAAGAAAAAAATATCAAAGGAAAAAGGCATATGAATAAGGGTGGAAAAACAAAGGTCAAGGTAACTGATGTACCACAATTTGCTCCCTTCTACACTCATATAACCAGGTGTGGGCTTCCCTTATTATACCTACCCTTGTATAATAACATGTGGTCTGGATGCTTCCCTTGATCCCCACTTTGTTCCATCAATATATCATTTTCTACCTAACACTTGATGGATGTACCATGGACCTGTCACCCCTTTAAAGTTTGAAACCACCCAATAGGGTCCTTAATTAACTCCCTTGTTAAGCTTGGAGACACTTGTACATGCAAAAGCCCATTATGGAAGGGTATGCCACTCAGAAGTGCCCCATTGGTTCCATGACTTGTAAACTTTTTTACTTAATTATTCCAATGATTTGTTGTACTGTAGGGCAAGGAGACACATGGGATCTTATGCAAGATTGCAGGTGGGTCTCCATTTGGGGCTTGGTCTCCGTATACGGGGTCCTAGCCCTCCAAAGGGCCACATTGGCACTTTTAGGGTGAGCGTTGCGAGCCATGGACCTCCATCATAGTAGAAAATACCTCATGGATCCCTAGCACCAATCATTGATTGCTCATGTTCCATCTTTTGGATGAAGTTGATGCACCTGGTTCACCATGCCTAATCGGCTCCACACTTGCACCATACACTTGGTAAATGTTCTAGGGTCTAGATGAGGATGTGTCTCATTGCAGGAGATAAGGGAGGGCTTATGTCATCATCCTATCCCTTATAGATGGTTTACAAGAATTTTTGATGCACTTGGAGACCCATGACGATGTCCTTGTGCCCCCACACCCACTTGGGAGCACCACAGGGATTTTTCTGGGAAACAAGGGGCCAACACCTTGTCCATAATGTTTGGAGTCCATCCTCGCATCATGGTGCACTTTGGACTTCATTAGGCCTTCTTGTAAGGCCCCATCCTAGGGTCCTCTAACTAAAAACTAAATTTCTCTAATTTTAAATACAATAAAATGGGAAATAACTTATTACTATCTAAACATTTAATTGATGATAATTTACCATTAAAATTTATTTCCCACAAATCAAATAAGTAATAATTTCATTGCAACCACTTACATAAGTAATCAATAAAAAGAGGAATACATGTTCCAATAGCTTAGTTAAGATGCTCCTGACTCTGTTGGGATGCTCCTCTTGACTACCCGATTGGATTTGGCTCCCAGCCAACTAGGAAGTATTTTCTAGCCCATGAAACCTCCACAGTTTCCCGAGCCCTCTGAGCCCAAGTCCAACCATATGTTGTGTGTTCAATTTAAATAAATAATCTCCTTCTCTCCCTTCTCTTCTCTCCACCTTCCTCCCAAAACAAAATGCTCCAAAAAAACACAAACAAAACCAAAACCAAAACCAAGACCAAGACAAAGGATCCCCCTCTCCTCTCATCATCCTTCCCCTTTTATGCCTCTTTCTCCCATCCACCTCAACCACCTATCATTAATGTCATAACTACCCCCTCATCCTTTCATTTTACTTTTCCTACCATATCTTCTCCCAAGTAAATTTGAGAGGACATTTTGGCGATAAGATATGGATATATAATTTGGTAATTAATTGGAGAGGACCATATCTTCTCCCAAGTAAATTTGAGAGAACATTTTGGAGATAAGATATGGATATATAATTTGGTAATTAATTGGAGATGACCATATATTCTCCCAAGTAAAATTGAGAGGACATTTTGGGGATAAGATATGGATATTTAATTTGGTAATTAATTGGAGAGGACCATATCTTTTCCCAAGTAAATTTTAGAGGACATTTTGGGGATAAGATATGGATATATAATTTGGTAATTAATTAGAGAGGACCATATCTTCTCCCAAGTAAACTTGAGAGGACATTTTGGGGATATGGATATTTAAATTGGAATAAATGGAAGGAGACCATATCCTATCAAATTTAAATTTGAGAAGACAAGTTGGGAATTCAGTAATAACAATAATAAAATTTATATCAATAATAAATTTACAGTTTCACCAATGTAGGTATGTACCAATATTTCTTGATAATTATAAGTCAATATTTTCAGGTAATTTAAACACTAATTAAATTTGCATGATAATATTAAGTATGGCATTACATACACCCCTCCTTCAGAAAACTTTGTCCCGAAGTTAGAGTGAAAAAGATACAAGGAGTTTGAAGCAATTTGACAAAAAGACATAACAAAATAGAGAGAGTTATAGTAGTAAAATTTGATAAGTCAAATAATGACATCACGTCCCATCAAGAGTCTCCAACTAATCTATATCCTCCTATCCTCCCTAACCTACTTCCGTTCCCACCCTATCCATCCCCTGCTGCTATATACTGTGGCATCAGCTATACCAATATAAGCACTGATAAAACCAATATGGCAGAAGCATCGACTATATTGACCTAATTTCCCTAGCAGGCAACTGACAATCGTCATCACACATCTAGGGGGAGCGTGTCCATCACTTCCCTCCCACGATTCCAGGTTTGGAGGTTACACTGTGGGAAATACCTCCACCCCTCCTCACAACTAGGGTCAACACCCTAATATTGTTAGGATGTTCTGACACATAGGAAATAGTTAAGTATAACTTGGCCTAATGTAGATTTAGGTAAAGTGTGTTTCTTTACTATGTACTTTTGTAACTCACAATCTGACGGTCACGATATGTTCTAGACATGAAGTGATGTGATGATTCATTCTCTCTTCAGTATTACCGACACTTGATCCATGGCTTAACACTCGATTGGTCCATGATCTCTATTTAAAGAGCATGGAAGGCCATTTGAAGGTTAACCATTCATGAGAGAAGCTTATGTAAATTTTCATTATTTTATTAATAAATTGCTTGAAGTGGCCACATTGGCTCAGGCCGTGGACTGTTTCCCTCTTTGAGGGTTTTAACCACGTCAAGAATACTGGTGTATTGATCTTTGATCTATTTGTGAGCGGTGTCCTTTGGTGTTCTGTCTGAGGAACTTACCCTTTAAATTCCTACAAATATGGAGCACACTACAGCGTTGGTTGGATACTTGTCATCGAATAATCCAGTCAGGTAGTCTTCTCACCTCCCATTTACATTTTACCCATGTCATAAGAGTGCATATCAAGTGGATACAAAATGTAATAGAATGATGTACGTCATACTTTTCTTCATTAGATGTATTGACCTTCCCCAATGGAAGAGTAGATATTGGTTATCATATAGTTCTTTCCAATTTGCAGGTTAGTTCTCATTCATGCATATATATAAAAACAAAATATATATAGATAAGTGATTTTAAACATCATGTTATTAAGTCTAGTATCCACATGTGAATTTCTTAGTTCATATTGGAAATAAATCTTACATTATATAAATCATAATTTCACTAAGTCCTTCTTTATATAAATCATATCCACTTAAGCCATACATGAAACAACAATAACTCTAATAAGTCATGCACTAGATAAATCATCGCCAAGTAAGTCATACATTAGGTCATACATCAAACATTTCCATCATCAATACCTAATCCATCCAATTATTTATATAAATAGTTTCATATGTCCAACTAAATGCACCAATATTACATATCATTCATAAATAAATAACATGGAACTGCAAAATAGAGCCTTAGCATAGGTAGTTATCTAAGTCAAAATGGGCATCACATATGCTCAAAAAGTGAGGGGTAGTCATGACGTATAGTTTCTACATCCTCCCATGTAGCAGATCCTAGGCTATACTTGTCCCACTAGACCTTAACCTGGTCCACCATCCGACGTCTGAGCTGTCGAACCCTACGGTCCAATATGTGTAATGGTTCAACCACTATGGTTCCCATGTCCAAGACCTGCAATACCCTCCAATCCAGTTTGTGAGATTCATCAGAAACATAATGTCGTAAAATAGATACATGAAAAACATCATGAGTTTTATGCAAATGGGGTGGCAGTACAAGATGATAGGAAACTGGTCCAATATTCTCCTTGATCCTAAAAGGTCCAATGAACTAAGGTGATAATTTTGTCCCTTTCCCAAACCGAATGGTGCTTTTTTTGGGTCGGATACGAATAAAAACTTGGTCCCCTACTTCATAACTGCGATCAATCCTATGTGAATCAACATAACTCTTCTGTCTATCTTGTGTTTCCTTTAACATTTGTTGAATCTGTCTTACCTATTCCTCCATTTCCTGAACTAATTCTGGCCAACCTATTACTCAATCCTCCAACTTTTCCCAACTCAATGTATCCTACATGGCCTTCCATATAGATCTTGATAAGGAGGCATCCCAATTGAACTGTGGTAATTGTTATTATAAGAAAACTCTACCAATGGTAAGTACCTTTCCAACTGAGTCTGATTATCCATGACATACATTCGAAGCATGTCTTCCATAACCTGATTTATTCTTTCGGTCTTCCCATCTATTTCTGGATGATATGCAGTGATTAGGTTCAACTGAGGCCCTAGTGCTGACTGCAAACTTGTCCAAAACCTAGACATAAATCGAGAGTCTCTATCAGAAATGATCTTCGTGGGTAACCCATGTAGTCGAATACCTTCACTTATAAAAACTCATGCCACATCAGTAACATCATAAGTATCTCTTACTGGAATGAAATGGGCACTTTTGGTCAATTTATCAACTATAACTAATATAACATTGTGTCTCTATGACGTGAGTGGAAAACCCGCAAAAAAGTCCATAGAAATTACCTCCCATTTAGGCATATGGATATCATGTGGTTGTAGGAGTCTTGCTGGATGGTGATGATCAGCCTTCACTTGCTGACATTCAAGACATTTGGTGACAAATTGGACTATGTCGTGCTTCATGCCTGCCCAAAAGAAGAGTTTCTTCGTGTCCGCGTACTTCTTCTTCACCCCATGATGTGCACAACAAAGTGCTCTATGTGACTCTTCCAGGATGGTCCTTATTATACCCCCTTCCTTAGGTATGTACATTCTTCCTTGAAATCTCAATAGTCCATCTGGTTCAAGGACATATCCCTCAAACTTTGGTTTTATCTGCTTCCCACTCTGGAGTGCTAATATAACCTTTAGATACCAACTATCTTCAAAGAGTTTCTCCAACACACATTCCTTCAAATTTACCTTTAACGCTACTAGAGAGAGGGTTAGTGGTCTCCTTCTTAGTGCATGGCCACCACATTCTCCTTTCCTTTAATGTATGAGATCTCAAAATAATACTCACTCATGAATTTTCTCCACCACCTTTGTCTAGAATTCAAATCCCTTTGAGTGAAGAGATGCTTCAGGTTTTAATGATCTGTTCTTAACTCAAATTTTCTCCCAACAAGGTAGTGTCTCCACAATTTCAAAGCTAACATCACTGTTGCTAATTTAAATTCATGGGTAGCATACAAATCTTCATGTTTCTTCAATTTTCTAGATGCGTAAGATATTACTCTGCCTTATTGCATCAATATTGCTCCCAATCCTTGCTTTGAAGCATCGCTGCAGACAGTGAAGTCTCTTTCCATGTTCGGTACTCGAAGGATCGGTGCACTAGTTAGTAACCTCTTTAGTTCTATGAATGTAGTTTCACATTTATTTTCCCATTCATACCTGACCCCCTTTCGTTGTAATGTGGTGATGGGTTTTGCAATCCTTGAAAACCCTTCCACAAACTTGCGATAGTACCCCACTAGCCCCATAAAACTACGCACCTCATGAACCTTTTTCGATACTGGTCAATCCATTATGGCCTTTACGTTTTCTGGGTCAACTGAAATCCCTTCTCTTGAAATGATGTGCCCAAGGTAATGAAATTTCTTCTGAAAGAAGGAACATTTTGACAATTTTCCATACAACTGATTTTCCCTTAAGCAAGTCAATACAATCCTTAGGTGCTTTTCATGCTTGTTTTCATTCTTGGAATACACAAGAATGTTGTCCAGAAAGACTTGCACAAATTGGTCCAAAAACTTCCTAAACACACTATTCATGAGGCTCATGAATACTGCTGGTGCATTGGTCAAACCAAATGGAACAACTATGAACTCGTAGTGACCAAATTGAGTTCGAAATGCAATTTTTGAGATGTCACCTTCCTTAATCCTCAATTGGTGGTATCCAAATCGTAGATCGATCTTTTAGAAAACTACTACTCCCTTCATTTGATCAAATAGGTCATCTATTCTAGGTATCGAGTACCTATTATTTATTGTGGCTCTATTCAAGTCCTTATAATCTATGCATAGCCTTAAGGAACCATCCTTCTTCTTGACAAAAATCACTGGTGCACCCCAAGGTGAAATACTAGGTCTGATAAATCCCAAGTCTAAGAGCTCTTTTAATTGCATCTGTAACTCACAAAGTTCTGGAGTTGTGATCCTATAGGGTGTCTTAGATATTGGTTATGCACTAGGTTTTAGGTCGATTGTGAAATCAATTTCCCTTACAGGAGGTAATCTAGGCAATTCCTTAGGAAAAACATCCTCAAATTCTAACAAAATTGGGTGTTGATCAAGAGTCTCCAACTAATCTATATCCTCCTATCCTCCCTAACCTACTTCTATTCCCACCCTATCCATCCCCTGCTGCTATATATTGTGGCATCGGCTATACCAATCTAACCACTGATAAAACCAATATGGCAGAAGCGTTGACTATATTGACCTAACTTCCCCGCAGACAATTGACAATCTTCATCACATGTCTAGGGGGAGCGTGTCCATCACATCCCTCCCATGATTCCAGGTTTGGAGGTTACACTGTGGGAAATACCTCCACCTCTCCTCACAACTAGGGTCAACACCCTAATATTGTTAGGATATTTCGACACATAGGAAATAGTTAAGTATAACTTGGTCTAGTGTAGAGTTAGGTAAAGTGTGTTTCTTTACTATGTACTTTTGTAACTTACAATCTAACGGTCACGATATGTTCTAGACATGAAGTGATCCGACGATTCATTCTCTCCTCGATATTAAGGACACTTGATCTGTGGCTTAACACTTGATTGGTCCATGATCTCTATTTAAAGAGCATGGAGGGTCATTTGTAGGGTAACCATTCATGAGAGAAGCTTATGTAAATTTTCATTCTTTTATTAATAAATTGCTTGAAGTGGCCGCATTGGCTCAGGCCGTGGACTGTTTCCCTTTGAGGGTTTTAACCACGTCAAGAATACTGGTGTATTGATCTTTGATCTATTTGTGAGCGGTGTCCTTTGGTGTTCTGTCTGAGGAACTTACCCTTTAAATTCCTACAAATATGGAGCACACTACAGTGTTGGTTGGATACTTGTCATCAAATAATCCAGTCAGGTAGTCTTCTCACCTCCCATTTACATTTTACCCATGTCATAAGAGTGCATATCAAGTGGATACAAAATGTAACAGAATGATGTACATCATGCCTTTCTTCATTAGATGTCTTGACCTTCCCCAATGGAAGAGTAGATCTTGGTTATCATATAGTTATTTCCAATTTGCAGGTTAGTTCTCATTCATGCATATATATAAAAACAAAATATATATAGATAAGTGATTTTAAACATCATGTTATTAAGTCTAGTATCCACATGTCAATTTTGTAGTTCATACTGGAAATAAATCTTACATTATATAAATCATAATTTCACTAAGTCCTTCATTAGATAAATCATATCCACTTAAGCCATACATGAAACAAAAATAACTCTAATAATTCATGCACTAGATAAATCATCACGAAGTAAGTCATACATTAGGTCATACGTCAAACATTTCCACCATCAATACCTAATCCATCTAATTATTTATATAAATAGTTTCATATGTCCAACTAAATGCATCAATATTACATATTGTTCATAAATAAATAACATGGAACTGCAAAATAGAGCCTTAGCATAGGTAGCTATCTAAGTCAAAATGGGCATCACATATGCTCAAAAAGTGAGGGGTAGTCACAACGTATAGTTTCTGCATCCTCCAAGATAGCAGATCCTGGGCTATACCTGTCCCACTGGACCTTAACCTGATCCACCATGCGATGTCTGAGCTGTCGAACCCTACGGTCCAATATGTGTAATGGTTCAACCATTATGGTTCTCATGTCCAAGAATTGCAATTCCCTCTAATCTAGTTTGTGAGATTCATCAGAAACATAATGTCGTAAAATAGATACATGAAAAACATCATGAGTTTTATGCAAATGGGGTGGCAGTACAAGACGATAGGCAACTGGTCCAATCTTCTCCTTGATCCTAAAAGGTCCAATGAATTAAGGTGACAACTTCGTCCCTTTCCCAAACTGAATGGTGCTTTTGTTGGGTCGGATATGAATAAAAACTTGGTCCCCTACTTCATAACTGCGATCAATCCTATGTGAATTAGCATAACTCTTCTATCTATCTTGTGTTTCCTTTAACCTTTGTCAAATCTATCTTACCTATTCCTCCATTTCTTGAACTAATTCTGGCCAACCTATTACTCGGTCCTCCAACTTTTCCCAACTCAATGGCATCCTATATGGCCTTCCATATAGATCTTGATAAGGAGGCATACCGATTGAACTGTGGTAACTGTTATTATTAGAAAACTCTACCAATGGTAAGTACCTTTCCCACTGAGTCTAATTATCCATGACATACATTCGAAGCATGTCTTCCATAATCTGATTTACTCTTTCGGTCTTCCCATCTATTTCTGGATGATATGCAGTGATTAGGTTCAACTGAGGCCCTAGTGCTGATTGCAAACTTGTCCAAAACCTAGACATAAATCGAGAGTCTCTACTAGAAATGATCTTCATGGGTAACCCATGTAGTCGAATACCTTCACTTATAAAAACTCGTGCCACATCAATAACATCGTAAGTGTCTCTTACTGGAATGAAATGGGCACTTTTGGTCAATTTATCAACTATAGCTAATATAACATTGTGTCTCTATGACGTGAGTGGAAAACCCACAAAACAATCCATAGAAATTACCTCCCATTTAGGCATAGGGATTTCATCTGGTTATAGGAGTCCTGCTGGATGGTGATGATCATCCTTCACTCTCTGACATTCAAGACATTTGGTGACAAACTAGACTATGTCGTGCTTCATGCCTGCCTAAAAGAAGAGTTTCTTCGTGTCTGCGTACTTCTTCTTTACTCCATGATGTGCACAACAAAGTGCTCTATGTGACTCTTCGAGGATGGTCCTTCTTATACCCCCTTCCTTAGGTATGTACATTCTTCCTTGAAATCTCAATAGTCCATCTGGTTCAAGGACATATCCATCAAACTTTGGTTTTATCTGCTTCCCACTCTGGAGTGCTGATATAACCTTTAGATACCAACTATCTTCAAAGAGTTTCTTCAACACACGTTCCTTCAAATTTACCTTTAAGGCTACTAGGGAGAAGGTTAGTGGTCTCCTTCTTAGTGCATCGGCCACCACATTCTTCTTTCCCTTAATGTATGAGATCTCAAAATAATACGTATTCATGAAATTTCTCCACCACCTTTGTCTAGAATTCAAATCCCTTTGAGTGAAGAGATGCTTCAGGCTTTGATGATCCGTTCTTAACTCAAATTTTCTCCCAACGAGGTAGTGTCTCCACAGTTTCAAAGCTAACATCACTGTTGCTAATTCAAAGTCATGGGTAGCATACAAATCTTCATGTTTCTTCAATTTTATAGATGCGTAAGCTATTACTCTGCCTTCTTGCATCAATACTGCTCGCAATCCTTGCTTCGAAGCATCACTGCAGACAGTGAAGTCTTTTTCCATGTTTGGTACTCAAAGGATCGGTGCACTAGTTAGTAACCTCTTTATTTCTGTGAATGCAGTGTCACATTCATTTGCCCATTCATATTTGACCCCCTTTCATTGTAATGTGGTGATGGGTTTTGCAATCCTTGAAAACCCTTCCACAAACCTTTAATAATACCCCACTAGCCCCATAAAACTATGCACCTCATGAGTATTTTTCGGTATTGGCCAATCCATTATGGCCTTCATGTTTTTCGGGTCAACTGAAATCCCTTCTCCTGAAATGATGTGCCCAAGGTAATGAAATTTCTTCTGAAAGAAGGAACATTTTGACAATTTTCCATACAATTGATTTCCCCTTAAGCAAGTCAATACAATCCTTAGGTGCTTTTCATGCTCGTTTTCATTCTTGGAATACACAAGAATGTCGTCCAGAAAGACTTGCACAAATTGGTCCAAATACTTCCTAAACACACCATTCATGAGGTTCATGAATATTGTTGGTGCATTGGTTAAACCAAATGGAACAACTACGAACTCGTAGTGACCAAATTGAGTTCGAAATGCAATTTTTGAGATGTCACCTTCCTTAATCCTCAATTGGTGGTATCCAGATCGTAGATCGATCTTTTAGAAAATCACTACTCCCTTCATTTGATCAAATATGTAATCTATTCTAGCTATCCGGTACCTATTATTTATTGTGGCTCTATTCAAGTCCTTATAATCTATGCATAGCTTTAAGGAACCATCCTTCTTCTTGACAAAAATCACTGGTGCACCCCAAGGTGAAATACTAGGTCTGATAAATCCCAAGTCTAAGAGCTCTTTTAACTGCATCTGCAACTCACAAAGTTTTGGAGTTGTGATCCTATAGGGTGTCTTAGATATTGGTTATGCACCAGGTTTTAGGTCGATTGTGAAATCAATTTCCCTTACAAGAGGTAATCCAAGCAATTCCTTAGGAAAAACATCCTTGAATTCTGACAAAATTGGGTGTTGATCTAGGGAGGGTCCTTTCTGGTTGGAGACAACGTTTTAACTTCATCATGGATATGAATTGTAGCGACACTCCTCTCTTGATTCCAAAAATCTCAATTGGCCTACCTTCATCATCTAAACAAATCACCTTCTTCTTGAAACAGTCTACCAAAGCTTGATGAGCTTCTAGCTAGTCCATTCCGATAATTACATCATACATCCCCAATGTTGTGACGTATGTCTTCAACTTTGTTATACACACCTCGAGGTTTACCTGACATTGGTCAACACTAGGTCCTACTGCTTGTTTTATCCTATAGGCCATCTCAACTTGCTTAAAGTCATCGTGCTCATAGGCTACCGACCCACATTTTTCTAATGCAACTGGTGAAATGAAACTATTTGTAGCACTTGAATCAAACACAAATTTAACTTTTACATTGTTTATCATACTTGAGGTTTCTACCATGGTAGACTGGTGTTCAACTTGTCAGTTATCAATTGCTTCATAGATTCGATGGTGGCTACTTGTCCCCCCCATTGGTGCTTTTCCTTCTCTATGGTTGTTACCAATTTGTAACTCAGGATAGTCATGCTGGTAATGAGTTCCCCTGCATCCCCAACAAGTGATGCGTGGTAGACCTTGAACCAAATGTTTTGGAGTTCTTTGGAAAGAGTTCCTTCCCTTGGGACCCCTGCCCCTACTTGTTGCTCCTCTCGTATGACCTTGATTTGCACGTGCCCCTGAAGCTGCTGGTGAAGCGACGCTAGTAACCATTGAAATCCCCACTGTCGGTGCTCTGGGTACAACCCTGTTTCCATATGGCAGTGGCCTCAAACTTCCTCCCCTGGGGAAGGTATGAGGGGCCTTCCCCATAAACCTTGGTTGGCGTGGAAAAATGGTTTTGTTTCCACCCTTTAAGTCTAAGTGTTCTTCAACATAACGAGTCTATTCCACAGCTTCTGCAACTGAGGATGGTTTCCACATCCACAACATTGCCCTAATCTTAGGGTTCAATCCATAAATGAAACGATCCGCTTGGAGTTGGTTAGTATCCATGTAGGATACATACTTGACCAATTCCATGAATCTAATTTCATATTCTTCTACCATATGATTTCCCTGTACCAAGGCATGGAAGGCTCCTACCTGTTGTTCTTCATAATATGCTGGTAGGTACTTTTTCCTGAATCTCTCCTCAAATAACTCCCAAGTAACTGTGTCCAAAGTGAGGTGTAGTTGACGCTCTAAGTTACCCCACCAATTCAGAGCACTATCTCTGAGTTGGAATATTGGTATTTTAGCTTTTGAATTGGAATTATAATCCCTTAGTGCGAAGCACCTTCTCATTCCTTCTAACCAGGCTTCTGCACATTTGCTGGCATGACCTCCTGCAAACTCTGGCAACTTAATATTTGTAGGTCCCTAGTAATGTCCTCGATTGGAGGTCCTCTATCAGAGTCTCTTGATCCCTCGAGATTTCGTAACCTTGATGGAGGGTGCTCCACTTCCACTTCATTTGTTTGGCGCCCTTTTAAAGTATCATTAATTACTTCTAGGGAGCACAAGATAAGGGTCAACTCTGGTGAAGGTAATGGGTTATTTGTAGGAGGTCCTTGTGATGACCCTCCTTGACCTTGATTTCTTCATGTCCTCACCATTTTTAATTGTTCAAATATCTGTATGATATGCAAGACTCATTAATCCATCTTAGGACTTGTTCCACTTAGTTAACTCACATACATGTGTATAACGATAATCATAAGTTTTTCTTTTACTATGCTTGTAAACAAGCATTATTAGTACTGAGAAGATTCCCAAGGATCTACCAAATCCTCTCATGTGTGAGTTCTACATAACTTACAAATTTTCTCTTGATACTCACGAGGGTACTAGCGCAATGTACTTGTAAGTCATGCTCTAACACAAATTGTTTTCTTTAGTACCATAGCTATAATTTAATATTAAGCTAATTAATAACTTGGTTTAATATATTCAAATAATTAAGTTAAATAATAATGTGAATAATACCCTTTTTAGTCATGTCTTCCTTCTATGGTCATTAGTTGTTCCTTCCCACACTTTATATTATGTTTTTAGAATCATTTATGTCCATTTTATGAATCTTGGGATCTCGTATAGGACATGTAAACAATTGGTCTCACCTCTTGAAGAGGCAGTGTCCTTGAAGCAAGGTTCCTAAGCAATTATCCATGAATGCATATATATATATATATCTATATATATATATATATATATATATATGCAATAATTAGATTAAAGAAGAAAAATTACATTGCTAAAACGAATGTGAATTCTTACGGGCTTCATAGACAAAATCTAAAATATTGTGGGATGAAATAATGCCATTTTGTGATATTAAGAGAATGGAGAATGAAAATCAATATCACTTATATACTTGCAAAACACATAAATATCAATTTCAAAATGTATTTAACGTATAATTTTCCTAACTTTTTAACTCATCAAAACTAATGGAATTGAGAGAAGCTTTTAGGTCAATATTTGTGACTTAATTTCGATAGAGATTTTTTTTTTTTTTTTTTAAGAAACAAGAATATCTTCCTGGGACTTCATAAATTTTGCACATAAGATATACAAGCAAATTTGAACCATATATTAATTACTTGCTTTTTCACCAATTGGATTCCCCAAACAGAAATATGGACTTGTACATACAATGAAATAATTATTAGACAAAGCTAAGATTTACATTTTTAAAAAGCACATACACAATACCATCTTGGTCTTGTTATTTACAAATCACTACTATATAGTGTTTTCAATATACCTAATAACTTTATTACTAACAAGACTGACAACATAGAATTCAATGTTCAAATACCTACATTTTTTTTTGTTGAGTGGCACCAATCTCACTTTGAGGCAATGAATTCTATATTCAAGTTTAAATTTAACTAGATGTGACGTCAAGGAATATATCTTCGTCACCAAAAGTGTTTTCTCCACTATATGTCACATAGCGAAATCCATCTTCATCCTTGTGTTCATCATATATTGATGACATTATAACAACAGTTGAAGGTAGGAAATTGTTAACAAAATTAAAGATAGCCTTCTCTGCACTTAGTTTAATCCATTTTCAAATGACATAAACAAACTGACCAATCATTAGATCAGCAGGAAAAAGGTAATTTTTCTTGTCAATGTTTGGGATGTCACTTCTCTCAGCTTTCTCGACAATAATCGGAATTCTATCAGGATATTTGTCCCTTACTTTAGCAGCTTCAAATTTTGTCTTCTCTAGGGTGTGCTTTTGCTTGAAGGAACTTCTTGCCATTGTTTTGTTCCAAGTTAGAAGGTTGGTGGCATAATAGGTCGCAAGGGTGAGTTTGTTAAGAAAATGCGTGAGGAGACAAAATCTTGTATTAAGATTCTTGATGGACTTTCAGGCACCCCTAAGTGCATTGTCAGTGGGTCTTTCACCTACAAAGATCCCAGGGTCAAACCCCTTCCCTAACCAAACAAAAGGGACGAGGGTTTTCATAAGCTTCATTCCTGTCTAGGTGAACATGCATCTAATGATGCAAGACGAATGGTTGAAGAGGCAAGGGTTGTTGCCCATGTTGAAATTGAAGTTGCTAGATTAGCTACACTCCGGGTTGAACAAGCCTTAGAGGAACAACAAAAGCTATGCAAAAGTACAGAGAAGTAGGATTTTCAAGAGATGAGGAAGGAAGTGAAAGAGGCAAGGAGAATAAAAATGCTACATGAACCAAGTAGGGTGATGCACATGGAGCATGAACTTGAAGGCCTAAAGCTTTAGATTGTGGAAAAGTCTACTAAAGCCAGTACTAGGCTACAAAAAGAGTTGGCCATTACCAGATGACATGAACAAGATAAAGAGCATTTATATGAATTACAGGGTACTGAGTGTTTAGGTTCACATTTGCAAATAATCTCATGTTCTGAGACTGCTCCTGACATTTCCAAGTGTAGCATTCAATGGTATCGTATATCTTCAGAAGGAAGCAAGAAGGAACTTATTTCAGGTGCCACAAAAGCAGATTACGCTCCCGAGCCTTTTGATGTTGGAAGGTTTGTACAAGATGAGATTCATCTTTCAAATGGATGGAAGGCAATTGCCTCAACAACTGCACCTATAGATCCAGCTCCAGGTTTAGGAAATTATGTGGAGGTTCTTGTTAGAAAGGTGGGTACTGAATTCAATGTTATTATAATCGAGATAAATGGAGATGATGTTTCAACATAGTCATTCCATAATTTTCATGTGGGAAAAATGAGGATTAAACTCCGCAAAGGAAGAAGGACAAAGGCTAGGGAGCCTTACTCGACATCAATGTAGCTTTGTGGCAAATTCTATTATACTTTTATGTTCATTGTGTGTCCAAATGGGGTCATGATTTTCGAACTGATTAATGACCTGTCTTGCGGCGAAGATTGTTCTTCTGGGCATCGAATTAATTTGAACTTTGATTTAGTTATTGCATTAAATAGGTTGCTTCTCTCTCAAAAGTTTTTTTTTTTTTTTACTGTTTGTGCTTAATAAACAATGAATGTCGGTTAATATGTGCACAATTAAGCTGGTGCATTGGATTTCCAGGGAAATTGAGAATAGCACGGTTATGTGTACAAACATCAACTAGGGATGATTTTGTAAGCAATTGCATTTGTGCTATTGGGCTGAAGGATCCAAATTATGGTCTCTGAGCTTCAAGAAGTATAAAGGCTAAGCCATTTATGTGCACGAATTTGTGTTCTGAGAACAAAGTATTCAGGCACACCTTCATTCTCAAGCGCATAATGATACATTGACCTCTGCAATTGTGCTATTTGTGGTATGCAGTTTTTGTCCTCCTTTTCTTTCTATGTAGGTCATGTATCTTAGTTCATAGTTCTTGAAGTCACTTTCTGAGAATATGAGACAATTTCTTTAGAGTTTAGACACAAAACAAATTATCTAGAAATGTTTTAAGATTTTATATGAATCTATTATAGAATATACTATGTTTTTTTTCCATGGCTTGGACAACAGAGAGGGTGATAGAGATTTAGGAATCCACATGATCAAATAATCCATGGGAATGAATTTATGCATACTGTGATATTTAATGCACTTGTGGAAAACAAATTTTCTTCAATTGTTTGGCTGTAGCGCACTCTCCTTGTTCCTGCTTGATGTGGGAACTCTGGGACAAAAGTGTAAAGATGAGTCAGAGACATTTAATTGGCTTACAGTTAATACGAAGGCCTGTCCCAAGTGTCGTAAGCCAATAGAAAAAATGGTAGTTGCAATTTGGTGAGCTGCATCTGTAGCCAAGCTTTCTGTTGGTTATGTGGCGGTGCTACTGGCTGTGAACATACTTGGAAAAGCATTGAAGGGCATAGTTTTGGTCGATATAAAGAAGATAGAGAGAAGGAGTCTGAGAAGGAAAAAAGTGATTTGAAAAGATATAGACATTATCAGTCACGTTGGAAAGAACATATGGATTCTTTGAAACTTGAATCGAAGTAGAGGGAAACATTAGAGGCAACGATTTCAGATTTAGAAAGGAAGGAATCTATTGTCAGGGATTACAGTTGGCTAACAAATGGACTGCAAAGACTATTTAGAGCAAGGCGTGCCTTTTCCTACTCTTATCCTTTTGCATTTCACATGTTTGGAGATGACTTATTCAAGGATGAAATGACACCTAGTGAAAAGGAAATGAAACAACACCTTTTAATGATCAACAACAACAATTAGAGAGAAGAGTAGAAAGCCTTTTAGAGTTTATTGAGGGATCTCTTGAGGAGAGTGAAAGACGTGTTATGGATATCCGAATGAAAGTCATTAATATTAGTGTCCTGACTGATATTTTGTGTAGAAAAATGTATGATTGGGCTTCTCTATTCCAGGTTGCATAATTTTAATTGATTCAACTACTTCCAGGTTGCATAAATTTAAACGATGCCAGATACCTCGAAAATAAAAACAATAAAAATGTGGAATGAATATTCAAAGTCTATCTTTTCAACAACAACAGATTTATCAGATAGATGACAATATGGATATTGAATTGCCCCAAACTAAAAAGCTGAATTTCAGGCAGGCAACCCTTGCAATCAGTATAATAACAGAAATCAGGAATGGTCTCAAAATCTTATGATGGTGAGAGGAGATGAATACATAGGATTTACAGTAGTTGTAATATTTTCCATTCTATATCACAGGTTTTTTTTTTTTTTGTCCAAAATCGCGTAGGATTTTTTCTTTCCTATTTTCTTTAATCCTGGTTCAATCTGCTACTTAAAAGTTAACACTGAAATGGATCACTTATACACTATGTTTGTTGATGCTGCAGGAATTGTAGTAATTGACTGCCAAGTGCCAGGGTTTTCTCGCAACAATAATTTACCTAGCCCCAGTTTGTAATCTATTCGGTAAAACTATGTTATACTATGGAAGATTCTGAAGGAAATTTTCACTTTTGAATTGGTGGGGTAAGGTGCAAGTCCTAAGCAACTTTGGAAAAATAGATACCCCTACTCACGGCTACTTAGATGAAGGAGAACCACTATTAGGCCTTAGATTTGAAACCCGCTCTGATACCACGTGTAAGGCCCCATCCTAGGGTCCTTTAACTAAAACATAAATTTCTCTAAATTTAAATACATAAAATGGGAAATAACTTATTAATATCTAAACATTTAATTGATGATAATTTACCATTAAAATTTATTTCCCACAAATTAAATAAGTAAGAATTTCATTGCAACCACTTACATAAGTAATAAATAAACAAAGGAATACATGTTCCAACTAGCTCAGAAATTGTGCAGAATTGTACGAACCTGGATTGTCTCCCATGATTGCACAATTTTGACTAGCAGCTCCCGCAACCTGACCTTGTGCTCATATTAAAAACTGCATAGATTTTTCTAAGAGTGCCTCCTGCTGCACACACTATCTTCCCTGAGAAATTGGGTAGATCCTAGCTGGATGAACTTCCTAGTGCTCCCCTGGAAAATTGTGCAGATTGTCTCAGCATCTCCTCGACACCCTGCCTAGACTTCCTCCGGAAACTGTGCAATTCTGCCTCCCAGCTAGGTTTTTCCTTGGAATTGTCACTATAGTCTCGGATTGTGAAAATCTGTCTCCTAGTGACATTTGTGCAGTTTTTCGTGATAGTGCTCTACAACCTCGCATCTTGACCTATGCTGTGCTTTCCACAGTCTCAGTGCCTTGTCCCTCTCTCAGTCACCTGCATTGAAATGGAAAACAATGCATCATGATAGACTAGGAGATTTTTGGATTCAATATCATTTCATCATGAATGGTTGCAGGAATAGGTACATCGATGAAACATGGCATGACGATGGACGAGATGGAAAAGAGATGCATGCTAGAAGACTTGATCGCGGTTGAACGAACACATGAAGCACATCGAGCAAGTGAGTGAAGGGGACACATTCACGTGCACCATCAAGAAAAGACAAAGAGCATCGAAGACCCTGCCCACTTTGCCATGTGGAGGTGAATACATATTACATCGAGAGAATACCATCACTTGACAAAAAAACAACTCGACACAAACACCATAGTCAACCAGTACATGTCAGCAGTGTCATGATTTGTCTCGGCCACATCACTACTATGCGCCATACTTGCTGTAATCAATGTAATGTAAAGTAGAAGTCCAATAGACCCACATATGAAGTCGAAGAGTCATGTAAAGTTGAAAAGTGATAGGAATTTAAACATTCATGAGGGAATTCCAAGAGTCACAAGGGTTAGTTATACCCCCTTGGCTATATATACCCCTTGATTGTATGAGAAAAGGACTTTTCACCTTGCCTCCTACCAGATAGCCTTGAGAGTCTGTAATCTATTCTTTGAGGAGCGAGGAGTGGCTCCAATGTCCCACTACTAGGACTACTGATGTATGGTGTGCATATGTGTCTTGGATCTTTTTCTTAATTCAGAAGAATTTCTCAGGCCAACACATTTTCATGCATGTTTTGTATCCATTTGTAAGACTATTCTTTAAACTTTTGTAATGCATGCTTGCTTAATCTATACTAAGATAATTGAACTACTTCGGTTATTTTAGTACTCATATTGTTGAAGATGTGTTGTATTGTTTATCACTGTTGTCCCATCCATGTGGACTATTCCGCTGGATGGTGTATGTGTTTAACCTTGAAAATTGGTTTTCATGACTACCACATCTGCTGTGGACTATTTCGCTGGATGCTGGACAGACCCTTGTTTTTATTCACGTGTGTGTCTTCCTAGGTAGGGACTATTCCCTCTCATTAAGAGTCTCACTTTACTCCCCCCTTTTGGCAGTAAGAGAACTAGGACACAGAGTTACATTACACACTCACTAGGCACACTCACCTTGCTTTCTTGAAGTTACAAGCATAACACTCTCATGTGCTGAACAACAAGAGCTAAGGAAAATCTCTAAGATAATGGCAACCAAGCCATCATACTGGATGGGACTCCTACACCAAATGGTGTGAGGTTTATTTGGGACTTCGTATCGGGGAGATTCCTTGAATGTTGGTGGGTCCAACACCATCAACATTTCTGGCACTAGAAGGAGGTCCACCAGTTGTTTATGGCTGAATGTCCCCTCAACCCCATGCATCCATCATCTGATTAAGGCAGTAATATAAACTCCCTCTCTCCCATGCGTAACTTTGAAGTTGGTTACTCCTCACCTCTCAGAACCAAACAAGAAATTTCATATCACCACCTTTGCTCAGTCCGTCCCATCACCCGTCAGTTTGCCAAAGCTATTGGACTGATTCTAGGAGTACACAATCTTCCATCTTTGCATAAGAAGTAAAAGACTACACCCACTAGAGTGGTAGTCTCACTTATTGAAGAAGTAATCCACGCCACTCTTGAAGAGTTGGCTGAAGTTTTCGAGAACGAAGAGGAACCTTCTATTTTCCTACAAGGATAAGAAGTGAACAACACACTCTTGGGCTTAGGTTCTGGTGGTGGTAGCTGAGGGGAAGGCAGTAGAGGAGGCAGAGGCAGAGACAAACCAATAGATTCAGAGGTTGAACCGTCTGATTTAGAAGAAGAGGAGGAGTATGAAGAAGAAGAAAATATGGCTGATCAAAATTTGGAATGGATGACACAGGGCCCATTGGCACTCCACGGTGTCTTGCACAAGATGCCAAGACATGCAGAGAAGTTGTTAATGAAATATGACCCTGACAGAGAAGTGAAGGCAGAAGACCATATATACACGTTCTACCTACATCTATAGACACTTGAGGTACATTACGATGATGTTGCATGTAGACTATTTCCATGTACCTTGGATGGCAGAGCAGCTGTATGGTACCATGACCTTACTATCAACTCCATTCAGAACTGGGGGATGTTTAAGAGAATTTTCCTTGAAAGATTTGTTGATGACAAAACCCCCGCCATGCTATTAAAAGAATTGGGTAGTATTAAGATGGAGTCGAAATAGAAAGTGAAATACTTTAACCAGAGGTTTAACTACATCTTGAACAAGTTCACTGCAGACATTAAAACTCATGACTCCATCATAGTTGACTACTACACATCTGCATTTCCGACCAACATTGCGCGGTTCAGTAAGTGAGCTGTGAAACCAACACTATCCGAAAATTGCCAAGAAGCAATTGATGTGGAGAAGGACCTACATGCTATTGGAGTTATTGTAGATGATTAACCAACGAAGGACTCCAAAGACATGGGCATGAGGTCCCAGGATGCTATGAGTAAGGTGAAGGAAAAAGAAACAATTGAAATTGATACCCTTACTCATCTCCTTAAGTCCTTGACAATTGAAGTAGAAGAAATCAAGAAATGACCAAATGAGATAACAATGAGCAACATACCTTCTGGTTTTGCCTGCAGAAAGAACTCAACATCAGGGAGCAGTGGTAGTCACCTGGTTAAATCCGTGCAGAGTTCAAATGTTGTGGTCCAAATAGAACTACTTGGTAAGGATAACTTCTCTAACTTCAACCATGAAATACACTTAGAGAAGACCCGTGTAGATTGGAACCGAGTCATGGACTTCATGGCTTCAAGGATTAAATAACATTTTAATGCTAGTGAGCAGGTTCATTCGGAAGATGAAGATGACGAAGAAGATGCTACATCCGATGAAGCTCTAAGTTCTGGTTATGTGGTTAACATGTATCAGTGTCTAAACACTGGCCAAAATAAAAAAACCACCGAGAAGGAACCCCCAAAACAAAACGATTGATACAACCTAAGAAGTCAAGGGGATCCTACTATGATTGAGATACTGAAAGAGAATTTTAAGCAACTATTTAGAAAAGTTGAACCACCGGTACCCTCAACACAGAAAACACAAATAAAGTCCAGGAAGACAACTCCAACGAAAGATACGTCCATGAGAAGCTCACTTCAGAACACTCCACCAGACAATACAAACACAAGTCTTCCCCCAGACAACTCGGTGAGTCTTCCCGCTTTGGACTACAATATTGTTGAAGACATGAAGAAGACCCATGTGAACATCTCTATGTACGAATTTTCCAAACTCATGAGTCAACGGTTATTTTGTTGCGTGAAATGGGGCAAACCTCCACAGACAAAGTTGCCTATTCCAGCAAGGGATCAAGTAAGTCTTTTGGATCACTTGCATTTGTACTCAATGCACTTTGTAGAGAAGAAGTGAACTCACTCTGCTCACCATTTTTGTTATCGTTTGAAATATTCAAATTCAATGTGCACAAATGTTTGGTTGACTATGGCGTATCAGTCAACGTCATGCCACTCTCCATTGTTAAACAAATCAATGCGCAATGGAGCAGTATAGCCATGCAGATCATCCAACTTGATCAAACATGTGTACCAGCCATTAGTGAACTCTAGGATGTGATCATCTGGTTATAGTTTGATGTGTTGAAATATGGCAACAAGAATATTCCAATTTAATTTTTCCTTGAATTTAATTGTGAATTAAAATCGAATTTAGTCTTAACAACTATTGAAAATAAATTAATTAATTCACCATGAGTTAATTAGTTTAGAAAATTCAAACATGAAGTCTATGTGAGGACTTGCAATAGTTTCTCCATTAATTAAGGAATTTATCCATCAGTTAAAGAGATAAGGATGAGTTTTATATTGAGTAGTAATTAGCTGGCTCAGTTAATTGAGTCAAGTCCAGTTATATTTGATTTAAACAGTTTGTTTAAATTAAGTAAGTTCAGTTAGTTAATCCATGCTTGCATATAATTGCTATTCTTCATATAACTAAATATTCTCTCATGGATAACTCATGCATGTCAGTTCAGATAGAGACCCAGTTGAGTTCAGATAGTGGGACAGTGTACTATCAGTTGCTAGGATATTTTAGGTGAATATTCCTTGCATGGAGAAGGATTTATTTCCAAGAGAATTACGTGATATAGGAGCTTGGAGGACTTGATTAGTATATATACTTGTCTATACAGTCTATGAGCTTCATTATCTGATTACAGAGAGAGCAGGAAAGCTTTTGAGCTGATTCTTTTTGTAACTTGGAAAGGATTTCCACTTGTATGATAATACAGAGTTGGGGTTTTATGCTTTGGCTTTCCCCTGGTTATATCTTCTGTGTTATGTGTTATTGATTTCTTCTTATCAGTTATATGTGTTCTTATTGATGTTGCTCAATTCAATTAAGCTTCCACTAAATTGTTTGTAGAAGTAGATCAAGTATTTTGCTTTAGTATATTGCATTATCAGGTGATCTACAGGTGGGAATTTCTACATGGTATTAGAGCATAGGTGATCAAGGAAGAACAATATACAAGAAGAGGAGAAGTTTGAAGTTTGTGATTCCTGAATATAGAATTCGAGTTCTTATCACATCTCTATTTCACCTATGGCATTCAGTGGTTTAAGACTTGAATATGCCCTTGATGGCAGTTCAAATTATATAGCTTGGAAGGATCGCATGGAGGTAGTATTAGAAGATAACGGTCTAAAGGACTTCATTGATCAAGATGTCCCCAAGCTGACTGATGCTACTCAATTGGCGGAATGGAAGAAGTGTGTGGCTAGAGCTAGGAGAATCCTTCTGGAGGGAGTTCGAGATCACATAGTCTCGAGTCTCCATGGGAAGGAGACTCTGTTTTCAATGTGGAAAACATTGAGAGATCTATATCAGAATAAAAGTGATCAGAGGAAGCTGGCACTGAAAGATAAGCTTTGAAAAATCAAGTGTGAAAAGGGAGATACAATCTCTACGTTCTTGAACAAGCTTACCACCTGTAGGGATGAGCTTGGAAGTGTCGGGATCGCAATCGATGATAATGACATGGTGAGACTTGCACTTCTCAGTCTTCCTAAGAGCTAGCATAGCTACTAGGACTCAGTTAATGGAAGGGAAAAACTGCCAGATTGGGAAAGACTTTGGTCAGATCTAATGCAGGAGGAGATAAGAAGAAGCACCAGAGATGGATCCTCATCAAAGCAAGAGGATGAGGAAAATCTAGCCTTAGCGAGTAAGGCAAGGAAGGGGAAAGGGAAGGCATCCCAATCCAAACCCGGTTCTTCCCATGGTGGGAAGAAGTTTGACAAATGGAAAGTTAGATGCTTTCAATGTCATGAAGTGGGCCATTATGCTACTAATTGTCCTCAGAAGAAATCCAAGAAGGGTTCCTCAAGGGGATCTGATGGTGATGCACTTGCCTCATAGTTTGAGCTAGATTTCTCTCTTATCACATGCATGGTTTCATCCATGATGGTATGTGTTTGGCACCTGGACAGTGGAGCCACTTTCCACATTTCTGGTGACAAGACTCTCTTCAGTACCTTGGAGGAGAAGTATCTCTAGATGTGGATCGAGATGGGTGAAGATATGTTTGTGTTTTAGAGGGAACATGGAGCTCCACTCACCCTGACTGATGTTAAGTATGTTCCAGGTTTGAAGAAGAATCTTGTGTCCATTGCCTTCATAGAAGATAAAGGCTATGATGTAGTCTTTAGCAAAGGAAAGGTACTCTTGAGGCATATCGGCATTGGACAGACAAAGCAAATAGGGATTTGAGTCAAGAATCTCTATAAGATGGAGGTAGATGATTGTGCTAATTTGAGTTCCAAAGCAGAGATGGTGCAAAGTCAAGATGTTTGGTGAGCTATGGCATAGGAGATTGGGCCACTTACATAATGGAGCCTTGAAGATCATGCAGCAGATTTCTTCCGGATTACCCAAGGAAAAACTTGAGCAGACGAGCACATGCAAAGGTTGTACCTTGGGTAAGTATGTGAAATATTCCTTTCCAGATCGAGACAGTAGAGCTGGAACAATCCTGGAGTGAGTTCACTTAGATGTATGTGGACCATTCTCTACAACCTCCACCACTAAATAGAGGTACTATGTTATTTTTATTGATGATTTTTCTCGTAGATGTTGGATCTACTTTATGCAAAAGAAGGATCAAACATTCTTGAGGTTTTGTGAGTTTGAAGCCTTGGCAGAGAAAGAATCGGGAAAGAAAATAAAAGCCTTGCATAGCGACAATGGTGGAGAGTATGTCTCTCAGCAGTTTAAGGACTTATGTGCTTCAGAAGGAATCAAACAGGAATTGACGGCACCCCATAACCCACAGCAGAATGGGATGGCTGAAAGGAAGAACAGATTGATTGTGGGAGCAGCACGAGTGATGTTGCATGACCAAAGCTACACTTGTGGGCTGAGGCATGAAATACAACAATATGCTTGTAGAACAGAAGTTCGCACCATATACTGGGGATGAAGACACCTATGGAGGCCTATTCTGGGAAGTGACCTGACGTAAGTCACTTCCGTATCTTTGGATCATCAGTTTACTGTCATGTGACCAAATATGCCAGGAAGAAGCTAGACCCAACAGCTGAGTTGGGAATACTTGTGGGGTACACGGATACACCTCACAACTATTGGGTGTACCTGCCTTCCACTCAGAGGACTATGGTATGTAGGGATCTGAAGTTTGACGAGCAGAAAGCCATGCAAGTGTCACTTGAGAGGGAGCTCAAGTTGCATGCAGATGAGGAACCTTCAGTTCCTAAGGATGAGGAGCCTCAGATTGATGCGGAGCAGCCGCATGTAGAGGATCCGAGAGTGGAGACATCCACTCATGCTGATACTTCCAGAGATGGGCGGAAATGCTCAAGGGAAGCTGACAGGTTGATAAAAGATGTGCGGGAGAATGTGGGACAACCATCTTCTCAGCATAGATAGCGGAGGTCATCAGAGCGGTACACTGGTTACATGGCCCTAGTTGGGGAGTGTGTAGATTCTGAACCTTCTTCATTCAAGGAGGCAGTGCAGCAACCAGTGTGGGTTGATGCAATGGTGGAGGAGTATGACTCCATCATGCAGAATTGTGTTTGGGATGTTGTCCCAAGACCTTAGGATAAGTCAATAGTGAGTTTCAGATGGATTTACAAGGTAAAGCAGGCAGCTGATGGCAGTGTTGAGAAACACAAGGCAAGTTTTGTTGCCCGAGGTTTCTCACAGGTCGAGGGGATCGACTACAATGAGAATTTTGTCCTTGTAGCAAGGTACTCATCGATTAGATCGATATTGGCACTATCAGCTTAGATGGGGTGGAAGATCCACCAGATGGATGTGAAGACAACATTCCTCAATGGGACGATTGAGGAGGAGGTGTACATTGAGTAGCCAGAAGGTTTCAAAACCTTCGACAGTGAGTCACATGTGTGCAGACTCAAGAGGGCTCTGTATGGGCTGAAGCAAGCACCCTATGCTTGGTACACCAGGATCGACAACTATTTCACCAGGTTGGGCTTCACCAAGAGTGAAGCAAATGCGAACCTTTACCACATCATGGTAGAAGGTAAGTCATTGATCATTATACTTTATATTGATGATCTGATTTTAACAGGTGATTATCAGCTGATACAGTCTTGCAAGGAGGACCTTGCAAGAGAGGTCGAGATGAAAGATATGGGTCTTATGCACTACTTTCTAGTCATGGAGGTGTGGCAGAGAGATGAAGAAGTTTTTGTATCTCAAGGCAAGTATGCCAATGAGATCCTCAGGCGGTTCCATATGGAGAAGTGCAAACCCATGTAGACTCCTCTAGCTGGGAACTGGAGGAAGGAGTATGCTATTTCAGGTGAGGTAGTAGCTGCTATTGTTTATCGGCAGCTGGTGGGTTCAATTATGTATCTAGTGAACACATGAACTGACTTATGCTTTGTGGTGAACCAGCTGAGTCAAGCTATGGTTCAACGTACCAAGGTTTTTTGGAAGGCAGCTGTGCATCAAACTCTCTGAGAATCCAGTTTTCCATGACAGGTCCAAGCACATAGATATACGGTATCATCATCTTCGATATTGTGTATTAAGGAGGATCATGTTGTTGCTGTATGTTTCGACCGAGGAACAGGACGCAGATATTTTGACAAAGGCATTGTTAAAATGCAAGTTTGAGTTCCATAGAGACAGGATTGGGGTTACTGATAATCCATTTCTTTTTGAGAGGGAGTGTTGAAGATAGCAACAAGAAATGCTAAAAATAGAAAATGCTAAAAATAGCACTGCTATAAATAGTAGTTTCATCTAGTGTTGAACTTAGCTATATTGGATGAAAAGTGAAAGTGCTAAAAATAACATTTCTAAAAATAGCATTTCAGATGGATTCCTATTTTAGTCAATCCTTGGAATAAACATAAGATGTAAAATTCGAATTTGAACTTAACAGTTGTTTGAAAATAAATTAATTAATTCACCATGAGTTAATTAGTTGAGAAAATTCAAACATGAAGTCTATGTGAGGACATGCAACAATTTCTCCATTAATTGAGGAATTTATCCATCAATTAAAGAGATAAGGATGAGTTCTATATTGAGTAGTAATTAGTTGGCTCAGTTAACTGAGTCAAGTCTAGTTATATTTGATTTAAATAGTTTGTTTAAATTAAGTAAGTTCAGTTAGTTAATGCATGCTTGCATATAACTGTTGTTCTTCAGATAACTGAATATTCTCTCATGGATAACTCATGCATGTCAGTTCAGACAGAGACCCAGTTGAGTTCAGATAGTGGGACAATGTACTATCAGTTGCTAGGATATTTTAGGTGAATATTCCTTGCATGGAGAAGGATTTATTTCCAAGAGAATTATGTGATATAGGAGCTTGGAGGACTTGATTAGTATATATACTTGTCTATATAGTCTATGAGCTTCATTATCTGATTACAGAGAGAGCAGGAAAGCTTTTGAGCTGATTCTTTTTGTAACTTGGAAAGGATTTCCACTTGTATGATAATACAAAGTTGGGGTTTTATGCTTTGGATTTCCCTTGGTTATATCTTCTGTGTTATGTGTTATTGATTTCTTCTTATTAGTTATATGTGTTCTTATTGATGTTGCTCAATTCAATTAAGCTTCCGCTAAATTGTTTGTAGAAGTAGATCAAGTATTTTTCTTTAGTATATTGCATTATCAGGTGATATACAGGTGGGAATTTCTACAGGATTCCTTCATCAAAAACTCATGCATGTCTATTCTGAGAAATATCTAGTTGAGATTAAAGTCAAGTACAGTGTAATATCAGTTGCATGTGTTTTCTCATGGAGAAAAATCATGCATGCAGTCAAGGATTTAATCCTTGAGGATTGCACAGTTTTGGAGGTTTTCCACTTGGTAAGAGAAAATCATCCACAAGGAACAACGCAAGGAAATAGGAGCTTGGAGGGTAGAGAGGAAGGCTGGAGAGAAGCCAAGATTGCCTGTGAGCATTTGTGAGGATTGTACTGAGAGATGGCTAGCTGTGAGAGCTAAGGTTTTGTATAATTCATATGTATTTCCACCATGTATGATAATACAATAGTGTGGGGTTTTTATCTGAGGATTTCCCCAAAGTATTTTGATGTGTATTGTGCCATTGATTCTTATTCTTCTGGTTATATTGTTCAACTCGATCTTTAAGCTTCTCCAAATTGATAATAGAAGTAGGTTATAGTATTCTTCTTTGATTTATATTGCATTATCAGGTTAACCTACACAAATTTTCTACATGGTATCAGAGCAGGATTTGTAGATTTTTTCTACATGGTATTGAAGCTGTGAACAATATACTGAGAAGAGAATTCGAAGTTTGAAGTTTGGGGTTGTAGGTGCAAATCGAATTCATATCATACTTCAAGGTTCCCAATGGCGTTCTATGACTTGAGACTCGAGTATGCCTTGGAAGGTAGCTCGAATTACATAACATGGAAAGATAGAATGGAGGTTATATTAGAAGATAATAGCTTGAAGGAATTCATTGATCAAGAATCCCAAAGCTAGCTTCAACTAATGCACAAGAGTTGGCTGAGTGGAAGAAGTGTGTGGTGAAGGCGAGACAAATCATCCTTGAGGGAGTTTGAGACCATATTGTCTCGAGTCTCCATGGGAAGGATACTCCATTTTCAATGTGGACGACATTGTAGGACCTCTACCAGAATAGCAGCGACCAGAGGAAATTGTCACTCAAGGATAAGGTTCGAAGAATCAAGATGGAGAAGGGCGATACTATTTCCATATATTTGAACAAGCTCACCACCTATAGGGATGAGCTTGGAAGTGTGGGAATAACTACTTCTGATGATGATATGGTGAGTCTCTCTCTCCTTGGCCTTCCAAAGAGTTGGAATAGCTACCAGGACTCTGTGAATGGAAGGGAGAAACTGTCGAATTGGGAACGACTGTGGTTAGATCTTATGCAAGAAGAGATCAGGAGGAGAACATGAGTTGGTTCTTCATCCAAGAATGATGATGAAGAAAATATGGCCTTAGCAAGTAACGCAAGGAAAGGGAAGGGGAAGGCTTCCCATTTAAAATCGAATTCTTCTTATGGAGGGAAGAAGGGTGGCATGTCTATAGTAAGATGCTTTAATTATCACAAGATGGAACATTATACGACTAATTTCCCATTGAAGAAGTCTAAGGAGGGATCCTAGAAAGGATCAGAAGGTGAGGTATTAGCCTCTCACTTCGAAATGGACTTTACCCTCATCGCATGCATGGTGTCATCGATGAGGGGTTGTGTCTGGTATCTTGACAGTGGAGCCTCATTCCACATGACTGGTGATAAAAATTTATTTAGTGCCTTGGAGGAGAAAGACCTCAAGATGCGCATAGATATGGGTGACGACGGAAGGTATAGCGTTTCAGGAGTGGGCACGATTGCTTTTCAGAGGGAGCATGGAGCTTCTCTCACCTTGACAGATGTGATGTATGTGCTTGGACTAAAGAAGAACGTGGTATTGGTCGCAATGTTGGAGGAAAAAGGCTACGATGTTGTGTTTAGTAAAGGAAAGGAGTTCCTAAGACACATAGCCATGGGTCAGACTAAGAGAATAGATTCAGGTGAAGAATCTCTATAAAATAAAGGTAGATGATTGTGAAACATTGAGTACGAAAGTAGAATTGGTGCAAAGCCAAGACATTGGCAAGTTGTGGCATAGGTGGTTGGGCCATTTGCATCGTGGGGCTTTGAAGATAATGCAACAGATCTCTACAGGACTTCCCAAAGGTAAACTTGAGCAAGTTTACACATGCAAAGGTTGTACCTTGGGAAAGTACACCAAGTCTTCCTTTCATGATCGAGACAGTCGAGCAGAGGCTATCTTAGAGCAAGTTCAAACTGATTTGTGTGGACCATTCTCAATGGCATCCATAGCAAAGCAAAGGTATTATGTTATTTTCACTGATCACTATTCTCGTAAATGCTATATTTATTTCATGCAGAAGAAGGACCCAACTTTCACAAAGTTTTGTGAGTTCAAAGCTTTGGTTGAGAAAGAGTTAGGGAAGAACATCAAGGCCTTGAGAAGCGACAACGGTGGAGAATATGTCTCTCAAGAGTTTGAGGACTTTTGTGCAGTGGAAGGAATTAAATGAGAGTTGATGGTACCTCATTACCCACAACAGAATGTGGTGGCCAAGAGGAAGAGCAAAACTATTGTAGGGGAAACACAGGCAATGCTGCATGACCAAGGCCTACCACTTCACTTGTGGGCTAAGGCATGCAACAGAGTAGTCTATTTGCAGAATAGAAGCCTGCATCGCATTGTTGGGATGAAGACACTAGCAGAAGGTCTCTCCAGTAAGAGACCAGATGTAGGTCACTTCAGGATATTTGGCTCATCCGTACATTTCCATGTGACAAAGGATGCATGGAAGAAGCTTGAGCCAACAACAGAGTTGGGGATATTTGTGGGGTACACTGATACACCTCACAACTATTGGGTGTACTTGCCTACTAGTCAGAGGACAGTGGTTCGTAGAGATCTCAAGTTTGATGAGCAGAAGGCCATGCGAGTTTCCCTTGAGAGGGAGCTTCAACTACAGGCCGTGGAGGAACTGTTGGTTCCTAAGGAGGAGGAGCCTTAGATTGATGTGGAGCAGTCGCATGCAGAGGTTCTAGGAGTGGAGACATCCACTCAAGTAGAGTCTTCCAGAGATGGACAAAAGTGCACAAGAGAAGTTGACAAATTGTTGGAAGATGGAGAGAGAATGTGGGAGCACCATCTTCTCAGCGCAGACAGAGGGGTCACCTGAGAGGTACACTGGATACATGGCCCTTGCTAGGAATGTGTTGAGACCAAGGCATCTTCCTTTGAGGAAGCAGTGCAACAACCGATTTGGGTTGATGCTATGGTGGAGGAGTATGACTCCATAGTTCGTAACAATGTTTGGGATGTGGTTCCGAGAATAGAGAACAAGTCAGTTGTGAGTTCTTGTTGGATTTATAAGGTAAACCAAGCTATTGATGGTAGTGTGGAGAAGAATAAGGAAAGATTTGTTTCCTGTGGCTTTTCACAGGTCGAGGGGCTTGTGTAGAAATTTCCACTGTAGATCAATAGATTATGCAATATACTAAAACACAATAAAAGATCTACTTCTACAACACTTTGCGGAAGGTTAATTGAATTGAGAAAGATCAAGAGAAAACATATAATTGAGAATGAGAAATCAATCACACATAACACAGAAGAAATAACCCGAGGAAAGCCTCAGCCTAAAACCCCAATCTTTATATTATCATACAAGTGGAAATCTTGTTCAAGTTACAAAAAGAATCAACTCTCAAGCTATCCTGATCTCTCTACAATCAAACAATACTACTCATAGGCAGTCAAAGGCTCTCACAACCTTCTACTCTGCCCTCCAAGCCTCCTATTTCCTTGCGCAGTTTTTCCTGGGGTCTAGTGCTTCCACTTGTGTGAATTCCCACCTCACACAACTCACTTGGCTCAGAAATAACTGCACAAACCTGAAGGAGATAAATCCTTCTGCATGGATGAGTTTCCTTTATAGGAAAAATTCGTCCAACTGATAGTACACTTCCCTCCTCTGATCTCAACTGTGTCTCTGACTGAATTGACATGCTTGAGTTATTTATGAGAGAATATTCAGTTATCTGAAGTGCAGCAGTTGCATGCAAGCATTAACTAAATGAACTTACCTTAATTCAACAAATTGTTTGAATTAATCTAACTGGACTTGACTCAGTTAACTGAACCAACTAATTACAACTCAATATTACAACTCATCCTTATATCTTTAACTGATGGATAAATTCCTCAATTAATGGAGAAACTATTGCATGTCTCCACATAGACTTCATGTTTGATTTTCCTTAACTAATTAACTCAAGATGAATTAATTAATTATTTTACAAATAGCTGTTAAGATCAAATTCGAATTTTACTTCTCTATTTTAGTTTAGGGACTAACTAAAGTAGGAATCCATCCCGAACTGCTATTTTCAGCAATGCTATTTATAGCACTTCCATTTTACATTTCTTGTTGCTATGTCCAACACTGGTAACCAAATTGTTATTTATAACAATGCTATTTTTATCACTTCTTGTTGCCATTTTCAACACTCCCTCTCAACAAGAAAGACATTCAACTTGAACCCAATCCTAAACCTTTGGAATGTTCTGCATGCAACACTTCTCCTAAGTGTTATTGCTCCAACAACTCTAGAAACAAAAAAATCTCCCAACTAACCTCTCTTTTGGGCTAGAAACATCATCTGATGCTGAAGCTCCATCTGCCGCTGACAAGTTCTCCCTCTCTAACCTTTGAGCTACTGCAACACTCCATGCATCTTGCACCGTTGCACACCTCTCTGTGCCATCCTGCATTGGTGCAACATTCCTGTGCCTCTCGCATTGTTGCAGCCTGCTAGCTCTGCACTATCTTGGGATTCCTCCAATGTAGCTCTCTCTGTCGCTCCATCGCGTCTATCTCTACCCACTTAGCCAGTCCTGCTACTCCTCATTGGGGCTCCTATAGAAAGGTCTAATCAAAGAGGTTTTGGTACCTCAATGATCCTGCCCCTATTCCAACTTTCTTAGGGCTATCACTCCACATCACCACACCTCCATCCTGGAGGTATGGATGCATGTGATCCCTCTGCCCACTTGGCTTGAAATTTCCCCCTACTAGAGGTCTCTGCATGAGTATATGTCTCTACTCGATCTCCTCTCAACTTCTCTAGTTGTGGCTGCTCCACAACCTCCTAAAGCTGCTTCACCAATTATGGCTCCTGCTGCAATTGTCTGAGACTTCTTCTAGTGCTGCATGTTGAGAGGTAATGTACTCTCCTTCTCAACCACCAAGTATCCATCAGTTGCCTTTCTCTTCAAGGCTTTGCATGCATCTTGAATCTCAAGAGCATACATGTTCTTGACTCGTGAACCGATCTGCTTCACCTGTCTAGTGGTGATGTGTCAAAGGAAAACCTTTCCCTTACTAAAGACTACATCATAGCCCTTGTCTTCTAGCATGGCGATCAACACCAAATTTTTCCTTAGTCCTAGTACATACTTGACATCGGTCAAGGTAATGCGAGCTTCATGCTCCCTCAGAGAAACAACCGTGCCTACACCGGAGACACTATAATTTTCATCATTACCCATCAGTATGAGTATCTGGAGATCTTTCTCCTCCAAGGTTCTGAATAAACTCTTGTTGCCGGTCATGTGGAATGAAGATCCACTGTCAAGAAACCAACCACTTCCCACCATGGATGAAACCATGCATGCGAAAAGTGTGAAATCAAACTCGAACTATGAGGCTAGTGCCTCACCTTCTGATCCTTCCACAGATCCCTTCTTGGATTTCCTTAGTGGACAATTTGTAGCAAAATGGTCCACTTCATGACAACAAAAGCATCACACTTTCGATTTGTCAAACTTCTTCCCACCATGGAAAGAACTGGATTTGGGATGAGAATCCTTCTCCTTCCCTTTCTTTGCCTTACTCACCAAGGCGCATTTTTCTTCATCTTCCTTGGATGAAGAACCATCTCTAGTGCTTCTTCTTATCTCCTCCTACATTAGATCCGACCAAAGTCGTTTCCAATCTGGAAGTTTCTCTCTTCCATTAAGTGAGTCTTGGTAGCTATGCCAGCTCTTAAGAAGACCGAGGAGTGCAAGACTCACCATGTCATCATCGGCTGTCGTGATCCCTACACTTCCAAGCTCATCCTTGCAGGTGGTGAGCTTGTTCAGATATGTAGAGATCATGTCGCCCTTTTCACACTTGATCTTATGAAGGTCGTCTTTCAGCGCCAGCTTCCTATGATTGCTGTTGTTTTGATATAAATCTTTCAATGTTTTCCACACGGAAAACGGAGTCTCCTTCCCATGGAGGCTCGAGACAATGTGGTCTCAAACTCCCTCCAGGAGGATTCTCCTTGCTCTAGCCACACATATCTTCCATTTCGCTAGTTGAGTAGCATCAGTCGGCTTGGGGACTTCTTGATCAATGAAGTCCTTTAGACCTTTATCCTCTAATACTGTCTCCATGTGGTCCTTCCAGGCTATATAATTCGAGCTTCCATCAAGGGCATATAAAGTCTTAAACCGCTGAACGCCATTGGTGAAATTGAGATGTGATAAGAATTCGATTTCTATATTCAGGAACCACAAACTTTGAAATTCTCCTTCTAGTATATTGTTCTTCACCTTGATCACCTTTGCTCCGATACATGTAGAAATTCCCATTGTAGATCAACAGATTATGCAATATACTAAAACACAATACAAGATCTACTTCTACAACACTTTGTGGAAGCTTAATCGAATTGAGCAATATCAAGAGAACACATATAACTGAGAATGAGAAATCAATCACACATAACACACAAGAAATAACCCAGGGAAAGCCTCAGCCTAAAACCCCAATCTTTGTATTATCATACAAATGGAAATCTTGTTCAAGTTACAAAAAGAATCAGCTCTCAAGCTATCCTACTCTCTCTGCAATCAAACAATACCGCTCATAGACAGTCAAAGACTCTCACAACCTTCTCATCTACCCTCCAAGCCTCCTATTTCCTTGCGAAGTTTTTCCTGGGGTCCAATGCTTCCACTTGTGTGAATTCCCACCTCACATAGCTCCCTTGGCAGAAATAATTGCACAAACCTAAAGGAGATAAATCCTTCTGCATGGATGAGTTTCCTTTATAGGAAAAATTCATCCAACTAATAGTACACTATCCCTCCTCTGATCTCAACTGGGTCTCTGACTAAACTAACATGCATGAGTTATTTATGAGAGAATATTTAGTTATCTGAAGTGTAGCAGTTACATGCATGCAAGCATTAACTAATTGAACTTACATTAATTCAACAAAATGTTTGAATTAATCTAACTGGACTTGACTCAGTTAACTAAGCCAAATAATTACAAATCAATATTACAACTCATCCTTATCTCTTTAACTGATGGATAAATTCCTCAATCAATGGAGAAATTTTTGCATGTCTCCAGATAGACTTCATGTTTGATTTTCCTTAACTAATTAACTCAAGATGAATCAATTAATTATTTTACAAACAACTGCTAAGATCAAATTCGAATTTTACTTCTCTATTTTAGTTCAGGGACTAACTAAAATAGGAGTCCATCCCGAACTACTATTTTTAGCAATGCTATTTATAGCACTTCCATTTTTCATTCCTTGCTACTATGTCCAACACTGGTACCCAAACTGCTATTTATAGCAGTGCTAGTTTTAGCATTTATTGCTGCCATTTTCAACAGATTGACTATGATTTGACTTTTGCTCCTGGCGTAAGGTATTCATATATCAAATATATGTTGGCACTATTAGCATAGATGGGTTGGAAGATCCATTAGATGGATGTGAAGACTATATTCCTCAATGGCTAGATTGAGGAAGAGGTGTACATAGAGCAACTGGAAGGTTTTGAGACCTTCAATCGTGAGTCACATGTGTGCTAACTCAAGAGAGCGTTGTACGGGCTGAAGCAAGAACCTCGTGCTTGGTACACCAGGATAGACAACTACTTCACCGGGTTGGGCTTCACAAAGAGTGAAGCAGATGCGAACCTGTACCACATCATGGTGAAAGGTAAGCTGTTGATCATTGTACCTTATGTTGATGATCTCATATTGACTGGTGATGATCAGTTGATTGTGTCTTGTAAGGATGACCTTGCAAGAGAATTCGAGATGAAATACATGGGTCTCATGCATTACTTCCTTAGCATGGAAGTGTGGTAGAAGGATGGGGAGTTGTTTGTGTCTCAGGGAAAGTATGCCAACGAGATACTCAGGAGATTCCACATGGAGAAGTGCAAGCCCATGCAGACTCCTCTAGCAGGTAACTAGAGGAAGGAGGATGCTACTTCAAGAGAAGTGGTAGAGGCTACTGTGTACAGGCAGCTTGTGGGTTCACTGATGTACTTAGTGAACACATGACCAGATTTGTGCTATGCGGTGAACCAGCTGAGTCAAGCGATGGTTCAGCCTACCAAGATGTTTTGGAAGGCGGCAAAGCATGTATTGAGATACCTTAGAGGCACATCTGAGTATGGATTATGGTACATACGAACAAAGGAAGTGAAGCTACAAGGCTTCACTAATGCAGATTGGGCAAGGAGTCCATCAGATCAGAAGAGCACATCAGGAGGAACTTTCAACCTTGGGTCAGTGACAGTTTATTGGTACAGTAGGAAACAGAGGTCGGTTACACTTAGCTTGACAAAGGCATAATACATGGCTCCAAGTCAGGCAACATGTGAGGCCATTTGGATGCGGAAAATCCTAGTTGGTTTGTTTGATCAGAGGATGGATCCAACTGTGATCTATTGTGATAATGAGAGTTGTATCAAAATCTTTGAGAATTAAGTATTTCATGATAGGTCCAAGCACATCGACATCCGGTATCATCATCTCAGAGACTGTTTAGCGAGGAGGATCAAGTTGTTGCAGTATATTTCGACAGAGTTGCAAGATGCTGAAATTTTGACAAAGGCATTGTCAAAGTGTAAATTCGAGTTCCATAGAGACAGCATCGGGGTGGTAGATAATCCCTTTCTTGTTGAGTTGGAGTGTTGAAATATGGAAACAAGAATATTCCAATTTAATTTTTCCTTGAATTAAATTGTGAATTAAAATCAAATTTAGTCTTAACAACTACTTGGAAATAACTAATTAATTTATTTTAAATTAATTAGTTGGAGAAATTCAAGTTAGAAGTCTTTTTGAAGTCATGCAAGAGTTATCCCTTAAATTAATGAGATAAGATTGAGTTATATTTGAGTTGTAATTAGTTAACTCAGTTTACTGAGTTAAGTCCAGTTAAATTAGTTCCAAACTGTTTGAGGAACTAATAGTGAGTTAACAGTTAGTTGATGCATGCATGCACTCAACTAGTGCTACTCCAGTTAACTAAAGATTCCCTCATCAGAAACTCATGCATGTATGTTATGAGAAAGACCCAGTTGAGATTAAAGTCAAGGACAACGTACTATTAGTTGCATGCATTTTCTCATGGATAAAACTCATGCATGAAGTCAAGGATTTAATCCTTGAGGATTGCGCAGTTTTGGAGGTTTTCCACTTGGCAAGAGAAAATCATCCACAAGGAACAAACAAGGAAATAGAAGCTTGGAGGGAAGAGAGGAAGGCTAGAGAGAAGCCAAGATTGTCTGTGAGCATCTATGAGGATTGTACTAAGAGCTGGCTAGCTGTGAGAGCTAAGGCTTTGTATAATTCCTATGTATTTCCACCATGTATGATAATACAATACTGTGGGGTTTTTATCTGAGGATTTCCCCAAAGTATTTTCATGCGTATTATTCCATTGATTCTTCTTCTTCTAGTTATATTGTTCATCTCAACCTTTAAGCTTTCGCAAATTGATAGTAGAAGTAGGTTATAGTATTCTTCTTTGATTTATATTTCATTATCGGGTTCACCTACACAGATTTTCTACATGACAGAAGAGTTCACCAGTGCATCAACATTGTGATAGTGGACATCGCAGAAGCATATGGCTAACTTCTCAACAGAGATTGGTCTATTGAAGAAAAGTGTAACTAGGTTTGGTATTTATCAATGTAATTTAGATCTTTGAACTTGTCAAGAAAAATAAATATTATTTTTGTAAAATATATGAATGAGTTTCTTATTCATTCCATAGGTCTAGGAAAGTCAAAGAGTCAAAATCATGTTAAAAATCTCTTCTTTGGCATTTATGTAATGTACATGGTCAACCTAGTGTTAATTAGCCCTCTAAGACAAGCACCATCCTCCAATGAAGAAGTCTACCTGCAAAAATGATGTGAAAGTTAGCCAAGTCGACCTATAGATGACAAGTCAACTTAGAGAATAAGTCACAATGATTCACCATGACATGTCAACTTACATAGGTGGGTCAAACCACTATAAATTGGCATGTGAACTCAGAGTCAAAGAAAGAAGAATTTAGATACATTTCTGAAGCTTTGATGACACAGTAGATAAAGAAATCTCGCATGAAGACAAGGTTACAATGCTTCGATGGAAGAAGGATTCTATGATCTTCGATGGGTATAACAGTATCATGCAAACATGATCTCAACACTCTGTCTCGATGAAGGAGGAACACACTCTGTCTCGACAAACTTATCTCCATGTAAATGCTATCTTGCCATCCCTTTCTCAATGATCTGTCTTGGTAGATGCTTTATCTCCTCCACGACAATAATAATCTCAGCATCGAAGTCACTGCAAACCTCTGATAAAGGATCATGTGAAATATGAGTCTCTGTCTCTTGATAGCTGTGAAACACACTCTTGCAAATTTAGAATGCGGTCATAATTGAACGCAGTGTCTACCTCAATACACATTCATGATATAACAATGATGATCTTGAAGACATATAGACAAAACATAATTATAAAGTCTAAGATCTCAGTCATATGTTCACAGTCTTGACATATTAAATGAAGTCATGATCTTGGTGAAAACATACTCTGTTTCGACATATGGAACGAAGTCATGATCTCAGTGCAAGCATACTTTGTCTCGACATATTGAAGATGAACTAAATGAAGTCATAATCTCGGTGCTAGTATTTATCATGAAAGAATCTTGATGTAGTTGTCATAGATATATTTATATATATCTCAATATCAAGATTTCTTAATATTAATGATGATTTCAGAACAAGAAAAATATCTCAGTAAAGATGTGAACAAAAGAACAGCAGTAATGACCTGGTTATGAATATCTCAGTAAAGGTGCAACAATGGTGTTGCAGCAGTAACAAAGATCTCAATGGTGTAGTGAAAATGAAGATCTCAATAGCAGCTAAGAAAAGGATGGATGTCTTGGTCTTGGAGAGGCTCAACTAGGTCTAGGGTCATGGTCATGTTCATCAATTGGAATCTCTATAAGAAGAATTATGTGTGGGTTTTCCTCTCCAAGAGGGAGAGGTTTTGGCCCTGGCAGAATGGCAACCTCTTGTGTCCTTGTCTCTTTGTTTTGGTATCTATTTGATGAAATAAGAAACACACACTCTAATCAAGTCATATAAGAATCTCATTAACTAAATGTGCCCTAGATTCTTCAACATGTTCTAACAAGTTGCAAGGATATTTTGCTACAAACTAGTCACACTTATGGCTTCCATATCAGGGAAAAAATGACTAGATTCGAGTGTTGTCTGAGAGGTATATGACACACAATGTTACTCCCTTGGACGGTTAGAATTCATTGTTGGATTTCACATATTTTTTTTTCGGAAATTTCTTTCTAGAAACACAACTGGGTTGCTATTTTGCACAACCAAGCTACACCCCTCCATATACACAGTTGGGTCTCCTTCCTTGCCCAACTGGTGAAAATGAAACTTGTACAATACTTTGTAACAATAGTAGTAGTAGTAGTGTTAGCGGTTATAGCGTGGAAAGTGGTCCTTGTACAAATGACTTGTGGACCTTGCATTTTGATGGATCAAAAACATAGGATGGCTTTGGATCCAGGTGTGTTTTGATCGACCCAAGGAAAAGAAAACATTTAGTGTCCATCCGCTTAGATTTCGAGTGCACAAACAACATTGCTAACTATGAATTACTCGTCTTGGGTTTGCACAAAGCCCTTAGCCTCAATGTCATTATGGTCAAAGTGGTAGGTGATTCATAGATTGTGGTACGACATGTACCTAACACCATACACTATGTCTCATGTCATCTTAAAGGTTACCAGCAAGAGGTATGGCGGATTATTTCTATTTTTCAAGCTTTTAATATCATATCTATACCAAGAATGTGCAATGTAGCTACAGATTCCCTGGAAAATGCAGTTGCTAGGATGACACCGCTTAGGGATAGATTTACTATTGAAATATTGTATAAGCCATCTATCCCCGACAACATAACTAATTTCATGTTTTTGATGATGATGAACATATACTTCATTTTATGGAAAATGCTGACGTTTTGAAAGACGTAGCCATAGATGAAGATGTGGGCGAGAAATCTCTTCAAGAAAAACCTGATGACAACAAAGGAAACCCCATCCCCAAGGGTGTGGCTTCACTTGAGAAACTCTATGGCTTGCATAACAGCTTAAAAGGGCCCAAGAACACCAAAACCCATAGATCCGCACTGATGAATGAACATATCAACTTGGGAACATAAAGAGATCATAAGTTTGTAAATCTTAGTACATGTTGCACACTAGAGGAGCAACAGGCCTTTGTCCACATGTTCAGACAATGTCATGATTTATTTGTGTGGACATACGATGATTTGAAAACATTTGATACACAAATAATCCAACACATCATTCCAACAAAAGAAGAGGTCAAGCCGTTTTAGTAGGAGCTCAGAAAGTCCATCCATCACTTGAACCGCTCATACAGAAAGAATTGACTAAGTTGTTGGATGCTTGGATCATATACAAGGTTCGTCATTCTACTCGAGTTTCGAATTTAGTTCCTATAAGGAAGAAGTCCGGGTATATCTGCCAATGCATAGATTTCTGAAATATTAATAGGGCCTTAGACAAAGAAAAATACCCTGTGTCGTCTATGGATCATATCTTGCAGACAATATCTGGAGTCGAAATGTTTCTCTCCTTGATGATGTTTTGTATATAACCAGGTTCTGGTAGCAGAACCTGATAGACTAAAGACTACCTCCCGTACCAAGTGGGGTACATTCACTTACAGAAGAATGCCATTTGGGCTTGTAAACAGAGGTGCAATATTTTAGCACGCTATGGAAATCACTTTCTATGGGCTCATTGGAAAGAGCGTGGTGGTCTACCTTAATATATGGCTCTTTGACTTGGGATATAGCAGAGTTGGCATAAGTGGATGATTTCAGGGAATTGGTATACCTGTGGGAACAAGTATTTAGGTAAATTAGACTCCCATAACTGAATATCATCACTGTAGTTGAGGAATTTGTCTTTACTCCAGCAGTGGAGTTTCAATAAATGGCTAGGGGAGGTTGTGTCTTTGATCTGGAAATATTTGTCGGCCAATGGGAGGTGGTCAATATCCAGGTGAGGAGTTTGTAGGGGTTTTTCTTTCAGAATTCTTTGGGAAGCCATAGTTTTGTTTATTTTATTGAATTAATCACTATCTAGCTTAAGGAGTAGGGTTAGGACCTCTATAATAGTGCGAAAGGTGAATACAGTCTGAAAAAAGGGGTTTTTGGATGCATAGTGGCTTTCTTTAGTTTGGCAAGGCTTTTAATTAGTTCAATTGATTAACCTATTATAAATATTATGCAGAGCTTAAGTACAGGGCCTTTTGGTACTTTTAGGATTACCTGGAAAACAAAGATTTGGTATGTAGTTAGGGTTTTGTGGGAGCAGCGGAGGTTTTCTGAGGCTTCAATAGTCTTTATGCTGCTTCAAATTGGAGTCTACAACATCTTCTGGTCGTAAATAGGTTAAAACAGCTGAGCAAAGTTTCTGGGCTTTAGAATTGGTTGGCAGAGGTTATTTGCAACAGAAAAAACAATGAAAAGAATAGAAAGGGTGGCTTTTTTGGTTTTAACCAACAATGGTTAACCTTTGGGCATGGGGTTAATGTTTGAACATTAGGTGGTTTCATCTTATGTGTGGAGGTGGTATTATGGTTCATCGCACCACTTTTGAATGGTAGGTGGTATTTTTTCAGAGGACATGATATAATGTGGGGTTGCCACATAGAAAAAGGGTGATCAGGTAAAACCACGAATCTTGTGTGCTTTTGGGATGTTAAAGATCAGATTTGGGAGTGCACGATATGGGATGAGGGCCATTGGATCTGGAGGTGGGTGATCGGAGGGTTATCACGTGGTAGAGTTGTGATGGATTAGTCGGGGTGTGGGGTCGGGTTTAATTTAAATACATGGGGCAGTGATATATGCGGTGGGAATTAACATAAAAGTGAGGACCATGGGTTATAGGGTGGAGGGTTATAACCCATATGCGAAGGTTTTTTGGGATCGGGGATATAATATAGTGGGAGGGTGAAATATATAAAGCGGGAGTAATTGTATAGAAACTATAGGTTAAAATAATATAAAGGGTTTGGGGAATACAAGAGTGGATGTTAGAAAAATATTTGGGATGAGTTAAAAGGGTATCGGGGAGGGTTTTTCAATGGGGCTCGATACATTTAACTTTTTAAACTTAGGATACAGGGGTTTTAGTGGGTTTACAAGGGAAAATGAGATAAAATAAGGGAAAAGGTAAAATGAAGGGGAAGGAATGTTTTTGCAAGGGGAAATGAAGAGGGAAGGGTCCTTTGGAATCAAGAAGGGAAAAATATTAGGGAATGAAAAGTAATGAAGGGGAAATGAAGAAGAATTAATAAATTAGACATGTAGGGGTTTAGTGAAATGAGGGGAAATTAGTGAATGAGCTTTAGTATTCAGGCCTAAAATTATATATAACTTTTAGGGTAAATACCCCAAAGTAATATATGACTTTTGTGAATGTCCTCTTTCTTTGATAATTCCTCCTGCACATGAAACATAGGATTAAGCATGATGAAGGTGCATTTGAGCTAGCAACCTTATGCATTCCAAAACCTCTTTTACCTACCCTTTATTTACCCTAGCATTTTATATTCATTCATTGGGTGCATTTGAGCTTGGTGACCCTTTATTTCTTTTTCTTTGATAAGAAAACTATCTAATTCTACTCTTATAACTTCCAATGGCTCATATTAAAATATTGAGCTCATTATTATTCTCTACCTAACTACTGATCTTCCAAGATTAAACAATTTGGCTAGATCATTATTCTCTATATATTAGCATGAAATTTAAAGCATGAATGAATCAAGATTAAACTATTTGACCATCATGGATTGTGGCATTTTTGACAAGTTGCACACAATCTTATTTTGCAAAGCAAAGAAAAAAGTAGTGGAATTTGAATTTTCATCACTTTCAGAATCTATTTTTGATCTCTTTTTGGTGGGGTTCATATTTTATTTTCCTTTTTTATCCTTTTCTTTTAGTCCTTTGATTTTTCTTTCAGGACTTACCCTATTTATGTTTTTTATTTTTAATATGGGAAAACATTTTACAGAAAGCAAAATTATGTACAATATTACAAAACTAATCATAGTCGATCCAAAATTATGAATCCTATTATTATAGGACCCTAACACCTCCAAAAGTTGGAACTAGTTTAACTGAAAACAACTTAAGATAACTGATCTTTATTGCTACAAATTAGCAATCACACATGCAGAACTAAACTCTAACTCCTCCAACTAGAATTAAGTTTCTTAACTGAGTGACAAGAGCCATGTCACCTTAGTTAACTCCTCCAAGTTTTCTACTGATGTGGAATTTCGAATTTCCTCAATTTAATCAAGGAAAAACCAAATTGAGAATCTCTTGCTGCATTTTTCAACATAATAACAAAAAATATCGGTTTAACATTTATTTCTTGTTACAACTAATGATCCACCCCTCTTGTCACAACCTCTACAACATCATGAGTACACGACCAGACCATCAAACATAAATAAAAATAAAAAAGAAATGTTTTTACTAGTTATATCATTAGAAACATCATGTACCATATTATGAAAACATATTTTTGATGATAATTTTTTTTGAGATAAAGTATTTTGTGTCTGTGATTAATGAATGAATGAATGTTATATGGTAATGAATAATTCTTATATGTTTCTTTATGTACACCTTTTTTCACATTATGTAAATATACTTTTTACGATAAAATTTATTGAGATGAAATATTTTGTGGATTTACAAATGAATGAATGAATGAATGTTTTCTATTTGTTTTTTATGTATCGTAATGTCTTGATATTAAATATTTCCTATATAGTATATAGATTTGGTTACTGGAAATTGAGAGTGATGTGAGGGGGGTAGGGGCCATGAGAGTTTCCATCTTCACGTGGTTGGTCTTGTTCAGTGGAGAATAAATTAGTATTTGGATAATCTTGGAGCAAAACACCCTCGATCAAACATAGCAACAACAATGTCAATGTTGACTTCATTGCTTCTTCATTGAGTGGAGGGAGGTTTGCTCCAAGATTAAACTACTCTAACAATTTATTCTCAAAACTAAGAGGAGCTCATTCATGTATTCATGCACTCAATTCCTTTTAATTATTATTTATTCATGCAATTGAATTTAATATTTGGTCATATTTAATCTAAGTTTGTCTCATTGATCTCATGAATATGTGTAGGAAAACTAGTATCAATTCGGATGTTGAAGTGTAACAAATATCTAAAGAAAATAGCTCAAAATGGTAAGGGTTTAGGTGAGACAACAAATTTATTTGATATTTGTGTTGTATGTCTTGGCCAAGTGGGATTTACATAAAATTTTATAAGAAATAAGAAACTTTTCCATGAAAAAAATTCATGTGGTATTTGTCTCTCTTTGACCATTGTGTTTGTATTTGAGTAAAAGACCACAAACTCTCATTTTTCATGTAGGGAAGTAAGAGAAAATCTTACTCTATTGATTGGGCATAAGGCATGGGTATGATTTTTCTTCTATTTTATTAATTATTTATCTTATCTAACTTCTTATCCTTCTTTCGTTTTGCAAGTAATTTCATTTGCATATCTGGATTTGAAATATTAACTAGGGTTGGAGTTATATACACGAAAAAATATCATCAAAGTAGTGCTCAAATTTATTCCACCAAGTGCTTGGCTATTGGGAGCATGATTTAGTTTTGCGATGCATTTGATTTCAATCAATTTTTTATTTCTACATTGCAAATATTCTAATACCATAGACCCAAATTCTTCTTATCAACTTCAAATGAGACTTCCAAGACCATAGAACCAAATACCAACACACCATGATCATATCAACCACCCAACCAAGATATCTACTTCATCAAAGTCAACTACTATCTTCTTCTCCTTTAGAACTGTGGAGACCCTAGATAATTCACACTTCAAAGGAGAGTGACATTGTTTTACTATCACACTAGAATTCCTAGACTTAACAAGAGGCTCTATAAAGATGTCAGTAACTTGCTCATTTAACCTTACATGATGGAGTTTGATTACTCCCCATTGTACCATATTCAAATAAAGTGGTACCTAATATCAATATGCTTGGAGCAGTTGTGGAACACAGATTCTATGAAAGGTGAATCCCACTCTAATTATCACAATATACACTGGTGGTTTCCAACACATGCTCAAATAGATCACTAAAGAGCTTCCTCAACCAAATGGCTTCACAATAGCCTCAACGATGCTCCCATAACAACATAAATTTGTCTTTCACCCATGAAATAGAAGTGGATTCCAAGAGATATAACACCTAGATTTGATCCTTCCATCCACCATACTTCCATCCCAGCCAACATCAGAATATCCATGGAATCTTAGATACCCAATACTGTACCTAAAAACATAGTTAATTTTATCATAAAGATATCTCAAAAAGCAACAATCCAATGAATGAGGCTTAACCATAAATTGAATCAATTAATTCATAGCAAGTAATTTATCCAGTTGGGCGTTTGCCAAGAATACCAAGGCCCCCACAAGTTGTCTATATCCAGAACAACAATTTTTCCATTATTATTATTATTATTTTATTTTATTTTTAATTTTATTTATTTATTTAAGTCAACTTCCTCTTACCTCGATAAATGAGAGGGTCAACATCTAGTAAACGAATATCATCAATAGTTTCATCTTCACAAACCAATCATCATAGCTCGATCATAACTCCCTTTGAATATTGGGAAAGTGACCTTGCCAGACATGACCACTGAGCTATCTACAACATGCTACATTTTCTATCACTCCATGTGCCAAATATATCCAATCATAATCATATAAATTCCATGCATCTTCTCAGGTAGCAAAGATATATCGAATCATCAGAGTTAACATCAGAGTCATCAAATCATAATGAGCTATCATGTCTTGCCTTCATCAACATCCTTTTGTCATGGAATTCCTTCATGTAATAAACATCAAGCTATTATTTTAAGGATTCTATAGCTCCCTTTGAAGTCTTACTTTAGTTGGTCATCTAGCCTTCATCAATCTGCTCCTCATTCAAAAGATGAGATTCTATCATGCTGCAACTATATCAACAAACTTCTAGGAATCTTGCTTCAAATCAGAGAGAAAAACTCTGAAATATCATCATGGTCCTTCTTCACCCAGAGTGAAGAAATCCTCCCATGAGATTATCCAAATCCAGTTGATTTATTTCTCCATTGCTAGATGACTACTACCAATGCATCAATTTTCCAAATCCATTATTCATAAGGAGATCCTTCTCATCCAGGTATCCATATCCATACGACCATTCTTCATAAAAATTTAGCTTTATGCATCAAAGTGTCCAAGGATCCAACCAAGATACCAAATTCAGGGTCCTCATAGTTCCCTATTTTCATTATGCTTTCCAAAACATAGGATCTTTCTCCTTTTAATGATTTCTTCATGAAGCACCTGCAATGATCAATGATAAGCACTACCAAGAAAAATATGTGATAACAAAAGCATGATGTCAATATAAAAATCTAGGGTTTCTATGCAACAATGGAGGATGGAATCCTAGGGTTTCCAAATACAAACCCTAGATCTAGATAGAAATCAAATCATCATCCTCATCAATCACACCCTAGATTCTCCACAAACCATAGAAATCAAGAAGTAGGGTTTTCATGAGGGAACTAGCAAAATAGGTTTTCAAACCCTTTGATAGAAATAAAATATATTATACGTACTTCAGGGTTTCCATACATCTATCCTTCATCACCATAAGGGCTACTATTGTAGAAATTAATGTGTAGATTCTAAATTGCTCATGAAATTTTCTAAATCACAAGACTAGAAGCTACTCTATTGATCTATGGAAATAAATTCACGATCGAGAATATATATCATTAACATGCATCAATATTCAACACACATACACACAGATTTATCTAGGGGAAAAAAATTACTAAAATCCCCTTACTATATGTATTGCATTAATCAAAGAATATGGATGAATACAATATGCTATGCTTATGCTTGAGCTCAAACTACACCTGTATCTTCTATCCTTTGCCTGACTAATGACTTTGGCCAATACTTAGCCAAAATTTTGATCCTCCAAGATCCTATTTCCTTTCTCTCTTCCTCAAGGAATTAGCCCCTATTATTTAGGAAATTCCTCAATTGGATTGCACAATTCCTCTAGGTCCTTATTTGACTGCATACATGATTTGTACAACTTGGAATAGTTTACAACTGATAGTACATTTCCCTTGAACTCCAATCTCAAATGGGTGACTCAAATTTTCTGCATGTAACAATTATTTTGGGTTGATTGATCAGTTATCCAGATGATCACTCAGTGTGGAAAAAGTCACACACACTTACTTTACCTCCATTAGTTCTACTGACAGTGAGAACTAGTTAAACTGACAATAATTCAAATTAACTTAAATGGATTGCTACAAAATTTGCAATCAATCATGTAGAAATGAACTCAAGTGTCTCCAAATCGAATTTACTTATTTAACTGAGTGACAAGAGCCATGTCACGTTTTTTAACTACCTCCAAGTATTCTGTTGAAATTGAAATTGAAATTTTAATCTAGTTTGACCAAGGCAAAGTAAAAACTAGATTTTCTTGCTACATTTTCAAAACTCCCTCTCAGAAAGAAATGGATTATCAGATACCCCAATCCTTCTTCTATGGAACTCAAATTTGCCTCTTGAAAAATCCTTCGTCAAAATATATGCATCTTGTTCCTCCGTCAGAATGTACTGCAACAACATAATTTGCCTCTGCACACAATCTCGTAGATGGTGATACCAAATGTCGATATGCTTGGATTAATCATGAAATATTGGATTCTCAGAGAGTTTGATACAAATTTTATTGTCACATTAAATCACTGTAGGATCCATTTTCTGACCAAAGAACCCAACAATAATCTTTCTCGTCTAGATAGCCTCACATGTTGCTTGCATCCATGTACTCTAATTACATTGAGTTGAGTGCCACAGATATATGCTTCCTACTGTACCAAGAAAATGTTGTTGACCCAGCACTGAAAATTCTTCTTGAAGTGCTCTTCTCATCCGATGGACTCCCTACCCAATTTGCATCTATGAAGCCTTGCAGCTTCACTCCCTCTATCCATCTGTACCAAAGACCAAACTAAGTAGTTCCTCTGAGGTATATCAACACATGCTTTGTTGCCTTCCAATACAGTTTGGTTAGCTTAACAATGGCATGACTAAGTTGGTTAACTGCATAACACATGTCTGGTCATCTGTTCACCGAATACATAAGCGAACCCACAAGATTCCTATAATTGTGGCCTCCACTTCCTCACCTGAAGTGGCATCCTCTTTCCTCCAGTTACTTGCTAGAGCAGTGTACATGGGTTTGCTACTCTCCATGCAAAACTTCTTCACTATCTCATTGGAATACTTTCCTTGAGAGACAAACAGTTCCCCATCTCCTTGCCACACTTCCAAACTGAGGAAGTAATGCATGAGGCCCATGTCCTTCGTCTCGAACTCTCTTGCAAGATCTAATCAATTTCTCATCACCAATAAGGATCAAGTCATCAACATATAACACAATAATCAATAATTTACCTTCTACCTCAATGTGATAAAGGTTTGCAGTTGCTTCACTTTTTGTGAAACCCAAACTAGTGAGATAATTGTCAAGCTTGGTATACCAATCACAATGTGCTTACTTGAGTCCATACAATTCCCACTTGAGTCTACACCCATGTGACTCTCTGTCGAAAGTTTCAAATCCCTTTGGCTTCTCAATATACACTTCTTCCTCAATAAATCCATTGAGAAATGTTGTATTCACATCCATCTAGTGGATCTCCCACCCCATCTGCACTGACAGTGCTAAAATTGAACTAATGGATGAGTACCTTGCTACTGGAGCAAAGGTATCCTCATAGTCAATTCCCTCAACCTGAGAGAACCCCTTGGCCACAAATCTTCCCTTGTGTTTCTCTATGCTCCCCTATGCTACATGCTTTACCTTGTAAAGCCATCACAAACCAACCACTGATTTGTCTACTAGTCTTGGGACCACTTCCCAAATACTGTTTCTGACAATGGAATCATACTCCTCCATTATAGCATCAACCCATACTATTTTCTCTACAACTTCCTCGAATGAAGATGGCTCTATCTCTACCATCTCACTCATTAGAGCCATGTAGCTAGTGTACCGATTTGGTGACCTCCTCTTCTTGCGCTGTGATGTGGGTGCTCCCACATTCTCTCTAGCATTCTGCAATAATCTATCAGATTCCCTGGTCTGCTTCCTTCCTTCTTTGGATGTCTCTGCTTGAGTGGATGTCTCCACTCTCTCCTTCTCTACTTGTGACTTCTCCACAACTTCCTGAGGTTCTTCCTTTGGATCCAAAAGCTCTTGTTTATGCTACAACTGAATCTCCCTCTCAAGAGAACACCTCATTGCCTTCTCCTCATAAAATTTCACATCTCTTCTAACCACTATCATCCTGAGAGATGGAAAGTACACACGATAGTTGTGAGGTGTATTAGTGTACCCCACAAATATGCCTGCTTTTGATTCTATCTTTTTCCTTTCTTCCTTAGAAATATGGCAGTAAACTGATGATCCAAATATCGTGAAGTATGAAACATCTGGTTTCTTCCATGAAAACGATTCCTCTGGTGTCCTCATGCCAAGAATCCTGTGAGGACTCCTATTCTGCAAATAGACCGTTGTGTTGCGTGTTTCAACCCACAAGTGTAAAGGTAGGTTTTGGTCATGCAACATTTCCCATGGTTCTCCCGCAAAACTTCTGTTCTTCCTCTCAGCCACCCCATTTTATTGTGGTTTATGGGGTGTTGTCAACTCCCGTTAAATGCCTTCCTTTGCAGAGAAATTTTTAAACTCATTCGACATGTACTCACCACCATTATTGCTCATGAGAGCCTTCACTTTCCTACCAATCTCTTTCTCAACAAGCACTTTAACTCAACAAAATTGGAGAATTTCTAGTCTTTCTTCTACATGAAGTAGATCCAACACTTCCATGAGAAATCATCTACAAATATAACATAATACATGTGCTTGGCAATGTAGGTTGTCGATAAAGGTCCACATACATCAAAGTGGATCCTTTCAAGGATTACATGCACCCTTCTATCCTGATCATTGAAGGCGGATTTTGCGTACTTCCCCAATGTACACCCTTTGCATGTATCTCGATAATTTAGTTATCCATTAGGGATGCCTGTAGAAATATTCTACATGATCTTCAAAGCACCATGATGAAAATTCCCAAGTCTTCCATGCCATAACTCATCGACATCTCTGATCTGCACCTTCTCTGCTTTTGTGCTCAATGTTTCATAATCTTCCACATCTAATTTGAAGAGGTTCTTCACTTGAACCCTGATCTACTTCACTTGTCTTGTGGAGATGTGTCTCAAGAAAGCCTTCCTTTTGTTGAATATCACATCATATCCATGGTATTCCAACACCACAATGGAAACTATATTCTTCTTTAGACCCGGTACATACTACACATCCTTGAGGCTAAGAGTGGAGCCAGACTCCATCTAAAAAGTAACAATACCAATACTGGTTGTGCTATGTTCCATCGTCTCTCATCTCGAAGTGCATCTGGAGATCCTTCTCCCCTAAGTCACGGAAAATTTCTTTGTCTCCCATCATGTGGAACAAGGCACCACTGTCAAGATACCACGCACTACCCATCAATGTGCTTTCCATGCATGCAATGAGGGTAAAATCAAGTTCAAACTATGAAGCCAAGGCTTCACCTACTTCTCCTCTGTCGGTCTTCTTACTTGCCTTATTGTGTGGACATTTCATGGCATAGTGTCCCAATTCATGATAGTGAAAGCACTTGATTTTGGACAAGTCTTTCTTCTTCCCCCCTTGACCAGATTCTGCTTTGGATTGGGATTTCTTCCCTTTCCCTTTCTTTTCCTTTCTAGCCAAGGCACAGTTCTCTTCATCCTTTCCATTGGATGAAGTCCCATTTATGTTGCTCTACCTTATTTATTCCTGCATTAGATTGGACCATGACCGCTCACATCTTGGTAGTTTCTCTCTACCATTTACCGAACCTTGATAACTATGTCAACTCTTGGGAAGGCCCAAGAGGGCTAGAGCTACCAATTCTTCTTCAGGGATAGTAATATCGACCCCACTAGGTTCATCATGAAATTGTGTAAACCTACTCAGGTATTGAAAAAAAATTTCATTCTTTTTCATCTTAATACTTCAAAGCTTGTCCTTGAGTGCCAACTTCCTATGGTCACTATTGTTCTTAAACAACTCTGTTAGTGTTTTCCACATCATGAACATAGTCTCTTTCCTATGGAGATTCGAGACAATATGATCCAGAACTCCCTCCAATATGCTCCTCCTCGCTTTAGCCACATCTTTCTTCTACTAAGCAAGATCCTGGGAATCAGATGTTGGAAGTTTTGCTACATTTGTCTTGATTTGTTCTAAAATCCCATTATCATCCAATAATGCATCCATGTAGATCTTCCATGACACAAAATTTGTGGTTCCTTCCAAAGCATACTCAAGCATAGGTCCATTGAAAGCTATATTCTCAGTCTTGGAGAAAACATGTAACACTAATCTTTAAATTCGAACCTCTTGCAATGAAAACTTCAAAATCTCTTCTCTATTGTGAATGTAGCTCTTATACCATGTAGAAATTAATGTGTAGATTCTAAACTTCTCATGAAAATTTCTAAATCACCAGACTAGAAGCTACTCCACTGATCTACGGAAGTAAATTCATGATCAAGAACAAAAATCATTAACATGCATCAATATTCAACACACATACACAAATATTTATCTAGGGGAAAGAAACTACTCAAAACCCCTTACTATCTGTATTGCATTAATCAAATAATCTAGATGAATATGATCTACTCAAGCTTGAGCTCAACATGCACCTGTATCTTCTATCCTCTACCTCATTGATTGACCTTGGCTAATACGTAGCCAAAATTTCAAGCCTCCAAGATCCTATTTCGTTGTGTTGTTCCTCAAGGAATTAGCCCCTATTATTTAGGAGATTCATCAATATAGATTGCACAATTCCTCTAGGTCCTTCTCTGACTGCATGTATCATCTGTACAATTTGGAATAGTTTACAACTGATAGTACACTACCCTTGAACTCCAATCTCAACTGGATAACTCGAATTCTCTGCACGCAACAATTATTTTGGGTCGATTGATGAGTTAACTAGATGATCACTCAGTGTGAAAAGTGTTACACACCCTTAGCTTGACATCCACTAGTTCTAGTGACAACGAGAACTAGTTAAACTGACAATAACTCAAATTAACTGAAATAAATTGCTACAAATTAGTAATCAATCATGTAGAATTAAACTCAAGTGTCTCCAAATCAAATTTACTAAGTTAATTGAGTGGCAAAATCCATGTCACCTTAGTTAACTACCTCCAAGTATTCTGCTGAAATTGAAATTTGAATTTTAATCTAGTTTGACCAAGGCAAAGTGAATACTAGATTTTCTTGTTGAATTTTCAATATCTATAAGAATTGCAACAAGATGCCATTTTCTTCTTACTACTTGTCTTCAAGAATAAATACATCAAGGGTGCTTCAACCCTTATCCATGATGCCAAAGTCAAAGGGCGTTTCATTTTCATCAAGGCATATTTCTTGCATATTTCTCTTGCCAGTGAAGTTTGTATTCTGACTTCTGGATAGACATTCCTTGCTTTAGGCTTGATTTAAATAATACAATTGATATTCCTGACTTACATGAGAGAAAACTATAGGAATTTAGGGAGGTCACCTATTGTTCCTTTTCAAGGATCTTTTTCACCTAGAAATTTTTTTGATGTCCTTCAAGGAGACTGATATTTCTCAACCTCAGAGACATGATTACATCTGCTACTAGATGTTTGTAGTTTCTCACTATCTTCATTATAAGAGAATATTATTACTACATTTCTCCTCAAAATTGACCTTAAGTAACTTGAGATGACCCTTTATTTATGGATTTCACAAACCATGATATGTGAGCTTAGACTTCAAAATAAAGATATATAAATATGATTAGAACAACGATGGAAGATAACGCTAATATACTCAGGACTAGTTCACAAGATTGTTCTCTCTCAAAATTCGTCTCAAATGGGATTGTTCAAACTTGGAAAAATACTATATATGAGTTCCTTATGACTGTGTTTTTTATCCACAGGTTCTTGTCCTCTTTACAAACATACAGAACTACAAAATGTACCTTGATGAATGCTCTTGCAAGATAGTGCTAATGTACCTCCAATCAACTCGTTCTAGGATTCTTATGTGAACATGAATGAAGAAGGGATCTTGACTTCTTCTTTGAGAATGATAACTATTGTTATTTATATAAATTACTTAAGATGCTCTATAGGTTTTTAGAAAATTAGAAAATCATAAATATTCTCTTATATTGATAATCACTTGTGATATTCTTGTAGTCTTAATGTCTTCTCTTAATGTTCTTCTTTTATCTTTGTTTCATAAAGAAATCATCAAATCAAAACATGAAGATAAATGAAACTAGGTTTAAGCACTCATCGAGGGCTAAAACTCCTTTATAAGGGAAAACCTGATCAAAATATTACACTAGTAAATGAAATTGAGATAGACCAAGACCTTAGACCCAAAAGGCCTTCCTCCTCCAACAAGTCAACTTTCTAATATGATTCAACAGACTTAGTAGTCTCTTCTTGTCCAACAACTTATTGCCAACAACGATTTAGAATTTAAACCCCTAGCTACTCCAAAATTTCGGCCCAACTACAGTGTCGCAATTTTAGCCCTTCTAGCAACCCAACAACTTCGCACGTGTGAGACAAGAAGAGTGAAAATTTGACTTCTTATGCTTGACAAAGACTTCTTTTTCCTTCACTAGGGTTTCCTTCCTCTTCCTTGAATTTTGAACCCTTTTTCTGATTCCAACAATTGTAGATCGAACTTGTTGTGGATGTGCTTCAAATGAGTTGAGTTGTTGCCATTTTATAGTGTTTTCTCCTCTCTAGTTAGGTCGACTTTTCCATGTTGAGGCCGACTTGGTGGAGGATGCCAAAATGGCATATTTTACATAGAAATAAATTTCTTCCTTGATTTACAAAGCACAAGAAGGCTATTTTAGAATATGACATATACAAGGACATTTGACATAAACCATAGAAGCCTACAATGGAGCCTTTGACCTAAGAATCATTGATCCAAGCATGAAATCCATGCTTTAATAAGTCAATTTCTTTTATAATAAAATTTATTTTTCTTTTTGTTGTCACCTGTCATACCATATTGTATTTGTGTCAAATGGTCCTGTTTTTTATCCCTGGTATAAATAAGGATAGGTGTTATCTATATCTACTAAAGGGAAATGAAAAGGGAGATCTGAAATTTTGGGAGTAGAAACAAAAAATGAGAGATGAAATTTTGGGAGCCAAAATTCGGAAGTTAGAAGTCGAAATGAAAAGGGAGAGCCAAAATTTCGTTAGCCGAAATTCAGAAGGAAAAATATCGGGGAACAAGTAGAACCTTGAAGGTTCAGGACTTTAGGTTTTCAGAACCTTGTAAGTTCTTATGAATGCAATTCTTCAAAACCATCAAGGTTGCGAGGAAAAGGAAATTACAAAGGAAATTCCTTGCAAAACCAAAGAGCCAAGGACCCTTTCTCTCTCCTCCAACAAGACACACGAAAAAAGGTGTTTGACTCTGAGAACTTGATGAGGCAGATGATACCAGCGAGACGTGGTAGTATGGAGGACACATGGTAGTCATATTCAAAATTTTTGATGGCCTAATGGGTTTAATCAGTGTGACACATGTCACCACTAAGTAAGCACCACATGGAGATAATGACATCTTCATGTCGTCATCTCGGAGGTCAGTATTTTAGAGGATGTAGATTTCGTAACTCCTATGCAAATGAAAATTTGAAAAAGTTATGATGAAGGGTTCTTTTGATGTGGCTGGAGTTTGGTCATGAAGGCCCAAAGGACCAAGGTCATAGAGTAGTACCTAGTGTTGTAAAGATGTTGCGTGGAAAGTATTTCAAGGATCAGTGTTTCGGAGGGTGTAGATTTCGTAACTCCTATGCAAATGAAATTTTGAAAAATTTACAATGAAGGGTGCTTTCAATGTGATAGGAATTTGGTCATGAAGACCCAGAGGACCAAGGGCATAGCGTAGTTCTTAGCACCTAGTGTTGTAAATACACCGTGTGGAAATCATTTCAGAGTTAAGTTTTTCAGAGGATGTAGATTTCGTAACTCCTGTGAAAATATTTTTTTTAAAAGTTAGAATGAAGGGGATTCCAATGTCAAGTGGCACTTGGTCATGAAGACCCAAGAACCAAGGGTGCAGAGCTGGGCTGAGCACCCAAGTGTTATGAACCATATCGAGGATGTGGATTTCGGAACTCCAGCGTAAAATAATTTTTTAAAAGTTACGATGAAAGGGGATTCCGAAGTGATTGGCACTTAGTCATGGATATCAAAAAAACCAAAGGTGGAGAGAAAATACACTAAGAGATAGGCCCCTAACAGGATTCTAAAGGTCCTAACACCTAAGCGCTAATCCGTCAGTCACAAAACCCAGTCCTATGGTAGAAATGTGAGAATGGGCTAAGCATAAAGGGGCTAAATGCATTAGAACTTTGCAATTTCATAATGTTTCTTTTAAATAGAGTTATTATATGTTAAGGATCTGAAATTGTAATGCAAAGGGTATGGAGGATGAATGGGCCAGAAGCTATGTTGCAAAGCACCTTCAATGCCATTACACCAAATCATGACCAACTCTAAAAAGGGACAATCCAAGAAGTTAGGGGGTGAAAACAACAGGCGAATTTGCAGATAAATGTGGAAGAAAAATAATGGCAGAGGTGTAGCAATCATCAACCTACCACTAACCTAGATCATGGAGCCTAAGTTTGCTTGAGGAAATTGGAGGAATCAACAATGGAGATATTTTACTGTGTTAATTATGACGCCTCATATTTTTCATGTTTTCGTTAATATTTCATTTTCAATAAAAGAATCAAGTCTTTTATGTAATCATTAGGATAGCTAGGCCATTCACATAAACAATTGGGCAGTGCAAACACTTGTAGCATTCAAGATATTTGTGATTGTTTGTTTAGACTTTCTCCATATAAAAGGGAAGAGGAACTCATTAGTAAAGGTTCCAAATTTTGTTTTCAAAGAGAGGTTCCATGGTTCGATATTCCTGTTCTATAGGTTGTAACTATTTTGCAAATTTCATAAGTTTGAGCATGTGACAAGTATTTCGTTTTGAATATTAATGAAGAAGATTATGGTGATTCCAAGCATTGGAATATCTAGTATGCATTCTTCCTCTATGTGTCACTTCATGTGTGTTTTTCTTCTTCAGAAATTGTGTAATTTATAGCTACTGCATTCACTCTTAAATCATAGATTTACTTATGTACTTTGTAGCAGAAAGTACCTGTGAGATATTGAGTTGAAAGCCTTAAAATGCGCTCCATAATTTCTGCACTTCATTTCCTTTATCTTTTCATGATTCTACTGGGATTTATTGCATAGGATTTTGTGTCTATCCAACCCTCTTCACTAGGTTCCTTCATCATATTTCTCCTTTCCATATTTACTACAACAACCTATTAAGCTTCATTTTTTGTGTGCATACCACCATACCTGAACATTTACTCTTGGGAATGATATATGTTGTTTATGTGTATATTGAATCTGCCTCTAAGAAGGGTAATTGAGCCAAATTTTAAATCATTTTATATTTATCTCTTGAGTAGCACTATTTCATCTTTCAAGAGAGACTAAGATTTCCTAGGCACTAACCTCTCCTCAACCGGGGGTTGTCTCTAGGAGCTACAACACCTTTTGACAAATATATACATCATGACTGAAATAAAATTATGAAGATTGATACTAGTCACATTTTTCAACACCCCCCCTTAATTAGGGAGGTATTCATAATTACATATATATAGAGGTACAAGGAAGATCTCAAAGTGATATACTATATGAAGAGTCACAACACATGTAGTGTTATAGATTAGATACCTGACTAGGGTACTATAATTGGGTGGACTAGTGTGTACTCAAGCTTTAGCTTCTTTAGGTACCATTAGGATCTTACGCTCTAACACCAACCCAAGGATTTAGGTGCGTATCCAAGGTTGGAGCTCCATGACCAATGCCACCCTCCCTACTTTGGGATCTAGACATTAGCACATAGGTGGATGAGATGTCCTCCCAAGCATGGTATTACCACAAGATGCTTCATCTCTTCTTATTAACTAAATCAAATATATATCCACCACTCCAAGTATGCTTCAAACCTTCAATATTTTTACGGAGAGATATTGCACAATCACAACCCCAATCAATAATAAAATGTCAAGTATATATACAAGTAAACACAAACCTTTGGGGTCCTCAATATTTCTTATGCTACTTATATCATCATTAAGTTATCCAAATACAACTTGTTGGAAGCTTTCTTCTTTCATTTCTTTAGTAGCACCAAATACAACCTCAGTACTTATAAAGCTTTTGTTTGCAAATCCATCAATATTCATTCATCAGTTTCATTCTTTCTTCAAGGCATTTACTATGACTGTCATAATATGCCCTCTCTCTCAATTAGGGATATGTACCTTTTCTTCTATCCAATCTCCCTCTAAACTTAGGAATAAAAAAACATCAGATATACTTCTTTCTTTCTCATGTCATCAAGGTCATATTGATCATCATCATTCTTATAGATTCCTTCATAATTATCATCATTCTCATTATCTTCAATTACAAACATCTTCAATATATTGAAGATTATGTATCTGCAAAAATTGAATAGAAAGTACAACCAAATACAAATATCCAGAATCATGAAGTCAATTATATCAAACTTGTGTCATTATAATGGAAGCATTAAAATATTGGCTTATTGGGGCTTGACCCAGGTTCAGAGTTAAGTTAGCCAAACAAATCCCGGTACTATTGGCCCTTTCCGCAAGAGTCCGCGAAGCGTAGGCTGAGGTCTCACCTGAATTAGTATGGGAGGGTGCTAGAACTAGGTTTCCGTACCCTGGAGATGTCTGATGAGTTCAAGAGGTCCATGGTTTGACCCTACGCGCAAGTTGCTTCGCACACTCTCCCGTACCTCGCAGTTTGATATATTGCCTTCACGCAGCCCTACTCGGGGTCCGAACGCTGCGCTTCTGTGTTATTACCCAAGAACTTATTGGTATTCCAATGATAGTTGATTATTTTAGCCTACTTGCGTGCTTTAAGTTATACTTAACAACAAAAACCATTCATACAAGTGCGCGCAGTAAATAAACAATATATTTGCAAATTATATCAAACATGCATTAACCCAAGAACAGATACATAGAATTATGATAAAACTTCTCTTTATTAATTCTTTCGTTGGTTATAGACTCGACTCCACCCTACGCACTCAGCTGCAGGGGTTCGTGCACTCAACTGAAGACTACTAGGCCTCTGTGCACTTAACTGCAGAGCCTTCTCCTACTCTATGACCCAAAGACACACTTCACCTTACTTCCTTAGCTTATCTTCCTGTCTCTCCTTTTACACTTAGAGCCTCGCTCTATTTATACAATCCCATGGTCCGTGGACCATGGGTAGGTCTATCCAGCCGACATTACACTACAAAGCAGACAATCTTGTGACTCTATCATACTTTTTGTGCTCTGCGCCCGTTATTCGTGGAGCTTTACAACAAGATTGGGTCAAAACTTTGGCTTAGAGCTCCAAAACATGCCCTCGGTGGGATTCCATGCCCAATAGGCCCCCAACACAAACATTGTGACTTGCCTTCGAGTCACTCTGTTAGTGCATCGATCTTTGTGTAGAGTCCCTCCAACTGTTCTCGAACTGCGCAGAGGTCAACAACACACTGAGCTACTGCTTGCTGGATCTACTGCATGCACTATTCCGAGACCTTTGTGTATGAAGTGCTTCTCTGCATCAATGTGTGCATCCCTTGTAGGTGTGCGAGCTTGCCTTCGATGTCTTCTATGATGGTGCAGGCCTCGTCGATCCAAGGCTGGATGTGCGCTTTTAGAACTGTTTCCTTATGTCATGCCGCATCCACCTACTCCTTCAGTGCTTTAGCCTGCTGCATCCTCGCAAGCCACTGGGTGAGGACCACTGTCTATGCAGTTCCTCGGACACTGTCATACTTCTGTTAGAGTTCTCGCGCTTCTATCTCTAAGCACTGGATGTTGGGGTCCTCCTACAGAGTTGTGAGGACCTCAAGTGATTCTTCCAAAATGTTGGTGCAATCTCGCACTACACCTCTGATTTCCTCCAATCCTGCTATGATAGCGCTAGCGCGCTACTCTCTAACTTCCGAGGGAGTGGATGGCTACACATTTAACTGCAACTTGGCGATCTGAAGATTCAGTTGCAGCTAAACTTTTGTCATTTCATCCTTGGCCTTGCAGACTCTTGCTGTTAACCTGTGGATCTGCGCCTTTGCTGGTATATCTGCTAGGATGGTTAGCTCTGAGATGCTTCAACAAGCGTTGTCTATTACCTGCACCAGCTGTTGATTTTGCGACACCAATTCATCGTACTGCAAGCTGAGTTGTTCCATATTTATCTTTTGCTCATTGAGGACTTAGAGCACGCGGCTCTCCCTCGTGCATAGCACTGTCGTTATCCCATCCTGCAATAGATATAATGTCTCACGCGGAAGGGCATCTAGATTAACACCTAGACCTTTCATCATGCTAACCGAGAGCCTATCGACATCATTTGATGTCACTAGAGCCCCTTCTGGCAACACTATTGTGTTCGTCATCCATGCGCGCAACATCTGCTCTACTGTCGTCGATTTGACTACGAGGTTGGTTGAAAGGGTACCAACCTAACGGGGATGTGCCTATAATTCCTGCAACTGCACTCTGAGGGTCCCCAACACAATCTGGTTCTCCTGCATGAAATCTTGCAGATCGTCATTTGTGACATCGTGCACCATCTTGTTGATGTCTTGTAGATCACCCTCAGTTAGGGTGATCGGGTCGATGGAAAATTTTGAGGCCTTGACCTTCTTCTGCGATCCTGTTCACTTTTCTGGGTGTTGGCGCTTCAACTATGTGGACATGGTTCATGGGTCCATGCCTCCTTCTTCTATTTCTGCTTCCTCTGCTGCCTACCCTTTCGAAGGCGTTACTTGGCCCTCGCCACCCTCGCGGTTGCTTCTTGTGCTATTGCTGTTGCTGCGGCCTTTTCCTAATCGACTTCTTTTTGTGTCACGTCCCGCTTTTCCCTCACTTTTGCTGCTGCTGTTTCCTTTCTTCTTTTTTTGGCCAAATGTGCAATGCGCAACTTGGCATCATCTTTCTTCTTTTGTGCTACCAACTTCTCAAGTTCTGCAATGTCCGGGGCATGCCATTTCGATGGCCATGCCTCCAAGACATTGAAATGGTGTCGTCAGTGGCTACAAAAGGTAGCTTTGTCCATTGCTTCATCGGATCCTTGCGCGCCCTAATATATATGTTATACATGTCTACCTTAAATTCTACAAAACTTTGCAGACTGTTGTAAACCGTGGGCAACAACTCCGGCTTACGGTTGATCCACATTCAGATGTTCATCTCCATGAGCACCTAGAATATCTTGTTGTCGCGTATCCTTGTAGCATCCTTCATGGCCCAGTGTGGAGCATACTTCACGGTCTTAAGTAAATATCTATCAATTATGGGGAATTGACTGTCCTTCGACAATTCCCCAGCTACGAGCACTATGGATAGCAACAACTATGCATAGTGGAAGGTTTTACCCTGCTCCTACGCTTCGTGGAAATTCTCTAAAAATTTCGTGCAAAGGAATTCGGACGAGTTAAACTAGACCCCCTCTGCGCACTGCTCGGCCAGTGCAACCACCAGCACAGGTACCTCGTCTATGTAGCACTTGCACATAACTTTTCCTACGAGGATTTGGGTTGCCACGCGTACTGCTTTGTCCTTGATGCTGGAGATGGCGTAACCCCTCTTCTTCTTTTCCAGCTTGTACTTCTTCTTCATGGCCTCCGCGATGGCCAAATCACTGCCCTTCCCTTCCGATATGGCTGCGGGGTCCTCTCCTTTGTATGGAAGTCGGGAGATGCGATGAATTAAGTCTGTCGTGATGGGGATAGGCTCCTCCAGCCATAAACACCCATCATGCACTAGGCAGAGCAGCTGCCTGATGATGAAAATGGTTATTGGGGTGCGGTGGAAATGCGGCACCTAGAGTAGGTTCAACAACCTAACCTTTTCCACTCTGCGCAACCACTTTTGTGACTCTAATGTTGTCACCACCCCCGCAGTGTTCTGCTTCATGAGGTTTCCAGTCTCCAGGTGAGGGAACTTCTCGTGGTCAGCGAGGTCCCAATATTCAAATTTCATGCTCGGCATGTGATCCAAGGGCGTGCCTTCGAACATAATTCCATCTGGGAAGAGTGGGGTCTGGAGCGAGCTCTTGGTCTCGTCCAGGTCCTTGGGCACTTTGGCCTTCCCTTTTCATGGGGGGACATAGGCAGGTAGTTTTTTCGTAGAGTGCCTAGGCTGAGTATCCACCTCCATGCCTTCATCTTCTTCTTCTATGATGGTAAGATCCTGCAAATCTTCTTCTTCTTCATCTGTTCTATAGTGACAGCTTTCCCTTTCTCCTCCATTGACAGTTTGTTGTGCAGCGGGTTCCGTAGGGACACACATATGAGAGCCATTGCTTGTTTATCCTTCTTGGGTCTTGGCATGCACAGTGATTTTAGGATCTTTGCCATAATCCCTGCACCTTCTAGAACATCCCCCACGGTTGGGGCCTGTGCAGTCTCACTGGTGGTCATCTCTGCTATCTCCATACCATCCTTAGTTGATGTCATTTTATCTGTGCAACAATCTATCACTCGTGAATTCAGGGGCTTAATCAATGCTCAGCTCACAACACTCAGGGCTCTACTCAATTGCTTAATTCACAAATGACCAAGTGTTGTTTGCTGGGTAGCCCTTTGTATTTTATAGCGCTTTTTGAATTTGAATTCGATTATTCCCCCCAATTCTGGTTCATTAATGCTTTCTTGGCCACATATTTTCCCAAATCTTGCCCATAAATCGCATCAAAAATGCTTACCGCCCACTCCATTTGGCCTCAAGTCAAGAATCCCATTGTGAATAGTGACTTCAATGGTCACTTTCTGGTGAACCCGTGTGGTAGCGCAGCCCCCCGTGCACGGTTGCGGACCTTGTGAATCTTTTCTTCTGCATGCATCTCCAATATCACGTAGGTCCCAGGCAGAATAGTTTATAGTCTCGCGCCCCCTTCCAATTGCTTGGAGCACTAAGATTGTCCTTCCCTCGGCTAGTCAGGTGGTTGCACCACCTGCGTGGAGATCCATCCTATCCTCCATCTTGGTTCTTAGAGAACCCCCACCTTGTATTGTTATGGTCGGCGTCGCGCGCTTCACCATTTGCAACATGCTACCCTGGTCACTATCCTTAGCAATATGCGGTCCAAGCCAAGGCATCAGACTAATCAATTCACAGCAATAGGCCTTAACCCTGTCATCGAGATCATACACACCCTACCCTATAATTTTGGTCTTTTTGCCAAGAAAATCTTTCTTTATTTCATCCTCCATCTTCTTGACTTTCGCATCCATCAAAGCGTTTTTCTTCCTTAACCGTACCCTTTCTTCTTCAAGTTTGTGGAGTCTAAGGTTTCCTTGTTGGATTTCTTCCTCAAGTCCCATGCGTTCTGTTTCTTGTGGCTGTGTGATCCCTCCTTTCTGTGCTTCATGAACCATCGTATCTATGGGTGCTATTGTGTGCGGACTAGGCTTCACATGCTCCATAGGGATTACAGCATTTGCTTCATACTTTAGCTTTGGAAGTGCCCGCGTGGTCAGGGTTTTGCACATGGTCCTATAAGCCCATAGAACTGTTGGTACATGCAGGTCCCAGTCAGTTTGCTTCACATGGTGGACCGCGTTTAGTACTTTGCATACTTTGTCAAAGGCTTCCACGTGGATAATCATCTGTGCTCTTGGTCTTATCATACTTTCTGGCTGTCATTCGCGCCATTGTCTTGCCCACTCTTGCTTGTCGGTCATGTTTCCTATTGCAAGGATGGTGTGCATTCATGTAGGTTGTGCACCATACACCTGTACCCATCTGGAAAGGTGGGCACACGGGATGTTTCGTCCGTCATACCTGACTTTCATCTGCATCTGAGGCTTTCCAAACCGCATGAGCAACATCCTTCTGCATTCGTGCCAGTCCTCAAGATTCTACTGGTGCGTACCCCACCACCTTGTGGGCGTAGCGCACAATACCCATTTCAGAGCATCGAAACGTTGTTGTTCCAGTACTTCTCTTTCAAATTTGTCCAGGAAATCATCCACCCTGCTCAACCCATCATTGTTAAAATTGGCAACCAGGGCAAAACTTCATGTGGGTCATCTTATTCATGGATAATAATATTTTTACTAGATTCCTCTCATTGAGAGGTGTAGGATTGATATAAATATCATCCAATTCCGATAAGTATTCATGGAGATATGAATTTATTTTGATTATGGAATTATTATCAAGCCGACCTACAACTCATGTAGGCTCAGAAGCTCAACAGTCGCATCTATTCACCCACCAACGTTGTGTATAAATATAAGAGGACTTTTCCTCATTTGGACTCACTCATCTCATCACATCTCTCTCTCTCTACTGCGCAGATATGAGTCTCTTCTCTACTGCGCTGAAATGGGTCTCTCTCTCTCACACATGTGAAGCCGGAAGCTGCTGAAACTGAAGCTGCAACTGCAGAAGTAAAGATTGACTTGCGTGGCCTAGAATATCTCCTCATCTGAACTGCGTTGTAGGTTCATCTGAACCTCCTCTGGAAGCTGAAACTTTTGGTGGTGGAATGAAGTCAATCCGACTGTCGGTTTGTGAGATATGGTCTGCCCTAGTTTGATAATGAAGCCGCTAATGCTGATGCTACTGATCTAGGGTTTGCTACTGCTGATATGAATCAGATTTATTGTACTATTTCTCTCTGCTAAATTATTGAAGATAAAAGAATATTTGATCAAAGGGTTTCCCCACACATTGTGGGGTTTTTCCCTGGCTAGCCGCCACATCTTGTGTCTCTTGTCTTGGCTTGTTTTCTGTCGATCGTTTAATGTTCTATCTGCACTTTACTTTATGTACATGTGATTGTTAATCGGTGGAATATAATAAGAAAAAGAAGTAAACTGTTATAAGCATAGAACATACCATAACTTAACATGGTATCAGAGCTGAGGTGAAGACAAAGCCCGAGCAAGAGCAAGAGCAGTCATCAAAGAGAATATTGGCAAGGCTATCCTAAAAGAACTATGGGTTCCTCAACACTCTTTCCTGCTGAAGACAAGCTCCGTGAGAAAGCTAACTATCATAGATGGAAGATGTCTATCGATCTAACCCTTGAGAATCAAGGAGTGTTGGATCATGTGAGAGGCAATATTGTTGAGCCTCCATCAAATGCATCCGCTGCTGCCTGGAACAAATGAAAAATGGAAAAGTCAAAACAATAGAAGATCATCCAGGACTCTATCAACAAGCACTTGGTGGCCTACATCTCTGAGCTGGACACCTTCAAGGAAATCTACAATACACTGGTGAGTTTATTTAAAGTTAATGATGTAAATCAAGTTTTGTTTCTTAGAAATAAGCTAAGGTAAATCAAGAAGAGTAAGGATGAAAGTATGCAAGCATACTTCTTAAGAATCACCGAGATCAAGAACGATCTCCTATCTATTGGGGAAACTATTATTGACAGAGAAATGGCACTCACAACCCTTGGAGGATTACCATCTAAATGGTACGTGTTCAAAACTACTCTTCTGAACTATAATGTAATTCCTGGTTTCGAGGAATTAAAGGCTAGATGCATTCAAGAAGAAACAAGGAAGAAGTGCAAGAAATGCTCATGCCTAAAGGTCCTCCTGCTGCCTTTTCTTCTCATGCAAAGAGAAGAAAGGACTCTCACCGGGACGATGATCAAAATCCCTCTGATGGCAAATCAAAGGAATGACAAATTCAACAACAAAGGTAAGAGGAGAGTTGGAGATCGAGGAAGAGGACAACCATTCAAGAAGGCTAGAAAGTCCAGGATGTATTAAATGCACCCGACCTCAAAAGGAACCTTGTGTCCATCTTGGCAATGGAAGACAAAGGCTACAAGGTAACCTTCAGCAATGGCAAGGTATGTATATAATGTTAAATATGCCTTTACTCTTGGGTTTAGTGTTGATTCATTATATCAGGTCGATGGAAGTCCGCTAGGTGTCATGTCTTGTGACACAACTCTTTAGTCCGAACTTTGGCATCGGAGGTTTGCCCACCTTCATTACAAAGCTCTACTCGATGTAAGACAGATGGTAACAGGGATGCCTGAATTCCAAGTAGAGAAAGAAGGTGTATGTCCGGGATGTGCCAAAGGAAAGCTCAAAAGGGGACCATTCCCTTCAAGTCAAAGCAAGACCTCCGATATATTACAACTAGTTCACTTAGACATATCATGTATGATGCCTGTGAACTCTTTGGGAGGATACTCATATTATCTCAATTTTACAGATGACCATTCTCGAAAGACCTGGATATACTTCTTGAAAAATAAGGATGAAGTGTTCCCTTGGTTCCGACACTTCAAAGCCCTAATCGAGAATCAAACTGAAAAGAAGATCAAGATCTTAAGAACTGACAATGGGACTGAATATGAATCTAATGAGTTCCATGATTTTTGTAAAGAGGCTGGCATCAAGACGGAGACTACTACACCATATACTCCTGAACAAAATGGTGTGGCAGAAAGGAAGAACCGCACAATTATGGAAGCTGTCCGGGCCATGCTACATGATCAAAGTCTTCCTAAATTTCTATGGGCTGAAGCTGCAAACACTGCCATATATGTACAAAATCGATGCCCTCATCAAGCATTGGGTTCCAAGACTCCTGAAGAAAAATTCACCGGTAAGAAACCTGATGTTTCTCATTTTAAAATTTTGGAAACCCTGTATACTTTCATGTGCCGAAAGAGAAAAGAAATAAATTGGGAGCATCTAGAAAGAAGGGAATTTTCGTGGGCTATGGTGAAAATACTAAAGGCTATAGAATCTATGTAGCCGGTCAAAGGGAAGTCATAATTAGTCATGATGTCACCTTTGACGAAGATATGGCTCTCAGTAAGGTGAACAATTTTCTGCCTTTGAGGAGCTCTCAAGAAGCTGACAGCAGGGAACCGAAAGAAAATAATGATGAATCAATGCCTGATGTAGAAGAACCCATGGATCCGATTGATCCTCCTCCATATGAACCTTCCTCTTCTAGGAAGAGGCCTTCATGGCTTAAGGGGTTACTTGATGATGCTGAAGGACATGCTGCACCCCGAGGAACCTTTCGTGAAAGTAAGAAACCTAATAGGTATCAAGGATACCTGACCATCATGAGCACGATCATACAAAATGAGCCTTCGTCATTCTCAGATGCCGTCAAGCATCAAGTATGGAAGGATGCTATGACCAAAGAATATGAGTCTATCATAAAGAATGATGTTTGGGAAGTAGTTCCCAGACCCCAGGACAAGACTGTTGTTACTTCCAAATGGATTTACAAGATAAAGCATGCAGCAGATGGAAGCACGGAAAAGTATAAGGATCGTTTTGTTGCTCGAGGTTTCTCCCAAAAGGAAGGTATAGACTATGATGAGATATTCACACCTGTTGCCAGATATACGACCATCTGCTTGATCATAGCCCTTGTGACTTCACAAGGATGGAACCAACATCAGATGGATGACAAGACTGCGTTCTTGCACGGTTTGATCAAAGAAGAGGTCTACGTGGAGCAACCCGAAGGATTTGAGATTTATGATTGAAAATCTCATGTATGCAGGTTGAAGAAGGCTCTCTATGGGCTGAAGCAAGCACCCCATGAGAGGATCGATAGCTACTTGATGAAGTTGGGATTCACTAGGAGTGAAGCCGATCCTAACCTTTACTTTAAGGTTGAAGATGAAAAGCCTATCATACTGGTGTTGAATGTGGATGACCTCTTTCTACAGGTGCAAACCCTCTCATTCACAAATGTAAGAGGGAGATGGCTTTTGAATTTGAAATGAAGGACGAAGGACTTGAAGTGTGGCAGAAGCCAAGGGACATTTTCCTATCTCAAGGAAAATATGTGGTAAAGATATTGGAAAGATTTGGTATGATGGACTGCAAGCCTGTGACTACCTCGAGGATCTTAACTTTTAAAAGTTATATGGTAGTGATGTCGGACCAGATTTGGGAAATGCCTCTGAGTTTCATAAACTAATTCGCATTGATGTTCTTGGTGAACCTCCATCCGAACATATGTTTTGCAGTTAGCATTGTGACCTCATATTTGGTTGAGCCTCACTGGATTGATGCCAAGAATCTTCTGAGATATCTTCGTGGCACAATGGGTTAAGATACACTGTTGAAGATGTGAGACTACTTGGATATACTGATGCTGATTGGGCAGGCTATGTGGTGGACCGTAAGAGCACTTCCGAGTGATGTTTCACCTTGGGATCTGCTTCGATATCCTGGATGAGCAGGAAGTAGAAGTCGGTGACTTTGAGCACCGCTGAAGCAGGATATACTGTTGCTAGCATGACCTCGTGTGAGGAAGTTTGGTTGCAAAAGCTCTTCAGTGAGCTGTTTGGATTTACATTGGATACCATTGTGATTCTCTGTAACAACCAGAGGTGGGATTCGATTATTGAGGAATCCCGTATTCGTCAATTGCTCCAGCAGATAGACATCATCTGGGATATGGTAGTCGATGAGCAAGGAAGCTCCATCACATTAAGATGATGTACAGGTTGATACACCTTGTTAAAGCCCCGAGGAAAGATCTAATATGTGATTTTCCCAAACGACTTGGAGTCGGCAAGAAACCCTTGTACAAGGGCCCTGCATGTTGCATACATTGAGCTCTGGGAGCTCTGAGGGCTTGCGGTTCCTACTGATGCAACATATGACCACAGGGTGACTCACCCTCCCCTAGTGGTGCACACTGGAACAAGATGATTTGATCTCTTGTGGGACAAGATGATTCGCTCTCTTGTGGAACAGGATGATTCGCTCTCCTGTGTAGCAGGATGATTAGTTCTCCTGTGAGGCCTGGATTGATGTGTTCTCCATGGCAATTGTAGCAGGATTGATGTGTTCTCCTGTGAGGCCTGGATTGATGTGTTCTCCATGGAAATTGTAGCAGAATTGATGTGTTCTCCTGTGAGGACAGGATTGATTAGTTCTCCTGTCGAGGCATCCTACCCATGTAGTCTGGGACTCATGGGAAGTACCTCTCATCTGATCAATGAGAAGGGAAATGAAGTTAGGGACCATAGTAGTACCGATGGACGCATCGTTGTAACTACCGTACTCCCTATGCTAGGATGACCTCCATTGATCTGGGACCAGTGGTAGGAGTTGTACCATACTATGATGCTGACTTCGGGTCAGTTGAGACTGGTCTGGGATCAGTGGTACATACTCTGAGATTGACTTTGAGTCAGTGGAGGATGATATTGGTCTAGGACCATTGGAGTTGTACTCACTATGACGCTGACTTTGGGTTGGTTGAGACTGGTCTGGGACCAGTGGTACATACTCTGAGACTGACTTTGAGTCAGTATGATACATCCTCGATCATTTCTTCTTCTTCATAATTTGGACAAAAGCAGAGTAGAACAGAACAATGCAAGAGCAGAGCAGAACATAGCAAAACAATACAGATCAGTGCAGGGCAGAACAAGACAAAGCAGAACAGGCAGAATAGAGCAGAGCAGGGCAAGGGTCAGGCTGTACAGGGCAGTGCATTTGATGGATGAATAGTAACGACAGATAGACAGATTGCAGATGAAGTTCTCCATGGTTGAGAGGGAGTGTTAAAATTGGCAACCAGGGAAAAACTTCATGTGGGTCATCTTATTCATGGCTAATAATATTTTTATTAGATTCCTCTCGTTGAGAGGTGAAGGATTGATATAAAGATCATCCAATTCCGATAAGTATTCATGGAGATATGAATTTATTTTGATTATGGAATTATTATCAAGCCAACCTACAACTCATGTAGGCTCAGAAGCCCAACAATCGCATCTATTCACCCACCAATGTTGTGTATAAATATAAGAGGACTTTTCCTCATTTGGACTCACTCATCTCATCACATCTCTCTCTCTTTACTGCGCAGATATGAGTCTCTTCTCTACTGCGCTGAAATGGGTCTCTCTCTCTCACACATGTGAAGCCGGAAGCTGCAACTGCAGAAGTAAAGATTGACTTGCATGGCCTAGAATATCTCCTCATCTGAACTGCGTTGTAGGTTCATCTGAACCTCCTCTGGAAGCCGAAACTTTTGGTGGTGGAATTAAGTCAATCCGACTGTCGGTTTGTGAGATATGGTCTGCCCTAGTTTGATAATGAAGCTGCTAATGCCGATGCTACTGATCTAGGGTTTGCTACTGCTGATATGAATCAGATTTATTGTACTATTTCTCTCTGCTGAATTATTGAAGATAAAAGAAGATTTGATCAAAGGGTTTCCCCACACATTGTGGGGTTTGTCCCTGGCTAGCCGCCACATCTTGTGTCTCTTATCTTGGCTTGTTTTCTGTCGATCGTTTAATGTTCTATCTGCACTTTACTTTATGTACATGTGATTTCTAATCGGTGGAATATAATAAGAAAAATAAGTAAACTGTTATAAGCATAGAACATACCATAACTTAACAATCATACATAGGCAGATCTCTTACCTCTGTTGCCATGCAGCGCAATGACCTTGTCATCATGTTGCAGTTGAGATTGGTTACCTCATGTAACTGGTTTAGCCATCATTCTATTTCCTTGTTCAAATATGAGGTGTAGGAGCTTTTGCGCTCCCACAAGAGTCTACCATTCGATGTTGGATTTACCCAGTCTTGCTCCCACGTAGTTATCTTGTAGATACAATCTAGATCGTCGTTGCTGTCATAGTTGCACACTGGCTCTGTGTAGCGCGATCCTTCTGCAGGGTCTAAAGGTACCACTACACGCAGTGAATTTTTCTCAAAAATCATCTTGCACTTCTTTAGATTTATCACTCCATTCATATCAGTGGCCCAATCTATTCCTAGTAGCCTGGGATAGGGATTGCTATCATCAACAATCTCTATCACTTCAAAATCCGCATGTGCGTTCATACCTTCGATATCTACCATTATTCCCTACAATCTTCCCATATGTAGGATCTTTTGCTGGTTTTCCATTTGCAATTGAATAGGAGACCATTGCAACGCAGGCCTTCCCATGCACTCCCATGTCTGCGTTGGTAGGATGTTCGCATCCAATCCTAGGTCTAGAATTACTTGATCCATTTCATATTCCTCGATCTACATGGTCAATCTCATCTCCCTTCCTGTTCGCATTGTGTGCTTCTTGAGCTTCCGGACTACACACGGTTCTCCTGGCATTGTGCCAGCACATCTAGTGATGAGTTCTTGCAGTCCCTTCATAGGTTTGCTATCACACAGTAGCTTCATGCATGTCTCCAAAAATGTAGTGAGCATTGATGGGTCCATTTCCGGTTCCAGTTTGTATTTACTTCCTGAAGTGGAAGCATCCACGAATCTCTTCTTAGCTTCCATGAATATCTCCTTAGCACGCTCTAAATCAAATTTTGGTTCCTTTGTTGGAGCCTTGCGAAACCAGGAACTCTCTTCGAGCTGCTTTCCTTTGTCATCTCCTGTTGCAATACCACTTCGGAGTACGATATTTACATTTGACTCTTCCTCACGTGGCTCAGACCTCATCATTTGCAGGTTCTGAGTCGGGGGAGGTTGGAGCACTCCTTTATTGCGCAACCTCGCTATCAGCGTGGGACAATCCTCTGTCTCATGATCAAACTGGGTACAATATAAGCATGATGGTCTCGTCAGATTTGTACAATCGTGGGCATAATTCCCTGGCCCTCCGCAATTGTAACATATCAGTTGTCCGCAACCTCTTCTTGGTCCCATTCCACCTCGACTGCATCTGTGCCACTGAAATCCAGTGCGCGCCATCCCTGCATTTTGATCATGGGCCCATGTTTCAGTCTGAACCCTGTAGGTAGGAGTCCGATCCATCATCAGTTCATAACTTCTACAGGTACACTCATCATGGCCTACTGATGTGCAGAAATTATAGAACATTTGCTGGGAACTTTGCGTATACTTCTACAATAGATGGCAGTTATTTGTAGCATGCTTTCCTCCTATCTGACAAAGTGCGTACCATAATGTAGGTGCCGTGCTCAGTCCTGCTTGTGCCTCCGGTCTCAATGGCATTGGTCCTCTTCCGACCAGGTAGTTCGCGAATACCAGAAAATGGTCCTTGTTATGTCCCTGGCCTTTGCACTTTATGCACCATACCTCCTCGCACACTTCTGGGTGAGCCGTCCTGTCTTGTTTCAAACTCTACGTCTCAAGGCAGAAGTTTTTCAACTACGCGTGGATCTGTTGAACTCCCAGGTTAAGATCTTGTATTGGGGTCTCGTGTAGTCTCATTGCAATCTCCAAGGTCTTGGCCTGAGTGGATAGCTTCTGTTGTGACAGTGCATTCCTTATATGCGGCGTTAGCAATGCTACAAAGCATGTGTGGTGTTTTCCATCCATGAAGGTCATGTTGGCTTCGCGAATCATACACTTTAGTCTCTGATCCAGCTCCCAAGGGGTCTCGCCTAGAAGCATTGAGATTTCCTTAAATCCAATAATCGACTGTGTCTCTAATTTTGGCCTGCTAAATTCCTTATTTAACATAGCTTGGATATTTGCGATTCTTGCATTAGGATTGTCATTGGAATGCTTAATTTACCACGTTACTGTGTGATCCTGCAAAGTGCTGACCAGCATTGCTTTCTTTATATTGTCATCTGTGACTCACTGTGCTTCCCATACAACCTTTACCATGAACCAAGACTGGTCCAGATATTCGTTCCCTACTCCTTTGAACACCAGAAACTTTATCGCACTCACCATATTGAATTGTGGTAGTGGTGGAGGTGGTGTGGGTGAAGACGGGGGTGAAGATGGTGAAACTGGTGGTGGTGTAGGTGGGGGTGGTATGCACGGAACTCGCTGCTTTATCAGATTGATCACACTTCTTGGTGAATCCTTCGCGAGCTCTTCCTCACTTCCCCGCGGAGGCGAAATCAAGGGGCTAGATTCTAGTTCTACGCTACTTTCGTTTCTATAGATACTCCCACTCCGCGTAGCCCCAAACATCAATTTATTCGCATAACCCGCTTTTCACATAGTATCATTTTAATCCAAGTGTTCAAATATTTAATGTACTTACCCTGTGGTCCTTTGAGGTGTTATCACTTAAGAATTTTAATGCCAAAATTTCTCATACTAGCTTGATGGTAAAGATTCGGTGTTAGTCTAAGTTTGAGTTTTTGTTTGCCTTAGAGTCTGAGTCTTAGGAGTCCACTATGCATTCTCATTCACCACTGGTCTCATAATTCACACAATTTCCATGTGTCAGCTCTGTTCAAAGGTTATTATGTGCTACAAAGCTCTTTAGGTGATTTCGTAGTGCATAAGTCTGTCTAGGTGATTTCGTAGACCCGGTCTAGGTGATTTCGTGCTGATCCATAGAAAATCTCACCCAGCTGTCATATTTATCAGAATACTCATCATTAGGTCATTAGCTGTCTTGGTATGCACAGGTTGCAAGTTTCAAAAAGAAGCAAAGAAAAGAAATACATTTATGAACTCCAAAGTTTTATTATGAAAAGGTAGTCAACTTCCAGGAGGTCTCTAAAGCAACTGAAAGCCTATCTTGGGAAATGGTGAGAAAACATGCAAAAATGACTTTATACATGTCAAATTATGACACTGGCACCTCTGGTACCCAAAGGGAGTCTTCTCAACATCTGGTAAGATTCCTCGCTCATGGTTCTGACCCTGTTGGCCACTCAAGGTTCCACTCTCCACTCCATCGATCTCGTTTGAATGGAAAATGAGAGGTTATATATTAAAAATGGAGTAGAGACAACAATGTGGGGCCGTTGGCCTGTTAGTGGCTATGGCACATAGCATGGGGGCAATTTTGGTTCAAATCTCATCGCATACCATATGCAGGTTCAATTGTTTTTAAATGCGGAAATGTTTTGTTTAAACATGATTCGGTCAGTGGTCTCGGTAAATGTGGCTCAAACAGGGGTTGGTCGACCCTATCAGGGGTGGCCCACCCACCCTATTTAAATATATATATTATATAATGTTGTTGGAAAGGACCATTGGGGGGTGGTAGCCGACCTCCCCAAACTTATATCTTTTTTTATAGAACCATCTGTCAAAACTTTTCCACTGAATTTAAGTGTTATTAGGTAAATTAAGGAGGTGAAAAATTTTCCCTTTTTGGCCGTCTCTTTTCGTTGCCATCCCTTCTCCAATTTGTTGCCTCGTTAGTGACTGCTACTTGGCCAAGTTTGACTAGAAATTTGACCAACTATAACTTGAGCATACGAAATCAGATTTGAGTTTCGTTCACACTATTGGAATCAAGGAGATGAGCACTACGATCTGGTTCTATTTCCACTTCCATATGATAACTTTTATTTTTGAGCTATTTTCAAGGCCACTTCTATTTATGAATCCATCCAAATCATTCCTCCCCAGTAATGATCTTTTGAACAATCAAAATCTTTATCGTTCAATTAGAAAGTGAGGGAATTTCTCCCTCACTTTCTCCTTTTCCATCCATCGAACCTTACTTGGTAGCATTCCTTTGAAACCGATGTGAAGGTACTCCATGTCTCCCTGTCATGAAGTCCTGGTCTTCATGTCGAGAATGATGTCCTTCAGTAGCTTGTCCAAATATTCTGGTGAAAAATCATCCACTTTAGGAACTTGTCCAACCTCTCCAGTGTCCATCATCAAAGGAGGCTCATAAAGCTTCACATTTTCAACATTCTCCAATGAGTACATTTGCATGTATGCTAGTAAGTTGAGACAAAAAGAATTATCTCCAATCTTGTCCAATATGGTGAATGGGACCTATCAGATTGGTCACAACTTTTTTCCTTTCCCTTTCATTTTGTCGTTGCTAATGTGGAGCCACACTTTCTATCCAACCTAGAATTGGTGATCAACTCAATGCTTGTTATGCTAGGCTTTGTATTGAAATTGACGTTTATCCAACTACTCCTACACTGCCTCGTGAATAATTTGAATTTGCTGAATGAACTTCTGTGCTTTTTCCCTATCACCTTGCCCACTAGAATCTTCATCTATCCCAAAGACCATGTCTAATGGATCCTTTGGAAAATAGTGAAATCGTGTGTCAAATGGTGAAATCTGAGTGGATGAATGCACTCCTTGGTTTTATGCATGTTGTACATAAGGAAGTTGCTCATCCCACAACTTGGGATGCTTGCCACAATAGCCTCAGAGTAATTGTATCACTATACGATTGATAACCTCTATTTGTTCATTGATCTGCGGATGAAATGTGGTGCTCCTCTTCAACTTGGTGTCCATAATTCTCCACAAACTCGTCCAAAAATCTCCAAGAAAGAGAGAGTCTTGATCAGACACAATGGATGTGGGAAGCCCAAAGTGGACCCATACAAATTGGAAGAAGAGATGAGTAGTATGCTCTACAGTGACCTTCTTTTTAGAACGATTTAATACAAATTTTTTTTCTAAATTGGTCCAAAACCACATACAAATAGTCATGACCTCTCCTAGACAAAGGCAAACCACCTAAAAAATCCATTGACACACTTTCCCATGGACAACTCGGAACAGGGAGTGGTGTGTAGAGCCCCAATTTTCTATTAGTGGGCTTGCTAATTGAACACAACACACATCCCTTTACATATCGAGTCACAACATTTTTCATGTGAGGCCAATAACACAACCTCTACAAATGACACAAATTTTTCCCTACACCAAAATGACCTGACACAAGAGAGGTATGTGCCTCTCTGATTACATGTATTCGTTCATTGGTGGGGATACAAAGTTTGCCAAGGTGATACAACAACTTTCCCTACAAATGGTAATTATCCACCTGCGATCCATGAGTCATCTTTGCATAAATATCCTTAAAATCATCATCATCAACATATTGTTTAGCATAACTTTCAAAATATAAAGAGGCATTTTGCAAAACTATAGATGCAGAAATAGGAGGGTGAGAAAGCATATCTTCCACTTTATTGTTGGTTCCCTTCTTGTATTTTATTACCAAGTGAAACTACTGGAGGAATCCCATCCATCTAAAATGACGTGCATGTTGAAGCTTGGTCTGCGACTGGAGGTACTGCAAGGGATGGTGATCTATGTGAATGATGGTCTCCTTGCCGATCAAATAGTGCTTCCACTTCTTCACGCTTTGAACCAAGGCATACAACTCCTTGTTGTATGTGGGGTATTTCACAACAACGTGGGAGAATATTTCTAAATGGTAACATACATGTTTTCTCTACTACATCAATACTACTCCCATGGCATATCCATTGACATCTGTCTCATTTTTAAAAGGCTAGTGGAGGTTAGGTAAGGCCAAAACTTATGTGGTGTTAATCTTCTCTTTTGGTGTGTCAAAGGATTTATGCTGCTTTCCTCCCCACTGAAAGGTTTGCTTCACACTCATCAATGCATGTAAGGGAGATGCAATGACAGAGAAGTTGGCAATGAACCTTCTGCAGTATTGTACTTCACCCAAGAAGTTACAAACCTGTGTAACATTGGTGGGTTTAGGCCACTTTATAGTCACATCAATTTTATAAGGATTTATTTTCAATTGTCCACCACCGACAATGTGACCCAAGTAAACCAAAGAGGTCTTACCAAATTCACACTTAGAAATTTTTATATACAATTTTTCTTTTTGAAAAACATCAAGAACCTTTTTAACATGACTCACATGATCATCCCATGTCCTACTGTAAACAAGAATGTCATCAAGATACATAAGTAAAACATCATCAAGAAAAGGTATGAAAATATCATTATCACCCTGACGAATGTGGATGGAGCATTGCATAGTCCAAATGGCATCCCTAGTCATTCAAACAACCCCTGTTTCATTTTGAATGTAGTCTTCATACATCATGCTTTGCAATCCTAACCTGATGATAGCCACTACGCTAGTCCAATTTTGTGAAATAGATAACATTTTTCAATTGATCTAACAAATCACCAATGCGAGGGAGAGGGTACTGATTCTTCATTTTTATTTAGTTGAGTGCTCTATAAGCCACGTACAACCTCCATGTGCCATCCTTTTTCGGCACCAACACGATAGGTGAACCACATGGAGAAGAACTTGGCCTTATGAACCCTTGGTTCAACAGTTCCTGTAACTGCTTCTTTATATCCTCCATCTCAATGGATGACAACCTATAATACCAATGTTGGGTAAAGGAGCATCCTGCCACAAGTGAATCTCATATTGGATCTCACGCGTTGGAGGCAACCCACTTGGTTCTTGAAAAATCCCATCATAGTTAGAAACAATTTTCATATAACTCATTTTTATGAGTGGGGTCACAACTTTGGAAAGCTTTATATGTCTTGGCATATTTTTCTCTCACAACCATGAACATGCACCCTTTTCTTGAATTAATCAATCTCTTCATCTGACTCGCACTTACAAGGCTGGCACTAATTTTGGCACGATGAGCTTTGACAATGTATTCCACCTCATCTCTCGTGAGATGATACTTGTTTTCATGGCAAAACAAAACTACTTTCCTATTGGCTTATGGGGGAATGACTCAGGTTCAACGTTAGTTAGCCAAATAGATCCCTTTACACTAATGGCCCTTTTGGCATCAGCCCACAGAGCGCAGACTGAAGTCTCACCCGAAGTAGTATGGGGAAATGTTGGAACCAAGTTTCCACACCCTTGAGATGGATGTGATGTTGCTTATCAATTTGTTCTACCCTTTAGTACCTTCACGAAATGTTACAATCGGGTTCCGCATAGCCCTAACTTGGGGTTGATATGCTTTCACGCTGCTAGGGCAGTGAACTGTGATATTTCCAAAACTATGCTAAGTATCTTACTTATCTTATTAATAGATCTTTGTTAGCTTCACATAAACAAATGCTATTACTTGCGTTCACTTAATCAATATAGTTATACACATTCGCGCATCATAAAAGCATTAAAGGTGAAATTCATACCCAATATAATAGATGCATAAACAGGAAATAAAGACACAAAAATTATATAATACTTCTCTTTATTGATAATTCCAGACTATTACAGATTCAACTCGCCCTGCGCACTCACCTGCAGGGGTCTGCGCACTCAGCTACGAACTTCTAGGCCTCTGTGCACTCAGCTGCAGAGCCTCTATTTATGCTATGACCCAAAATTTAGACTTCTACTTGTTACACAACATTTTTTCACCGACCCGACATCCCTTGATCCCATATAGAGTCGGTCCCTGAATGGAATCTGCTCTATGTTATACATAAAATATGTGTCCACATATTCCATATCACTCAAGAAGATTAACCATGCTCATTAATCCTGAAGTTGACCCTTTTTACCTATGTTTCAAGATCGTCGCAGGACATCAGTATCCTGTCTGCGATGATGGACCAGAGTGAATAAGAACCTCGTGACATCGTTGCAAGAGTACATCTGTTCTCAGTGACAGTCAGATTTTAAGGATCATCGCAGGTCATCAGTATGCTGCCTGTGACGATAGCCCAGAATGCACTAACACCTTGTGACATCGTCTCTGAGTCTCAGTGTTTGACCTGCGACGACCCAGATATGGCGAATTAGTTCAAACAGAATACTTCTGGGTGGTTTTGGAGCTAGTTGTTGGGTCAAAGAAGTTCGCCTCTCCTCATTTGAGATGGTGGTTCCGCCTTTTGAGTAACCTCCCTTGAAGATAAGCTTCCTCTCCCCTCATTTATGGATGCTCCTCTTATAAAATAATCCTCCATGACTATGATCAGCTAGTTCTTTGGAGTGCTAGTTGAGTTTTGGTGTGCTAATTCTTAGCTTGTTGGATTGATAGCTTACAGTTTGGATTGCCTTTCATGTTGTGGATTGAGAGTGTAAAATGGTTTTTTAAGAAGGAAGCCTTATTGTGATTGCCTTAGTTTCATACTTGTGCTTTTGGGTGAGAGAGAGTCATTAGTCTTTTTGGGATACCTTTGAGAGTGAATGCCTATGGAGACATACTGATTGGACCCTTCAAGGAAGCTTGCGACGTCAAGGCGTGGTTTTAACCTTTAGTTTTGTTTACATTAATACAATCAATGGTTATTTCCTATATCATGTATGAAATGTGTGTTGGTAGCTTATGGTTCCTTGACTCTATAAGTAGATAGTTCGTTCTTGTGCTCTATTATGTGTATTGTCGTTTTCCTATGTTGTTTTAGGTGAATCGTTCATTAAGGAGAAGATAGAGATAGTTGAAGCAATGTGACGAAGACTTCATCAAACATCGGTATAAGGTAGGCCTCTTCAACATTAACTATTTAAGGAATTAGCTATTGTCTTTGTCTTGCTATGACTAGACCCACTCTAGGGCTAGAAGGGTTGTCTGTGTCTCTAGAGGGAACTTACCTGCATCACAAGGAAGTAGACAATAACGAGCAAATCAACTCAGCAAAGTCCAGTGACTTTTTAGACTTGGGAGTAGTAAACTCCAAATTGAACTCTTGAAGGATAACAATCCATTTCGATTACTTCCCCCCAGCAATTAGCGTGACAAAATGTATGTCATCCGGTTGCAATCTGAAATCACGGTCGTTGTACGCAACAAATATAATGACGAAAGCATTGGAAAGCTTGGATAGCTTCCAAGGCGAGCTTCTCGACATAAGCATAACGAGTCTCAGTGTCGAGAAGGTTATGACGAAGATAGTAGATAACGTGCTTGGAACCATCGTTGTGGTCTTGAACCAAAACCATACCAATAGTACTATCAGCAGCAGCTAGATAAAGCGAATAGTCATGATGATAGTCGGGTGGATGCAACAAAGGAGCATAAACAAGAAGTGTCTTGAGTTACTCGTATGACCTTTCGGCGATGTCATCCCAAATAAATGGAGTGTCGTTCTTAAGGAGACACATGTAACCTTTAGCAATCTCGGCGTAGTTAGGGATAAAATGACATAGGAAATTGGCTTTTCCCTGCAAACTCTGCAACTGATGCAAAGAAGCAGGAGGTTGGAGATTCAATATAGCTTCGACCTTGAGGGGATCGAGATGAATGCCTTGTTTAGAAATGACAAACCCAAGGAGTTTTCCAGATTTGATGCAGAAGACACACTTATGCAGATTAAGACGAATACGGTAATGTCTACAACGAAGAAAAATCTAGCAGAGGTGGTTCGGATGGTCAGAAAGTTTAGCTGAATGAGCTAGAAGATCATCCAGATATGGTTGAACAATGTGACAGATGTCATGAAAAGCATAGGACATTGCTCGTTGGAAAGTGGCACTGACATTTTTTAGGCCGAAAGGGAGCTTTTTGTAAGAAAAAGTACCCCACGGGTAGATGAAGGCAGTTTTGTGTTGATCGGTAGGTGAAATATTGATCTGGTTGTAACCAGAAAAGCCATCCATAAAAGAGAATATCTCACTCCCATCACAAGCATCGATAAGCTAGTCAATAAAGGGAGTAGGATAGTTATCCTTCAAACACATGCGATTGATGTCACGATAATCAACACAAACCCTAATAGTGCCTTGCTTTTTTGTCACAGGGACAATGTTAGATACCGAGTCTGTTAGTGTGATAGGATAAATAAACCCTGCCTTGAGAAGTTTTTCAACTTCCCCTTTGAAAAGCTTCTCTCGGGTGCACGGGGTGTAAATGTTATCGAATTGGCTTTGCACTAGGGTACGTAGGGATCTTGTGTACCACAATACTTGGATCAATAATGGGCATTTCTTCATATGGCCATGGGAACACGTCACAGAACTCATGGAAAAGGTCGGTGTAAATATGGATCTCCTGTGGAGAACGTGTAACTCCAATGTGAATATTTTCAACAATCCCTGGTTTAATAGAGATGTCGATGGGCATGGTTTGTGTAATGTTCCCCATATTTCCTTCAGAGAAAACCTCATGAGTCAGGATAGGCATCTGAAGTGGCTGAGAAGGAATACAAGAACCAGACTTAGTTAGATAGGCAGTCATGACCCATGGCTTGGGAGAAACGAGGAACGATGTTAATGATCGAACCAGGGAGGATCCTCAAAAGACATAGTCTCAAGAATTGCTTCATCAGAAGGAAATGTCTCTTGTAATGGATCCAAGAAAAAACATCTCCAAGCCAAGAGGATTACACATACGAGTCGAGAGATCTGATCAAAGGAGCAGAGTCGGATGATGAAACTAAAGTTGAAATGATTTCATCATAGTTGAGCTTGGCAGGGCTCAATGGCATAACCTCACCCCATGAATCTACTGGATCGATGGGGGGAATCACCGAAGGATAAAAATGGATAAAAATCATATGAATAGAGGCAACATTGGGAGGTGGGAGTGAAAAAACACCCATAAGGGTAGGATCTTTAAAGAAACCAACACCCACACTCTCCTAGGGAATACTGGTATGCTCCACAAACGACACATTGCCATCCGAGGAAGAGGAAACGAAGAAATACAACTGGTCGACCGTGAAGATTTTACCTTGACGAGGAAAATAGAGTACAGGAAATAACGACAAAGCTACAACATGCATAACATATGTCCAACTGCGCCCCAACAAAAGGTTGTAAGTCAAATTAGTGTCAACAACTTTGTCGACTTCAATAGTCTTCCCTTCCAGGGTGATAGGCAAGCGCAGGAGAATACCAAATGGACGAGAATCTCTTCCATCAAAGGCTTCCAAAGTATTAGGAGATTGACTCAAAGACGGGAAGCTGATGGCCTTCCAACAAGCAACAGATGTGATGCAAGTGGATGCGCCCTCATCAATAACAGTATGATGAATATTCTTCGAGTTAATGATGACTTGAATGAGAAAAGTGATTTGATGAGGCAATCTCAGCACATGGTTCTCAAGATCGAATGTAATTAATTCCGAATCAGCTGAGTCAATGCCACCAATGGTTGATAGCAGAGACTTCCTTTGGGGGGGACAACTCAAGATAACTTCCAAAGTGGACATAGCCGAAGGAGCTTGGGCTAAGTCTTCAACAATACTATAGTGCTATGTGGCATGAGCATTGGGGCTATAAGAATATTTCTGGACGACTCCCTTAGCAGGAGGTCGAATGACAGAATCAGTGCTGGGCTATTCAATATGAAGAGGGCCAGAATTGGACGAACGAATGTTCGAGGGGACTTTAGGTTCCTTGCTGGCAGACGAAGGATATTCTTTTGCTCGAGTACTCACATGAATAGGGATAGTCCCAGCCATAAAAACTTGGGAGCCAAAAGTGGAAGAGGACTGAGGTTGATCGACCACCATTTGAGTTTGTTGAGAGGGAAAAGGCTCTTTAAGTACAATAGGAGTTCTTGGAGTCCCCTTAAGAAAACGACTAACTTCAGACTGTCGAGGACAGTCCTTAGTGTAGTGATCCTCATCACAGATAAGACAAGGATACTTAGGTTTGCGTTTAGCACCATCATCGACCGGAGGCTTAGGAGGGTCCTGCTTCGGTGGATCAGCCTTATTTTTACCCTTCCCCTTCTTCTTACCTTTCAAAGCTTTATCTGCCATGGTGGACTGGACGACATTGACTTTGGAGGTTTTACCAGTATTAGATGTGGACTGAGAAGAATTTTCACTAGGAGCGGTAGGTTTTTGCTATGCAGGGGTCGTGGAAGACTTTCGGGAAGATGAAGCAACGAAACCGATAACACTGTCAATGAAAGGTGTTGACAGAGCTTTAGAAGTTCCAAGTCGCGGAGCATCAATAAAGACATCATAAAGTGTGCTAGACTAAGAATAATCCAAATCAAGATACTAAGCACGTGCGATAGCTTGATCTTTTGTAACACATGCCCCCATAGCAATATCTCGGGCTATCAGACAGACAAAAGATGTAGTAAACCAGTCAGTCAGAAGTTGATCAGGGATCCAGAACTTAATCAAATGGCACCACCTTCTCCATTCATGAATATGATCGGAGATGTGAGTAGTCATGTCCTATTTCAGAGAAGTAAGGAGATGTGTTCCTGTTTCATAACGAATTGGTAACTGAAAATGGGTAAGAAATTCCATCGCAAGCGAATTTAAGTCTTGGAAAGTTCCATGGGTGAGTTCAATATACCATTTCACAGTAGAACCAATGAGAGTCCTTTGAAAAAGACGGAGGTGGATAGAATCATCAAGCCATGAGTTAGATGAGCAACAGAGGTGATAAGTCATGACATGCTCTTGGGGGTCCTCTCCAGATTTACCATCAAATTTAGGACAATCACCAAGAATTTTGGTCGGAACTGGTGGCCAATATGGATTATGAAGGATTGGATTGTTCATTAGCTTAGACACATCGGGCAGTTCCAAGGTTGCCAGAAAAGGTAATTGAGGATTAAAGGACATCATAGGCCTCCGATAAGGGCTAGCATTAGGGTTCAAACCAGAGCATTCTTGCCCCCATGGATTTTCTCCATAAGGGTTATAGTTAGGTGGGCTAATGCCATAACCTGGTTGTTGTCCCAGATTTTGACCACCAGCAAACTATTGGTTACCAACTTAACAAACATGGGTAGCATATGGCTGTTGAAAATTTTGATAAGGATTAACTTGTGGTTGCTGATAATTTTGATACAGAGCACCCTGAGGTTGCCCTTGGGGTTGCTGAAGTACTTGGAGACCGTATTGCGGCTGAGATCCAAACTGTACCTAAGGCACAGCCTCTGCATTTGATAAACAAGTTGGATTTGAAATCCAACTTGAGTTTGGAGACCGGATTGAGTTTGGACTCCAACCTGAGTCTGGAAACTGGGTGGGGCTTGAGAAACAGCTAGCGTCTGAACGCCCAGTTGTTTGAGAGGTGGATTGATTTGACCAAACTAATATCCTTTTTGAAACTGGGGTTGATGCAACTGGCCAGAAGGCTAGCCTTGTTGGTATTGAGGTTGATCCAACTGGCTAGAAGGTTGGCCTTGTTGGTACTGAGGTTGACCTATTTGTCCATAAGGTTGAGATTACTAGGTGATAGGATGACCTTGCTGAAGCTGAGGCTAGCCCATTTGACGAGAGGGTTAACCTGATTGGACAACAGGTTAGCCTTGTTGGATCTGAGGATGTCCTGCTTGACCAGAGGGTTGACCTTGTTGGGCAACGGGTTGGCCTGGTTGAAAAAGAGGTTGACCTAGCTGCCCAGAAGGTTTCCTGAAATAAACAAAAGAGGCACCTATGGCAGCCAAAGGTTGTCCCTGAAAGGGTTGTCCTTGTAGGGCTGAAGGTTGTCCTTGTAATGGTTTCCATTGTAAACTGAAAGGCTGCCCTTGTAAAGGTTGGCCTTGCGGGCGATGATAAGTGGTGCAATTCTAGGTAAATGAGAGCAGAATGGAAACTTTGACTGTGGGCTTCGGAGGGAGGGCCCATCGAGGATCATAATAGTGCAACGGGTTATGCAGATAAGAAGGTGGTTGGGAGCCTAGAGGGTTATGATTTGGGTTTTGAAGAGCAAACATGTATTACTCATATAACCACCCTGTCGGAATGGAACCGGAAGAAAGTGGTATATTACCTATAGGGTGAATAACTACGAAAGCCAAGGATGAAGGACCACTGTTAGCGGGCCCAAAAGAGGGCCCGACAATAGTAGTAACCACCGAGGATGCAGTAACTGCACTAATGGAAGGAGATGTAGAAGCCACAAAAATAGTGGGCATTGACAGAACAGACGTGACTGATATGACCTGAGTTTGAGGTGTGGAAGTTGAAGCCATGAAAGGCCCTAAAGTCAGGGTTACAGTACGAGACCACAAAGAACTCCGATTTAGAGATGTGGAAATCATGATGTCAGACAAGGCACGATAGCGCAATGGTGATGACATGCCAAGAGGAGTACTAAAAGGGAAACCTTCCAGGGGAAAAGGAAGTTCTTTGCTTGACACAAGGTTCTCTTCACTGCTAAACGGGACTCATCTCATCAATGTCAGGAGGAGCCATTGCAACCGAAACACCAGGAGGAGTAGATGGGAGGTTGTCATCTAAATACTCACAGAGAGGAGTCCAATTGATATAAAAAAATTCCTCTCCCAGAGTTCGAGAGTCAAGAGGCTGAACACTTGGGACAATGCGAAGGGTACCACAAACAATCGATACCTTAGAAAAGATAGGAGATGCAGAGTCTTTGTCACTTGGTAAAGAGGACGAGATCAGTGAGACTACCAAGATGGTTTAGCTCAAAAGGTCTAAGAGAAAATCAATAAGGTTGCAAAAAATCTATCAAGATGCGATCAGAATGCGGCCAATATTAGTAGGTAAAATGTTATCATGGAAAAATAAGTTTTATGACGCTGGAATGAAACTTTTCCTTTTCATGTTTAAAGAGTCGAGAAAGGAGGCTAAAAGATGACTCTAGTCGCCTTCGAAGTTTAATGAGCCTAAAAGGACAAGTGCTCAGATGATCCTTTTACTTTTAAAGAGTAAAAAAGGAACAAAAGTGACTATTCTGGAATTCTAGGCAAGTGGTTTACCAGACAAATTGTAAAACTGCATATACACCTTGGTAATAAAATGAAAGAGAAATGACAAAGGACTTTTCGTACGACAGTCAATCTTCCTGAATGTTACGTTCGGTGCATTACGACTCGTAAGGCAGTAGACTCGGCTTCCTATGGATAATAGGATGATAACCTAGTGGGGTCTCCCAATATATACGTGACAGTATGGGGAGCACAAATCTGTACTAGCATCTATTGTATCACAAAAGGAGGAATCACCCAACCTTAGTGAGAACAATAGGAACTAGGTTTAACGATGCCGGAACACGTCTCTAGCCTAGACCTCTAAATATGTGAGCATTAGGTTCCAATGCATTTTTAAGTTCATTCAATAGATTTTAACAGTTAATCTTGAATTAAGTCTCGATTTCAAGGCCTTATTGAATGTATCTTTAACACTCCTAGAATGCAACTAGATGAGAAAAAAACCATTCCTTTCGATGAACGACTACCTAAATGAGGGTAAGGAGTTCATTTCCAAACAAGAAAATGCAAGAACAACAGTGCAAGCAAGTAATCCAATCTATAGGCAATACAATGCAACGATTTCCATTTATCTCACAAATACTATGATGAAAAATGAAAGATTCAAATTCCGCTTTTCAATTCATAATCATAAAGAATCTACTAATGAAAACATGCTTTCATTTTCGTATACTATATGAGTGCAATTGTTTTTGATTTTTTGGAATAAATAACAAACAAGCTAGTGAACAACTTGACTGATCAAAACGAAAATGTAATCTATGCTTCAATAGTTAATGGAAATCAAATCAACACAACAAGCTAGTTTGTTGACCAATTACTATGAATCAACCAAGAAGATGGGAAAGTAGCAGGAAAACAGCTTCAAACAAATCAACAAGAATGTTGTGGATGTAGTGCAGAATATTGGAAGGACAAGCAACCTAAAACAAGTGAATTCTTGACGAAACCCTAAAAGACTTAGGTCATACAGCCCAAAAAACCAAAACTCATACAAACGGAACTAAGAAGGATATGCCTTAGAAAACATAGTAAAAAAAAGCTTAATAAAATGTAAGAGACAGAAAAGGACAAGCTACACTGGCCTATCTAGGAGGCAGGGCTATAAAAAGCAACCCTACAGGAATCATCCTAGGGGTAAGACTGACAACATGAGATGATCGCCTAAACGTCGCAGGCACTACATAAGCAGCTGAGCGACATCGTCGCAAGGGTACACCTGTTCTCAGCGACAGTTTGATTTCAGGAATCGTCGCAGCTGTATGGCGGGATATATGTGACGTACAACTTGGGTAAAGAGGACAGGAGCAATTCATCATAGCTGTTAGGAATCAAACAACGATGATCTCAACAGAGAAGGAAAACAAGGCAAAAACAGCTGAAAGACACTAGGCTTATCACTCAGACAGTGAGGTGGACTACCAGATCTACTCAAGTGATCCAAAACACTGATGGTTCAGTCCCAAACAAAGAGACACTATGTAATTTAATTAAAAAAAAATCAAGATCCAAAGCAAGAGACAACACACAAAAGGACTACCCAGTGGAGTCACCAACTTGTGATGCAGGTAAGTTCCCCCCGCAGACAGAGACAACCCCTCTAGCCCTAGAGTGGGTCTAGTCACAACAAGACAAAGACAATAGCTAATTCCTTATATAGTTATTGTTGAAGATGCCTACCTTATACTAGTGTTTGATGAAGTCTTCTTCATGTCGCTTCAGCTATCGCTATCTTCTCCTTAATGAATGATTCACCTGAAACAACATAGGAAAACGACAATACACATAATAGAGCACAACAATGAACTATCTACTTATAGAGTCAAGGAACCATAAGCTACCAACATACATTTCATACATGATATAGGAAATAACAATTGATTGTATTAATGTAAACAAAAGTAAATCTTACAACCATGCCTTGACATTGCAAGCTTCCTTGAAGGGTTCAATTAGTATGTCTCCATAAGCATTCACTCTCAAAGGTCTCCCAGAAATACTGATGACTCTCTCTCACCCAAAAGCACAAGTATGAAACTAAGGTAATCACAATAAGGCTTCCTTCTTACAAAACCATTTTACACTCTCAATCCACAACATGAAAGGCAATCCAAACTGTAAGCTATCAATCCAACAAGCGAAGAATTAGCACACAAAATCTCAACTAGCACTCCAAAGAAATAGCTGATCATAGTCATGGAGGGTGCTTTTATAAGAGGAGGAGCCTCCATAAATGAGGGGAGAGGAAGCTTATCTTCAAGGGAGGTTACTCAAAAGGCGGAACCACCATATCAAATGAGGAGAGGAAAACTTCTTTGACCCAACGACTGGCTCCAGAACCACCAAGAAGTATTATGTTTGAATTAATTCACCATATCTGGGTCGTCGCAGGTCAAACACTGAGACTCAGAGACGACATTGCAAGGCATTATTTCATTCTGGGCTATCGTCATAGGCAGGATACTGATGACCTGCGACGATCCCTAAAATCCAACCGTCATTGAGAACAAATATACTCTTGCGACAATGTCGCAAGGTTCTCGTTCACTCTAATCCATCATCGAAGATAGGATACTGATGTCCTGCGACAATCATGAAACATAGGTAAAAAGGGTCAACTTTAGGATTAATGACCATGGTTAATCTTCTTGAGTGATATGGAAGATGTGGAAACATATTTTATGTATGACACGGAGCAGATGCCATTCAGGGACCAACTCTATCTGGGATCAGGGGATGTGGGGTAGGTGACAAAATATTGTGTAACACTACTCAAAGTTATCTCTCGTACATCATATTATTCTTCATGTTGTGTCTTGCTTGCCTTAAATACTTAGAACTTAGCTCTATTTACACAATCCCATGGTCCGCGGACCATGGGTAGATCTTTTACAACCAACATTACATTATCAAAATAAGGGTGGACAACCCTTTGACTCTTTAACAATTATGCGGTTCGTTACCATAAAATGTGGAGTCTTTAATTAGGATTACAAAATTGGACCAAAATCTGGGCTTTAATCCCCAAAATTTCCCTTGGGGGATCTCATGCCCAACAGGCCCCTAACAAAAACATCGTGACTCACCCTCGAATCACTTTGCAGGTGTGAAGATCTTAGCACGAAGACCTCCCGACTCTATCTGGATCACCGCAACATCGACAGCGCATTGAGCGATCGCCTGCTGGACTTCTTCCATGCGTTTTGTTCGGTGGCTGCTGCTAAACTGTTGATCTAAATATTCTATTGAGCTGCCTGCAGTTTCATGAGCTTCCCTTCAATGGAGGCTATGATTGTGTAAGCCTCATCAATCCATGGCTATAGGTGTGCTTTTAAGACTGCTTCATTGTGCTGAGCAACATCCACCTGTTCCTTGAGCGCCTTCGCCTCCTGCATTTGTGCAAGCCTCTGCGTATGGGCAATTGTCTGCGTGATCCGTTTTACCTCGTCATATTTCTGTTGTAGCTTGCGTGCCTCTATCTCCAGGCACTCTACATTCGGCTCCTTCTGCAGGGCGATTAGGACCTCGAATGAATATTCGAAGAGCTGCATGTAGTCAGCCACTGCACTGTCAACCATCACCATTGCTGTCATAAAAAAAATGGTGCATTATTCCCTAATCTCTAGTGGAGTTGAAGGCTGAGGTTTCAACTACAATTCTGTGATCTGCAAGTTCAGCTCCAGCTGAACCCTGCCGATCTCTGCTCGAGCGTCGGGCACCCCTGTGGCTAACCTACAAACGCACCCCTCCACCAGTTCTTCTTCCTGAATGTCCAACTCTGGGACCATCTGGCAAGCTTCCTCCACAACTTGCATAAGCCGCTTGTTCTACTTCACTGCCTCATTGCGTTGTAGGCCCAGCTGCTCAATGTTGATGCGTTGCTCGCTCATTACCTGTAGAGCACGACTCTCCCTGGCCCGAAGTTCTATGGAGACTCCATCTTGTAAGAGGTAGAGCGTCTCCTAAGGGAGCACGACAATGTTCAACCCTACATGTTTCAAATTTCTCACCATGGGTCTGTCAGCTTCCTTCTCTGTAGTAAGTTCCCCATCTAGTAGCACTATCGTGTTGGTCACCCTTGTGCGCAACATCTCCTTGGTAGTCGAAGTGTCGATTGTGAGGCTGGTGGACACTGTGCTAGCTTGTGGAGTGTGAACCTGCAACTCTTGCAACTCTATCTTGAGAGCCACCAATACCATTTGTTATTGTTCTTCAAATTGTTAGAGGTCCTGCGTGGTGACATCCCTCACCATTTTACCGATATCATGTAAATCCCCCTTAATGAGGGTGATTGGGTCGAAAGAAGTCTTTGATGCCTTTGTTTTCTTTTGGGGCACTGTCTGCTCTCATGGCCATAAATTCTTGAGCTGGGTGGACGTCATCTGCATTTCTGCACGACTTTGTTCTGTGTTTGTCTTGGGTTCAGGCGAATGTGACTATTGTCCTTCACGCTCTTATTCTCCTATTTTCTACTATTCCTCTAGCTTCGCAGTGCTGTGTGTTGCGTGGGCCTTAGTTGTTGCTTCCTCTTTTCTGTTCTTTTTCACCAGCTGCGCCATTCGAAGCTTTGTCTCTTCCTTCTTGCACTGCGTGGTGGACTTGTCCGTTTCCACTGCGGAGCTAGCGGGAGTGTGCCACTTCGGCGGCCAAGACTCAAGGAATGCAAAGATCACATCATCTATTGCCAGGTATGGTAGGTTATGCCATGTCTTCATAAGGTCCTTCAACGCCCTGATAAAAACATGGTGAAAATTTGCTTTGAACTCTGCAAAGCTCTCTAAACTGGCATAGACTATAGGAGACAACCGCGGCTTGCGATTGATCCCCATCTGGATATTCATCTCCATTAGTATCCAAAATATCTTACTTTCTCTGATACGTTGCATGTCCCTCGTCGCCCATAGCGAAGCGTACTTCGCTACCTCTGGAAGGTCTTGCATGACCAAAGGGAACTGGCTATCTCCAGGCAGCTCCCATGCCACCAGTACAATCGACAACAGGAGCCACACTTAGTGAAATGTTTTTCCCTGCTCCTGTGCCTTGCAACTATTCGCAAGAAACTTGTCGCATAGATAGTTCGCCTAGTTGAATTCGAATCTTGCCCATTGGGCCGCTAGTGCAACTACAGGCGCGGGAACCTCATCTGCGCGACACTTTTGCATCACCTTCCCTGCTAGGATTTGTGTTGCGACCTTGATGACATGTTTGTTAATTCTAGAGATGGGTTATCCTCGCTTCTTCTTCTCCAACTCGAACCTCTTCTTCATTGCTTTCGCGAGGGCCAACTCGCCACCTTTTCCTTTGGAAATATTGGCTGGAACCTCCCCAGAGTAAGGCAGCCATGTAATTCCGTGAATTAGATGGTTTGTGATGGGAATGGGCTCCTCCAACCACAAGCACCCGTCATGCACCAAGAAGAGCAGCTACCTGATGACGAAGCCAGTCACTGGGGTGTAGTGGTAATGCAGCACCCAGAGCAGGTTTAGCAACCCAAATTTCTCTACACCTCTGAGCCATGTGCGTAGCTCCAATTCAATCATTCCAGCCGTCACGTCTATCCTATGGTGCATTAGCTTCGTAGTCGCTAAATGTGGGAAATTATTGTGGTTTGTGAGGTCCCAATCTTCAAAATTCAACATAGGAACTTGCCCTAAGTGTGGTCCCTCAAACACAATATCGTCTGGGAGCACTAGTGTTTGCAGAGAGCTCTTGATCTCATCTATTTTCTTCGGCACCTTGGCCTTGCCCTTATGCGGAGGAACATATTCAGGTAGCCTGGTAGTAGGGTCCACACCCTGGGTTTCAACTTCCATCTCTACATCCTCCTTCTCCACCAGGATTTCTTCAGATTCCTCCTCGTCAGCCTCCAGTTTAATGGTCTTTCCCTTTTCCTGCAAGGTGAGCTTGGTCTGCAGTGGATTTCTTGGTGAGATGCGCACTGAGATCATAGCCTGCTTATCCTTATTAGGTCGCAGTGTTCTAGGTGATTTTGGGACCTCAACTATCAGTACGATGCTCTCTGTGGCTTCCACCTCCGTAATTTCCTGTGCATCTTCCTCAGGTGTTGACATCATTCTAATTAGGAGGTCTTGTGTCTCCTTCGGTAATGTTTCAAACACTGAACTTGCTCTCAAAGCCTCAAAGTTCGAAAGGTCCATACACACTTGATAGCGCAACAACTTAGTTCTCAAAATGCCAAGTGTTTTTCGTTGGACAACCACTTGTAATTTATAGGGCCTTTTGAATTTGAATTCGACCGTTCCCCCCACATTCAGTCCATTAATGCTAGATTGGCGGTAGATTTTTAAGAATCTAGCCCATAAAGTTTGCCTTAAATGCTCGTCACCCGCTCCATTTGGCCTCAAATCAACCATAAAATTGTGAATAGTGATTGTAATGGTCACTTTCCAGTAGACCTGTGTGCCTGCGCAATTGTCTTCGTGTTGTCGCGGACCTTGTGACACTTCGCTGCTTCATGTAGTCCTGAAGTTGCGCAGCTCCCGGGCAATGTAGTTTATAGTCCTGCACCTCCTTTCAGCTAGCTGGAGTGCTAAGACTATGCTTATATCAGCTAGTCAGATGGCTGGGCCACCTGTGTATGGCTTCAAATGACTGCCATTCAATTTTCTTGAGAAGGGATCTCCATTTAACTTAACTAGCTGGACTGTGCCACCATCGGTGATCTCCTTAATAACATACGGCCCCAGCCAATGCATTATGAGTTTCCCTGGAAATTTATCAAACTTATTGTCATACAACAACACCAAGTCATTTACATTAAAGTTGTGCAACTTAATATGTCAATCATGCCATGCCTTTTCATGCTGCTTTTGGATCTGCTGGTGAAATCCAGCCAAAAATATCTCTTCTTCTAGCTCATCCAATTGCACAACCCTCTCCTCCAAGTCTCCATGATCTGTCATACCTGTGAGCACTGCTATACGTAGACTAGGCATGATATATTCCATAGGCATCACCACTTCAACCCCATATACCAGCCTAAAGGGTGTCTGTCCAGTTAGCTTTTTGCATGTCATCCGATAAGCCCATAATACTGCAGGTATGTGTAGGTCCCAATCACTTCGCTGAGTATTGCATACCTTGGTCAGCACGGTCTCCAGTACTTTTTTGAATGCATCCTAATGAGCCTCATCATTGAGTGATTATATGGTCCTTAATTGGCCTTAATTCACCTCCTAGCTTAGTCAAACCAACTGTTCTCGCAACTTATTGCATACTTTTGATTATATTTTGTTTATGAAATGAGTTAGAGTTGGATATTTGGCTTTATGGTCTAATGTGCATGTAATGTAGGAATAAAGGATAAAAGTAAGGAAAAATGTAGGTATAAATGATAAAAGCAAAGAACTATGGCAAAGACCTTGGTAAAGACTTGAATGGGACGAGGGAGAGTAATTATAGGAGGTAAATCCACCTCATTTACTACCCCTCCATTCGAATATTCCACAATCAGCTCGGAAGTAGCTTTCTGGTTCTGTTCATTTGTTGGAATAGCTTCCTATTTCTGCTCATTTGCTTTGGTAGCTGCATTGGATTTAATTTTTCTTCCATTTGTGTTTTTTTTAATTCACAGGTTAGTTAGAGGAAAAGGTTACTATCAGGTTGTGCGTAGGTGTCTCAGCCTCATCTCCTCCCTTTGGGACCATGACTTGAGGTAGAAACCCTACAACATCCCCAAAAACATAGGTCTCTGGTTCTCGCATGGGCTATGGAGTTTGATGTTTAAAGTAGTTGTTTTTTCACCCGCATTGGTTCTCCCTGCCATTTTCATTTGAAGCCACCTCCAACACGTTCCTGATGCATTACTTCATCATCGTCTGATCACCAACAAACCTTCACAATCACTGTCTGATTCACTATTTTATCCAATTGCTACCTCACGTGGAGTCCACCACTCATTTTATGAACTTTAAGTCCCCACCATCGATCTGCTTTGCCTGATCCAATGACTGTCGCTTCACCCGATTTCCAACTAGCTTGGCTGATCTCCACCATTGATTAGCCCCGCCTGATCCAACGGTTATCACGCAATATCGCGCAGATTAGTGCACGAACATTATTCGCCTGAGAGCACATGAGAAAATTGGTTTTCTCATGCTACGTGTTGCGTAGTAAGGCTAATCACATGAAATTTCAAAAAATTGCTTACATCCTGAAGGGCACGCAAGAAGCTACTTACTGCCTTAGAAACTCGCTCCTTCATATTCACACGTTTCTTTTCTCTGCAATATGATCTCCGTTGTCCATCTCTTGACTTCACCTGTACGATAAGATCTCAGCCATTCATCCTATTCATTAACCCTGTTCGCCCATATATCTACGTAACCTCTTGTGATCCAATCTCTGTCATTGATTTGTCTTTCACTCGATTGATCCAATGGTTCTTATGCACTGTTGCTCCCTGATGAACTTCTTTCACTAATTTCGACCTTCGATTACTTTTTCCGCTTGAAAACGTATTTAGCCTAAGTTTCTTTGTTACACCTTAGTTTTTGATGCTCTTTACTTCTACAACTTAGATAATTAGCATTAGTTTAGTTTTAATTCAGCAATTCTGCTTAGCATAGCTATTTAATTGGTTAGTTAGGTTATGGTGTAAGTTTAACATTTCATGTTGTTTTCTTCATTACTGTAATAGAGTATCTCTCTCTTAGAATAGGTTTTCTCTCCTTCCATCAAATAATTAAGCTTCTTCTGACCTTATAGAAGTCTGGCTTGGAACCCGTAGGGTCTCTTCCCAGATGAGCAGTGACAACAGGTAGTATCTTCACTTTTACTTGTGCATATAGCACTGTCACCTCCAAGTTTGTACGATCTGCGGGTTGATAAGTAAAGTTGGTAGCCCTGGGAGTTGTAGCATTATTGTTGCAATACCTAGGCTCATCAATTTTTGGCGCCGTTTCCAAGGAGGTGTCTAAGTAGAACTAATTACTACTTTCTTCTATTTTCTAGTCTCCAACTTTCTTTTCTTCTACTTCTCGTCGTTATGTTTCTTCCATTAGTTTATTTCTGCAAAAGTAACCTAGTTTATTTCTTCCTTTCAGTTGTCATTATCTACTTTCCTTTCCATTCTACAAGTACCTTCTAGCTTTGAAAAAATCTTACAAAAACCAATCCAAAAACATTTCCTTTCATGCCTCATAGGAATAGGGACAATTCAGGGAAATTCTTGTCAAATACCCCCACTGCATCCCACAATCAACCTTCTTACTTCTTCAGTGATGGTGAATTGGAAGACCCTTTAGGTGAGCAACCTTACCTATTTGAGGAACCTATAGAGGAAGAATAAGAGGAAGAACCCATTCCTACTAAACCAATGACTGGAGAGAGAATTGAGAGTGCCTTCCCCATCAGGGAGACCAATGGGGACATTAAGATGAAGAATATTAGCCCCTCTGCTCTACCTCATTTCCATGGCCTAACAATAGAGGACCCTGACACCTTCCTATTTGAGTTTTTTGTTATATGTTGAACCTATGACTATACTGATGATGAGCAAAAGTTAAAACTATTCCCATCTACCCTCAAGGATGCAACATTGCACTGGTTCATGGGTTTACCTGGAGATAGCATCACAACTTGGGCTTAGATGAAACAAACCTTTAACAACAAATATAGGGACTAGTGTAGGTCAAAGGATACTAAAGAAGAGATTTTCAAAAATGACCATAGGCCAGGATGAATCCTTAGAAGACTATGAAGAAAGATTCCAGCTTAGTTACAAAAGGGCTAGGTGCACACTTGACCTTGAGTCACTAAAACTGGTCCTGCTTAGAGGAGTAAGGGAGGATCTTCTGGATACCTTACATATGAAGCAGGAGGAGACGTCTACCAATTACCCTATGAGGATATTAAGACTATCTTTAGAAACCATTCTAGGGCACCCATGAAAAAGGGTAGGGGTAGTCAACCTATGGCCAGTACATCATCCTCTAACTTATCCATCAAGGGTGAAACTGTAAATATGTTAGAAGACTTCAAAAGTGATATGCTGCAAACCCTTGCCTTGTAATTGGACACCATGAACATCAAAAGGAAGCAAGAGGAAGTAGAGAGAGTCTTGGCCATCTTTTGTCCTAGATGCACTAGGAGACATCCTAGGAACGAATGTCCATTAAAATGTATTAAGTTTTGCTTAGTCTGTGAAGAAAACCACTCCACAGACAAGTGCCCTTCTTTACCTAGACTCAAAGATGTATATCAAGGAGCTGAAGGGGTCACTGAGAAGCTTTTCTACATCAACCAAAGGAGACCTCCTGGGCCTAGACCATACCAGCAGGGAATGCAAAGGTCATCCCATGCATATTACAACCCCAACCAAGCCACAACTATACCTTATTGGGGACCCCCTGCTCATCCTTCCTGGTCTACACCCCCTCCTTGGTCCTATACATATCAGTATCATTCCCATCTAGCTAGCCAGCCACAACATCAGTGGAATACCCCACACGAGGGGTGGAGGCCCCAATTCAACAATGTTCCAACCCTATTTCCTCCACCACCTACCCAACCACAACTCCTGCACTCTACTCCACCTAAGCAACCCCAGATGCCTACCCAGCCAAATCCAAAACCAAACAATAGGCATGCTCAACAAGCATATGGTGGAGAGACATCATACCCAACTTATGCTGTAGAAATCCAAGAGATCAACCTAAGATCTAGGAGAATTCTCCCTAATAACCAACCTCTCTCTCTAGATAGGCAGGTTGAGGAAGAAAGAGAGGAAAGCAATCTTAAAGTAAATCCACCCTTTCCTGAGAGATTAACCCAACCACTCCAGCCTACCCAGAAGAAACTAAACTTCTTTGAGAATTGAAAAACATATGTGTAAAGAACCCCCTTCTCTAGGAAATCAAAGAAGTTCCCATTTACAATAAGTTGATTAAGTAGACGTGCTTCAAGCATACAAGAAGAAGAAAAAGGGATGCCCATACCATTAATGTCATTGGGCAGTTGTCTGACTTAATGCTGGAGCAAGTAATATGTCCAAAATATTTGGACCTTGGAAGCCCTGTAGTAGATGTGCACATCAATGGCACCATTGTCCCACACACTCTGATTGACCTTAGGACTACCATTAATGTGATGAATAAGGACACCATGCTCAAACTCAACCTCCAAGGGTCATTGAGAAAGAACACAACATTTTTGCAACTTACAAACCTTTCCACAATCACCCCTGAGGGAATTGTGGAGGATGTGTTGGTCTCCATTGACTCCTGGGAGTACCCTACTGATTTCCTAGTTCTCCAACCTATGGCTAATCTTACTGGTTACCCTCTCAGAGCTGGGAATATGACCATCAAGAATGGGAATATGTCTAAACAATTAGTCTTATACCCTCCTGCTCAACCTAACCTAGAGCATGATTTACCTTTATGGTTGTAGGAAGAGGAAGAGGATGAGGTTTATGCCCAACTTTATTCTTTTGAAACCACCATAGGAGGAGGACAACAAGATGAGGATGACGTAATTGAACACTTGCTCCAAAGCCCAACTCTTAGTTCACTACCATTTGAAGAAGAAGTAAGGGAAACCCATAACAATCATCCAATTGACTTATGCTTGGCCAATTCCAATCCACTCCGTGTCAAAACCATAGAATGTGGCCCAGAGAAAAATTTGAACATTAATCCATCTCTTTTTTCTTTAAAAGAGGAAAAGTTGTGCAACATGTTGAGAGAGAACCTATAATCTTTCACTTGGAGTTATAAGGAAATGAAGGGAGTACACCCCTCAGTGTGTACTCACCACATATACATCAAAGAAGGTTGCAAGCCAGTCAGTCAACCACAAATGAGGATGAATGCATCTCTTAAAGACATAGTCAAAGAAGAACTGTAAAAACTTCTAGATGCAGGATTCATTTACCCTATATCAAACAGTGAGTGGGTCTCTCCTTTAGTGTTAGTTCCCATGAAAAATGGTAAGTGGAGGATTTCTGTTGATTATAGGGAATTAAACAAAGCCACAAAGAAGGATCATTTTCCCCTACCCTTCATTGACCAAGTGCTAGATGGCCTGGAAGGGAAGAAGTTCTTTTCTTTCCTAGATGGATTCAGTGGGTACAACCAAATCCAAATCTGCCCAGAAGACCAGGATAAGACCACATTCACCTATCCTTGGGGTACTTTTGCCTATAAGGTCCTTCCTTTTGGCCTATGCAATGCTCCTGCCACTTTCCAGAGAGCAGTCTTGAGTATTTTTGCTGAATTAGTACATGATGCTGTGGAAATATATATGGATGACTTTACACCTTATGGCTGTGATTTTCAAGAAGCCCTGACTAACTTAGGCAAAGTATTAACAAAATGCATTGAAATGAATCTGTCTCTTTGTCCAGAAAAATGTGAATTCTTAATGACTGAAGGGACTATACTAGGTCATTCAATATCTCAGCAAGGACTGCAGTTGGACCCAAACAAAATATTAATCATCCAAAGGGTCCCACCTCCACCAAAGCAAAGAGATGTCATAATTTTCTTAGGGTTAGCTAGATACTACCGAAGGCTCATAAAGGACTTTAGCAAGTTGGCCTCTCCTTTGTTTGGGTTGTTGGCCAAAGATTCTGAGTTTATATGGTCAAAGATCTGTCAGGAGGCCTTAGACATTCTAAAGGGTAAGTTAACCACTGCACTAATCCTTAGAGGCCCAAACTAGGTCCTCCCTTTTCATTTTCATGTTGATGCCTCACACAAAGACATACGAGCAGCGTTAGGTCAGGAAGAGGAGAAATTTCCCTATGCCATCTATTTTATCAGTAAGAACCTATCAAAGGCTGAGCTAAACTATATTGTGACCGAAAAGGAACTCTTGGGTGTTGTGCATTCATTGAAAAAATTTAGGCATTACATTACAGGCTATCAAACGTTTGTGCATATTGATCATACTGCAATCAAATATTTAATGAATAAACTAGATCTGAATGCTAGAATCATAAGATGGTTGATTTTATTTAGTAGTTTGATCTAACTATTGTTGATAAGCCTGGTAAGGAAATTTTTGTTGCTAACTTTCTATCTAGGATGAATCTGCCTGCAGGTGAAGAAGGAATGGTGGATGACCATTTACTAGATGAGCATTTGTCTGCTATTTCAGTTCTCTCCCCATGGTTTGCTAATATAGAAAACTATCTGGTATCATCACAGTTCCCACCAAACTTTCCCTCCAAAGAAAAGAGCAAGATAGTCAGAAAGAGCTCCCCCTTCACCTGGGTAGGGGGAAATCTGTTCAAACTTGGCCCAGATAAAATCTTAAGAAGGTGTGTAAGGGAAGAGGAAGTCTTTAACATGCTTTTGACCTGTCATGATGGGCCTTGTGGAGGGCACTTTGCAGCAAAGAGGACAACATTCAAAGTATTGCAAGCAGGCTATTATTGGCCTACTCTTCATCACGATGTTAAAAAGCATATTAGTCAGTGTGATCAGTGCTAGAGGATGGGAAAGCCTACTCCAAGAGTTGAAATGCCCCCACAACCTCAAGTGACTTTTGAGCCATTTGACAAGTGGGGCATGGACTTCATTGGGGCTATTAACCCTCCTTCAAAGCAAAAACAACACATTATTGTGTACACTAATTATTTGACTAAGTGGGCTGAAACCAAAGCAATTAAGGCAACAACATAAGAGAAGGTGGCTGAGTTCCTAAGTGAGAATGTATTCTACAAATTTGGGTACCCTAGAGACTAGTCGCAGACCAAGGAAGCTAGTTTACCTCCAGCATGATTGAAGAACTGCTCAGCCATCACAAAATGAAGCATAGGACCTCCAATCCTTATCACCCACAAGATAAAGGGAAAGTGGAGGTGACCAGTAGGGCATTGGAGAACATATTAAGCAAGGTAGTGAGTAGGAGCAGGAAGGATTGGGTAGAGAGACTAGTTGAGGCCACCTGGGCCTATAATACAACATGGAAGACCACCACTGGATTTACAGCCTATGAGATGGTATATGGGAGAAAGGCTTTGTTGTCCATTGAATTTTAATATAACACATTACCAAAGATTACCAAGTAGTTTAGGATAAAAATTTCTAACATAAGCACCTTCATCTACAATAGTGTGACGCATGTTCTTATTAACATCCTTTACAATGATTTAGAAAGGGATGTAAGAAGGGAGATAACACTTTATTAGTATTTGGAGGGGGTTTCATGGAAACAGGTGCAATGCCCCCTTATGTGGTGGACTCTTAAGAAACAAGAAGAACATGAGTGGTATTAATTTCACTCTCCAACAGGAGAGTGGGATCAACCAAATATAGAATTGAGTTGACTATTTCATCAACCAAAGGTTCATCAATCTAAGTGATATGAGTTTTAGTCAACAAGGGAAGAGTGGGATTGACTTGAAATGGAATCAAATCAATCACTTTTTCAATTGAAGGTAGGTTAGGAGAGAGCCTACAGTGACCAATTAGAAGTTGTTGTTAAGTAACAGTAAGGTTTTCCATAAATTTTGAGGCTTCATCCATACTTCATCCATATAAGGGAAAAGGTCAGTTTGATGACTCCCTTCGCATAATCTACAAGGAAACCTAACTTTACTCTTTTTTCTTGGAGCTTTATAATCACTGGTTGATGGATTAATGCAAGTTGACGAGAATCTTCTGACCACACTTCTAAGACTCTAGGTATACCAAGACAATCCTTAAGAAGGTGGTCACTCTTACAAATATTTCAAGGTTATTTGGGCTTGTGACGCACATTGGAAGGTTCCTCAACATTATCAACACTCACAATAATGGTTGGTTGGTTGGGTCCTTTATTATCATGCTTCTTCTTCTTCTTCTTCTTAACCTCCCGGTTACTAGCATTAAGACTTTCACCAGTCAAAGAATAAGAAAGGGAAGAAGACATGATGGGTGAATAAGGTAAAGGGTCAACATGAGGTTGGTTTTGTTGGGATGGAGAACTTGGTTTAGGTGAAGAATTTGGTTGAGGTGGAACAATTTGAGTATTTCAAATGAAAGAAGTTAAAAACAACCATACAGGTGGTGGGCTCCAGTATTGTAGCAATAATGCTACAACTCCTGGAACTTCCTTCTTTAATTTTATCAACCCGGTAGTTCGTAACAAACTTGGAAGCGACGGTGTTGTATGCACAAGTACTAGCTCTTGCCGCAGCTGTCACTTGGTCAACTGGCACAAGTCCGCTAGGGGCTTAAGCCAACTTCTATGAGCTCTTAGAAGAAGCTTTTTAACTGATGGATGAAAGCTAACTCAAAGGAAGCTAATCTACTTGCGGAAAGAAACTGAAAGCAAAAAAGAAATGTAAACCCTAGCAAACCCTAATTCTACCAGCTAGTCCTAATGATGCAAAGATGGGAATGAAAACTACTGAAAGAGATGCCATCACTTCTATGAAGGTAAGATGCATGTGTCTAGACTACTTCTACCTGAAGAAAACATCTTTTTGTATTTTTGAATAAGTTATTTAGAATTATCATGCATGTGCTTTTAACTGGATTTTTACTGTGCAGAGGCGGATCACGGAGGAGAAATGCTTGGAAGAGGTCGAGAAGGTTCAGAGAGGGTCTAAGGAGTCCCTAACATCCTTCCAGAGAGTTTCAAAAAGTTTGGCTACCAAGAAACCGTGTTTATGAGCTTCTACAGGAAGTCTGCAGGGGTTCTACAGGATGTTTCAGAATTTCTACAGGATGTTCAGAAGTTCCTACAGGATGTCCTACGATTGGATTTTAGGTGATGGAGGAGTGGAAGAGGATACATGGATGGATAGGGAGGTTGGATAAGGATTTGTAATGACTTAGTGACGGAGAGATGAAGTGATGAGAGGGTGTGGAAAGCTAGCTTGTCTTAAAAGGGTAAAGGAAATGGAAGGCCAAGGAGGTAGGGTGACGTGGGCAGAAGAGTAGTTGTGAGACGAGGGATCTAATTTGGAGATGAGCAGTTGGCCTGTACGAAGCTTAGAGGGACGAGAGAGTGATGGAGATGCACTGCACAGTGTAAACTGAACCAAATCATCCACGTCCTGCACATAATCAAAATATTAACTAATCTATCCTAACTGTTAATGAAACCAATGAACAACAACGTTATTTCTAAAGAGAACCATGTATGGTACTGAAGCAAAGAAACATTCCAAGAGGTCTGAGTGCATGGATAACTTTTACAAATGAAAACATTGCACCAAAGATTGCATGAGTACGCAAACTAGTGTTTTTGTTGGGTAGCACTGTCTGCAATTCCAGCCCCTAGAAAGAGGTGAAAATGAGAGTGCAGGAAACCCTTTTCTGGAACTCTTATCAATTCTTATCTCATTACTCTATTCTAGACATCTGAAGCAACTCTATCTTTTAACAATGACCTACTTAACCACACCACGAAATCTAACTCAACAAACTGCGTTTCAAATGCATGTAAAGAAAATCATAATGCTGAAAGAAAAGATATCAATACAAAGAAGGAGGCCCTAGGCTCTCAGGTTGGGCCCAACCCCGAGAGCTATGGCTCCTCTAGAAACTCAGAGCTGAGATCAAATCTGACTGCTTCTCATAAAAAAATAATAATCATAAGTCAAGAGATATGCCAATGATGGCTACAAAAGAGCAAAAACAGAGCTAGCAGCTCGTAGTGCAGAATGTGCAACAGTTTTTCAAAAGTCCTTTTCGAAGGTTGAAGCCTTATCATTTATACATCACGAGGCCCCAATCTGGCCTCCTAAATCTATGGGACTTGGTTGACCAAACTGGGAGTGAACAGCTGCTTCCACAAAATCTGTTTCGCTGCCTTCTAGATCCGGTTGTGGTGGCTTTTGGAGCTCGGAGTTGGGGGTGAAGATCTCGAGGAAGGCTATTTAATGCCGTGGACAACCCTCCTACGAATCCTCAACCCCATCTTGGCTGTCTCCTAGCCCTTATCTGCTCGGTTTTTCTCCAACATGTGTCAAAAAACCTGAAATGAGCACGTGTTAGCCACCTAGGAATAATGACTACCCTTATTCGTACAAATGACATAAACATACTAAAAAAATGATGCATAAGTTATGAAAAATGAAGGATTGAGCAAGGGTGGTTAGGCCAAATGAGCCCAAAATGTTACCAAATTTGGGGCTCATCATCACCCCCCAGCTAAAATGATTGCTCATCCCTGAGCAACTAATCCAACTCCTCGTCCTTCATTTCTTTCACTGCCACTCTCACATCCCAGGCTTCTGAAGTAGTATCCTCCTCACTGGCATGGAACCCAACCTTCCTTTCCACCTCTTCCCACTACTTATGCTCTTCTTTTTCTGTGCTGCCTTCCATCAATCCTAAAAGCAAAGGTGGGCTTAGCTTGAGGCCAATCCAGCTGGCTTGGAGGTTTTGTATGGACTTCTTGTAGAGGGGCACCCGTACTAGAGCTTCCCTCATTCGAGTTGGAGTGTGATATTCCCTGATTTTGAGGCTGTGGGACAATGTGTTCCATCAGTGGGTGCAAGCATGAACACAATCGTCCCCTAATAGTCGCTCCATATCCTCGAAATGTGTTATAGCCTGAGCCTACTGATCCATGTATTTCAATAAAGCTTGAGAGTCGGTTGCCAAGTGTTGGTGGGCCGATATCAATGCAGTGGGGTCCCCTGGCTCTGCTCTAATCAGCAGTGGCTCATGTAATTCTCGGTTCATGAACTCTTTGACCTCTGCTGCTCTCTTTTCTTCATGGTTCAACCATGAGGCAAATGCCATCAACTGCATATCTCCTACGACTGTGTTGGGATCCCATGAAGTCACATTAGGAAGGGCCAAATTATGGAGATAGAATTCCGATAGCTTGGCCTTGTCCTCTGATGAACTGCTATTGCATAACTCTGTGAATTTCTGGGGGTCTTGGATTTGGGAGATACCCCTCTGTGCCAATGCATTAATTTGGAATTGCAGCCACTGGTCCCGTAGGTATAGGCCATAAGATTTGGCCGGTTGTCTACATTGTAGAGCATCCATGGCCCAACTGGCCATGCAGGCCAGTTGTGCCTCTTTTTGCTGAAACTGCTGTTTGAGAGCTTGTATTTCGATTTGTGCTTGCAGTTCCCTTTCTTTTAGATGCAAGGTTAGCTCCCCAAGACCAACTTGCAGTCCTTCTTTGCCTTGAGGTTCTGTTGTAGTGTCCCCTGATGATGTGCCCCGTTCTTTCCTCTGTTCCTGTAGCTGTAGTTTGAGTTTCTCATTCTCTTCCTGTAGGAATACCCGCTGGCAGTCTCCCATGTGTTTGGCCATAGCTAATTCTCTTCGTGCCTCCTTGAGTTGTTCCTCCAAGGGGCCTATATCTGCCACTCCTTTAGATTTAGCTATCTTCATCCACGTGTGGGTTCTCACTCTTTCTTCCTCCAACGCAAAGAAAAGCGGCATTGTGAATTTCTGTGGAATAATTTTTCCAGCCTCCAAAAAGTTATAATACGAGCTCAAGCTTGGCTGGGGACTAGGTTCCGGAATATGCTCTACCTCTTCTTCCCTCGGTGGCTCTACTCCATCTTCCCTTGGTGGTGATGTGGCTGCCTCTCCCTCCATTTTTTCGGTCTCCTTGATCCTGGCCAATGTTTCCTGTAGAACAGCCTCAGCATCCTGTAGCGGGGTTTTTGAAGCCAACTTGTCCATTCTCTCTTTCTAGGCAGTTGTCTTCGGGATCCCCTGCTCATAAGTGACTGATATTTTTGAGGGGGACCTCTCCCTTGACGAGGTAGGGGTGTCTTCTATGGTAATTGGGCTGCTGGATGGAGGTTGGGGCCTGCCTGTTTTGATTCTCACACTTCTCCTAGCTTTGAAATACAGAGGGATCTCCCTCTTTCATTTTTCCTTCGGCTTGGGAGGGGTACTAAGGGTGGCCAGCACAGCTGCTGCCTCCCTTGCAAGGATTTCGACTGTCTTCCCCTTCTGTTTTCCTTTCTCAGGACTTCCTGTAGAAAGCCCTGTAGCGGCTGATTTCTGGCTTCCCGTAGAAGCCGTTTTTGATTTTCCTGTAGAAATAGGTGGCACCGTTTTAGCCTGTTTGGCTGAGGGTGCTTTGTCTTTTGACTTTGCTGAGGCTGCCTTCGAGGTGCCTTCACTGACGTGGACTTGTTCAGTCCTTTCCACCCTGCTCTGTAACCCTTTCTCCCTGGGTGTTAATGTGGGTTTGTCATCCTCTGTTTCGGCAACCTGGTGTTTCTCTTGTTTCCCCTTTTGTTCTTTCTTTGGTGCTTTGGCCATGGTTTCTTGGCCTTTTCCTTTCTTCTCTGTTTGTATTGGTTCCTTCTCCTCGCTGCTGGGGGAGGTGAGCTCCTTAGCCAACATTTTGATGTCGCCATCCTTAGTCAAATTTCGAAAGACTTCCCATGAGAGAGGGATGGTGTATGTGTGGAGTGCATCCTCCATGAGGAGCTTAATGAGCCCATGATGGGCTACCTGGTCTGGCGTGCCCTCTCGTAATTTGGTGGCACATTCAGTCATGGACTGCAGGAGGAAGTAAGGAATACTTAACTTGTTTTCTGAAGGTAGGTCCATTTGGTGCCTAAGTTCTGTGAGCAGTCGGAAAAGGTACCCATATACGATGCTGAATCGTCCTTCGCACGTGATATATTTCATAATTTGGAGGCTGACCTCACTCCAGAGCGGCTGTAGGCTAGCTCTGCGAACTCCGTTCTTATCCTCTGAGAATTGCTCCTCCGGTAGAAAGAACTCCTTCTTAGCCTTCTAGCCTAGTTTTCTCTCCTCCTTATCCCACGGTACCCCCATCGGGAGATCAGTGACTCTGCTGATGAACTGTGGGGTGAGTCTGACAACGGCCAGCGTTTTTGATTTTGGCTTCAAAGCTCGTAGGAATTCCTCTGCCACCTCATCATCGTAACCTTGAAGCTTGTCACAGAACGACATCCATCGTGCACGAGAAAACAGGTCTACCACCTCAGGGTTTTCCCGTAGCTTCTTTGAGTCTGTCGGTTCTTTCCTAATGAACCCACCCAGCATGGTGAAAGCTTGTTGTGTTAGCCGGAGGTGACTGGCGCGTATCAAAAGATGGGCCTTTGGAATTTCCTTAGACAGAGCGCAGAATTACGCCTCTGTCAAGCACACAGTTCGTGAATTCACGGCTATCTACAGGTGAGCCTTGACAGTGGCTCAATTACGAACCAAATCCTGTAGAAAACCCCGCATATACACTACGACGACAATTCTCATGCAGAAGGAAGACGACGCTTGCAAATTCATGCACAGACTTTAGTTCTACTTTTTTAGGACGTCGACTTCGCCACCCTTCAAACCAATTGCATGGGAGGACCAGGTTCAGGCTTACCTCATTCCAATTTGCCACCTTTGACGTGAATAGATTAATTTCCTCCATAGCGGTGAGCTTCCTGTAGCGCAGCTTCCTGTAGAAGTCGCGCACGGGTTCTGGAGAGCGCGTCAATGGTTTTGGGCCTTCTGTGTAGCCACCAGACATTTGAACAAGCCGAGGACTCGGAGTAACAGTCTTCAGGGAATTTCGGACGCTTACTCGACTGCAAAGAGGTTGATGATAAATGAGTGGAGTGCCATACACGATCTAGCCGGTGGATTTGAATCCCTGTGGAACTCATGGCGCGGGGGTGAGTTGTCCCTGCCGGACCATTGGACGACGTCACCTATTATCATTCCACTGTAAGTCTGCCTGACCGCCGCATCATTCCCTGCATATCTACCGCCGCCATTTCTGTTAGATCGCCGCTTCTCCCCAACTGGACGCTTCCCACGTGTCCATTTCCTGTCTTGCTTGACACAACCAACACTTTCCGAATCGGATGAGACCATCGGACTGGTCGTGGTGGCTAGTTGAATGGCTACCCGACTGGCTCAACCCATTCATTTTCATACTCGCACACATTTTAGAGCATTGTTCATGTAATTTGACGAAAAAGGGTGAGGCACTTACCTGTGCGGCCGCGACGTTATTTTCAGGCTTCAGGACGAGGGTGACGGATCCGCTTGCTGCTGCTTCATGCACAGGCATGGGGGTTCCTTCTTACCGACTGCTACTGGTTACGAGACCTGTTACCTAGCTGCAGATGGTGCATGTGCCCGCTCTATGTGTTGCAGGTGCCTTCATGGTGTATGCTCTAGCCGGATCAACTGCTATAGGATTCCTGTAGGTTATCCTGTAGTTGTTTCTCCTCCTCGGGTGCATGCCGAAACGGTGGAAATGGTGGCATCACGGTCACGGTCACAGGGTCCTCGGATGGCTTTGATAAGTAGCGCATGGGGCCTCTGCATACTTCATTCCATTTGAGATTTGTTTCTTCTGAGAATCCAATGTTCTGATTTGACTGTGCAGGTATTTCCATTGCATGGCAACAGGGGTGGTAGAAGGAGGCGACAACAGTGGGTGATGGAGAAAAGCATTGGCTTGCATGCCTCCGTATTGGACTTCGGGCTTCAAATTCTCCCACATAGTCGGTCCTGGGCTGTCCAAAGATTCTACAGGAAGTTTCCTGTAGAAATACAAAACTTCCTGTAGAAAGTCCTGTAGCTTCCTGTAGAAGGCTAAACTGTGATCAAATCATGCCCAGACCTTGGAAGAGATGAGTGTTTCTGGAGGGAGTGCTGGTGAGGTCACCTGGTAGCATAGTAGGGACCCTTGTCCTTGAGTTGAGGGACCTCTTTTTCTGCATGGAATACCTGCAACCTGCATGAATTGTCAAATCTTGAACCTGTTTTCCTGTTTCTTTGTTCGTTTTTTTCTTTCTTTCCTTTTTTTTTTTTTTTGAAAGACAGCAGGGGCGCCTCCGTGAGGTTTTCACCCTTACCATCTGCCTTGAGCGCCTCAGAGAGGTTTTCACCCAAGGGTCTTTTTTATTCAAAAATTTTCAGAAAGACAGCAGGGACGCCTCAATGAGGTTTTCACCCCTACCATCTGCCTTGGGAGCCTCAGAAAGGTTTTCACCCAAGGATCTTTATTATATACATTTTTTATTTATTTATTTTTTAATGTTCAGGGTATGCCCAAAACAGAGGGAGAACCCTTCTCTATGACCAGCACTGATTTTTCCACAGTTTTGATGAATTCTTGCCTTGAAAGAGGTTTTCTGTAGATATTTAGTCGATGCCCATTGACGAGCATGGGGATGGCTTCCTCATCAATGATCCGAATAAGAACAGACCCATTGTCATTAGACTTTTCCACTGCATATGGTCCCAGCCATCTGGTTCTCAACTTCCCCTTGAAATCCTTATGTTTGGAATCGTACAACAGCGCCCAATCTCCCGGCTGGAATTGCTTGTCATTGAGGTGTTGGTCATGCCATACCTTCCTCTGAAGTTGAACCACTTCTGAGTGGAGAAGGGCCTGCATTCGGTGCTCGTCCAACCCATTCAGCTGCAATAACCTTTCTTGTTGGGCATGGCTAAGATCTAGGTCCAGCTGAGCTGCCATCCTCAAGGTGTTGTACTCGAACTCAATTGACAGCAAAGCTCTCTTCCCATAGACCAGCTCATAAGGTGTGAAGCCGGTTGTGGTCTTCCAAGTGGTGTTGTAAGCCCAAGTGGCCTCAACTAGGCGATCTGCCCAATATTTTCTACTGCTTCTCACCACCTTAGTCAAGATCCCTTCCAATGCTCTATTGGTGACTTCCACCTGCCCATTTGCTTGAGGATGATAGGGGGTGGAAGTCCTATGCTTGATTTTGTGATGAGCGAGTAGGTCTTCAATTAAGTTGGAGGTGAATTGGCTTCCTTGATCGGTGACTAGCTCTCTTGGGTAGCCAAATTTGTAGAAGATGTTTTCTCTTAAGAACTCGGCCACCTTTTCTTCTGTCGCTGCTTTGATTGCCTTGGTTTCTGCCCACTTGGTTAGGTAGTCTGTGCACACAATGATGTAAGACCTTTGCCTCGAAGGAGGATTGATTGGACCCACAAAATCCATACCCCACTTCTCAAATGGCTCAAGAGTCACTTGAGGTTGGAGAGGCATTTCATCCCTTGGAGTCGGTTTCCCCATCCTTTGGCATCGGTCACATTGGCCGATATACCTTCTGACATCTTGATGAAGCGTGGGCCAATAGTAGCCTACCTGTAGGATTTTGAAGGCAGTCCTTTTGGCTGCAAAATGTCCTCCACAAGGCCCGTCATGACAGGTTAGGAGGATATCAAAGACTTCCTCCTCCCTTACACAACGCCTTAAGATCTGATCGGGGCCAAGCTTGAACAGGTTGCCCTCGATCCAAGTGAATGAGGCACTCTTCCTTACGATTCTGCTCTTCTCTCTTGAGGATAGGTGCGGAGGGAACTGTGCGGAGACAAGGTAGTTTGCTATATCAACAAACCATGGAGAGAGTACGGAGATAGCAAACAGATGTTCATCTGGCATCTGGTCATCCACTGTCCCATCCTCACCTGCAGGTAAATCCAATCTAGACAAGAAGTCAGCAACAACATTTTCTTTACCTGGTTTGTCAACGATAGTCAAATCAAACTGCTGCAACAAAAGTAACCATCTAATAATACGAGCATTCACATCAGGTTTATTCATTAAATATCTAATTGCAGCATGATCAGTATGTACAAATGTTTGATAGCCAGTGATATAATGTCAGAACTTGTTCAGTGCATGGACCACGGCCAAGAATTCTTTCTCAGTTACAGTATAATTAAGTTCTGCCTTGGATAAGTTTTTGCTGACAAAGTATATAGCGTATGGAAGTTTTTGTTCAACTTTTCCTAAGGCTTTGTTCGAAGCATCAGTGTGGATGTGGAAAGGTAGGGCCCAATTTGGACCTCTCAAGATTGGGGCAGACACCAACTTATCCTTTAATTCATTCAGAGCCTTCTGACAATCGTCAGTCCATTTAAACTCAACATCTTTTGCCAAGAGGCTAAACAATGGCGAGGCTAGCTTACTGAAGTCTTTAATGAATCTCCTATAATACCCTGCTAAACCTAAGAAACTTCGAACATCTCTTACCTTCTGAGGAGGTGGAACCTTCTTGATGAGAGCAATTTTGTTAGGATCCACCTGTAACCCTTGGCGAGAAATGGTATGTCCTAGCACGGTCCCTTCAGTCATCAAGAATTCACACTTTTCAGGACTAAGGGACAGGTTCATCTCAATGCACTTGGTTAGGAATTTTCCCAGATTGGACAATGCTTCCTGGAAGTGGGACCCATAAGGAGTGAAGTCATCCATATAGATTTCCACCGAATCATGGACCAGCTCAGAAAAGATGCTCAAGACGGCTCTCTGGAAGGTGGCAGGAGCATTGCATAGTCCAAAGGGAAGAACTCGGTAAGAAAAGGTACCCCAAGGACAAGTGAAGGTGGTATTATCTTGGTCTTCCGGGCTGATTTGGATCTGGTTATACCCGTTAAACCCATCTAGGAAAGAGGAAAACTTCTTTCCCGCCAGTCCATCCAACACTTGATCTATGAAGGGTAGAGGAAAGTGGTCTTTCTTGGTGGCTTTGTTCAGTTCTCGGTAGTCACATAGATTATCCACTTCCCGTTTTTCTTGGGAACCAAAACCAGAGGGGACACCCATTCGCTATCCGAGATGGGGTAAATGAATCCGGCATCCAACAGTTTTTGCAATTCTACCTTGACGATGTCCTTAAGGGCTGGATTCATTCTCCTTTGGGGTTGCCTAACCGGTTTACAATCTTCTTTGATGTAGATGTGATGGGTACAGACCGAAGGATGGACTCCTTTCATCTCCTTATAGCTCCAAGCAAAAGCATCTAGATGACTGGCCAACAGACTACACAGCTCCTTTTCCTGGGAAGGAGATAGGGAGGAGCTGATCTTTAACGTTCTCTCGGGCCGAACTCCACATTTTTGACTCTGGGAGCGACTGGGTTGGTCACACAAAGGTCCACTAAGGTGCTGGCTTGGGCATCCTCCACCAATTCCTCTAAGGACAATGCGCTGGGAGGTGGATTCTGAATCAAGGTCTCAATCAAATCATCCTCGGTTGGGGGGCCTCCCCTAGTGGTGTCTAGGGTGCACAAGGGTGCTGAGTACTCCTCATCCTCTTCTCCTTCCTCCAACCAAAGTGGTAAGTCATGCTCTAATAAGGGTTGGGCAGGAGGGTATAGGACTAGCTGCTTGGACATAGGACCATTTTTGATGGTCATGTTTCCTGCACGGCAGCTTATGTAAGCATCTGCAGTGGCTAACCAAGGCCTTCCCAAAATAAGGGGGTATCCAGTAAGCTTTGCCTTTGGTTGTAGAACCAAGAAGTCTGCAGGGTACTCCCAAGAGTCAACAGAGACCAAGACATCCTCTACAATCCCTTCGGGAGTCACGGTGGAGCGATCTGCTAGTTGCAGGACTGTCGAGGTCTTTCTCAAGGAACCCTGAAGGTTGAGTTTGAGCATGGTATCTCTGGTCATCACATTAATGGCAACCCCCAGATCAATCAATGTGTGTGGTGTGATGGTGCCATTGATGTGGACATCAACTACAGGACTCCTAGGATCCAAATACTTTGGGCAGATTACTTGCCCCAACATAAGATCAGACAGTTGTCCTATGACACTGATGGTTGAAGCGTCTCTTTTTCGCCTGCCTGGGTGTCTGAAACACTTTTCCTTAACCAGTTTGTTGTATATCGGTACATCTTTGATGGCTTGGAGAAGTGGTATTGTCACACACAACTATTTGAGTTCTCCCAGAAGCTCATCCTCCTCTGGGTTGGGTTGTGTGGTTGTTGTTAGTCTCTCAGGAAAGGGTGGAATGGCTTTTGGTTCACTTTCTTGTTTATCTTCCTCGTCCTCTGGGGGAGGAGGTTGGCGATCCGGAAGAGTCTTTCCAGATCGCAGGTTGATCTCCTGGATCTCCACAGCATAGGTAGGGCATGATGTTTCCCTAGTATATACCTGCTGGGCCTGTCGGTTGTTGGGGTTTGGGTTCGGTTGAGCAGGCATTTGGGGTTGCCTTGGAGGAGCAGGAGGTAATGGTTGTGGTTGAGCTGGTGGTGGAGGCAAAATGGCGGGAGGAGTATTGTACTAGGGCCTCCACCCCGGTTGAGGTGCATTCCACTGAGGCTGTGGCTGGGCATGTGAGTGAAACGAATGAGTAGTGGGCTGAGTATGGTACTGAGGCGGGTAAGACCATGGAGGAGGCATAGACCAGGAAGGATGAGCAGGGGGACCCCAGGAAGGCATAGGAGCAGATTGGTTGGGGCTATAATAAGCTTGGGGTGTCCCTTGCATCCCCTGTTGGTAAGGTCTAGGTCCATGTGGCCTCCTTTGGTTGAGGAAATAGAGAGGTTCAGTGGGCGCTTCTGTCCCTTGGTACATGGCTTTAAGCCTAGGTAAGGTTGGACATTGGTTTGTGGGGTGGTCCTCCTCACAAACGAAACATACCTCAACCGAATGTAATGGGCACTCATTCTTAGGGTGCTTCCTTGTACACCTAGGGCAGAAGATAGCCAAAGCCCTCTCAGCTTCCTCTTTCTTCTGCTGGATTCGGAATGTATCAAGTTGCATGGCAATGGTCTATCTCACCTCACTCTTGAGGTCCTCTAATTGATTTGCAAACTCATGTTTGGAGAAAGGAATACTAGCTGAGAGGAGGTTTCCTCTACCTCTTTTCCGGGCTGCCCTAGAGTGGTTTCTAAACACAGTCTTTATATCCTCATAAGGTAGTTGGTAAATATCTCCTCTAGCTAGCATGTGAAGGGTATCTAAGAGGTCTTCAGGGACTCCTCGGAGCAGGACCAACTTGAGAGATTCAGGGTCAAGTGTGCACCTGGCCCGTTTATAGCTAAGTTGGAACCTTTCCTCGTAATCTTCTAAGGACTCATCATTCCCCATGGTCATCCAAAAGATTTCTCCCTTGGCTTCCTTGGACCTACAGTAGTCCCGGTATTTGGTATTGAAAGCTTGCTGCATCTGGGCCCAAGTGGTGATACTGTTCCCAGGTAAGCCCATGAACCAGCGTAATGCTGCATCCTTAAGGGTAGAGGGGAAGAGTTTCAGTTTTTGCTCATCTTCGGTATAGTCATAGGTTCGACAAAGGACGGAAAACTCAAACAGGAAGGTATCAGGGTCTTCAGTAGTCATGTCAGGCGGAAAGAGTCGATTGTGCGAACACAACCAACCTCCCTAGGAGCCTAAGACTCTCTAGTGACAAACAAGACAAACAAGAGCAATCCTTCTCTAAACATGCATTTACTATATAAGAAATCAAGTGTTTAGATCCTACCTGTAGTCCCACGCTGTTGTAGCAGTCCAGTTCCGCTGATCCGGATGAGCTCCTCCTTCACTTTGAAACCTGCATACACTAACAATCAAACGATTAAATAACACTTGATAATCTCATAGAATAAAACATATTTAACACATAGACCAAGGAGTACATGAAACAACTCATAAAATAACAAGTTATTGAGAAGAATGGACTCATTTGCATTAATAGGTAACAAAAGGAACAAATACAACCTGAGCCTTGGTGTTGTGCAAGTCCCTCCCAGGGTCCATCAAGAGTTCTCCTTTACTTTGACAAATCTCACCCACTTCCAAATAGAACAAGCAAAGATGGTAATCTCTCCTCACAAGCTTCTAAATGGGAGTCCTAATTCCAGCAGCATCTACCCATAGAAATGTATAGCTTCCAACCTCCCCTCCTTCTGGCCCAATGCCTGTATTTATAGTGCTCAAGAGGAGGTTAATCAGGTCCACCATCAATGGGATAATCCCCTCTTTGGATGGGATAGCTCCCTTATTGATGGGATAAGTTCCTCTTTGGTAGGGGTGCATGAACCATCTGGAGGCGCTCAATACACGTCGAACAACCTTCTAGAATGCTCTAGAAATGACCACAAGTAACTTTTTAAAGATGAAACTTGCGCATTTTGACCTTTACAGGGGGACGCACCTGCCCCTTTACATACAGAGCGTCCAAAGACACAGCTTTTGTGAACATTGGGTGTGTACCCGCTGGTAAGGTTAAGAGAACCTGCGTACCCAGAGATAAATACATTTGTAAAGACTTTCTCTCTTTTTGGAGTTTGACATGGAGAGCAGAGGCATAAGACTTGCCTAAGAGGGTAGCATGACTGTTGATAGAGCCATACTAACTGTAAATAGTCATGGTGACATTTTTTAGTGTAACAGATTGCCCCCTAAAGTGCGAAGCCTGTAATAGATTAGGGTTTTGTATTATCTAGGAAGGGTGAAGTGCTTTATCATTTCAAGGATTATCTCGTGGAGAGCCTGGTCAGAACCTGCAATTTTCAACACAAAATACATGTATAAGATTATATTGTCACTGAGGTAGGCATTCCCATACTCAGATCAAAACTTTAACTAACAGACTAACTACTCTGATACAGGAATGATCTTGCAGTACATCATAATCATAGACTTTTGTAGACACAGTATGGGCGCAGCCATCTGTTTATGATTAGTCTACTTAAATAATGAATACAAAACTCCTCGCAGCCTGGATGGTGGAAACTAGATCCAGGGTCTTCATTTCTACTTCCCAAATTGGTACGATTCTAGCCATGCGAATAAATGAGTTGATGTCGAACATGGTAGAAACCACTTGATTACCAGTCGATGATGTAAACTGTTAACAAGTGTGAGAGAGACCACCAGTAATGTCAATGGTTCTCAAAGTACCCAGTACAATCCATGAGATGTGAATGAATGAGTTGATGTCGAACATTTCACGGAATCCTTCGATCGAAAGTCAATGATGTAAACTGATGTCAAAGGCGAGAAACCTGCCATTGATGCATGCAGACTTCAAGGTACTGATGATTTCTAAGTCATCTTTATAGATAATGTGCTGATGTCGATAGAAAGCGACCCGTTGCAGGCAAGCCCACAACACGAAATCATTGTTCAAGTTGAAGAAATGTTGCTGTAAGGACTGACTCAGGGATGGTCAAATGGATGACAAGTATTTTGCAGATGAAAGTTTTGCTTGCAGACCTCTTGAACACATAACGACACGACAGATGGCTTGGTGATAAATGACTCAAAGTTAATCCCCGGAACCCGACTGAAGACTTTCAAAGTGGTTTGATCAACTGTGAGGTAAAGGATTCCCCAACCCAGGTGAATGAAAAGTGTCGTGTTCAAGAGTGGTAATAAAGTTTCTTCTGAGACAAAAGATAACAAATAGGCTCATTCTTCTCTCTTTTCCCCCACCATTTCTGGCAAGTACCTCTTTATTTTTAACAAGCTTGAGGAGGATAACATATGCTTGATTATAAGCTCATCCTTCGGACGAGTCCAACCTAGTTTTGATTCGAACCCTAGGAAGGAGTGGTTCGTTCCTGTTTGTAATTGAACAGGTCCTTTACTGTGAAATGTTTAACGAGCCCAGTATAGGAGAAACTCGGCGTTTTTCAATTTTAGAGAGTCTGAAAAACTTAAGAAGACTCCAAGTTGAACTTTTTCGTAGATTTGTGTCCCTCAAGCCCGAAAAAGTATAAAATAATACCTGGGGGAACCGCTTGATCTTGCGACCAAGGAGTACTTTCATAATTAGTGTCACTGACCTGAAAAGTAAAAAGCGATCAAAGAAACGTCGTTTTATTTCCGTATCGAGTTTGAAACGACAAAAACCCGGCAATCTTTTCCTGATTTTACGGTCAGAAAAGAGCTATAAGGGGACCGTCTTTTAATTCCGTTTTAACGAGTGTAAAAGAAACGCTCGGCAATCTTTTCATATTTTAGGAGTCAGAAAAGGGCTTAAAAGATGACTCTGATATTTTGGTTCGTGAAAAATGACAATTTTCCCTCTAAATCCCTTTGTCCTGCACAAAAACGACACATTACTCATACCTGTTTAAGATAGGCAAAAATACATTGAAAAATATCCTTCCATGGTGAAAAATGAACAAACCTATCATTCATTCATCCAAAAAACCTATAAAAAGACTTTTTACCATGTCATTTTTACCATTTTACTGTTGAGGTTGAAAAAAGGGCTTTTGGAAAGAAACTTCCCGTGGTTGCTGCGGAAAACCGACCGTCAGAATCGAACGCCGTCTCTTCCAGGTATTTCACAACATCCTCCTCTTCAATTTCATCCGATTAAATTTGTCTTTTAGGTTTTAGTTTCGATTTTTGGGGGGTTTTTGGTTTCAAAGTTCACTCTGCGGGGTACGCAGGTGCCCTTAGGGTGACCTGCGTCCCCCGACTTTTTCCTGTACAGGAAAAAGGTCAGGGGATGCAGCCCACCTTCAGGCCAGCTGCGTCCCGACGCTCTGTGTCCTAAACGCGGGGTGCGTCCCCCGCGAAAGGCGGAATTTGAAACCCCAAACTCCACCAATAACCATTAAAATTTTCCCAAATCAATTCTAATCATTGTTTCTTGGTGTGTAGGGCACTCACCATGTTGGATTGGAGAGAAAGAGAGCACGAGGACGTTGATTTAGCCGCAATTAATCATCAACCTTCGATTGATGCCCTAGAAGCATGCAGACTATATAAATACTGGGCCATACCTGGCATGAGGGCTCAGGTGAGATTCTTGGAGTGGCTGGTTGAGAGATGGAACGTTCATGAGCAATGCTTTTACATAGGAGGGCACCAGCTCGAGATAGAGCCCTCTGACGTATACTTTCTCACTGGCTTGCCAAATAGAGGTGAGCAACTCAATCTAGCCGGGACTAGGCCGGGTGGCCAATCCCTTGCTAGTCTCCGGGCAGATTGGTGCACACCCAATGCACACCATGCGAAAGGCGTAGAAATCAAACACATCTCTCTGCGTGAACTCAAAGTTATAGCTTTCACGGTTACCAGAATTTGCGGTGCAGCCGCTTTACATATTGCCACCGGGTCCCAAATGCGGATGGCGATTGACTGTTTCCAAGGCACCATTTTCAACTGGTGTGAAGCTGTGTCGGCTAATATGAAGAGCCAACTGACTAGGGAAAAGAACGAACAACTGAAGACCTTTGGATATGGGCCTCTAGTTGTGAGCTTTGCCTTAGAGAGAGTTCCGATGTTGATCCCTCAGCAACTCACTGTTGAAATCTTGGGTCCTCGGGAGCCAAAGCTGATACGATGGGTTACGGTGATGGCCCGGCATCCTGACGAGGGCACGGCGGTTGTTCGATTCTCTGATAGTTATTTTCACTGGTTAGAGGACCAGGTTTTTTCGATCCAGGACTTTCCGTATGCCGGAGTAGATTTTCGAGGTGATCCGGACATGGTTCTTCCACAGGGAGAACAATGGGATAACAGAGGTACTTTATTTTTCACAAGTTTTCAAATTATGTATTTTTTTTTGTTTTTTATATATATCGTCTCAAAACTGACAGTAAAAATTTTCAAAATGCAGATGTTGGTCCACAGCGCCCAGCCAACCTCCGGCCTTTTGAGAGGAGACATCCAGTTGCACCGGTACCGGCCCCACAGGACGCGGCTGCAGAGTCACTAGCTGAGTTGGAGCAGGATCTAGAGCGTCTGACGGTGGATATACCTGAGACTACCATAGATGATATTCCTATCAGACTTCAGCGCTATGTAGTCGCAGTCCCTGGACCGTTTAGGAGATTTTTGTGTAAGGTAGCCCGTGCAGTGGTGTCGTATAGGGAGCACCACCAGTGATTGACTAGTCACTTTTGTAGACACATGTGACATTTTTGGCTTTTTGTACTTATCATTTTTGCCGATCATAAGGTGTTTTTCAACCTATGATCGAAGACGATGTATATTTTTTGACACACTCCTATCTATATATATATCACTATTACCGGCTTATCTTGTTTAACATATGTGATGAAATGTTTTTAAATTTACTTGCATGATTATCGTAAATGTCTGTCCAACATTCGAGAAGCAATTGCATCTGCTAATGTATTTAAAGACCTTGGAATATGCTGATATTCAATGTAATCAAATTCACGTTCCAAGAGACGCACTCTCAAAAACAACCTTAATAACACAGGATTTCTAATGGCATATACTCTATTAAGCTGTAATACAACAAGTTCAGAATCTAACCTCACTATCAAACGTCGAATTCCAAATGAAATAGATTCGGATAATAATTCAACCACTGCACTGTATTCTGCAATGTTGTTCGTTGTTTGACCGAGGCTTACCCCATGCATAGAAACTAACTCGTCAGAGGGTGAATAGATAACCCAAGCTGCGGAAGAGATATTCCGTGTACTACGACAAGCACCATCAGCAAATCCAATGTATGTTTGGAGAGGCGTCGACATCTGCAATATCAAGAGTAAAACCAAGATAAGCCAGAATAACGACGAAAACACACTCTCTAAGCTAAGCACACTAACTAAACTAACAAACACACTAGCTAGAAAGAAAATCTAACCTAACTAAAAAATTCTCCATACCCACCATTTAAGCATAATACCTCTTTAGGTAAAGTCCATTTCTGGGTTTACCCAAAGAGTCCCCATCAAAATCTACCAGCTCATAAGCCCCTTTTGCTAGCTTTCGCTTTACAATGTAGGGTCCATGCCACATAGGAACGAATTTTCCAGCACCTAGCTTATCGTTAGCTTGATCATATAATAGCACTAGGTCTCCCTCCGAAAAACTTCGAGGGGTCACATTTCTATCATACTGAGCTTTCATTCGCTTCGCGTGAGTCTCGATTGCCAATGCAGCGTCACGTCGAGTCTCATCTAATTTAGCTAAGTATAATAAACGTTTCTCCTCTTCGGAAGTAGCTGGAAGTAATTCGACAGCCATTTGAAGTGATGGGATTTCGCATTCAATGGGTAACACAGCTTCCAAGCCATAAACTAGCTGGAAAGGAGTGAACCCTGTTGAAGTTTTTACTGAGGTTCGGTATGCCCATAGCGCTGAAAATAACATGTTGTGCCAATTCGACCGATGAATACCAATGGTTCGTCGGATCATGATAACTAGAACTTTGTTGATAGACTCAACCAAACCGTTGGCTTGCGGATAATAAGGAGTAGAGCTATCGTGGCGCAAACCAAGCTGGCTTGTAAGCTCAGTCATCATGATGTTTCGAAAATGGCTCCCATGGTCAGTAATGATTGCTTGTGGGACACCAAACCTAGTTATAATATGATTGAATACGAAAACTGCAGCTGTTTTGCCGCTTGCGTCGAATGTAGGCATCGCCTCGGCCCATTTAGTAAAATAATCAACCGCGAGGATGATATACGCATGCCCCCGGCCGAGTGAGGGTTACAAGTAATAAAGTCGATACCCCATTTGGCGAATGGACCAACGACAATTATAGGGTGGAGAGGAGCAGGTGGTGCGCGCATCTTGCGATCAAACACTTGACAGTTGTGGCACTTCCGGACTGCAATGATACAATCTTTAAACATAGATGGCCAGAAATAGCCAGCGCGCAACACCTTCTGAGCTGTGGCATACCCAGACATATGACCGCCACATGCTCCAGAGTGACAATCATTCAAAACCCTCTCAGCCTCTTCGTGAGTTAAACAACGTCGAAAAACTAAGTCTGCCCCCCGGCGATAAAGTGTATCTCCAATAATTTTGTATTGCTGGGATTGAAACCGAATTTTTCGACGTTCCGACTTTGAAGCTTCAGGCCGAAAGGTTTGGGTTTGGAGATAGATGATTATATCCCCGTACCACGGATCTAAAGTACTGATAAGAAACAAAGATTCGTCCGCAATGGACTCCTCTGCCACAGTCTCTGTGTCAGCACTAGGGAAATCACACATCAATTCCGCAAAAACTAAGGATTTCTTAGACTTGGACTTCTCAAACTCCAAGTCGAACTCTTGCAGGATAACGATCCATTTAGAGTACTTGCCCCCTAGCAGTTGTTTTGTCAAAATATAAATCATAGGGTTGCAATCCGAAATAACTGTAGTTTTACGGAGAAGAATGTAGTGACGAAAACGCTGGACAGCTTGAACGGCTGCCAGGGCCAATTTCTCCACATGCGAATATTTTAGCTCAGTGGGATTTAAGGTCCTACTAAGATAATATATCACATGTTCCGCTCCGAATTCATCTTCTTGAACTAACACCATTCCAATGGTGGAATGCGAAGCTGCGAGGTATAAGAAGTAGTCCTGGTTGTAGTTGGGAGGATGCAACAACGGTGCATGGGTCAACGCGTGTTTAAGTGCATCAAAAGATTGTTGGGCAATCTCGTCCCAAAAGAATTGAGCGTTCTGTTTCAACAACCGTGTAAAACCTTTAGTGACCTCGGCGTAGTTTGGGATGAATCGGCGTAAAAAGTTCGCTTTCCCTTGCAAACTTTGGAGTTGGCGCAAACTCGAAGGAGGAGGCAATTTGATGATAGCTTCGACCTTCGAGGGATCGACGCGAATGCCGGCTTTTGAAACAACAAATCCCAGCAATCGACCTGTTTCTATACAGAAAACACACTTGTGGGGATTCAACCGAATTCGATAATGCCTACACCTCATAAAGATTGCTCGTAAGTGGACAAGGTGATCAGCTCGATGTAAAGAATGAGCAGGCAAATCATCGAGATACGGTTGCACAATGTGCTTGATGTCATGAAATGCATAAGACATCGCCCGTTGAAAAGTGGCCCCGGCATTCTTAAGCCCAAAAGGTAATTTGCAATAAGCAAATGTCCCCCATGGACAAATGAATGCCGTTTTTGGTTGGTCGGCAGGTAGAATATTGATTTGATTATAGCCCGAAAAACCATCCATAAAGGAAAACATTTCACTTCCGGCACAATCATCAATAATTTGATCGATATAAGGCGTAGGATAGTTGTCTTTTGGACAAGCTCGATTTATATCCCTATAGTCGATACAGATTCTTATTGTTCCTTGTTTCTTGTTGACCGGAACAATATTCGATACCCAATCCGTTAACGGGATCGGATAAATGAAACCTGCTTTCAACAGCTTTTCGACTTCTGCAGCTTTTCGAGGGTGAATCTGACGCAACCGTTGCCGGACGGGTTTAGCATCCGGGTAGGTCTTTATTTCATGAACAACAATGGCAGGATCGATTCCCGGCATTTCCTCGTAAGACCAGGCAAACACATCGCGGAATTCTTGGAATAGGGCCTTGTAAGTTTGGATTTCATCTTCTGTACATGCGGCACCTATATGAATGTTCTCCTCAATTCCGGGCTTCACTGAAATATCAATGGGAATAGTGCGAGAAATATTCCCTAAATTCAACTCTGAATCAGAATGTTTCGTTGGATCCTGAGCGTCTTTGACATATTCAGCGGTAAAGATAGATGAAAAATCATTTTCAAAAGCATCATCCTTAGGTAAAAACGAAGATCTGTGATGGAGATCTTCCCATGGTAGATCGTCTACACTTAGGATTTCGCGAAGTTGTTCGTCAGATGACACGACTTCGGGAAACGCTATCCGTTCTAAGGTTGAGGTGAAAAGTGATTCTTCACTGACCACATTCATTTGGTCGATTTGGGTTGAACGCGAGTCGGTAAAAGACATGACGGCTTCATAAGCAATTTCATATGGACTCAAAGGCATAGCATCACCGAATGAGTCTATCTCAGAGTCAGATGGGACAATCCAAGGATCATCATAAATAATGTTTTCTGATGTAATCATATGAATTGATGCAAATGAAGGATCTACGCTGATTGGAGGGAGAGGAAAAGTTCCCAGTAAACCGGAATCTTTAACTAAACCTACGCCAACGTCCCTATAAGGGATTGTCGTCTTACCGACATGCTGGATACTCTCTGAAGAGGCTGGGTCGGATGAAAAGTATGTCAGCTGATCAATAGTCACGATCTTACCGTTATATGGAAACTTAATTACTCTGAAGACCGATGAAACGACCGCTGTCATAGCATATGACCAACTTCGACCCAAAAGAAGGTTGTAGTCTAGAGGGGCATCAACCACTTCCACATCCAGACTAACGGTTTTACCTTCTACCCCTATAGGCAATTCCTGTAGAATACCAAACGGACGGAACCCACGGCCATCAAAGGCCTTAAGGATGGTGGGGGATTGGTTCAACGAAGGAGAACCAAGAGATCTCCAACATTGAATCGACATAATACACGTAGAAGCTCCCTCATCAATCACAGTCCGATGAATAGGCCTGTTTTTGACTATCACTGGAATTTGGAAAGCCATTTGATGGGGTAGACGTGGTGTACTATTTTCTAGATCGAAGATTATTAGATTCGGGTCCTGAACATCAACAGCTCCGATAGCCGACAAAAGTAATTTTCGTTGTGCTGGGCATGATTGCAGCACTTCTAACGCCGACATTGCTGAGGGTGAAACAGCTAAGTCCTCAACAATGTTGTAATTCTGGGCCGCTCTCGCATGTGGATTGAAAGCAGACCTTCGAAGTACACCCTTGGCGGGCGGTTTGATTACTAGATCCGGGTTAGGTTTCTCGATCTGTAGTGGATCGGAACCAGGAGCTGAGGTTGATGGGTTAGAATGAGAAGATTCTGCTTCCTTACCATCAACAGGAGCCTTACTACCATAATCTTGCGATCGAGTCGCAATCCTCACATGAGACATCATCAAAATGGGTTCTTCACTGGCATTCGAGGAAGAACCTATCATCTTATTCTCCTGCTCCGGAAATGGATTTTTTAACACAGCAGGAGTGGGAGAACCTTTGACTATTTTCACAACCTCGGCCCGATGAGGGCAATCTCTCGTAAAATGATCCTCTTCACAAATAAGACAAGGATATCGAGGTTTGCGCTTTTCGTCATTGGTTTCCGACTTTTCCGTTTTCTCCTTCGGAGCCTTGTCTGCTTTAGCCTTCTTCTTTCCTTTCTTCTTTCCACCGTTTTTTGATTTGGCCGTAGATGACTCTACAGCGTGAATATCGGCGGTAAGTTCAGGAGAAGACTCTCCTGTCGGGGAATCAGGCAAAGTGATATAGGAGTAGTTGAAGCCTTGGAAGACTTCTTCTTGCTCTTTGTATTCACGATACCAATCATACCATCAGCGGCATGAGATCCCGAAGGAGCAGCAACGATTTGATTCGATTTTGGAAGATCCGGAATCTTCTCGTGTAACGTACCCGACTGAGTGTAAACTAAGTCAAGGTATTGCGCCTGAGCAATGACTTGCTCCTCAGTAACTACTCCGGCCTTAGCTACATCTTCAGTAATCTTCGGTAATAATGATTTAACAAACCATTCAGCTAAGATTTGGTCCGGGATAAAAACTTTCACTAACCTTCTTCGACGTCTCCACTCATGAATGTGATCAGAAATATACGTGGATGTCGATTGTTTTAGTGAAGTTAATAACTCCGTGCCGTTATCGTATCTGACCGGCAACTGAAAGTGAGTTAAGAACGAGGTAGCTAACTGGCTAAAATTGTAAAAAGAGGCCCGTGGTAACTCAATGTACCACTTGGCCGCGAGACCAATGAGTGTACGCTGGAAAAGACGTAAGCGGATCGAATCATCCGAGATAGAATTTGAAGCACACCAGAGGTGGTAAGTCATCACATGATTGGACGGATCCTCTCCAGACTTACCTTCGAACTTGGGTATATCACTGGGCAACTTATTTGGCATTGGCGGCCAGAACTGAAGATATTGAATTGGATCGTTCGTTAGGCGCGTCAAGTCTGGTAAATCCAAAGTTGCGATAAATGGTAACTGCCGGTTAGGATCTCTAAAACTCTGGGTCACAAGACCAGTCCCAGGAGGAGGATATCCAGGATAACTAGGAACAGGAGTCGCATTTGGGATATTATATCCTCCTAGAAAACCAGGATTAACCAGACCGTACTGGGGTTGTTGAGGTTGTTGATAAGTGTACCCAGGATACGGTTGATACTGGTAAACTGGTTGTTGGACAGCTTGCCCAGGTTGGTACTGTCCCTGGTACGGTTGGTGAACAAATTGAGGTTGAGTAGTGACAACCGTACTTATACCAGGCTGACCTGCAGGCATCTGGACCGTGGTTTGAATCGTAGATCCAGACAACGGTAAAGATGTCTGAGGAGTGGTTACAGAGACAGTAGAAACCGGAGCCGTCGATACTCCAGAAGTAAGTATGGTAGATGTGGCGGTAGTTGCAGCAGCCATTTGAGATGGAGTACTAGGTGCAATTGGCGGCTGAGTAGCTACCGAAGTTACAGAAGTTTGAACATTTGACTGGACAGGTTGCGGTTGCTGGGGTGGACCAGAAACTACGGGTTGTCCAGCTTGAGGTACCAACTGTATACTTGGCTGCAACACCTGTTGACCCTGTGATGGATCCCACACTAACATTCCAGGGTATTGACCCGTAACAGGTTGAGGATACTGAGATCCATAACCGGATTGAGGATAGGATTGATAATTGTAAGGTGCAGTTCCCATACTTGGAACATATGACTGACCTTGAGGCGGTTGATAACCTTGACTCGAGTATTGACCTTGAGGTTGATAACCTTGAGGTAAATATGGATACTGGGGTTGACCTTGACCTTGAGGTTGGTACCCTTGAGGTTGATACCCTTGGGGTTGCCATCCTTGGGGTTTCCATCCTTGAGGTTGCGATCCTTGAGGTTGATATTGATACTGAGGTTGACCCTGGGGTACATATTGAGGCTGGGGTTGACCTTGAGGCATGTATTGCACCATAGGTGCATACTGACCTTGAGGTTGCCCCCCAGACACAAATGGTGTACCTTGCGGTTGCCCCCCAGGCGTTAACTGAGGCTGCCCCCCAGGCGGTAATTGGCCACCTTGAGGTTGGGAAACGGGAACTGAACCTGACATCATGTAAATGTCTCCTACACCGAATGGTACATTACCACTGTTTCCAGCTAATAACCCATGATCAACGGGTTGAGGAGATGCCCTCGCAAAGGTACCAGAAAGTGATTGATACCCAGTGGGAACAGAAGGACCGCCGTGTAAGAAAGATTCAAGACTTTGAGTAAACACGGACGACTGACCAGACATATTTACAGGAGTACAAATACCTCCAGGTGGAAAAGGAGTACAAGGTGTAGAAAAACCTACCCCTGAGTTGTCTAACAAATTTGTTAACGAAAGGTACCAAGTAGTACTTCTAGGAGGACTGTAAAAGATGGATTCGCGCTCCCTTAGATCAATAGTAAGTTGATCTTCAAGGTTAGAGACGCCTACTTCTTCCTCTGGAGCAAGTTCTTCAATAGCAATCAAACCAGTAGGAAGATTTTCGGTGATAACTCGTTCTATTCTCGGTGAATCTGGAACACTAGAAGTTGGAGTAACAGGTTCAGATATTTCAGGTTCTTCGCCTATATCACTAGCAGACGAAAAACTACCAACAAGCTCAGAAACTGTAACAGCTTCGGGATTATAACCTGTCTCTAAGCCTTGGTAATCTGAATGGACTACCAAGGAAGATTCTCCTTCTTCAGGTGAACCTATTCTACTGCCACTAGGAGGAGTTACAAGGACCTTTAAACCTTCTAGATTACCGGGGTCGTCTCGAGGAGGTGATCCCCTAAGTCTACGGGATCTTCTCAACAATTCGGCCACAGAAACAACTTCAGGAGACTGGCCCCGAAGTCTACGGGACTGTCTTGGTAATTCCGCCACAGTTAAAAACTTTTAACTACTACACACGAAAACAAAGTAAAATTTCAAATCAAACCACCTAAAGTCTCTAAAGAACCAAACAAATTTGAATCACACGCCTAAAGAATCTAGGGCGTCAAACCAAGTACAAACAGTAGCCTTCCAGACCGAAAGCGCTAGTTGGTGATGAAGCCCAACATCGCCGGATTCAGTACAGAAGTGGCAGGTGGAACAGTTACCCCGGCAACCTGCTTAATGAATAGACCGGCACAAGTTCCTCCACTTTAACCGTCTCGAGTGAAGTGAACCCCCCAGAAAATCCAAGTGAGTCTAGCCGACGTCTGCTCTAGGTACAGTGGGATCTTCCCTCCACCGTCACCTCGGTAGAATCCTAAAGATAATGGTCACTAAGGTTACCAACCGCAACAAATGCACCTGGGGGAACAGTCTAAACTCCGACAGCACGCAAGGGCAGAGTATCAAGCTCAATCCCCTTGCCGGTTCCTTGACAATAATCCAAGGTTTACCGACAAGTGACCCCTGGCTCCTCGACAATGGTTAATCCGAGGTTTACCATTTGTAATACGTGCGTGTTTGGCGTCGTTCCCAACGAGGGGGGATTGATCCCCTCACTAGTTCGGACACGAGCTCGTTCTTCTCCTTTAAGAGGAGCTTTCCCAGAGTACAAATGAGACAATTGGATTTATTCTATCACAAGATAAGCTACTTGTTTGGTTTTTTTGTCTTGGAGAGTTAATTACTCACCTACTCCAAGACACTAGCCTGATCTAAATTGGTGTTTCAGAGCCCTAGTAAATAAAAGTTACTACGTTGATTTTACTTTAAGCGTTAATTTTATGGTTTTTCTTAAAGACAAAAGGTAGCGGAAGTGAAACCAATGGTGTGTAGACTCGACTCAAACCACTAGAAAGATGCACCTAATATGATTTATGCTACTTTTCTCTTTTCAATGAAATTCTTAACTAAGAGAGTTGAGAGATGCAAATTTTATAGAAAACAACTTTCTTAGTAAAGACAATCAAAGAAACAATTCTCTTTTTCTTTTCAAGCATACAAACATGACCACTCCTTACGTGCACGAAAAACTCTTTTTCTTTCAAAACTTTTCAAAGCTACTTGAAACAAAACTTTTCAAAGGAGATGTTTTTGTATTTTCTCTTTTTAATAAAGCATATAAATCTATTCTAACAAAAATCGATCTCAAAAGCTATAAAATCTATGAAAACTTCACTTACAAGCAAATCAAAAAGGAAATTACTCTAAGCAAACCTAACGAGGCAAAAGCTTACAAAGATGATTCTAGGTTGTTTTACTTGACCAAAATCAAATCAAGGACCAGCTAATGCAGAATCAAAAGACTAGTCAAAACAAAACTCAAATCTTTTTGTTCTTTTGTAAAATGGAATTCAAGACTTAATCAACAAGCACTTCGAAATTTGCCCAAGAGACCAATCAAAGGTAAGTTGCTCTCACAGGTAGACTTTATGACAGGTCTGACTTCTAAGAATGCTGACAAAACCAGAGAGATCTAAGGCTTGACAACTTCTACCGCCAAAGTCACTACAAGACCTACTCAAAAATCAAACCCTAGGACTTAAACTTCTATGAAATCCACTAAAACACTCAATGCTATCGAAACAAGTTCAGGTGAAGATCTTTGACAAGAGACTTATGGATCTGGGCAGTAAAAACTAAGAAAAAGCAAAATCTAAGAGCAAAAATGCAAAAAATGGAATTTTCTCAAATTTTAGCAGGGGACGCAGGCAACCCGTTAACACAGGTGCGGGCCCGCTCTGTGCACACAACGACAGTGCGTCCAGGGACGCAGTGTGCAATACTCAGAGGGTGCGTCCTACTGGAAAATTCAAGAAAAACTAAAATGAATCTAACCCCTAAGCTAACCTGCCCAAAAACAAAGTCACAGAGCCAAAAACCAGAAAAATAAACCAATTTTCTCATAGCAAAGTTCATACAAAGGAAAAGACTTTCACATCAATGGAGTCCCCAGTGGAGTCGCCAATTTGTCAGGCGGAAAGAGTTGATTGTGCGGACACAACCAACCTCCCTAGGAGCCTAAGACTCTCTAGTGACAAACAAGACAAACAAGAGCAATCCTTCTCTAAACATGCATTTACTATATAAGAAATCAAGTGTTTAGATCCTACCTGTAGTCCCACGCTGTTGTAGCAGTCCAGTTCCGCTGATCCGGATGAGCTCCTCCTTCACTTTGAAACCTGCATACACTAACAATCAAACGATTAAATATCACTTGATAATCTCATAGAATAAAACATATTTAACACATAGACCAAGGAGTACATGAAACAACTCATAAAATAACAAGTTATTGAGAAGAATGGACTCATTTGCATTAATAGGTAACAAAAGGAACAAATACAACCTGAGCCTTGGTGTTGTGCAAGTCCCTCCCAGGGTCCATCAAGAGTTCTCCTTTACTTTGACAAAGCTCACCCACTTCCAAATAGAACAAGCAAAGATGGTAATCTCTCCTCACAAGCTTCTAAATGGGAGTCCTAATTCCAGCAACATCTACCCATAGAAATGTATAGCTTCCAACCTCCCCTCCTTCTGGCCCAATGCCTGTATTTATAGTGCTCAAGAGGAGGTTAATCAGGTCCACCATCAATGGGATAATCCCCTCTTTGGATGGGATAGCTCCCTTATTGATGGGATAAGTTCCTCTTTGGTAGGGGTGCATGAACCATCTGGAGGCGCTCAATACACGTCGAACAACCTTCTAGAATGCTCTAGAAATGACCACAAGTAACTTTTTAAAGATGAAACTTGCGCATTTTGACCTTTACAGGGGGATGCACCTGCCCCTTTACATACAGAGCGTCCAAAGACGCAGCTTTTGTGAACATTGGGTGCGTACCCGCAGGTAAGGTTGAGAGAACCTGCGTACCCAGAGATAAATACATTTGTAAAGACTTTCTCTCTTTTTGGAGTTTGACATGGAGAGCAGAGGTATAAGACTTGCCTAAGAGGGTAGCATGACTGTTGATAGAGCCATACTAACTGTAAATAGTCATGGTGACATTTTTTAGTGTAACAAGTCAGTCCATGGAAGTGAGGTAAAGCGGAGGGGCTTATGTTTTTCATTTTCATGTCTCCATTGGTCTCTTGGATGGGGAAGGCACCTTCTATTCTCTCATCTTCTCCCCTATTGTTAGCCATGGCTTCAGATGGAGTGTTCTCTAACTCTTCTTCTGTTATAGGATCTTCGTATATCTCAGGAGGCTCACCTATAGGTTCTTCTGGATCACTGTCACCAAAGAAGAGAGAAGGGTGACTCAGTGACGTGGTGGGGGTGTTGGGTAAGAGTTTTCCTGTTTTATCTCGATTTCTACGAGGCATGAAATGGAAAGACTTTTGATTGCTTTTGTTCTTTTTTCTGGTTACCTGAAAAACTAACATAGATTGAGCTGCAACTAACTATCTTGCTAAAATGGAAATGCAGAATTGAAATGAAAGCGTGAAAGAACTAATCTATTTTGCTCAAACGAAATTGCAGGAATGAAATGCTAGGCTACGCTTGCGGAATTGAAATGCTAATCTACGCTTGCAGAAATGAAATTGCGGAATTGAAATGCTAATCTATGAAGCAGGAAATGTCTATGCTACTTTTGCAGAAAGGAAATTGCAGAATGGAAATGAAATAAACTACTTAGCAGAAGGCGAGAGTAGGAAAATAGAAGAAAAGAAACAATCACTAATACTCTGACGCTTCCCCGGAAATGGCGCCAAAAATGATGGTGGGCTCCAGTATTGTAGCAATAATGCTACAACTCCTGGAACTTCCTTCTTTAATTTTATCAACCTGGTATTTCGTAACAAACTTGGAAGCGACGGTGCTGTATGCACAAGTACTAGCTCTTGCCGTAGCTGTCACTTGGTCAGCTGGCACAAGTCCGCTAGGGGCTTAAGCCAACTTCTATGAGCTCTTAGAAGAAGCTTTTTAACTGATGGATGAAAGCTAACTCAAAGGAAGCTAATCTACTTGCGGAAAGAAACTGAAAGCCAAAAAGAAACGCAAACCCTAGCAAACCCTAATTCTACTAGCTAGTCCTACTGATGCAAAGATGGGAATGAAAACTACTGAAATAGATGCCATTACTTCTATGAAGGTAAGATGCATGTGTCTAGACTACTTCTACCTGAAGAAAACATCTTTTTGTATTTTTGAATAAGTTATTTAGAATTATCATGCATGTGCTTTTAACTGGCTTTTTACTGTGCAGAGGCGGATCACAGAGGAGAAATGCTTGGAAGAGGTCGGGAAGGTTCAGAGAGGGTCTAAGGAGTCCCTAACATCCTTCCAGAGAGTTTCACAAAGTTTGGCTGCCAAGAAACCGCGTTTATGAGCTTCTACAGGAAGTCTGCAGGGGTTCTACAGGATGTTTCAGAATTTCTACAGGATGTTCAGAAGTTCCTACAGGATGTCCTACGATTGGATTTTGGGTGATGGATGAGTGGAAGAGGATGCATGGATGGATAGGGAGGTAGGATAAGGATTTGTAATGACTTAGTGACGGAGAGATGAAGTGATGAGAGGGTGTGGAAAGCTAGCTTGTCTTAAAAGGGTAGAGGAAATGGAAGGCCAAGAAGGTAGGGTGACGTGGGCAGAAGAGTAGTTGTGAGACGAGGGATCTAATTTGGAGATGAGCAGTTGGCCTGGACGAAGCTTAGATGGATGAGAGAGTGATGGAGATGCACTGCACAGTGTAAACTGAACCAAATCATCCACGTCCTGCACATAATCAAAATATTAAGTAATCTATCCTAACTGTTAATGAAACCAATGAACAACAACTTTATTTCTAAAGAGAACCATGTATGGTATTGAAGCAAAGAAACATTCCAAGAGGTCTAAGCGCATGGATAACTTTTACAAATGAAAACATTGCACCAAAGATTGCATGAGTACGCAAACTAGTGTTTTTGTTGGGTAGCACTGTCTGCAATTCCAGCCCCTAGAAAGAGGTGAAAATGAGAGTGTAGGAAACCCTTTTCTGGAACTCTTATGAATTCTTATCTCATTACTCTATTCTAGACATCTGAAGCAACTCTATCTTTTAACAATGACCTACTTAACCACACCACGAAATCTAACTCAACAAACTGTGTTTCAAATGCATGTAAAGAAAATCATAATGCTGAAAGAAAAGATATCAATACAAAGAAGGAGGCCCTAGGCTCTTAGGTTGGGCCCAACCACGAGAGCTATGGCTCCTCTAGAAACTCAGAGCTGAGATCAAATATGACTGCTTCTCATAAAAAAATAATAATCATAAGTCAAGAGGTATGCCAATGATGGCTACAAAAGAGCAAAAACAGAGCTGGCAGCTCGTAGTGCAGAATGTGCAACAGTTTTTCAAAAGTCCTTTTCGAAGGCTGAAGCCTTATCATTTATACATCACGAGGCCCCAAGCTGGCCTCCTAAATCTATGGGACTTGGCTGACCAAACTGGGAGTGAACAGCTGCTTCCACAAAATCTGTTTGGCTGCCTTCTAGATCCGGTTGTGGTGGCTTTTGGAGCTCAGAGTTGGGGGTGAAGATCCCGAGGAAGGCTATTTAATGCCGTGGACAACCCTCCTACGAATCCTCAACCCCATCTTGGCTATCTCCTAGCCCTTATCTGCTCGGTTTTGCTCCAACATGTGTCAAAAAACCTGAAATGAGCACGTGTTAGCCACCTAGGAATAATGACTACCCTTATTCGTACAAATGACATAAACATACTAAAAAAATGATGCATAAGTTATGAAAAATGAAGGATTGAGCAAGGGTGGTTAGGCCAAATGAGCCCAAAATGTTACCAAATTTGGGGCTCATCAACAGGTAAGCCTATCGTGAATCCAAGAAGAGTCAATGTTGCCATGTAAGGAGGATCAACATTTCTAAAGCAAGGAAAATAACTAGGACCCCCGTTAAAATGGCTTCCTTGATTAGCGAACTCTGGAATTGTTTCCATAGTGAATTTAGATAAGGAAATTTTAACAATGTATGATAGTTAAATCCCATAATTTTAATAAATCAAATAAATAATAGCAGCAAAAAGGTCACTAGGTATAAAAGGTTTACCAAGTTGTTGTGAACTGTAATATACCATAAGTTACGTGCAAGAAATCTCCACGAATGTTGTGTTTGGTGTATCACATACAACAAGGTGGTCGACTTGGTTACTTATGGATGGTTTGTAACCTAGAAGGGGGATTCCTATATACCCGAGGGTACATGGAAGTACAGTATGTGTTAGTTCTCTTCAATGTGTAACTGTAGGATGGGAAGCATTCCTATATACTCATCATACGTGGAGCACCTTCCTATTAGAAGAAAGGTCCTATATACTCTGACATACATGGAATATCAACCACCCACTGAATGTAACACTGACGAGAAACAACATCTCCTATGTTTATAGACGTCATAACACAGCTTCTAACCTAAACCCACACTAAATGTGATCAATGTTTATTTTAAATACTTTGATAAATTTATGTCTCACTTTTCATTAAAGGTAATCAAATGTATATGATAACCAAACAATATAATAATTTAATTCCAACTTAATGTATCAAATATGGAATTATAACATCTTCAATTCGATGAAATCCTATTTATGAGAAGGAGAAGATTTCTTTTACTTTTCAACAAATGAAAATATCCTATCTTCAACAGTTTTCAATTCACCAACAAACTATATGATTCAAAAAGAACTTGTTCAAAATACATGAATATATATATTTATATATAAGAGAAATAATTACAAAACACATATTTGATTAAATTTGGAATTAAATAGTGGATCTAGAATTTTAAAATAACCAAAAATTCATTTCTAATGATATCCATGAAATAAAATGTTCCCAATTTTAATGAAATATGTGTTACAACATGTAACCAATTCGTTCTAGCAAATAACAAGCTTTTTGTAATGCGAGAATCAATATATAAGAGAAAACCCAACAAATTATCTAACACACATTTTTTAGAACAAAAAAATCAATGCAAATAAATCCAAGCACAAATTTCCTTATTTTGTGAAAACAAGATTTTATATGTAATCTAATAAAAAAATTTCCAAGAAACAAACCATAAGAATTTGAAAATGATTATTGTTGACATAGAAAGAAAGATACATAAGACCTAATCATCCATAGTAGTGACTCTTTCCTTCAATATGTCAATGAAGCAACCAAATCAAAACAGTGTAACAAGGGAAAATTTCACATAAAGTAGCCAAATGAAATCAAAGAAAACAACTTCATTTACAAAAGGCAGATAATTAACCCAGAAACCAAACTGATCCTCTGATTGAAGTGCAAACAGAGAAAGAAACACACACATTTCATTTTTTTCAGTCATTGTGGGTCAACAGTAGGCACCAACACTATGGTTGTAGTTGTTAAGCATAAATATGTGATTCCATCACATTTGTTAAGAAAAAATCTGCGATGGGTGAAAAATCCAAGAAGAAATTAAAAACTTATCTAAAGAACAAACTTAGTTCTAGAATTCAAAAATTAATAAAGGTTAACCAAAAGACTCAAAATGTAGATCAACTTTTTCAAAAGCACAAGAAACTCAAGAGAATCTCTCTCCATAGTATGGTCACCAATTTTTTAGGAAGACAAATCTCGTTATACGAACAAAACATATCTCCCCAGGCTCAAAAATAAAGCCTAGTTACAAACAAACAAATAAATGAAAAAATTCTCTAATTTATGACCGAATCACAAATACAAAAATGATGTAAAGGTATTACTAAAGCTCATACCCTTCATGATATGCTCGTTGATGACCCTCATTGTTGTCCTTTGTAGCTTCCATCCTTTCTCTTGAAATGGAATCGGATCAACCACTTCATCAACTAATGGTAGGATGGGAGAAAGCTTACAGTGACCAATTGGAAGTTGATGTTGTGGAAAATTAAGGTTTTCCAACAATTTTGAGGCTTCATCCATATAAGTTCAAAGGTGAGTTTGATGACTCCCTTCACATAATCTACAAGGAACCCTATCTTTACCCTTTTTCCCTAGAAATTGATAATCACTGGTTGATGGATCAATAGCACGTTGATGAGAATCTTCCAACCACACTTCTAACACTGTAGGTACACCAGCACCATCTTTAAGAAGGTTGTCACCCTTACAAAGCTTGCAAGGGTATTTGGGCTTGTGATTCATTTTTGAAGGTTCCTCAACATTATCAACACTCAACAATAGTTGGTTGGTTAGGTACTTTATTATCTTGCATCTTCTTCTTCTTAGCCTCCTAGTTGCTAGCATTAATACTTTCACTAGGTGAAGAAGAAGAAAGGGAAGAAGACATGATGGGTGAAGAAGGTAAAGTGTCAACATGAAGTTGGTGTTGTTGAGATAATGAACTTGGTTTAGGTGAAGAACTTGGTTGAGGTGGAACAATTTGAGTACTTCGGACCAAATAAGTTGAAAAAAAGCATATGGGTAAACGTATCATGAATACAGGAAGAGAGAATGCAGTAATGTAAGGAGGAGAAACATTTCCAAAGCAAGGAAAAAGATTAGGAACCCCATTAAAATGGGTTCCTTGATTAGTGAACTCTAGAACTGTTGCCATAGTAAATTTCGATTAGGAAAGTTTAACAATGAATGATAGTTAAATCTTATAATTTTAATCAATCAAATAAACAGTAGCAATAAAAATGGTCACTAGGTATAAAAGGTGTACCAAGTTGTTGTGCACTATTATATACCGTAAGGTACATGCAGGCAATCTCCCCGAATGTCATGTTCGGTGTATCACATACAACAAGGTGGTTGAATCAGTTACTTATGGATGGTTTACAACATATAAGGGGGGTTCCTATATACCCAAGGGTACATGGAAGTACAGTCTATATTAGTGTTGTCTAATGTGTATATACTCTATGAGGGGAAGAATTCAGATATGCTCATCATACATGGAGCACCTTTTTATTGGAAGAACGGTCCTATATACTTTCATGTATGTAGAATACCTACCACCCACAGAATGTAACACTGAAAAGAAATGAAAACTCCTATGTTTATAGATGTCGGAACACATCTTCTAACCTAGACCGACACTAAATGTGATTAATTGATTAATTGTTTATTTTAAGTACTTTGATTTATTTTATGTCTCACTTTTCATTAAAGGTAATCAAATGTATATGATAACTAAAAAATATAATAACTTAATTCCAAATTAATGCAACAAATATGGAATTATAACCTCTTTAATTCGATCAAATATTATTTATGAGAAGGAGAATATTTCTTTCACTTTTCAAAAAATGCAAAGATCCTATCTTCAACAAATTTCATTTCACCAACAAACTAAATGATTCAAAAAGAACTTTTTCAAAATACATGAATAATTTCTACAATTTTCGCAAGGGAATATATATATATATATATATATATATATATATATATATATATATATATATATATACATACTTGTAAAAGTGAGAAAGAATTACAAAATGCAACCAATTCGTCCCAACAAACAATAAGCCTTTTGTAATGCAAGAATCAATTAATAAGAGAAAACCCAAATAATTCTCTAATGCATGCATTTTTTAGAATGAAACAATCAATACAATTCAATCCAAGCACAATTTTCCTTCCTTTGTGAAAAAAATATTTTATGTGTAATCTAATAAAAAGTTTTCCAAGGCAAAAACCATAAGACTCTAAAAATTATTACTATTGACAAAGAAAGAAAGATGAAAAATACCTAATCATCTATAGCAATGACTATTTTATTCAATAGGTAAATGAAGTAACCAAATCAAAATAATATAACCATGGAAAATTTCACATGAAGTAGCCAAATGAAATCAAAGCAAACAACTTCATTTACAAAATGATGAAAAATAACCAAGAAACCAAACTGATCCTCTGGTTGATGTGCAAACAAAGAAAGAAATAGAGAAATTTCATTTTTTTCTCAATCATCATAGGTCAACAGTAAAAATCAACGCAATGGTCATATCTATTAAGCATAACTATATGATGTTATCTCATCTTTTAAGAAAAAAACTATGATGGGCATAAAAACCAAGGAAAATAAAAAAAATTCTCTAAAGATCAAACAATTCTAGAATTCCAAAATTAATAAAGGTTAACCAAAAGACTCAGAACAAACTCAACTTTTTCAAAAGCACAGAAAATTGAAGAGCATCTTGCTTCCTAGTATGGTCACCAATTCCTTAGGCGGACAAATCTCATTCTATGGATAGAACAAATCTCCCTAGGGTTAGAAATTAATCCTAGTAACAAACAGACAAATAAATGAAAACATTTTGTATTTTATGATTAAACCACAAATACAAAAATGATGTAAATATCATACCATTCATGAAATTCTTGTTGATGACCCTCGTTGTTTTCCTTTGTAGCTTCCATCCCTTCTTCTTTGATTCTCCAAGAGGGGACATACAAATACAAAACCAAAAAAGAGATCAAAGCATAACATATATCAAATATTCAATCATAAATCATGTAAGAGATCAAGGAGCCTTACAATAAACATTATAACACATGCATATGGGAAAGAAACAAATATTTGTATTAATGATAAAGAGAAGGAGATTTACAACCAAGTGCCTTGATGTTGGAGTCTCCTTGAAATGATCCTCAACCCAAGCCTTTGAAATGAAAATAACTCCAATGGAAATTTGAGCAACATGTAGGTAAGTTCAAAGGTATTAAATGGAAACCCAACTCTCTTTGAAGGCATTGTACTTATAATAAGGAGTGGTAGTTGAGAGATCCATGAAGGGAGGAGAGAGATTCACAATGAGTTGGATGGATAACCTATAGGAGGAAGGAGCCCAGAATATGGGGAGCTCGAGCTAAATCTCAACCAATTTGGATTAGATACGAACCACGAGGATTCTAGAAAAGGAATCTTTGTTTACTTTTTATTTTTTAGCTCAATAAGAAGATCATCGTGACTATAACAAAATAAAACTGTGATGACATCATAGGTCATTAGTTATACAAGGTGCAACCATCGCAAGTTGTGAACTAAGGACCCACAATGATCTCCAAATTAGGGTTTTGAAGTATTCAACCTAGGATTCTTGTACTTGATGATAGGAACTTCTTCCATATTTCAAGGGTATTTATGACCATAGTTCATAATATTGCAAAAGACCTAGATTTGGCATCATTTGCATAAGTGCGAAAAATTGATGTGTAAGAGATTGCCCCATAAAGTACAAAGTCAAAACCAGTATGATGGCTAAAGTGCTTTAACATGCAAAGGCAAGGATCAAGGAATCACTGTTCAAAGACTTACAAATAAAAAATCAAAGGGATTATAGTACAATATCATTATCATCACTAAGGTAGGCATTCCCATACTTAGAGTAGAAGTATCTCAAAGAATAAGTATAGAAATGTACAAAGATCAATGTCAATAATAGACTCAGTATGGATGAAACCATAAAATATGGATCCACTTTACAATCATTAATATTTAAAACTCCACGCAACCTGGATATGCAGACAAAATCCAAGGCCTTTGTCTTCTATCAATCCGTTCAAATATGAATCTGACCATGTGAATGAATGTCTTGAAGTCGAACATGGTATAGGCCATTTGATCACCGACTAATGATGAAGACCATTAACAAATGCAAGAGAAACCACCAATAATTACAATGGTTCTCAAGGTACTGATGTACAATCTACAGGGTGTGAATAAATGTCTTGAGGTCAAACACCCATAGAATCATCCAATCAAAGGCCAATGATGAGAACTTGTCATTGTAAGCGAGAAACCTGCCATTAAGGCATGCAGGATCCAAGGTTCCAAGCGGGGTTTCTAAATAAAGTTCCTAGATAATGAGTTGAATCCAATAGGAAGTGGCCCATCGTAGGAGGACCTACGACACAAAACACATGTCATGTTTTGAAGAAAAAATTTGGAGTAATTTAGGACTAACTCAGGGACGACCGATGTGATTGAAGGCAAAGATTGCAAAGCAATTTTTACTGTGTTTTGAATTCTCTTGAACATAATGGTGACATGAAATTTTTACTTGCCAACATTTGACTCAAAATATGACCAAAGACCAATATGAAGACTTTCAATGAGGTATGATCAACTGAGAGGCAAGTGGATTCCCCAACCCTGACATGAAAAGTGACGAAGTATCATGTTCAAGATCAACATACCACCTTTACAAAATAACTAAGATAAATGATCCTTTCCCATTTCCCCCACCATTACTGGTAAGTACCTCTTTATTTTTACACCAGCTTGAGGAGGATAACATGTTCTTGTCATATAATCTCATCCTTCAGATGTGTCATTCAAAGTATTTTTAACCAACCCTAAGAAGGACTGGTTCGGTCTCATCATGATTGATGAGTCCTATATTGTTTATGTTTTTACGAGTCCAATATGGTGGTAACTCGATGCCATTTTCATATTTAGAGAGTTTGAAAAGACACAAAAAGGAAACTCCATAAGGTTCTTTTTCATATTTTTGGTCTCTTGAAGTCGAAAAAGTGTAACATAATACAAAGGAGAGCTCGTTTAGGCATGATTGACTAAATTATACCTTTTTCATAAATATTCTATGCAGTCCATATAAGGGGTAAACTTATACTAGGTAGAATTTCCTTCATATAATTTTATGGGCACAAGATAAAAAAGTGCACTCAACAATCTTTTCATATTTCTTGAGTCTAAAAAGAGCTTAAAGAGGACTACAGGGGGTTAATTTTTTATACAATTTTAACGAGCCCAAAAAAGTAATAAAATTATACTCACATCCTTCTCACAGTTTAACAGGGCTGAGAATGGAAAAGCTATCACTCCCAACTTTCAATTTAATTAACGAGCAGGAAAAGACATAAAGAACTCAGAATTTTCATATGCATTTTATGAGCATGAAAATATAGTAAAAGAAGCTCAGGATTTTCATGAGTTTAACAACTCTTGAAAATAATAACCAAAATGGACTTGAGATAGGTTTCAATTTTACATAAGATTGAAATAGAGAAAAAATTGTGCTTGAGGTATGTTTCATTTTTACACAAGCTTGAAATAGAGAGAGAAATATGCTTGAGATAGTTGATGCCCCCAAGCTTCATTTCATTCTCTTAAGTAGACTACTTGTTACTAATAAGTGAATGAAATGAAGGTTCATTTATGAGATCAATTGAAAGACTCGACTCACCATTTATAAAATCTAGTCAAAAACTTGAATCAATTGGAGGGGGATTTGTTTCATTTTTTAATGAGCTTGATAGAGGAAAAGAACTATGCTCATAACACCTTGTTTAATTTTTTAATGAGCTTGAAACTGAAAAGGAACTATGCTCTTCGCACCTTGTTTCATTTTTAATGAGCTTTACATAATAAAATAACTATGACACCTTGTTTCATTTTTTAATGAGCTTGACACAAGAAAAGGAATTATGCTCATGGAACCTTGTTTTAATTTTTAATGAACTTGACACAAGAAAAGGAACTATGCTCCTGGTACATTGTTTCATTTTTTTAACGAGCTTGACACAAGAAAAGGAACTATGCTCATGATGAATTGATTCATTTATGAGCTTGACATGACAAATTAACTATGATCATGTGACTTGTTTCCTTTTTTAATGAGCTTGACATAGGAAAGGAATTATGCTCATGACACCTTGTTTTATCTTTTAATGATCTTGACACAAGAAAAGAACTATGTTATGGGACCTTGATCATGTATTTCAAGATGAAAAAGCTTTGGAAGGAATACATGTCAAGGTACACACCTCGATCATGGCTTCCAAGAGGACTTCATCAGATAGAATAACAATTCTTTGGAAGGAATACATGTCAAGGGATTCAATACGGGTAGGAAGATCAAGCTTCAATGTCCTCATTAAAGGTTTCACCATATCACCTACCAGATATAGGTCAAAATAAGTTGATCTACAATGAGAGGATATTTTTCATTAGTAAGTGAAGGCATGGGATAGGTTTCCACATAAGTAACTGGTGGTGGGGTGGATACCACTTGCATATAGGGAACATTCAGGGAGGGTGGATGGTTGCTAGTAAAATTAGGGCTACCAAACAGAAGTTGGTAAATATTCAAAATGCTTTTTATCATGAGGGGAATACATCACACAAGATATTGTGGAAATGAAAACTTTCATTGCGTATACATAGTCTCGCCCAAGGAGAAAACTGAAATACAAGGGGCCCTGGACTACCATGACATCAATAAAGATTTTTTTTCCTTCCATGGTGATCAGAAGTTGGGGAAGGATCCCTAAAGGTTCACTAGCTCTTCTGTTAAAATCTAATAGATTTTGATAATAAACACAAGCCGAGGGGAACCCAAAGCTTGCTAAGAGGTTGAGGATAAAATGCTAACACAATCACCTTCATCTATAAAAGTGTGATGTACATTCTTAACACAAACCTTTAAGTGATTTGGACAGGGATTTAAGAAGGGAGATGAGGCCCTAAAAATCTATTCCAATAAAAGGAAAATACCTTAGTATTTGGAGCAGGTTCCTTGGAAATAGGTGAAATTCCCCCTTGTGCAGTAGAATATGAAGAAATAAGAAGAACATGAGTGGTATTAATTTCACTCTCCAAGGGGAGAGTGGTATCAATTGAAGATGGAATCGAGTCGACCACTTCATCAATCAAAGGTTCATCAACCTGAGTGATATGAACTTCACTCTCCAGGGGAAGAGTGGGATTGACCTGAAATGTAATTGTATCAACCACTTCTTGAACTAATGGTAGGTTGGGAGAAAGATTACAGTAACTAGTTGGAAGTTGTTGTTGTGGAATAGTAAGGTTTTCCAACAATTTTGAGGTTTCATCCATATAAGGGCAAAGGTGAGTTTGATGAATCACTTCACATAATCTGCAAGGAAACCTAACTTTTCCCTTTTTCCTTATAAATTTTCAATATAAAAGGAAATCAAATCAAGCAACTTCATTTACAAAAGGCTGAAAATTAACTTAGAAACCAAATTGATTCTTTGATTAAAGCACAAGCAGAGAAAGAAATGAAGAAATTTCATTTTTTTCTCAATCATCGTGGGTCAATGGTAGATACCAGTGCTATCGAATCATTTGTTAAGCAGAAATATGCGATGTCATCGCATATGTTAAGAAAAAATCCACAATGGGTACAAAAGAAAAGAAAAAAATAAAAATTTCTCTAAATATCAAATAGATCTAGAATTCCGAAATTAATAAAAGTTAACCAAAAGACTCAGAACACAACTAAACTTTTTCAAAAGCATAGGAAACTGAAGAGAATCTCACTCCCTAGTATGGCTGCCAATTTGTTAGGCGGAAAAATCTCATTCTATGGATAGAACAAATCTCTCTAGGTTTGACAACCAAACCTAGTAACAAACAGACAGATAAGTTAAAACATTCCCTAATCTATGATTGAATCACTAATACAAAGAGGATGTAAATCTCATACCTTTCTGTTGAAGCCTCGAAATTCGCTATGACAACATGGGGGATAACCACCTGGTCTGGACCTTAAAAGTAGCTCCTTTTTCGTTTGGTATAGTGGCTCCGACTGGGGATAATGGGACTAGTTTCCTAGAGAGGATTGATTTGATAATGTTGTTGGGGTGATATAAGATATAACGGAGAATGATTCAACTAAGAATAATCTAATCTAAATAATAAAAACATGCATATTTCTTAATCTAACATTACCTGACTATAAATATACCTAGGAATAAACTAAGATATGAGATCTATAAATATGTCTCAAAGCAACTAGTAATAAAGATTATTCAACTCCAAAAAGAAATGAAATCGTGAATGATAATTGTTTTAGATAAATAGTTAGACAAAACAATTGAGAAAACTTTATCGCATATAGTAATTGTTCATGCATTCAATACAAAATCAAAGCTGAAACATAATACAAAAGTGCGATAATGTAGAACTATAACTTAGATTTTCATGCATAAGACAAACAAAGAAAGAGTATTGCTAATGCATAAATAAAACACGATCATACGATAAAATTACCATATATGAAAGGTCCTGCTCATGGGCTCAAAAATATTGATCCACTTTCATCCAATCAAATACACTATAAGAGTACAAAAGTGTAATTTTAGTAGAGTATGCTTCGATATTCAAAGAAAAATAGATCATGTTCCAATAATTTCATCAAAACCCTCACAAAACAGAAGTGTAATGTCTTGTAAAGTGTTTTTGATAAAATCCTATACCTCTCTCTAAATGCATGAGAGGGGTTCAAATATTATAATACATGCCTCAAAAGTAGATTATTACATAACAAGATGAGGAGGTTTCAAAAAACCTTCCTCAAAATAAGTGAAACAAAAACTATAAATAAAAATAAATGATGACAAGATTTTGCAAATTGAATGGCCCTATTGGCCATTCAGTCCTTGAGCTCGCAATTGTCTATCATTGGCTTAACCTTGGGAGGTTGGCTAATTCTAGATCTCAGTTGCCCCATTGTTATAGACATATTTGGGCACTGCAACCCCAATCTCATATGTTGATAAACCAAGGGCTCTTTAACCCCTAAAAGTTTTGTTTCATACCCTAAAGGATCATAGTCAACTAATTACATCATTCCCTAGAAGTTCCACTTGAGAAACCACTCAGAATTGGCCAAAATTGGACCATACTGACTGCCCCACTGTCAAGGTGTGATGCATACTAATTGCTACACTAGCCAGGTGTGATGCATACTGAAAAGGCCTTCTGTAGGGTGCGATGAGCAAGAATGGACAAATGGCTAAGATAGTTTGCTAAGTGGATGCTCATGGAATCTTCTAAAAACTTCTCTTATGACACTTGCCTCTCTGAATTCGCCCAGGGATGAGTAAGAGATCCAAGAAATCTCTAAGTGGAACCAAGAACTACAAGTGGAATGAAACTAATAAAAAACCCAGAGATGACTCACACCTTTGCAAACATCTATAATTGGATCCCTCATATGAGAGATCTGGAGGCTGGAATTTTGTAATTTGTAAAGAAGTGCTGTAATTTTGTCTTTGAGAAGGAGCATTGTATTGTTTGGTGATATTGCTTTTCATGAGGTGAAGAGAGCTTTGATTCTGGGAGGATGATGATGGATCAGACCGCTGGGTTGTAATTCTCCCTTCTATTTTGATAAAGTTCTTTGGTTTTCCTCCATACAATCATGTACTTGTGAATCTTGTTATTTATGAATGATATTGTATGTTCAATGTATTTCTGATTCTGCATTGTTTATGATATAATGGATTGAGATGCTTTGATGGTGTTTTTTTACTTTGTTTCTACAGGGATTCTCTAAGAGGGACAAGTAGGAGAGGAGTTGCAAGCTCTATCAAGGAAGAGAGAAATAAAACAAGGAGTCAAGCAGAAGATCCAGGTTGGTCCCTTTTCTTCTCTCTTATCTATCATACATAAAGGAAATCGCAAATTTCTTTGATTGTTTGTTTCTAAGATAGCTACCAATCTTAATGGGACTAGAAGATCGAAAAGACACTAGTTTTCCTGGAAACAAAATGGAAACTCCACTGGGGATTGAATATTTTGTTTGTTTGTTATTGTTGTTTGCTTTATAAACTACAGACGAAGCCTGAAGTTAGCCAGGTAGCCTTCAAACTACTCTTGCTATGCAATTGCAAAGTAGATGAATGCTACTTCAGTCAATCTCTGGGTTGGTTTATGAAATGAACATCTGACTTACAAGAATTATAAACGCCCTTTTGGTAGCTCAATAACCTCCCAAGATTGTACCCCTGTACTTTTCTTTTTACTGTCCATCATAGATCAGCCTAAATCACTGAACTTAGTTACACATTTGAGCAAAAACCCACCTCAGTTTCACTCCTTGGCCCATCACACTGTGTATCACTGGAAGCCAGTATGCATCACACCTCCCATATGTATTAGGTGAGATGCATCCCTGTTTCTATGAAGCACAGGTGTGATGACTGAGTAATCCTATTTCTCTCCTTGAAATTTGGGTTTTTTGTCTTTGTTTTCATATCTATTCAGTTGTTTTGCTGCTTATGATCAGTGTCTCATTGCTGAAGCCTCCTTACTTTACATATTTCAACCTCCATTGACTAATATTAGTAAATTTTTTTGTGTATGTTTCCATCATTTACAGTCCTTTGTCAAAAAGTAGCTTAAATCGAACTGTCGTTTTGATGCAAAGAGTGTCGTAACTGTCGTTTCGTGTCAAAAAGAAGAGTGTCGTAAAGTATTCCTCCTCCAGATAGTCGATTGAAATTTTTATCATGTATTTGATTTTAATTGTTAATATTTGAAGCGTCGGAAGAATCTTCTATTCGAAATCAAAAAGTGTCGTTTTAGTCTTCCTTTCATTTTGAAAAGAAATTGTCGAAATGTCACTTTGAAGAAAATAGTTCAGATCTGTACTTAGTTTTCCTTTTTTGGCATTCTTCACATTAAAGGAAACAAAAAACAAATACATGCATTTGAATTTGAATTTGAATTTATATTGTGTGCGAAAATTGATTTAAGAAAATTGCATTTAGTGTGTGCTCTATGCTCTCTATTTGAAAGAATCGTAATCTTCTTTCCTTAGTAGCTAGGATTTTCATTGCTAAAAAGTAAACAACGATTGTTTATCATTTTAGATTGCATATTTAGGAATTTTACATCTACATCACGCGGTGAACCTTGAAAGACAAACTTCTAAACAAGATCAACTATAAAATAAATCTCAATGAACTTAACAACGCTTTGGAACCTAACGCAACACATCTAGAAGTCTATGCTAGAGATGTGTTCCGGCGTTGTAAAATCTAGTAACTATCGTTTTCATTGAAGGTTGGGTGATTCCTCCTCTTTGATATGACAAGTGCTAGCAAAGACTTGTGCTCCTTGTACTGTTGAGTATATATTGGGAGACCACAATAGGCTTACATCCTTTATCCATAGGAAGCCGTGTCTGCCGCCCTATCGATCGTAAATGCACTGAACACAGAATTCGGGAAGATTGACTGCCGTACATAAGTCCTTGGTAATTTCTCTTTAATTTACCACCAAGGTGTATATTGCAGTTTTGCGATTGGTTTCGTAATCCCTCTGTCTAGATTTCCAAAGTAGTCACTTTCGTTCCTTTTCGACTCCTTAAAAGAAAAGGTCCATTTGAGCACTTGTCACTTCAGGCTCATTAAAAATTGAAGGGGACTAGAGTCATCTTTAGCTTTTGCTCGACTCTTAAGAATTGAAAAAGAAAAGTTGTGTCAAAGCGTCATTAAAATTTATTTAATTCAGAATAACATCCCTGTTCCTTTGTTGGTCTTAGGACGAGAGAATGGAGTCCACCAATCAAGGAATCCCTCTTGGGGGGAACCCTATTCATTTCTCTTTTTGGGGAGATATTGGTGCTCCATATATGGCTACATTGTCCCTTCTGGGAATCAGAATTAGCCTACCAGTATGGCTATTCTCAACCTCTATTGTTCAAAATACCATGATTCCTCGGCAATCGAATCAACAACCAGATGATACTAAAATTGTCCCTTCACCTTCTACTTCGTTTGTTTCTACCTCCCCTTCTTCCTCTTCTCTTGGTGAAAATAGTGATGCTAGTAACTGAGTAGCTGAGAAGAAGAAGAAATGGAAGGAGAAGAAGAAGAAGTCAGTTAAACAAGGGGGCAACCACACAACATCTGGTGAAAATCCGTACACTGAACTTTAGAAACCCAGATCTCCATGCATAATTTGCAAAGGGGACCACCTTCAATGAGAATGTCCATGCATCCCTCAGATCTTGAGAGAGTGGTCTCCCCATTCGCACCGTCCGGTGTCATCAATCTCTGGCGATCATGTTGATAGCACACCATCAACTAGTGAAAATGAAGTCAATGGATAGAAAGGAAAGGTTAGATTTCCATGTAGGTTATGTGAGGGTAATCATGCTCTTCATCGTTTTCCTTTTTTGGACGAAGCCAAAAGATTCTTGGATAACAGTCCTACTTTGCCGCAGCAACTTTTACCTAGATACAAGAAACTCTCACCAAGTCCTTCACTAGTTGAAAATTCGACTCACATAACTCAATTGTCGGTCAAAACACCTATTGTTGAGAGTGAACCTTCTGAGTCCATACCGGACCAAAGTCAACAGGTCAAGATGGAAGTCGAGCCAGTCTTGCCTTTAGAAGGTCCACCTTCAGATGATACTATTTCCAAAGAGAATGAGAATGATACCATTCAAATTCCTTTTGTTAATATAGAGTTTGATGAACTTGGAGGCAATCCACCCATTCCTTTACAATGGGAGGAAAATTCCCCAGTTCAAGGGGTTCATTCAACCATTTATCCAGTACCCCCTCTAAGCAGTTTAGTCATTTCCTTTGATTGGAATCAACTAGCAAGACCCCGCCTTCCATCTGATGTATCATTCTAGATCATAGTACAAGTATAAAAAATGGTCATGTCTAGCACTATCATAGATGAAGGGGCTTCAGTGAGTATCCTTTCCTCAACCACTTGGAAAGCGCTTGGTTCACCATCGCTTATGCCTATGAAACAGAATTTGTCAAGCTTTAACAAAGGAACCAGTTGACTGTTAGGGATCCTTCCGAAGTTACCAATTACTTTGAAAGGGAAAACCATTCACTTGAACGTGATGGTAGTCCAAGGACCATTAGATTACAATCTAGTCCTTGGAAATGACTATGTTTATAACATGGAAGCTATTGTTTCCACACTCTTTTGAGTGATGTGTTTCTCGCATCAAGGCAAAATTTTCCAGCTTATCAACCAACTTTCATTTCCCGATTCAAACACAGATCCAAGTCAAACATCATCCCTAAATAGTCTCTTTGCATCAAGAGTGTCCCTTCAACCTTCATTACATACACCTGATTGTGGCGAGTAGTCCGGTGAAGGTAACAAAGCTTAGGGGGCATGCACCCTGGTTTGCTTCGGCAGACGAACTGAGCTGAAAAAATAGGTTTCCTTGTAGGTTATGTGATTGGAAGTTCCGACCCACACCATTCACTTTTGTCCACTCTATGGATGAAGCCAAGGAATTTTTTTGTCTAACCGCTAACGAAGCCATCTTACCATATGTCTTTCCATGTAAGCTAAGTGATTGGTTTGACACACCATTCACCTTTGTCTGCCCTGCGGGCAAAGCCAAGGAAATTTTTTATCTGCTCTGCGAACAAAACAATCCCGCTTAACCATAGTCATTTCCATCTAGTTACTGGAGAATCTCCTTTTCTCAATACTTGGGGGCATGCAAACCTTTTTATGCAAGTGAAAAAAGACCAATTTCATTTTTTAGCTTTTTAGCATTTTTAGCTTTTTAGATTTTTAGTTTCAACTTCTTAGGTTAGGTGATTGGTGTGACCACCATTCACCTTTGTCTGAAACGTGCAAACGAAGAAAAGGAAGTGTTTTGTCTAGATGGAAGACAAAACCATCCTACCTAACCTCAGTAGTTCCTTAGCTTTTTAGTGTTTTTAGCTTTGTAGTTTGGTCATTTCTAGCTTACATAAAAAGAAGATGAGCATATGTTATCGTAGAGTTCAAGCTCACTAAAAAATGAACCTACCAATGAGAGACATCTTTAACTATTGGTATGAGCAATGTTTTCGCAAGGTTCAAGCTCATTAAAAAATAAACCTGCCACTGAGCATATGTTAACGCAAGGTTCAAGCTCATTAAAAAATAAACCTGCCTTTAGTAAACAACCTCTGTGATTGCCATGCTATCATCCTTTTGAGCCTTGGTTGTGCTCTTACCATCACGTCCATTCTTTTGGCTGATCTTATGCTTCCACTTGATTGTTTACCTTTTTTAGGAACAACTGCAATGAGTGGTTCTGTTAGCCACCCTCTTCACACCACCATGTTTTGAGAAGTTCCAAACTTACCTGGAACCAGTTGGTACACGAAAACACCACTCGTTCCTCAAAAAATGAGTCTCTTTTAAACTCTTTTTAGACTCGTTCAATATGAAAATATTTCCGAGCTATTGGCCTTTCCAGCACGTTAAAGTAACGGGAAGCGCCATCCCTCCTGTACATTTTAATCTTTTTGGACCTGAGGGATTATCTCACAAAAAGATTGAGCGCTTGTCTTTTTCGGCTCGCTAAAGCGATCGAAAAGTCATCCCTTTCGTATTATTTAAATCTTTTTCAGACTTAAAGGATCATGCTATGAAAAAGAACTGCTAGAGTTTCCTTTTATTCCCTTTTCAAACTCTCTAAACATGAAAAGGACCGAGTTATCTTTGTCATTAAACTCATTAAAACAATAGCGACAAACTTGTCCACCCAGACAAGAACGAGTTTCACTATCGCTAGGCACGCTAAAACATAGCGACAGGTTTGCCCGAAGGGAAAATTATAGGACAAGCATATGTTATCCTCCTCAAGCTTGACAAAAATAAAGAGGTATTGGTCAGTAATTATTGGGGAAAAAGGGAAGAAAACTTGAAGAATATTATTGGTAGCAGGTTGCTCTTGAACATGACACTTTCACTCCATCGCCATGATTGAGACGGGTTGGGTTATTCTGTTCACTGGTCATATCACCATTGGTCCTCCATACCATCCATATTTTGGGGTTAATGCTACCAATCCATCTCAGTGTCGCCAATATGTTCAAGAGAATTCATTCAGAGAATTCACCACCCAGTTACGCCTCATCCACTGCAATACCTTCACTCTCCATTTTTCATGACCGCCATTCCTGAACCTTGTATCATCAGATCATTTTCACCTCCAGAAAATCATTTGCTTCATTTCATGTCATAGATGTGGGATACATTAAGGCCCTCCTATGATGGGTCACTTCTTGTCGACATCAACTCATTATCCAAGAAGTTGACTTAGAAACAACCCTTTCAGTACTTTGAAGCTTGCATGCCTCAATGGCAAGTTTCTCACTTCCGGCGACAGGTTTACATCAATGGCCTTCGACTGAAAGATTTTGCGTGGTGTTCGACATCAGATCATATATTCACACCACGTGAATTGTACTGTAGTACCTTGAGGATCATTATCATTATCGGTGATTCCTCTCGCGCCTGTTAACAACTTACATTATTGGCTGGTAATCAGGTGATGTCCTTCCATGTTCGACTTCAAAACATCTTTTCACATGGATCAACTTGTACATCGGGTGAAGATTGAACAAGTTTGAAGACCCCAGATCTAGTTTCATCCATCCAAGTTGCGATATATTCAGGAATATAAAGACATCAAACATACACAGAAGCTGCATAGATGGTCATCCAAGCCAGGGACGATGACCCTTCATATGAAGAATCACCAATATGCAACTGCAGGCGATTATTCTTTCTATGTACATGAAAATGAATTTATAAAGCTGAGCATGGGAATGCCTGCCTCAACTAGATCATGAAAATAATATGATGATGATGTATTTTATTATATCTTATATAGGTCACCTTCCAGTTCGAATACCTCAGATCCTCATGATAAAGCATTTCACCCGACATCAAAATATTTACGACTTCATGCTTTAGGGGGCAACTCTTATAGAAATATTTGGGCACTGCAACCCCAATCTCATATGTCGATAAACCAAGGGCTCTTTAACCCCTAAAAGTGTTGTTTCATACCCTAAAGGATCATAGTCAACTAATTACATCATTCCCTAGAAGTTCCACCTGAAAAACCACTCAGAACTGGCCAAAACTGGACCATACTGACTGCCCCACTGTCAAGGTGCGATGCATACTGATTGCTACACTAGCCATGTGTGATGCATACTGAAGAGGCCTTCTGTAGGGTGCGATGAGCAAGAATGGACAAATGGCTGAGATAGTTTTCTAAGTGGATGCTCATGGAATCTTCTAGAAACTTCTCTAATGACACTTGTCTCTCTGAATTCGCTCAGGGATGAGTAAGAGATCCAAGAAATCTCCAAGTGGAACCAAGAACTACAAGTGGAATGACACTAGTCAAAAACCCAGAGATGACTCACACCTTTGCAAACATCTATAAATGGATCCCTAATATGAAAGATCTGGAGGCTGGAATTTTGTAATTTGTAAAGAAGTGTTGTTAGTTTGTCTTTGAGAAGGAGAATTGTATTGTTGGGTGATCTTGATTTTCATGAGGTGAAGAGGGCTTTGATGCTAGGAGGATGATCCTAGATCAAAAAGCTAGGTTGTAATTCTCCCTTCTATTTTAATAAAGTTCTTTGAGTTTTCCTCCACACAATCATGTACTTGTGAATCTTGTTATTTATGAATGCTATTGTATGTTCAATGTATTTCTGATTCTACATTGTTTATGATATAATAGATCGAGTTGCTTTGATGGTGTTTTGTTACTTTGCTTCTACAAGTATTCTTTAACCGGGACAAGTAGGAGAGGAGTTGCAAGCTCTATCAAGGGCGAGAGAAATCAAGCAAGGAGTCAAGCGTAAGATCCAGGTTGGTCCCTTTGCTTCTCTCTTATCTATCATACATAAAGGAAATTGCAAATTGCTTTGATTATTTGTTTCTAAGATAGCTACCAATCTTAGTGGGACTAGCACATTGAAAAGACACTAGTTTTCCCGGAAACACCTATGAATACAACATCCATGAGAGGTGACACCATCTTTTCAGCAGAATTAGTTAAACATTGTAGAGTCATCCAATGACTATGTGGTTTCACAAGAAACCACCAATATGTTTCCCAATCGAGCTTAGATAGTTTCTTGATTGCTTCTGCATTAGTTTGCGAAGTTTCTTTCCACCGATATTCCAACTTTTTAGTGTCCGCGAGAGCTTCTAGACTACATTCTCTGATAAGATTCGCAGAGTGGAGGTTTTCATTGACAACTTCGATGATGTTGTTTGTAGTACTGGCTGCTCTTGCTACTTCCATCTCTGTTCAATTTAACTATAAATCTCAATCAGTAAATAAGATGTCTTTGTGAGACTCCTCAATCTTTGGGAGATCGACCTTCCTTCCTTCTTCATATTCTTGCCAAGAAATGAATTCTATTATTATTTTGTTTAGCTCTTCATATTCCAATATTTGATCAATCACTTGATTCTTTAATTTGTCACTTGATTCACAATAAGGTTTGATCATTGAAATTATTTGACAGAATACTTCCTGCTAATGTACCAAAAGAGAATTTAACTCAAGTGACTCTTTGATAAATTCATATACTTGAGGACTTCCCTTGAATTTTTCCAATATAGCTTGCATTTGGTTAATCTGTGTGTTCTTCACTGCCATGTCTACCTGATGTTGTATTGTCATTTGCTCAAAATTTTGTTAAAATTGTGCTAGTTGTAATTATGCCTGCTTATTGGTGCTTTGCCTTTCTTGCTTTAGTTGTTGTTCAAAAAATTGAACTCTTTCTTCCTTTTCCTTCAGTAATAGTTGAACCTCTGTTGCCTTATCAATCATTGTAGTTACATAAGCTCCTGCATACTGTGATAGATTTGTAAGGTTGTTTGATGAATCCATGGGGGTGTCTCTCCACAATATTTCCATTGGCTCACTCTCAAAACTTCTTGTTGCCGATACATCTAACTTTCTTTTATTTCTCTGCCTTTTTACTATATCCTTATGAGTAGGATAGTAGAATATATTTAAGGGCCATATTTCTTCAACCTTCAAAATTATTTCAGAAGTTGGATGTGCCGGGATGACCTCAATGTCTTGAGTAGTTACAATTTCTTGTATTATGGCTTCTAGATTTACAATCTGTTGAGTGTGCTGTGGGGTCTAGAATCCAGACGTTTCTTCAAGAACAGACTTTGTTTGGATCATTTTATTAAATTTCCCAGTTCCTGTTCCAGATTGATGACTGGAGTCTTTTATGTTTCAACCTGCGGGGACTAGTCTCCATGTCTTGTATAGTTGAGACCTTCTTGATTGTTTCTTCATTATTTTCTTCTATATCCTATTCAAGGTCTACCTCAAGGCTTCCTTATTTATTTGCATATTCATGTTTAGAGTCTTCAAAACCCTGAGATGACTTCTCTTGTGACTCTTCATCAGAATTGTGCTTGGAACTCTCCTCCAAGCTTACACTAAGAGTAGGTTCTCTTATTTCTTCAATTTGTAATAGGTCCAAAGGAACCTGCTCGAACCTTTTATTTTTAAATATGTGGAATTCCCGGAGGTCCTCTTGGTCTAGCTTTAGTGACGCTAAGTGAAAAACTTTTGAAAATCTCTCGGCTTGCTCAAATAAATCAACAAAATATCTTCTTCCTGGCTAAATTGTTTGACCTTGATCATGGCACTAAACTTATTTGCAACCTAGTTGGGGTCATATTGTCTACCTGGCATGGTAGCTAGGTTTAGGGCCATGATGTTTTGTATTTCTTTAGATGCATGCCCAAGATCATGCAATGTGAAAGTGCCACATTATAATGGTAAGGTTGGCCAAATGGATTTCTTCCACTCCTTAAGGGTTTTGGTGATTCCATCACCCATTGTTTGGTAATCTATTTCTTGTGCCAATAGTTTATCCGGAACATAGTATGGTAGAAAATGGGGAGCAATAATACTCCGAAAAAGTCTAATGTAAGTAAACCATTCCTCACCAAACCATCTCGACACTGACAAGATGTCAATCTTTGCTTCCTCTAAAAGCCTGGGGGCTTTCTTTTAAAAAATGGTCTAATAAATAGGTAACATGACACCATGACAAATATTATAAAAATGGGAGCCAAACTATGATTCCCACAGTATCTTGTGATAAACATGGATGGCTGTGGGATCTTTTAAGGTCCATTTCTAGCCCATGTTTGGAAAATCCGAGCAAAAACATATAGCATCCATGACATAAGCACTCATGAAAAAGGGAAGGATAACGTGAGTGGAGACAATTCTATGATGTCTATACTCTTTAATGGCCATGGCTAGATTATCTGACAAAATAGTACTCTAGTTCAAAATGGTATAATTTACAATTTCATCAATCATGGGAACCCATTCAACGGAAAATTTGGTGGTATCAACTTTTCTGAATAGCCTACATAACATTGTAGCTACAACATTGTATGGGGCTGACAGAGGTGAAATAGGGTACATACTAGTTTTCTCCCATCTAAACTTGTTGGAACCAAACCTCCAAGCTTGCATAATGTCCATTGGATCCTCATTCTCTTTGGAAAAATGCTCGATAAAAGCTTTTTCATAGATCTTCTGTGGTTGTGACAGATGGTACATTTGGCTCAAATTGTCTAATTTGAATGATCCCATAACATCTAGCCTGGAGGTTCTAAACACTCTATCTGAAACATCTACTTCATCAATAATCCATATTACTGTATCTGTATATGGTAAGATTTTCAGTCTTGCAGCAATCCTGTGTAGAAAATACCATGCCGCTTCAAAGTAAGAAGTGTCAGATAAAGTCGTGGCATCTATTGTTGCCTTAACTTCCAGGGGTCTTGGCTTTTCTCCCTTTATTAAATTGTACATTTCCTCCCAAGTCATAGTTCCACCATCTTTGTTACAAGTGGTATAAGAGAATAGTGGTAGCATTTCTGACTACTCAGGGGAAGTATCCTCTATGGTCTTTTTCCCTTTCTTAACCATCTCTGTAAGTATTGTGTTCTTTGAAAACTTCCTGTGATTCAGACAATGGAGAAAACAAGATAAAAATGTAGAGCAGTAAATGCAAGCGAAAGCACGATTAGCACAGTAAATTTTGAAAGTACGTAAGGATGGAACTTTTATTTCAAACATGAATAATAAAGATATCTATCATTTTGAGCCGTTAAATGAATAAATGACTTTAAATCTCATTAACTATACATTAAGGCTCACATAATATTTTCTTCATTTCTTATCAAAATGCCTCATCACAGATTTCAAACTAATATTTCCAATTGTTTTGAATGTTCGTGAAATATTGATTTTGCAATTGCGATGAATCACAATTCTCGCAAATCGCAAATCGCAATTCTCACAAATTTATGAATAGAATAATTCAAAGCTTTTTTTTATATATTTTTCTATATGCGATAAGTGGGATTATGATATGTTAGACCTAAATGTAGTTCTATAATGGTTTATTGTTCTGTTGGGTCCAGATTACATCGCATTTTGCATTTTCTTGTGGTTTGCATGTTTGCGTCCTTTTAAGAAATGCAATGCGATTGCGATAAAGACCTTTGGAGAATAGTTTAAGCCTTAAGTATTATATAAGAAATTTTTTATTTATGAGTCTTCTATGAGGGTTTCACTTACCACATCTTGCAGATTGTGCCTCATGATTAACCCTTGTTATTATCAGATCCTACGATTTGCGATAAAGCGGGAATGTGTTATTATGAAATGACTCAATTTGATATATTAGTTTATCCAAAGTTTTATTCCAAATTATTTACAAAAGGCAAGCTCCTATTTGCTAAAAATATTTTTTGGGGAATTTTTAAAGGGGTCCCCATTTATTAATACAATATTAATTATTAAATCAATAAATGTGAGGGGGGGTTGTTGAATAGTACAACAATTGACGATTCATTGGAAGAACTAGTTATCTTATATAGTTTTTTGAAACTTCTAAAACTTCCAAAATAAAGATAGTTCAAAAAATATGAATGACATGAAATTTAAGATAAGAAACATTTCTCTAAATAAGAAAAAAAATTCACCTTATCACAATTTATTTGATATCCTCTTCAAAATGAAAATTCCTTTGTTTATATGAGTCTTTACTTCGTTTAAAGATAAAGTAGGGGGATCTTGCAAATTAGATTTTAGATGTACTCATTTGTGACAGGTAGAGCCTCTGCTGCCAGTAGGCGTCCATAACCTCGATAAGGTTACATTTTAAACATCAATGATTCAGTATCCCATCCAGATAAGAGTGCAATTTTTAGAGATAAATTCCAACTCATATACTTATTCTCTTCTCTTTCTTTTTTAAACAGATTATTTTTCATCTAATTTTTCTTCCTTTTTCTACTTAAAAGTCATTGCCTTGGTTTGGTGGAAAAATAGTGGCAATGCCATTCATTGGTTGTAATTCAACTGAACAAGTTGGCTCGTGATGAGACCCCTTGTCTTTTAATTAAAAATAATCTCAAGCCATTACCCTGTTTTGATATACAATATTGGTAATGTAAGTCTATTACTTCCATATGATCATGGTAAGGTAGCTCTTAACGAGACCTCTTATCTTTTAAGTTTTTAGTATATTTTAGAATTACACTATAAAAAGAGAAAAGTTTACTGGATGGGGAGAATCATTGACTCCTTAAGAGTTTATGGATGAAAATTCTAGAGTTAAAGGTGCTCATCTGTTGATATTTCTTGCTTTGTTAAAGATACTTTTCTTGATTGATAATAGAAAAAAGGTCTTTTTATAAAGTTGGGGTTTCAAAAAGAAAAAATGATTTTGGTGGAAACAATAAGATTTCAGAGAGATAAAACTTAGCTTATTTTCAAATGTCATAATTATTTCCTTAACAATCTCTACTGATCCACTTATCTTCATCTGAAATTTTAATATCAACAGATAATAATTGACTTACCATAGTATTAAATGCATTCAGATGCTTTGTCACTGAGCCTCCATATTTCATTCTCAGGTTATACAACTTTTTCCACAGGAATAGTTTACTCACCAGAGACTTAGATTGGTACCAAGTCCCTAACTTTTCCCACAAATCCTTCATCGTAGATTCCCCTGATACATTCAACAATATTGAATCTGAGACACAAAATCGTATTGTGCTCTTTGCCTTCCGATCCAACTTCTTCCATTATTCATCAGAAAATCTCGTTGGTTTAGTACCCTGATCTATTGTGATCCACTGATCTTTATCAACCAACAGATCCTCCATATTGAGTTTCCACAACTCAAAACTTTGACCATTAAATTTCTCGATCTCTATCTTTCCACTTCTCGAAATCTTCTTTCACCACTAGAATCGATCTCACAGATCTCCCACTGAACAGGGTCTACCACAGGCCCGAGTGAAACCCCTCAGCAACAAAGGCGTCCTCTTGAAGCCAAAACAGCTCTAGTACCAAATGTAACTTTTAACCCCATACATAAATTACCTGCATACGAATTATAAAACACAGAAAATAAACAATAGCAAGAGCTTAACACATAAAACACATATACATAGAGATTTCCCCTGGATCCAAAAATCGGGACTACCAGCTTGATTTTTCAATACATTCTTTTCAATGTTACAATACATATTTATACATGCTGAAGCATCCAATACCATGGATCGAAAACCATCGCATCCAAAACCATGTGCAAAAACCATGCACAAAACCATCGGTAGGTCCACCCAACCTAATATAGGGTCCAAAAAAAATTTCCCAGGGCACTGCCCTGAACCCCATAGAGGGGGGCTACCTACCCCCCTCAAACCCCCCGGACAGGGGGGCTACTGCACAATTGACGCAACAAAGGGGGGGCACCACCCCCCCTCTAACCCCCCAATTAACTACATGGGCTAGTAGTGGAAAGAATATAACACAACCCAACACTGGATGCAACTGGATTTTTAAAACGGGAATTGAAGTCCTTAATTGGCTCTTTAGATCCAACTTTCAATTTGGAGAGATCATTAACAAGAGTAGTTGTTGAGCGGTCATCTCCAAACTTGGTTAGGAACTGTTCTTGAAATGCATTCCAACTATCAATGGAACCAGATGGTAATGAAAAGTACCAGGATCCTGCTGATCCTTGTAAAGTACAAGGGAATAATCATACAACCACATCTTCTTCTACAACTCCATTTAGTTTTATGGACAACAATAAGTTGTTTATATTTTCTTCGGCTGGAAGACCATCGTCGGGTTTGAATTTTGGCAACCATTTCAATGGATGAGCTGGTAATGGATGCAATGGTCCTGCCATTTGAACAACTCCTGGATTTGTCCATGGTATTTGAGCCATTATGGGTATCTGTGTGGAAGAATATGTACCATTGGTTGAAGGTGATTGGGTAGAGGATGATTGTGCTCCTGTACCATTGTAAATCATGCACAGGGGCTTTACTCAATGAACTTATGGCATATCACGTGTGTTCATGGCATACTAAACAATGCCCCTAATTTGACTACATATTGGAAAATACTTTAAAAATCACATTATTTAACCCCCTATCAATACAAACCCAATACACCTTCCCAATTTCAAAAGCCCCTACTTTCACTAGATATTCTAGGTATCCAGTTTTTCATTAACATTTTTTATACCCCTTTATAATTTTTCATTAACTTTGAGCTCCATTTTTTATACTTGCCAATATAAAAACCCTTTACCCCCTATATATCCCCCAATATATTATGTCATTTTTTCCTCAATAAATATCCCCCAATATGAACCCACATGCTATGGTATTGCTACCATATTGAAGCCCCTGTGAAATCACGATATGAGATGGTGAGGTGGATGATTGAGTTTGCAATGAAGATGATGAAATGAATGAAGGTGTTTGTGGTGATGATGAAAGAATATCACTATGAGTTTTAGAGTCTGATTTCTTAGTTTTCCTTCGAGGAGGAGGTAGAGGAAATTCAAATGGAGGAATTCCAAATTTTTCACTCTGTGATCTAGTTAATCTTCGAGAGGAAGGAAAATGAGAAGAAACACTAGCTTGAGATAATTCAAATTCTTCTTGAGACAAAGAAATCCCTTGTAATTTGTGAATTAAAGATTGAACTTCAGGAGTTTCTGTAGAAGAAGGTTGATCTGATTTCCTTGGAGAAACACTAGTGGATTGTAAAGATTTTTTCACAACTTCACGTTTAGGATTTGGGGATTTGGAATGTGACCGAGAAGTCGGAGGTGATGGTGAGGGAGTTTTACTCTTAGAATGGATTTCTGATTTAGATTTGCTTGCCATTCACAGTAAGGCCCTCCTTCTAGTGCCAAAATGTTGAAGCCTCAAAATTCGTTACGACAACATGGGGGATAACCACCCAGTCTAGACCTTAAAAGCAACTCATTTTCCATTTGGTATAGTGGCTCTAACTGGGGATAATGGGACCAGTTTCCCAAAGAGGATTGATTTGATAATGTTGTTGGCGTGATATAAGATATAACGGAGAATGATTCAACCAAGACTAATCTAATCTAAATAATAAACATATGCTTATGTCTTAATCTAACATTATCTGGCTATAAATATACCCAGGAATAAACTAAGATATGCGATCTACAAAGATGTCTCAAAGCAATTGGTAATAAAGATTATTCAACTCCGAAAAGAAATGAAATCGTGAATGAAAATTGTTTAGGATAATAGTTAGACAAAAAAATTGAGAAAACTTTATCACATATAGTAAGTGTTCATGTACTCAATACAAAATTAGAGATGAACCATGATACAAAAGTGCAATAATGTAGACCTATAACTCAGATTTTCATACATAAGACAATCAAAGAAAGAGTGTTGCTAATGCATAAATAAAACATGATCATACGATAAAAGTACCATATATGAAAGGTCTTGCTCATGGGCTCAACAATATTGATCCACTTTCATCCAATCAAATACACTCTAAGAGTACAGAAGTGTAATTTTAGTAGAGTATTCTTCGATATTCAAAGAAAAATAGATCATGTTCCAATAATTTCATCAAAACCCTCACAAAAATACAGAAGTGTAATGCCTTGTAAAGTGTTTTTGATAAAATCCTAGACCTCTCTCTACATGCATGAGAGGGGTTTTAAATATTATAGTACATGCCTCAAAAATAGATTATTACATAAAAATATGGGGAGGTTTCAAACAACCTTCCTTAGAATAAGTGAAACAAAAACTATAAATATAAATAAATGATGACAATATTTTACAAATTGAATGGCCCTATTTGGCCATTCAGTCCTTGAGCTCGCAATTGTCTATCATTGGCTTAACCTGGGGAGGTTGTCCAATTTTGGATCTCAGTTGCCCCATGAATACAACATCACTGAGAGGTGGCACCATAGTTTGATCAAAATTAGTTAAACAGTGTAGAGTCATCCAATGACTATGTGGTTTCACCAGAACCGCCAGTATGTTTCCCAATCGAGCTTAGACACTTGCTTGATTTCTTTTGCATTAGTTTGGGCAGTTTCTTTCCACAATTCTTCCAACTGTTTAACATTCGGGAGAGCTTCTGGACTACATTCTCTAGTAAGATTTGCAGAGTGGAGGTTTTCATTGACAACTTCAATGATGTTGCTTGCAGTACTGGCTGCTCTTGCTGCGGCCCTCTCTGTTTGTTTTAACTGTAAATCCCAATCAGTAAATAAGATGTCTTTGTGGGACTTGATCTTTGGGAGATTGACCCTCCTGCCTTCTTTATATTCTTGCCAAGAAATGAATTATGTTATTCTTTTGTTTAGCTCTTCATATTCCAATCTTTGATAAATCACTTGATTGTTTAATTTGTCACTTGATTCACAATAAGGTTTGATCAATGAAATTCTTTGACAAAATACTTCCTGCTATTGTACCAAAAGAGAATTTAACTCAAGTTCCTCTTTGATAAATTCATCTACTTGAGGACTGCCCTTGAATTTATCCAATATAGCTTGCATTTGGTGAATCTGTGTGTTCTTCACTGCCATGTTTGTCTGATGTTGTATTGTCATTTGCTCAAAATTTTGTTGAAGTTGTGCCAGTTGTATTTCTGCCTTCTTATTGGTGCTTTGCCTTTCTTGCTTGAGTTGTTGTTCAAGTAATTGAACTCTTTCTTCATTTTCCTTTAGTAATAGTTGAACCTATACTGCCTTATCAATCGTTGCAGTTTCATAAGCTCCTGCATACTGTGATAGCTTCGTAAGGTTGTTTGATGGGTCCATGGGGGTGTCTCTCCACACTATTTCCATTGGCTCACTTTCAAAACTTATTGTTGCCGATACATCTAACTTTCTTTTATTTCTCTGCCTTTTTACTACAACCTTATGAGAAGGACTGTATATATCTAAGGGTAGTATTTATTCAACCTTCAAAATTATTTCAAAAGTTGGATGTGTTGGGATGACCTCAATATCTTGAGTAGTTACAATTTCTTATATTGTGGCTTCTGGATTTACAATTCATTGAGTGTGCTATGGGGTCTGGAATCTAGACGTTTCTTCAAGAACAGTCTTTGTTTGGAGCTTTTTATTAAATTTCTCCCACTCCTGTTCCAGATTGATGACTAGAGTCTTTTTTGTTTCAACCTACGGGGGACTAGTCTCCATGTCTTGTACAGTTGAGACCTTCTCTGTCATTTCTTCACAGTTTTCTTCTGTATCTTGTTCAGGGTCTACCTTAGGGCTTCCTTCTTTATTCTCAGATTCATGTTCAGAGTCTTCAGAACCCTGAGCTAACTTTTCTTGTGACTCTTCATCAGAATTGTGCTTGGAACTCTCCTCCAAGCTTACACTGGGAGTAGGTTCTCTTACTTCTTCAATTTGTAATAGGTCCAAAGGGACCTGCTCGAGCCTTTTATTTCTATATATGTGGAATTCTCTGAGGTCCTCTGGGTCTAGCTTTAGTGACACTAAGTGAAAAACTTGTGAAAATCTCTCGGCTTGCTCAAATAAATCATCAAATATATCTTCTTCATGATTGAATTATTTGACCTTGGTCATGGCAGTAAAATCCTTTGCAACCTATTTGGGGTCATATTGTCTACCTGGCACGGTAGCTAGGTTTAGGGCCACGATGTTCTGTATTTATTTAGATGCATTCCTGAGATCATGAAATGTGAAAGCACCACATTGTAATGGGAAGGTTGGCCAAATGGCTTTCTTCTTCTCCTTAAGGGTTTTGGTGATTCCATCACCCACTGTCTAGTAAGGTATTTCTCGTGCCATTAGTTTATCTAGAACATAGTACGGTAGAACATGGGGAGCAGTAATACTTCCAAAAAATATGATGTAAGTAAACCATTCCTCACCAAACCATCTCGCCACTGGCAAGATGTCAATATTTCCAACCTTTGAAAGCGTGGGGGCTTTCTTATCAAAAATGGTCTGATAAATAGGTAACATGACAACATGACAAATCTTATAAAAATGGGAGCCAAACTGTGATTCCCATAGTATCTTATGATAAACATGGATGTGGGTAGGATATTTTAAGGTCCATTTCTAGCCCATGTTTGGAAAATGTGAGCAAAAACATACAGCATCCATGACATAAGCACTCATGAAAAAGGGAGGGATAACCTGAGTGGAGACAATTCTATGATGCTTGTACTCTCTAATGGCCATGGCTAGATTATCTGACAAAATAGTACTCCAGTTCAAAATGGTAGAATTTACAATTGCATCAATCAGGGGAACCCATTCAATGGAAAATTTGGTGGTATCAGCTTTTTTGAATAGCCTACATAATATTGCAGTTGCAACATTGTATGGGGCTAACAGAGGTGTGATGGGGTACATATCAGTTTTCTCCCATCTAAAATTGTTGGAGCCAGACCTCCAAGCTTGCATAACGTCCATTGGATATTCATTCTCTCTGGAAAAATGCTCGATAAAACCTTTGTCATAGATCTTTTGTGGCTACGACAAATGGTACATTTGGCTCAAATTGTCTTATTTGAATGATCCCATGACATCTAGCCTGGAGGTTCTAAATTTTCTATCTAAAACATCTACTTCATCAATAATCCATCTTACCATATCTGTATATGGTAATATTTTCAATCTTGCAACAATCCTGTGTAGAAAAGAGAATGCCCCTTCAAAGTAAGAAGCATCAGATGAATTCGTGGCATCTAATGTTGCCTTGACTTCCAGGGATCTTGGGTTTTCTCCCTCTAGTAAATTGTACATTGCCTCCTAAGTCGTAGTTCCGCCATCTTTGTTACAAGTGGTATCAAAGAATAGTGGTAACATTTTTGACTACTCAGGGGAAGTATCCTTTGTGGTATTTTTCCCTTTCTTAACCATCTCTGTAAGTGTTGTGTTCTTTGAAAACTTCCTGTGATTCGGGAAAATGGAGAAAACAAGATAAAAACGCATAGTAGTAAATGAAAGAGAAAGCACGATTAGCACAATAAATTTTGAAAGCACATAAGGATGGATATTTTATTTCAAACATGAATAAGAAAGATATCTATCATCTCGAGCCGTTAAATGAATAAATGCCTTTAAATATCATTAACTATACATTAAGGCTCACACAATATTTTCTTTATGTCTTATCAAAATTCTGCATCGCAGATTTCAAACTAATATTTCTAATGGTTTGAATGTTTGTGAAATATCGATTTTTCAATTGCAATGAATCACAATTATCGCAAATCACAAATCACAATTCTCGCAAATTTATGAATAGAGTAATTCAAAGTTGTTTTAATATTTTGTGATATGCGATAAGTGGGATTATGATATGTTGGACCCGAATGTAGTTCTATAATGGTTTTAATGTTCTGTCGGGTCTAGATTACATCACATTTCACATTTTCTTATGGTTTGCATGTTTGTGTTCTTTTAAGAAATGTAATGTAATTGCGATAAAGACCTTTGAAGAATAGTTTAAGCCTTAAGTATTATATAAGCCAAGTGTTATTTATGAGTCTTCTATGGGGATTTTTCTTACCGCATCTCATGGGTTCTACCCCATGACTAACCCTCGTTATTATCAAATCCTGCAATTTGCGATAAAGTTGGAATGTGTTATTATGAAATGACTTAGTTTGATATCTTAGTTTATCCAAAGTCTTATTCCAAATGCTTTACGAAAGGCAAGCTCTTATTTGATAAAAATATTTTTTGGGGAATTTTTTAAAGGGTCCCCATTTATTAATACAATATTAATTATTAAATCAATAAATGGGGGTTTTGTTGAAAAATACAACACTTTCATAAATTGATCGTTGATGACCCTCCTTGTTTTCCTTTGTAGCTTTAAACCTTTCTCCTTTGGTGTTCCAAGAGGAGACCTGCAAAGACAAAACCAAGCAAGAGATCAAAGCATAACATATATGAAATATCCAATCATAAACCATGTAAGAGATCAAGGATCCTTATAATAAACATTATAACACATGCACATGGGAAAGAAACAAATATTTTTATTAATGTTAAAGAGTGGGAGATTTAAAACCAAGTGCCTTTATGTTGGAGTCTCCTTCCATTGATCCTCAACCCACGCCTTTGAAATGAAAATAACTCCAATGGAAATTTGAGCAACATGTAGGTAAGATCAAAGGTCTGAAATGGCAACCCAACTCTCTTTGAAGGCATTGTACATATAGGAAGGAGTGGAAGTTGAGAGATCCATGAAGGGAGGATAGAGATCCATAACGAGTGGGGTGGATCCACTATAGGAGGAAGGAGGCCTAGGATATGGGGAGCTCGATCTCAATCTCAAACAATTTGGCTTAGATACCAACCACGAGGCTTCTAGAAAAGGAAGTTTTATTTACTTCTTATTTTTTACCTCAATAAGAAGATCATCACGACTGTAACAAATGATATATGAGATACAACAATAGATGAGCTGCAAACACTATCATTGTTTCTTTGTATCTAATAAACAAACACAATGGGTCAAGTGGTTACCTCTAGCTGAATAGTTGTAAATCTCCTGCTCAGCTAAATGGGGACAACCACTATCATTTTCACCTTCTTACTGAGGTACAAAGCAATATTTACCTCTAACTGAATGGAGATAACTACAAATGATAGTGGTTTTAGCTCATCTTCGTTGCTTTGTATCTGATAAACAAACTCAATGCGTTAAGTGGTTACCTCTAGTTGAATGGTGGTATAACACTTCCTTCCATACTATAGCAAAACTGGCCCCATTTATGGCACTTTATGGATATCATCCACCATCCATCACATTGTATTTAAGAGAAAATTATAAGATTCAAGTAGTGGAGGTCACATCGAGCATCGACAACAAGTTCTCCAACTCTTAAAGGGTAACCTCACTTTGGTAGATAATTGAATGAAACGACAAGATGATCAACATCACAACGAAATAAGTTTTGCTGTAGGCGACCGAGTAATTTTACGGCTACAACCATACAAACAAATATCCCTCAAGCAAGCTAAGAAGGATAATAAATTATCACCAAAGTAATATGGTCCTTACAAGGTGTTGCAAAAGATTGGTACTATGGCATACAAATTGGAGCTTCCATCATCTTCCTGAGTTCATCTAGTTTTCCATGTTTCATGCTTAAAGAAGGTTATATGTGACAAGCTCCCAGTTCAAACAATATTGCTAGAACTTGACGAGGAAGGAAAATTTATATTGGAACCTAAAGAAGTCATAGAAACAAGAACATGACAACTACAAAATCGATCAATTTCAAAGTATCTCATCAAGTGGAAGAACTTAACGGCTGAAGATTCCACATGGGAGGATGATGATTTTATACAAAAGCATCCAAAACTACTCAAACATCAAGGAAAACAATTGTTTTGAAGGACAAGGACATGTTAGGTCCCTATAATATTGTTTTAGCCCCTTATTGTTATTGTTAGTGTAGCTCCCTTATTTTTATTATTGTGCTCATGTAGTCCCCATATTGTTATTGTTGTGCTGCATAGAATCCCACTATTGTTGGAAAGATCAATTTATGAGCTTTAAGCACAACCACATTCCGTTCTTTTGATAAGTGGAAGCACAAACTAAACTATGCACTAATATTGGCACCTATAAACTTGAGAAAACCATTTAAAATTAAAGTGATGGATCATACTATGCTGGAGAGTCTTTGTTTAAGAATAAAGGAAAATTGATATGTCATCATTCATAAATGTTCTAATTTTTGACTTTGTATCACTGTATCTATCACTAAGGAATTTGAGCATTGACACAGAGTTTCATTACATCACAAGATAGTAAACAACGATCCATCCCAACCATCAACTTATACAATAATTGTTGTACAAATCAACTCCAAAAATCAGTACATATAAGTGGATGGGTTTCTTGTAACGATCCATCTAGTGATAAAATAAAAGAGAGAGTGACATATTTTATTTATAGGTCATGAATTCCATAAAATGACATTATGTGCAATCATGGAAGTTGGGCCATTTTCTCACGGAAAATACACAAGCATTATTCACATGACACTAATTTTTCAAAATAGTATTAGTACAAATTGGGTCATAAAAACCATTATAGAGATGAAGTAAACAATGATATTGTTGGAAATAATAATGAGAGGGGGAGTGAATCAGTATTATCAAGTCAAATATTCCTTTTTCAAAATCAAATGATATACGCTACTTCAGTTAATTAAACCTGCGTATATACGCAACTATGCAGAAGAAAACCCGTGTATATAATGAAAACTTTTTAATTTACTTTATCTGTCTGATGTTGATTGTTAATCTGTGAATTAGAAGCAATTAACCAGTAACCAAAACCAGTAAAACAGAGCAGAAAGACAATCGCACACAAGAACACAAGATATAAGGTGGAAACCCAATGTGGGTCAAAACCACCTGCTGCAATTCATCTCTATCTTCTCTTTATATTAGAAACTTCTTTTTACAATTGTACTGGTGCAGTCCTTTACTAGTACGCAACCTGCAACCTGCAGAGAGCTACAACCCTTTCTCGTTTTCCAGCTTCTCCTGGAAGGGAGCTACAACCCCCTTAGCTCTTGCACTAGCCAAGATACTAGTACGTACGTGCTGGTCTACAGAAGGCTACAACCTTCTCTTTCTTTCAAGGACCACGTTTCATAAATTTTTAGACTGGATCCACAAATAACATCAATCAAGAATTTCTGCATCAACTAATCACCTTTTCACCAATCAAAACTGAATCAACATAAACACTTCTCTGACGACTGTAGTAATAGTACCACACACCAAATCTGAACCCAGAACACTGCAGCAATAAATAAAAGCAGCAAGATCACAACTCAAAATATATACGCTACTTTAATAGCCTAAAACCTGCGTGCATACGCTTCTGCGTATGGAACAACCTGCGTATATGTTGTTTTCCTTCACTGAACCTGCGTATATACGCGCCTTAGCTTAACTGAACCTGCATACATATCTACAAAAGATAATTCTCTTTGAAATATTCAGGCACTGATTAACCCAGATTATCAGATTTATAGATCATGCATGCGCCATATATAACATATCAAAATCATGCAAATATAGTATCATTCAAGCCAAGATATTATGACCCATCAATAGAACTTATCCTTCTTTTCGCTAAGGTTCCTCCTTCATTCAGATCCAGATCTGCTCCACAACGCTAATCACCAATATTCCAGATCTCGTACTTTATCAGATATTCAATAATAATTCAGATAATCCTTTGCCACATGATCTCCTTCCTCTTTTATAGTTTTAGGCCTTCCACAATACCACAGTCCAAAACCATAATACACCAATACCACGGACCCAATACTTGGGATCAACACTTCTGACGAGGTACCATGGTCCAAAACCATAGGTTCAAATACCAAGGACTAACTACCACGGACCAAGGGTAAGTTCTCCAACATATACGTGCTTTTCCTTGCATGAAAGTGCGTGTATACGCATACACGCCTTTGAAACGTCTAACCCACGTGTATACGCGCCTTCGTCTAGATGAACCTGCGTATATGTCTTTTCCTTCATTCTGAAAGCCTGAACTGAGATCTGTTACCAAAGAGAGTTGCCATCAAGGACAACACCTGTGCCATAGCTCCAACCCTGTGCCATAATGCCAACAATCTCCCCCTTTGGACTTGATGGCAACCCAAAATCCTCAAGTCATTCTCCCCCTTTGTCATCAAGGGCAAAGGGTTGTGCTCCCCCTGAGTACATGCTGAAATTTCTGCCCTGCTGTGCTGACCATGCTCCCCCTGACAAGATCTGCAAAAGATGTTCTTCAAGAAGAACCATGACTTATACATTATAAAAGACCTTCCTATCACCAAAAGACTCAATACATACATCCATCACCCAACCAAGTGGGGATACATCAGAAAATTACATATGACAACCAAGTTCATTACATGTTCATCCCAGGCATAGTGGGGAAACCAAGATAGGCCGTTACATGGCCTTGACACCATAAAAGAGATACCACTAAGAGATACATGACATAGAGATGAAATATCTTGAACAAGACTTATGAAAGTCACAAATAACTGATAGCAACAACATCTGTCAATCACAATTCAGATCAGAACCAAGATTTCCTTTTGTTCTCCCTCTGCCTCTGCTCCACCTAAAACCAACAACAACTGTGAACTAGAACCAAAAGCTTCTAAGATAATGCCAACAATGCATTATTAGAAGATTATCTGCTCCCCCTGAACCTGTGCCAGATGGTCTCTGTCAGACCCATATCAGACTCTCTTCAGCTAGAGTCTGTCCGTGCTAATTTTCTTCAGAACTCCATATACGTGACTGAACCTGCATAAATCGTCATATGTACGCGGATCTTCCTCATTCAAGTCACGTACACCCATTTTTCTCTGAAACAAACATGATTTAACAGCAAGATGATGCATCAACTACTCCCAGCTTCTGTCTGAGGTATTCAAATGTCTCCCTGGGCAGTGGTTTGGTGAGAATATCAACAACTTGTTCCTTAGAAGGAACATCCTCCAATTTGACCTTTTGTTCCAACACTTGTTCCCGAAGAAAGTGATACTTGATCGGTATGTGCTTGGTCTTTGAATGCATGACTGGGTTCTTTGAAATGTTGATTGCACTTGTATTATCACATAAGATGGAGATAGGTGGTGTACAAGTGATTTGTAAATCCTACAAGGTCTGCATCATCCAAAGAAGTTGAGTGCAGCAAGATGCAGTAGCCACATATTCCGCTTCATCTGTAGATAAAGCAATCGAACTCTGTTTCTTGCTGAACCAAGATACTAATCTGGAACCCATAAAGAATGCACCACCACTTGTGCTCTTCCTGTCATCCACGCTTCCGGCCCAATCTGCATCTGTGTAAGCATGAAGTGTGAGATATGTATCTCTAGGATACCATAAGCCATAGTTTTGAGTTCCTTGAAGGTACTTGAAGATTCTCTTGACTTCCTGAAGATGAGTTTCCTTTGGATTTGCTTGAAATCTTCCAACTATTCCTACTGCATGCATGATGTCTGGCGGGTACCTGTGAAATAAAGTAGACTTCCAATCATAGATCTGTAGGTTGGTTGATGCACTGCTGTTGATTCATCATTTGCACTGAGGCTGCATCCTGTGACCATGGGGGTACATACTGGTTTCGAATCTTCCATGACATACTTCTTCAGAATCTGCTTGAGGTACTTGGTTTGAGACAAGAAGATACCGCCTTCATTTTGTTGGATTTGCAATCCAAGAAAGTATGTTAGTTCTCCAAGCAAGGACATTTCGAATTCTTTCTGCATCACCAAGGCAAAGCTTTGACTCATAGCTTCTTCATAGCTTCCAAATATAATATCATCTACATACACAACAAGTATTAGCAATTTGTTATTTTTAATTTTTATATAGAGATTTCTATCTGTTGATCCTTTTGAAAATCCTTGTTGATGAAGATATTTGTCCAAACGGTAGTACCAAGCCCTTGGAGCCTGTTTAAGACCATAGAGAGCCTTTTTTAGTCTGCATACAAGATTTGGATCATTCCCAAGAATGAAACCATCTAGTTGCTCAATGTACACTTCTTCTTCTAAGTCTCCATTCAGAAAGGTTGATTTCACGTCCATTTGAAATACTTTGAACTTTTGAAAGCTTGAGAGAGCAAGGAACATTCGGATGGCCTCAAGTCTAGCAACGGGAGCAAAAGTTTCTTCAAAGTCTATTCCTTCTTGTTGAGCATACCCTTTACACACAAGTCTGGCCTTGTTTCTGATTACTTCTCCATTTTCATTCAACTTATTTTTAAAGATCCATTTTGTCCCTATGACATTCTTATCCTTTGGTCTAGGAACCAACTCCCAAGTGTTGTTCTTTTCGATTTGCTCAAGTTCTTCATCCATAACATTGACCCAACATTCATATTTGCATGCCTCTTTTACATTTTGTGGCTCAGTGGAGGAGAGCAATGCCAAATAGCTTGAGGCTTCTGCGATTGTTCTTCTTGTTTGTACACCTGCCTCTTTCTGCCCCAAAATTTGAGATTCTGGATGATTCTTCTGAACATACCTAGATGGAGTCTTCTCTTCTATCCTTATCTGTTCCTCAGGTGCCTATTGAGGTTCTTCTTCATCATCAATCTGATTTGGAGAGTAGTCTTCATCCTCTTCGATATTTTCATAATTTACTTGCCTAGGAATGTATCCTTTTTCATCAACCACTACATCAAAGCTGTCAACAATTCTTCCAAGTCTTTTATTGTAACACTTATATGCTTTGCTGTGGGGAGAATAACCAAGGAGAATGCCTTCATCTGCTCTAGGTTCAAGTTTGCCAAGCTGTTCATCAGTATTCTTAATATAGCATTTGCTCCCAAAAATTTTGAAATTCTTTACCGAAGGAGTCTCACCATACCAGAGCTCATGAGGAGTTTGAGTGTTGTTCACTCGGACATTTGTTTTGTTGAGAATAACAACTGCAGCAAATGCAGCTTCACCCCAGAAGGTTACAGGGGTCCCAGACTCATCAAGCATAGCACGAGCCATTTGTTGGACCGTTCTGTTCATCCTTTCCACCACTCCATTTTGTTGAGGAGTCCTAGCTGTAGAGAATTCCCTTCTTATTCCATGCTCTTCACAGAAATCGAAAAATTCATTAGAGGTAAACTCCCCACCTCTGTCGGACCTGAGGCACTTAATTTTGTGATCTGATTCATTTTCAGCCAAGGCTTTGAAAGATTTGAATTTTTCGAATGCTTCGTCCTTGTGTTTCATAAGTCACAACCAAACCATCCTAGAGAAGTCGTCAATGAATAATATAAAGTATCCTTCTCCTCGAGGTGACCTTGTCCTAAATGGACCACATACATCTGTATGGACTAGTTCAAGAGGCCTGCTGGCTGATCCTTCCTTCTGAGGGAAGTTAGTTATGGTTTGCTTACCAAAATTACATGATTTACATATGGTGTTATCTGGAATTTTGATATCTGGAAGACCACAAACTGTGTGGTATTTGCATTCTTTCCTTATTTGTGAAAAGCTTAGATGCCCCAACCTCCGGTGCCATAACCAATGTTCATCATCCTTGCTCAAATAACATTTTTGTTGTCCTTCTTCAAATATGTATAGATTATTTGGAGTTCTTCTGCCTTTGATCACTGTTTTTCCTGTATCAAGATCACGAACACTACATCCATTTGATCGAAATATTACCTCTGTCCCTTGATCACACATCTGACTAACACTTAGTAGATTATGCTTCAAGCCATCAACATACAAAACATTTCCAGCTTTGACCTTTTCTTTCAAATGAGCAGTGCCTTTTCCTTTTATGGCTACAGGGGTATCATTTCCAAAAGAAACTTTCTTTCCCTTTTCTAAAGCAGTACATGGTTCAAGTTTTTCTTTATCACTTGTCATATGCTTAGAACATCCATAGTCGATGTACCATAGATTTTCTTGTCCTTCTGCATAAAACGCTATCCCACATCTTTCTGTTTTTGGTTCCTTTATTCTCCATGTTCTGGTGCTTGAGGCTTGTTACTTTGTCTGCCAAAACCTGCTCCTGCATTCAGAATCTTCATGACCGAAGTTATTACAAATAGAACATTCAATTTCATTTTCAAGGGCCGAAAAGTTGTTATAGGTCCTTTTCGTAATCCCAGTCATACTTCTTTGTTTTTGAGCTTCTCTAGTCATGATTGTCTTATAAGCGACACATTGAGCTGCCTTGTGACCAAAGTTATGGCAAGAGAAACATTTCCCATTGAAGAAACTTCTGCGATTGTCAAATCTACCAGCCAAATGATTGTAATTTCTATTTTCATCCATTCTTGAAGCAAATTGAGAAGTTTTTACCTGTGGCTGGTTGTAGCTTTTGTTCACCCTTAAGATGGATTGCCCCTGGTTTACCTGGTAGTCTTTGTTTGTTCTTGATGTAATTCATCCCTGCTTTACCTGGTGATCTCCATTGGGCTTTTGCTCATTCCTCCTTGCTGCATCAAGATAACTCCTTGAGGTGGATGCTTGAGATGTCTCTCCATTATAACCCAAACCTGTCTTGATTAGTGGAGAACGTTGTACATTGATAATCTCATCCAGAGTTTCAGATCCTTTAACAAATTTAAGATTAAGAGCCTCTGTTTTCTCAATTTCTTTTCTAAGGCCAACAATTTTACATTCTAACTTCTTAAGAGATTTTTCTTTTTCATCAAGTTGGAATTGCAGAGTATAAATGATCATATATTTTTCTTCTAAACATATTTTGAGTCGAGAAATCTCTTCATAAAAACCATCTACATCTATAACGTCCATGTAATCATCATCTTCTAAGGTCATTAAAAGTTTATAATCATTACCTCATTCATCTTCGTCACTATTTGATAGGTCATCACTGTCTTCATGAGTGTAGTAACTTTTCTTAGTTGCATTCTGTTTCTTGTTCCATCTAACAGGTTCCTTCCCTTTGTCAATCTTATCCTTGTGAGGACATTTGGCAGCATAGTGACCGAATCTTCCACAAGCAAAGCATTTGAAAGGTAACTTACCTCGGAATCGTCCAGTACCCCGTTGAAGATTTCTGACAAAATTTGATTCTTCTTCTTCTTCTGACACGTGTCCTGACTCATAGTGCTCTCCTTTTCCTGAAGCCTTGAAGGCAGCTTCTCTCCTGTCTGATGGACCTCCTTTCCTCATTTCATAAGCAGTTAGAATTCCGTGCAGCTGTGACATTTTAAGGCTTTGTAGATTCTCTTTTTCTTCTATCTTTAGATTCAAACCTGGAGGACAAAGATCTTAGAAATTTTTCAACCACAACAACCTCTTTTATTTCTTCACCCAAATTATTCATACAATTAACAATCTCATCTACACGAAGAAAGTAGTTAGCCACACTTTCATCATTATACATCTTAAGATTTTCATACTGAATCCTGAGAATTTGAAGTTTTTCTCGTTTTACCTGATCATCTCCTTCATAGCTCAGAACAATCTTGTCCCATATCTCTTTTGCGGATTTAAACTGCATTACCTTGACAAATTCTGATTGAGATAGGCATCCTAATAGAGTATTGACCGCCTTTGCATTTTTTTCATATTTCTTCTTCTCAGCCGGATCTGTAGGAGTTGCTGATGGAAAAGTATACCCTGTATCTATGATATCCTAGACTTCTGTACCAAGAGATTGAAGATAGGCAGTAACTCTTACCTTCCAATAAACGAAGTTTGTCCCATCAAAAATTGGTGGCCTGATTGATGCTTCCCTCTCATAGTTGCTCATGATGAACGATCTTTCTTCAAGCGATCAAGCTTCTTCTGAAGGACCTAGCTCTGAAACCAATTGTTGGAAATAATACTGGGGGGGGGGGGGTGAATCAGTATTATCAAGTCAAATATTCCTTTTTCAAAATCAAATGATATACGCTACTTCAGTTAATTAAACCCGCATATATACGCAACTACGTAGAAGAAAACCCGTGTATATAATGCAAACTTTTTAATTTACTTTATCTTTCTGATGTTGATTGTTAATCTGTGAATCAGAAGTAATTAACCAGTAACCAGAACCAATAAAACAGAGCAAAAAGACAATCACACACAAGAACACAAGATATAAGGTGGAAACCCAATGTGGGTGAAAACCACCTGCTGTAATTCGTCTCTATCTTCTCTTTAAATTAGAAACTTCTTTTTACAATTGTACTGGTGCAGTCCTTTACCAGTACGCAGGCTGCAACCTGCAGAGAGCTACAACCCTCTCTCGTTTTCCAGCTTCTCCTGGAAGGGAGCTACAACCCCCTTAGCTCTTGCACTAGCCAAGATACTAGTACGTAGGTGCTGGCCTACAGAAGGCTACAACCTTCTCTTTCTTTCAGGGACCACGTTTCATAAATTTTCAGACTGGATCCACAAATAACATTAATCAAGAATTTCTGCATCAACTAATCACCTTTTCACCAATCAAAACTGAATCAACATAAACACTTCTCTGAAGACTGTAGTAACAGTACCACACACCAAATTTGAACCCAGAACACTGCAGCAATAAACAGAAGCAGCAAGATCACAACTCAAAATATATGCGCTACTTTAATAGCCTGAAACCTGCGTGCATACACTTCTACGTATGGTACAACCTGCGTATATGCTGTTTTCCTTCACTGAACCTGCGTATATACGCACCTTAGCTGAACTGAACCTACGTATAGATCTATAAAAGATAATTCACTCTTTCAAATATTCAGGCACTGATTAACCCAAATTATCAGATTTATAGATCATGCATGCGCCATATATAACAGATCAAAATCATGAAAAGATATTATCATTCAAGCCAAGAGATTATGACCCATCAATAGAACTTATCCTTCTTTTCACTAAGGTTCCTCCTTCATTCAGATCCAGATCTGCTCCACAACACTAATCACCAATATTCCAGATCTCGTACTTTATCAGATATTCAATAATAATTCAGATGATCCTTTGCCACATGATCTCCTTCCTCTTTTATAGTTTTAGGCCTTCCACAATACCACGGTCCAAAACCGTAATACACCAATACCGCGGACCCAATACTCGGGATCAACACTTCTGACGAGGTACCATGGTCCAAAACCATAGGTTTATATACCAAGGACTAACTACCACGGATCAAGGGTAAGTTCTCCAACATATACGCGCTTTTCCTTGCATGAAAGTGCGTGTATATGCATACGCGCCTTTGAAACGTCTAACCCGCGTGTATACGCGCCTTCGTCTAGATGAACCTGCGTATATGTCTTTTCCTTCATTCTGAAAGCCTGAACTGAGATCTGTTACCAAAGAGAGTTGCCATCAAGGACAACACCTGTGCCATAGCTCCAACCCTGTGCCATAATGCCAACAGATATATTATGGAGTTTTCTACAAGTTGGGATGATTTTGCATACCTAGAGGAGAAGAGATTGTTCATCTCAAAAGAAAATAACATTTTCAAGTCATGTTGAAAGATAATATATAATAACATAATTTTATTAGTATCCAACAAGTGAACACAAAGTTGGTGAACATGGATAAAAGGTACAACCATTGTGAATAAACAGTTGCAGTAAGTCAAAGTTCCACATTTTGAGATTTACTTGATGTACATGGACATGTTAGAAGATCAAATTATATGAAACACTAGATGTAAGTTGGTGTATGTTTTGATGCCTTTTGATAGATTACAAACATCAATTCTCAAGAAGGCTGCAGTGTTGAAAGGATTGAGAGTGCTAAAAGGATTAATAAATTTTACGTGGGCCCTAATGCTAATTGGGCATGTCATAAATGTAAATTTTAGCAAAGGCCCCAATCTTTTTCGATCATATTGAAAAGAGAAAAATTTGGGAAGCCCCCTTGATGACTTTTGGTCATGTTCAAAAGTTGAAATGCTATTAGGGGCTACATTCCATCTCCATGTATTAAAAAGATCAAATTATGTGTAAGCCTTCATGCCATTTAATCAAATTAAACGATCTAATGTGGTGTGGGTGCCAATTCCTTTCTGGTCATCTTAAAAGTATCAATTTTTTTAGAATCGTGATGCATTTTATTCATAATAAAATATTGATGTTTCTCATGTTGGATTTGTCATGGAGGCATTGATCACTATAAACTTTGTGATGACATCCATGTTGATCGATTAATAGACAATGAATTATTTGATTCCATCTATGTTGATAGGTCAAGGACAATGATTTGATTGAATCCAAAACTTTCTTCAAAAAAATGGAATAAGATGTCTATGAAGGTGTCGACGCCTTCTAATCATCTTAAAAGTATCGTCGATGCATTTTAGTGAGAATAAAATAATGATTTTATTAAAAATTGATGACCATTATCAACTTACAAAGATAATATTTTAAGGTGGCCTTTATACCTATTAAGCTCATCAAAAATATAAAAATTTGGGAAGCACAAGTTAAATATCAATTTTATCCAATCCTTGATGACCTTGTCCAAGATAGAAAGATTTGTTTTCGTTAATGGCCCATTGACAGTATGCCATGTTAAAGTTTAAAATTTACAGAGTATTTGACATGAATATAACATGGTTTAAAGATCAAATATTTTGAAAACACCACTACCTTTCAGGCAGTTAATGATACAAATTTTCATAACCCACATGTTAACAGTGTTGGACCCACCAACATTCAGGGGATCTCCCCAATATGAAGTCCCAACTAGACCTCGCATCGTTTGGTGTAGGAGTCCCATCTAGTACAATGGCTCAATTTCCATTATCTTAGAGATATGCCTTAGCTCTTTCTTGTCAGCACCTGAGAGTGGTATGCTTCATCTTTGAACAATGAGGTTCACGTGCTTGGTGAGTTCTAGTGTTACTTGTGGTAATGTCCTTTCACTGCAAAGAGAGAGGGTGGAAGTGAGTCTCTAGTCAAAAGGGAAAAAGTCCCAACTCTATCAGAGACACACAACACAACATGACATGCAAAACTTCTAAAGGAGTAGTCCACACAGATACGACAATCACAACACAGAAGAGAAGATAGCACATACAACACCTATCGGAGTAGTCCACATGAGTGCGATGGTCGTTATAACAAGTTTGTAGGAAAGTTTTTGTCTAATGTCTGGTGAGGCAGCCCACAGGGGAAGGACAATGTTAACAACTCATACAACACATTTTCGTAAATATATGTATTAGAGAAACTAGAAGAGTTCAATTATTTAAAATGGGTTAAAGCAACATGCATTACAAGTGTTCAAGATTAGTCTCACAAACAGTTACAATACATGTGTGAAAACATGTTGGCTTGTTATCAAGCTTCTCAATTAAGTGAAAGTTCTAAGACACATTGGTACACCATATATCACTAACCCCATGAAAGGGGCGTTGGAGCCACTGCTTGCTCCTCAAAGAAAATACTGCAGACTCTCAAGGCTATGTGGGAGGATCCAAGGTGAAAAAGTCCTTTGCATGTACAAATGAGGGGTATTTATAGCCAAGGTTAAATTGGCCCTTGTGACTGTTAGACTTCCCTCATGACTATTTGACTTTCATGACTTTTCATATTACATGACTCTTCAAATTACATGTGGGTCTCTTGGACTTCCATGTTACATTACATTTATTTACAACAATATGGCCCATATTAGTGTTGTGGCCGACATTACTCATGGCACGACTCGACACGATAGTGTTGGTATGTTCATGTTGCTAGTGGTGTACATGTTGAGTTGTAGTGCTACTAAGTGATGGATGTCCTCTTGGTGTATCATAGCTTCACCTCCATATGGCAAGATGTGTGGAGTCTTCGATGGTCTTGGTTTTCACTTGATGTTGCATGTGCAAGTCACTCCTTCGCTTGTGCTTTGGCATGCTTCACATGTTCGTCTATTTGCGAAAAAATCTCCTCACATGTTCGTATGTTTGTGAAAAAATCTCCTTGCATGCATCGTCCATTTGCGATAAAATCTCTTTGCATGCATTGTTCGTTCATCCGTTCGTGGAAAAATATTCTTGCATGTGCTCGCCTTGTTCATCTCGTCCATCATCACATCATGTCGTATCCATGTACCTGTATCTGCAATCACTCATGACGAGACAAAAATAAATCCATAAATCTCCTAGTATACCATGATGCATTGTCATTTGCTTTTGGATGCAGGTGACCAAGTGAGAGGACAAGGCTACGAAACTATGCAAGGAATATTTCAAGTTGGCATGCGGGCTTCAAGCATTGTCGGTGAAACTTGCATAGAAGTCACTTGGAGACTGAGATGGAAAATCTGCATCACCAGTGATTGTTCGCAGGATCTGGCTCAATAGGCGAGCAAATCTGTGCAATTTTTTGGAGGAAGTAGTGCAGGCAGCAGAGGGGCTTGGCAGAAAAAACTACACAATTCCTCCTGGGAGCTAATAGCGGGTTGGAGGAGGCTTTCTGGGAAAAAAATGTGCATTTTTCAGAGGCCTGGTAGCAAGCTGTAGGAGTGCTGCTGGTGAAAACTATGCAAATGTTGGGAGGCTATCTTGCGGACATCCCATCGCAGTTTTTGACCTAAGCGGGATGTTGGGTTGCTGGACATCACATCGCAGTTTTTGAGTTGAGTGAGATGTTGAGCTGTTGGACATCCCATCGCAGTTTTTGAGTTGAGTGAGATGTTGGGTTTCTAGGTGACTGCCCATGAAAACTACATAGTTTTCTGGGTGAGGAGCAGGCCGGTTGTCTAGGTGATTGGCTGGAAAAACTATGCAATTTTTTGAGGGAGACAGGGACGGACATAAGGTGTCTGTCCAGCATGTCAGCATAATTTCTTCAATCAGTGGAGTGGGCAAGGTTTGTAGCTTTTGCACAAATTTTTGGGGGAATGAGTCCCGGGGTCACTTCCTGGTCAAACTCTTCAGTTGACAAGATGGATGGTTGGTTGATTCACTTGGAGGCAACACAAATTGAGATGGCTTGCTGAAAAACTTCTACATTGTTCTGGGTGACAGTGAGTTTGGTAGATTCCAGGATTGCGCAGTGCAGGCTGCTTGGGAGACAACCTCAAGCTTTGCACAATTCAGGGTAGCGGTATTTCTTCACTAAGTGCTGACACTATGCAATGTAGCTCAGTGAGGGTCGAGTTGTTGGAGGGTGATTCAACCGTTAGAACTTCAACAAAATGACGAAGTTTCTAAGTGAGTGAAATTGTGCATACATGATCTTGCAAACACACACTCAACATGACTTGATGACAAGACGCCTCAAACCATCAAGACAACATATACTCAGTGTGATTGACCAATGTGCAAGCGACAATCGCAATGCTTGTGATAGATCGTTGAACAACAATGATGACACTTGTGCGGAAGTGCATACAAATTCGTGTGTGAGTGTGACGGATGTTTACATAGCGAATACAACTTGTACACATGAAACGAGGCCTTGTGCATGACCAAAACATGGTTACAAGCGTGAAATTGTGACCAACATGTGGAAGGATGTTCATTGAATGGTTAAGCGAGAAGGGTGAAAAGACTCAACAAGACCTCATAGGGTGAGCCTGAGTGCTTGCAAACATCAATTAAAAACCCAAGGGAGGCTCTGAAATTGGATGCAAGCCAAAATTTTGGAGGGTGTTGTGGTCACTACAACACTTGGTGACACACTAGTTGAACTCCTGCTTCTCTGTTTTGGTCCATTGATAGCATAGGGCCTATTGAATCATTGTGTGGGGTACTTCGGCCTCCCCATTTAACCCATGGATAGACATGGTTCACCTTTCACTAACTCGATCAAACTCAACAACAAGTTTCAGCTTGATCACATTGTTTCAAAATTGGGAAGGGTAGTTTGGCTTGCAAGTTAAAAAAATTCATAGTATAAGTTTTCATCTCTAGTGTTGCTCTGTTGCCAGCAAGCCTAGACAGTACCCCGATAGAGTCACGTAGGACCACATGCATTGATCCACTACCAACAAGCCTAGTCAGTACCCTTGTGGAGTTGCATGCTTCACTCTCTGCGCAGGAAGCCTTTCTCTTCTTTCGCCTTTATATTTTTTAAAGAGGATTGTGCATAGGCACTTATTTATTTTTGGGGAAAAAGAGGGATCCCAACTTATTGGGAGCAGAAGAGGTTGTTCCTTCAAAGAAGCATGTAAGACCTCTGTCATAGGTTTTCTCATTTAAATTTTCCCTTTCTCCATTTCTACTAGTTGGATGAGCTTGAACACACAGAGGAGAAGGTTGAATACAGGCATGGGGTTTCCTAGTGTGGACACAGGTTCATGGTTGGGCCCAAGCTTCCCTTGTAGATGGCTTGTATTTTCTGTCAAGACTTCATCGGCCGAATGTTATAACCAAGCACAGAGAAGATAGACACAGGATTGTCCAAGTGCTACAGTGTCACAAGACCCTTTGGATCTCAACCACATACTGATTCAAAAGCTAAGACTCAGTAGAGGGAAGGACTTATTTACAAAACTAAAAATAACATGATACTAAGCAAACAAAACAAAGTAAAACAAAAATAGTAAGAAAAGAAAAGAAAACAACAAGCAAGAAAAGCAAGCAAGAAAAAAAGCAAAACCAAGTCAACAAGCAAACAAACATGCAAACTAGAAAATAAGTACAAGTAGGACAACAAACGCTACTCCTACTCCTACGCTAACAGTGCATGGGCCTACTGACATGAAGTGATATTTCTAATGCAACCACAAACGCATTGGCAAGCCCATGTTGGTGAAGTCATGGTTTATGAGAAGCACATTCAAGCGAACCAGCAAACATAAAAGATATAACAATGAAAACCAACACACTCTAAGTTTAAACACGTCCACAGACAAGAAAAGAGTGAAAGTGAAAGACAAACCCTATGTGGACTTCCCATGGTGATGTGACACACTACATACAGATGATAAACATATGCACCCTATTGACTGTGGTAAACAAGAAAACATGAGAGAAATAGACGAATTACACCTTGCAAGTGTGCTTTCTATGAATGATTCCTCCAGTGTGCAAGTGATGGGATCATGTGATTCTGGTGGAGGAAGTGAAATGTGTGTGTTGGATTGATCTTCAATGCATATAAATGAGTGATGAGGAGCCTTGGGTGTTTCATAAATTTTCTTATCGAAAATGGAACTAACGTCGGGACAGCAAGGACCTAACATAACCCTCAGCTCAGGTTGAAGTGCCTCGACAGCCTGTGGGGTTTCCACTTCATCAATAGATAGATCATCAGAGACCAGTGGCTTAGAAAGGTTAACAATGAGTGAAACAACATTGTGATCACATGAAGAAGTATAGAGATCACAACAACTATGATTATAAAATTTAGGATGTTTGTCAGCATCCTCATGATTTGGTGAATCATACAGATGGGTAGATGAGAAGCGAGAATGTTCACCCTCTACGTTTCTGGAAAAAGACAAAAAATCAAGTGGATGTTCAATCAATAATTTGTCCTTTCCACTGTCAAATGATGTACTGACATCTGGTGCATCCTGTGAATGATCGGAAGTAGATGCATCCATGGATGGATTAACACAAAGACAATCAGGGATAAAAAAATCACCAACGATGTCAAGAAAAAGTGGAGGAGGCATGGACAAAAGGATTTCAATGCTTAGATGCTCGGTCGTACTCTTCATGAATGACAACATAGGTTGGTTGTGCAACATCAAAGCTGTCAATGACTTGATCCTCATTCAAAGTAGGTGTAGAGTCCGGAATGAAAGAACATAGGATAGTGAAATTTGTAGGATCAGCAGAACGTGGAGACGAAGGTTGAGGTAACAAGTGTGTATGACAACCCATGGGCTTCCCAACCAAATCTATGCAAATATTGTGAGTAGTGAGGGTGGGAGGATGTGACAGTTGAACAGACGTGTGCACATTTTCTCCCACATCACTCTGCAGTGGTGGAGTTGTTTGATGAGGGGAAGGTGGATAGTCACTTGTGACAGCAACTGTGTCCACTTATGATTACGTAGCTCCATCATCGAAGTATTTCGAGCAGGGTTTGAACTTCAAATTCATCTTAGGACAAAGTGATTTGGTAAGGAAATATTCAAATTTTTCCATGAGATATTGCAATTTCATCTGACGTTTCGAAGCTTCAAACATGAATAAATGGAAGCATTGTGAAAAATTGGTAGGAAATTCATGTGGGGCCTTCCGTTGTTTTAATAATTTTTTATCAAGTGCTTTAGGATAAAAATGGTGAAAAAAAATTCAGTGAGATCACTGAGCTGCTTGAATGAGTGCATGGAGTTATGAGGAAGTATGCTACACCATCAAAATGGGTGGTCATGAATTGTGTGTGCGAGAAACGAACATACCTCTATTTCATTAAAACCTTCCATGTTCTCCATGAGTGCATGGAATTCATCTAAGTGCTCAAGCCAGGCCACTTTTCCTTCACCATCATACGTGATTTGTGACAAGTCATCCCATAACTCCCTCTTGACATGAAGATATGTCCATTGGACAGAAATTTCAAAGGGTGAACTATAAAAACCTACATGATAGATGTGTGAAGATTCAACACAGATTGTGAGGACTCATCTTGTCATCTCACCCTCCTTCTAGTGCCAAAATGTTGACGATGCTGGACCTGCCAACATTTAGGGGATCTCCCCGGTATGAAGTCAAAACTAGACCTCACAATGTTTGGTGTAGGAGTCCCATCCAGTACGATGGCTTGGTTTCCATTATCTTAAAGACATGCCTTAGCTCTTGCTTGTCAGCATGTGAGAGTAGTCTGCTTCATCTTTGAACAATGAGATTCATGTGCTTGATGAGTGCTAGTGTTACTTGTGTGAAGGTCCTTTCACCACAGAGAGAGGGTGGAAGTGTGTCTCCAGTCAAAGGGAAAAATTCCCAACTCTATCAAAGACAAACAACACAACAAGACACGCACAACTTCTAGAGGAGTAGTCCACATGGATGCTGAAGTCACAACACACAAGAGAAGATAGCACATACAACACCCAGTGGAGAAATCCACATGAGTGTGACGGTCGTTATAACAAGTTTGTAGGAAAGTTTATATCCGATGTCCAGTGAGTCAACCCACACGGGCAGGACAATGTTAACAACTCATCCAACACATTTTCATAAATATATGTATTAGAGCAACTGAAAGAGTTCAATTGTTTAAAACGGGTTAAAGAAACATGCATTACAAGTTTTCAAGATTAGTCTCACAAACAGTTACAATACATGTGTGAAAATGTGTTGGCCTGTCATCAGGCTACTCAATTAAGCGAAAGTTCCAAGACACATTGGTACACCATACATCACTAACCTCATGAAAGGGGCGTTGGAGCCACTGCTCGCTCCTCAAAGAAAAGACAAAAAACTCTTAAGGCTATGTGGGAGTGGCCAAGGTGAAAACTTCCTTTGCATGTACAAATGAGGGGTATTTATAGCCAAGGGTAAAACTCGCCCTTGTGACTATTCGACTTCTCTCATGACTGTTTGACTTTCAGATTACATGTGGGTCCCTTGCACTTCCATGTTACATTAAATTGATTTACAACAGTATGACCCACAATAGTGATGCGGCCAACATGACTCATGACACGACTCAACACAATAGTGTTGGTATGTTCATGCTGTTGCTGATGTCCATGTTAAGATGCAATTCTATTGAGTAATGGATGTCCTCTTGGTGTATCTAGCTTCACCTCCACATGGAAAGGTGTGGAGATTCTTCGCTAGCCTTGGTGTTCGCTTAATGTTCCATGTGCATGTCTCTCCTTTGCTTGTGCTTTTTCATGATTCACATGTTCATCCATTCACAAAAAAATCTCCTCGCATGTTCGTCGGTTCACGAAAAAATATCCTTGCATGCATCATCTGTTCGCAAGAAAATATCCTGGCATGCATCGTTCGTTCATCCATTCACAAACAAATCTCCTTGCATGTGATCTCCTTGTTCATCTCGTCTATCATCGCATCATGTCTTATCCATGTACCTGTATCTGCAATCACTCATGATGAGACGACATCAAATCCATAAACCTCCTATTCTACCATGATGCATTGTCGTTCACTTTCAGATGCAGGTGACCGAGAGAGAGGACAAGGCTACGAAACTGTGCAAGGAAGATTTCAAATTGGGATGCTAGCTCCAGGCACTGCCGGTGAAAATTGCATAAAAGTAACTGGAAGACTAAGATGGACAATCCAGATCAACAATGACTATTCATGGGATCTGGCTCAGCTGGCAAGAATATCGATGAAATTTTTTGGAGGAAGCAGTGCAGGTAGCAGAGGGTCTTGGCAGCAAAAATTACGCAATTCCTTTAGGGAGCTGGCAGTGGGCTGCTGGAGGCTTGTAGGGAAAAAATGTACATTTTTTCAGGGGCTGGTAGTGGGCTGCATGAGTGCTTCTAGTAAAAACTGAGCAAATTGTGGGAGGCTAGCCTGCTGGACATCCCATCGCAATTTTTGAGTTGAGTGGGATGTTGGGCTGCTTGACATCCCATAACAATTTTTGAGCTAAGTGAGATGTTGGGCTGCAGGATGACTGTTCATGAAAACTACGTAGTTTTCTAGGTGAGCAGCAAGCCAGCTGTCTGGGTGACTGGCTAGAAAAACTGCGTGATTTTTTGAGGGAGACAGGGATGGACACAAGGTTTCTATCTAGCATGTTAGTGCAATTTCTTTAGTTAGCGAAGGGGGAAAGGTCTGCAACTTTTGCACAAAATTTTGGGGGAGTGAGTCCCGGGGTCACTGCTCGATCAAACTCTCTGGTTGACTAGCTGGAGGGTTGGTTGGTTCACTTGAAGGCAACATAGATTGAGATGGCTTGCTGAGAAACTTTTGCGTTGTTCTGGGTGACAGTCAGATAGGTCGATTCCAGGATTGCATAGTGCAGGCTTCCTGGGAGATAGCCTCAAGCTCTGCACAATTCTAGGTAGCAATATATGTTCACTAAGTGCTAACACTATGCAATACAGCTCAGCGAGGGCCAGTTGTTGGAGGGTGATCTGGTAGTCAGAACTTCAGAAAAATGACTAAGTGTGTGAGTGAGTGAAATTATGCATACGTGATCTTGTGAACACACACTCAACATGACTTGATGACAAGATGCCTCAAACCTTCAAGATAACATATACTCAATGTGACTAACCGATGGTGTGAGAGACATGTGTGACGTTTGTGATAGATCATTGAACAATTGGGATGACACTTGTGCGACAATGCATACAAATTCATGTGTGAGTGCGACAAATGTTTACATAGCGAATACAATGTCTAGATATGAAGCGGGGTCTTGTGCATGACTAGAACATGGCTGCAAGCATGATATTGTGACCAACATGCAAAAGGATTTCCATTGAATGGTCAAGCGAGGAGGGTGCATATACTCAACACGAGCTCACAGGGTGAGTCTGATTGCTTGCAAAAATCAAGTAAAAACCGAAGGGTGGCTACGTAATTAAATGCAGGCCAAAATTTTGGAGGGTGTTGTAGCCACTACAACACCACAATAAAGAGCTACAAGGAGGTTTCTTAGGAGAACATTGAGGGAGTAAAATAGCAACAAAGATGGTGTTCATTGGGTCATAAAAATATAAATATCATGGAAATGAAAAATTTTCTAGGAATAAAAAATAAGGTTAATCAAAATGATAATTTTGCTAGGACGAGGACATGATGATGGCCGAGCTAGTTCACATACTAGACCAACAAAATTTTTATATTAGACGATGATTGGTGGAACAAGTTAAGGTCTAGTGGGACCACTATAGTCCTATTTCAGCCACTTGGGAGAATGTCGAGGAGATGCGGCACCATTTTCTTTTCATGTTATGAGGACTTCGGGACAAAGTCTAATGTTAAGAGGTGGTGTATGTAGTGCCCACTCTAGTTGACTGAACATAATATGACATTAGCCTTGAAACATTATTCTTTGAGGAGATCAGGTTGAGAATATAGATATTTTACTCTTACTATGAGTGGATGTGATAATAATTGTTTTTCCAGTTTGATGTTACAATGATGATAATTGTGATGGACGTATTTTATGACTATGGATAATTGTATGATAGATTCATTATGTGTTTGTTTACATTATTTCTTGCTCTCATAGTTATGAAGATGTTGTTGTTTATGTCGTGATGATGATTTAGCATACAAAATTATATTTGTGATTAATATTATGAATAAAGTATTACTGATGATTATTGATTGTGACAAGAGACTACCCAGATGCATTTTCATGTGATGAGTCAAAAACCTATGGTTTGGTTTGAATTACATATTGTTGTCTCAAAAAAAAATTAAAGTTAAATTTAAAAATTTGTTGTGCATTCTAATGACATTTTAATGGTTGTGGGAAAATGTTAGTTTCTTGGTTGAATGACTCACACACGGATGATGGGATTGTACAGATAAATGGAACTTCATGGGAAGGGTGGGACAACATCCATGATTTCACCCACTATTACATCTGTCTTGACTTGGGCTAGAAGGTGTTAGGATACCTTCACCTTGAAGATCACGATGTGATGGGGGCATGCCTCAAAATGGAAAACTTTGAGGATTTTATGTTAGGTCCCTATAATATTGGTGTGTTCCCCTTATTTTTATTGTTAGTGTAGCCCCCTATTTTTATTTTTGTGCCCTATAGAATCCCACTATTTTTATTGTTGTGCCCTTACATTATTATTCTTATGTAGGCTCTAATTATATTGTGACCCCTTAGACTCCTATTTATACCAAGGAGGTCTTACCATTTGTATCATCCAATAATTGTTCATTTACGTAATGTAAAAGAGGTTTCTCCCTTGAAGAGGCTAATAAGTCATTGATCTATCTTTTCTTCTATTTTGTGAGTTGGATTGCATAACATTTGGAATTAGAGCTTTGGATTATAGGGTTTCGCTTCTTCAAATAGGCTATCTTGGAACTTTCGTTATACATTTTTTTCTACAAGACGTCAGAATTTGAACTTACAACCATGTAGAGCCGAAATATTGGTGAAATTCGATTTTGAATTTCAAATCTTGGTTCGCTATATTTTTGGGGATATGATCTGAGAAAGTTAAGGTTTTTTCATGCTCCAGAATTCAATCTAAAATAGGGGACCTAGGGAAAATCATAATAACTTTCTTCCAGAGAATTGAATTTGAATTTTGTAAAAAGTGGTTGAAATTTCATGGACTGTAGTTTTTTTATCATTTTCAAAGTTGAAGGTCAAAACAGTGATATGTGGAACTCTGTATAAGTTCGCTCTACTGAACTAGTTGATAATAAGGTCATCGTGGGCGACTGGGAATAACTCTTTCTTGAAAAATCCAATCTTGGTCTCACTTGTGGGGTTGGAAATAAGACTCAAAGGGCTACCATAGGACAAAATTTCTGACTTTATAGATCCAAAATTACAGATATGCAACAGTTTCAATTTCGAGCTCCTAAAAAGCAAGATATATGTGTGTAATTTTTTTAAAATTTTGCATAACTTTTGTTTGAAAAATCAGCTTGAAGTGATTCAAAGGACATAGAGAAGCATAGATATAATTGTTTGGTTCTATAATTCCTTGAAACAAAAAAATGGACACACCTAGTAAGAAACCAAAAATCTCTTCTATGGCGCATGAAGAAGAGGAGGAAATGCAAATGATATATCAAAATTACGAGACCAAGTGCAACAAATTTCACTCTCATAGAATAACCAAACATGAATTGGAAGCGATGATGAATGTTAATATAGATGGTTTAAAAGGGAACATGGATTCTTTAGAATAAAAAATGGAAGGTTTAAAGGATGGTTTAAAAGAAGAAATGGAAGGTTTGAAGGAAGGTTTGACAAACTTGCTACAATAAATGCTTCCTAATTGTGACAAGGTATTCCATGAAACTAATGATGAGAACAGAAGGACTATTAATCATGATTTTAGAGACTCTAACTTTGGTTTGAAGACCTACTACATTCCAAATATTGAAATTAGGAAGTTTTATGGGAAGGACCTAGTAACATGGATACTATATATAGTGCAATATATTGATCTACATGATGTGCAACCCTCACAAAAGGTATGTATTGCATCTTTATATTTAGAACCCAATTAGTTTGTATTGTATATATGGATTTCGTCTCATAAACCACTTGTCACCTAGTCAATATTTATGGAGGAAATGATAGCACATTATGAAGATACAAAGAGGAACACCTTCTTTAGCCAATTGATAAATCTCAAACAAAAGGGTTCAATGGTGGAGCACATTTAAGACTTACAAAAATTGAATATTAGGGTAACTGATATTCTGTAGGAGCATAGGATTGATGTATTCATAGGGACTTTAAAGGATGCCATCCAACATGATGTTTGCCTTTGGGAACCTGATTCATTGTAGAAAACCTTCAAGGTGGAAAGAAAATTTGAAAGAAAAATTATGGCAACAAGGAAGCCTACCGCTCACAAATATAAATATGGAAGTGTTGTTGCTCCTAGTCTTCCAAAATCTACAAGGTTGACACCACAAAAATTGGAGGAAAAAAGATAAAAATGGTTTTTTAATAGTTGTGATAACAAATACACTAAAGGTCATAAGTGTGCTGAGAAGAAATTATTCTACATAGGTTGTGAAGAGGAGGAAGAAAAGAAACAAAAAACATCAAAAGAGGAGGATATAAACCACGAACCAACCCCAGAGAAAGAAGAAATGAATCTGACCATATTTTTTAATGCATTGGTAGGAATTACCACTCCTCAAACTCTGAAGATAGAAGGATATATCAAGAAGAAAAAGGTAATAGTTTTGATTGATTCGAGTAGTACCCTTAATTTTATTCATTGTAAGATAACAAAGGAATTGAATTGCTTCCTATATCTAGCATTAGAGTGTCAAGTGATGGTCACAAATGGAGGAACTATAAATTGCTCCGGAGAGTTCCATAATAACAAGCTAACCATGGGGAAATATGTATTGAATAGTCCAATGCTTTCCATTATAATGGGTGGTGCTGATGTTGTATTAGGAGTCCAATGGTTACAATATTTGGGGACGATAACTTTTAATTTTCAAGAACTTTTCTTGAAACTTTTTTGGGAATGAAAGGAAGTTGAATTAAGGGGTATCACAGAGAAACGGGGAAATATAATCAAATTTAATGGCATGACAAATCTACTGAATAAAGAACAATGAGGTGTAATTGCACAATTATGCTCTCTAGAGGTTCAAACATCGAAATCATCTATTTCTCTAGATCTCCAAAAATCTTGGACAACCATTCCAAGATATTTGAGACTCCCAAAGGCCTCCCACCTATTCATGATCAAGATCATGCTATTAATTTGATTCTAGGAAGTGATCCTCCAAACATTAGACCTTATGGATATTCCTATGCCCAAAAGAGTGAAATTGAACATATGGTTGCAGAAATGCTAGAGGCTGGTATAGTACAACCTAGTCAAAGTTCTTTCTTTGCTCCAGTAGTATTAGTTCACAAGAAGGATGGATTATGGAATATGTGACGAGATTGTAGGGAGCTCAACAAGCTCACTATTGAAGATAAATTTCCCATTCATGTCATTGAATAATTGTTGGATGAATTCCATGGAGAAATTTACTTCACCAAGTTGGATCTTCGTTCAGGATATCATCAAATTAGAATGAATACTAAAGACATTCTGAAAACAACATTTAGAACTCATTAGGGTCATTATGAATTTTTGGTCATGCATTTTGGAATTACTAATGCACCTTCCACATTTCAAGGTTTGACGAATTCCATTTTCAAAACCTTCCTTAGAATTTTTTTGTTAGTATTTTTTGAAGACACTAATCTACAACAATTATTGGAAGAATCATGTTCAACATGTTGACGGGGTGTTAAAACTATTGGAGGAGAAAACATTATATTAAAAAACCTCCAAATGTTTCTTTGAAGTGTAGGAGGTGGAATATTTTGGTCATATTGTATCTCATGAGGGTGTTAAGGTAGAACTTAACAAAATTAAAGCCATTAAGGAATGGAAATACCCACAACCATAAACAATCTTCGAGGATTTCTTAGGTTGACAGGGTATTATCACAAGTTTGTTAAAAATTATGGGAGAATACTAGCACCTCTAAAAACATTACTAAAGAAAGATGCATTTTCTTGGACTCCAAAAGAAACTAAGTCCTTTGAACATCTTAAAGAGGCAATGTGCCAAGCACCAATCTTAGCTACAACAAACTTCACAAAAACCTTTATTGTGGAATGTGATGCCTCAAGAAATGGAATTGGTGTTGTTTTAATGAAATAAGGAAGACCCATTGTTTTTTAAATTCATACAATCAAATAAAATCATTTACACAAACCTATTTATGAGAAGGAAATTTTGGCAACACTACATGCACTAAAGCAATGTCGACCTTACCTAATGGGAAGACACTTCAAGGTAAAAATAGATCATGATAGTATTAAATAATTTTTGGAACAAATATTATCTTCAGAAGAGCTACAAAAAAGGGTCACAAAGGTGTTGAGTTATGACTCTGAAATCATCTACAAAAAAGGGAAGCAAAACGTTGTTGTAGATGCACTCTCTATCTAGTTGGAGATCGTCACCACATCCATGACCCCCACGAAGGGTTCCTTCACACAGTAGCAACAACAAAGGGATATGGTCATGACAGAACACAGGAACAACTTCTCCTCACCCACAGGGGTACCACAAAAGCTTCAAGTGGGAAACAAAGTTTGGTTGCATTTGATGAAAGAACACCTTACAAGAGCCCATCAGAAGCTCCAATCACTCCGACATGGTCCTTACAACATTACTAAGGCTATGGGAAACAATGCTTTGGAGCACAAAATTCCTCCATTCCTTCGCTTGCACCGAGTGTTTAATGTGGACCGTCGTCAACCATGCTTCCCACCATTACTGGACACATCAAAGATTGCAGAACAGCTCACTCGGGAACAAGTTCAGTAGATGGAGGAACTCAACGCAATGGGGAACATTACTTCCTAAGGGGGGAGGAATGATCCAGGTGGATGTTGGTGGCCACCCACCTATCCCATTTGGACCCCCACAACTATCTCTTTCATTTTTTCAGTTTCCTTAATTGTAGCATAATTTACTATTTTTAGCAGTTTTTTGAATCCTGAACTTCCTGAGCCATTTTGAGGCCCTAAACGACATTTTTTGGGAAATCTAGGGGCAACATGGGTTCATGGATCAATGTTTCCCTTCCCAAAGTTGTATTTCTCAGATAGATCTTTCTAACGAGCTATTGTACGTGTCAATCGAAGATCGCATGCCAAAGTTACAACCCCGAGAAATTGATGTACCAATTTACCCAAACAGGGCCCACAATTTGGTGTTTCATCTTCTGGGGTTTGGTTTTGGGATGTGAAGGATTTTCCATTGTTTCTCAACAATAAATAGGCCTTCGAGCCTCATTGTAAGACAGTTCAGAGGCATGTAGCCACCACATCTCTTCTCAAAGATAAGCTACCATCGCCCTAGCTATTTATTTCCATTTTTTGTTTGTAAGCATATCTCAGTATTTTACATTAATGAAATGAAGTATTATTTCTGTTGCATCTTTGGGTTTATGGTTATCTCTGTAATTTTATGCGTTCCTATTTAAATATAGATCAATTTCTGTTGGCATCATGGCATAGGTTTGGAGCTATGGCACAGGTGTTGTCCTTGATGGCAACTCTCTTTGGTAACAGATCTCAGTACAGGCTTTCAGAATGAAGGAAAAGACATATACGCAGGTTCATCTAGACGAAGATGCTTATACACGCGGGATAGACGTGTCAAAGGCGCGTATGCGTATACATGCACTTTCATGCAAGGAAAAGCGCGTATATATTGGAGAACTTACTTTTGGTCTGTGGTAGTTAGCCCTTGGTATTTGAACCTATGGTTTTGGACCATGGTACCTCGTCAGAAGTGTTGATCCCAAGTATTGGGTCCATGGTATTGGTTTATTATGGTTTTGGACCGTGGTATTGTAGAAGGCCTAAACCTATAAAAGAGGAAGGAGATCATGTGGCAAAATAACATCTGAATTATTATTGAATATCTGATAAAGTGCTAGATCTGGAATACTAGTAATTGGGTTATGATGCAAATCTAGATCTGAATGAAGGAGGAACCTGAGCGCAAAAGAGAAGGATAAGTTCTATTGATGGATCATAATCTTTAAGCTTGAATGATAGTATCTTTGTATAATTTTGATCTGTTATATGTGGCACTTGCTTGATCTATAGATCTGATAATCTGGGTTAATTAGTGTTTGAATATCTGAAAGAGCGAATTATCCTTTATAGATCTGTACGCAGGTTCAGTGAAGCGAAGGCGCGTATACACGCTGGTTCAGTGAATGAAACTGGCGTATACGCAGGTTGTTCCATACGCAGAAGCGTATGCACGCAGGTTTCAGGTTATTGAAGTAGCGTATATCTTTTGAGTTGTGATCTAGCTGCTACTGTTTATTGCTGCAGTGTTCTGGGTTCAGATTTGGTGTGTGGTTACTATTACTGTGATCTAGGTACAGTCGTCAGAGAAGTGTTTATTTTGATTCAGTTTTGATTGGTGAAAAGGTGATTGGTTGATGCAGAAATTCTTGATGTTTGATTGATGTTATTTGTGGATCTAGTCTGAAAATTTATGAAACGTGGTCCCTGAAAGAAAGAGAAGGTTGTAGCCTTCTATAGGCCAGCACCTACGTACTAGTATCTTGGCTAGTGTAAGAGCTAAGGGGGTTGTAGCTCCCTTCCAGGAGAAGCTGGAGAACAAGAGAGGGTTGTAGCTCTCTGCAGGTTGCAGCCTGCGTACTGGTAAAGGACTGCACCAGTACATTGTAAATGAAGTTTCTAATTTAAAGGAAGATAGAGACGAATTGCAGCAGGTGGTTTTCACCCACATTGGGTTTCCACCTTATATCTTGTGTTCTTGTGTGCAATTGTCTTTCTACTCTATTTTACTATTTCTGGTTACTGGTTAATTGATTTTGAAAGCACAGATTAACAATCAACATTAGAAAGATAAAGTAAATTAAAAGTTTGCCTTGTATACGATGGTTTACTTCTGCAAAGTTGTGTATATAAGCGGGTTTAATTAACTGAAGTAGCATATATCATTTGATTTTGAAAAAGGAATATTTGACTTGATAATATTGATTCACCCCCCCTCTCAGTATTATTTCCAACAATTGGTATCAGCGCTAGGTCCTTCAGAAGAAGCTTGATCGCTTGAAGGAAGATCTTTCATCATGAGCAACTACGAGAGGGAAGCATCAATTAGGCCACCGATTTTTGATGGGACAAACTTTGTATTTTGGAAGGTAAGAGTTACTGCCTATCTTCAATCTCTTGGTATAGAAGTCTGGGATATCATAGAAACAAGGTATACTTTTCCATCAGCAACTCCTACAGATCCGACTGAGAAGAAGAAATATGAAACAAATGCAAAGGCGGTCAATACTCTATTAGGATGCCTATCTCAATCAGAATTTGTCAAGGTTATGCAGTTTAAATCCGCAAAAGAAATATGGGACAAGATTGTACTGAGCTATGAAGGAGATGGTCAGGTAAAACGAGCAAAACTTCAAACCCTCAGAATTCAGTATGAAAATCTCAGAATGTACAATGATGAAAGTGTGGCTAACTATTTTCTTCGTGTATATGAGATTGTTAATTGTATGAAAAACATGGGTGAAGAAGTAAAAGAGGTTGTTGTGGTTGAAAAAGTTCTAAGATCTTTGTCCCCTAGGTTTGAATCTAAAGTCTCTGCAATAGAAGAAAAAGAGAATCTACAAAACCCTAAAATGTCACAGCTGCATGGAATTCTAATTGCTTATGAAATGAGAAAAGGAGGTCCATCAGACAGGAGAGAAGCTGCCTTCAAGGCTTCAGGCAAAGGAGAGTACTATGAGTTAGGACACGTGTCAGAAGAAGAAGAATCAAATTTTATCAGAAATATTTAACGGGGTGCTGGACGATTCCGAGGTAAGTTACCTTTCAAATGCTTTGCTTGTGGGAGAGTCGGTCACTATGCTCCCAAATTTCCTCATAAGGATAAAAATGACAAAGGGAAGGAACCTATTAGATGGAACAAGAAACAGAATGTAACTAAGAAAAGTTACTACACTCATGAAGATAGTAATGGTCTTTCAAATAGTGATGAAGATGAACGAGGTATTAACTATAAACTTTTAATGGCCTTTGAAGATGATGATTACATGGATGCTATAGATGTGGATGGCTTTTATGAAGAGATTTCTAGACTCAAAACATGTTTAGAAGAAAAGAATGTGATCATTGACACTCTGCAATTCCAACTTGATGAAAAAGAAAAATTTCTTGAGAAGTTAGAATGTGAAATTGTTGGCCTTAGAAAAGAAATTGAGAAAACAAAAGCTCTTAATCTTAAATTTTTTAAAGGATCTAAAACTCTGGATGAGATTATAATGTACAACGTTCTCCACTAATCAAGACTGGTTTGGGGTATAATGAAGAAGCATCTCAAGCATCCACCTCAAAGAGTTATCTCGATGCAGCAAGGAGGAATGAGCAAAATCCCAATGGAGATCACCAGGTAAATCAGGGACGAATTACATCAAGAATAAACAAAGACTACCAGGTAAATCAGGGGCAATCCACCTTAAGGATGAACAAAAGCTACAACCAGCCACAGGTAAAATCTTCTCAATTTACCTCAAGAATGGATGACAATAGAAACTACAATCATTTGGCAGGTAGATTTGATAATCAGAGGAGTTTCTTCAATGGCCAATGTTTCTCTTGCCATAACTTTGGCCACAAAGCAGCTCAATGTGTTGCCTATAAGACAATCATGACTAGAGAAGTTCAAAAACAAAGAAGTATGACTGGAATCACGAAAAGAACCTATAACAACTTTTCGGCCCTTGAAAATGAAATTGAATGTTCTATTTGTAATAACTTCGGTCGTGAAGATTCTGAATGTAGGAGCAGGTTTTGTAAGACAACTCAGAAGGAACAAACCTCAAGTACCAGAACATGGAAAATGAAGGAACCGCAACGAGAAATATGTGGGATAGCTTTATATGCAAAAGGACAAGAAAATCAATGGTACATCGACAACGGATGTTTGAAGCATATGACAGGTGATAAAGAAAAACTTGAATCATATAGTGTTTTAGAAAAGGGAAAGAAAGTTTCTTTTGGAAATGATACCCCTGCAGTCATAAATGGAAAAGGCACTGCCCAGTTGAAAGAAAAGGTCAAAGCAGGAAATGTTTTGTATGTTGATGGCTTAAAACATAATCTTCTGAGTGTCAGTCAGATGTGAGATCAAGGGACCGAGGTAATATTTCGATCAAATGGATGTAGTGTTCGTGATCTTGATACAGGAAAAACAGTGATCAAAGGCAGAAGAACTCCAAATAACTTATACATATTTGAAGAAGGATAACAACAATGTTATTTGAGCAAGGATGATAACACTGGTTATGGCACCGGAGGTTGGGGCATCTAAGCTTTTCACAAATAAGGAAAGCATGCAAATACCAGGCAGTTCGTGGTCTTCCAGATATCAAAATTACAGACAACACCATATGCAAATCATGTCAGTTTGGTAAGCAAAACAGAACCAACTTCCCTGAGAAGGAAGGATCAGCCAGCAGGCCTCTTGAGCTAGTCCATACAGATGTATGTGGTCCATTTAGGACAAGGTCACCTCGAGGAGAAGAATACTTTATATTATTCATTGATGACTTCTCCAAGATGGTTTGGTTAGGACTTATGAAGCACAAAGACGAAGCATTCGAAAAATTCAAATCCTTCAAAGCCTTGGCTGAAAACGAATCAGATCACAAAATTAAGTGCCTCAGATCTGACAGAGTTGGGGAGTTTACCTCAAATGAATTTTTTGATTTATGTGAAGAACATGGAATAAGAAGGGAATTCTCTACAGCTAGGACTCCTCAGCAAAATGGAGTGGTGGAAAGGATGAACAAAACGGTCCAACAAATGGCTCGTGCCATGCCTGATGAGTCTGGAACTCCTGCAACCTTTTGGGGTGAAACTACATTTGTTGCGGTTGTTATTCTCAACAAAACAAATGTCCGAGTGAACAGCACTCAAACTCCTCATGAGCTCTGGTATGGTGAGACTCCTTCGGTAAAGCATTTCAAAATTTTTGGAAACAAATGCTATATTAAGAATAATGATGAACAGCTTGGTAAACTTGAACCTAGAGCAGATGAAGGCATTCTCCTTGGTTATTCTCCCCACAGCAAAGCATATAAGTGTTACAATAAAAGACTTGGAAGAATTGTTAACAGCATTGATGTAGTGGTTGATGAAAAAGGATACATTCCTAGGCAAGCAAATTATGAAAATATCAAAGAGGATGAAGACTACTCTCCAAATCAGACTGATGATGAAGAAGAACCTCAAGAGGCACCAGAGGAACAGATAAGGATAGAAGAGAAGACTCCATCCAGGTACGTTCAGAAGAATCATCCAGAATCTCATATTTTGGGGCAGAAAGAGGCAGGTGTACAAACAAGAAGAACAATTGCAAAAGCCTCAAGCTATTTCGCATTGCTCTCCTCCACTGAACCACAAAATGTAAGAGAGGCATGCAAAGATGAATGATGGGTCAAGGCAATGGATGAAGAACTTGAGCAGATCGAAAAGAAAAACACTTGGGAGTTGGTTCCTAGACCAAAAGATAAGAATGTCATAGGGACAAAATGGATCTTCAAAAATAAGTTGAATGAAAATGGGGAAGTAATTAGAAACAAGGCCAGACTTGTTTGTAAAGGGTATGCTCAACAAGAAGGAATAGACTTTGAAGAAACTTTTTCTCCCGTTGCTAGACTTGAGGCCATCTGAATTTTCCTTTCTCTCTCAAGCTTTCAGAAGTTCAAAGTATTTCAAATGGACGTGAAATCAGCCTTTCTAAATGGAGACTTAGAAGAAGTGTACATTGAGCAACCAGATGGTTTCATCCTTGGGAATGATCCAAATCTTAAACAGGCTCCAAGGGCTTGGTACTACCATTTGGACAAATATCTTCATCAACAAGGTTTTTTAAAGGGATCAGCAGATAGCAATCTTTATATAAAAATTGAAAATGACAAATTGCTAATACTTGTTGTGTATGTAGATGATATTATCTTTGGCAGCAATGAAGAAGCTATGAGTCAAAGCTTTACCTTGGTGATGCAGAAAGAATTCGAAATGTCCTTGCTTGGAGAACTGACATATTTCCTTGGATTGCAAATCCAACAAAATGAAGGCGGGATCTTCTTGTCTCAAACCAAGTATCTCAAGCAGATTTTGAAGAAATATGGCATGGAAAATGAAAAACCAGTATGTACCCCCATGGTCATAGGATGCAGCCTCAGTGCAAATGATGAATCAGCAGCAGTGCATCAACCAACCTACAAATCTATGATTGGAAGTCTACTTTATTTGACAGGTACCTGACCAGACATCATGCATGCAGTGGGAATAGTTGGGAGATTTCAGGCAAATCCAAAGGAAACTCATCTTCAGGTAGTCAAGAGAATCTTCAAGTACCTTCAAGGAACTCAAAACTATGGCTTATGGTATCCTAGAGATACAGATCTCACACTTCATGCTTATACAGATACAGATTGGGCCGGAAGTGTGGATGACAGGAAGAGCACAAGTGGTGGTGCATTCTTTATGGGTTCCAGATTAGTATCTTGGTTCAGCAAGAAGCAGAGTTTGATTGCTTTATCTACAGCTGAAGCGGAATATGTAGCTGCTGCATCTTGTTGCACTCAACTTCTTTGGATGATGCAAACCTTGCAGGACTTTCAAATCACTTGTACACCACCTATCTCCATCTTATGTGATAATACAAGTGCAATCAGCATTTCAAAGAACCCAGTCATGCATTCAAAGACCAAGCACATACTGATCAAGTATCACTTTCTCCGGGAACAAGTGTTGGAACAAAAGGTCAAATTGGAGTATGTTCCTTCTAAGGAACAAGTTGCTGATATTCACACCAAACCACTGCCCAGGGAGACATTTGAATACCTCAAACAGAAGCTACGAGTAGTTGATGCATCATCTTGCTGTTAAAACGTGTCTGTTTCAGAGGAAAATGGGTGTACGTGAGTTTCATGAGGAGTATCCGCATACATACACTGGTTTGTGCAAAGACAATTGCGTATATGGAGGTTTGATGGATATCAGTAGGGACAGGCTCTGGTTGAAGATATTCTAATATGGGTCTGATTGAGACCATCCGGCACAGGTTCAGGGGGAGCATATAATCTTCTAAAAATGCATTGTTGGCATTATCTTAGAAGCTTTTGGTTCTAGATCACAGCTGTTGTTGATTTCAGGTGGAACAGAGGCAGAGGGAGAACAGAAGGAAATCTTGGTTGCTGATCTGAATGATGATGGACAGATGTTGCTGCTATCAGTTATTGGTGACTTTCATAAGTCTTGTTCTAGATATTTCGTCTCTATGTCATGTATCTCTTTTGTGGTATCTCTTTTATGGTGTCAAGGTCATGTAACGGCCTATTTTGGTTTCCCCACTATGCCTGGGATGAACATGTAATGATCTTGGTTGTCATATGTAAATTTCTGATGTATCCCCACTTGGTTGGGTGATGGATGTATGTATTGAGTCTTTTGGTGATAGGAAGGTCTTTTATGATGCTTAAGTCATGGTTCTTCTTGAAGAACATCTTTTACAGATCTTGCCTACAGTCAGGGGGAGCATGGTCAGCACAGCAGGGCAGAAATTTCAGCATGTACTCAGGGGGAGCACAACCCTTTGCCCTTGATGAAAAAGGGGGAGAAAGACTTTGAGGATTTTGGGTTGCCATCAAGTCCAAAGGGGGAGATTTTTGGCATTATGGCATAGGTTTGGAGCTATGGCACAGGTGTTGTCCTTGATGGCAACTCTCTTTGGTAACAAATCTCAGTATAGGCTTTCAGAATGAAGGAAAAGACATATACGCAGGTTCATCTAGACAAAGACGCGTATACACGCGGGATAGACGTGTCAAAGGCGTGTATGCTTATACACGCACTTTCATGCAAGGAAAAGTGCGTATATATTGGAGAACTTACTTTTGGTCCGTGGTAGTTAGCCCTTGGTATTTGAACCTATGGTTTTGGACCATGGTACCTCGTCAGAAGTTTTGATCCCAAGTATTGGGTCCGTGGTATTGGTTTAATATGGTTTTGGACCGTGGTATTGTAGAAGGCCTAAACCTATAAAAGAGGAAGGAGATCATGTGGAAAAATAACATCTGAATTATTATTGAATATCTGATAAAGTGCTAGATCTGGAATACTGGTAATTGGGTTATGATGCAGATCTGGATCTGAATGAAGGAGGAACCTGAGCACAAAAGAGAAGGATAAGTTCTATTGATGGATCATAATCTTTAAGCTTGAATGATAGTATCTTTGTATAATTTTGATCTGTTATATGTGGCGCTTGCTTGATCTATAGATCTGATAATCTGGGTTAATTAGTGTTTGAATATCTGAAAGAGCGAATTATCCTTTATAGATCTGTACACAGGTTCAGTGAAGTGAAGGCGTGTATACACGTCGGTTCAGTGAATGAAAACAGCGTATACGCAGGTTGTTCCATATGCAGAAGCGTATGAACGCAGGTTTCAGGTTATTGAAGTAGCGTATATCTTTTGAGTTGTGATCTAGCTGCTACTGTTTATTGCTGCAGCGTTCTGGGTTCAGATTTGGTGTGTGGTTACTGTTACTGTGATCTAGGTACAGTCATCAAAGAAGTGTTTATTTTGATTCAGTTTTGATTGGTGAAAAGGTGATTGGTTGATGCATAAATTCTTGATGTTTGATTGATGTTATTTGTGGATCCAGTCTAAAAATTTATGAAACGTGGTCCCTGAAAGAAAGAGAAGGTTGTAGCCTTCTGTAGGCCAGCACCTACGTACTAGCATCTTGGCTAGTGCAAGAGCTAAGGGGGTTATAGCTCCCTTCCAAGAGAAGTTGGAGAACGAGAGAGGGTTGTAGCTCTCTGCAGGTTGCAGCCTGCGTACTGGTAAAGGACTGCACCAGTACATTGTAAATGAAGTTTCTAATTTAAAGGAAGATAGAGACAAATTGCAGCAGGTGGTTTTCACCCACATTGGGTTTCCACCTTATATCTTGTGTTCTTGTGTGCGATTGTCTTTCTGCTCTGTTTTACTATTTCTGGTTACTGGTTAATTGATTCTGAAAGCACAGATTAACAATCAACATCAGAAAGATAAAGTAAATTAAAAGTTTTCCTTGTATACGCTAGTTTCCTTCTGCAAAGTTGCGTATATACGCGGGTTTAATTAACTGAAGTAGCGTATATCATTTGATTTTGAAAAAGGAATATTTGGCTTGATAATACTGATTCACCCCCCCTCTTAGTATTATTTCCAACAATTGCTTCCACAAAAGCTGATGAAAATGGAAAGAGAAGATGGAAGAAATGGAAAGGAAGATTCCATGAATGATGTGTCTCAGGATGATTCACATGATGATGCCAATGTGCATAAAAAGGTAGTACCTTTGAAAGGGATTGGTAAGAAATGGCTAGAGTTCTTTTCCAATTAAGGTTGCATGTCTATTGATGCATCTATTTTCATTTCTATGGTAATTGAATGCAAGTTGCAGGTTTCTACCAAGAAGGTGAATGGAAAAAGTTTGAGTAGGAGACCCACTTTGTTGCTGCAACATTATATTTCATTTCAGCTTCAAAAGTACAATGTGCTTAAGTGAAAGTTGAAGTATGAAATGCATGCATGAGCAGGAGATGCATGAACATGGGATGTTGATGATTTCCTTATTTTTGAACATGTATGTGTAATTAAATTGCAGGGTTGATTGCTTTGACAGGCATGTGATGCAATGTTGACTTGGGAGAAGTTAACTTGTTCTCCGAGATGGATATAATGATGAAGTGTTTCATGTTTTGAAAAAGAGTCCTAATGGTATTTTTCTACATGCTTGACTCGAAGGGTCATTTGTCTAAAGGCATGTTTTGTGGGCTTGTTATCTAGTCCATCATTTGTATTCAGATGTAAGACATGGAGGAGTTCACAAGATCTGAAAATATGTTTCTTTTGTTGAAGCAGGAGTTTAGGCCATCCAGTTGTCGTCTGTGTTTCTATTGTTGTTGACAGCTTGTTCAATAGTTACAAATGAAATTTTTGTGGATCAGGTGTACTTCACATTTGTTTGAGCCACCTTGGATCAATGATCAAGGTAAAGAAGTTCAAATCACCTTCTATGACCAGTTCTGCAGAAGTTCTGCAGAAAGGCAAGGAGGAAGAAATTTCTTCCTAGGAAGACCAGCCCATCCAAGAAGGGAAGTGCTCAAAAACTTTGGTTCAAAGGCACAATGCAAAGAAAGTGTAGGGAGGCTGAAAGAAGAGGGTGAGTCATTCTCATTTACTGTTCAGATCAGTATATCAGTCTTTTGGAGACCAAAAGTTCTTTTAGTGAGAAGGCATGATCCAAAATGGATTTTGGATAGACTCCTAAGTCTAATGTTCCTCACAGAGGAAAAATGAAAGTCCAAGGAAGTTCCTAGAACTATCCCCATTGCAGATATCGTCTCATTCTGAATCTGCTGCAACTTGAATGGGAAAAAATGGACTTAGGATGCAGAAGGTATCGCTCAAAGAAAATGCCCTTTGTTCCTTAGAAAAAGAGGAAAAATCCTTTAAAAATGGCCTAAAAGGATTTACGAATAAAATTGCATCGGAGGAGGTTTAAGGCAGACTTAAGTGAAAAAGGGAAGCACCCCCGATGGCCGATCCCCAACATATCGGGTCAGAAGCGGGCATATAAATATAACATGAGGAAAGGACCGGGCTGATGCGATATCGTGATCGCAGATATCAGTGGATCACAATCGACGATGGCATGAGGCTTAGGGCGAGACCCAGGGTCTCTGCAATATGCGATTGCGATTAATCGCATTGCATTATCGCATTGGAGCTATTTAAAGGAGCAGAGTTGATACCATATGCGATGCGATGGCCGAACCCGACGGGGTTATAGACCAAGTTTAAAATATTTTCAGTTCCGTAAAAAGGTGTTTTGTTATGTATTTCGCGTATTTTGTTTAATAAATGAAATACGAAGAGAAGTGCCGATGCGATGAAACTGGACCTGAAAGGGTTTGTAAATGCCACTTCATAAATATTTAAAGTCCGCCATAAAGTTGTTTTGCGATATTTCAATGTTTTAATGTATTTTTAAAATACAAAGGAAATCAAAAAATAAGCAGGATTTCGGGAGAACCAAAGGCGGTAAATGGTTTGGGCCGAGCTCCGCTCGATCCCATAAAATGGCTGCCATGTGTCCAGGCTGAGGAGAGAGAAAACCACCCTTATCAGGCGGTTAACCCCCATACGAATGAGCCATCCAAAATGGATCTCAGCTGTTGGATCTAGATCTCTCAGATCAATGGTGGAGATGTGATAAGAAATTAAAAGGCGGACCCGATATGGTTATAGAGCGGATTTAAGGGATTTTGAACTCCGATAAATAGGGTTTTGGTGGATTTTCCCATGTTTGAATGCATTTCTCTGTGTAAACAGAGAATAGCTATTTCGAGGATTTCAAAGGCCTGATGGTCCCTTCTATTGCGGAACAGGTGGCCACCTTCCCTCGAGACGTTATGCCATGATTGCTAACACTCATAAGGGGATTCGAGCGGGCAGAGGCTAAGAATCGAAGAGCCCGAAGGGGAAAATGAATAGACAATCACCAATTGGCTTAAAAGTCGTGAATGTCAAAGACATATGGGTTGTTGTTGGAGTTTTTACTGTAACCAAGCATAAGCAGAAAGCGAAGCCAAAGCAGGATGCTAAGGCATAAGAGAGCAGCACAAAAAGGCAGCAGTAAAACAAGTAGCGCAGAACCAAAAGCTGAAGCGCACGCAGCTGAGGGAGTCACTTGGAAGTCAAGTGAAAAGCAAGAGAGTTGTACATTGCTGAGAGCCAAAGAAGTCAGAGAAAAGAGCCAGAACCAGAGCTGAAAGGCCAAAGCCAGAGCCAAGAGCCAGAGCCAAGAGCCAGAGCCAGAGCCGAGAGCCAGAGCCAGAGCCGAGAGCCAAAAAGTCGAGAGCTTCAAGAGCCAGGGGATAAAATGGTGTCTGAACCCACTGTTTCTGTGTAGAATAGCAGGATTTGAGCAAGAGCTTGTAAAAAGGACTTATACCATAATCCCAGAGAGCCTAGTTGAGTTGACTAGAGCTTACGGAGACGTAGCCCAAGAGTTTTGGGTGAACTCATAATTAATATTGTTGTTCTATGTGTGTTATTGCTGCATTGTCTACTGATTTATTTACTGTTATATGTATTTATATATTAGTTTGAGCACATTAAATTACAACACATAAACAGTTTTAATAAACAACACCAGCATACACCTTCTGTTCAAGCACATATTTAATTCCGCACTGGTTAATCATAAAGACGAGAATAATTAAGCTTTGGAAGTGGGAGAGGTTCTTGTAAGTTAGACAAGAAGCCTAAGTGCCCAACATAACCAAGACCATACATGGATGAAAACTCTATATAGACATATAGCACATGAGTACCAAACCATATTCACATCATTCTAGCTAGAGTCCAGTCATCAATGCATGACCATATCAACTACACAAATCATGACCTCATGCATGACCATGTCAACTACACAAACCATGACCTCCTGCATGACAACAACCATTATCCATTATACATAGTTCCACATGCAACCATCAACATGCATAAGCAATTCCTAATCAACTACACATACGCATGAATGCATGTAGTTGAGCATAAGCGATCAATTCTCGTAACCAACCTACAAGACTGATACATGTAATCAAACATACAAGAATGTAACCTAACATACAAGGATCTAATCAAGCCGCATATAATCATATAACCAGTCATATACTCCTAATGATGCATCCCATAAAATCAACATCAAGTTCCTCATGACAACCTTACTACAATCATGAACAACATGATGCAATGCAACAAGCACATGGAAAGAAAGTGTAAGAGACACACATGCAACTAACATGCATGCATGACCAACACCTTCAACCAAGGAGAGCGCAACCATGCTCTAATACTAATCTGTGGTATCATATATGAACCAAAGAGAGCGGAACCCGCTCTAATACCAATTTGTAACACCCCCTCCCATGTCTACCCAAAGTAACAATGACAGCTGGGGTAAACATGAGACGAGAGACTGCTACGATCATATTTGACCTTTTATGTGAACTTAAGGAAGTGGAATCGACGAAACATCACACACAGTCATCCAACATCATCAACATAACCCTCAGGAGACAAGTTAGCCACTCAGAAAACCTATCCTGGGTCCCACTGTTGTTCTAGATCTCTTAGGCCATAGTCACTCTCACGCTATTGGCAAGGGAGCAACCAACAACCTAAATTCTCTCTCATAGGCTTGCATGCTAGCTACTATGGACCAAAAGTTCCAGTTTTGTGCCAGTGACCCTCGGATTTAAGCCACTTTTCTAGCCCAAAATCCCGACCTCTTCCAAAAACTTGCTACAACCTTCATAATTCATTAAAGACATGACAACAATGTTGATCAATAAAAAATCAACCTTAGGACTATGCCTGAGCATACCCAACCGGGATTGACATTCTGTTAAACACTTGGCATCAATGCAATCTACAGGTCTAGGATACAATACAGAGCATAAATTACTGAAAGAACTTATGAAACATAACCATAAGGATCACCACCTTCTCCATTGAACTATCATACCATCAATTAGTTATTGCATCCATCCATTTGAAAATTACAAGTAAATACATGAAATAACCATGACGTGAACCAATCACATAATCATGCTTATCACCAACATTAAACCATATAAATATCAAAGATATGACAACCATTAAATCCACATGTAAACAAGTACAAAAGTAAGAGAACTTAGATTTTATTAATCATAGGTGAATCCTACTAGGTTCGGGACTTCCACATACCACCTGACCATAGACATGGTTGAACCAAATCTCTCTTTCAACCAGTCACCCCCATGCCATCTTCCAAATATGAATGTGGGACCTCATAGAACAACCAATCCAAGAACAACCAAGGGAATCCAGAGGTTAAATCACCTCCACCCTCACCAAACTGTGATCATAGCAAAACCGATGCTCTGATCACAATTGAACCAAACTTGGAATGACATTAGGAATCCATCACTATCCTTCAAGAATTTTTCATCTCCTTGTCTCTCAGGCTTTACCGCAATCCAATCCTAGATCACTAGGCCCTAAAATAAGACCATTCTCTCAGGATTTACCATAATCCAAACCTAGATCACTAGGCCCTAAACTGAGACTTATCCCTCAGGATTTACCATGTATCCTACCAAAATGGTCAAGGGATTCCTAGGCCCTTGGGAATGAACCTTGAGACCACCTCAACACCAGATTCTGAAATCCATCCGACAAACCAAAGCTAAAAACTGAAATAAACATCCTAACAACAAGGCATCTAGAAAAAGGAAAGGCGAGGATAAAAGCCACTATCATAACCCAACAAAACCATGTCACCGACAAGAAGAGAACCATACACCAACATGAAAAGCCATGCATGTCCAAACTAGCTAGGAAATCACACATGCAAAAGGTTACCTATAAGTATTCCTAGTGAAGCTACCTGATCCTAGTTTTCCTTGCTTGATTCTTATTTTTCCTTCCTTTCCCTTTGCTTGTTTTTCCTTTCTTGATCTAAAGCTAGAGTGCTCCAAGAAAACTCTAAGTGACCAAGAGTGATAGATAGAGAGAATAATGAGAGAGCTCCAAACTTGAACTGACAAAAGGTTGAACCAAGAGCTTGCCAACTGATCTTCAGAAGCCTTTTTATCAATGAGTCCTCTATTTTCTTCTTTTTCCATTATTTTCCTTCAATTTCCTCCTCACATGCAACATGTGACCTTTCACCTTACTTTTCTTCTAATTTCCTTTATTTTCATAAATACATGTGCCAAAAATGCCTTTTTTCCTTTTAATGCCTTTGCCTTAGCGTTTTCCAATTTCCTTAGACATAAACACACATCCAGTGATGCCCACTAGGATATCTTTGCTTAAAATTAAGCTTGGAATATGTGTCCCTTACTTGTGGTCTTATTTTTCCTTTATTTAGTTCTATTACATGGAATTTTCACTAGGGCTATTACAAAGACTAGCTAAAGATTTCATAGTTTCCTCCTGAGTATATGATTCATACATGAATGGAAAGTGTCTAATGCACTTGTAAGCCAAAATTACATGACGAGAAACTCATAATGTCCACAGTGGCATCTCAAAGTTGTATTTTGTATGTCTTTCTCCTGAACCTTGATCTAATGCTAACCTGGCCTTGGAAAAGTACATAGATCCATGTAGTTCATCCATAAGCTCATCGATTCATGGTATCATGTACCTATTCTTAATCATCTTCTTGTTGAGGTCCATGTATTCTGTACACATACTCATTTTCCCATATTTCTTCTTGACTAGTACTACAAAGGATGTAAATGGAATGTTGTTGGGCCTTATGTGCCCCTTCTCCAATATATCCTTGATGGTATTATCGATTTCCTCAAATTTCTTGGGATTCCCATATGGTGTGGTGATGACCAACTTGTACCATTCCTCCAATTCTATAATGTGCTAAAAACCCCTGTCGAGTGGTCTACTAGGAGGCATAGCCTCAAAAATACTTTGATGTTTATCCAACAAGGCCTGGATATCCACTGAATAATGTTGGTCTCCTTCTGATGCCTTTTTGCTACATCACCATGCACTGTGCAACCCAAGCTATGCCTCCATGGAAAAATATAGACTCCATATTTTTAGCCATAACCTCTTTTAGAGCTTCTATGGTGTTTCCCCTTAGCAACACTCTTTATTATTCTAGTGTGAGCCACTCCATCTCCATGGTTTGATACTCCTTCTAGTGCCTCCGAATAGTGATGAGCTACTACACTCCAATACCATATTGGTGTCGAAAAACTCCACTAAATAGAAATTATCTACCAGGGTGTAATTTCCATCTTTAATTCCATCTAAGGAATTTTTTTTAAACATCCCATCCTTCAAACTCCTACTACTTCTACGTCAAACCCTTCAAACTCCTTTGTATCCAAGTTCCTTCTTTGCACCATGGATGCATCAATGAAATTATGGGTGGAACCTCCATCAATGAGGACCATGGCCCTTTTCCCATTAATTACTCCCCTTACTTTGAAAGTGTCATATCTTGGAAACATGAAAGTTTTGCTATAGTATCTCTAGATAATTTCTTGTTTGGTGACTCCTCATCATTTTCGTTGCTACTATATTCCTCTTCTTGATATACTACATATTCTTCCTCATTTTCTATTCACTTCTATATAGTAAACATTTCCTTTAGCCATGAACCTATGCCCTTGAACCTAAAGCTCCTTACAATTGAAACAAATATGTTTCCTCCTTAACTCATCCCTCGGTTCTTCCATTTGATTTTTCCCTTTCCATGACTTCTTTTCCTTATCCTTGGGCGGGGGAATGAACCTAGTCAGTGCCTTCTTAGGAACTGCATCTATTATTTTTTCTTAGATCTATATTGTTCTTTTCTTTGATAATTTCATTTCATTATTTATATATTGAATTCACCCCACAACATCATAATATAATTAGCCCTCACTAGAATACAAAATCTCTATTGTAGGTTCCTCTGGAAAGGCAAACAATTTTGGAGGATATTTGCATGGGAAAAATGGGACCTGCTCACCCTCCCTAAGAAATGGGGAGGATGGGGTATAAAAAAATTGGATGACTTCTCATCTACTCTGGCGGCCAAGCTATAATGCCAACTGATCTTGACCAATAGCCTTTGGACTAAGGTGGCTACTTCCAAACACATTGCACCCCTTAACCTGATGAACTGGCTTAGACAAACAAGCTGGAATAAAATTGGAATTTTAATAATTTGGAAAGCAGTGCTAAATTCACTGCATCTCATCCGAGATGGACTTACCTGGAGAATTCAATATGGAGCATTTGTCTGCATCGGACGACCCATGGATTGGGTTTGGTAATGCCCATGTCCTCCCTGATGAACTGAAGCTCCACCTTACCAACTCGGGCATTACTCACATCCACCACATTGTTGACATGGAGCGATCCACTTTCCTTCACCAGGCCTGGAAATTAGCTGACAGATTGCATATCCCACATCAGTGGCATCAACAGTGGACAGACTACATAGTGGCCTCATCAAAATCTCACATCAGAATAATTGAGGGGGAGGACGAAATCATATGGGCGCATGCAAAAAATGGACGATACTCTCCTAAAGAGGGTTACCTCTGTTTAGCCAACAACCATAGACCACAACCTATAGATACATGGTGGAAAGGCATGTGGAAGCTCAAAGCTCCCCCAAGAACCAGAGTTTTTATGTGGTCAATATTAAAAAACAAGACCCCCACAGGTGACAATCTAAACAAGAGAGGAATGCAAGGACCATTTTGGTGCAGCTTATGTAAGGATAACACAGAATCAGTGGACCACCTTTTCCTCTCCTACCCTATCACTATTGATCTCTGGGTATCTATTCTCCAAAACATCCCTACTCAGTGTACATGGCAGGGACAGACTGCTAGAGATGCTTGGACTACATGGTGGTCAGTTGCAGCCCCAACTAAGGCCAGAAACCTTCCCCTCCTCATCTACTGGGAAATCTGGATCGCTCGAAACCATCTCATCTTTAAGGATACTGCTCCCCATTGGCCCTCCATCTCCGCTCGACTCCTGGCAGACTATAAAAACATTCCTGATGATGATGAAAACCCTCCTCCCAGACATATAGTCCCAGAAACCATTGACCACACCCAACCATGGGCCTTCTTTGATGGATTTTCCCAAGAAGCAGGATGTGGGGAGGGGGTGCCATTCTTCATCTGTCAGACTCCCATCACTTCCAAATTCAAATGGGGCTTGGAGGGGGCACAAACAATTATGCAGAGCTCATCACTGCCAAACATCTCATTCAGTTTACATTAGAAAAACACTACAGCAAGCTACAACTATTTGGGGACTCAAAAATAATGTGCAATTGGATTAATAGATCATCAATATGTCATGCATACACATTGAGGCCTATCTTAGATGAGGTCCATAGAATTATCTCTTTATTTGACAACTTTGTTTGTTGTCATATACACAGGGAATGCAACACAGTTGTTGATATCCTATCCAAGGAGGCAACGGTCAGGCCACGTGATACATGGATGATCCAAGAGTTGAGGGAGGAAGATCAGTACCAGTACTATCACCGACCGTTTATGGACCATATAGTATAGGCTCAACAAGAGCTTGCACTTTTTTGTTATATGTTAATATTATCATGTTTATACTTTTATTAGTTGTATCTACAGACAGACATACTCTCTGAGCAGAGTATTTTTTTTATAACATTATATGAACTCTACAGATGACAGAGCCTCCCTGCATGGAGAACTGATTATATTTTTTGTTTTTCTTCTAAGTTGTCAGGCACTCAGCCTCATATATATCATATGCAAACAACATCTACAATATGTAATTTTCCTTAATATAATGAAAATTACGATTTTTTCCAAGGGGAAAAATAATAACATCATTAGCAACATATGCAATTATATATAAAGAACAATATCATCCAATGAAGTGGAACAAAAAGGAGCAATAGAAAAAAATAATTTACATAGAGACACTAGGATTGGTTGAAGAATAGGGAAAAACCCCACAAGGGGGAAACCCATTTCAAATTCCTCTTCTTATTAGATTGTCATAAAATGTTCAGCAAAGAGAGAGAGTACAATAATCCAATTCTTCATTCACAAGGCTATTTATCAAAACCAACCAATCTATATCCTAGAGATGAACCCAACAATAATACTAATCAAAATCATGATTCAAAATCCTATGGTGACCTATCAACATCTATGGAAACTTGTGATCAACTAGCAACATCTACGATCAATAGTCGAAATATGTAGTCAACTGTTAGAAAAAACCCTAAGTCTCGGTCGCATGAAGCTAATAGTCATGCGTGTAGCTGAAGTGATTAGATCACACATGGACGTTTATATGCATGTGACTGCAACCACAAAATTCCTATGAAAACCCTACAATTGAAAGAAAAACCCTAATGCACACATGCCAGCTCAGACCCTACAGTTTTAGACCTGTGTGAACGAATTCCCCACAAATCAATTTCAGACCTGTGCAAGTGAAAACAAAAGAAGAGAAAAGAAGACTGCTTGATGATTGTCTCCAAATGAGGGTCACTTGACTTGTATTTATAGCCATCCAAGGGTGTCCAATTTCTCTTTTGGGTCGACCTGTCCTTTTGTGCACATGTGGGTTTCCATATTAAAAATATATTTTTTCCTCAACCAAATTAAATTCTTCCAAGGGATAGGAGGGGTATTTCTTGATGAGGAATATTTCCAAAGGAGGGAATTTGTCCTTGAGATTCCAAATTAACACTCCCTCTCACCAGATAAAAATTAATGACTACAACATATGTACCATCACAAATATCTTGTCATCAACAAATGTAGAATTTTCTCATTTCTTCTCATATCTACTCATCCCTTCTTGTCTCTACTTGTCTCTGATCATGTGTTGAACACTATCGAATATAAAATAATAACAATTTGACATTAGAGGGGATACCAAGCTACCACCCTCTATCCATTAGGGAGCCACTTCTACCACACGGAATCCACTAACAATGAGGAAGGTCCTATGGGACACTCTCACCCCAAGTCATCTCATCGAGAATTATGAAAGATACAACTTACAAAGAAAGGATCAGAACCATCCCATCATGTAATCAATGGGAAAGATACCACTTGATACACAAGTTAAGGGTCAAAACCATCCTATTTCATGTTGCTATTCCCAACAATGACCCTTGAGATTCATGTGGTAGAACACCTACATCAAAATATGAGCTTGGCTGAGATACCTCACTTACCAAAGGTAAGGATCACACACCCCCAATCCTCCTCAACCCGTTGGCTAGACGGGGAGGAACAATCCAAACAAGCTCGACTTGTGGGTATGATGCCACTGGGGTATACTCTGCTAGACTGAGATAGGGGGTGATACCTGACTTGTAAAATAGGACAAGAATCATGCACACCCTTTAGGTGAAAATAGGGGATCTACCAAACCTACTACAACATTAGGGATCACACACCTATTTTTCATATTTCCCTCAACCCCAGGAGCTCCATGACACAATCCCTCACCCTAGGAGCTTAGATAGGGGGGAGAGTTAGCTCAATGTCCTTGATCAACCCATACCCTTACTCAGGAGGGTCACATCCAAAAATCCTTGTTGCTCTTTATAGATCAGAACATATCAACGTGCTCATATCCAGTACCGGCTCAAACACTTCACTGTAGATCTCAGTCATACTATTTTATGTAGTTATTTCGAGCAACAATCCTATGTTTTCCTATTCATACAGAAAACCAATTCAAATATTATGTTATAGAAAATAAATGTCATAAAAGGATAACGTATTCATCTTCCCTTTCATGGAGGCAACAAAAAGAAGCCTAATCTTGTCTCATAGAGTGGAAAAATCTCAATCTATGAAGATATCTCTATACCATCTATATACAGGATCCTCTGCCAATCAGATCCTAATCTTGTTGTCGTAATATATCATTGTCATATCCAGAACCTGTTTAAGAAACTCTCTAAAGATCTTCTTTAACCAAACTATACCACAAATATCCATGCCAACAACAATGTACTCAACCTCAGTCATGCTTAAAGCTATAAACTTCTATTTCATGCTCAACAATTACGTCATGGCAGATCCCAAGCTAAGGAAACACCTAAATGTTCCCTTCTTATCAATAATGTTTCCATCCCAGTCAACATCAGTGCATCCATGTAATCATACATCTCATGTAGTATATCTTAGACCAAGATTGATCATCCCATGCAGATTATTTCAAAATGTGCTTAGCGGAAATCCAATTTAAACTCAAGGTATTCAGTGCAAAGCATATATCCAAATGGTTGTTCTCAAGGAAAATCAATTCCATAATCAACTGTCGATACTCAAAGGAGTCTATCAAGTTAGGTTCCAACAACATCTCTACATGATTTATTGAAATTCAATTCTATCGAAGGGTCCAATGATTTGCATTATGTCTTTCAAAATATCTCTACTAGCTTCATGTCATATTTTCCTTGAGAAAGGAAAATTTCTTCCGTTTTTTTCCAAACTTCTAAACTCAAAAAGTAGTGCATAATGCCAAAATCCTTTATCTCAAAGTTAGAGGCCAACTCCCTCTTACTTTGATCATCAAAGGCTCATTACCTATAAAAAATAGATCCTCAACATATAAAACCAAAATCAAAGGCATACCTTGCACCACTTTGAAGTAGAGGTGTGGATAAACATTGCTTCTGAGCTTCACTAGGTAGCTGGACATACCAGGCTCAAGGAGCTTCATTCAAACCATACAATGTTTTCTGGAAACACAAAAATGACCAAACCAATTTACCAAGCTTCAAACAAATCAACACATCGACCAAGTCTTCTTATCAAGCTTTAAATTCCAAACCAAAACTAATATCAGAGCCATGAAATTTTCTGTCAATATCACTATTAAATTTTTCAATCCAAGTCCCCAAGTACCAGGTTACGATCATGTCGATTGTCATCAAAACAACTATTATTTACCACAAAATATCAAATCTGAGTTCATCAAACCATCCACATGATCATAATATGAATCATGCCAACCACTAAATGTGAATGCATACACCAAATACAAGTCATATAAGTTTTTTCCATCCATTCATTGTGAAATCTTTGTAATAACCATAATAGAAATTATTACATATTGAGGAGCACTCCTTTATTTTCATACTAGCTCCAATGATCAAAACATGACAACTAACATATTGATATGCTTAATATAGACCTATGAAAACACAAGATGAGTTAAGACATTCACATTTTCTACAACATAAAAATCTTTGCATAAGATAGTAATCATGTCAATTATGAAATTCTCCTAAAGCTTCTATTAATGATGATTCTCTTATATTTTAGTCTTGTCAAGACAAGTAAGAGTATATTCCAAAAGGTAGGTCACTTCACGTTTTCTAAAGCGGTCTTGCTATCAAAGAACCTTCATTTTTATCCTTGCAACAAGTAAAACATTATGTAGATCTTTTTGTTCATTTTCTTTCCATAGAAATTTCTATCAAGCGTTCCTAGTTTCATGTATAAGGTTTTATATTTTTGTATCGTGTAGGCTAAGATGCACCCATAGTCTATTATGAAACCAACTCACAAAAAGATAGAAAATATAGATCGACGCCTTAGAAATAAGCCTCTTCGAGGGGGCAACCTCCTTTATATTACAAAAATGAACAATTCTTGGATGATACAAATGACAAGACCTCCTTTCTATATAGGAGTCTAAGGGGTCATAATATAATCAGAGCCAACATAACAATAATAATGTAAGGGAATCATAATAACAATAGTAGGCTTCTATGGGGCACAATAATAGCAATATGGGGACTACATGGGCACAAGAATATAATAACGGGGTTGTACTAATAACAATAAGGGGTTACACTAGTAGTATAGGGACCTAACATGCCCCTCTCCTTCAAAAAGTGTTGTCCTCAATGCTTGAGTAGTTCTTGATGCTTCTGTATAAATTCTTGTCCTCCCATGTGGAATATTATGCAGGTAAGTTCTTCCACTTGATGAGATACTCTGAAATTGATCTATTTCGTAGTTGTCGATTTCTCAGTTCTATGACTGCTTCAGGTTCCAATATGATTTTTCCTTCCTTGTCAAGTTCTCGCAATACTGTTTGAACTAGGATCTTCTAAAACTATTGAATGAGTTCCCACTCCTTTGGGCATATGGATATCTGTAAGACCTGATGTTTGGAGGAACACTTCCTGGAATGAAATGAATAGCATGATCATGATCACGAATAGGTGGGAGGCCTTTGGGAGTCTCAAATACCATGGAATGATTGTCCAAAATGTTTTGGAGATCTAGAGAAATACATGATTTCAATGTGGGATCCTCTAGTGACATAATTGTGCAATTGCACCCCATTGTTATTTATTTAGAATCTTTGTCATGCTGTTATAGTTAATTATCTTTCCCGGTTTCCCTTCGATACCCCTCAATTCAACTTCCTTTCCTTCCCAAAAAAATTCCAAGAAAATTTCTTGAAAATTAAAATCTATTGTACCCAAAGATTGTAGCCATTGGACTCCTAGTAAAGAATTAGCACCACCCATTAGAATGGAAAGCATCAGGATATTCAATACATATTCTCCCATGGATAGCTTGATATGATGGCACTTTCCAAAGAAATGGTTCCTCCACTTGCAGCCATCACTTGACACTCTAGTGTTGGATATAAGAAGCAATTCAATTCCTTGGCTATCTTACAATGAATAAAATTATGGGTACTACCCGAATCAATCAACACTATTACATTTTTCTTCTTGATATGTCCTTCTATCTTTATAGTTTGAGGAGCGTAATTTCTTCCAATGCATTACAAGATATGGTCGGATTCATTTCTTGATGCTCGATGTGATCTTTCACTTCTTGAACATTTTTCTTCTTGATATGTCCTTCTATATTGAAAGTTTGAGGAGTGGTAATTCTGGCCAATGCATTACAAGATATGATTAGATTCATTTCTTCTTTCTCGATGTGATCTTTTACTTCTTGAACCTTTTTCTTCATGATATGTCCTTCTATCTTGAGAGTTTGAGGAGTGGTAATTCTTTCCAATGCTCTACAAGATATGGTTGGATTCATTTCTTCTTTCTCTGGGATTGGTTCCTGGTGTATATCCTCTTCTTTTGATGTTTTTTGATCCCTTTCTTCCTCCTCTTCATAATCTACGTAAAATAATTTCTTCTCAGCACACTTATGACCTTTAGTGTATTTTCTATCACAATTGTAACAAAGCCCTTTTTCTCTTTTTTCTTCCATTTGTTGTAGTGTAAACCTTGTAGGTTGTGGAAGGCTAGAAGAAAAAACACTTCCATAATTATAGTCATGAGTGGTGGGATTCCTTGTTTCCATAATTTCGCTTTCAATTTTTCTTGCCAACCTGAATGCCTTCTCCAATGAATTGGGTTCCCAAAGACGAACATCATGTTGAATGTTATCCTTTAAAGTCTCTATGAAGACATCAACCATTTTCTTCTCTCAAATATCATTTACCCTTATATTCAATTTTTGGAAGTCCTCAATGTGATTTTCCATTGAACCCTTTTGTTTGATATTTATCAATTGGCTAAAGAAGGTGTTTCTTTTTGTATCATCATAATGTGCTATCATTTCCTCCATGAAAATTGACCACGTGACGAGTGGTTTACTAGAAAAAATCCCTTTATACCATAAAAATTGATTTGGTTATAAATAATTAGATGCAATACGTACCTTTTGTAACAATGGTACACCATGTAGATCAAATTATTTCTCCATCTGTAGTATCCAATTTACTGGATCCTTGCCATCGAACATCCTCATCTTGCTTTTTCTTGATTTTAGGAGCTTGATCTTGAAACGACTATAACTCTATACTTTCAAATCTTTAAGTTCTGAAATTTTGGTCTGTAATAGCCCTCTAAGTCCTATTTCTAACTCCACAAGTCTGATCACAATTGGATTCCTGAAGAAAGATTTATTCCCAATCTCCTGCGATGACCTAATTATATACTAGTTTAGTAGAGTTAACTTGTACGATGTGCCACGTGTCTCTGTTTCAACCTTAGGTTCTGAAAATTATACCCAAAAAAAACACAGTCCATCCTCTTTCTGTAAATTCTTACGAAATTTCAATCTGATGCTCAGAGAAAAAGTTATGACAATTTTCCCAAGGTCACCTATTTAGGATGTAATTCAGGAGTCTCCAAAACCCTAAATTCCTCATATCGTATATCCAAAAATATAGCGAGTCAAGATCTGAAATTTGGATCCGAGGTTTAGACTGATTTCTTCTCAAATGTTTTTTTTTTAGATTTTGAAACATTGTAGCGACAAAGTTATAGCGAAAATTCCACGATGAACTATTTTAGATGAAATTCTGGAGCTTGCAAAAACGCTAAATTCCTCAGATCATATATCCAGAAATATAGCGAGACAAGATCTGAAATTTGGATTCAAGGTTTAGCGATATTCTATCTCAATTGTGTTTTTTTTTTAGCTTCTGAAATGTCGCAGAAGAAAAGTTATAGTGAAAATGCCACAATGACCTGTTTGGATCAACGAAACCCTAAAATCCAAAGCTTTGATACCAAATGTTATGAAACCAACTCACAAAAAGATAGAAAAGATAGATCAACGCTGTTGTTGGGAAAAGTATCCAATACGGAATGACCCTATCCCACTCTAAGGGTGATAGTTCCTTAGCAACAATCAAAGCAAAGCTATCTGAGAGTACTTCTTTACGAGATGTAAAAGAGGGGAGAAAGAGATCCACTAACCGATGTCTTTCGCTAATGGTTGATCCAATCTTCTCTCCGTGCTGCTTGCCCCCAACTCCTTGCTCTTTCACTGGCCCAGCTACACCAAGATCCTGCAAAATGGCAAGAGAGGGAAACTACAAGAAGCATACATTCATAATTGATTCAAGGATTAGAATAAATCAAATACACAAGTATAACAATACACCATTGAGACACATGCATATAGAAGAACCTCAAATGCTTTATTAATGGAAGAAGTAAGGTTCAGGAAGTGATACAACCATAAGAGGCCCAATCCAGCATCACCTTCCCAGCAGAAAGAAATCTCCTCTTCACCTCCTTCAAAGCAAATCACCCAATAGTTATAAACTCAAACCAACAGCAATTCTTTACATTCACAAGATTCCAGCCTCCTTAGACCTCATGAGAGAGATCTATATATAGGAGTTTTGGAGAAAGGATGAGTCAGCTTGAGGCTGGCATGAAGTTGACTAGTGTCCTCTCTCACTTCAGTTCTTGAGTCCACTTGGAGGTTCTTGCTTCCACTTGGAGATTTGGAACCTCTTACTCATCACCAGTCGAATTCTCTGATCCAAGTGTCATTTTGGAAGCTTCCTGGGCATTGACACCTTGAGGAATGACTGTGCCACATGTCCAAACTCGCCCAGCGCAGGTAGCCTTCTTTGCAGTTGACATTCAACGCAGGTAGACAGTGGAGCAGTTGACATTCAGCGCAGATGCTCAGTGGAGCAGTTGACATGATCCAGAATTGCCTTGTTTTTGAGTGTTTTCAGGTGGAGAACTTTTATTCAGTGTTGTGGTTTGTTGGCCTTGTTCCTCTAGGGGTAGGAACAACATGTTTAGGGACTTTGGATCCCTTAGATTATGGACATTTCATGCTTCATGCTGTAAGGCACAAAAATGTCTATAACAGTTGCCCCCTAAAGTATGAGGTCATTTATTGGGTGAAATGCTTTATCAGGAGGATCCGAATTTCATTCAATCGCTGAGAGGTGACCTGTAATAAGATACAATACAATACATTATTTTTCATACTGCTTTCATGATCTAGCTGAGGCGGGCATTCCCATGCTCAGCTTTATAAATACATTTTTCTGTACATAGAACAGATGATCATCTGATGGTAGACTGATAATTCTCTGCTGAAATTATCATCCTCTGAGTAGGATGATCATCTGCTGCACATGTCAATGTCTTTATTTCCTGAATATATATCGCAGCCCGGATGGATGAAACTAGATCCGGGGTCTTCAAACTCGTCCGATCTTCACTCTAAGTACAAGTCGATCCATGTGAGAATTTCTTGGAGTCGAACATGGAAAGACATCGCTTGATTACCAGTCAATGATGTAAACTGTTAACAAGCGCGAGAGGAATCACCGATAATGATGATGACCCTCAAGGTACGGCAGTACAATCCACGTGGTGTGAATAAAGGACTTGGCGTCGAACACCATGCAGAATCTTTCGGTCGAAGGTCATTGATGTATACCTGTCGCCGGAAGTGAGAAACTTGCCATTGAGGCATGCAAGCTTCAAAGTACTGAGGGGGTTGTTCCTAGATCAACTTCTTGGATAATGAGCTGAAGTCGACAAGAAGCGATCCGTCAAAGGAGGGCCTTAATGAATCCCACATCAGTGACACGGAACGGAGCTAATGATTGTGATGAAGGCGAAAACGATTTGTGAAATATGATTCAGGGTGGTGGTCATGAAAGGATGAAAGATGATGTATGGTAGTGGATGGGACACGGTTGACTCTTTCTGAAACAACATCTCTTGAACATATAACGACACTGATGCGATGGATCGGTAGCATTACCCCAAATGTGGATGGTTTTGCGAGACCATGGTGATGAGACCGGTGAATGAAACAACCCAACCCGATGTGGTACGGAGGAAAAGTGTCATGTTCAAGAGTGACTTGCTACCATTAAAGCTTTGAGGTTCTCCCAATTTTTCCCCAGTCATTTCTGACCAGTACCTCTTTATTTTTGTCAAGCTTGAGGAGGATAACATATGCTTGTTCTATAACCTGCCCTTCGGGCAAGCCCATCGCTATGTTTTAACGAGCCTAGCGATAGGGAAACTCGTTCTCGTCTAAAGACAAGTTTGTCGCTATTTAATCATTTTAACGAGTCTAACAACAAGGAAAAATCGGTCCTTTTCATTTTTAGAGAGTCTGAAAAGGTACATAAAGTTAACTCCAAAATTCCTTTTTCGTCATCTAATCCCTTAAGTCCGAAAAAGTATAAAACAATACAGAAGGGATGAGTTTTCGATAACTTTAACGAGCCGAATAAAACAAGCGCTCGACCTTTTTGTGCAATAATCCCTCAGGTCCAAAAAGATTAAAATCTAGAGGAGGGATAGCTCTTCCGGTCCTTTTAACGAGCTGGAAGGCCAAAACTCGGCAATCTTTTCATATTTTATGAGTCAGATGAAAAGAGCTTAAAGAAGACTCGTCTTTTGAGGAACGAGTGATAAACAGGGATAGCAGCAGATTCCAGGTACAGGTTGGAATTTTCCAATCACGGCAGTGTCACAAGGATGGCTAGGTGAAATCACTCTTCGCAACTGTTCCTCAAAATGGGTAAACAATCATATGGAGGTGAACGATCGGCCAAATGAAAGTGGAGGTGGCAGGTGCAAACACGACCAAGGCTTTTATGGCTGATAAATTTACGATCACAGCGGTTATTTACCGGGGTAGGTTCATTTTTTATTTAAAAATGAGCTTAAACTCTGGAGGAAACATTGCTCACTGCTTTTATTTATTTTTTAACGAGCATGAAGACCGCGTTAAAACTACTCGGATCTTGCGTTTATTTTTTAACGAGCATGAACTTTATGCTAAAACTGCTCGAATTACCAGTCATAAGATAAGAAATGTCCCCTCAAGATTCTATTTTTTATGGAGCTTCATCTCACTAAGCTTTGCTCCCCATCCTTTCTTTATGCAAGTTCGGAAACAGCTAATCCTACGAGTTTAAAGGGTTAGACCTACAGGTTTAAAGGGAGGACCTAAAAATTTAAAAAAATAAATAGTCGCCCCTTGCTTGCACTCCAAAAGGTTTGCATGCCCCCAGGTATAAAGCACGATTTCAAAGTTACCTCTACTTCAATTCCATCGAAACTTTCGTTTCACCGGGAGAGGCTTACCTCTTTCAGGTTACCCAAAGATTGTCTCGTTAATCTTTCAAACAAAACACTTCCTCGGCAATGTCTACCGAAATAGACAGAGGTGAGTGACGACCCCCACCCTCTCACATAACTTTGACAAAAGAATCTTATTCCAGAACAACCCCTCTTCCAACCACGGATGGGGTACGAACTAGTTATATTCTCTCGCGGAAATTCTACCTTATACCCAAAGTTTTCTCTGCCCGAAGCAGACCAGGATGCATGCCCCCTGGGTTCCAGTCCCATCTTTCCGAATCACTCGCACTCATCGGGAAGAAGGACTGGGGGTGGAGACATTTCTTGATTGAATAGACCATTCAGGGTTGGTATGTGACTATTTGCGATGCGTGATCCCGGAAATGAAAGTTGATCTACGAGCTTGACCATTCTTCCTTCGTGTGGAAAACACATTACTCTGAAGAGTGAGGAGACTATTGCTCCCATGCAATATATATAGTCTCGTGCAAGGAGTAGGTTATAATCCAAGGGTCCTTGAACGACCATCACGTTCATTTGAACGGCCTTCCCTTTCAATGTAATGGGCACATTGGGGAGGATCCCTAATGGTCGACTGGTTCCTTTATCGAAACGTGAAAGATTTCTTATCTCAGGCAAAAGCGCCGGGGAACCCAGTGCTTTCCAAGCAACAGAGGAAAGGATACTCATAGATGCCCCTTCATCAATGATAGTGCCAGCCATTACCATTCTGTATATTTGGACTATGATTCTGAATGGTATACTGGCTGGCAACCGGGGTCTGCCTAGTTGGTTCCAATCAAAGGACACAACCAGGTTGCTTGGTGGTGGGACCGAATACACGGCCGGATATGACCCTGACGATGTTCCTTCCTGCGATAAAGGAATGGGCGCATTGCCCTGATGCTCGTCAGAGTCTGTGTTGATGAAAAGAATCTGGATGGTGTCATCCTTATTCTCTTCAGTGAGGGTGTCATTTGAAGATGAATCTTCAGTGACGGTGTCATTTGAAGATGAAACTTCTGAAGGGAGAACCGGGTCAACTGCCATTTCGACCTTTGGACTTTCGTCTGGTCTGGATTCAGTAGGTTCATTTTCAATGACTGACGCTTCAGCTGACCACTTGAGCGGGCCAGCTGTATTCTCAACCAACGAAGGACTTGGCATGAGTTTTTTGTATCCAGGAGGAAGTCTCAACGGTGAAACCGGACGATCTTCCAAAACTCTCTTCGCTTCGTCTAAGAAGGGAAAATGGTGGATGGCGTGATCGCCTTCACACAGTCTGCAGGGGGATCTTACTCCCCCTCTTTGTCTTGAACCTTCACTTTCGCTGGTTGACGGTAAGCATTCAACATGGCTATTAGAGGTTGATGCTCCCGAACTGTGCAAACGAGGGGACTAGTCCCTTAGTATCCGGGGAATACAGGGACAATCTCTATGGAAGTGGTCTCTTCTACATATGACACATGGCGATTTAGGCCCGGTCTGTGCTGTGTGTGGATTTTTGTCAGATGTCTTTTGCTTGCCCCCAGTCGCCTTAGGCTCCTTCTTCTTCTTCTCTCTCTTCTTCTTCTCCTTCTTCTCCATGGGAGCTTGGCTTTTGCCGGCTCTACCTTGCGAAGATGAAGGATTGGAGGAAGAGTTATAGGAAGTAGAAGGCTGGTGGGCAGCTCTAGACTGATCTAACTGTTGACTCGATTGTTCAGGAACCATGATGTTCTGAACTACATTGGTTGAGAATAGCCAGATTGGCAGGCCAATTGGCAGTCCTGGAAGCGACAATGTGGCCATGTGGGGCGCACCAACTTCTCCCCAAGAGGAGAAAGGACTAGGATTTCCATCATGGGGAATTCCTTGGTTGGTGCATTCCATGTTCTCAACCTACAGATCAACGCAGGAATAGGAGGTGATTATGTTCCGTTTAAAATAAATTTTATAACGACGCTTTAGACACAACTTGCTTTTTCACTTTTTAAGAGTCGAGAAAAAGCTAAAGATGACTCTAGTCTCCTTCGATGTTTTAACGAGCCCGAAGTGACAAATGCTCGGATGGACTTTTTCAGTTATAGATTTTGAAAAAGGCCAAAAGAAACTGCTCTGGAGATCTAGGCAGAGGGTGTGCCAAACCTTTCGCAAAACCACAGAATACGTTTTACGGTACGGGTGGTCGATCTTCGTGAATGCTGTGTTCACTGCATTGCGATCAGTAGGGCGGCCGACATGGCTTCCTAAGGATAAAAGATATATGCCTATAGGGGTCTCCCAATATATACACGACGGTACGTGGGAGCACAAGTCCGTATTGATACTTATCGCTTCACCGTGGAGGAATCACCCAACCACTCAACGCTAAGATATCATGTTTAACGACGCCGGAACACGTCTCTAGCTTAGACCTCTATGTGTTTGCGTTATGTTTCAAAGCGTTGTTATGTAAATTCAATTTATTTTAGGTTGATCTTGTTTAGCAGTTTGCCTTTATGGATCACCACGAGATGTATGGTACAACTCCTAAATGCAGTCTAAAGATGAGAAGCAAGCTTTTTCAATCTTTTCAACTTATGAAAATCTTAACTACTGAGGGAAAAGAAAGACATCATCTTTTCACACAGATCATAGAGCACACACTAATGCACTTTTTCCTAAATCAACATGCGAGCTGTCAAAATGCACATGCACAATGCAGGTATTTCTTTTCTCTTTCTTAATGTTTGTGCACTACAAAAAGAAAGCTGTTGTATAACTTTGAATTCAATTTCAAGTGAAAGTAAACAAGCTTTTGTCCAAAATCAAAAGACACCTTAAGATTTACTTGTTTCAACACTAGAAATACATAAATTCAAACCATATGACGAAAGCAAAAGCTCAATCAGCTATGAACAGCAAACAAACTAACTCTTAAGATCAGAACGACACTTATCACAGGTCTAGATCTAAGAGGCCACAGCAAGACTAGTTCACTTTCGTTATGGGAAACTGCAAATGATGTAAGAAATACACAAAGAACAAATATAGTTTCTTTATACAACCGAGGCGGAATAGTGGCAAAGAAAGGTGGTTTCAGATAGGTACATTGACTGATAACAGGCTGCAAAAACAGGGATGAAAACAGGGCAACAGAAAGCAGAGAACCCCAGTTGCACAAGGCCACACTGGTTCAGCGTAGGTAGAACACTGTCAGTTTGACATTCAGCGCAGGTAGCCCCTTCGGGACCTGCGATGAAATGCAGACTGTCTTCACAGTGCCTGCAATGAAGAGAGAAACTCTCATTTCTCTGGGTTCTGGGTCACAGATTGCTCAAAAATCAACATTTTTTGGCCAAATCAAAGCTACCAATCAAGTACACACTAAAGGATGATTCAAAGGAGGATGAAAAGCTATCACTAAGAGTTGTTCAGAGTCCTTGTGGATCAGCTCTTCAAATCATAAACATGCCCAGAAACTGAGCTAGAGTAGCTGCCCTCTACTTTGCATTTGAAAGATCCAAATGCAGTTCGATTCGGTACTCCCTGTGTTTAGGAAATGAATAGCAAAAACACAAACAACCAACAATATACGATCCCCAGCGGAGTCGCCAATTTGTTGTTGGGAAAAGTATCCAATACGGAATGACCCTATCCCACTCTAAGGGTGATAGTTCCTTAGCAACAATCAAAGCAAAGCTATCTGAGATTACTTCTTTATGAGATGTAAAAGAGGGGAGAAAGAGATCCACTAACCGATGTCTTTCGCTAATGGTTGATCCAATCTTCTCTCCGTGCTGCTTGCCCCCAACTCCTTGCTCTTTCACTGGCCTAGCTACACCAAGATCCTGCAAAATGGCAAGAGAGGGAAACTACAAGAAGCATACATTCATAATTGATTCAAGGATTAGAATAAATCAAATACACAAGTATAACAATACACCATTGAGACACATGCATATAGAAGAACCTCAAATGCTTTATTAATGGAAGAAGTAAGGTTCAGGAAGTGATACAACCATAAGAGGCCCAATCCAGCATCACCTTCCCAGCAGAAAGAAATCTCCTCTTCACCTCCTTCAAAGCAAATCACCCAATAGTTCTAAACTCAAACCAACAGCAATTCTTTACATTCACAAGATTCCAGCCTCCTTAGACCTCATGAGAGAGATCTATATATAAGAGTTTTGGAGAAAGGATGAGTCAGCTTGATGCTGGCATGAAGCTGACTAGTGTCCTCTCTCACTTCAGTTCTTGAGTCCACTTGGAGGTTCTTGCTTCCACTTGGAGATTTGGAACCTCTTACTCATCACTAGTCGAATTCTCTGATCCAAGTGTCATTTTGGAAGCTTCCTAGGCATTGACACCTTGAGGAATGACTGTGCCACATGTCCAAACTCGCCCAGCGCAGGTAGCCTTCTTTGCAGTTGACATTCAATGCAGGTAGACAGTGGAGCAGTTGACATTCAGCTCAGATGCTCAGTGGAGCAGTTGACATGATCCAGAATTGCCTTGTTTTTTAGTGTTTTCAGGTGGAGAACTTTTATTCAGTGCTGTGGTTTGCTGGCCTTGTTCCTCTAGGGGTAGGAACAACATGTTTAGGGACTTTGGATCCCTTAGATTATGGACATTTCATGCTTCATGCTGTAAGGCACAAAAATGTCTATAACAAACGCCTTAGAAATAAGCCTCTTCAAGGGGCAACCTCCTTTACATTACACAAATGAACAATTCTTGGATGATACAAATGACAAGACCTCCTTTCTATATATAAGAATCTAAGGGGTCATAATATAATCAGAGCCGACATAACAATAATAATGTAAGGGAACAATAATAACAATAGTGGACTTCCATGGGGCAATAATAACAATATGGGGACTACATGGGCACAACAAATAATAAGGGGGTTGTATTAATAACAACAACGGGTTACACATTTACCCTTAAAAGCTGCACAATTGATAAAATTCGAACTGGAGCTCCTGCACGCAGCCCTAGCTTAGCCTCAATTCCTGCTGCCTCCTGCAGGCCCTTTGCCTGGCAGCCCCTGCTGTTGGGCCCCCTGATAGCATCCCTAGTATCCCCGCATCTGGGCTTTCCCTTCCCTCCCGTGCTAGATCTGCTGCTGGCCTCCTCTTTCATCCCTCACCCCTCATGGCAGGGTGCGACTCCCCTCTGTTGCACGACCCTGAAGACCAAGCTGCGACTTTTGCTTCATGAATCTGAGAAAATGGTGCACCAAGAATCAAGCCTATAGCATCCAAATTTATTAAAAAATATCTAATATCCCAGAAATTTCCTTACCTCCAAGCCTGCCAAGGAAAGAAGCTATTTCTCTAGCTGAAAGAGGATTGGTTGGTCAATTCACTAGACTATGGCCCTCCCCTAGAGATTTTCATAAATGGGTGGAGCACAACTGGAGCGCTAATATCCAAGGAAAAATAACAATAAGATTCTGTGGTAGGGGATACTATATGTTCCTCTTCGAAACCAAAGAATATTGGAACCTTATATTCAGAAGCAGCCCTTACTTCATGGATTCAAGAGGTCTTTACTTGAACAAATGGTCCCCAGATTTCGATCCAGAAATGGACGTCCCTAATGCAGTGCTGGTCTGGGTTCGTTTGCCTCACCTCCCTTTCCATTGTTGGGGAGACGAATCGGTCTAAGCAATAGGAAATTATATCGGAAAATACATTGATAGATTCGAACCAAAGGACAATATGCATGCCTGTGCCAAGATTTGTGTAGGAGTAGACTTGGGGAAGGGCCTTTCGGAAGCAATAATGATCAAAGTGGACCAGTGGACTGACATTCAGCAATTGGACTACGAGAAAATCTCGTTCAAATGTAAGGTATGCCATGAATACGGTCATTTTGCTAATAGATGTAGCAACTTAAAAGAAACTGAAATGGCTGAGAATGAAGAAGCAAATGATGGCATATGGGAACAAGTCAAGAGAAAGAAAACAAACAACAAACAATCAGGTCCAAATCCAAAACAACCCCTTGAAAACCCGGCTGCTACCTCCACACCTCCTCTCATCATGGCCCAGCCATTACCTTCATCATCAAATCCTTTCAAATCCTTGGAAGAAGAAGAATCTTCATCCCCTCGTTCTCCTTCTCAAGACAAATCTCTAGCAGTCATACACTCTCCCATTCAAAACTTCCCATCCCCTCCTCCCACTATAGATTGAATCCTCACAAGAAACAAAGTCAAAGAATCAAACAACACCTTAGAGAAACCAAAAAAAGCAAGGAGGAAGTTGAATAAAGAAATAAGAGATGAAATAGCAGCTAAAGAAATGGCCACAGGTACTCAACAACTAGTGGATTCTTTTTTGGCCAAACAAAGAGGAAGTGGGGAAAAGCAGAAGGAGAAGAGTGGGGCCCACCAAAAATCAAGTAATGATTTTGGTCTCTTGGAACAACAGGGGTTTGGGCTCCTCTCTAAAATCCAATGCAGCCCGAGATATTATCAGGCAAGAACAGCCAGATATCTTTTTGATCCAAGAGACCAAGATGTCCAGTCAAGATTTTCAAAAATTAATGAAAAAACAAAAAGTTTTGAAGGAACAACGACAGATTCAATTGGTGCTTCAGGAGGCATAGGCACGATATGGAATAAAGGGAAGTGGGAGCTCACTAGTCAAAAACTTAATAACTGGTGGGTTAGAACAGATCTCAAAAATAAAACCACAAATGAAGAGTTTACAGTGTTAAATATTTACGCTCCAAACCATTACAGGGACAAAGCACTATGTTGGGACTCCGTCAAAACAGAGGTGCAAGAGTGCCAAAGAAGCAAGCTGGTCTTGGGAGGCGATCTGAATTTAATAAGGAACATTGAAGAAAATATGGGAGGAAAATATCTCAATGACCTGTCAAGAGCTGCTCTGGAAGAAATTATAGAAGCCCATAAACTCATTGACATTCCTCCATGTAATGGGAAATTTACCTAGAGCAATTAAAGAGCCGTAACTCAAAATATCAAAGAAATATTGGATAGGATCTTAATCCAAGAGAGTATAGCTGCAGGATTCTCATCCATGAAAAGCAAGATTGTTCATGCCACAGCCTCTGATCACAAGCTAGTGGTTCTGATTTTAGATGGACTCGAAAACTTTGGGCCAATGCCCTTTAAATACAATAAAAATTGGGACAACAAGGAGGATTTTAGCAATATCATAAAGGTTAGCTGGGAAGTCGAAGTTTTTGGTTCCCCTCATTTTGTATGGGAATCCAAACTAAAAAATCTAAGAGCAGCAATAAAAAAGTGGGCAAGAGAGAATGCACTAGCAGAGAAAAACAAAAAAATTGAGCTGCATAAAAATCTGGAAAAATGGAGCCAGGAAAAGGAAAACCAGCAAATAACAGAGGAAGAACAAGTCCATGAAAAATAAATTTTATGGCACTATACAGGCAGAATAGACAAGAGGAGGAGGAGCTGAGACAAAAATCTAGGTGCCTCTGGCTGAAAGCAGGAGATAAAAATACTTCCTTCTTCCACAACAATCTCAAGCTTAGAAGAGCTGGCAGCCAAATAGATAGAATTCTAGCTGAAGGGAAAGAAATAAAGGAGCGGGAGGAAATCAAAGAAGAAACTCACAATCACTTTAAATCCCTTTTATCAGCTGATGTTCATCCTCCAGACAGCGCTGATTTCCTTCAACATCTTGACTGTAAAATCAGTGGCCAGCAAAATAGTGAGCTGGAGAAGGAGGTGACTGAGGAAGAAATAAGAGAAGCAACGTGGAGCATGCATCCAGATAAAGCTCCCGGTCCAGATGGCTTAACCATAGCCTTCTACAAGACACATTGGGACATAATAAAGAAAGATTTTGTCAGAATGGTTAAAAACATTTAAAAAAAAACAATATGGGAGAAAACACAAAAACTTCTCATTTGGCGCTCATCCCCAAGGAGCCAAACCCCCTCTCTTTTGATCGATTTAGACCCATCTCTCTTTGTAACGCTTCCTATAAAATTGTTACAAAAATCCTGGCAAATAGGCTAAAAAAGATCTTGCCCAGTCTCATTTCAGAGAACCAATGATGGTTTGTCCCTAAAAGACAGATAACGGATAATGTAATTCTTGTACAGGAAGCCATACATAGCAGTATACAAAGAAATGAAAAAGGCATGGTCATCAAACTGGATATGGCTAATGCTTTTGATAGGGTCAGTCATCAGTTTTTAGTGGCAGTTCTACAGAAGTTTGGAATCTCTAACAAGTTCATCAACATTATAATGGAATGTATTTCAAATCCATGGACAGCCCCACTGATCAATGGAAGGCCCAGCCGCTACTTTCACAGTACCAGAGGATTGAGACAAGGTTGCCCTCTCTCCCCTTTCCTATTTATCATTATGGTGGAAACTTTAAGCATTCATCTTGAAAATCAAAGGAAAAAAAGGGAGATAACTGGCATCAGCATAGCACGAGGGATAAAAGAAATCAATCATTCTCTCTTTGCTGATGATACACTCCTAATTGGAGGAGCCTCAAGTATCATAGCCAGGAGATTCAAGAAAATATTAGAAGATTTTTTGGTTGTCTCAGGGGGGTTGCTCAACAATAAGAAGTGCAGAATCTATACTTGGAATGTCTCGCCCAAAGTAATGCAAAGGATTTCCCAAATTATGGACATCCCAGTCCAACGGAACTGGAGCCATTTTTCCTACCTCGGTTTACCTCTGGCAAAGGAAGGGGTCAAGTCCGAGACATGGAACAAACAGATAGAAAAGATGAGAGGGAAACTCCAAAGCTAGGGGCTGATGTGGTTAAACCTAGCGGGCAGAACTATCCTCATAAAAGCTCTTCTATTAGCTCTACCTATCTATCAGTATGCTATAATATTGGCTCATTCCAACATCCATAAACAAATGGAGTTAATCATGAGAGGATACCTGTAGCAAGGAGGGAAGCAAGACACAAAAAATTTAGTTTGGTTCGTTGGGAATAGGTGACCCTCCCTTTTGAAAAAGGAGGCATCTCCATCAGGATTCCAAGTCTAACAAACAAAGCCATGGGCTTTAAGCTTGTTTGGCATATGTTAATCGAGAAAGGCAGCTGGTGGGTCGAGGCTCTTTTAAAGAAATATCTCAATGGACAACATTCAAAGATTCTCACTGATCTGATCTCAGAAAGACCATGCACTCAAGCGTGGAAACTCATTAAAAAGGTCATCCCTCAAATCAAAAATCACATTTCAAAGAGCCCTGGAAATGGAAAAGATACAGATTTATGGACTGACAGAATAATGGGATATGTGCCTCGATTTCAATGCCAGCAGTATAGATCCTTGAAAAATTCGATGGATGCAAAAAGAATAAATTCTCTCCATGACATTTCTGATTGGGATCAAAACAGCTGGTCTACATGGAAGGACCTTCCTCTCCCAAATAATTTGAAAAACCAGTGGGCTGACTTGAAGACAACGCTGACTGGAGCAGCCCCAATAAATAAAACAACCCAAGATAGCTATGTTTGGGACCCAAGTGGAGGAAATTTTACAGTGAAGTCCGGATATAAGTTCCTCCAACCTAGCAATAACCTTGAAAATTGGAACCTTCGGACAGTAGTCTGGAAGAACGAGTGTCTTCCAAAAATAAATTTTTTTGCTTGGACCCTTCTAAAGGGTAAAATCCTCACTGCTGAAAATCTCAGGAAAAAAGGGATACAAGGGCCATCCATGTGCTTTTTATGCTGGAAGGAGGAGGAAAGCAGCCAACATCTCTTCTTAGATTGTGCCATTGCAAGGCACTATTGGTAGCAAATTATAAGCCCTCTAAAGTTGCCCACGGATAATTTTGGCCAGCTCACAATTTTAAACAATAACTGGGAGAAATGCAAAACAAAGTAAATCTGCTATTATTCGATATGGAAATGTCTCCCATCTGCTCTCTGCTGGCAAATATGGCTCTCTAGAAACAACTATATTTTCAAAAATCAAAAGCCTAACCCAGGACTCATTTTGGCTAAAACTTGGGGGTTAGTGGCAGAAATGATCAGTGCTAACTCAGTGTTCAGTGTCGACCAAAATAACTGGCAGAAAGAAGAAAAGGAATGGTACAATAAATTCCCTTTGGTGTGTTCGGTGAATAAGCAATTGTCAGCTAAGACAGGGGAAGAAATAAAGGCTGGAAGCTCAGGGGAAGCCAAAAGGAAATTGAAAAGTGGATACAAAACCAAAAGAAATACACTCTCCGATTCGATGGGGCCTCTAAAAACAATCCTGGTAAAGCAGGAGCTAGGGGAATTATTCTTGATCAGGAAGGAAAGTCATCTCTACTTACAAATGGGGGCTTGGTAATATGACAAACAATAAAGCAAAGGCATACAGTTTGTTTCTTGGCACTTGCATCCTCAAAAATCTCCAAGCCAAAGACCCAGTAGTAATCGGTGACTCAGCAATAATCATTGCAGCTATGGAAATAGGGGGAGAATTTAACAATCAGGCTCTTAATAGAATCAAACAAAGGATTTTGGAGAACACCAAGCAGCTGGGAAATATCAATTATAAACATGTCCTGAGAATCCATAATCAAGAGGCTGACTCCCTTGCCAACAACGCAATGAATCGGTCGGCTGGGCAGGTAAAAGACCTCATTAATATTTATGAAAAATCAATCCCCTGATTTTCCATCCCCCTTGGATGGTTTTGAGTCACATAGTACCACCAGTCATTTCAGTCAAATGGATACAACACCCCACAGTCAAAAGAAATGGATGACCTCTTATCTCAGGTCTGACAAAATCTCAGATCATCCCCTTAGATCAATGTGGAGAATCTGCAGAACAAGTGATGATCCGCATAGGATGTTGGATTCGGAAAAATCCTGCTCAAAGGACATGCAAAAGTTTGGTTCTAGTCATCTCAAAATCAATAGAGTCTACACAGGCAAAAGAAGTAATGATTCCCGTGGCAGGTGCAATCTCGAGAAGGGCGATCAGAATCATGAGAAAATGGTGATTGAGATAGCTTATAAGTAGCATGCGGCTCGTTGGACACACTCGAGAATCAGTGTTTATGTTCACAAGTTCGGGGATCGCCCTCTGCTCGTCAAAGTTTCCGGAGTGGTTTCTTGATGCTTCCTTATCTGGCAACTCGCTATGAGCAAATTTTTTTGTAGTGGTTTTGGTTGGAGGTGGAGTGTCTTTCCTCCTCTTCCGCCTATCAAGATAGGTATTGCCTTTGATTGTATCTACCTTAATTATTTTTTCACTAACTCTTGGCATGTAATTGTGGATCAGATTGCATCAAGTTTCGTGGTGATAGTCTTTCTCTTGCTGGTTCCCTCTTCGTCCTGTCTCCA